>OU611982.1:6047767-7513821 GCA_914767915.1 Agriopis aurantiaria
GTCACATTTTAATCACAGATTGAGATAGACAAACTACCCACTAAAACACGAAAACAATATTTAAAAGCACTATGAACCAAGAATATTGGAAAACACTGTTTTAAAAAAAAACAGCCAAAGAGGTCTCTCTTGATTTTCAACTTCATCTCTTCTTCATTCTTTCATTTTTTTTTCAACTTTTCTTCTGAGTTTTTTGACTTTCAACTGATTTTAGTCTCCAGCCTGAAGAGTTCACCTACATGCTGCCTTACACCTATTATGTCTTCTGTGATTACACCTAGCTGTTTTAAGCAATCCAGTTTAGGTAATGAAAAAGTTGCGCGACCGCCAACCATAATCTGGGCGCGTTAAGATAAACGTTCGCGTGATTTTCAGAACTGAGCTGTTTTAACGTTAGTTTGAGACCGAGTAAGGAGTTGGGCGAAAGGCCCCTGGAATCGAAACTGAGTCGAACACATTTCTTACTTTCTGATGCTTGCTCGCAGTAAATGCTTCTTCAACAGAACATAAAGAATAAAGTTAAACCACCAAAGGTTATTCCCGAGTCAGAGGCAAATTTTCATAACAAACCGGTAGCGCAGTGTAAAAGTGCGCAGGCGCAGGTCAGTCATTGTTCGCGCTGATGAGCAGTGGCGTCGAACAAAGGGGGCACAAGTCATGAGCAACAATACTAATATGCCCGAACTAAACGGTAACTTCAGTTTTCAATAGTTTTCACTTTTAAAAGAAATAAAAGAATTTTCTGTTGACCATTGAAAAATTCCACGTTAGTTACTAATTTGTGTAACGCAGTTTAAGTACGCTTAATTTTATAGGGACGAAATCACGGCTAGTTTTAATGGTACACAGCTTTTTTTATAAAACATTGTAGCAAACTCACAATAAAAGTAGGAAGGAGAGTTTAGAACATGTCTTCTAAATGATACAAGTTTAATTCCCGTTTAGATCACCTACAATAGGCACCTAAACTAATAAGTATCGCAAGGTCTCTGTATCAACCTCGTTAAAACTTCATACGTCTCGGAATACTTTAACAAGTTCTCGTTCCTTAATAATTTTAAACGACACAACTGGCTTTAATTTACACGCGCTGGAGATGGATAGCATATTCTAAAAAATCTCGCGTTCTTTTAGTATTGTGAACTATTTTGGAAACTGACCTGCAATATTCTGCAACCTAAGTGAACGCGCAAGTGAAGTAAGCTAGATTTTCTGGCCCATTTCTGCAAATAAATGTCAAAACATCTAATTGTGAGGGTAAAGGTCTAGGCACAGGAAAGAGAAGTAAACAGAACGGAAATGAGAAGGAAAATCTGTTACCAGGCATTTATGAGTGAACCTTGAGTGATCATTCTTATTTAGATCAACGCGTCAAACTCCGCATACAAAGAACTTGGACCTTACCTATTTGGGTTAGGTCTCAAAATTCTTTTCCGCATCACAGTTGCTAACTGATTTCGAATGACTGACGTTTCGTTTATATGGGTGCAACTGGCTACAACAAACTTACAAAAATGCATTGACAGCCGTTCTAATTTAACTATTTAAAAAAACGTTTCTGTGGTCGAAAGTGATTACTCAATATTTTGACATTTCTCTATAGTAATCGTAAGATAAATACCTACACGTTCACTTAGCTTATCACCTCACTTGCGCGAACACTTAACTTACAGAATAGACCGGCAGATATGACCATAAAGGTTTCTAGATGTCGTTTTGATTACGTAGTTACTCAATAATGTATGAGTATTTGTAGCAAAGTTTTCAGCCCGTAAATAAATTACTGATTTCCGTCTTTATGAGCTTGGGTTGGTTGGTTAAATCTGAACTTGCATCTAAATATCAACTAGATAACATTGATTGGAGAGTCTGAGACCGTTGAATGTTTTTGATCATTATCGCCAGAAAATTCCCGTGGTCTGACCAGCAGACCACCGAGGGCTGACGGTAGGAGAGCGTCAGAGTGGAAGTATTTACGCATACAATGGTAAAAGGGTCCGATGGTTGTGGTCGATAAGAATCAAGCGTGAACTCATTTAATGATCGGAAGAGTAACATTTATAATTATAATTATCGTATTAATTACATGGTAGATTCTTATGCACATGTTAAGGAAGAAAAACCCTGAAGCTAGTGTACCTAATTATTAAACAATCTAGTTAACAAAACACTGTTTTAAGCTATCACGGTTGTTCACTACAGTTATATGATCATTAACGGTTAATAATCATATAACTGTAACATAGTTAGCATAGTTTTTTCTGATATGAAACAGTTTACAGACATACCTCTAACTCTAATAATATACCTTACTAGCTGACCCGACAGACGTTGTCCTGTCTTAGAAATGAAAAACGCGCGAAGTTAAAATCGTTTTCTGAAATTTTCCAATTTTCTTAATTTTTCTTTCCTTAATAACCTTCTAAAAAATATAGCAACCCCCATTAATTTGCATCACGTGATTTGCGGACCCTTTTAGGCATTTATTTATTTAATAAGTTTTATTAATTTATAGATTTATTAAGTACCTACTCAACGTACACTACAAAGTGCGCTACAAAACAACCTCCAGCTTAAGATGAACCGTACGTTCAATGGTTCCTGTACATTCCGGAGGTCAAGTTATCCAAGTTATATGGACCTAATACTGAGGGTTGTGATGTCTGTAATTTCTGAACTACGAAATCAATGACCTTGAAATTTTTACGGGACGTTGTTTAATGTAGGGGGTACATTAAACTACGTCCCGTAAAAATTTAAAGAACAAAAAAAAGAATTAATGAAATCGGACTACGCGGTAATGAATTACAACTAAGTACATATTTTGACTTTCATCCCCTCTCCTAAGGGGACCACGCAAAATTTCGGGATAAAAAGTATCCTATAACCTACCTCATAGTATGAACTCAAATTATGCTAAGTTTCATTTGAATCCATTGAGTAGTTTTGGCGTGATGCGTGGCCCAGATACAGACAGACAGATAGACAGACAGACAGACAAAAATGAAAAAAATTACAGTTTTGACTTTAGTATCGAATATAGAGTGCAGTCCAAATTTTTGTTTCAAAATATCTTCCATGTACAGAATTGGACCTGTTACAGTTTTATTATAAGTATAGATTGAGAATCTGTTACCAAAATCTTCATTGCACTGGGAATACACTATACGAATTCTTCTATGCCAAGGATTGATACTTAATCAAGTAATATTATTGGCATAATAATATATTAAATTTACATCCAAAAGTCGGACGAAAGATTGATCTCGTGCTAGGTAAGGATTTTTACAAGTTTCTCATAATACAGTTATATGATTATTAACGGGATATTTACCATGATAACCTTATCATATTGTGGATGGAGCTCCCGATATTTTGGCAGTTACATGCAACATGTTCACAAGAAGACTAAATAACCATATAACTGTAATGAACAACGGTGATAGTTTACAACAGTGTTTCTTATAATTTAAGTAAGCTAATATCTACACTTCAACATATGAACCCAGTGACCTACTGAACTTCTGAACACCCCAAACAGAAATACGTGTAATTGATTGCATCGACGCTAGCTCATTTTGCTGATTGTATAGGGCTCAAATTGTATACGGCTCCAATTGCATATTTAACGTATGGGAAGGACCCTCGCGAAGGTTGCCAATTTGGATAGCCACCCCTGTCAGTGGGGTCTCCTAGCCTGTTTATATTTTAATAAAAGAAGCAATATGCGAGTTTTTTGTGATCGCATATTAAAAGGGTTCGAAATGGCATTTCTCATATCTTCGGTACACTTGGATTTATAACTAGGTAGTTCAAATTATGAATGCAATAAGTTAAAATTGAATAACATTAAAACATGTACCTATTGTGTATAGTGCTTGCTTAGTAACGAATTAGCTACCTATTATTCTCAATATAAAAATCTAAATTAGTAGAGTAAGAATTCAAGTCAGTAGATTGACATTACTGGAGCGGTGTTGCAAAATGATCCGTTTAAGGGCCGTTGCCGTGTCTCTATCACAGTGCAAATATCCCGCCCTCCGCAGATTAGATAAACTAAGGAAAATGCGACGACGACGTTGGAAGAAACGTCACATAGTGTTAGCAATTACTTACCTGTAACATTTTAACTACCTACACCCAGTGAGGTGTAATAATAGAGACGTTATAGGCGAACAACACGGCTTTAAAAACTGACTAAACGCAGCATATACCATAACATAGCATATCTTACCTACGCATGTAGGTATAGGTATGTGAATTTTGTGAAATAATGGAAAGAATATTAAAGACTTTTTACACTATATCTGATGTTAGAAAGAGACAATAATACAATTTCTTGTAGACACTCGGAGTGCGTGACTGAGAGACGGATGAACGAAGTCAGGCAGCCAGCCTTGCATTCGTCTAGTGACTAGACTCTAGTCAATATGGTGGCGAGCACAACCTATCTACAGAAAAAAATATCTTAGCTTACACCATTATGTTTGTGCACGCGATATGATTTTTAACCATATATTTACAAGCATATGGATGTTGGGTCTGGTACAAAATTCAGGAAAAAACACTGGCCAAGTGCGAGTCGGACTCGCGCACCAAAACATGTGTTCTTTCATTCAGTTTGGAATATTTAGCATACCTGGCTTGAACTTGGCCGGTGTTTATGGAGTAGACAGAAAAAAAAACATTTAGGTATTCGACACTATTACAAATACTCAAGCCAAGTTTGACGTGTACGTATTACAGTTTTTACACTGGAGCAAAGACAAAAATAAATTAAAAAATACGTTTGTTGTATGGGGACTCCTCTTTATTTTATTATAATTTCTTAGTCCGCCGTGAAATTACATAATACGTGAACATTTTAACTGTTATCTATGTTACGTTTCAAATGATACAGACGTCGTGAAAATTCATACCAACTTCCTAATGAGCTCCATACTTCAAACTTTTAAATACCGTCTAGAACTGGACGATAATGACAGCAGCAAATAAATAAAGTGGTAAATACCAATTAAAAATATTTTTACATTATTTAAAACAGATGTTCCCTAATAGGTAAAAAAGAAAACAAAAACAAAACAGATAGGTAGAAAAGAAAACAATTATTATATCAGTCATATTATATCATAATAACTAGCTGACCCGACAGACATTGTCCTGTACCTAGAACTGTCAAACGCGCGAAGATAAAATCGTCGTTAAGTTTTCTGAAATTTTCCAATTTCCTGCGCAATTTTCTTAATTTTTCTTCCCGTAAGAACCTTCAACAAAGTAATAGGAAACTTTAAAAAAAGGTAAATGAAATCGGTAAAGTCGTTCACATGTTATGGCGTGACCACGGTAAATAGGGATTACTTTTTATATACATAGATATATCAGTTATCGATTCTACAGTGCACGCAAAAGATTATAGAGCAGTTATTGTTTTACCAATTAAAATACTAACAAATATTATGATTGTTTGCCACCAATTCACCATCTACTCCATCTAATCGTCGTTTGAATTAATGTCATCTGAATTAATGCTGTCCCGTGTAAATGAATGCGCATAATTTGGACAAACTGTCGGATTTGCAGGAAGCGCGCACAACTGAATATCTACTCGTAGCTACTTCATCGGTCCGTCGCAGTCGGTCGGTATGTATGCAGATCTAAATTTAGAATAATCGTACAATAGTATATGCTGTAATCATTGATATACAACGGGAACCACCAAAATGCTGGCGTTTTTCCGACTCAAACTATAAGCATTACCATTCATTGTGGTAGTGTCGGCAGTATGCTGGTTACGCTGCTAACTGGGATTGAGGTGATTCAAATAGGATTGTCTCCAGACCTTCAATGGTCTATGTTTATGTATGTTAGTTTAGGTCAAATCTTGCAAGGTGAATTAAAACCAGTTCCTCTAAACCAATTTAGCTGAAATTTTAGTTACACCTTTAGTTTATTTAGAGTTTAGAGGTTTGTTTAGGGTTTATCTATCTATCTATCTATCTAGTTCTGGTGGCAATACAATATGCCATATCCAATATTAGTAATACATATTTTCAAAGTGGCTGATGTAAGAGTTTATCAATTTTATTGCTTTTCTCTAGTCAAGCCTTTGCACTTTTTGCGACACTCCTAGTGGTAGAGCTAGAGTGCTGTCACATTTTAGACGGAAAATAAGTTTGGATTTTTGGCTTTCTGATTGTCACAAATAGAAAATTCAATTTCTTTAATAAAAACATCTGTATATTTTATTGAAAAAAAGGCTTGAAATTTTTCAATAACTTAACAAATCAACTTATTACCTCCAATTAACGAATTATGGAGGGGAAGTTTGAGAGTGAATATCGTTAAATTACTGACATAAAATAAACAACATTAATGTTATGGTTTACTTGTTTTATATTAGCTTTATTTATTCGTTTTATGCCTGAAAATCCAGATACCAAAAAACTACTAACATTGAACCATGCATTTTGTAATAGCTCTTAATACAACATAGTTTAAATAAAGGACACAAACAAATATCCTAATTGAATAATAATGATATTCAAGCCACAGCGAAGTAATCTATTTACATACTAACTGGTTGATATATTTGGTAAGTTTTACGATCAGTTCAATGTTTTGTTCGTTAAATTTTTAACACTTTTGGCGCTCATTAGCGACATAATAAACGACAACGACCTCACATCTCTGCCAATTTGGAGTTTAGTTGACATTGAACATGATTTTTTGCTTCAGAATCTTGAGAATAATGATTGTTTCAGTCATTTCTGAAGGTGACCCTTGAGCATCGTCTTTATTTATTGTTCGTAAGATGCTAATGAATTCAAATGTTATTTGTAAGTCAGTCAAAGAGATGAACGCCTATGTATTCTATGATGTATGGAATTAGCAGCTGTGTCTACATTTTAAATAGGTGAACGATGATAACGTTGAGGTATTCCCGTTATTAGGTCACGGATAGCGTCATTCGTCACCGCGGTAACAGATGGCGCGTTGTGTCGGCGGAGAGATAAGCCATGCTTGCTTCAAACACTACACAAGTTTTTTAACCGACTTCAAAAAAGAGGGGGTTCTCTATCCGGTTGTATTTTTTTGTTTGTCATTTATAATCAAATTCTCAATTTCAAAAATAAGCAATTTCGGTTACTTCGATTACAATAGTATGTCATCCAAGAAAAAGAACCAAACTACTAAAAATAAAAATCAATATCGGTTTTTAAATGAGGAGTACTGGGGTAACAAACATAAAAACTAATGAATTAAAAAGCCCCTCTTTTTTTTAAAGTCGGTAATAAAGTCAGAATTAGAAAGAAAGAAAAGACAAAAAAAGAGTCAAGTCGTTTTGAGATTTTGTAATGAGTCCGATGAGGCAAATCTCTGAAGAATCTCTTTATTGTGTACACCAGAAATAAAAATTACAATCAGATAGAAACACTTACCAGCTAGTTCCACAAGTGGCGGATATAAGAAGATAGATGGATAATAATAAGGATGGCAAGGTAATAATAAGGATTAATTAACTTTCATAAAGTAAAGGACCAACAGTGATTCAACTCAACAATTAATACTTTAACACAAACACGCATTGTCTTATCCATTATAAAGTTATAATTAATAACAATGACTCAGTGTTAACCACAAATTGAATTACATCGCCTGCAATGCGGAACAATGAAAACAAAATATCGTTTAAAGTAACGATTAAAACACAAGACAATGCGGGAAGAAGGCGCGAAGCTGCTAACTCTGGATCCTCATCAATCAGCGATCCGACTTTACTCGTTACACATAATTAATCACTGAATATAATTAAACTCCCGATGACAAGGCGCTACTGCCGCAACATTCTGTACTAAAAGAATATTGGCAAGCGTCTTATGAAAGGACAACTTTTATTTTAACCCTTCTAATATAATTACAAATTCTTCACAGCAGTGACTTTGCAAATCGGTCATCTTCAGATGGGATAATACGTTGATAATGATAGTTTCTGGTCTCGGTTTCGGCGGAGGGTCTGTCTAAGTTTCATCGTCACAGGCTCACAATAATGAGCCTCAAGATAATGTTAGATTTAAGGCGCCTCGCCGGCGTCTGCCGTGGTGTAATTACCTAGTGACTCAGCACGGCTTTGTTCGCCCTGCATAGGATCCGCGAACAAACTTGTTTTAATTAATTTCGTGTCTCGAACAAGCCTTCAGTTGATTGTTATCTACTTAGTTGCTGTTCGCGCTCCGGACGCCCCGATAATGAAGCAACAAATTGTTCCAAAGCCAAGTTGTGATTATGATAGCATTACGGATAATACACTAGCGTAGAAAGCTACAACTAGTTACTTACTATAGTACCTAGTAGGTAGTAGGGGCACATATGACGCAGAACAGATGGCTAATGGGGCCGAAAGGTTCTGGAATGGAGACCACGGACCGGTAAGTGCAGCGTAGGACGTCCACCCACAAGATGGACAGACGATCTAAAAGAGACCGCAGGGAAACGCTGGATGCAGGCCGCTTCCAACTGGCCCTTTTGGAGATCAATGGGAGAGGCTATGTCCAGCAGTGGACGTCCTATGGCTGAAATGATGATGATGATGATGATGAGCACCTAGTTACGACTATAGTAAACGCATTATCATCTGAGTCGTCAGGTCATAAATCATTGTCTGTCTATCTCGCTCGCTCCCACATGTCATTTCTGTTTATCTCGCTCGCACTTACAGGTCTTATGGTATGACGTTTATTGCTCGACGACTCAGTTGTTAACGCGGTGACTATAGTTAGTACATTCTATACCCTCTATCATATCATTACAAAGAAAATTTCGGTTAGATGTCTTTAAATTTGACGAAGTAAAATAGTGCCTAACAAGCAAAAAGTTCGGCTGTTACCATTTTACTTCGCCAACAGTGTCAAAGCTCAGGTAAGTTACTAATTGTTTGTAGAATTTTTATTTGGCACACACTTACATACACCCCAACCCAGCCCCACACTCTCTTATACAAACACAAACTGCGCATAGATTAGGTAGTACTGCAAGCTATACATAACTTTTCGAGGCAATCACTTGGAAACAATCATAGCAAGCTAGATTAGGTATATCGTTATTTATTTTAACATTTATCGATATACATACAGGTAATGCAGGGTTATATTGAGCGGCGGTGCAAAACCATAAGGAGGTATTTAACTATGCCGAGAGACGGTACTAAGTTGAAAGGAGATCATTGTGCTCATCAATATGAACAAGGAAGATTGGATCTTTGGACTAGCTTCCTTGATATGAACAACTTTTACTATAGACCAACTAAAAAAAAACTAATGTTTCATATAAAAATTTCATTCACACAACATTTATTGAATAGCAGATTTTTTTCCGCGATTTCAGGTTTGGTCCCATATCAAAAGTTATTCATAATTATGAGTACAATGACCTCCTTTGGGCTTAGTACAGTCTATATGCGTAACCATGTATAGTAGTATCTGTACTAGACATACTCTACGAGTAAACCCTTGTCTGTCTGTTTGTTGGTATGGTACAAATTTTAAAATTTATCGTTTAAAGTAACTGGATGAAAATCCAAAATTTACTATTTAATGAATAGCAAATAAGTTATTAAGTGGTAATTAATTATTTGTATTATTTTTTATAATAAATTCATTAACAATTCATTAATTTTTTATGGCCATTTGTGTTGGCATCAATGTCCGTTCGCCATGTTTTGTTTGGCCCGCCGGTTTCCATAGCAACCGGTGAAATATGGTTGCTGTCTTCACCCCGTTTATTGCCGTTATTAGCCAAGGATAGCTAATCATTTGAATTGTGTTGCAGCACAGTACGTGGTCAATCGTGTTGTTTTATCGCAAACCAGTTACATTTCGTAGAACTGATGCGGCAAGCGGCTACAATTCGTTGATACAGTTTTCTTGCTCAAACTAGGCAACATTATAATTATTGCTTGTACAGAATGTTCAGTTACACGGCGGGTTTACTCTACTACTCAGGTTACTGTACTGCTGTCACACGCAGAATCATACCCTCGAATAAATTCGTCGTCTATCTGGACACCTGTGGAATGAAACTAAAATCAAATATTATCATTTTCCGCTATCCCATTACTGGGTATACTTTCTAAATTCAGCAAAATATGTTTAAATATAAAAACCAATGCACCCGTCCAAATTTGAAACCGTTCATTCAAAGAGATGACCCTCAAAACAGTAATTAGTACCAATTACAACCTAAACTCTCCCTCTACAATCAAATAGGATGACTGGCACTACTCGAGTGGCCGCACGCGGTGAAGAATTAAAGTTCTCCATCTCCCTCCACACCGGGGCCCAGATGCATCCGTCTCGTACCCTCACGCATACTCCAAGCTTTCAATCATTGACATCGAAAACCACTATTAAGTTGCCGGGATAAGTGGTCATTAAGATTATAGCAGATAAAGACATTGTTTAAGTAATTCAAAATAAACACACTTAAGCACATGCAATAACCACTCTGTTCTAAAACGATTTAAATCTTCTTTATTATAATGCTTTTATACATTTTATGTTCTTGAGAACGTAAAATTCTAAATGTACATAATAAGGCAGTAAATATAATGATGTTTAGATCGCAAGCACAGACGTTTTGTACTCAGTATGTTTGCGAAATATCATCTTTAGCTGCTCCAACTATATTACAATTAATTGGATTTAAAGTAGTAAAAATATAAAAACAAAGGCTAAATTGTTGTTCCCAAATTCTTCAAACATCATTATTCTCAGATACTCCTCTTACCTACAAAACAAACAAACTACGGTTGACTTTGTTTATTTTTGGATGGTAAGGTAGTTGAATTGTTTCTTCCTGGAACGACGGCTACTTCCATAATAGTTCTATAAATATCGTTAAAAAATGTATGTAATAATGACGAAATCATTCCAAATATAATTTCAATTAAGACCAACAAAGAACAATACGTTGATTATAAACTGTATAAACTATTATAAGTCGTTAAATTGGTACGATAATTCTATTTGGATAATTGAGTTAGCACGATTTCCATTGGCCAAGATTTAATTTTGAATATGCAGAACGTTGAACGCGAGAAGTTCGTTTCCGCCAACGGATAAGTAGGCAGCTATAACCTGTAATCGGAACCGGTTTGTTCAATGTGGACTTACGGGCCGGGGAGAGGGCATGCGCGATATCAAAGCAGGTGCTCCATGAGCCTACTGCCTCAATGAGAATTCCAATTCCAGCCTTAAATAGTTTGCCTCAGATTTACTTAGTCGTCCAGCCATTCCCGGCCAAGACAGGTATTGCATACTTTTAAATTTGCCATATTTTTATAGTAATTTATATGCAACTGGATTCTTCAATGGCTTGATTTCATATTATTGCAAGTTTTCTAAATGTGTAACATTACACTTCTCGAACATTTCGAATACCGAACCCTCCAACCGAAAACATTACACCAAAAACATCATTATGATATTCGTCATTGAAACTCCAATTTGGTGGGCATTGCCCTAAACTTTGGGGAAGTTTGGGAACCCATGACCAATTATTTTTTCGTCAAGATTCTGTATGGGCATTTGAAGATGAGTTTAGTTTAGGGTGAAGTGTTTATAACGCGTGTTTAATAATTTAGAAGACTGCGCCTTCTGGGATCTCAAGTCTGTTTCTTGAATAATGTATACATTGTGACTCCAGTATACAACTAGGCACTAGCCCGTTGTAGGCATTAATTTTAATCTTACGTCAAACATTAAAGTAAAGCTTTATTAAATATCTAAAATCAATAGCATTCATTGATTTGTAGTTTGTAATCCTCTTAGTTAAACAATCAACTTTCATTTGCGGCACAGGAATATTCTCTTAGAAAAGCTTTTATAGCAGAAACATGGGAACGTACACCTGTCGCACCCGTGCTTTGAACAGCGTCTGGCTAGAAATAAGTAAGTATAATTTGTTTTGGTATAAATTCAGTTCAGAGTTCAAACATAAATAAATTCTATATTCACGCACAAAACTTTTGTACAATTTTACGGATTATTTTATGAATTACCTTCACATCTCAAAATTGCTGGTGCATTTGAAATTTCTGAGGCAATAACCTGTTATATCTGTTCTCGCTTTATTTGCATAGGCAGTAAGCGAGTTGCTTAGTTGCTTTTTAAATGTAAGGAACTAATGTTTACAGATTCAACTGAGTCAAACCGGTCAGGTCCAGTAATGTTTCAAAAGTAAAATAAAGGCTGCTTGAGATTTTATAAATTCTTGGTAGCCTCGTAGCAACGTAAGAAGAGTGTAATATTTTTACAAACATGTATGACTACTTACACGATAGGTAATAGAATTTACGCACTTTGCAAAACGAAACAACCAAATTTTTAATTTCCTAAAATCTATCCAAGTTTGTAATATTTAAGCACACAGGATGTAATTTACATGAGGGTGCAGCAGAATGCGTTTAATTCGTTAATAAATCAGGCTGCGGGGGTGAGCAGAGTTCATTAGACTGATCGCCCGCGGCCTTCCGGGGCGCGGTGCCCACTCCATCCACCGCACTTCTGCTGCTTCGTGTGTTTCATTTAGGAAGGGCATGCGATGATGGATGCGCTGCTAATTTGATTTCTCTCTTTTTAGCTTTCATGCATTTAGACCGGCTTCCAATCAGTCAATTATTTTCCCTCATATTGCTGCCCCTAGTAATTGACTGATGTGATTTCATTTTCAAACGTAATTCGATCACCGCAACATTGTCCTATGTCATAAGCATGCCATTGTATCTTTGTTCTATATAGCTTTTATCCAGTGCCATATCATTTTTACCTCATGTAACTTAGGGACGATATTTTTGGAATTGACAATCCTTCTGATAATTTTCACAATATCTAAATTAGAATCTTACTAAAAACAAGCAAATAATTGGTTTTCATAACTTGGGCTTATTGCTGATATAAATTAAGGTGGATTTGCGCAGCGCCTCGTCCACGCACGTAGTGAAACTTTTAATTGCATTGAGCTCTATCAGTGTCGTCAACCGGGAGTTGTGAACAACCGCAGAGATTGTGGTCTTCTTTACCCCGCTACTCGAAAATAAGCTGTTAATATTTTAATCTACTTTATTAACAAGTTTAACTTTCAGAATGCTGCATAGATTGTTTTTATGATGCTTCATATTGTGAGATTAAATGTAAGTTTTGAAACATTTATGATGTAGGATGGATAAAATGGTCAAGAATTTTAAATTTATATTGTCAACAAATGTGTACATGTATCCGACTAGCCAGTAGGTACAAACATAATACAATAGAAGCCAGGACCGGACGAGAGGACTCATTAATTTAGATGATTGTACAATTATCTAAATATAAGCGGAGCGAGACGCCAGCGAGGGGGCACTCCAACCCGAAAACGGGGAGGGGTGCGGGCACTCGTTTTTAATTAAACCGACGATGAAATGAACTGGTCCGTATAATATTGCTTCGACATGTTTTAAATTAATTTCAACCCGTCTTATTACAAATGATTTGATGAATTAATTTGTAAACTTCTTGATATGTGTAAATTTTTGTACATATTGTTTTTCTTTTCTGATCAATTTCCAGACTCGTAAATATAATCAAATTTATGATTAAACTCATTATTATTAAAGTATGTATACTTCTTGCTTTGTTCTGCAATTTAGTATTCGTGGGAGTACTTTTTATGCATAACACTTGTAAAATATCTCATTTTCTACAGGGCTTCATAGGTATTAGGTGCCTACTCTTGATGATGTCACAGAATACATATTAGTACAAGTAATGATGTATACAAAAAATACAAATAAATACCATTAGATATATTTTCACCACTATGAATTTATTCTAGAAAGTACTCATATTAATTTAACATAGACTTATGTAGGGTATCTAAAGGTAGCTAAATAATTTCACGGACACTGCAAAGTATTCGAAACGCCAAAAATTAAAATAATGTTAAAATATATGCGATAAAATCCATTAAAAGTGTTTAATTTTAATGTATAGAAATAACTATCATTACATTTAAATAAATACCATTAGATATATTTTCACCACTAAATTTATTCTAGAACGTACTCATATTAATTTAACATATATACATATATATGCTCAAGTGTTCAATAACAATTTGGGTCCACTGCGTGACGAAGCACCCTCGCTTGGTACGCAAGGGTTGCGCGCCTCTCTTCTCTATTTGTTTTTCGTTAAAGCTTTAATTAAAAGTACGTTTATTTTAAAGAAAATTGATGTTCAAAGTAAATAAATCCTTGATGGTTTAATTATCTCTTAGTAATTGAGTTTCACCTGACGTCGTAATAATTAGTGCTGTATTGTGCTCGAGACTATCTCGCAAAGTCATAATTTTGCGGATGCTCGTATGAGACGAGCTCGCTATGACGTTTTCTTTGCTCCCAACTTTTAATTGAGTCCAAATTGAATTCTCCCTGGTAATTGTGTGGTCTGAGTTGGAAACTAGTCCAGCAGCACTCGAGAATAATGTTTCATTTACTTTAATGAGTGACGTAATTAAACAATTTGCCGGTTGAAAACCTTATACTTATTTAGCTCTAGAATTTCGATAACGTATGTATCCTTTTTAGGTTTTCTAAATGTATCTACATTTTATATTCCAATATTATTTTTATTCATTGTTACATTTCATAGTAGTATGTAATATACATATTTATAGTCAAAAGCCACGGCTCTATTGTCATTCAAACAATTTTCCTTCTCCAAATCAGCTGGGTATTTTTGCTCTCACTTGTCCTCATAAACATAATATTTTTAGTTTTAATTTTTACTGATTAAATTATATCTGAATTACCTATACAGTGAAGAGGAGAAAAAAATATCTAGATAAAAACAATGTCAGCGTGCCAGCTATCCACGTGGTCTCCTATTGTATTGTTTTGTTTGTGGTGTGTTCCGTTTTCATTGCCTAATAGTTCCATAGACATGCTAATTGATAATGTAACAGTTAGTTACATTATAAGCCAATATATTATTGTTTTAAAATCTTGCAACAACATTCTGTCATAGTCTGTTTACAAAACAAGCTTCGTTGCAGTTTGGCGCTAAAACCGCTCCAGCGGGCCCACAAATACCGTCGTTCAATAGTTACCTAAGGCTTTGTCCTCAGGGGTCCGACAGCCGCGCGTCCAGGCTCGGGGCCTCGCTGGGACCGGCGGTCTCCGGACCGGCAAGATGCACCAAACAAAAAAACTTAACAATAACAAAAAACACAATCAACGCATAACCTCCCAATACCGCAGTGCCAATTGCAGTCTTTAACTTTTGAGTTCAACGAAATAAAAATAGTAAACACATAAAACTTTCTTGTGAAACTTTAAAACAAAACTGTACAGAGAACGTCGGAAAAAGTAGTAGCGTTTGTGGGGATCGGCGACACTTCCCCGTGCGGCGCTTCGGTCGCGACTGAGCCACGCGGTCGGTGCGGTGCGGGGGGCGGGCCGGGGGCGCTCCCCCTCACCTCCGCGGTATTATTTGATTAATTCGCCTCCCCTTGTATACTCGGTGAGTCGTTACGAAGAAGGCGACGTTAAGTTTTTAAATTTCAGTGAGAGGGCCTCGACACGACGCGGACGCCCGCAACCTTCACCTACTGCTAATACTTTAATTGAATTAATTAAGATCGACGGGCGCCTGCACAGATTAGACATTAATAAGCAAACCCTGAAGGATACGCAGTTCATGGTTAATTGCTGATGGTTGTGGTTTTTTTTAGTTGAAATAATGAGCATTACCTACCACGTAACGGCTTCTAATTAGATTGGATTTGCATATAGAAGTTGAAAAAGGTCTGTTTCCTACTAGTTCCTACGGTTCCTATTTCTAATATTGACTAAAAAACGGCTGCCTCTTAACGCGGGAAACAGCGCAGTGCGGAAAATCACACGAATGTGAACCTTAACGCGCGGAGATACGGTTTGCGGTCGCGCAACTTTTCGCAATCACTTAAAGACCTAAACCGAATCGCTTTTTAAAAACAGGTAGCCGTAAGGGTGTTGACAGTAGCACAAAGAGTCGAAGACACATTATATTTGTTTCATCATCATCATCAGCCAGAAGACGTCCACTGTTGAATATAGCTTTATGTTGAGCTTGAGCTTGATGTTTAAGAAAATCAACTGATAAATTAATTTAAGCATTATATTTGATTAACATCAAAAGATAAAGTGACCCAAAAGGTACATAGCCTAACTAAAACCTATTTATCTAAAATTCCTTACTTATTCCTTATTTACTTACCTACTGTAATGTTATTATAAAGGCACTGCATAATAATTTGAAAAGCCGAAGAGATCACGTCCCATCTACAGTAACCGTCTAACGATATCTAATAAATATCAGATTACCAATTAAGCCGACAAAAGCTAATAATTAGAAGCTAACCATTGAACCAAATCCGTCAGCTCGTTTCTTATGTTCCCACGGTGCCGAAGGGCGAAACAGGGCCGAATAAGAGCCGAAACTTTCGGCATGAGGCAAGTTTCTCCACAGGCAGCATCAAATTGTGCAAGAAAATAAATAACCGGTTAATGAATTGTTATTTAAATTAATTATCAGTTTAAGTCCTTAAAGGTTACCTTTTTTATAGGTAAACTTATAAACTATAACAGAAATAAGGAATATCGTTGGGATTACAACGAAAATGTTATACGATCTACAGTGGGATTGTCATTCGAGAAAATAAGATCAAAACAAAATTAGCATTTGTTTTTTAATAATACATTTAGATAAATTGCTATACAAGATGTTCGACTATGGACATTTTCAAGCATATAATAATACAAACTTACATGATAAATAATTATAACAATGTTAACTTAGGTACTGATAAATTAAAACCTTAGTCGTTAGAAAATATTTGATGTAGGTATTTTTAGGGTTCTATGGTACTTACAACAAGAAACCCTTATACGTTCGTTTTGTCTGTCCGTCTGTTCGTCTTTAGTTATTAGGGTAAGTTCATAAAACTTTGCATAGTTAAAGTTTTGGTATAGGTTTCAATTGTAGAAGAAGAAAAATAAGATTTTTAGTGATAGCTCTGGTAGGTTACATGTGAAATGGGAAATTTTATTTGCTGCACCCCTTCTTAGTGGTTATCGTTAAATAGATCTGTTGAAAGGAATTATAGGTTTCATTTATATCAGTTTTATCATGTTAAGAAACTTTTAACTTACCATGCAAATAGTTTATCTTTATTCATAATTATTTCGAAAATATTGTGTTACACCTTTTTGTGTTATAGCTATAAAACAGTAATTAATTCTAGATCAAAGGTCATTGACTTTTTTGTAAAATGATAATAATAATAATAGATAGCAGTTAAAATATATATATATATATAAATCATAAAATGTAGTTTTTTTAACTAAAACATTAAAAGGATATGTTATGTCGGGGAATGATACTTCCCTGAAATTTGGCTTAGTCCTCCGAGCTTTGTTCGATGGAATTTTTCTATAACCCCCAATTTCTGAACTATTACGACCACAATTATATAACTCTTTGTATAATTATATAACGCTTTGTCTATAGAACTCTACCATATGAGTGTCTCGACACGCACTTCCAAAGTATTGCCATCGTCTAGCTTAACACCCTGTATGAAACAGATCTACATTTGCCCACCAACTCGTCTTATGGAAAGCGACAATGCGGTCTGATGAACACATATTATTGTGTTTGATTTTCAGATCTGAGAAAACATGTTTTGTCTCTCACGCATTTGATGTTAAGTGACAAGAAAAACGGGGTAAATTTGTATAAAATTGCATACATTAAAAAATAATTAATTCTACCTCATTGAATTTTGCGGCTTTATTATATTGCATTCAATATACATTCATTTTTCTTTTTTATGTGTCAGAAACCTCAGAATACAGAAACTTACTTTTCGCGGAATTTTATTTCATGGTAGCGACAGAAAGCTCATAACACGATAATGTACTTCGCGTCGGGTTACAAGAAAGAGGTCGGACCAATTTCGGGTTAATTCAATAATTCCTTGTATCGGGTATTATCGGGCTAATTCAGTTTTGGCCCAATCGATCATCTCAGCTGCGCGGGCGCAGGTGAGCTTTTAGAATGGAATCGACCCCTTACCATTGCAATTCGTCCATATGATTTAGGAGCTTGGTGTTGTGATACTATTAGATACATGCTTTTTATCGATGTACTACTGAGGATAAAGAATTTTCATGTTTATAACTCTTTTATTATTATAGTGTTATAATAAGTATAGTTTATAGATTATTACATTTTAAGCGTCAACTTGGGTTACGTTGCTTCAATTTGCGCGATTATGGCAATCGGTACCACATTCATAATATTTTGGTTATAAATAATTGAGGATATAAATAAACTTAATAGAAAAATTATTGGTAAAACTTTGCTCGATAGAATAATTCGGCGAAAACAGGCTTTCTAAGCACGTTTTTTGTGTTAATAATTTTAGTTTTTTTCGAATCTAGTACAACATCGTGACAATTCGTTTTTTCATCTTCTAATGGCCATTTATGTAATTAAGTTTTATTAAAAAAATTATCAGTTCTTAGATTTAGCTGGAGTGTTATCATTTGTCGTTTACATTATTTAGTTCTGAGATGGACGTCGACTCGTGCGTATCTCTTTCTGCAGGCGTAGATCGCATAGATTTGTCTCTCTTTTGTGCAAGGGCAAAACTTTGATATGAGCTGACAAAGTAAGCAAACAGTTTAGTAACTTAAAATTTGAACAAAATATAATAATTCAATGAAATTTTAAAGGATTTCGCAGTTTTTGAATAGAGTTGAATCACAGTAACTTCTGAAAAATGGTAACAGACACTTATCGAACATTTTCATTTAATTACTTAATTGTTTTGTAGAGTTACCTGAAAACTTGAACTTTGCACCGTTAAATAATTTACGATTCTAAAAGATTTGTCTAAATAGTTAACTCTACACAGATATGTTGTTTACTCAGAAGAAAAAAAAAATTATGCGTTATACCTCACACAGTTACAGTACACAGTAATAGTAGTTTACAGTAGTAGTAGTAGTTTACAGTTTCCTCTTTAGCACTTACATTTACAGCCACCCCTTCTGTCGTCCATTCGTTTACATTTTAAGCACATCTTTTGCAGTTGTGAGCGGCTCAATATTGAAGTGTGCGTTTGTAAAATTAGTAAAATAAGTGTGTGTAATACGTGTTTACTTCTACTTACTTAGTTTAAGGCTGATCCAAACGAAATACTATCAAAGGTTGTTTACAATTAACAAATTCTATCAGCTTACGCAAATTAGGTGGCACCGAGTATCTATAACTCTATACAGATAAGTTGGTTACAACTAACGATTCTAATGGAGCTAGCTGAAAAGCTAACTCTTCATAGATAAGTTGATTACAAATAACAGATTATATGAAAGTTAGATAATAGTATTATAGGTATGTTAGTAGTTATACTATATTAAAAATTAAAATGGAAAATCATACACATTCTCATATTTTGTACAAATAGTAAGGGCAACTCCATAAGGCCGGGCGAGCTCCGCTTTCAAATTAATCTTTGTTTAAAGTTAATGGGCCATATTAATCATGGGCATTACGTCTAGATGAATTTAACGCAGTTATCGGTGACTTAAAGCAAAGATATCGAGGCTTTTATTACGAAAACAAATGCACTTAATGTTACATAACCTTCTCTGTGCCGTGGTATAACTTAAAAACAGTAAGGGAACACAATACATAAAACAATTGACACAATGAATTATCATTGCTAAATCACAATTTTTAGACGCAACGAATGCGTGAAATGGGTCATTAGCACATTCTTATTTATCCTTTACCTACGTAGCAACAGCACCTAAGTGATAATATGTCTTTGTTGATCTTCAAACCTATTACATCCAGATGATTTGGATGTAAGTAATAGGTTTAAAAATCATCACCAACACAATGGAATCAACACATAAATGAATATCTATATTGTCAAAAATTGCACAGAATAGCATGTTTTATTAATTCGCTGTAAGGTGCGAATAATTTAGGAATTTCAAACAATATTTTTTTTCAAATGACTCATCGGTCAATTGTACACCAGCGAAATTTTTAATTTCACGGAACATTCAAAAGTAACCGTAGTTCGCGAAAACGATTATCTATTTCTAATCTATAGTGAAAATCATATTTCTGACGTATACTTAGCATCTAAGGTGGATCTCTTACTAAGTATACATGGTGCTTATTTATTGTTTACCTACCGTATTATTTGCTTTTATGGTAAAGTTAATCTTAGGGGAACATTCAGAAGATTCAAGATTCCTTGTACGGCAAAACAAATACATTAGACAGGTGAATGTTACTTATAATGGTACTGCTTGCTTAATTAGCATATCGAATGCACCTTTCGATCTTTGAAGTGGTAGCTTAATTGAGTTGTTTTTTACCAGCTAAGAACATCCATGCATCTATGGTTATATGTATAGATACGTGAAACTTAGAGGCAAACTCGTCCAGTACGCTTAGTCCCAGATTTGATAGTATTCGAAAACTTTTTTCGTATTAGAGTGAAGCAATCTATACCGCCGATTACTACCGATTTTAGTTCCTCCACGTTTCCGATAGAGGCGCTTTACTAAAATGTATGGAACAATACGTATACGATAAAAGTTTTCGAAAACTATCATATCTGGGACTAAGCGTATAATATAGAATAAATAAAGTATTGTAATAACTTAAACAAACTATATTTCTAATATAGTTGAAGTAAGTGAATGTATTATATTACTGGACTCTTAGTCACATATCAATAGTCTCCTATCACCAGTGGCGTAGCTCGGAGGGATAAGTGGTGCAGTGCACCGGAGCCCTCAAGTTAAGGGGGCCTTCGGGCCCTGACCAGCAAACCTCAACTGAACTTGCGAAAATTTCTCCCACCTTCAGAGTATAAATAACAGGTTGCAATTGCAACACGACTTTAATCATGGCAACTCATACACATAATTACATGCTTCGACTAAAATAAAATTAATGGACAAGCTCAGGTAGAAGAAAATTTTTGAAGATAACATAATGAGCGCCGGCTCTCATTTCGTTAAAGTCAGTCTCTAGCCGTAGGAAGTGCAACACGTGTTTATTGTTATGTGATAACGAAACATCTGACAAATATATGCATTCATATGCTTTCCCGAAGAGTAAATACACAAATATAACCGGGTTCTATTTTTTGTAACAAATATACTGTACATTTTTATAATTAGGTGTAGAAGTATATGTCCGACGGTTTTGACTCGTTTTTACTGAGCATTTTCAATGGTTAGGGTCCGTCCATTAATTTTATTTTGGTCGAAGCTTACATGTAGAGTTTTGGCGCCAACGTGAAAAAGACATGTCGGCTCGTTGTATTATTTTTCTAAACTTGTGTAAGTATTGTGTAATAATGGTGGATTGTACGTGTTCGAGTATGGTTGAGTGTGATGTTTTTGAGGACACTACACATTTTGATAGAATGTGTGCGAAACGATGCCTAATAGAAAACAATGTTTTAATAGAACTGGAATACTGGATGATTTGTAATTCAATTCTAGCCTGCCCTGAATCCGACCATGCTTAAATTATCTACCTTTAAGCTGGTAGGATTGATAATATTGCCTAAAATGATAATATTGTGATTTATTTCGTGTATTTTAGTTTTATAGATTTTTTTGTTTTGTCTTACTGGAAGATATGGTCGCTGTCTTTAAATTAAAAAACAAAAAACAAAGCTCTTTATATAAAAATAATTGTAAAAACTTTTTTTACATTTTTGTGAACCAATATTAACAAAATTCAGAACGGTCATTCACATCTGCAACAAACTTGCACACATTCCATGTTAAAAATCGCTGTGAGATTATTATATTTTCGACTTTATTTCCATAGCACTAAAGTTTTGGTAAAGGCATACGCAAAATTCCCTAAGTATGCACAGTACTGTCAAAATATGCAACGTGCGGGACAGATTTATGGATACGGTTAAACGATTAAACATAAAGGTCGAAAATTAAAAAAATACAGTGAGCAGTCATCAACTACGTCAGTAATGTGAACGACACCCAATACGTCGTTACGAAAATTGTGAATACACCTTGGTTCTGCGAAGCACGCTATTCTCTCAATCTCTGCTCTACTAGTGTACCTATATATATACCTAATCAAAATCAGCATCAGCTTCAAACCGAGCAAGATAAATCCTCTATTGTACACAGATGGTCTCTTGCAACAATATAGTTTTAACGATAAGCTACACGATTTATACTCGAGACACTTTATTGCCACACGTCCTTGGCATAGAACAAGGGCTACAATTAAGGCAGATGCACAGTGCACCGCTGCAAGGGCGGGTGTCCACGCTCGCGGCACAATACGGCAAATGACGACCGCCCTGGTACGCAAATGAAGAATATTGTCGGACGCCCTGAATGCTCCTTAATGACGGCCCGCCGCCGTGTGCTAGACTTGTCACCCGCACATTTGCGCAATTGTCAACTGTTAATTATCGGATCATTGTGTCTGAAGTAGGGATGTAGTAGATCTTCGGTCAAAAAACTAGCTTAATTACTGATCCAACAAAAGCCTCAAATTAGAGAACTTATTTTTGCCTTACAGAAAACCAAAAAAGATAAAGAGTGGTTACTCAACACTTTTATTTCGAACTTGGCTTACATACCACTTTGATGCTAGATAAACCGAGATCTTTAGAAACAATGTTGTAGTTTTAAGTGCTAGAACGACTGAATAAAATATAAATTATAATCAACACACATAATGATGTCACAATGATGTTATTAGAATAGAGCGCATCTAGGTATAGGGCTTAGAATGTAATACATTGGAAAATCACGCGACCGCTAACCGTATCTGGACGCGTTAAGGTTCACGTTCGCGTGATTTTCCAACTGAGCTAATTTAACGTTAGTTTGATACCGAGTTAGCCGTTGGCTGTAAGGCCTCAGATCCTTAAAATGTTAATTTAATGTTATTTTAAATTTATTCTGTTCTGTTTTGTATGTGTATTGAATAAACTAAATGAAATGAAACTATCTGTCGAGAAACTGGCCATTTTATTTGTAACAATTTAGAGGAATTCGTGGATTTTTTATTATTAGAATTTTTTATTTGACCCAACATTTTCCCAAGCCTCCCTGAATCCTTACCTGTGTGTAACGCCCCTACATCGGGTAAATTAATTGTCTACCGTTAATTGAAGATTGAGGGTGTTTAACGGATTGAAATTAAATTGGTTTTGCAATTCTGCCTGATTTGGTTAGTTATAATTGGGCAGGAGCTGGAGCAGGAGGAGAATGGATGGAAGCCACATGCCGATTCAAAAAAAGAGTGAAAAATAACCTTCAGAGTTTTATTTTATTTTTTATTTTTTTAATAATAGGCTTGCGCTTGGTTGCCAACTCTCCTGATGTTAAGCTATGATAAGGTCTACGATGGAGCACGCTTGCCTAGAAGAAACAAATTCAATCGTGATTTGAAGACACCTAGATTGTAACTATCGGGGAACACCCATTCAGGCAGCGAATTCCACAGACTAGCAGTTCGCACAATGCTCGATGTTCGAATGTTCGATAATGCTCTTACATAGAAACGTCTGCTATGGCTATCCTGCTATGCTCTGTAAACTTTTCTCTGACGGAAATCGCGTGAAAACGAGATAAAACCAAGTGTTCTAAGTAAAACCGTAAATTACCTGTAACAGTAGAGTATACAAAAGTTTTGCTTGTTGTCAAAAAAATAATTAAAACTATGAAAATCCGATTAGCGCTTCAAAATGTCACAATGAAAAGTAGATTAAACAATACTGCCTGGTAATCTGTGGTCATGTTCTCACTGATAATACACATGCCTTCCCTCAGAGAGAGAGGAAGGGCCCTAATCTACCATGCTGGCCCAGTGCACGTTGGCGTCTTTGAACTTTTTGAAGTTCTTGGGCATACCGGTTTCCTCACAATGTTTTTCCTTCGCCATTTTTGAGAGATGGTATCGAACCGCACATAATTTATTAAAATTTTAATACTAAATAAGTTATCGGTGCAGGGCCGAGAATCGAACCGAGTGCCGAAAGCGCACGTGCTAGAGCTCGGCAGCATTTAGTCTTTAATAATGTAGCTTGGTAAATCAGATATTGACATAAGATTTAAATAAGTTTCTAATACTGTGTCGTTGTTTGTATGTATTTCTAAAATGTATCTGTTAAATAGGTAAACTCAGGTCTGGATACTTTTTAGTGTTTTTATTCACCTGACAATGTGTTTCTAAGTGAATGCATTAAGTTTGGCTAAAATTAGAGCATATAACGAACTTGCACATTTTTTACACTAAAATTATGCAATCTAATGACATATTTAACTGAAAATTTACAACCTTGCCAGTAGTAAAGCCCGAGACAAGCTTATGATTTACATTACGAGGGCACTAAACGTCGACCGTCTGCCAGACTGGGATGCAAATTTACTGCCAAAGGTTATTATTCATGGTCACAAATGGTTTTTGATGGTGTAGTACGGGAACAATCACAATCAAAGTTAACTAATGGATTGGTTCGCGTATGTACCCAATTACAAGTATTTGTAATTGCGGCGTTTGAACTGTTAATAATATTATTATTGGGCTTTTGCCATACGTTAATGCAAATTGAAGAGTTTCGGTGTTTACTTTATAAGTACTGGTTTTCGAGCATTTCTTATCATCGGCTATTTTTGCGGGCCGCATCTGCACGTAGTGTGAATGGGCATCTATTTCAGTCCCAAAAATATTTTTTAAATTAATACTACTGAACTAGAGCTTCGGTATACTAATTGGTTTTACACTTGTAAAACAACTTTAGTTTAATCATTTAATGTATAGATGAACTAACAACACCATTATAATGAAACTGTATTGGCGAAGTTCACACGTGTTCGTTGACAGTTGACAGTCTTTTGTCGACTGCCAACGAACACAGTATATAAGTGGCGGTTGCATTGCAATCACCCTCTTTTCTTTGCTCGAACCTCGAAGCGATAACAAGTGTAAACGAATTGTGTGTAAAACAGTTTAAAAGGTGATTTCTTGGCTGAAAAGCTAACAAATCAGAATCGGGATTAATAAGTTACAGATGTCTTCTTATTTTCCCATGTCCACAGAGTGTAATTTGTCTTTTGTTAAGTGGTTCAAAACCTGTTTGCTAGTCATGTTTTTTTTTAGAGCCCTAATTAATAGTTATTGTACAAAGTGGCTGTTTTATTCCTTGCGTTTTCTTGATTATAATTTCTTTGCTAATGATTAATTTAATACTAATTACTAAATAACTGTGCTCATGTTAAAAGTTCTTCAGATTATATATCCGATTAGTGTACTTATTGTTATATATGCAAATTTCTGCCGCCGATTCTGCGGCTGAGCCTGCTGTCGAGCCTGCCGCTGAGCCTGCTGTCGAGTCTGCGGCTGAGCCTGCTGTCGAGCCTGCGGCTGAGCCTGCTGTCGAGCCTGCTGTCGAGCCTGCGGCGAAGCATACAGTGGAGCCTGCAGTGGAGCCTGCCGCGAAGTCTGCGGCTGAACCTGCTGTCGAGCCTGCTGCTGAGCCTGCGGCTGAGCCTGCCGTCGAGCCTGCGGCTGAGCCTGCTGTCGAGCCTGCCGTCGAGCCTGCGGCTGAGCCTGCTGTCGAGCCTGCGGTCGAGTCTGCAGCGGAGCATACAGCGGAGCCTGCAGTGGAGCCTGCCGCGGAGTCTGCGGCTGAGCCTGCTGTCGAGCCTGCTGTCGAGCCTGCTGTCGAGCCTGCGGCTGAGCCTGCGGCTGAGCCTGCTGTCGAGCCTGCGGCTGAACCTGCCGTCGAGCCTGTGGCTGAGCCTGCTGTCGAGCCTGCGGCTGAGCCTGCTGTCGAGCCTGCGGTCGAGTCTGCGGCGGAGCATACAGCGGAGCCTGCAGTGGAGCCTGCCGCGGAGTCTGCGGCTGAGCCTGCTGTCGAGCCTGCGGCTGAGCCTGCGGCTGAGCCTGCCGTCGAACCTGCCAGCTGAGCCTGCAGCGGAGCCTCCAGTACGCAGTTACGTAAGAGACATTGTACGCAGTTGCGTAAGATCCGGTGTACGTAGTCGCGTAAGAGCCGATGTACGCAGTTGCGTAAGAGACATTGTACGCAGTTGCGTAAGATCCGGTGTACGTAGTCGCGTAAGAGCCGATGTACGCAGTTGCGTAAGAGACATTGTACGCAGTTGCGTAAGATCCGGTGTACGTAGTCGCGTAAGAGCCGATGTACGCAGTTGCGTAAGAGACAGTGTACGCAGTTGCGTACTGACTTAACTAAACCAGATTCGGTTTTAGTCTGATATGATGTGCTTTTCAGTATGCAGTTGCATTCTGATATTATGTAACATAAAACGATAGTATAAGACTTCAAAATAAGATTGTAAAGTACACATTTAATTAACACGTATAATGTCTATTATCATATAATACATGACACGAATACACGAGGACGTGTAATTGAGTCGGATGGCCGAATGTAAAACAACTTTAGTTTAATCATTTAATGTATAGATGAACTAACAACACCATTATAATGAAACTGTATTGGCGAAGTTCACACGTGTTCGTTGACAGTTGACAGTCTTTTGTCGACTGCCAACGAACACAGTATATAAGTGGCGGTTGCATTGCAATCACCCTCTTTTCTTTGCTCGAACCTCGAAGCGATAACAAGTGTAAACGAATTGTGTGTAAAACAGTTTAAAAGGTGATTTCTTGGCTGAAAAGCTAACACACTATTTATGTAATTGGTTTTGTAAAAAATATTTCTAAGAATACGGAAAGAATCGAATCTTTTTTGAAGTCGTTTAAAAAGGATGCAAACGTGCAGCTGAATGGTTACTTCACCTCACGATTGAAGTGTCATGGGTCTTGATAAAGTAAGTGAGCATAAAATCGTAAAATTACGCAAAGAGCAAATAACCAAACATATTTCACGGACTAAGTCGCACTAAGTAAACAATTTCTCGACACTTTTTGTGGAAAAGTCAACACTCATCACGTACCAAGTCTAAGGTCAAGAGTTTTTTATATTAGTCATTCTAAGGTCTCCAAACATTTATAAGCATGAAAAGATTTATGGGCAGTTAACCCAGACCTCGCTGGCAGAATAGTTGGCAGCTACTATGCAACTCAACGCAGATTAGTTGACAGTTAGTAGGCACCAATTGGCTCTACAAAGAAGCGATGATAGGCTTCAGACACTTGAGTTGACCTTTCACCTTAAGCTTGTGAAGGGGAAGTGCTCGCTGACAATTATACTGCGTACAGCCAACGACCATATAAAACGAGATTAAAATATATTGTTTAATGCAACTAAGTAGTTATTTAGTAAGGTTAGTACCTAGCAACGATAATTTATATACTCCAAAAAATTTAACAATAATTCCATTTTAATATAAAAAGTATTCTAAAATATAAATATAATTAGAGAAGTGCTGCTTTATGACTGTATTATACCTAAAATCTCGATTCGAATTTCAACCTTATTTGCACCAGTGTACGAACAAGAAGTGGTAGTATTGAAATTAAAAGTGTACCAATCAGAATGTAGCCGCTAAAAATAAAGAAACAAAATTCTAGAGTAACATAACCCGCAATTTGCTTTTAACGCTTGAGTGGATGCAACAAAGAAATAGAAGAACCCATATTTAATTCACCATAAAATGCAAGTTATTCGCAAAATAGGCCGCATACCTGCGGTGCGGTATCAAAATCAAGCGAGCGAGGAGTCCGAGTGGCGTGCCAGTGGAGTGAAGAGGTGGAGACAGCGTCGCCGCGTCGGCGTCATCGAACGAGCGCACATTACGTTCGATTGTAGGACCAGGCACGGCCTAATTGCCAGCATTGTGTCGGCATGCAGATGTGAATGGGCTTTGATTTGGGCCGGAGCGCGGGGCCAGGGGACAAATCGCTCGTTACGGCTGCAGGTAAACTTTCATTGAGCGTCGGAAGGCGTCGGACGTGAGAGGCGGCCGACAAAATGCCCTCGTTATTCGCCGCCGAATCACTCGCTCATTGTGCTCCGGGAAACGGTAGACGCGGTCGCCGAATCACGAAAAAGACTTTAATGAGGCGTGAGAAAGCACCAAACGAACGATTGTGAACCGAGCTCCATTTAATGAACGATTGATATTAAAGTGGCATTCATTAACGTGGATCACGGGCCATTGTCTCCGGATAAAAAGCGTTCGTAAACACCTCAGAATGTTTGTTTTAGATACTATGGAAGATTTCGTCGGTTCATCGAACCACCTGTTGCTGGATGAGGGTGAAAGAAAAAATGAGTGTGGGCCGATAGGACTGCCCCGCGCGCCCCACTTCTCCCTCCGTGGCCGAACCCGACACCATGCCAATTAAAACCTGACTCCTGGCGTTTTGTCATGTCGGTAGACATGGTATGCGTTAGATTTAGCTAGCGTTGTTGAATTTTAATTGATTGCATGTTCTAGAAATATTTTTAATTGGCACAAACGAGTGTGCAGCGGCGTGTGAAACGGGCTAAGTACCTGTACGCAGGGCATTTTGTAAAATTCGTAAACTATGCATGGAACAGGTAAAGTAATTACGAGGCAAAAAAAGGTTATTGTTCTCTGTCCAACTAACAAATGGACACTGTCATGCGCGACAAGGTTAGATTCACAGATCAGATTGTACGCAAATGCATGGCTCGCACACATCACACACTTACTTACCAGGAAGATTGTTGTAATTATACTTTCCACCTGATAAACATTACTAATGGCTACATTTATGTTATAATATTTATAATCTCACGTTTACATCGAAAGATATTGATGAGCTAGCTGTGATACCTTACTTCACGTGTACCTACTTTTTACAAAACTTCGCTTATGTACTTATTAAAAAAAAAAATGCTTTCCTTGACCGTCATCTCGCCATGACGCGGTCTACGATGGAGTACACTTGTCTAGAAGAAACCAATTCACTCGTGACTTCAATACACCTAGATTGTTACAATCAGGTAACACCCAGCAGCGCTTTTACAGTCTAGCGTTTCGCACAATAAAAGTGGAATCAAAGCACTTTGTTCTGGTTTACTTGAAGATTAACATCTAGGCATTTTACTTTCTATTATACCTATAGATAAGTATATTTAACAAGCTTTTGTTAAACGTGCCCAGGGGCCTTACGGACAACAGCTATTACAGGCACCTAATCCACTCAGTTGACAAATCACGCGACCGCAAACCGTATCTGGGCGCGATAAGGTTCACGTTCGCGTGATTTTCCAACTGAGCGGATTAGGTGCCGCAATTACCTGTTGTCCGTAAGGCGCCTGTACGTTGTATGTACTATCGCGGTATGTGTAGGGACAAATATTGCAAATTAATTTTAGACCAGTTAAGCTTAACCGATTCAGCTGACATTTGGCATAATTATGTAAGTTCGGTGACAATGCGATGTAATGGTCGAGCTGGTCTGATAATGGAGACAGAAGGTGGCCATCCTAAACGAAAAGACGTAGCTACGTCGAGTTTGTGTTCGTTGGATTTGTCTTCCCAAGCACTTAGGTAAATTCAATATGGCAGACGCCCCAAGATGGCGAACAAAATATTCTTATCTACCATCATGATATGGGTATCAAATGATAGAGTTTTCTGAGAAGAATCTGAAAAAGCTTGTTTAAAAAAACCCATAAAGTTTATTTGCCTAGTTTTAGTTTAGTGCCTTTTGTTTTGGTGTATTATCTACCAGTTCGTAATTGAGGTCGGTAGAGCACCCTGCCTTTAGACAGGTGGCAGGGTACCGCGCCGGCGGCGGCCCGCAACGGCCACAACCTGCCACCATGTGCTTACTTTGTGTTTAAATTAAAAATTTAATTAACAACCCGACGTACAAACACTCTATTAATACCTATATACAAATAACAGTTACGTGTCAGCTGGGCTATTAAATTGATGCTTTTATGACGGAACTATCTGCGCCCCACGGCTACACCCACAGAAAAGAGAAGTAAAAATATTTTACAACACATTTGCTCAAAAAGTGCACTTACGAAGCCTGTATACATCGTTCGAAAGTTAAAAATTACGGATCATACAACGGAGCGTGCGGTAATGAATTTGTCCGCACGTTCAGATGTATAGCACCGTGCGTGTGATTTACGGTATTTTTTTAATTTCCATCATAATTACATAAGAATTCCACAAAAGAGTTTCATATTACGAGAATAAATAAGCTGAATGATCAAATCTCCTTGGAAGCGCTTTTGCTCAATATGTTTGTCTCAGTTTAATACTAAAGAGAAAATGAGACGAAAGATGTAGTTCTAATTTTCACCACGTGATAGTGGCGCTATTTGCATGTTCGCGCCATTTTCTTATTATATTATAGAAACTATTGTTGTGACTGATATTAAGTTATAAACAAAAATTGTTTCATTTGTAGCCTTTTTTTCTCGCAAATGTGTTGTAAAACGTTGTATGGCACACGTGCGGATTGGTTATTACAAACTCGTGACTATGGTAAGCCCTCGACTTCGTCTCGGGCTTACATTCGTCTACTCGTTTGTAATAACCAACTTTCCGCACTTGTATCATAAATAACTATTTTTCTTTTCTCTGGTTACACCCGTAACATAAGAAACAGCAGTTCTTACCCACCGTCCACCTCCTGAGATCTGGGTGAACCGCGGAAAGTTTTTATTAAAAAATATATTTTGTATTAGCTTATATTTTGTTTAGTTAATAAAAGGCACTTGCCGCATTAAAAAAAACAGACCTCATTATATTATAATCTGTTTGGAAGAAGTGAAATGATAAGCAAGGTTCCTGACTAGTTATGGTACGATGAAGTTTTTAAGTATGAAGTTATCTATGTCATATATTTGTACTGCACTTACAACGATGCAAGTGCATATATAAACACGTAATGCATGTTTTGCAAATACCTGCTAATTTTAATAATCTCGTAAGTAACCGATGCCAGTTAGACCTGTAATTAATTACGTATTACATAGCCTTCTAGTTGGCTTATAGCCTTTCACTTCGAGGCGTAGCCGGAGGCTTCGAATGTTCAATTGCTAAAACGTTGCGCATGGTAAAGGTGCGTTTACAGAAGCGGAGCGGAGTTGAGACGTGCTGGAATCGACCAATCACGTTGATTGAAATCCATATCTCCGCTCCGTTGAGTGGAAACAGTCACGGCGGAGACGAGAAGAATTGTATCAAATTGTATAGCAAGCGGAAAAGCGCAGCGGAATGGAGCGGTCTATAGCGGTGCAGACGGGGGTGGAGTATAATCTCAGAAAAAATACATAAATGGAAGCGATACAGTTGGACAGACAGTTTCCCATTTAGCACTTAGGTACACCCTTGGTTTTCCATTTGATGATTTTTGAGCATTTCGTTTGCAGTTGTGGGCTGCTCAATATTGAAGTGTGCGTGCGTTGTAGAACTAATACGAATATTATATGTGCAATACGTGTTTACATCGCCCCCATCAGTTTTGGAAGACTTTTTTCGGTACTACCTCGAGCAAATCCAAACTATATATTACATCATCAAATGTACCTATCTGTATGACCAATTTGGTGAACATACAATAAAAAAGAAAGAAAAAAGTATAATGGTGTGATGCGAGCGGAGCGGGTGAGCCACCGCATCAGCAGACCATAAGCGGAGCCCGCGCTGAAACGTATCGGGTCATGCTCCGATCGACTCCCCGCCTCGACTCCTCTACGCAAGTCCGCTCGGCTCCGCTACACAGCTACACTCGTCTTAGTTTCAATGGTTACACCCACCTCTTGGGTTTGTTTCACAGCTCCGGTCTGCCCCGCGCCGCGCCGCTTCTGTGGAAACGCACCCTTAATGTCTATTCAAATATTAATTACCCATTCTATGGATAATGGAGTTGTAAGTTAAAACGTAATGTTGTATTCTATGGAAATTTAAACCTTTATACAGTGGAAATAGATGATTGTTTTTTTTTAACCGACGAAAGGAGGACTAACGTTATCAATTCAACTATAAGTTTTTTTTGTATCTTTGTTACGTGATTACTCCGCCAATAATGAACTGATTTTGATGTTGTTTTTTTCGTTTGGTAGGTCATACTTCAGAGGTGGCCATATAAACTTCATGGATATTGATTTGGCGCTCACTCACTTCACTTAATTTTTTACCAAATATTCTACTACAAATAAGGTATTCAAGAAATAAGGCATTACTTACCGATTATATTTATAGTTTACTATAATACTTACCGATTATAAATACGTCTGGCATTTAAAAACTAAGACGAAATTGCAACAAAATGCGAAGACATATTCGCACGTGATTTCAATATTTCATCTCAAAAGGCGCGTTCACAGTGCGGTCTCGGCCCTCACGAGTTCCACTCCTGCAATTACGTGCTTGTGTCATATTTACAGGCTACGTAATTGCCATTCAATTACTGGTCGCGTCCCGCTTCACGCTAAAGCGAGACGTAGCTCGCCTATCGATATCTCTGTCTCCCTTGCACATCATCAATCATCGAATACCCCCCATCGGGCACCCGTAGGGTTGGGACGTTAGAAAGCAATACAAAGCAAGTATCTCAGTTGGACAATAGTCGATAAGTGGGTAAACGCCATGGTAAATTGATTTTGAACCGATTTGAAATCGAGCGTTGTTTAGCTGGATTAGTCCACCTTCTCTACATGACAACCATGTCGGTTAATGCAATAACGGTTTGTAATTACTGTAAATGGCGGTTTATTATTGCATATAAAATAGATACGATTGTATCATAGGCAGGTAGATTTACCATTACTAATAGGAAATTTCGAGTGTTTGAAAATGCAAATGATAATCAATTCAATTCAATCTAGGTTCTTGGAAAAGGTTTTATTGAAAAATACTTGTAAAATCATAAACTGCATTAAAAGATTAGGGTTGCGAAATGAAATTCGTTACATCGATAGTATTGCAAAAATATCGATAAAGCACTAAAAGTATTGCCAACAACCCTAGGTAAGGAATTGCAAGTAGTCAGAGGTACGTACCTACGCTGTACTTTCCCGTTGTACCTACTATGGCACTTCGATTGTCCAACCAATATTTTTAAATAGCCACGCATTTAATTTAATTTTATAGATATTTAGGTGGTTGATTACTGCACAAAATAAAACAGGTAGGTATAGCTTTCAATTCAATGTTTTATGAAGTTAGACGGTTCGTTGTGTGAACGTATTTTTAATAGTTAACAGGGTAGGCGTTTGACCACAGCTCTCCCGATGTTGACGGGTGGTCGAAGATGGTAATCCAGGAATGGAAACTAACTCTCAGGTAAAGAACTAACCATCTATCAACTAATTATTAGATTTATCTTTATAGCAAGTACTGAGTACCTGAAAGTGCCTTCCTCTAATTGTCGGTAACTTTTCAACATCCAATTAGAGATTTATAAACAATTAGTCAATTACGGTTTTATAAATAGACAGAATCAATTGGAAATTTTCTGGGAAAAAATCTGTAACTTGTTTCAATTACACTTACTAATGAGTTGACTCGCAGCTCTAATTAGCCACCGTGTTAATTAATCACGGCGTGGGCGTACTCAGGACAGCCTTCTAAAGGTTCTATTTTACCTGGAAATTAACTTTTGTTTTATTTTTCTTGGCCTGTAAACTGTGCCTGCATTTTTTTTTGTTTTGTCGTGTTACTTAGTTTGCGTATACCATCTTTGCCCACATTATATAGTAAATTGGTGGCAAATCCCGCTTCAAAACTTCAAAAATAAAGCATATTTTGGTAACGTGTTAATGTCTTGTTGCCCCACATAGAGTCCTCGCTACACCCCTGCATCTCGGCTCACCTTCCTCGCAAAGTTCGTTTTACATGAATTTCTTGTTTGCCTCCTAATTATATCACTAATTAATAGATATCGAGGGTATGCTAGACGAGAATTGTTCGAGTTTTAAGATGCGTAATTAAAAGTCTTGTACTTGTCCAAAACTTTCACGGTGGTTTAATCCGCTAAAGTTTAATTTTGTAACTTTTATACAAATTATTGATTATATAATTCAGATTATTTATTTTAAACGTGCAAAACAATACTATTTATCATACAAATCAATTATATTAAGTCAAGATTTTCACACATATATTAACTCTAAGATTATTTGTTTTATCGTAATCCTCAATAATAGTTATTCGATGGAAGTGTACTTACAAGTGAAACTTCGACAGGGAGATGTAGATAGCACGATATTAAAATAGAAAATGGCTGTTCCCGTGTGCTTGTGTCGTTCCTCAAGTCTTGTGGCATTAAATCATACGCGATAAAATAATAAGTTAGCGATAAACCAACAACACGGAATAGATATAAGAGTAGAGGTGAGACCTCACTAGTACGTAGATACTGTTGACGAACTGGGAGGAACAAATTTACGCGCGACCAAAAAATTTTTTAACACCCTAGGGTAATAGATTAGGGGTGAAATATGAAACAAGCCAGTGTCACCACACGGTTTCGTATCGTATCTGTTTCCAGACCTAATGTATCTTTAAGTATCTTTTTAATATAAAAAAAAAAAGTTTAAACAGGCGCGCACGTCACCTGATGGTAAGAAGCTACCGCTGCCTACGTCCATAGGCCGGTATCAGTTAGTCATTTATTTTAGTATTTTAGTTAGTTATTTTTGCAGGCAGACAGGAAACGAAAGCGAGACGATCTGAATGCATTCTGCAAATAATGGCAGGACATCGCACAGGTAAGGGATAAATGAAAGGAGTTGGGGGAGGCCTTTGCTCAACAGTGGGACAAAAAAGGTTGGCAAAAAAAAAACAACTGCAACATCAAAATTGCCGGTGCAGTAGAACCCTAACTACAACACTCACTATCTACAGCCTCTAACGAATAGCTACGAATGTTGGAGCTGACAGACTATCTTTTGTCTAAGGTTTCATAATTTACTTTTATTTACATATCTTTCCACCTTTCAACAAGACTTCTGTGTGATATTAATTTATTTGTTTATTCGTGCCGATAGTCACCTTGGAGTTTTAGAAAAAAGTGCTTGTAGGTGCAGTGATCAGGTTTGTATTGATTTCGCTGTGAAAATTAACCTCAAACATCTGTGATAGAATTATCTGTGTATCAGTATCTGTGGGAAAATAGATTACTAATTTCCTGGATATTTATATACCGTAAAAATATGAACCTACGTGTTTTCAGTAAGATAACAGCTAAATCAGCAGGACGTTGCTGGTAATAAGTTATCGTTGAGGCACCATCCACAACCTAATCACGATAAATATCCCATTAAAATAATCATATTATAACTTTAGTGAATAACCTTGATTGTTTAAACGAATTTCCGTTGTACAACATATACACAACTATACACATCTATATCTATACTAATATTATAAAGAGGAAAGATTTGATTGTTTGTTTGCATTAAATAGGCTCCGAAACTAAGAAACCGATTTGAAAAATTCTTTCACTGTTGGGTAGCTACACTATCCCCGGGTGACATAGGCTAGATTATATTTTCAAAAAAAAAATTGGGATCCTTACTAAGCTCCAATAATGTAACCCAAGGTGTAAAAAAATAAGATTTGTAATTTTGACTTTCCGTGTTTGACAGTTCTAAGACAGGACAACGTCTGTCAGGTCTGCTAGTATATATATAAAACTGAAATAAGTACTACTCACTCATTCATACAGTGACTGACTCATCACAAGATTTCGAAAATTACTTGAACTACGAAACTGAAAGCAGTTAGATCCTCTAAGATTGGGCATCTACTAAGATTGCAGTATTTAGCGAAAGGGCCGAATTAAAAGGGCAAATGGAGGTTGGAAGTTATTATAAAAGTTTACGCGTACGAATTCGTTGATAGCAGCTTGAAAAGAAGAGGTATACTTATTTATCGTAGTGGTTTCACAGTTGTGACGCACAACAAGTCTAATCGATAGCATCCTCTAAAATTGCCAATGACCCAAAATTATAATGTACCTGTTGAGCACTGAACGCCCTCACGATACTGTAATTCTTAAACGTGCCCAAAACAACTTATCCTAAGAAAGTGTCATTCAGTGTCACAACACGCGTTCAATTAAAGGCATTACTGTTATCGCGCCAGCTCATTATATCGACGGTGCTGTAAGTGTTTGTAAGCGACAACGCATTATTTGCCGTCATAGATTGGAGCTTCGTTCACCCATCACTAGCAGCACTCCAAACAGGTTCCAGGCTGTGAGGTACTGGATAATCCTATTACTTAGACAAAACTACGCTGACGAAGGCGGCGGCAGCGACGTGGTATAGCTGCGCCTAGAATCTAGAGAGTCACCTGACTATTCAGTCATGATTTTTTTACGCGCGCTTAATGTGATTAGTGTTAAGTGTTTTGTTTTTTTTTTTTAATTTGTTTATATGGATTTGTTGCTTAGCGATCACATCGATCAAGTTAATAAATTCTTAAAAGGTCAGCAACGTAGTTGTTTTGCCTCTGGTGTTACAAGTATTCATAGGTGACGGTGACTGCATGCAATCAGGCAGCACCTTTGCTAGTCCACAAAAAAAGCCAATTAAAAAATCGACAAAAAAAAACACATTGTCATTTTTAGGCAGGCAACTTGCAATGGCAGTTTGGTTTCAGCCTTACATAATGTTATTAGTCTAATTACAGTACCTACTACATTAAATTTGTTGCTGCCACCGTCTAATGCATTTTTGTTCTGCCTAAAGCTTTTAAAATCGGTAATCGAAATCGACGCTCAATGTTGGTGACTTTCTGGATGAGCTGTGCTCAACCAGTAAACAAATTTTCCCAGTACCCCTAAACTATAGGCGACACTTTCCCACTCTTAAGTTCATTAAAATAACCATTCAATTTTAAACCGTACCTCAATAATTTGAAAGTTACTTTAAAGTCTGTTGACAAATAAGTACCCGTGATACTTGAAGTTGGGAACCGTTAGAAATGAAGGGAATCTTGAAGAGTACTTCTCGGTGCATACCGGGAAGTTAGTGAAATTGCTTACCATTTGTCAGTGTCATGTATACCTACTTGAGAGCTCTTGAAATTAGGGGTACATCCCGTTTGGTAAGAATCCCATTTGGTAAACCACTTGAGATACCTACTAAAAAGTTGCGTTTGGTAAACATTCTCCTTTCCATACAAGAAGTTTCGTTTGGTAACCTTTTAAAGAATTTCATGTATTTTATCCCATTTGGTAACTTTTCTGTAGAAGTTAGTACACTCATGATAAAAATAAATGACATCAATAATTTTTTTGCATGGCTATTTTAGTAGGCGTTAAGTCGGACCAAATAGTTTTTAAATTGATAATTATTGTATTTTGTGGTGGTACGGCACTCTCAGTGCGCGAGCCCGACTCGCACTTCGCCGGTTTATTTGTACATCACCTTCGTTTGAAACTCACTCTCGCGGGCCGCTTGCGGCCTAGCGAACCACGTGACCTCGACGGACCTTTTCCACTTATTTAGGGTTCCGTACCCAAAGTGTAAAAACGGGACCCTATTACTAAGCCTATGATGTTTGTCTGTCTGTCTGTCCGTCTGTCTGTCCTACCTATTAACGGCTGTATTTTTCGATGGGTAATAGATAGCCAGTTAAAATTTTCACAGAATTTCCGTAATACATATTAACTTATAAAATAGGCAAAAAATTTAAACGAAATGGGAGAACAACCATACAACAAACGTATTTTTTTACGCATTTTTGTATTAGCTCAAATGTCAAAACTGTAATACGTACAAGCGTCAAACTTAGCATGATTATAGTACACACTCTAAAGTATAACAACAAATAATAAATGATGGCCAAGTGCGAGTTCGTGACATATTTCTGTTCATTACCAAGTTATAACTGGTAATTTCGATTTTGAATTTTGTGGTGGTACGGAACCTTTTGTGCGCGAGCTCAACTCGCACTTAGCCGGTTAATTTTTACAGTCTTCGATGGCCACTTTCACCATTTTTTTTCAAAACTCGGAATACTAATCAACTAAACTAAGTAACTTTTAACTTAAACTAAAAAAAAAAACATATTTGATTTTTGGACCTGACTGTACCGTACAAAATTAATGGTTTGCCAAACGGGATTAAATGTATGAAGAATAAAATAGTTACGAAACGCAACTTTTTAGTAGGTATCTCAAGTGGTTTACCAAATGGGATTCTTACCAAACGGGATGTACCCGAAATTAGGTGTAACCCCTTTTTTTAAACTACAAATAATGCAGAAGAAGAGGTTGCAAAACATGTGCATGCAGCATGATCTTTGAAAGCTGTTCAATATTCAATTGTTAAAAAAACATTTGCAGCATGATCTTTGTGAGCTTAATGTATATTAAATTGTCAACAAAACATTTTAGCATGAATTTTGCAAGCTAATGAATATTCACTTGTCACTAAATTTTTTTTTTAAATTCACTTGTTAAAACCCAAAATTATTTATACACTGTAGTACCTACTAACAAGCTAGTTAATTAGTTATTGTAACTGATTATACAATTAGTACTGGTAATTTTTTATTGCAATAACATAAAAAAGTATGTAAAGATAAAAACAAATTAAATGCTGATGGTTTTATTTAATTGTATTTTATGAACAATAATGTTCTAAAAATTTAATTAAAAAGCAACAAGCTCTGCTCTCTTATTAATGTTATAAATCAGATTGGCAACCCTTAATTGTATTCCTTATCGATGAAATTATCTGCAGAGTAAATACGCCACATCCCAAGAAAACAAGCAACTTACATCAGTCTATTAAGCTCCCAAAGGCGAGAACGACAAGGCTAATCGGATAGAATGGAATAATGAGTTAGTGATAGCGACCGATGCATCGCCTGCGCCCGCGCCGATGCCATCTAAGATACGAGAAAACAACTTAATCAGGACTTATTGCGGTAAATGTGATAATCTATTATAAAGGAAAATTGATTGGATCTGAGTTATAAACTACAATGTTATAACTTTAGTACTCAATCTGACGATGAAGATCTATAATATCTAAACGATACTTAGGTACCTACTTTAATATAATGAAGCCCGATATTCGTTAGCTAAGTTCATTACCATCTTCTATATACTATAAGAATCAAACTCCTGACTGACTGACTCACTGGTAGACAACGCACAACCTAAACCGCTGATTGTAGACACTTGGAATTTGGAGGGTGTAGAAAGTTAGATAACTCTTTATTGTTCACACCAGAAATTCACATAAGACAAAAACAACTGAAAATTCTAGTGAAACAACTATATACTATGTATTTGTCTGGATGCGTACAGGTGTACCAAGAAAGGATCTTGCGAAAGGGCTGAATTAAGGGAGGAAACTGGAGGTTGAAAGTTTATATGAAAGTCCTTTGTTTTTGATGTTATAGGTAATGGAATTTATAGTATATTTCCAAAAAGGACAATAATGACTAGTTGTGATAGAGCTACGTGTTTAACAAGCATGTTATCCAAATTCTTTGTAAATTAGTTGTTGTATAACTGTACGCATTCTGAATAAATAAATAAATAAATATTCGGGACATTTTTTCACACACGGTCATCTGACCCCAAACTAAGCAAAGCTTGTGATATGGCTGCCGGAGACTAATATACATACATATATAGAATAAATAAAAAAAAAAAAGCTATATAAACATCTTTTGGAAAAGTCTTATGAATAAAGTGTGATAGTTCGATAGTGTCGTAGATGTATCGCAAGTCGATAACATCTGAGAGGTAGAACAGTCACGGCACGGTGCGCTCGCGCACGAATTACAACTTCATCAAGAACTAGAGGACACGTTCCAAGTCTGAATAGAATAATAACACAGCTAAGTTAAATAAATTTGTATATTTAAATCGATTTTACAAAGGAGTTTAATGATGTAACTTGTAAGCTTTCGCGATTTGAACACCTGTTTTCATAAACAGTTTTTAATACGTGATAAGTCCCGAGCATGACTCAAATGATCACTTAGTTTTTGTCTTTTGTCAAAAAGTGAGTTTCGAGTTAACAATTTCAAGGTAAATATCGTATAGATATTATATATCGATATAGTTAAGACGTAACTAAAATACAAACTGAACTGAGAGTGGGTTTGTCTTTAGACCTTCAACAGTCTATGGGCAGTCTAATTGTTTTTTTGTAGTGGTATTGTTAGCTTGTATTTTGTTTAGTTAATAAAAGCACTTGCCCTACTTAACTAAAATAAATATACTTCCAACAAAATAAAGATAAGACCTATTACAAAATACTCAGATAAAGACGTACGATATAGAAAGTTCGCATACGTTTCATCCTAGGATCGATGGCGCGCCCCACTTCAATCGGCTCCATCAAAACTCGAGCTCATTACTCAAAATCAATTAGCGTTATTAGTGCGGCGCGTCTTCGTTAGCCCGTGATGGAGGGTAATTTATTGGCATCTCTTAATTAGGGATAAGTCTAATTGGAGGCTTAGTCGTAACGAGGCCCTCGAAATCTGACGTCCCGACGAATAAATTGGTCGGCCGGGGCATGGCCTCGGCGCACGCACTCCGCTCTCTATTACCACTGATATTTTGACGTGCCAACTCGATTTATACCAGCAGACTCCTCGCTTTAACGGCAGCTCTAATAAGTTTCAAACATCAACTGAGACCTGGCTTAAAAGGGTACAATAATGTGGGATTCGGTTGACGGTTACGTGAGCTATGCGGTCGGAGCTCCGTCTAATTTCTAGTGATACCACACATCTTACCACACTTCTCGCCGTTTATGGCGAATGGATATTGATTTTGAAGATGGTTCCCATGAGGTTGTTACGGCGTCTCATGAGGCTAATTTCGTGCGGCGAGCGCTAAGCTGTGCGGTCGTCGCGGTCGTTCAAAGACGCTCCAATAAAAATAAAGAGAGTAAAGCATACAAATAAAAGAACGCAGACAACGGCATGATCAAGTGCACCGAAAGATGTAATACGATACTCGGCCGGTGCTTTATTCCGACGAAAGGCCGAGATCCCGTCCGCCAGAACTGGTCAATGGCTATAATTAGATTGGTGGATGATGACATTCTACGGGGTATAAGTTGTTTATGTTCGCAATAATATGGTATCAATTATTGTTAGTTTGTAATAAAGATACGACTAGACACTTTATATAGCAAGTATGAATAGTTTAATGAAACATTATTACATACATACATATCAATATTATATCAAACATTAACATTAGTACGTTTAATGGTATTTATATTTTCTATTTCTGTAAATAAGTATGTCAAATTTTTTAATTATTTTTATGGACGTAGAGGGTACAAATGATATTATATTGATACTGCTCCATAAATAAATGTTCCGAATCTTTGATTTGAGGTAGCAGTGATTCTATAGAACGAAGTATTCTGTAAGTACTAAGTATTACTTACTGACTGAGTACTTACTGGTACTGGTCAATGTATAGAAGTTGAGTTGAGAGTTTAGGAACTCTTGAGCATTTTCGGGCAGAAAGTATACTAAACAAAATACAAGCTAATACTAACACTACAAATACAGTTAGACTGCCCACAGACCGTTGAAGGTCTATAGACAATCCAAATGCTCAAGCCCACTATCAGTTGGAAGCGAACCCAGCATGCTGGCGGCTTTATCACGCTGAATGGCAATGCTTATGCGTTGAGCCAGAAATACGCCAGCATTTTGGTCATGCGTCACATTAACCAGGCGCTCTGAAAGATTTTTGAAAATGAGGTGAGCTCCTAAGGGCCCCATGTCTCAACCCCAAACGCCTCAAATATGTAACCACTGCCGAGGTTAGCATATTTGCGTCGCTTGTGCTGCTCTGCCAAATAATTTAATCTGTTAATTTTCTTGCATTGGCGTATACCTACTTATCTGTAGTGTACTACAGATAAGAGAAGTAGGTAAGTACGTGTATACCAAATTTTTTCAAAGAAAACAATATGTCGTAAACACATATAATGTTTAAACAAGCTAAACTAACAAATGCCAATCTTTGATAATTTAAGACCGATGGACGAACAGAAAAGAGACCTCCTCAATGCAACAGAGTTGATCCAACAACTCGTTAAAATTTTACTTTCCATTCGCGATTCCTTCCTCAAAAGGATTAGTTTCGCGAAATTTCATACGTGATTTACACAATGAAACTCTCACATACAGGGTAAAATACCGAGAAAACAGGTACTTAGGTATGCGAAATCCTCTGCTTTAGAACAATTCGCCATTCAAGCAGGACATAAAGATTACCGCGCTAATCCTTAGGACTTAAATAAAATTAAAAGAGATGAAGTACCCGGGCCATACATAACCCTTTCTCAGGACGACGTCCAGGCCACTAATGCCTACAATGTGTATTATAGCATTTAATATAATAATAACGTAATGAAACGTCTCGCGGGAAGGGGTGAGAGGCGCGGGGGCCGGGCGGGGCGGGAGGTAGCCGCGGGAACCGGTCGCGGAGGTCATCGGCAGCAAGCCTTCCGCGACCGGTGCTGCCAGGTTAGGCCCCACTGCGTTGCCCATTTATGTACTTTTTCGAAACGACTAGGGTTAAGTGGGACAGCTCGCAGCATTTCGATGTCTATTAAAGTCGTCTATTAGTATCTTTCGTAGCGGGATACGTTAGACCTAATGATGTGCTAGTAAACAAAACTATAGATACAAACCCCACACTGATAACTGCATTCGTATAAACAGCATACTTTATATTCTTACGGAAAAAGACATGCATGCAGCATTAGTGCCATCTTCTAACTTTTAGATATACTTACCAAAGTAAGATTGTTTGATGTTATTTATGTGCATAGTCTATAGGCTTAGAATAACTACACAAAGAAACCAAGTACATCCGCAAAATTTAAGCCATTCAAATGGTGTCATATATGGCTCCAAAAATACATAAAAAATTTACTATGACAATTTGCGCGGTCAAATCGTACCACAACAAATCAGAAAAGCAGCATAAGAGTTATGGTGAGACATTCCACAGGTAATCCATTAATTTTCCAATCGAAACGTAAGCTACAAAGCAAATTTGTAGCTTACGTTTTGAGGCGTTGTTTGGAAACCTACCTTCTCTGAGTAGTTATTCTAAGTCTATAGGTAATTAAACGTGGTTTTATTAATTTATAGATCATAAAGTACTAATCGTTTAAGACGTTAGTAGTTTTACAGGGTTACACGTAATGGTGATACAAAGCCGAAAGAAGGTCATTGTATTCATCATTGTGAACAAGTTTTGCTGGGACCATGATCTAAGAAAACAAGGTCTAGCAATCTGGGAGTAGTCCCGCAATGACGTCACTGTCCAGTTGCCACTTTATTCAATCACCTGTTGTAAATTGACATCATGACATCATTGCGGGACGCCCACGTGGACATTTTTTCCAACTGCTATACCTGGCGGAGTATATTATTATACCATGGCTGGGACCAACCCTGAAAAAACGTTTTTTTTTATTTTTTTTTTATTTCATATACATATTTGGTTTGTGTGTGAATGTAATTTTTCCATGTAGCGGCCTTTTTCTTTCTGCGTATTTCTCTTTCCAATAGGCGAGTTGAACCTCAATCACGGACTTTTACGCGATAATAAAATATTATTATAATTAGTTTATTTAAAAAAATAAGTAATATATAGTAGTAAGTAATATATATCCTATAGTTACATAGCTTGTATGGCACGCATAAAGTTCCTAAATTAATGATATAGTAACTGCTAGTGACATAGAAACACTTGTGGCCAACTTGGTCTAAGTATTTATTTGATGCCACAGTTGCAATAACATTGTAAAAAGCTACATAAAAACGAATTCTGATCATGTTCGCTAGATTTTTGAACGTATGGCTGTACCAGGTATCCGTTTTACTTCAGTGAAATATTAGAACAAAATGCTTTATTTTTACAATATTATTCATATCTAGAGCAAATAAACGAATGGAAATAGTATTACTCAAAATACTCTCTTTTTGTGTGTATTTTTTTCCCAGGTATGCACAATAAAGAGGTTCTATCTATCTAAAACATCACTAGGAAAGTTCTGTTTCATCGATGCCAAACAGCATACGTTTTAATTATCTAAAAATAATCAAAAATCTTTTAAATTTGTATGAGGTAAAATTTCATTCTACGCTGGCAACACTCCGTCTCCATGGTAATGCTTCGACGCGTCGCCCGCGCGTATGTTAATGCTCCATTAAGATTAAACTAATTGAAAGCCAATAAATACAACGGCTATGAATATTAATTTTATTTGGTTGGTATTACTGGGCTGCGATTTCATCGCGTGCGAGCTATCGTCGCCACCGCTTGATGCCGCGACGTATCTGGATGGAGCTTGATAAAGGCCTGATCAAAAATTTGCTTCAATAAATCTAAAGCTAGATAACTTGGTCACAAAATCTTATGCAGGTTGATGCTTCTAATTCGATTCGAGTTTAATAAAAATTTATTTACCAGTCAAAAGCTCTCACGCAATTGGTTTCAACTTTTTAGGGAGGATGTATCAAATTTTACATGCCTACATTAGGATAAGATAAACTGTAGGTAATCGCTAGGAAACAATTAATAATAGATTTTTGGTATACCTACGTACATTATGAAGCTTTAGCATATTATCTACGCGAATGAATACGTCTCTTTAGTCCTGTCAATTCGTCGCCTGTCGATTACACAGGACAAATCAATTACAAGTCGCATTCCAGCCGCGGCTGCGGCAGCCGACGAATTCTGCGTCACGATCCGATATCTCCGAAGAGACCTCTCGTCAGCTTCCAGACTAGATTAGCACGCCGACAGCCGACAGCAATGACGAGCTTCCATCAATTGTCCGACATTCCAACCGTTCAAACATACGTCTAGATCAGATCCTCGAGCACCGGCCTCGGGAATTTCGTGCTCGATACCCGAACCGGAATGCTATCACCGCACGCATCAGCACTCGCCGTCAAACGCGTCAGACGTATCGTACTACATTGTAAACCACTATTTAAATCGAGTGAATTAATCGAATGCACCCGTGTACGGCAATACGACCACAGCAATCTATGCATCCTGCGGTAATCAGCTAATTGGATATGAATTATTGATCCCGTAAGTGGTAATGATCGGTCAGCGCGCCGACCGGATGGGAATCGAACGAGATGGCGTGTTGTTAAACATCTTGAGTTTTTGCTACCGTCGATTAACTACAGCACAATTGTAGACACACATTGAAAAGGGGAAGCATGTAAAAACTAGGTATGTCTCGGTGTGGGTGCGCAGGTCAATGTCAGCTCTCGTGCGGTTTTCCTTCGCAGTCGGCCGCGAGGTCGGCTAACTGCTAATTATTTTTCGACTGCCGTCGTCGTTGCGAAATCGGTTGGATGAATAACTGACTAAATGTGGTTTAGTGGTCTCGAAACGGTTTAGCGATTATCGTAGAACTGTGACGGTGCGGTCGTAGTGACTGCGAGTTGTGAAAATTAGTTAGGTTTACAAGAAACGAGGGCCGTTAAGGGCCCGGTAAAGCACGAGAAATGGTCAAGAGCGCGCCCACACAGGGTTGCCAAGATCTTGCCTCGATTTTATTTCGTAAGTACTGTTATATCTTCTGTGGTTTTATGTTAATCGAAGAGCCATGTCTGGGGCGACGCGACGGCCACGACATGGCCGGTGATACAACAAAACACATTAAATACGCCATTATCCACAACCAGAACAATTTAACATTTACGACTTTACACTGACAGCTCGTAAATAGATTTTATAGAGTTCCTATTGAATCCTTGTTTGCACGTAAGGTTATTGAAACCAAATACCTCTACCTAGCGTATGTGACTGCAAGAGAGGACGGAGTCTAACTTTAAAAATGCAGTGGTCAGTTATTATTCCTAATTTAATCCACATAATTATAACAACATACCACCCATACCCATAGTTCTGTCACTAGCATTGTTACAGTATCATCATTGTTTCAGCAGACTGTGTATTATATCCTACATATTGCCGCGCTTGTACCTACATATTGCCGTTTTTACATTAGACCAATTACAAAAATACGTAAAAAATACGTTTGTTGTAGGGCCACTTTTAGTTTTTACTCTTTGACTTTATTATTATTTGTTAAGTTAATACGCTGTAATTTACAAGTTCTTAAAAAAAAACTGGCTATCTATTACGGTTCAAAAGACAGCCGTTAAAAGGTAGGACAGACATCACATGCAGATAGCGTAGGCTCAGTTAACCCGTAGGTCCCGTTTTTACCCTTTGGATACGGAACCCTAAAAAGGAATCATCATCATCATCATCATCAGCCAGAAGACGTCCACTGCTGAACATAGGCCTCCCCCTTTAACCTCCACACTGAACGAGAGCCTGCCTTTTACATCCACTGGATGCCAGCGACTCTTGCTATGTCGTCGGTCCATCTAGTGGGAGGCCTACCTACGCTGCGTCTTCCGGTTCGTGGTCTCCACTCAAGAACCTTTCTTCCCCATCGGTTATCGGTTCTCCGAGCGATGTGGCCTGCCCATTGCCACTTCAACTTGCAAATTTTAACAGCTATATCGGTGACTTTGGTTCTTTGGCGAATATCCACGTTTCGGATTCTATCGCGCAAAGAAACTCCGAGCATAGCTCTCTCCATTGCCCGCTGTGTGACTCATGTCTCAGTACCATATGTCATCACTGGCAACACACACTGGTCAAAGACCCTTGTCTTTAGGCACTGTGGGATCTTGGACGAGAAAATATCACGCAATTTCCCGAACGCTGCCCATTTGATTTGGATTCTTCGGGCGACCTCTTTCCTAAGTTGGACTTACCTAACTGAACAATCTGTCCAAGATAGATGTAATGGTCAACAACTTCGAGAGTATCGTTTCCAACGACTACCGGCACGGGTTCAACCGTATCATCACATAACAAAATTTGGATCAAACGCAGTATTATTGCAAACACAAAATAAAAAAAATTACGATAATTTTTGTACAAAGTTAGTAAGTATCTAAGTAATATCGTTTTGAAATTATATTTTTGAGGAGAAATTCTATTTATATTAAAAGTAAAAAGGCGTTACAGTCGTGCCACCTTCTATTTATAGATGATCATAAATTATGATTTTCATTTGAATCCAAATGCCCATGTTTTGCATATGAAATTATAGTTTTTGTACCTTTAGGCGATAACTTAACAGTTTTACGGCACCATAATTATTTTACACAATTATATTCAATTAAATTATTAAGAAGTATACGATTAAGTTTATGTTATTATGAAAGTTGCGGTTAGCAAATTTTATACGATGCTAGCTGATTTCGCACACGTCTCGTACTCGCAAGCTAGATGACGTTTTTAACTAATTATAAAAAAAAACAGTTATCATTAACAATTTATTTTCACAAAGTTACGAGTGTATATTGCCTATGCCTGTGACCTAATCAAAATATTCATGGAAACTGCATTAAAATTCGTCCAGTGTCCCAAAATAAGCAATATTAAAATTGCTTCTATTATGGGTGGCTAAATATTCGGGACATTTTTTCACACACGGTAGTCTGATCCCAAACTAAGCAAAGCTTGTGATATGGCTGCCAGAGACTAATATACATACATATATAGTTTTAAATACATACTTAAATAGATACTAACAACCAGATATAGAACAAACACAAATGTTCATCACATAAATGTTTGTCCTAGGCGGGAATCGAATCCACGCCTCCAAGCTTATGATATGAAACTTAACTTTTTTTAAAATAATAATGATTATAAATTATTGAGCATCTACAGACATTATTGTATCACCTAATAAAACATGTAACTAGAGGTACTACTTGACAATCCTGGTTGGGTTGACCTTGGTACCCAAACTAGGTTTAGCCTGTGTAATGGCATACAAGGGCTCTCCAATGGTGTTAAAGAAATAATGATAATATAAAAGTCCTAGGCAAAAATTCTTAATAACAAAAGCAAATTAAAAAAAAAAAACTTTATGAAAAAAATATTATTAGATAATATTTAAAATAAAGATTTGCAGGTTAAATTAAACAAACAGCATATTTATAAGTCTCGAAAAAAAAAACTGCTGTTCCATAAATGACGTTAAGTGTGAATTACATCTTTCTATGGGAAAGCTGACTTTTTGCAATTCCAAGGTTGGTCCCATGATGAAAGTTGTTCAAAATTACCTCCGCCTAACTTAGTGTAACCATGTATGAACCTCCAACATTACACAGGGTTACGCATATAAAAAGAACTGTACTAAACCAAAAGAAGGTCAATTAAAAGCAACATTTATTATGGGACCAATCCCGTAATCGCGGAAAAAATCAACTGTTCCATACATTTTTTCGAGTGTCAATGTCTTGTGTCATGGCCGTTTTCTATGGAACTTAACTTTTTTAATGTTGCCTGGAAGAGATCGCTTATAGCGATAAGGCCGTCAATAGTTACACTATTTTAAAGTGGTTTTTGTCTTGTGTAATTTCTGGTGTGAACAATAAAGAGTTATCTATCTATCTATGCATAACCCTGTATTATCTGTTTCGAATAATCTGTGACACAAGTGTTACCAGTATCGGAACAAAATACATAACAATGACTTCATATCCTATATTTTATTCCCTACATAAATTACCACTTAAATGTCATAATCTGACCAAATAAAGACGTCAAATGAATGGCTGCAAGTTGTACAGAATAAATAACACAATGTTGATACCACAGTTTTCACCTACGCGCACACCTACTCGGACTATAAGGGTTACCATCGGTTTACTGAAAACATACTTTATTTGTACAAAAACAAGTGTTTTGTACGTCGTATTAAACCTAACCTAATTAAATATAACCTAAAATAAACTAAAATAATTACATAGGGTTACTTTATAGAGTGCGTAAGTTTTTATCACGCAATCAGTTATTAAAGTAAAGTAAAGTAAATTTTATTGCATAATGTTCTAAAAAGCTTATTTTATTCACTCAAAATAGTGAATAAAAAGCACTTTTGAACACACCAATTATTTGTATTTTATGAGTCCGGCCACAAAATAGATAAAACTTTGAGAAAGGAGATAACAGCATACGATCCGGTAACTGACGGAGGGGTCAGGGGGAGAGCAGCGCGACGCGGCGCAGCAGATAAAGTTTTTTTTACGCTTTTGTTCCAAAATGGATGAAACAAAAAAATAAGGGCTTGTTATTTTCAATGAGCTTTAGGTTTCAAAATTTACGCCATTAATGCAAATTTTAAACTTATAGAATTGTATACAACGAACTTTTTTATAAGGAACAGCTGTTTTTTCTGTCGCGAATTTCAAAAAGTCTTAAAACAAAAGTGGCCTTACCTATAAACGTTACTTAATAGTTAAGCAATGCTTAAAATTGCTTTCAACTTCTCGTTGACGGAAATTGTCACAGGTGAAAACGAGACAGAGCAATTTAAAGCTTTGCGTTTATAAGTAAGGCCGAAAATGTTTGTGATGTACAGAAACTAGCGCTAAGAGGATATCGGTTAGTTACGAGTGTGTGGAGGGAGGTAGCTGATTCTCTGGATTCGTTTTTATCTCCGAAAAATATACACTCTTGCAGGATAGCGGGTGATACTGGGGGGCGCTGCCAGTGCTAGGATAAATACTGTCGTCTGACAACCCTAACGTAGGCTCACTTCAATAAGATATCTCATTTTATATTCGGTGGTTACTCAGAACTAGGTAACAGACAACCTAATTTATATGCTTTTGAGTTCGAAGGTTTTATGTTATGTAGGGGTTTTATTTTTAGCTCTACATTTTCATACAAGTGAAAAATATATTGTATCTAAGCAGCATTTGTTCGCGAAGTAAGATTTGGTTTATTATATTCAGTCACAAACTTTTTTTGGTATATAGTGACTTGCCTAATACTTTAAGTAAGCGTTCCACAACCGCGTTTTTAGAATTTAATTATAATGTACAACACAATACCCACTTATGTTTTATCACGAATTAACAATTCAAACAAAACAGTGGAGGTAAGTATAAGGGCCTTCTAGGCACAAGTATTAATTAAGAGGGTTGAACCACTCTGTCTCTAATTAACCGAAGACCCAAGCCACATTCGGCGTAATTAGTTTCCTCCGAGGGTGTTCTCATGCCCTCGGACTTCAACCATAACCCTGTAATAGGAATTTCATCGATTTTAATCATACGAGACATTATGGTACAACACAAATAACTTATCTACTCACTTGCCACTTCGGTCCACTTCAGTCTGAACTTTTTTTGTAGAGCAAACCAAATTTATTCCGAGTTCAGGCAAAATGAAATAAAATTGACGATATAGACTCCATACAATATATTCTAATTATTCTTTCTGAATATTTTTATAGCACATTAGTTCTAATTAGATACCTTTCTGCTTCGCCTTCTGTTTTTAATTACCTCGTCAATTCTACATTTTTGAATTATTTGTCTTTCAGAATGCCGTTATTCACTATTTTATTCAATTTTGGCTCACCAATATAAGCCTATTGCAGGTTTTGTCTTGCTCTTAAAATATTTTCAACATAAAATAAAAACCTGTTTTCAGCATGCCGATGAAAAATAAGTAATTCGAATGGAATCGAAACGTGTCGCACGAAAGTCGTCACATACGGCGTCATTACTCGCGGTCAGCTGCAATTTGTCTGCGCTACGTGGATCGGTTATTAATATGTACTTATGTGGTTACTATTACACCACACGGCCAGTGAATTAATTGTACCCCTTGAGGATGAGTTGTGCTAGACCGTGGCGGGCACGAGCCGTGACCCGTAAGAGGCGCGGACGAGACACGGATCTAAAACCTAACGAACATTTTATACCTATAAAGCAGTCCATGTCCGCTGTCGCCCGCGTCCCGAACGAGACTCGGCCGTGCCCCGGCACCGACGTCTTCATATAAAATGTTCGCGAAGTGTTAAAGGATGATGTATGCAAAACCGTGGCGTGGCGGGCACGAGCCGTGCTTTGTACGAGGCGCGGACGAGGCACGGATTTAAAACTTCACGAACATTATTATAAAGAGCAGTCAATGCTACAAAGTGTATCGCCCGCGTCCCGGCCGACGCTCGTCCGTGGTCCGGCGACCTACGCCTTCATAAAAAAAATCGTGAAGTGTTAAATCTGCGCCTCGTACGGGTCACGTCTCGTGCCCGCCACGGTCTAGCATAACTCATCCTTCTAGCGAATTCACCTGACGTCGGCTTATCGAGACGTAAACTTCTTGTATAGCTGTCAAGAAACACTTGCTGTGACATTTTTATTAAAGTAAAAAGTGACGAATGTACGTTCCTGTAATGCCGACAGCCTGTACCTACTCGCTTCAGAGTGATACAAAAACAATCACCCGTTTCACTCAAAACACCCATTTAAGGTACGATCGAAAAGCAGTTGACAATGAAATTAACGATTGCTCGCGACGACAACAATAACATTTACATAACACGATTTTTTTAACAATAATACACGTCTGAGGTGGTCGAGAATCTTTATTAAAATCTCGAGAGAGTAATAAAAGCACAGTTAAATGCGGAGAACTCTGATGAAAATATTAATTAATGTTTCGGAATGGGAAACATGTTGCTAATTAAATGGCGATATCGCATAAAACGTAATTAGAGGTCGGGAACATTCGTTTCTCACGGGGCGGGTGCGGTGCTCTCCCGCCGCCGCCTCTGCCGACGTTCGCTCCACTCTGCTCCACTCCGCTCCAACCGCTCCGTGCAATACCACTCGCACTTCTCAAGGAATGCAAGGCGTTCAATCGCGAGGCACAAACAGGTTACTCCGTGAAGTCATACTGCATTAACTATTTTCTTTAAACGAGACATTAAAATTTACGTTTAAGTTTTTACGAGTACTTTTTGTCGTGACATGCACTTGCGTGCAACAATATTTTGAGATTAAATTTGCAAGATTGCATAAATCGCAGACGGATTAAATTCGTATTGTGAAAAAACAGATTAAAAGCCGGACTTTATTAATAGAGATTCCGCGAGAGCTAAACTATGAACATTCCGAAGTCGGAGCCGAGGCGCGGCGTTATTAAATGCACTGACTGGCAACTATTACCCACGATGATCGACGCCTCAATGAGCGTCGTAATTAAAAAAGTCAATGATCACTTATTGTAATTAGCGGAGTATCGGTTCGCCGACAAAAAGGCAATTGTTTTTTGACGGCTATCAATCCCCGAGGTAGAGAATGGGCGATGGAACACGTGCGATCATCGCCAGTCTTTGTAACGTTATTAGACTAAATAACAATAACGACGTGCTAGCGATCATACCAATTTATTTAATGATCATTAAAATGCTTTTTGATATTGTGTGGATTATTAGCGTCGATGTAGCTATAGTAATTATGAAGCGTGACGAATGAAGATATTACGCTGATAATACAAGTACCGAAATAAATGTTTTCGTTACGTTACTAAGTTATATCAATATATGGCTGTACTGTAGCTAATACAGTTTCTATCAGTCACCACAAATCAACAGACAGACAGACAGATATAATTTTTTATAGATACCTACCCACGTACTTGTTTTACTTTACGTCTTAGAACTACCTACCTAAAGTACAATCAAGGTTTAATCATTGTTTACTTTTTCAGTCTAACAAAATAAAAGCAGTTTTAAATAAATCTTCTAATACGACCGAGAGCAAAACTACATATTTCATAATGAGGTTATTACTGAGCATTCTAGCTGCCTTATCTACGGCTATTCCGAAGGCAGGGCGCGCCAAATTGGCGTGGCGAGTGCGCGGGCGCAGCCGATGGACCTCCGATACAGCTAATTAAGGGCCGCGCAACCATCTATTTGGAGAGATCTAGCCGCTGACGTGTGAAAATACCCAATTAATTAACGCGAACCGTTCACCCGATCGCGGGCATCGCTCCTCGCGTGCTCGCCGACCGCCGACCCGCACTAACTACCGAGTTTCTATTACTAGTTTAATTTGAAACTTTTCCGACGTTCATCGACGCTACGATCTGTACCGCTTTTATTTCCTCTAGACTTAACTAGCCCATGTTTTTATGCGCGCTACAATGTAAGAGGCCTCATAGAGCTCTTCCATCTGATCACGAGCACGACAGAGCAGTAAATCGACGGAGTTTATGCCATAAATAAATTCGATTGCGCATTAGCTGCGCTAACTATAAAATGGAACAGCGAGCATTTATGACGGCGTCCTCCCGTCGATTGACTGGACTTCCCTTCAGTTGGCTTGGAGTTGCCCGGGCGGGAGGTGGAGCGGTTACATCGGTCGTGCAGCGTGTAACAGGCGGATAGATGTCGGTGAACGATGGCCGCGGTGTAAACCGAGTGTTAATGGCCCATTAGCCCGGTGCCGGTGTAATTGGCGGGCCGGCACGCCGCTGCACCGCACGCCCCGCCACCACCACGCGCTAGATGCACCATCAGATACCACGCACGACAACTATTTTCAGCACGACCAATTATTTCTCAAGTCCCCTACTGAACGAAATGCTAAAAACTCCTACAGATTAAAATATTCTCAGCCACTAGTCAAAATATAAATTTTTCTGCAACATTAGTATGTATAATGTTTTTTTTAAGAACATGCTTCTACGAAAATTGACTTTAATGCCTGGATCTTGCCTGGATCGTTGCTTGAGTAAAATTGGTGGCCAATTTTTGTCTCTTCTGTTTATTTTGTACGTGCGTACAATATTTCAGTGAGCAAAGAGGTTTGATTACGTTTTCCACCAAAATGAAGCGAATGCACAGAGGTTATAATAAAATTAACAGACAAAAAAAAACATTGTCTTATTGATAACCTCCTCCTGAAGTCGGTTAAAAATAAATAGATATTTCCAGGTGTCAGTGCCCTGCTGTGATTGGCTCATAGTACAAGCCATAGCCACCTGTTTTTTTTTTCGTAGTTTTGTTGCTACGTCGGCAACTAATGAACCTAGCCCGAAATGTTTATGCATATTTTTACGTGAACTTTACAAGCCTTGGTGGCCACTGATCATTTCATGGACTCACCTATGCTGGCCTTGGCTTTACTTCTGCCGTAATTTAACGATCCTCTATAAATTAAATGGGGCTATTGCAGGCCACTGCAGTGATGTACTATAAGATCATCGAAATTTAAGATTAATCAGGATGGGTAGCTCAACGTCAAATGACCAAGAAACTCAAGCACCATGCAAGTTTCCGTACATCTTTAACAAATGTACAACCTTATCTAACCTTACATCTTAGATTAGGTACCTGTCTGTCAAAGCCGTACATATGAATATCATTAACTTACCTTAGTATGGTCATGGGTATTTCTCGGTCAATTTGGTTTTGCTATCAATACAACAGCATGATAGATACAAAGTACAAACCCATTAGCAGTGAGAGCAGTTCTTCGGAACACAATCATCGGCGGCGTCAGCAGGAAATTAAACGGCAGGACAGATGCGCGCGTCATCACGTCACTCCCGTCGGGACATCACCGCCGCCGTGAGTCCTGTATGCGCCGGATGAGTAACAACCACTCGCTCTAGTTCTTTTAATTAAGAAATAGGACACTGACATTGGAGTATTGGATCACTAAGTAAGAATATGAAAATGCCATTGGATTTATAGTACTTGATGGCTTTGACCAGAGAAACCTCTGTTCGTTGGTCCATAAGATCATCGGTAAGTGCACTTGAGAACCCATTTGGCTATATTTTTTACAAATTAGTACAATTTTATTTAGGACCATTATAATATGACGTAATCAAAGAGTAGTACAGAGTAGTATAATAAAGGAGGGACGTAGTCTTTGACAGATGTACCTTATCTAGGTAAGTATGTAATATTACTTAGGACCTTCGACCAAAATAAAATGAATGGACGGGCCCAGAACAAGCATATTTTTGAAGATTACAAAATGAGCGCCGGCCCTCTTTTTTAACCGACTTCAAAAAGGAGGAGGTTATCAATTCGACAGTATGTTTTTTTTTGTAATCTTCGAGTCGGTCTTTAGCCATAGGAAGTGCGGCACTAGACTATTGTTACATGATAATAAAACATCTGACAAAATTATGTCTTCGTGTGCTTTCCTGAAGTGTAAAAACACACCAAAAAAACCGCTATTTAGTTTTTGTAACAAATGTACTGTACATGCGGTTATAATTAGATGTTGAAGTTTATGTCCGGCGGTTTTGACTCGTTTTTATAAAGCAAGTTTAATGGTTATGGCCCGTCCATTCATTTTGTTTGGTCGAAGCTTAGGACATACAACGTTTGTCGGGTCAGCTATGGTATAATTATATACCTACATGCCTTATATATTTACTTACATCAATGCCTACATGGGGGCCAGGGTTCAAGTCCAAGTCATGTTTCAGTTGAAGACTTCACTATAGGCTTCTGTATAGTAAAAAAAAAATAGGCTTGTGTTTGATCGACAACTCACCTGATGTTATGCGATGATGCGGTCTACGGTGGAGCACGCTTGCCTAGAAGAAACTGATTAACTCGTGATTTGAATACACCCAGACTATTTATTATTTTAGATCCAATCAGAATTCAATAATTTTATCTTAGTAAAAGAGTTGCAATTAGGCGTAACATCTAGTGTTCTATTCGACCCTATTTAATTGTTCAGGCCTTTATAAAGACACTCTCAACCTACCTAATTAAATCTCGTAAGATAAGACGAGCATCGCATCCCTTTATTGTCGCCGCGTGAAGAAAGTGACGTTTAATATCCGGGCCGCAACTCTCTCCGAGACATCATCCTTTCTGATAGATATTCAATTAACACGGCCGGCTTTGTACAGCGTCGTATCTCTTCGGAATCGAGATTAGCTGCAGCCTAGTTATAGTTTCAGATGGTGTGCAAATGATTACAGTGAATACTATTGATACCTACTACTCATCGCTTATCATCATCAGCAGCCAGAAGACGTCCACTGCTGAACATAAGCCTCCCCTTAGACCTCCACACTGTACGACAGCATGCCTGCATTCACTGGATGCCCGCGACTCATCACTGACTGTCGCTAACTTACAAGGGAAGTACCTTTATATCCATGCCTATACAGGGTTTGACAGATTTGCTATGCTTAACTGAAAAGGGCCCGAGGGATGCATTAACCACTTTTAGGTCAACTCTAATGTTGTGAGAAAAAATCCATCGGCTCTATACATTTTGTGACCACATTTTGTGTGTTTTTGTTTTTCGGCACGACAATTATCACTTTGTCTAACCCTGTAGTACATTAAGTTTTTCTAAATTCAATTCAAAAAGGTGTCGTCAAATCGCGAGTGGATTGGTTTCTTTTAGGCAAGCATACTACATCGTAGACTGAATCATCGATTAACATCAGCTAGATGCCGCCAAACAAAATAATATACCTAACTAATTCAATTAAACAAAGATGAAAACAATCGACAATCTACATCCAAGGCCTCAAGTGCATAACGAACCTAGTACCGCTGCTGCTATATTAATATATATAGTTAGCCCTACAAGTATCTAGAGTTGGTCTACAATTCGTAGACTACAGTACGACCTACCCACAGTCCTACACTAGGTCTACAGAGTACAGTGTGCGTCGTACTGCAGGCGCAGGAAATTAAACCCCCGCGCGGTGGTGGCTTGTCTATGCTCAATTACGTCGCACTCCCTCGCCGGACTCGTGTTTAGTTAAGATGGACCTCGGGAAGATCGGCAAATTAGTTGCTGGCTGCATGATGAATAAGAAATTGGAGAAAATTAGTTTGGAAGTTTTAAGTTTCAGCTGGGTCCTATTAACTTCAAGTTGGGGTTTAAATTTTTCTATGTTATAAATACATTTTAGATATTTATGAGTTAAACCATGATAGTTTTCATCATCATCATCAGCCAGAAGACGTCCACTGCTGAACATAAGCCTCCCCCTTTAACCTCCACACTGATCCACAGCCTGCCTTCTGCATCCACTGGATGCCCGCGACTCTCACAATGTCGTCGGTCCATCTAGTGGAGGCCTACCTACGCTGCGTTTTCCGGTTCGTGGTCTCCACTCAAGAGCTTTTCTTCCTCATCGGTTATCGCTTCTTCGAGCGGTGTGGCCTGCCATGATAATATTAAATAAATAATAAAGTCCAAGAGACAAATAATCGATCACTCAGTTATAAAACCTTTTAATGAAAATTACATACAACTTTATTAGCACCATTAATTTCTTTGCTAAAGGATAATAGCTAATCTGAATCAGTGCTTGACGTTCGTACTTATTCAGACGACAATGCAATAAGCAATAACTGAAAAAAAGTCAGGAAAACATCCGACGCCAATATGAATCAAAGACCGATGAATAAAGCCGAGCGCACACGACGCGAGACAATACGAGCTCCGACCGGCCGACGTACAAAACAGCGACGAAGTAATTTTCCCACTCGTAGAGATGCGCTTGTTTCATGAGAATGAAATTCTAAACTATGCAAAAAAAATATGTATAACTAGCTGACCCAACAGACCAAATTTCTTGTTTTTTCCGTAAGAACCTTCTACAAAGTATTAGAAAAAATATATTTGAATAAGTCATTCTCAAGTTATGGCATGACCAAGGTAAATAGGGATTCATTTATATATATAAATTATAGATTCAGAGACCCCTAATTCTATATTAGATTAGATTCATATCCTAGATTCAGATGTCCCTAATCATAATAAATACGTTATTTTTAAATGGACCAACCTGACACTCGGGTGAGTATGCAAGGATTCTAACAATACCCACTCATATCAAAATTGGTCAAGGCGTTCATGAGTTAAAGTGGAATTCAGAAACCCACAAACACACCACGAACCACAAATAATACACATTTTTTTTGGGCAATCCTACAAAATATAATCAATTTTATTTTACAGGATGCAGGGTTTTAACATTTAATTCTCGTATACTTTAGTCATTTACACTTGCGCTATCCAATTGCGCTTGCGCTGCTAACTAGAAAATCGTTAAGTTGTATGATTGTAAAAACCTAACAATTTCCTAGCTAGCAGCGCATGCTAACCTAACCTTACGTACTTAGGTTAGCTTGCGCTGCTGGCTAGGAAATTGTTAGGTTTATCATTGATTCAGGGAAAATCACTTAATTAATAAATAACTCAAACGTATACTTTTGTTTTATAGACTTTTCTTCGTATAAATTTACGTTGAAAATGCAAAAGTACTTTCGTCAAAGTCAATCTTAGGTTAATAACGCGCATCCCTACGTGCAGGTTTCACGGTGCCGCGTGTTTGCTAGTTAGAATTCGGGTGTAGTTCGGAAATTAATCAGAGCCCATTGTGGGCGCTTTGTCGCGGGTCCGGGCGCCAATTATTGGCTGCACGGCAGCCCGTAATTGAACCTGACCCCGGGGGGTTGCGAACTCCGACGACACCACAGAAAAAGTTACGCTGCCTAATATTTTGTACGACGAGAATAGTGCATTTTTAGTAGGAATTGATAATCAAAATATATAAATAGGTATACGAGTTAGTTATATTATTTTGTTTGACCGCCATCTCGCTGATGTTAATCGATGATGCTGTCTACGATGGAGTATGCTTGCCTAAAAGAAACCAATCCAATCGCGATTTGACGACACCTTTTTGAATTGAATTTAGAAAAACTTAATGTACTACAGGCCTAGACAGAAGTGATAATTGTTGTGCCGAAGGGTGGTCACAAAATGTAAAGAGCCGCTGGATTTTTTCTCACAACATTAGAGTTGACCTAAAAGTGGTTAATGCATCCCTCTGGCCCTTTTCAGCTTATATAGCATAGCAAATCTGTCTAATCTTGTATGGATATAATTACATATAAAGTTACTTCCCTTGTAAGTTAGCGACAGTCAGTGATGAGTCGCGGGCATCCAGTGAATGCAGGCATGCTGTCGTACAGTGTGGGGGTCTAAGGGGAGGCCTATGTTCAGCAGTGGACGTCTTCTGGCTGATGATGATGATAAGTGATGAGTAGTAGGTATCAATAGTATTCACTGTAATCATTTGCACACCATCTGAAACTATAACTAGGCTGCAGCTAATCTCGATTCCGAAGAGATGCGACGCTGTACAAAGCCGGCCGTGTTAATTGAATATATATCAGATAGGATGATGTCTCGGAGAGAGTTGCGTCCTATTAGTACACGGTGAACGTACTGCGATCCCCAAGCCACCTGCCAAGCATGGGGATTATGCAACACCCCTTTCTAAGAGGGAGGCCTTTATCCAGGAGTGGAAATTTAATGGCTGGTGATGTGATGTGATGTGGGCTGGGTTGAGAATCGAACCGGATGCCTTCAGATTGTAAAGCGCACATGCTACCCTTCAGCCACCATCGCTCACTGTTCACTGTATTACTACTTTATTAATTTAGCCGCAAATCGTTAAAAATGCTTTCTCCTAATCTATACTAATATTATAAAGAGGAAAGATTTGATTGTTTGTTTGCATTGAATAGGCTCCGAAACAACTGAACTGATTTGAAAAATTCTTCCACTGTTGGGAAGCTAGACTATCCCCGGGTGACATAGGCTATAATATAATATTTTCAAAAAAAAATAGGATCCTTACTAAAACTCCAATAATACCCGTGCGAAGCCGGGGCGGTCCGCTAGTTAATAATAAAGATCGCTGTATTCCTACTTTGTTATTTGTGACGTAATCATTAAAAAAATATTTCCCGTATACTTATAATAATTAATATTGTTTTTGGGTAGTTACCTATGTAAAATTTACCTACTCGGTTCTGTCGTCTAAGAGGTTTCCGGGTTGTCGTAAAAAACAGTTTAATATAAGCAATCATCCTGTTAAATTCTGTTTCCGGGTTATCATAAAAAAACACCTGAATTTACAGTAAGTTCAACCATAAATCACCTTTGTGATCGGTCAGCTAAGTACCAGCTTGAGGCGTTTGATTCTATTGAGAAACGTGTCAAGATGCTCATCTGCAACGAATCCCTAGTACAGACTAAGCTTCTTAGTCTTGAGCATCGACGCAAAGTTGCTAGTCTATCGGTTTTTTATCGGATACATTTTGGAGAGTGTGTATCGGATCTGCATGATCTAATTCCCTCCTGTCCAGTGTTCTATCGAACTGCAAGAGCGGGCATGAAAAATCGACACAGATTTATGATATTCCGAAAACCCGTACGAAGCGCTTTCATTGCACTCTTATTGTGCGAACCGCTAGTCTGTGGAATGCGCTGTATGAATAAGTGTTCCCCGATAGACACAATCTGTTCAAATCAAGTGTGAATCGGTTTCTTCTATAAAGGCAAGCGCGCTCTATCATAGACCACATCATCGCTTAGCATTAGGTGAGTTGGCGGCCAATCGTAAGCATATTACAAAAAAAAACATTGACTTGCAGCTTATCAATTTATTTTAAATAATTTAGCTGACTAAATAATTTAATTTCTGACCACAAGGAGCTGATTGGTTATATTTATAGCTGACTATTTTATTAATTGCTTTTTGAAAGCATGCAAGTAATATAATATAGTATTGTACTTATAATTTAATCCTGTACGGTATTGTTTTATTTGAGTCTTGAAAGAATCCTTACAATTAATATGTAAACAATAACAAAAAACAATATTGAATGAACTCGGTTAACAATCGCATCATAAGCAATTATTCGAATGAATGAAATAAATTGCACGTTCCCATTTGCTATATTCAGCGTTGAGATTTTTTTTTTTATAAAGCCATGTTTCAGTCGTTTATTTGTTAAGTTCGTGTGTAATTTGGGTGGTTTGTGTCGCACGGGCCGTGCCGGCCGCCCGCCCTGCGCCGCCGCCGCCCTAGGCCGCCGATGCACTGATTTGTAACGAACAAGTATACCTAAATTAATATTACTATCCCCTCCCGATAAAAGATCAGATAATCTTCAAAAAGACACTTGACAAAATGTATGGAACAGCTGATTTTTTTTTCGCGATTTCAGAGTTGGTCCCAAAGTAAAAGATGTTCATAATGATGAGTACAATGACCATGACATGACAATGACTTATTGGCTTAGTACAGTCTATATGCGCAACCCTGAATCATAAACAGGATTTTAGAAGGAGAACAAACTAAGCCAATTTCTAAGTTTTTTAAGCAATGTAAAAACATTGCTAAAAAGGATTACACATAGTAATTATTTTATTTATTAATTTACTACTTTATTGCACACTAATGTAAAATGCTTTTTCTACCTTGGAATAATGTTACATAAGCGTGCATCAAAAAGACAAAGAGAGCTGATCAACCGACGAAAACAAAGAAGATAAAGAAAAAAAGTTGTTTAAACTCCAACTGTACCGTTTTAAAATTCGTTATGAAATTTAAAACCCTTCTACTAAACCCGCAACAAAATAGGTACTGTTAAATTCATTTTCTCACACGGCCGATTACATTCTACATTATGAAAATGCGCAAAATAAACAGAACAATAATAGTGGAGTGCTAAAAGCACATTGCCACCAAGGGTTAATATATTTAAAGGTATAAAAGTCCAGGCAACGTAAACGGACGACATTAAACGACTAGGGTAGATGGTTACCGCTCCAAAATTTGCATTCCTCATTGCTGAGAGAGCGTAAAAATGCTCTCATTAACCTGGGGCGGTCAAAAACAACCACCGCGGTGGCTGGCCGTGGCAAGAATGTACTCTACGTTCGCGCGCTATAAACATGTGCGTTATTATTGCGTGCCTACCTGAAAACTGAATAAACAAGAGTTGAGTATGGACAAACATACATACATATAGACACCAACTTTCGCTTTATTTGTGTGTTATTTTTTAACTTTGTGACGAGTTGTCGCACCTATTTTAAGCGGTTATCCTACGCTAGTGTCAGAGCAAGATCAGGGGGCTCGCAGTAATCGGAGTACAGTTTCATTGCCGCCTGCTTAACATACGGCTGTTTGTACAGTGTCCACTTGTCCAGGCATTCCACACCTGCTTTATACTTTTTATTGTGTCTACTTCTCATTTATTCCGTGTGTGGCTTTAATTCCTGGAGTAGACATTTTATTAGACAGGATGAGTTTTTTTGTTAGAATAGCACATGAGTTCCTAAATTACTATTGGTTTATTGGTTACTAGCTGCGCCCCACGGTTTCACCCGCGTAGTGATGAAAAATGGTGATGGTGATGATAATGATGAAAAGCCTATGTCACTCTCTGGCTCTTGAACTATACCCATGCAAAAAATCAGGTCGAACCGTTGTTCCGTTGCAGCGTGAAAGAGGAACAAACAAACCAACAAACCAACAAACAAACACACTTTCGCATTTATAATATTAAGTATGATTGGTTATTAACGTTGTAGCCACTGATTTATTAGACAAAAGTTTGACGTAATAAGAAAACTAAAATTATAAAAGTTCCAAAAGGTCAGGAAGATAATCCACTTTCATCAAAACCATTAAATTACTTCACAAACTAAATTAGAACACTCGGTATTTCGTACACTCAAGTCGATGCTCATAATCTCCCCGCTTTCGAGGGTTAAAATTCAGTCCACAATGCCGGCATTGTTCCATTAACACAATTTTATAACCGACATATTAAAATAATAAAAACTTATGCCTCTCTTAATTAAATAATTTAGCGGCGGGCTGAGCCGAGATATGTAAATTGTTTTAGGGGATAGATCAAACAACCCTTTTTTATGACTTTAATATGCGGTCGCTAGAGAGAGGGGGGTGTTGTGAGACACAGGCGGGGGTGGGGGAGGCGAGGTAAGTTATGAAATATTTAATAACGGCGCACACGATTCCATTTGAATTACTTTCGAGGAAATGACGACGTGCAAAGCAGGCGGCACATCGGTCTGCCCTTCCCAGCTTCACACGCAGTGTTACCACTTTACTGGAATAACCACCGAAACCAGATAATTTTAAGAGGCTGGAACAACTTTCTTTTGCTAATTTATTCTGGCATAAGGAGATTTTAAGCTAATATTAAATATGGAAAATTCAGTACTTATACCTAAAAATGATGTTGTAATTATTTGGGTATTCCAGTGCTTAAAATGCTGGGGACAATATACACGCTCTAATTGCATATGTAGAAACTTTTCCCTATAAACGTATTGTGACTCTATTTCACTTTATAAGACCGTTTGCAGTACTTTACTAGCAACACTGGTCACATCGCCTCCGCGCCTAGGACCCGGCACGGCTCGGCTACGTGGGAGCGCCGAAATGAGCCGAGAAACAAATATTACAACAAACAAACTTTTCGCTTTATTAAAAATTCTAGAACATAATATAATGCCTGAGCGTTTTCATTTCACACGTACTATTTTATTCTTTGTATCTTGCTTCCTGAGAAATGAGAAAAGGGTTGATTTAATAACTGGATCTGTTGAATTTCTTAAACTTCTTCAACTCATTTATATAAAGATGCAGGGAGGATTCATCAGATTATGATGATGAATGTAAAATTCAGAAACATGCATCTTAAGTATATGACTGACCTCAAACCTGTTAAATTAAATATTTTACAGAGACCTGTCCAAACGCTTGTTTTTTATTATAAGGTTTACGTTTGGCCACCAACTCACCTGATGGAAAGCTATGTAGTGGCCGTAGACCTAGAACTAGAAAGTAGTTATTGACTCTGGCCTTAAAGACACCCAGGTTATAGTTTTTTAGGAAACAAGGAAGGTGGCAAATTATTCCAGTCGCTAGCGGTTCGTAAAGAATTGAGAGAGGCAAACCGGCTAGTTCGGCTTAGTGGAGGCGACTGGTGACCGGAGTGCTGCTGAAGCCTTTGAAAATGGCATAAAAAAAAAAAAAAAAAAAAAAGTAGAATGAAACCCATTGTAAAAGGAAGAGAATATAACAAAAATGAAAAGGATATTTATTTAAGATCACAATTTATAGTTTTTACCTATTTTGCAATGAATAAATGAATTATGAATTATAAATAATTTACGGGCTATTTGAGGTTGGGAAGTGGACCCTTCCACTTCCACATAAAAAACGGTTTATCTCGATTTCCGGCAAAAATACAAGTCCTATGAAAAAAATATTTAATGGCAAAGTTATAGGTAACTACAACTTACTTTACTTATTTACAACTTTTGTTTCCACACTTTTTTCACATAACCTCAAAATTTATGTGAAAAATTCAAATAACCAAGTTTTTAGTTTTTTCTTTTTCTTTTACAAAAAAAAAATTCACGATATTTGGTAAAAACTTACCTTTTTATGTCACAAACACACAGTATATTTTTTTCCACCTTTTTTGGCTTAATATCGAAAAAGCACCCTAATTTTCAAACGAAAATTCACGTCAAAATATTAGCTTTTTTAAAAAAATTGGTGGGCTTTTTGTTCGATGAAATCTCTATTTTCTGATGGTATAAAAAAAATTACTATGGTAAATGTTCTTTAAGAACAGCTGATTTCATATTTTACTCAGTTATATACTTATCAGCCAACAATTATAATAGAGCCCTTGGACCAAAATTCAATCTTCTATTTTAATAAAATTTAATCATTCAAAATTGTATGTAAATATCTAATAAACATTATTATGTTTATTTTATAATATTTTAATACCTTTTCAACCGACTTCAAAAACGAACCTCCTCGGTTCTCAATTCGACTGTATATTAAAGCATAATTTTTTGGCATTATTAGGTTTTATCGGAACCGACTCAGTGCTTTTTGACAAAATCAACAAAAAATATATAAACAGAAGACGTTTTGGTTTGCGGTTCCCTTCAGCAAAAGTTTTGATGAGGACTTTCAATCTCTGTTCTAACTGTAATTTTTCTACTTGTTAGTTGACATTTGTTGTTATGGTTTGGTATAGACTTAAAGTCAGATTTTTTCTTTCTAAAAATTAACTTTAATAATGTAACAATATGCGTATGTCAAATGTAAAGCTTGTTTTATTATATCACACAAATTACTCTAATGAGACGTCTTTTAACCGATGACGGTTGAAGTACAAAAGCATGTAAGTAAAAACGGCAAATTAAATTTTATAAAATTATGACTTCATTCAGATTACTTTATCCAATAATTATGTAGATGGGCCATTAACGTATGCGCAGTGAAAGAGAACCATTGCATAATATATTTTGTCGAAATGGTTAAAAATAAACTGTAAAAGATAATTTTAAAGGTGTTACGCAATTTTTTTTACGTGTGGAACAAATTGTGACTTCCTTCATGCATGGGAAAATAATGAATTTGTTCAACGGATCTATAAACCAACAAAACCTGATACTTGTTGTATTATTTTATTATTCTCATTTATATTATTTCTGTAGACGAGAAACTTTAAACTGTATCATTTTCACTCTACAGGGTTACGCACACATCCTGTACTAAGCCAAAAGAAGGTCATTGTGCTCATCATTATGAAGAACTTTAAATGTGATACCAACCCAGAAATCGCGAAGACAATATCAGCTGTTCCATACATTTTGTCGAGTGTCAATGACCGGTTTCTATGGATTAGCTGATATTTTTTTCGCGATTTAAGGTTATGAATAAAAGTTGATCATAATGATGAGTACAATGACCTCCTTTCGGTTTAGTACAGGGTATATATGCGTAGCCCTACATATTTTTTAAAGCATTCATCGATATTACATTAAATAAAAATAAATAAATAAATATTCGGGACTTTTTTTCACACACGGTCGTCTGACCCCAAACTAAGCAAAGCTTGCACAAACTCACTATTTGACCACAAAACAAAGCGATAAGTCTTGAGAATTGATACCATGCTCTTCTCACGCTCACGAGTGAATGTACCTCTGTGATTAGAGCTTATAGCTCATGAAGAATCTCGCGTTAGCTGTGTGTGCACGCCCTTAACAACGACATTATACAAATATAAGAGGTGCGGTGAAAAAGTGAAATGTTTTTATTGATAAACATTTCCACCATTTATGTCTTAAGTAATTTCAGGGTTTTTTGGAAGGTACATTAAATTAGGACAGTCATATTAATTCTTATTATAATTTATAACTACATTAAAAAAAATACAAAAGGTGGCTAAATAGATAACCAGAGGATGGTAGTTGTACATAACATAATACTTAACGTACCATGGGTTGTAAAATACAACTAGAACCCAAGTTACTCAAGGAATGGGCAGTTGTTTTGTTGTTAAAGTCTTGAGTAAGTTAATAAAATGTTCACTTGCTACCAAGCTTATTCTGAGCAATCAGCATTCCATTCCTGCAGTCGATGTAAAACACTCGGTAAAAGCGTGTAAAAACTATGAATGGGTCGTGATCTTTTCTTCTAGGGTTTCCACACAGGGTTTGAGGGTGAGACATTTTTAATATGCAAGATTAGATTTTTTAATTAATCTGTTTCAGATAATCTATAGAACTACGTAGGTATTCCTATAACTTCCATCTAAAAAATTATGAAAGCATTTTTGTGGTAGGTACGTTGTATTACGTGAGCAATGGTGGCTGAGCGGCAGCATGTGCGCTATACAATCCGTTCCTTGGCTCTGCGCCATTGACTTATTTAGGCCAGCATGATAGATTAGGACTAATACTCTCTCTCTCTCTCTCTCTCTCTCTCTCTCTCTCTCTCTGTGAGAGAAGGTCTGTGTCCCAGCAGTGGGAAGATGATGATGACGTTGTATAAGAATAAAGCAAAGATAGACATAAGATACACCTAATCTTTTTATGGGTCACCATTCGACGTATATTTTAAAATATAAAATTTCTTGGTTTTAATTGAATCTTGACTCTTTGGTTGGTTAGCATTAATAACAGGAATAGTATACTGGCTAGTATTTAAAGATTTCTTAAGTTTGACTTCGCAAAGGGAGCAGCCCTAAGCGTGCGTGCTTGCCTCTATCGCTGGGCGGGACCATAGAGCGGCTTCGTGAAAACTATTCGCAGATAAATCGAAAGCTAATTCGGAATGGCTCATTGTTGTCTGTCTGTACAAAGGAACACAACTTTCACAGATATTGCATTGCACAATGCTGCGGACACTCAAATGGCAAATGCAGATCCTCACCAAAGAAAAATGGCCAGGGGGTGATAAGACAAACTTTCAAGGGTGGTTATATAACATAATCCGGTATGAGAATGTAATGAAGAAGAATTTAAAACGCCCGTCTATGTACATAAGCCATAAGGCGTTTTAAATAGTTTAATTATTTTATATTACAATACTTTCTTTTTGCACACATTTATTCAACTTGCCCTGTGTATCTACTTATGTACTATGTACGTTGCGTTATGTGTGGTGTGGTATGTACATATATTCAGTTGCAAATCTTGCAACTAACAACCTAAACAAAATTACGTAACCCCGACAAGATTGGGATCGTTGGATTTGTCTTTCCAAGCACTTTGGTCCCAGATGATAAATTCAATATGGCGGACAAAATGTTCATATCTACCATCATGATATGGGTATCAAATGAAAAGATTTGCTGAGAATAATACATATTTTATATGCATCATCGCTTAACATCAGGCGAGTTGGCTGCCAAATGCAAGCCTATTATAAAAAAAAAGAATACAAAAAATCTGGTTTTCCATAAGTATTTTTTAAATTAATATAGTTGATTTTAAATTTTTCATTAGATTTTTGTAAATACATATTTAAGTGTTATTGCTTTTTCAACGCCTTCCCTTGTTTGAATCGACCATCCTGACTACGGGCCTGGCGAGGACTGCTGAACGACCGAGACGGCCACTTTATGATGACATACAAATGACGCTATTAGTTTTGAAGAGGCCGTGAGTAGTCGGAGTACTTAGTCGTAGGAAAATTAGTTTAATTATCGCGTATTTTATGTCTGAAGATATTTAGATAGGTACTACGTGTGTAGATAAGAGGTCATCATTATCATTTTCAGCCATAAGATGCCCACTGCTGGAAATAGGCCTCCCCCGTCGATTTCCAAAAGGGCCGGATGGAAGCGGCCTGCATCCAGCGTTTTAGGTAAGAAGATACTTCATATTTACTAAAGGTTCCATTTGTCAAGTCTTACTCAAGGGAGGCTTGGCTTACAATTGTACTAACCTCGCATTACTCACGTCTAGGCGGACATAAATACTCTAAGTACCCTCGTACCATCTTGAAACAAATAAAGGAAACTACAGCTTGGACATGGTTGTGTTACTTTACTCGCATTCCATCGCAAACAAAAGGGCGTGGACGCACTGGGCGAGAGGCGCGGGACGCGTGGGCCACGAACATGGCGTCCTAACAACTTAATAAGCGAGTGCGGGTGATTTACGCGGGCCCGCGGCGCCGGCGCACTCGCCCGCCGTATTTATACTAATACACAGCAGATACACATCGATTTTACTGAAAGTAGCTCTAGAAAAATGATTATTATATCTATTTTAATTTTTAAACTTCTATTTCGGAAAACATGTATTGACCGATAAAATATAATACAACTTTATAATACATCGCAATCAATCATTACAAGATTGATAAAAATACCGTTTTATTGCGATGAGTTTACGACTAAGAGCATGTACTCAAACCATTAAGAATTAATTTGACATTTGAAATAGCTCATTACGGCCGAGTTATATTTAGCTGGCTCTACTAACTCCGCTTATAAATCTACCCGCGTGCTAATTACGCGGCACCTAATAAATCTCTCACATTATATAGGCCGTAAATATACCACAAAATACGCCATAAAATATAGTATAGTGGTGCGAGGCCGCGCGACCGTGGGCCGTGGACCTCACTCGACGCGTCGAGTTATGACCCTTCGAATGGGCCACTCGGCCCGCGGACCCTCGACTCTAACAATCGGCGTGAATCGGAAATAACCGGAAAATTTCTACAACTTGTCTAATGGCTTATTGTTGTTGTGTTGTGCAACTAGCAAACCGTGCCGTTGTCAATGTGTTTAAACGTACTGACCTCTTAGCAGGAAAGAGTCATTTTAGGTGTTTACATTGATCGTGAGAGAAGCTTGGTTTTGTAAATCGTGCCATGTGTTTCATATTTACTCCTACACAAAGATAACCCTAATATAATAAGGCAAATAATCTATAATTATGTTCATGATTGCGCATGAATTTGCGCAAAATATGGAAGAGTGACGTCATTTTTTGTGAAAAATTCGTTAGGCACGTTGGCACTTTTTAGGTGGGAAAAAGCACTGAGCTTGCGTGACCATCACGCTCAGATATATGTCAGTTGGTTATATATCGCTCAGTTATAGTCAACCTTGATGAAGTTTTCACTTTTGGCGTGTGGTATTAGCACACACTTATTTATAATGCAGGTGGCAAACAAGCAGACAGGCTGCCTGATGGTAAGCATTCACCATCGTCTATAGATACTTGCAACGCCAGAGGACACACGCTGCGTCAACATATTAATTATTATAGTAAAATTATATTTAGCTAAAATTCTTAGAAAACAGTAGTTAGTGACATACCTACCCAATGTTCCAGAAGGATTCATGTCTCACGACCATGCAACACTTTTGAAGGAATAAACTGAAATATAATCTGGACATCTAAACAAAATTGTTTTTAACCGACTTCAAAAAAGGAGGAAGGTTGTGAATTCGGCCCGTATTTTCCATCACAATAGTAAAGCAATCAAATAGGTAAATACCTACTCCTTATATGCAGCTTATAAAGCTGAAATCCGTATTTAATATCCTCCTTTATTACTAAGTTGTGTATTTTTTCATTAATTTTTTTTGTTGAATTTGTAATAATTGACAGCATGCTTGGTTGTAAAAGCACAAATAACTATCAAAAGTTATTTAAAATTAAACTACCAACAAGTTTTGATAGTTTACGAAAACTTTTTTCGTTTTCGTATTATTCCATACATTGCTGGGCTGAAAGCTAGTCGAAAACTTTTTCAGTATTCGAGTGAAGCAACATGTGCCTGTGTGAGATTTTTTTTAAACGATTACCGACACAAGCTCTTCGCGAATAAGTAGGTATGAGCGAGCGTAAGCAATTTGGAAAGAAAAGCAATCAACTTCGCGACTTCATCAGTAAGAGCATATATTATTGCAGTTTGAACGAGAACGGTTAGCTTAGACGGAATATAGTGCACTAAAAGTAGTAGTAAAACTTTCATTTTGGCTCCGTACATTGTAGAATATACTTAGGTACTTGTCGCAAAATTGCTTATTTGCAAATTGTTTAAATGTTCTTAATAGTTTATCCCAGATATCTTTTGTATTATATTAACCAAGTAAAAAAAATATGGATGGCAAACGACCTCCCGGGTGAAAATTGAGTTGGACGGAGTGGTCAGTGGACAACATCTAAATTTTAATAACTTTGTTTGAGTTATTATAAGAATCCCTTAGAGAGGAACTTTTTCCCAAATTTACCAATTTTCCGGGCAAGTTTTCCAAATTTTCTTTCCTTTAAAACCCTATTCGGACTATTACGAACATTAAATTAGCCAAATCGGTCCAGCCGTTCACAAGTGATGCGCTTACCAAAGAACAGCACTTAATTTGTATTTATATAGATGTCTACTAAGAAAATCTAGTCGTAAAAGTTATCTGTTAAAGAATCGAGAACTCTCAGCACAAGCCCTCGGCGCTAACGAGGCGACGCCGCAACGCGGTCTTTAGCGGTCACTTCACCGCGCTTCTTAATACTTTTACTTACCTATACATTAAAATTACATTTTTCAGCTGTTTTAAACATATAAATACTTCAAAAACAAATAAACAACATAAAGATAGCCCGTTGGTCCAGTTGGTAGTGAACCTACCTTCTGAGCCTGGGGGTGTGGGTTCGATTCCCACCTAGAACAAACATTTATGTGATGAACATTTGTGTTTGTTCTATATCTGGTTGTTAATATCTATTTAAGTATGTATTTAATACTATATATGTATGTATATCAGTCTCTAGCAGCCATATCACAAGCTTTGCTTAGTTTGGGGTCAGATGACCGTGTGTGAAAAAATGTCCCGACGATGGATGATGGTGGTTCTAATGTATCTTTTACAATATACCAACCAAATGAGATTGAAATTTTACATAGTCGGAATAATCCCGTATAATATAAACAAAACATTATAACGTGGAATATATAATATTTTATACTTCTTATCAATCCCTTCAAGAGATAAAATATTTATTTATTTTATCTTTATTCAAGACCAACAGCATAAATATAAACTTTTGATATATATTCGTTTTTATTATTATTATTTTAATTTGGATTTTGTTTTATTTCTAATTGTTGCATGCAACTAATATAATTAGTAAAAAATTTCAATTAAATTGAATCAATTAATAATGACAATCCATTGTAATTTATATTTAATTTTGAATATTTATTTTGTTAAATCTGCACTAAAAACCAATACAAATGTACAAAGTTCTGAGCTAAGTCAACTCGGAAGGAACTATCCACCAAGATACGGGCTAACGCTCAGTTTGGTGGCTAGGGTCGACAATCTTTATTGATGTACCATTTTATGTGTAATAAATAAATAAAAAATATAAAATAAATATATTTAAAGATAATATATAGTAGATACTTTGTAGTAGGAAACATAAAAACATGAGAATATGTAAGAAAATGTTTGCAGCTCTATGAGCTCCGTCCTCTTGCTTGGCTTTGGTAGGAGTGGCTGTATAGGAAAATTCGAAGGAAAATATTTCTAAAGCTTTCAGTTTGTGCAACATGTTGGAAGGGCTCTACCTGAGATTATATTGAGAATCGGCATACTCGCATAGTGTTGAATTTGCATAAAAACCTTCATGGGTTAGTTACTAATCATAGAATGTTTTTTTTGAAACGGACTAGGCATGTTTATGACCACAATCTCAGCTGGTGGGAAGCGATGATGTGGTTGAAGATGACGCTTGCCTAGAAAACCTCTATTCACTTTTTTCTTGAACAACCCAGGATTGTTCAGAAAGACAGACACCTCTGCTGTCCGGTTCAAAAAAGTAAATTAGAAACATCGGGATACAATACATATAGAGTCACAATCGTGCCAAAAAAAAGTCCGAACCAAACCTCGGCGCACGCTACAAATTGTGCCGACTTTTTGGTTAGTTACAAGGTAACCGCGATCCGACTACAACGCCGCGCGATGCCAGAGCTACGATGATATAGCGGACAACTAATGTTGAACACTATGCAAGCGACATAACGTCCTTAATTGGAGTAAATAATAATAATAAATATTCGGAACAATTTTTCACACACGGTCATCTGACCCCAAACTAAGCAAAGCTTGTGATATGGCTGCCAGAGACTGATATACATACATATATAGTTTTAAATACATACTTAAATAAATATTAACAACCAGATATAGAACAAACACAAATGTTCATCACACAAATGTTTGTCCTAGATGGGAATCGAACCCACGCCCCCAAGAAGCTCAGAAGGCAGGTTCAGTACTATCTGGACCAACGGACTATCAAATGTGGCATTGTGAACTATATAATTGATACAATGTATATACAATGACGCTCGGACGTTTTTTGACTGTTTTCACTGAGATATTGTGACTTTAAAGGAATTGTATCTCGATGATTGGAAACGATTAGTGCGTCTGAATGAAATTTCCACCATAAGAGAGTGTCTCCTTATCGTGCGTCTGGTACTGTTATGGAAGAATGGTGATAGCAGTATGAGGTCGCGCAGTTCTTGTGCATACTCGCCGTAGTGAATTCTGTAAAATACTGACAGACTAGCAGCTATACGCCTAGCAACAGGCTCTGTAGCCTGGATTCCACCAACAAGTCGTCATTGATGATCCTTTTTGCACACGTTTCTATGGAGTCCAAAGCCTCAAGCTGGTACTTAGCAGAACCAAGCTACCGGTGGGAGCAGTACTCCATACGCGTCTGTACCTGTGCTTTATAAATTGTTAGAAGCTGTTCTGGTACGAAGTACCGCTTCATCTTCGATAGGATGCCCAGTTTTATACATATGTACATGATTTTATCTAACTAGCCTTGTGAGTTAGGTAAAATCTTGCAACTGAATTTTAAAACAGTTATTCCCGATCGATTAAGCTGAAATTTTGCATACATACATGTTTGGTTTGAATGACAATTTATGATAAGCCATGGTATAATAATATACTCCGCCAAGTATAGCAATCCGAGAAAAAATGACCACGTGGGCGTCCCGCAATGATTTCATGATGTCAATTTACAACAGGTTCGAGAGAGATGACGATACACCACGTAACAGCTGATTGAATAAAGTGGCAACTGGACAGTGACGTCATTGCGGGACCACTCCCAGATTGCTAGACCTTGTTTTCTTAGATCATGTGATAAGCTAAATCCAATATGGTGAACTTCCTAAGATGGCGGACCAATTACCAGGCAATCTTGGAATTTGTCCAGCAAGTGATCTCGTGAAGTTTAGTAGCGATCGGATCACAGAAAATTAAACAAATAAAACTTTTCTGTTGATCGGATCAACAGTATTTTTTTTATATTTTTCCTACAAAAACCAAGGACAAGAATTGAAGTTTAGATATACACCAATGCTAGATACACAGATCTACTGTGGCTAGATATGGGCATATTACCTACAACAGAAAAAAAATGGTATCTAAGTCAAAGGAGGTTGCTGTCGCGGGTGAAACCACAAGGCGCAGCTAGTATTAAATAAAATACGACGGATATTACGAATATTGTACCCGGTGGAGTATACTTATACTACCCTGTTCAGTGAAACGACTGGAGCAAGTGAAGCAAAAGAACAAATCCCATCACAACGTATAAAATATTTTGAAACGTTGGGAATACGTACCTACACCTAACAACCGATTTTTCTTAAAAATATTTTGCTAAAGTTATAATTTGCCTTCGATTTCATTCAAGTGGATATTAAAAAAACTAATCCCTTTATAGAATTTAATGAGAAGTTTTCAACTAAATAATTAATAATCTTGATCTAACTTCAAATAAATAACAACCGTGAAATGAACTATTAATTAAAACAAAGCTAATAATTTACTTTCGAGACGTTAATTTAAATTTCTAAATTACAGTAAAATAAAACAAAACAGGCTCAAATAAACCCAATTAACACATAATAGGGCTCATAAAATGTGATTCATCCCAACAAAGATATCTAATAAAGGTCGGTACCACGTATTAATATTATACAAAGCTATTCATTACCGGCCGGTGCCTTCCACGGCGTCGGGAACATGTAATTAGGTGTATTGGAGTGGGTCATTTTCGATAATTCATAATGTATGTTAATTATGGGGCCGAAGGAGCCTCGGGACAAACGTACCCCACCCTCCTCCGCCGGTGTTTGTGTGTTGTGCTTATAAATAAATAATAATTGGTAACGGAGCCCGGCCAGTCGAGTCGCGTACTGTTATTAAGGATTGTTTGATTTTAGTAAATTAGTGGGACAAATTATACTGCTGTACTAAACGTCCAATACTAGAGGGTATAGCAGGGTAAATCGACACGCAACACTATGATTTCATAACAATTTACAGGCATTGATTCCCACGGTTCTTTACAATATGACAATAAAAACCACCAAACGACATGAAATAAGGCATGAGGTTTACAGCTTCAAAGAAAGTAGGTAGGTCTTTGTGCTGTAATTTAAATTATTTATGAAATTTTAAGGCTGCGCTCAATGCCCAAAGCTATTTTTTTCGCACATTTCCATCATTAAAAAAGAAAAATAGGAATAAATAACGATTGGCCATTCTTTTAAGAATAAAATTGCAACTTTTTAAAAGTTCTTTTCCGCTTTTCTATAAAATATCAACACGAAAATTGCTTTATACCATTTGGAATGTTGTTCTAAAGATAATTTTAATTTATGTCATTTATTTTATTTAGATAAATTTTATGTTATTAATAAAAGGTTGCTAAAAATTCTTTGACAGAGTACACCGACCCCGGAGACCGTGGAGCTGCACTACAAATTAATAAAAAAAGACAATGTCCAATCGTTTTTTATTAATTTTTTTTTATTTTTTTTTTTTTTTTTTATATTTCGGACATTTTCGCACACACGGTCATCTGACCCCAAACTAAGCAAAGCTTGTGATATGGCTGCCAGAGACTGATATACATACATATATAGTTTTAAATACATACTTAAATAGATATTAACAACCAGATATAGAACAAACACAAATGTTCATCACACAAATGTTTGTCCTATGTGGGAATCGAACCCACGCCCTCAGGCTCAGAAGGTAGGTTCACTACCAACTGGACCAACGGGCTATCAGTGATAAGTAATCTCAGTGATTTTATCTTCAAAAATGTTGACAATGTGCGAAAGAGATAGCACTGATCGGTGAGCGCAGCATTAAAAAACTTGGTGAGTAATAGAAGAGATGTTGACACAGTGATATTGCTTCCCTGCCTTCTCAGTTGCTCTATCATAGTATACACCCGCTCTCAACGTGTAGTTGTAAGTAAAAGTTGTAAGTAGGTAGGCATAGTAGACTATATGTATTTACCTGTTTATGTATCAGTGAAATAATATGATGATCACCTTTTCTTCATATTCACAATCCCGAAAGTCTGACGAACACGTTTGAGGTTTGACGATGAATCTGGATAATTGACGTCATTATTCGCAAACCCTCACAAAAACTCATAATATCGTGTAGTGTTTTATGGGTAGTACAATATAATCAACCAATCTAACACACGCAATTAAGTACAAACTAACCGCGTCTATGTTTTGATCAGGGCGAGCGAGAATTTCCGCGTTCAGTCTGCGCTCATAACACTTTTGTGTGTTTTTCACGGCATCAACGAGCGCCATGCTGAAAAGCCTCAGGCTCCTAATTAGGCTGAAGTCGGACGTGCCAATTAATTCAAGTTTCACTCGGAAACTTTGCCGCGTCAATTAATTTCATAGTTAATTAGCAAGCCCCGGACAAAACCTCGTCTACGAAAGAAAGGCTAACGATGCTCGCCCGTGGCTCGTACAATGCACCAATTACAACGAGCTTTGTTGTGTGGAAACGCACTGAGTTCGCATCCATACAAACTCTACACGATTTTCAGAGATAATAAATTTTAATTAAACACTTCTAAGTCCTTTAGTCAGAGCGAATAAAATTGTAGTCTTGATCCAGGAAAATTAATTTCCTCGTGCAATGTCAACGCAATAAAAACTATTCATTGCAGGGTTTAATTAAAATTATTGAGAAAAAATAACGTGATCAAGATTACAAAGACACATAAAAAACAAACTGCGATTAAATACTATTGTCATTGCAGACAGTCGTTACAAGTCAAGTCCTCTCAATACTTTCACCACGATAATAAATAAAATAATTTTATTTTATTTGTAGGCATTGTCTTACATCAAGCAATAATGGGCCACGAGCGGGCCCGATGCTGCGGAGAGAATTTAACTACATCACGCGGCCGAGACGTCCGCGCCCGCGCCGGCATTCGGATAATAACTCCTCGCAAATAAAATTTTAACCTCTGCTTAATATCTGGCGGTACGTTTCTTCCAGCAAATTGACAGACAGTAAAATATTTTATTCGCGCAATAATTTCATTTGAACAAAAACAAGACGAGCACGGCGCGAGCGCCCCTCGCGAGTTCCTTCCACGTGAATTAACCTATTAAACACCAATTCGGGAAAATAAACTCCGTATCTTGTATTGGCTCGTAAAACGGTGAGATATTTCAGGCACTGCTAAAATCGTATCACATTACTACATAATGGTGGATCTTTATAATAACTAGCAGTGCCCGTGGCTTCACCCGCTATCCTAAAGGAATCCTTATTTTGTTTCGGAATATAAAGTAGAGAAAAGTAGCCTATGACCAGACCAGGGCCTAATCTACCTGTATATTAAATTTCATCATCATCATCGTCGTGTCATCATAAACTTACACTTAAACACTCACAAACTATCGCATTAATAATATTAGTGTGAGCAAAATAATTTCACATTTTACTAAATCGTATGCGTGTACCTAGGCTTAGGCCTATAGTTTTGCACTATGCACGTGCATGTCAAAAGACCAATCAATTGTCTCGATTGCGGAACTCGTTGACTGCTCAAGTTACTTGAGCCTGATGAACGTCATAAGTGTGTGCCAAGTTCGACCCAAGAGTGGTTCGTCGAAACCGAGAAGTCGATCAACCGATGTATGGTATGGTATAAGTAAAAATTTAATAGTCGATCCTCTATTGCACACCCCATCTTCTACGTCTTCTATAAATCCTTTCCATCCTAAGGTTGCCTGGAAGAGATCGCTTTTAGCGACAAGGCCGCCAGTTGTTACACTAGTTTTAAAGAGTTTTTTGTCCTCTGTATCAAATTTTATGGTGTGAACAATAAAGAGTTAATCAATCAATCAATCAACCTTTTACTACAGTTTTTAATGCCTATTTGATTTCCTAAAAATATCACATGAGCATAAGTTCCTCTAATATTGAGATTTACGAATCGAATGCATAAAGTTAAACATCACTACTACACACTTGATTCACCTCGACTTTCCTCATAGCACCTCATTTACAAGGATCGGAAGGATCTATCAATCATCTTGATTTCTCAAAAATCTTGAGACGAGGGCACTATAAACGTAGAGGTGCTTCTTGTTTAAACTACACGTCTCGTGGTATTTCTTGAGCTCAAATCGAGCGATCACCACCAAGTGTGCTCACACCGCGTCGACCCCATTCGCTTTGTTTTCCCGCGCCATGTCATTAGTGGAAAGCCCTCGATATTTTCGCAAGCATCGATTATTTTTAATGGTCCGCCGTCGGCGCAGACCGCCGCTCGTCCCTTGCAAATAATTTGATTGTGTTACGTGTTCTAGAGAAATAGTGGAGCTTGCTAAATTGGACAAGATTATGCAGAAAGTCCACAAGTATTGCAGTTTAAAAAATGCTGTTTTCTGCTGTTTTTTTTAAATTTATTTATTTATTTAATACTTTATTGCACACTTACAAATTAAGTAGATATGTACAATTGGAGGACTTAATGCTAAGCATTTTCTACCAGTCATCCACCAGGTTGGAACAAATGGTAGGTAGGCGTGCATCAAAAACACCTTATAAAAGACAAACAGAAATAAATAGAAATACCAAAGTTTTACAAGATAATATACAAAACAACAAATTACAATAAATATAAATCTAACTTAAATTATTTATAAATACAAAATTATACTATTATATTATTACATAAATTATAATTAATATTAGACATATAAATAAAAATTATAATAAATATATATATAGGTATAAGTGAGTGATTACACACATTAATATACTTTCATATGTTTAACTATCCATTAAAATTCAAACATAATACAGGTAACGTGTTTTATAAATGAGTAAAATAATGTTAATATGTATAACTAACTTGTGTTGTAACGTGTGTAACTTTCTTAAAAGGAAAATTTAAAAGAAAATGAGTGATTAATCAGTAGGTATTTTTCAGCATACCTAACATTAGAAAATTATTTTTGTTTCTATAGAGGTAGCATTACAGTGCGTATACAGGCTGATGTTATTTACCAGAGTGGGAATGCACGGTGTTCTCGCCGCGGGCTCAATCATTAAGGGATCATTAAAACTCGGCGTCAACCTGTTGGCCGCCCTTTCTTTACTTTTGCGCTATTCCTCTTGAATCACGGGTTAGAAGTTATTTGCATTGGATTTTAATAGGAAGGCTTTATGGGTGGATAATTTTTAGGGATTCAAGTTTAGGTAGTAAATTGTAGTGATTATATTTATTTATTAGTTACTAGCTGCGCCCTGAGGTTTCGCCGGCGTGGATAAAAGTAGCCTAAGTTACTCCTTATAACATAAACTATCTGCCAGTGAAAGTCCCGTCAAAATCGGTCCAGCCGTTTTGGAGTCCATAGGGGAACATACATAGGTACACACATCGATTTATATGTATCTATAAAAAAAAACGTTATGTTGAAGTTTTCGATTAAGTATATTTTGGGTTTCCTACAATCCAACCTTTTTAGGTGACAGACATCATTTTACAAGATTTCGTGCTCGATATAGTGATTTTTTTGTACATCCAAATTTTCTCATAAAGTAACATTCTCTTCTACTGAGAAAAACGTATATAATTTATTCAATAAAAATTTGAAATGATATGAAAGCAAAGGTTTTTAATAAAGTGACCTTCGAAGAAAGTGACTATAAAATATGGCCAGTTAAATTTGATTTAATTTAAAAAAATCTATTTCACTTTTCATGCTCGTAAAGTTCTTGTTTATGCCCGATGTAAGCTGACTAAAATAGATTTTTATGCTCTAGGGGGAAAAAAAGACTTTTTTGCACTAGTGCATAAAAGTAAACAAAACCTCTTTAATATTGTTCAAAGAGATTCTGAACTGTACTGATTCGTGCATGATACAGTACCTCTTTTAAGTTTTTCAAAGAGGTTCCGTTTGTAATTTATGTAGGAAGTTTCCTTCGGTCTCTAATAATAACAGGGTATTATTAAAGACCTAGATATAACGTTTGTCGAATAAAAAGAGGTTTTGGTGCCAACTCTGATCTTAATGGCGTTAGCCTGCCCAATAACGAGCGATAAAAATATGAGGAAAAAATTATAATTATATATAATTATTATAAAATGTAAAACTTCAATGTTTTGCTTTTGGCGCCAACATGCAAAAAAACATGTTGTCTCATTGTATTATTTTCTTAAAATTATATTTATATATATATATTTAACCTATACTGTCCCACTGCTGGGCAAAGGTCTCCCCCATTTCCTTCCATAAATCTCGGTCCTCCGCCACCTCTTGCCAAAATTATATATATTCGATTGTTAATGTATAGGTAGTAATGGTGGATTATTATTTATTAAGTGTTAGTGATTGTGCTCGAGTGTGGAGATTGTGATGTATCTAATGAGGTAAAACATCTATTTTCATGATGTTTACAAAACTCCATAGAAGCCTCTAGTAAAGTCTACTATAGTTATTACTTACAATATCAGTGCTTTCATTTCCTCGCAAGCCGAGTGTATAATTATATAACTCGTGCTTAAAACTCATTTTATCCTCGACTTAAATATCCGCCTTCGCCTTCGGCTTGGGCTGAGAAACATCTCGGCTAAAATGACTTGTTTTAAGCACTCGTACAATCTACTATTAATCACGCAACTCACATCAACTCTTTGTAAATTGACTAGTTTGACCAGCTTGTCAACTTTTGAATTTGTCTTACCTAATAGAAAAATAAATTTACTTCATATTTATTTTTTGTACCAACTATTTCGTCTAATCATTTGATATGTGGTATATAAAATTTGATAGTAAAAAGGATATTCAGGATTCTTGTCAATTCCACAATTTAATAAAAACCATGTCACCGATTACGGCGATCCTTTACCTGATAGTGAGAGGCTTCGAATGAAAAGAGTGGTGACAAAGTCGTACTGCGGCACGATGGTGGCGGCAAGTAAATGAGGCGCGACGCTCACTGCTAACTAAACCAATCGTCCGTGCGGGCTTTGCAGACGGACGAGGAAACGCTGCGTTTTTCTATGTAAATGCTGAGGCTTTTACTGGACACTTATCCGTCAGGAAGTTCTCAAGTCGACTCGTAAATATACATATTTTTATGTATAACCATGCAGGGTTACGCGGAAAGAGTGTACTAAGCCGAAAGGGGTCCATAGTACCCATTATGAACAACTTTTACTATAGGACCAACCCTGAAATAACTAAAAAAAAAAAACAGTTTTTCCATACATTTTGTCGAATGTGAATGGCCGTTATGGAACAGCTGATAAAAAATTCGCGATTTCATTGTTGGTCTCATAGTAAAAGTTGTTCTTATTGATGGGTATTATGGACCCTTTTCGGCTTAGTACACCCTTTCCGCGTAACCCAGTATAACTTATAAAGAGTGGTTAGTCAGATTTTGGTGACTCGTTTTAATTTGATAGGGTATGTTGATATTGATGAACTAACAAAATCCAACTCTAAGGGTAGGAAAATAAGGGATGATTTATTGTTCACCCAGTAAATTTTACTTGTTAACCAACTCCACGAGGCACAAAATTGTACCCATTAATTTAAATTCAAGGAGAACTTTATAAAATAAGATTTTGGTGAAGGCTCAATGTGAGCAAATGGCATGTTGCAATGAGATGTATAAGTATATACCAGTATGGAAACTACGTTTTTAGTGCAGTAAGAGAAATTGAGCTATAAATACTAATGAATTAAGTTTTTTTATCAGTGCTTATTATGTGTATATATTATACTTATACTTAATAAGTCGTAACTCCCGAGAGTAGAAACAACAATAAAATAATTTTAGAAGGAAGTCATAAGTCGTAACTCCCGAGAGTAGAAACAACAATAAAATAATAAAGAATTAATATCGGCCACAAAACCGATTCCAGCCGGCTTGCAGCGTCCATTTAGCATCATTTGCGGGACTACTTTTTAAAATATTATCTCCTCTTAATACGAAGCTAAATCCTTTTACTGTTGCTTGCTACCCGGAAACAATACTAGGTGATTTTAGGTGTCCATGTGCAGAGAAAACACGAGTGATTATTAACTTCTAAAAATTAGTTTTGATATCTGCATTTACCATGACAGAAGATTGTATGAGAAGAAAAACTAGGTTTCAAGATCTCTATTGACGACCAGTTTGGATCGGTGGTCCGGGTATATGCTTGGATGATGAACTTAAATATATATTCTGGGTCTGTGTCTGTGTGTTCTAAAGCAACCCCAACACAGGGAATAGTGGGAGTGTGTTATTTATATACTCTCACTTCACTTGTTTACTTTGGCTGTAAAATATATATCTAGAGTTGGTTCGAATTATCTTGTACGCCAGATGCAGCACTGTATGGCATAGTTTTCTGGAGGCATAGTTTATGTGACAGGTACTTGAAACGCGATCTGTGTTATATGAAACTCGTTAGTTCCTAAAAAACGTGGGACTAGTTAAAGATAGATTTCAACATGGTTAAAAAAAAAAATAGTAAATAAGTTTACATGAAAATGAATACGCGTTCCACTTGTAAAAAATAAGTATTTCGGGAAAAGGTAGTATCAACTGTAAAAACACCCAAGTCCATATTTTATAATGTTAAACTTTTCTGTCAAATTGTTACGCCAATGCCTCGTACTGTAAAGTTGTTTCTTGATCATTTTAGATTATGATGACACGTATACCATTCTATCAAAAGCCTTGAGAAAGAAAAAAATACTTTCTCTTACGTGAGTGTTTAAAGTAGGTCCCGACATTCCTCACGATATATTCCTTATCTTTCATCAAGATCAAATTAACAGATTAATTATTAAACGGACGGATACTTTCATCATAATTTCAAAATTTATTCAGTCATCATCCAGTTATCAAAATTTATAATATGTACAGTAGTAAATTACATAATTACACATTAGCAAGTTAGTGTTTATTATAAAGCAAAACAATAAAATTCATTACACAAAAAAATCTGAAAATACAAATGAAACTTATTGATATATCCGACTTGAATAATTTCAGAAAATGTTATGTAAATTGTAACAATGTAACCATGATAAATTTATTACCTAAAAGCTATTAGTTAAAAGAAACGCTATATCCAAAGAATTATTTTGCACCTATCGTCACCATTTCAGCCATAGAATGTCCATTGCTGGACATAGGCCTCCCCCTTGCCTCCCCCATCGATCTCCACAAGGGCATGTTGGAAGCGGCCCGCATCCGGCGTTTCCCTGCAGTATCTTTTAGGTCGTCTGTCCATCTTGTGGGTGGACGTCCTACGCTACGCTTACCAGTCCGTAGTCTCCATTTCAGCCCCATCGGCCTTCCGTTCTGAGTGATGTGTGCCCTGACCATTGCCACATCAACTTGCTAATCCGGTGGGCTAATTCGGTAACTATCGTTAGTCTACGGGACTACTCATTTCTGATTTTGCAAAATTTAACACTAGATTAATTTATGACAATATATTTTATAGGTACTCTGCTAATATAATTATAATCATCAGTAGAAATAGAGCCATCTAGTAAAACAATGTTTTTTTTAATATATTTAGAATAGATCTACATTTTGTTTGTAAGCCATTTAAAATATAAGTGTATGCTAGTTATAAAATCATGAATAAAATCTCCTTAACACATATTTTAATAACACGTAAACGCCATAACTTAACCACATAGTTAACAGTGATTTCCGATTTTTTTGATATTTGAGAAACAAAAATACTAATACAGAAATTTCCAAAATATACTTACAGCTGATGATTAGCTAGTAATGGCAAAAAAATAGCTAGACAGCATTTTTTTAATATTTTTTTTAATGATTCTTGTTAGTTTTATCGTTATCAGTAGGTATGCACAAAAGGATGCACTGTAACGCCGTTAGTGTAGCGCGCCCTATAATCCGTAACGAGTACGTAACGACGGCGGCTCGTTATCGCTGCGGCCGCCGCCCTCATTACGCTACGCGACGCGACGCGAGGCGATGTGCCGTGGTTTAGCTTCGTTATTATTTATGATGCATTGTGAGTCGTGATATCTGAGCGTTTAGTTTGATGGTGTAGTTTTCTTAGTTTTAGTATATAGTACTCTAGATATAAATGTGTCTTTGGGATTTGAATTTACATTGAACTTATTAAATGCAATGCACAAAAAATTAATTACATATTTTATACATAATTGTTTGGAAAATAAAACTATCTAATGTTTTTTTAAGCTTTGGGTTTTCGTTTTTTTAATATAAAAAACTTTTTTTTAAATTTGTTTTTTATAATTGTAGATTTTTGTAAAATAAAATTAGCCATACATTTTGATAGAGAAAAACATTACATTTACTCATTGAAATTACCCCTGAAGTGCCCTATGTTCTGAACTTAAGCAAAACAGGCTAGTTTTAGATCTTAATTCGTAGATGCTTAGAATTTAATTCGGCTAGACATCGTCATTTTTGACTATACTAGGCTCCAGCCGCCGGTTGCCTCACGGGTTTAAACACAGGGTAGACTACAGGGTAGGTGTCTATACCTGTGACAAGATACTGCAAAATTTTCTAAAAATCAGGAATTAAAATAATGCACGCGATAATATCCGTTAAAAGAGTTTAATTTTAATGTGTAATAATCGCGAATACCTAAGAAATCGAGTATCATCATCATCATCATCATCATCAGCCTCTAACTGTCCACTGCTGGACATAGGCCTCTCCCAATGCACGCCACTGAGCTCGGTCGGCAGTACCTTGCATCTAGTTTTTACCCGCCGTTTTACGCAGGTCATCACTCCACCTGGCAACAGGGTGTCCTACACTACGTTTGCCTACGTTAATCGAGTATCACATATTAACATTTGCAGTTTTACATTATCTTTAATAAAGTAAATTTTCTAAATATCTTGTTATTTTAATAGGACAATACAAAATAAAATAAAAATGCTCATTTCATCATCATCATCATCCACAGCCTTCCTTATCCCACTGCTATATAGGTGCCTTGATCTTGTGCTAATCGAGTCCAGGCTCGACTCGTGATAGTGATAATATCGTCGACCCATCTTGCAGCTGGACGACCAACACTCCGCTTACCTTGCCTCGGCCACCACTCTTTTAAAACCTTACTCCCCCTGCAACGCCTTAATGCGCACTTATTACCACGAAAATACCCAATAGTTCATAATTCCCATAAATCCAGTGAATTCAATTTCCTTTACAAAAAAACTACGCCCAGCAATCAAACACAAACGGCAACAATAGTTGTGAAACTCATTGAAATTCGCTGTCTCAACAAAAATAAACCAAAGAGCCACTGAATAGAAGAATGCTTCCAAGCCAAAGTATCTACCCTAATCGAAATGGAAAAACGATCACTTAACTTAAAAAGATCGCGGCCAATAAAATTGGATCGACAATGTCAGCGATGAGCATAGCCACTGTAATCTAAACTGTGGCAATGATTCCAAGCTAGCGGGAAAGCGCGGCTGCGGGGGGAAGGGCTACATGGTTTGGGCGGGCGGAATTTTTATTCGGAGACAGGAAAAACTCTATCTCAAAACGTATTCGACTCGATGACGATTGATTTGTCCCGACTGAATTGAATCCGGGATGAAAATTGTCGATAGTTGGCCATTTACTACTGTTTGTCAGAGTGCTGTGTTTGCTCGAATGTGAGTAAAACTTTTAGTTCGATATTCATAAAAATCTCTAATATAAGATTTTTACAGCTCACAAAGTAATTTTTCCGGTTTTCCCAATCTTTTCTGGGACTATTTTTAACCGAATTCAAAAAAAGAAAGTTCTCAATTCTATTTTTTATGTTTGTTATCTCAGAACTTGGGTAAATACTTTTTTATTTTTTACTTTCAGGTTGGCCCCATAGAAATTTCATTAAAACTGGTTTAGTAGTTAATAACTGGAAAATTTGGTTACTTGGATGACATTATTATATCATCAAAGTAATGCGTGTTTTACAAATTTTGGAGTCGGTTTTTTAAATTGATAATTATTTAAGTATTCTAATCCGAGCTAAGCCTGTTGCTAACACGTCTGCTGTAGGCTTATCAATTAATATTTCTATTAAAATAGTCTCCTTAACTTACACTTTTTCCTAATCGCTTCCAATGCAAGCGTGCATAGTTAACTGAATCAAGCGTTATACCACCTTCGGTTTTTCCTCCGAAATATAATTTGGACTGCTTCAAACGAAGGGTGAATAGAGTCCTCAAAGGTATAGGCAACGCACTGACAATACCCCGGGTATTGTAGGTGTCTATAGGCGGCGGTGACCACTTACCATCAGGTGGCCCGTAGCTTGTTTGGCACTTATTCTATTAAATATATATATAGAAAAACATCGCCTTCATAACTATTTCCAAGACGAATTTCTAGTACATTTCCGTTTCAACGACACATCAACCAAATCACCTACAATTAAGTAGCTTGTAGGGAGTGTAGGGACACCAATGAACTAATAGTCCACATAAAAAAGGCATCGTCTGATGGGAGAGCTGGCCTAAAGGCATCAAGCTTGGTTCATAAACCAAGATAGACAGTGACAGTGACTGTTAAAACGCAACTGTCATAACAGTTGCGTTCGCACCCGCTACACCACCATACCACAACCATATCTCCCTTGTTTGTCTGATCTGAGGCCTAGACGGTGCAAAAAGTCTAAAGTTAGTTCATTACCGCAGCAGCCTACAACAGAAGCATTTATAGACAAACGAGAAAATGTGAGCTGAGGCGTAACCAAGGCCAGCATACGTGAGTTTATAAATGCTCAGGTGCCGCCAAGGCGTATATAGGTCAGGTAGTGTTTTTCTAAAACATTGCGTTAATATTCATGTAAACATATGCATAAATGTTATGAGGTAACTTTCACATATCAAGAAAATAAAATATTTTCAAGTGGCTATAGCTTTTACTATGAGCCAATCACCGGAAACCATCTGGAAAAGTAAATTGTTTTTTTTTGTAAAGTCTAACATAATATCTGTACATGAGCCTCTTTTTAGTCGAAAAACGTAATCTAACCTCTTTGCACATCGTATAATATAATATACGTACTACTACGAGCCCACTAAGAGATTTTCGATGAGATACAAATTGGCTGCCAATTAAGTATCTACTTTAAGGTTAGGCCTTAACGTCAAATTTTCGACGTATGAAGATGTTTTCGTTGATGATGTCGTTCTTCAAGTTATGGACACATAAATATCATGTTTGTGAAATATATATCAAAACTATAACTGTCGTTCTAGCTTTGTACTCGTATTCGGTAGTTTTAAAAGTATCGTGATTTTTTATTTATAAACACATTGAAATGATTGGTAGGCTTAATGAGCATCACAATAGATAGTGGTTTAGCAATTTAAAAATATGGTAAAATATTTTCAAAAATGTCAAAGCTTTTTCGAAAACGTCCGGCATTTATGATTCTGTTAGCAACTTCGTTGTTGATAGACGTATTTTTGCCATCAAAATTATTTACGCAAGGTTTCCTAAGGTGTGGATAAAGTTAAGGATAAAGATTGTCGGCCTTACTTATAAACGTTACTTAAAAGTTAAGCAATGCTTAAAATTGCTGTCAACTTCTCACTGATGGAAATTGTCACAGGTGAAAACGAGACAGAGCAATTTTAAGCTTTGCTTAACTTAAGTAACGTTCATAATTAAGGCCGTAGATCTTTGCTTTTTAACTAAATAATGAAATTTGCGAAACAATTATACCCACCTAGTTACGTTGTGCTTAGCATGTGTAGGATAATTTCAGATATCGTTAAGTGACTATTAAATAATTGGATTACCTAATTAAGATTACGTAAGTATGCTCAAACTAGTCTACTAGGAAATTGGAGTGAATCTACAAAACATACAAGAAAAACATTGTTAAAGTTATCAAGAACTTACTTGGCGTGCGTGTGGGGTGGTGCGACACCGATTCACGTGGCGAGCCCTTGCGGACTCTCCCACTGACACACAGTAACGTCCAAGTCTCTAGTTCAAACTTTCAACCATGTATCGTAAGTTGAGAAAAGTTAGATGCGTCCGCGTCGGGCGTCAGACGTCGCGTCGGCAGGCGGACTGGCGGAGCGCCGCGGAGTGAGCGACCGGCGGCGCGTCACTGGGCGGGCCAAGCGCTCGCCCCGCCTCCCTCCGCCCACACCCCACCACGCCCACCTGAATTAATAAAGGCGGCAAACACCGCCGGACACGCGGACAATGCTGCATTGTCCTGTGTCCAAAATAGTTTCAATTAGAATCGAGGACAAGGCACAAAAGCCTCCGCCGGCGGATCATTCACGGCGAAATTGGCCGATGCATGGCCGATTAGCGATATTTTGCCCAAAACTTCAGCTCAAACTGCTGTTACAAGTTTCAAATATAGTTTGAAACCATTATTAAATAGAACAACAGTAAATTTTGCCATTAAATATAGAGCGTATATTCCTCTCCTCATATTATTTTGTTTAAATCTGTTTCTTCTGAAGAGCCAACAAAACACGTTCAAAGATTACTCTTTACAGGTTTTAGAGTGAGTTTTTTCTCTTTGGCTTTCACTTACCTACCAATGCTACCAAGAAAGGGCCCTTGAAACAATCAAATAATTTGATAAATTTTAAGTTGTAATGGAGCGTTGGTCGTCTATAGCTGCAAGATGGATCGACGATATTGTCACTATTGTTAGCACAAGACCGAGGCAGATGGCATAGCAAGAGAGAAGCCTATACCCAGCAGTGGGATAAGGAAGACTTTGGATGATGATGATGAAGTTGTAATGACAAACTTAAACAATACGAATACATGAAGGCAATTTCAAGAAAAAAATTACTTGCTAAAGACACGAAAACTTAAAAAAAACAATATCTATTCTGGTCATTGATATTAAATCAACACCTATATCGGTGACCTGTAACTTCAGGGATAAAAAGGTACCTAACATTGTAAGAAACTCGTATAATTATCAAAGGATTTTCTATACAAGTAAGAGAACGTTGTAAACAGGAAAGTAAATTGTGATAGCACTTCGTAGGATAACACAAACCGTTATCTTGCCATCGACATTTTTTGTCCAGAGATGTTTCAATATCTGAAAATTCAATCCACCTATTTTCTCAAGCGTGACGTCCTCCCGACCAAAGCAAACGGATATTCACTAGTTTGAACGTTACGTATTGGTGTGATTGTGAATGGACCTTAGTATGGAAGCTACTGTATACGTATACACTAATATTATTACTGTTTAAGAGTACCATTTACTAACGGACTTTAAGAAAGAGGAGGTTATCAATTCTACTGTTTATAACCGACTTCAAAAAGAAGGAGGTTATCAATTCGACTGTATGTTTTTTGTTTTTTTTTTTGTATGTTTTTTGAAGACATGTTGGTTTAGACATAATTAGACATTAGACATAATTAATTTTGCAGCAAAATCCAAATATAAGACGAGTAAAAAATTCAATAAAAAAATAATTATAATAAATATTAAATAAATATGTTTGAGAAATAAATATAATATATTATTATATTATATATTATCCGGGACATTTTTTCACACAGTCATCTGACCCCAAACTAAGCAAAGCTTATGATATGGCTGCCAGAGACTGATATACGTAGGTACATATATAGATTTAAACAACCAGATATAGAACAAACACAAATGTTCATCACATAAATGTTTCTCCTAGGTGGGAATGGAACCCACGCCCCCAAGCTCAGAAGGCAGGTTCACTACCAACCGAATAAAAACTAAACATGAGCTTTTTAATCACCTTACCAGTCCCAAATCCGCACAATTTAACGGTATCATAGAGAAAGGTTGCGTGGTCGCGGAGTTGCGTAACACCACATGAGTGCACCACATAATTATATCATTGTAGTCTGCGCGACCACTGCAGAATCTATTTAAACTCTCCACCACTTCACTTCTCTTAAAAAATTAATTTATTAAACTCTCTGAAAATACTATAAAAAAACTTGGTCTTAGTCATGTATACAAATCTTCAAAGTCAGGACTAAACGCTTTTGCAAAAGTCCGGGATACGGCACTTTTGACTTATAAACTTTGGGCCTTACTTAAAAACGTTACTCAAGTTTTTCTACGTTCAATTAACGAACGACATTTCAAGTACTGATATTTTTTATAAATATTACTAAAACTACCCTCAGCAGCCAAACTACAGAAGAAATTCAGTAAGCTGTTGGAAGTGTCCGGTGTCCGTTCTGACTGTTTGCCTTCCGCTTCACTTTTCTTATCCTCGCGATGTTTACACCCAAATTCACAAATATAAGGACTCGAAGGTGATAGATACTTAATGCAAGCTTTGACGCGTTGCTTAGCTCCCGTTTTCTACAGTAATCATTATGATAATATAGCTTTTACCCGCGTCTCCGCCTGCGTTGTCTAGGGGGAAATAATAGAGGATTTTTTTTCAAAGTAAAATATTTTAGGAGAGTATTGTGGAAAACACTGTAAGCATATCCAGTATATATTGATGACCAGTATTGTTCAGTGTTAGTGCGTCTGCCGAGCAGGAGCTCTCCTGGGTTAGATTCCCGCCCGGGCGTTCCTTTAGGTCTAGATGTTAGTTGTTCGTTTCTTTGTATTTATGTTTATCCAGACATCTCCTACACACGGGATCCTAGTGGTAGTTCAGTTGTTTTCGGTTATTTTTATAGTAAAATTGCCACAATTTTTTATAAAAATAAATTTTGCTACCTTTTATTGTAATTATTATTCGATGTTAATACATCAGATTAAATATTGTTATTTATTATTAATGATGTGGCAATCTTAGTTATAAACTATCTTCGCGCCAAATTTATTTCAAATTCATTAACCATTGCAGAGCTAAGAGATTTTAACTATCCTACAGGAACAGATGGTCTGATGATGGAGTATTCTCAATTGCTTCGCAGACGACTCGAAAAAGCCCAAAGACCGTTATCACTACAACTATTATTTGAAGAATATCACAAGATTCTTTATTTTTGATGAAAAACTGAACCTGGCCTTTCAGTTTTAAATATTTAGGAAATTCTGAAATATACCTACATATTACATTTTGTCGAGTGTCAATAACCGTTTCCTATGAAATAGCTCATAATTTTTTCGCAATTTCGGGGTTAATCCCATATTAAAAATGATAAGTACAATAACCTCCTTTTGGATTATTACAGTACATATGCGTAAACCCTGTATTCTGTTGCATTATGTATGCATTTTCATAAACATACCCTCCAAATATCAATTATCTACGTCTAGCGGTTTGAGCTATACGTTACTCACACTTTGATTACTTTGATATTTTCTAACATGAAAGCAAGAAGTATGACTTAGAGGGGTTGAGGAGTCAGATCCTAACCTTAGCATTTACAATGGAACCCATGTCCATCCATTAATTAAATTAACTATTCAGCATTGTGATGTTGCTTTCCTTTTGTCTTCAGCTAAGATTTAGTCTTAGTGTAGTCAAAATCTTAGTTCAAGGTTTTAATTATGTAACATTTACAAAATCAAAAACTTTGTCATGGTATACGTCATTAGCTGAAGCAGGTACGCGATATGGGCAAAACACCACGTGATCTTGCACCAGCATCACGTGTTTTTTCATAACAAGTAAAACTTGAATTGAATAAGTAATACTTATGTAATACCTACCCCATACCAAAGTCACATCCAATGTAGACCGATGTAGACGTAATTCCAATGAATTGTCTGAATGGCAAACACGAGGCAGAACACCGTAGATGGGAAGAAAAGATTTTTAACGAATGCGATGCGATACTTACCCATAACATTAAATATCTATCAAAAATTAGACTAAAATTAAGCTTCTTAGAATTGAATATCGGCAAGCAAGTCTATGGGGTTTTATCAGACACATATCGGAGAGTGCCCATCGGATTTGCATGATCTAGTTCCCTCCTGCTCATTTTTCTATCGGATGACCACGGAACGAAAAGGTGACTCCGTTTCACGGTTGATATTCCGAAAACCCGTACGAAGCGCTTCGATTCCACTGCTAGTCTGTAGAATGCGCTGCCTGAATGGGTGTTTCCCAATAGTTACAATCTTCAAATAACAAGTAAATCGGATTCTTCTAGACAAGCGTGCTCCATCGCAGACCGCATCATCGCTCAACATCGATCATCGGTATCAGGCGAGTTGGCGGTCAAACGCAAGCCTATAAGAAACAAGAAACTGTTTATTGGCTGTTATTAAAATATCGTGAAACTTCAGTGTATCTATTGTGTTACTTTCTCGGTATTAAAGTTTTGCAATTATTGATTTATCCATTCAGAGACATGATAGAATATATATGGGATTAACAAGGTGTTTAGTTCTATATACATATGGAAAACAAAATACCAAACAGTCTCGCAATAGAACTTCTGCGATACTTATCTTGCGGCTAAGCTTACAACAATTGATTCAAAAATACAGGATAGTAACACAGGAGAAGTTACATTAACTCCAGGTAAACTCGTGTCGAGTTTTCTAAATGCGCTCTGAGGTGAAGAGCTGGGGACTTCGGTCACGTGCTCCAATATTTATTTTATCAATATTCAAACGTTTCAAATTGCTCGCCGTTTTGTCTGAAGGTTTGCGGCTAGAATATACAGAAGTGTTTTTCAATTTCTCAAAGGCTCTACTGCGATGTGATGCGCTAAATTTTAACATTAAGGACGCGCTCACTGGCTAGAGCAATTTTTAGGCAAATTAAAAAAATAGCTAATTTGGAGCAAATCAAACGTTTGAGCATGCTATGTAGAACAACATTGCAAACGTTTTAGAGCAATATTTATGTTAATATATTTTTTCGATTACACACGATTTTCGAGTTTATTTCGATTTTCTTCGCCTTCCTATAAAATATACATTGTTTGAAACCATTTTAATCGTTATTCCAGAGATAATGTCCAATCGGTTTTTCTAATTCTTATTGATTTTTTTATCTTTAAAATGTTGAAATTGTACGAAAGAGATGGCTGGTGAGCGCAGCCTTAAGACAAAATATGCTTAAAATTTAACGATTCGTCATCACGAATTTTCAAATTTAGACCTTTAAAATCGATTAATTGACATTATTTATTTATGTTTAATCAATGTTCTTGAAATATTTTATTCGTATGTGTTCACCGACACACAAAAGAAATTTTAGAAACAAATTTAAAGAAATTTTGATCTATAGAAAAAAATCGTAAACTTTCACACCCGTTTTTACGTATTCAATAGATTGAATCACATCACATCACATCAGCAGCCATTAAACGTCCACTGCTGGACACAGGCCTCCCTCTTAAAGAGGGGTGTTGCCATAATCCCCACGCTTGGCAGGCGGCTTGGAGATTGAATCAACTTCATTCAAATTCTATAGAAGATAATTTTATCTAAAAAAAAGTGTGTCTCAACCTAACAATCATTTAAATACTTTGTTTTTTGTAAAAGCGTAAGATTATTTGTAGAAAATAAAGAAAAAATAAATAATGAAAATATTTGAAAGCGCGCACGCCGCATTACCTTCATACAAGTGTACGGTTCTCTACCAGCACGCCTTAACGTGTGTGCGCTAAAGATGTAGATAGCGTTGTAAAAAGGTAAATGCCGGTTTCAAAAAATAAAATTAGATTGTACCATGCTATATGAAAATAACTTTGGTTCAATTGTGGCGAAATTTTAAAAAATATAGGAAGAATTAAAGAAAAACTGAAAGTTAATGTATAGCTGAAAAAAATACATTATATTTCTAAGCAAATTTCTTAACAAGCCGCCATTCAACGGGTTTGTTTAACTCCGTCACCGCACTTACCCTGAATTCCCACAAATGGCTGTTGCACGAAAATCTCACATGTTACACAAGTGGTTAAAATAATATTTAAATGTAGACTTGCCGTCTTACCACAAAAGATTTAAGCACGGTTTTGACAACTGTTTAGCATATTTTTCGCAGTGAAACAATTGCTAAACACATGTCTAAAGCGTTCTTAAATCTTTTGTGGTAAGACGGTAAATGTTTAGACTTACTATACCCACGACTTCGTTCGCAATAGAGGTCATTGTCAATACAATTCAAATATAACAATAGTATGTAGGCTCCACTCTTATATACCTACATATACCAACATAATTATATTTTATATTTATTCATCACTTTTCATCATTAAATAAATAACTAAATAATTTCACATTTACAAATATTTATACATACTATTTATTATGTATATCAATCATTCACACATATATAAATACACAGTACATAATCTAATAATATAAACCAAATAAATACTTATAATATTTAATCGTACAAATCGGGTGCAATGGAAACACGCCATTCGCGCAGCGCCTATTGTTCTAACGTCGAGCGAGCGGCCGCAGTTTAGTAAAGAGTTAGTACGCGGCAAACCCGGCGCGGACCGGTTACTTGCCGGCGCGCCGACCGCTCCTCGCGCGCCCTCTGTAAGCAGTCTGTTTTAGATAGCGGAACTACTCGCGTGTCGCACCTATCGCATACCTAATTTACTTCCTTCTGAACTTTGATTACTGTTTTATATCACCACCGATTGTTACAACCTCAGCACCCTTCTGACTTATATTATATGGTGAACTGTGGATTGAAATAAACACCTGGAAAGTGAACAGTGACGTACTCATTTATCGCCACCATCACCGACGCTAGGAACCATCTATCCACCATTCCATCACCATAACTGGTGACCCCTGGACCTACACGAAGATGAGTGACAGCGGTGAGTCTGATAATGTACCTAAATCAGTTAAATCAAATGGAAGCGACGGTGACAACGTTACCACGCGTCGTTGCAAAAAGGTGCGCGTTTCCACAGCACCGATACGGCAAGTCAAGATTAAAGTGCCACCTTTTTCACCGGACGATCCGGAGATCTGGTTTGCACTTTTGGAAGGCCAGTTCCATAATCATAACATTACTGATGACGCAATCAGGTTTAATAATGTTATTATACACCTTGATATGCAATATGCAAAAGAAGTTAAAGACATTATAATGAGCCCACCAGCCAAGAACCGGTACCAAAAAATTAAAACGGAACTCATAAGGCGCCTCTCTGCCTCGCACGAAAAAAAAGTCAAGCAGCTGTTGACACACGAGCAATTGGGAGATAGAAGACCATCACAGTTCCTGAGACATCTCCAGGACTTGGCCGGACCTGCTGTCCCTGAAGACTTCATCAAGACTATTTGGAGCAATCGCCTGTCCAGCAGTATCCAGACAGTGCTGGCCTCTCAGACCTCCCAAACCTTGGAAGACCTTGCTGACCTAGCTGACCGGATTCAAGAGATCACGACACCAACTTACGTCGCATCAACCTCGTCTAACACCGAACGTGCTCAACCACCTAGTGAGATCGCAGAGCTGAAGCAGATGGTGGAGCGCCTTGCCCTGAAGCTCGACGAGCATACTCGTGCATCATGCAGCTCCAACGACCGTTCCAGACCACAGCAGCGCCGTTCTTCATCTCGTCAGATGTCACGTTCAAACTCCAGCTATCGAAAGTTTCCTCTGTGCTGGTATCACTCGAGGCATGGCGCTAATGCTCACAAGTGCATCAAGCCATGCGACTTCGGGAAAGCGGGAAACGCTGTGGGCAGTCGCTAATGGCGGCTGACGATTGCCCTGCGTCTACTGGTCGCCTCTTTGTTACTGACCGTGGCTCTGACACCCAGTTCCTGGTGGACACCGGCAGTGACCTCTGCGTGTACCCTCGATCTGCACTGCGGGAACCACGGAGTAAGACTAACTACCAACTATGTGCAGCAAATGGTACCAACATCGATACTTACGGCTACATAGAACTTAGTCTTAATTTAGGCTTGAGGCGTAACTTCCCTTGGCGTTTTACTGTAGCAGATGTAACTAAAGCTATCATAGGTGTTGATTTTCTGAGCCATTATAATTTAATTGTAGATTGTCGCAATCAGCGAATAATAGATAATACTACTACATTAAGTTCTAGTGCTTCTAAGGCTCATACTGATGTATTTTCTGTTAAAACTTGGTCGGGCGACACGCGGTACCACGCGATTCTTAGTAATTTCCCTGAAATTACCCGCCCTTCAGGCACACCAATGCTACCGAAACACAACACTAGGCACCACATCAGAACAACACCTGGGCCACCTATTTCTTGTACTCCCCGTCGACTAGCTCCCGACAAACTTAAGATAGCTAGGCGGGAATTCGAACTTATGCTCAGCAATGGCACAGCGCGACCTTCAGAAAGTCCTTGGGCTTCTCCATTACACCTTGCACCTAAAAAAGATAATGGCTGGAGACCTTGCGGCGACTTTAGAATGCTTAACGCACGCACTATTCCCGACCGTTATCCCATCAGACACATTCAAGACTTTGCACACAGCATATCTGGTTGTGTGGTCTTCTCGACAATAGACCTTGTCAAGGCCTATAACCAGATACCTGTGCACGAAGACGACATCCCAAAGACCGCCATCTCAACCCCATTTGGTCTGTATGAATTTCCATACATGACCTTTGGTTTGAGAAATGCTGGTCAGACCTTCCAGCGTTTTGTTGATGAGTTGACTAGAGGCCTCGATTTCTGCTACTGTTATCTTGATGACTTTCTGGTCTTCTCAAAAACAACAGAAGAACATGAGACTCACCTCCACCAACTCTTCACGCGCATGAAGGAATATGGTATTTTGCTCAACACTTCGAAGTGTATCTTCGGAGCTAGCGAAGTATCATTCCTAGGGTATCGAATCTCACCATCAGGCACGAAACCCCTAGATACAAAAGTCGAAGCAATTCGGAATTTCCCACCACCGAAGACGGTGAAAGAACTGAGACGCTTCTTAGGGATGCTTAATTTTTACAGGCGATTTTTACCACACGCTGCAAATATTCAAGCACCCCTAAATGCATTGCTAACTGGCTCAGTCAAAGCGTCTTATCCAGTTCACCTTTCCGGAGAAACTCTCACTGCTTTCGACCAATCCAAAGAGAACCTGGCCAATGCTGCATTACTCGCACACCCAGATTGTCAGGCCAAACTCGCTCTGGTAACAGATGCGTCTGATTTGGCAATGGGTTCTGTTCTGCAACAGCTGGTTAACGGCGTATGGCAACCACTTGCATTCTTTTCGCGTAAGCTGAATCCAGCTCAGCAAAAGTATTCGCCATACGACCGTGAACTCTTGGCCATATACGAAAGTATTAGGTACTTTCGCCATATGTTGGAGGCTCGACATTTCGTGGTATATACAGACCACAAGCCCCTCTGTTTTGCTTTTAGCGAAAGAAAAGTAAACTGTTCTCCTCGTCAATTTAGGCATCTTGATTATATCTCTCAATTCACTACGGACATTCGGCACATATCTGGCAGCGACAATGTCGTTGCCGATACGCTCTCCAGAATTGAGGAACTACAGATACCAATTGACTGGGGCTTATTAGCCACATCACAAGCCTCTGACCACGAAATGGCACAACTTCTTGGTGGTGAATCTTCACTCCGCCTAAAGAAGCTGAAATTACCCAACAGTCAAACTGAACTTTATTGCGACGTAAGCCTGACCTTACCAAGACCTTTCGTGACGAAATCGTTTCGAAAACAAGTTTTTGACAGTCTCCATAATCTCAGCCACCCGGGCGCAAAAGCAACTGCTAAGTTAGTTGCTGAGCGTTTTATTTGGCCTGGGGCGCGCAAAGACTGTCGAGAATGGTCACAAAAATGCTTGGCTTGTCAGCGAGCTAAAGTAAGTCGACATGTGTCATCTCCATTGGGCACTTTCGATTTACCCCGCGCTCGTTTTGCTTACGTCCATGTGGATATTATTGGCCCAATGCCGCTCTCACAAGGCCAGAAATACTGCCTCACAGCAGTAGACCGTTTTACACGTTGGCCCGAGGTCACGCCAATGCCAGATATGACAGCTGAAACTGTTGGCAAGGCGTTGATGTCGTGGATATCCAGATTTGGAGCTCCAACAGACATTGTGACTGATCGCGGTGCTCAGTTTGAATCAGCACTGTTCCAATATCTAGGAAAAATGACTGGATTCAAACACCGCAGAACTACCGCCTATCATCCAGCGTGTAATGGATTAGTGGAGAGATTTCACCGCCAACTTAAGGCAGCAATAATGTGCCATGCGGACAGCAATTGGGTTGACACATTACCTTTGGTGCTCTTGGGTATCAGGAGCTCATTTAAAGAAGATCTTCAAACTTCTTCAGCGGAGTTAGTGTATGGCGAGACGTTACGTCTGCCGAGTGAGTTTTTCCAGCCATCCGTCGCTGATAGTACCGACATTTCGGACTTCACGACTCGCTTACGCCACTCCGCTGTGAAGCTACAACCCAAACCTGCTGCTCGCCACAATAAAAACAAAATCTTTATTTTTAAAGATTTAGCAACTACGAGCCACGTCTTTTTGCGGGTCGATGCAGTACGAGGTGCCTTAAAACCTCCCTTCACTGGCCCTCACGAAGTGCTCGAACGGGGTGACAAAGTTTTTAAAATATTGGTTAAAGGCAAAGCGGTTACTGTCTCAATTGATCGGCTCAAACCAGCCTACATTCTGACAGAACCGTCTCCTACACCTACTTCAACCCCCACTACTCCCATCCCACCAGACCCAATCCCAATACGACAACAGGATATCCCAGTACCAGTACCCAACCCAGCCACAGTACCAGTCCCGGTCCCGGCTCAGGTCATAAAAAAGACTCGCTCTGGGCGTACGGTTCGTTTTCCCGACTTCTATCGACCGTAGTAACGGTCTGGAGGGGAGTGATGTAGGCTCCACTCTTATATACCTACATATACCAACATAATTATATTTTATATTTATTCATCACTTTTCATCATTAAATAAATAACTAAATAATTTCACATTTACAAATATTTATACATACTATTTATTATGTATATCAATCATTCACACATATATAAATACACAGTACATAATCTAATAATATAAACCAAATAAATACTTATAATATTTAATCGTACAAATCGGGTGCAATGGAAACACGCCATTCGCGCAGCGCCTATTGTTCTAACGTCGAGCGAGCGGCCGCAGTTTAGTAAAGAGTTAGTACGCGGCAAACCCGGCGCGGACCGGTTACTTGCCGGCGCGCCGACCGCTCCTCGCGCGCCCTCTGTAAGCAGTCTGTTTTAGATAGCGGAACTACTCGCGTGTCGCACCTATCGCATACCTAATTTACTTCCTTCTGAACTTTGATTACTGTTTTATATCACCACCGATTGTTACAACCTCAGCACCCTTCTGACTTATATTATATGGTGAACTGTGGATTGAAATAAACACCTGGAAAGTGAACAGTGACGTACTCATTTATCGCCACCATCACCGACGCTAGGAACCATCTATCCACCATCCCATTACCATAAGTATATTGATTTCTAAGACTAAATACCAGGAATACATAAATTATTGGTAATCGGAATACGTATTTAAATCACTCGTTAATTGCTGTTGTAAGTTTGTTAAAACTATATATTTTTTGTTCAATAATATTATGTAAAGCCATATTCATGAAATTTTGTAGAAATTTGTAGTTCATAAAAAATTTAATTTTAATATGGGATACCTTTTACGAAATACATAGGTATAAACTGTTTGCCATTAGGTAAGCTAGTCCAGCTGGCTAGTAAAGTCTTAGTTCAATGTGGTAATATCAAAATCAAAGTGTAGAGATAACATTATTATCGATAGCCCGTTGGTCCAGTTGGTAGTGAACCTGCCTTCTGAGCTTGGGGGCGTGGGTTCGATTTCCGCCTAGGACAAACATTTATGTGATGAACATTTGTGTTTGTTCTATATCTGGTTGTTTATATCTATTTAAGTATGTATTTAAAAACTATATATGTATGTATATCAGTCTCTGGCAGCCATATCACAAGCTTTGCTTAGTTTGGGATCAGATGACCGTGTGTGAAAAAATGTCCCGAATATTTATTTATTTTATTTATTATTATCGTAATACTTTTTACACTTAAAATAATTAAGTAATAAACAAAAGAATTATTACGAAAAGAATAACAAAAAGTAAGTAAAGTAATTAACAAAATAAGTAAAAGTAATATGAGCGTATTAAGTAATTTACAAAAAAATCACTTAACAATCTTTAATTGTTTCTTTCTCTCCCTTTTACTTATATTTTATTTTAAGTCACAGAATTCTCCGTAATAGAAATAAGACATTAGAATAATACAACTTGTGCACTTGTGTGTCCTGAATAGGAAAACAGGGCCCAGTTTCCAGACCCATTGGAATTCCACCGGCGAGCCGATCAAACGGAAAATACACTTGTCATACATTTAACGTAAAATTTTATGAATTCACTCCGAAGAAAAACGTCAGCTTTTTGAGCGGTTGTACAAGTTTGTAGGCATTTGACTCTTTAAAAAACTAACCTTATTTTATATTATTTTTATTCAGAACCTTTTTCGAAGTTGGTCAAAACGTATTTAAGTTAAATAATTGTAAAATGTTTCTATGCGAAATTGTGTTTTTTTTCCCTAACACGTGGTTTTAAGTGTGTCCATAATCAAAGAACCCTCCACGACAAAAAATTTACCCTGAAATTGGGGGCCAGTTTTTTTCTCCAAAAGTGTCATTATTCCCTCATTATGATCTACAGTTTCTTATAGCGTTTTACCTGTGAGATACAACGTCACATCACAATCATGTCCGACACCCATCATGTAAAATAATAAATAACTGAGCAAAAATACAGCGTTCAGTAGGAATGGTAGAAATATGGAGCCACTGTTTGGGCCTCTGGGATAAATGAAAAAAATACGGAGGCACAGTGTGTTCGAAACCTAATTCCTAGCGCACGTCGCTCTTCTCCCGTCAAATTTGTTAACAGGGCTGCCTCAAGCAGAAAAATTAACATAATATATATTTAAGGAAATGCTAATGAACACTTCTTAGATAAAAACAGAGCCCTAAAATGTATTAATAGTAATATAGTATTTATTTTCTTTGTTTTGTGACAGTTTGTGTTGGTACCTGCTTTCTACCATTAGCCGACCTTTTACCTTTAGTGTCACTCTTGTGCAAAAAGTGTGCGTAGTAGCTTTACCTAGTGGTGCCATCAGAGCAGCTTCTTATACATATTTAAAAGATTTATCACGCACAAAAAAGACAAAAGCCTCTTTGTATGACTGACCGAGAGTAGCGTTTACAAATCCAAACATGACGACATACATGAGGATAACGATAAAAAACTTGCATATCTTACGTAGTAGAGTAGACTGTACTAATTTAAGTATATTATCCAAAAAAAATAATGGTGGATAGTTCCTTCTGAGTTGACTTAGGTTAGAACTTTGTACATTTATATTGTTTTTAGCGCAGATTCAACAAAACAAATATTCTAAATTAAAAATAAATTACAATGGATTGTTATTATTACTTGATTTAATTTAATTAAAATACGTAAAAGTAATCAAATAATCATTTGTTGTGAAAAAAACCATGTACAGAAAATAACACAACTCAAGCTCGCAATAAAACGATAACTAATACAAAGCTCACAAAAGAACACTGGCGTCTAGGGCTTATTACAAAAGGGCTCTGACTGGTATATATATAAGATTTTTAGATTCTAAACTTGCAAAACTTGTTGGTTGATTAACTGTACATGTTTAGTCAATAAATAAACATTTGATTTGATTTGAGGATTGACTTAACTTACCTGTGTCTTTAACTCGTGCCACCCCTGCGCTGAAGTTCAGGCAACGTCTTCGTCCGAGTGACAGTCAGCGACATATTTTATTCACGACGCAGCGCCGTAATTCCGTCGATGCAGATAAATTGTTTTACCGCGGAGCCATGTTCCACGACTTTGGCGTTTGCATGATGAGCTCGTTTTTTATGCCCGAATAAAATTGTGTTAGCCACCGCGAGCGAGACGTGTGAAGCCCGCTGTAGATTCTCCAGAAATTGTTTTCGGGAAGCCTGCTTTGATATTTATGAAACTTGGCATGTCGAGATGTACGTTTGAGTGAAGGGTAAGGTGGATTTTACAGGATCCCCTGACGGTCCGCAAGGAATATAATTTGTTTGGGTTCGAGAATTATATAATTTTTCTGTAATTTGAAAATCATAATAGCTACTAAAATAAAACATGAAATTTCATTCGTTTTTTTTACACGTATAATTCCGCAGCTCGCCTGTTGGTAAGATACGGTGTGGTTGAAGATGACACACACAAACCCAGCAGATTCACTCTGACTGCAGGGTTGAGTGGTTTTGCTGCTTAGTTAGCTTCTTTCCCGGGCTACCGAAAACATAAAAAATATCGTTATATATCGCTGCTTAGTTTGGGGTCAAATGACCGTGTGTGCAAAAATGTCCCGAATATTTATTTATTTATAATTTTATATATTATTATACATATTGGACCTGTCTTCATCTTGGTCGCTTCCTTAGCCACTAGTTGCAAAAGCCTGTAAACACGTTGAATGCGACTCGCGACAGAACGACACGCGCCGCGGGACCCACCGGAGTCGCTGCTATCAATATTAAATCGAGACAGACGTAAACATCTAACCGTGCCTGCAACCGAGCCGGTTTGATCAGTGAGGTTTCGATCAGCGAGACAAATATGTTTGTAGTAGTCTGTCGAACATCGTTAGGAGGAAATGGAATACTGAAGCTAATTAAAGACACTAAAATTCCATGACACGTACCTCTCTAACTGTTGCCTATTCCCATTGATCTTTAAGTTGTATTTATTATCACAAAATCGTATTATGGAGTACAAACTTCAATTTCAAAAAACTCAAATTCAATAAAGTAAAAAGGGTCAAACCTAATTTTGTTGTAAACAACAGAAAGCTTCTCAAATTCTGGTTGAAACAAAATCACCTTTGACCCGTCGCTCGTCGTCGGATTATGAATGTTTATACTGAAAATAATGCGCGGTTGCGGTGTTCGGTGCAAATATTTGAAGACGGAGTCAAAGGGTGGTTTTTGCTGGTCCTTTGAGCGCGCGGTCTGCGGTCAGGTAACCCGATTACCTCGTGACGTCCTCGGGCTCGAGATCAGAGCAAAACATAGTTTGCCAATGTTTAGAGACAACTCTAGAGCTAACAGTTTGGTAAACGATGATGATAATCAGGTTATTGTCGGAGGGGAATGACGCAGAATAGGAAATTACTTACCTCTGTAGGTATACGTTAACTTAAATTTATTCACTGACAGACAACGCACAGCTGGAAAAACTTGAAATTTGGCACAAGGGTTCCTTATATAACACAGGTGAGCACTAAGATTGGATTTTAGAAAATGTATCCCCTAAGGGGGATATAAATCAGGGATGAAAGTTTGTATACAAGTTCGTCATTTTTGAAGTTAGAAACGAGGAAGTTGGTACTTAGACTTCTGTTTATAAGAAAAAGTTGGTTGTGTCATAGTTTTTGGGAAATTAATCCCCTAAGAGGGTGAAGATATGGAATAACTATTTGTTTGGAAGTTCGTCATTTGACGTTACAAACGTGGAAGTTGGTATTTAGACTTCTGTTTATAATTAAAAGTTATTTTAATCACTATTCTTTTGAAACTCATCCTCTAAGAGCTTTTAATAGGGGATGGAAGTTTTTTTTTTTGTTTATTAAATATATGGAAATTGGAGTTTACAACTTTACACACAGGATACATGTTTTAAATGTTTATCGGGACTTTTAAATCGCGTACGTTTATAATTACACAAGATATAGTTTTTGTCTTGTTTTCATATTTAAAAAATCATCATATTCTAATGTTAGGATGAAGGATATACCATCACGACTACCAAAACTTTAAAAAGCTGGCTCTTTAGAAGTTGCCGATGGGAAATCCCAACGGAAAATCGGCTAGTACAACAATTTTTTTTTTATAGAAATTCTGATAATCAATATAAGTTTAGTAATTCTTTATTCGTATGAACGGGTGATAGAATATTTATATTTTATTTATTTATTGCCAGAAGTATATGTAGTACCATAACCTTAATTTAACTTAGAAATAGCAAACACTAGATATTTATTGTCTAAATAGAATTGTCGGCGAGCCCCAAACTAAGCACGAGGCCTGTATAAAAGTGAGAATAAACGAATAAAAAAATTACCTTTCTAAATAAGGCAGATTAAGTTTATTATCTACGTCAAGAATAAGTTGTTTTATTTTCGGTAAAAAATTTACCGATCACCTAATTCAGTGTATAAGTATTTACCCGAATTTAATGTCTGAAACCAATAAATTCCATACATTCCATACTGCCTTTTTAGCTCTCCTGGTTGTATTTTTAAAACCACAGTTACATTTCACATAAAATAAAGAGTAGTTCACAAAGTTAACATGCCTCTTTACGACTGACTGACAGTAAAGCGTATCAAATAAAATTGTTATCCGTCAAAACATCCCGCGTTCTTCTAAAGGAATGCTATGACATGCCTACGAGAAACTTGTGAAGATCTAAAGAAACTAGAAGTGATTCTCATCGTACTAGTAGCAAAGAAACTAGTTTTAATATTCGTATATGATATAGGTTTAGTTTTAGAATTATACTTTTAGGTAAGTTATACTTTATAAAGTATATTTGACAACATTCACTCTCATTATAAAACTTTAGATAATCTTGTAATTTTATTTTTATTTTACAAGTATAACTTGATTTTTGTAACCCCCGATAAAAGAGGTGATAATCTTCAAAAGGCTTAACAGATTTTCTTGAATCATAGCTAAGAACACCCTCGATCAAATCACCTTTCAAACAAAAAAAAAACTAAAACAAAATCTATTCTGACGTTTGAAGTGTGTTTGTTTGTTCATGTTTCACAAAGCAACAGAGCAACGGATTAACGCGATTTTGGTGCATCAAGATAGTTAAAGGGCCGGAAAGTGACATAGAATACTTTTTATCCCGGAAAAGTGTACGGGATGTCCATGCGGATGAAACCGCGGGGCGCAGCTAGTTTTAGTAAATTAACAACAGAATAAACCACATCTAGCAAGTTAAGCGGTTACGATTTCTGTGCTCCTGAGTTATTCAGTAGCCAGCAAAGGCTTGCAGCACTCTACCTGCGGTTAGGTGTAACTTAACGAACCCTCGCTGAATCTTTAATATAGTTTCATTTAATGCTAGCTAGTTGCCGGCTTCACGAAGGGATGTTTATTTTGAAAGGCTCGAACTTTCCGGCTTATAAATAAATTGGCATGTTGATATGAATTTATGATGAATAAAGTCCGAGTTGACGATACTTACGTATAACTCATGTAGAATATACCCAATAATATATATCATAGTACATTACTTACTTAACACGGGGTTAAACGAACTTGTAAACTGTAGTTTACCAACGTGTAATTTCGATGAAATTTAGGTATCGGTAGGTACCGCCACGCTACCTGAGAACTTATAGTTTGTTGTAAGCATTTAAAAAAGATCATATTAAATTAAATTGTAGTAATTAAAGTTACGATTTTCTTTTCATTATTCGATTCGAGTTTTGATTTTCGTTTCGTTGATATTTAGTTTTTGTCTTTCGCTCAAACCACACATTATTTCTTCACTCCAAATCATGGTGTTGGTGTTTTCATTACAATAGCTTTTTCGTCTTTTTAAAGAATAATGAAGCTGCGATTATTTCCATGCATAGTAAATTACCATTTGTAATGAATAGAAGCAGTCGTTTTATTAATTTTGGTTTGATTTCAAGAAGTATTATATAACTTTCATATCTTATTCTAATCTATTACCTGCAACAGTCACAAGCTTGTATCTATATTGATTGTTTGAACCTCTAATTAGAACGGCTCCAATTATATTGTTTATGTAAGAAAACGGGGTTTTCAAATAATATCAGTCCGCAGGAAGGCAGGTATTTCGAAGCAGAATTAATTCCATTACTAATACAAACACGCCTTCAGGTGGCCGCGCTCTTCAAACGAGGCACCCTACTTCGCAAATTAGATTTTGCATAAAGCCTATTTTAATTTGCGCCGTCGCTAAACACTGGAGGCTCTTTAATGTTTAAGCGGGGCACAATCTCGCTATTGAGCGTGGAAGGGCGAGCAGCGGCGACGGCGGTGGCCAGTTGACATTCGGCAATGCAAATATGTTCTTGGTGGTGCAGAGGCAGCCGGCCAGCGCGATAATAAGCTTACCGGAGCCCAGGGCGCCGCCCCGCGACTCCCGCCCGCCCTGCCCCGCCCTCGCCTCGCTGTTATTAAATTCTTTTGTTGGCCACCACCGGCCAAATGCCCAGTTATTTACATGGCGGCCGACCGCGGGATCAACGTAAATATCTCCCGTGTGTCTTTTGAACTCGTAGATTGCAGGATAAAAGCGGATTACTTGCAAGCTTTGCATACCCTCTCGGACCCGAATTGCGGATTCATGGGGGATATTATTTCTCAAATTTACAAAAGTTGTTTTACCTTATATTGTAATATTGAACTAAAGGATGAAGCACCAGGTGTGCAAATTCCTCACCCACTTGTTACAAACTCGACGTGCATGTATTTCATTAAATGCGATCATAAAATAAGCTGAATAAATTAAATCGTGAAAATCCCTTCCCCTCGCTACGTAGATTTAGAGATCTAAACGTGCTTCATTTTGAGAACATTACTCTCTGTTCAACAATAAAACTCATTAATTCGGAGGTGCGGTCGCGTTTTATAAATGTTTCACGTATTAATAAAATTAACAAAGCGGTGGTACGCGAGAGGGCTATTTCCCGACAAAGCGTCGGAGCGGAATACAATGGAATCTAAAATAAATACGAGGAGTTTAGCAAACAGTAGCGATCACAAAGCGTCCACCTGGCGCTGGTGCTACGTGGCGACGGTGGTGGAGGTGGGAGCGCCCTGTGCTATTGAAAATTAAGTGTCTGCGACGGAGTTCAAATTAATGGCCGCGAGGCGTCCGGTACGCCGAAAAGTCTCATGTGTACCTCGGGCCCGCAGGCTGCACTACAGAACCTAGGGAGGTCAGAACGCTGTGACTAACGGACATATTAGCGCTCCATAGAGTTTTATGTTTCAAGGAGGTACTTTAGTAGTTATTTTTTTTATATACCTAATTAGTTTCTTTCTGTGATAAATACTATAAACTACTAAACCAACCTAGAGTCCAACCTATAGTTAGGTATTATGTATTTTTGATTTTCATGATGCACTGTAAATGAGTTTATTTTCATTATTTACAATATTAATATATTTACATTATACAAAATTATATTTAAAAAAAAAACTAAATATCAAAATAAAGTAGTTGACCGTTTGATTTTCCAAAAATTATTAGTGTAGGCACTCCGTCTTATTCCACCAATGACGATATTGGTTATATTATCTGTGCATCCCACCCATATTTACTAAAAATCACCATACCTATCTATTCCAAACGACTTTCCCAGTTTATATAAAAAATGAGCTTTTCTCGGATCTATCTCGGATCGCTATCTGGCGTGTTCAGCGGTGGTCAGTTAAACCTCGCTTATCGCACAAATTACACCACTTACTGGACCCTCTCTAAAACTGCAAAGAATATACCTTTTTGCACAGCTTAGCACACTGCTGTTGAAACTGCTACTAAGGGTGCAAGTTTTTTTTCTTACTCGCAAATTACGTAATACCTACCCATAGAATTCACACATAAGCTTCTAATTGCTAACTCGGTAAGTTTTTCTGTCTTTGCAAAGACATGAAATACGAAATAGCATTTGAAAGCATTTCATGACTACAAAATGTGAAATAACTGCTTTGACTGTAACCAATAAGGCAATAGACAATTTTTTATTTGTAAAAAATAACATTACTACAATTCTTACATTATTTATTTAGTCTTGTCCATTCAAAGGTTGCCTGGAAGAAATCGCTTTAGGCGATAAGGCCGCCCGTTATACTGCCGTATATTAATTTTTGATGCTAGTTTAAGTTTCATTTGTATTTTCGATGCATAATAAAGAGATATTGTATTGTATTCTACTTGACAGAAAAACATCATACATGTATAATGTATATTTATACCATAACAGATTGAATCCACGTTCAACGACTGTTCGTAGCTGAGCTGCAAAATCATACCCTTCATTCACACGTTAACCCAAGTAGCCCACTCAAGCATTCAAGTGAACCGATTGTCACATCATCCAGTAGTAGGGGGCGGGGGCTTACCGATCGGGACTCGGCCCGACATCGGATTTTATTGCCATTCGTATTGTCGGCCAGAGATTTACTTTGACGTGTCGGAAATTCGTTTGTTGACTCTTCGCAGCCATTTCCGAACGTCTGTCTGGAGGTGGGCCGCAGCTACTCATTTTTTGTTCTTATTCGCTCAGTATTGATAGGGGATTGTGGGATATTGGTCGGATTGACGAATTTTAGTCCATATTCATTGTTTGGTAACTTCGGTATGAAGTGATGTAAACTTACATTAACATTTTATGAAAAAGCAAACTGGTTGAACACTTGAAGTGATGTAAACTTTTATTAACATTTTATGAAAAAGCAAACTGGTTGAACGCTTTTTTTTGTTGGTGCATATTAATCGCACTGAATGTTGTATGACATGTTTATTAAAATCAATTACGATTATTCACAAAAAAATAATTGTACCATCTATTAAAATCTTTACAGGTGTATCAACGTGATGTGAAACGTACTACGTAGCTGTACCACATTAACAATGTTTCCTGAAAGCCTTTGTCTGCTCGGCGAATTACGCGAAAGGCGAAAATTTAAATACCCCACGCTTAACCTGAGACTCTCTGGTGCTGCTTTACATGTGAGATGCACTTTGCATGCTATGTGGCAAAAAACAAGCTTCGATACCACTGAAGTCCGGAAATAGTTTGTTATAGGTATAATCTTTAGGTACTTATAGTTAATTTTATAATAGGATGTAGAAGTCACTAAATACAGGCGTGAAAAAAGTTTTTTTTAAATATCTAAAGTTTCATTTTATTTTTCCTGTAAACTTTGGCTCGTTATATCCACCCGTCTGTCCATCTGTACGTATGTCCATCTGTATGTGCGCCCGTCCATTAGAAGGTATAGTTAATAAGGTAATTTTTTTTTTTTTATTACGGCTGTACAAAGTCCTGGGCAAATGCCTTTATTAACTAAACAAAATACAAGCTAAAACTGCCCAGACCAACCAACCTGCCTAGACTGCCCATAGACCGTTGAAGGTCTAAAGACAATCCAAATGCTCAAGCCCACTACCAGTTGGCAGCGTACCCAACATGCTGGCGGCATTACCACGTTGAATGGCAATGCTAATGCGTTGAGCCAGAAACACGCCAGCAATTTGGTCACGCGTCGCATTAACCAAGCGCTCTGAAAGATTTTTGAAAATGAGGTGAGCTCCCGATCCCCAAGGGCCCAATGTCTCGACCCCAAACGCCTTAAATATGTAACCACATGACACTATGCACAATTACAGTTGTGCATAGTTTATTATAGATCTCAATTTTAAAATTATAATAAAAGAAATAAAAAAAATTAGGTTTGACTCTAGTGATAATTAAATAGGAATAATATTTTTTCGCTGTACTTCTCTTTTTTAAATGTGTATCTTTTGCGAAATATAGGGCCTGTAAAAATGGCACAAATTTGGTACTAGATATAGAAACTTGTTACATGCCATACAGATCGTTTATTTAAAAAAAATAAAAAAATTAAACATAATTTCTCCTTCATTCAACATACTTTCGTAGGTATATTACACGATCACAACTTTATGAGTTATAGCACCAAAACTGTATTAAAATCCAAGATGTTCTAGCTCGAAATTCAGTGATTTTTCGTAAAATGATTTTAACATGAATGTTTCCCAAGTAGTTTTCTATTTGGCTAAACCATAAAAAGTATATGTGATGTCGGAATGATACATCTTTGGAATTTGGCTAAGTCCACCAAGCTTCGTTCGTTTGAGTTTTTCAATAGCTACCAATTTCTAAACTTATGTATGTGAACACAATTATATGGCTTTGGCTACGGAACCCTACCATACGCGTGTCTTGACATTCTTTTGGCCAGTTATTTCCATTTTGGTACGAAACCCTGAGCCATGTAACCTACGTGACCAAAATAGCGGGAAAATTTAAACTCGCGTGAGCATAAATTATCTATTATTAACCAACAGTTTATACCTAAGTAGGTACTTATACCTATATTTTATATCAGACGAGACAAGCTTCGATTTCGGCGAAAAATGGCCATCTTATCTTAGCGGTAAAATAAATTAAGATTTTTTTAAATAACAATAATGACACAACCTACTGACCACCAGATAGTAAGTGGTCACCACAGTCTTTGGACACCTACAATACTCCGAGGAAAATTGACAGTGTCTATGAAAATGTCTTGTATACTTTTACAGTCCTCCTGAGAGGGCATACTAATTACCTTTCGTTATAGTCCAAAATAATTCGGAACCATACATCAAATCGAACGTCATAGTCAGATCTGCAGATAATAAAAAGCCGATGACACCTCCACCAGCTTTTTTCTTTCCACGTCCTCTCGTTTGTGTGTCGCCACAAAGGTGTAGAGGGAAGACAACTCAATTAAAACAACCTCGTCGTGGCTCCACTCGACCGAATCACATTACTGGGCGATTAAGCGAAGGCTTTTCAAACGCGTGCAAGTCAATTGTCTGTGCACTGAATACATTAAACGGAATGAAGTGCTCGTTTGAGGCACTCGTATAAGTGTCTAAATTTTTCCATGTGCAGATAATTAATAGGTACCTACCAAGCTATGAGCACTCTAAAGCTTTGTTCTCTTGATCGGAACGCACAACGCCGCGGTAAGCGGTCCCAACGCAGGGTCAAGCTTTGTTCCTTACCAATAACGCAAGCTTCGACGGAATAACAGACCACTCCAGACGTTGCAAACAATTCAGTATCTGACACTGCATAACGCTTACCGCAACGTTGTGCATTCCGATCCAGATACCAAAGCTTAACCAATAATAATTAAATATTCGGGACATTTTTTTTCACCTGTCCCCATTCTAACCAAAGCTTGTGATATGGCTGCCAGAGACTGATATACATACATATACATACTTAAATAGATATTAACAACCAGATATAGAACAAATACAAATGTTCATCACACAAAAATGTTTGTTCTAGGTGGAAATCGAACCCACGCCCCCAAACTCAGAAGGTAGGTTCACCACCAACTGGACCAACGGTCTATCGAAATTACAGGAAATTACTCGTATTTTACAACTTAAGCCCAAGACAATCCAAAGATCAAAAAGCTTCTTATTTGGTCAGTTTTTTTCCCTTATCTTGTCAGTTTGTTACGGAGGGCGTAAATGCGAGGCAATCTGGCCAATAGTCGACTTAGGGAGGGCTCTACTCACAAGCAGTATAGATAAAAACCGCATTTTTCTCCTAACCGTCGTCACAGTAAAATAGCAATAAAATTGAAGAGCTGAATAAAATAAATGTAATGTCATTGTCTAATAGACAGCCACTGCGGAGCGTACCAACAATATAATTTTATGTTCGAAAGACTTACGATGGTGAAGCTGAGTCGTTATTCGGTATACCTCTAGTCTCAAAAGGGTAATTCATTTGGAAGTTGGCTCATTAATGAATTGGGCGTCTGCCGCGATGGGCCGCGTGCTTTTTACGACGACAGTAAAGTTGCTTGCGCTGTCGCCGCGGGAGGCTTCATTATCTGTTACAGCCTCCGAACTTAACGTCTCAATTATTTAAATGTATTTTTTGGATTAATGGAAGGCGATATCTTATAAACCCGTTACAGTATCTTCCAATCATGTGCATTTATGGCTATCGCATTCATATTTTACATCCATACAAATACAACAAATGAGACTTTCGTCTTTAAAATCACATTTTATCAATTTATGACTTACAAACACACAAAAATTAAATCAAGGAAGCACACTTATTTTTACTATAATGCAAAGCCGATTAGCTAATAATGATGCCTGTACAAACTAATAATTATTATTATTCATATTTTCTCCTTTAATATCTGCATACTATAGGTAGGTACCTTACCAAATACAAAGTAACAGAACTTTCTGACTCAAACAGAAAACAGTAAACAGAAGAATATATCTCGCTTTACGCGCGTTTAATTACAAGCTGTACGCAATTAAACAGTTTCTAGGCCGATCCAGTTTACGATCCAGCCCGTTTCAAGCCTTCGCGCCGCAATCACTTTTACGATGGTTTTTGACAGAAACGCGCAATTTTATTGGAACAAGTTGATACGTAACTGTGAAAGAAAATTTATAGCTACCTATAATTGCACGGATTGCTACCAAATTTATAAGCCACGAATTCGGCAATAGAACTAGTACAATCAGTTTGACCATGTGGTGATGGAAAAAATTTAAGATCCATGGAAGGTTATTAACTTGCAGAATTAGTACTATCTTGCTATGTCTGGCTTGCCAAATACCTTCTATCTCCTTTTAATCATCCCAAATTCCAAGCAATGCAGCATCTTCACAAGCATTATTCACCGAGGAACATCTTTCAAGTCTCCGCAATCTTGTTCTATGCCACTTTTAATAGCGCAGCGCGTTCTGCATGTAAATCTCCCGAGTCGCGCGCATTCGTCGGCGGCTGGCAACACCTGAATATATTTACGTTACTCTCTCCACAGTTCCCCGCAGTTTTATAACTTCCCGAACTTCACGAAATTGCCGCAGTTAGAGAAATAATTTCGCTCTAAATACCGGCTTCTTGAATTTGAAATGAAACACAGTTGCGTTAAATCGTATTTATTTTTGAACAAATGCGTTCAAGAGAAAATGAATGTTATAAAATCAGGTAAGCTTAGAAATATTTGTATTTGTATCGAACTGTATGACATTGATTCCTTGGAAGATGGCATTTATTAGTATGGGACGCTACTTGCGTTAATATCCTTGCGCCGCCTCGTCTTCCCGGTACGCAAAAGAAGGGTGGTGCGGCGGCTGAATCGGCAAAAGGCGCAAATATAGTAGCTTAGACAGTGGATACATGTTTGAGCCTTTTGGAACCAAACTTTCGGTCCGTAGGATTCGGATGCAAAAAATATTTTAAATAGTTATTTAAACGCCTGGTCGAAGCATCTCGTGACTAAAATGGCGGTAGGTATCTTGCGCAACGCGTTAGTATTGCAATACAACGCGGCAATGCAGCCAGCAATTTTGGGAACGATGCCTATTGTCTACGGGAAGCGGTTATTAGATTAATGTAGAATTTTATATTTATTTTAATTTATTTAAGTTTGTGATTTCAAAGTAAATTTTGCTTGATGTGAATATTAGGTACATTTGGTACCACGTCGCAAGATATAAATAAAATCCAAACTAAATATTTTAAATCAGGTATATTTACTAATATTTTTATACTTTATTAACCTATACCTAATAATAATTGTGCTCTACCACTTGCGAGTAATAAATATCACTGTACAATATTTTCGTATATTTTGTCTACAAATAACAATTTAGTTATTTACATGTATTTATAAGGTACATCATTTTATTATACAAGTTGGCACATTAAAATTAACACAGCTATATATTATCGCAGATAATGTTATAATACATGAAATTATTTGGATACAACGTAGTAATTTAAAAATAACTTATAAAAAGTTATAACAATCAAATAAATAAACCAGCTGGACATACATATAAATAAGAGTAAGGTAAGTACACAGGTAAGGTAAGTACTTTAAAATAGCTGGTGTGTACATCGTTACTGTTTGAAAGACAGAAACAAACATTTTAGATCTATTTAAATATGTGTAAGCGTACAGAAATATTGTAAATAAGTAGGTAATTTGAAATTACGTAATATATTAATTTTTAAGTACAAAACAATACTGCAAAACATTAACACTAGCCGTAAACTAAGACCAGTAAACCTTTAGCTAAATTAAACGCCCGTATCAAAATTATGTTGAATTCATGATAAAAATATAATTTTAGCAAAATCAAAGTTTCCTAAAAATTGGGACGCAATTCGAAAACATAGCACCAATCTCACTGTTTTAAAACCAACATGTTTTGAATATTCTAACTTACTTAGCTTAGAAAGATGTAACTTTAGTATAGGTACTATAATATGTGATATCTTTAAATAAAAGTTCCAAATGTACATTTGAGCATGACATCTATACTAACATTATAATGAGGAAAGATTTGATTGTTTGTTTGTTTGTTTGCATTGAATAGGCTCCGAAACTAATGAACCGATTCGAAAAATTCTTTCGCTGTTGGGAAGCTACACTATTCCCGGGTTACATAGGCTATATTATATTTTCCAAAAAAATTGGGATCCTTACTAAAACTCCAATAATGTAACCCACGGTGTAAAAAAATAACATTTACAATTTTGACTTTGCGTGTTTGACAGTTCTAAGAGAGGACAACGTCTGTCAGGTCAGCTAGTCTATACTAATATTATAAAGAGGAAAGATTTGATTGTTTGTTTGTTTGCATTGAATAGGCTCCGAAACTACTGAACCGATTTGAAAAATTCTTTCGCTGTTGGGAAGCTACACTATCCCCGGTTGACATAGTATATCTATACCCGTGCGAAGCCAGGGGGGGCGGCCTACTAGTCAATAATAAAGAACAAAATTTTGTGAATCAATACGTTAATGGAAGTCAAAGTAGTGCGGATAACCGAAAAAATTACGTAATAAGGCCATCGTAGTACGGGTACATTTTGCGCCAAAAGAAAAACCACTTAGCAATTAACAGGAAACGATAAGTAAGAGTATGGATGGATAAAAATACCTAGATGGCCAAAGAAGGTATGATATAAGACACGCATAAAAGGAACTCAGATACAACGGATGACATGAACAAATGGGAAAAACGTACATGCTGTAATGTGTGTTAATTATTCCCGCATAAGCAAGAAAAAGATCAGATGATAATGATGGTGAATAAAAACTAAATTCTACTTAGAATATTGGTCCCAAAACACTGCCGAATATCAAAAATTCAACTCAAAATAAATTTTATATCTCTGTATTATTATCATACGCAATGAGTAATAAATAGTTCTATTTAAGGTGTAGGCCTATGATGTCTTAAAACATATCCAGCTACTACACAATATCATAACAGATACTTTCCACGTCAGAAGAATTTTATCTCGAGACACCTCGATAGATAGGAGCTTAAATTAGTAATAGCTGACTTTCTTGAAAAGGAATGACTAATTAATATAATTATTATACACATTTAAGTAAGTAACAAAATTCAATGCTGCAGTAACTTGCTTTTTGCGAGTTGAATGAAAATATAATCTTTTCCTTTGTTTGTTTAATTTTTTTCTAACGCAAAGTAATAAGTTGCAGTCATACCTAATCTTTAAAAAAAACAGCTTTTTACTATTTATTGCAGTTGTCAGCGATCATCCAAGAGCGAACGGAATTATCTAATGAGAAACCTTATTAGATATTTCCATTCGTAAAAAAATTGTCGGCTAATTTCCCATTTTTGCAAAAAGTACCTGTTTACCATCTGCATTATGGTGTAGCCGTGGATAATGTGAGATTGCATTCACTAAAACCCCTTTAGTGGCCTGCCTCTGTGCCAGATGGAGAGCACCGCGATCTCCATAGGAACGCACGGGTACCCTAGCTTCCTAGCATACTGTTAAAAATGTGAGACGCTCTTAAAAAATATCAAAGGCAACGATCTTCACAATAAAATTTCAATGTCATCCTTGCGCAGTGGCCATGCTACAAGTACATGCTACATTGTTACTTTGTCTTGTAGTTATGTAAATAAAGCAGGCAAAAATTATATATGTACTTCATAAATATATTTTGAAACAAATATTACCTAGTAACATTTGGACTAATCTCAGGTTTTGTGTGATAGGTAATCGTAGTAGTAATCTTACTCTTCGTAGCAGGCTTGAATTGCTTTATTAAAACTCAATAAACCAGGTTACTGATTAATAATGTATGTTACAAAAATAATTATCAATATTAAAAAACCGACTTCAAAATTTGTAAGCGCTCAAACAAAATTATTGTTATTGCCAAATCAACCGGCGCTCCAATGAAATCGTATTTTATTAAAATGCTAATTATTTCTATTTCTAATAAATAATTTTGAAATTATTGTTCTAGGCATGCTATATCATAGACCGCATCATCGCTTAACATCAGGCGAGATAGCTATCAAACGCAATCTTATTATTAAATTTATAATAATATCATATTTAATAAAATTATATGCTTTAAAGTTAAAAAAAAATGTGAGCCAAATTTAATAACATTTTGACAAGAACACCTGGAAAGCTTTCTCTACGTAATAAAAAATAATCACGTTTATTTATTAACAAAATTAAATGATAACTAATAATAATAACAACAATACGGACCGAATTGAGAAACTCCCGTCCTAAAGACGGTTAAAATATTATAGGTAGTTGAAATTAATAATATATATTATTATAACAAAAACTACTATCTTTGTTTAGTACAATATCGCCCTATAATTTAATACTTCCATATTGCTTAGTTTAGTACATATATTTAACTACCAATATTTTGAACTTTGACATTTTAAGCTTGACCCAAGTTGTTAGAATACTTTTCCTATCTTCTAAATAACTAAATAAAATTCCATCACCTCAACTTGCAGAAGCTTGCACAACATCCTGTAAAAATTGTTTTTATTAGTTCATAGAATTAAAAGTTACGCACAGTTACAGTAGTTTTCTTAAATTTGCTAGGAAAATTATTTTAGTCGTTATCTAACAAGAGATCAACAGTATTAATTGTCACCATTATATTTGAAGAGACTTACATGTTTTACAACTACTAACTAAAAGTAAATATGTTTACAGATGACTAACCAAAAGTAACTTTGTTGGCGAAGGAAGTTGAAGGAACCCAGATTTTTTCTTGAACAAGAATCTTCGATCTTGATCGTTTAGCACTTCAGTATCCTAGTCACCATCCCACAACCCAAAATACAGTGTAACACGGCTTTAAATGAATATAAATTTACTATGTCTATATTTAACACTCAATAGAAAAGTAACTGCCATCTGTAATTCCACGTTTGTCTACGTATGCAAACTTTGTTGCACTGTATTATGCATCAAAATCAAATTTCAAATCCGTGTCGATAGCTTGCAATAGACAAAAAAATCGGGTAATTAGCTGAGAAACTAGTGTGGTCAAATGCCATACAGCTCAGAGTTTGGGGTCAAATCCCAAAGAAAGCTTGTCCCATCGTTGAAAGAAAACAATGTCAATGGAATTCATTCATACCGCGGCATTTTCTAGCACCTGCCTGACAAGCTACCACCCTGAAAATGTGACATCAAGCATCAACGATAGTTACATTTTGGCAGCCATATTTGAGGCCCAGTTTTAGATGCACGAGTCTAGTTTAAGTGAGTTTACGATCATCGATAACATGGGTGGTTAAATTTTGGCCAACCAGGGCCCTTACGGACAACCGTATCTGGGCGCGTTAAGAATCAAGTTCGCGTGATTTTCCAACTTGGCGGATTTAACGTTAGTTTGATGCCGCAATAGCAGTTATCCGTAAGGCCCCAGAACCTGAATACTTTAGGAACTACTATTACTATTTTTATAAATACAATTTTTTTGGGGTTCCGTCCCCAAAGGGTAAAAACGGGCCTACGCTGTCTTTTTGTCCATCCTTCTGTTTGTCTGTCTTACCTTTTAACGACTGTATCTTTCGAACCATAATAGAGAGCCAGTTAAAATTTTATCAGTATATATAATTTTACTGCGGAGTGCAATAAGACAACACCACGCCCAGATGGTCACCTATCCAAGTACCGACCGCACCCGACGTTGCTTCACTTCGGTGATCATACGAGAACCGGTGGTGAACAGAATGTTGTCACCGACTCGCACTTGGCCATCACTTATTATTTGTTGTTATACTTTAGACGACGTTGATGGAATTTCGTCTTTTTGCAAAAAAAATTTACTTTAGTAGCTAACAAGTTATGTGGTGCTACGGAACCCTCAGTGCGTGAGTCCGATTCGCACTTAACCGGTTTTATTACACTAGATCAAATAAAAAAAACGTTTTTAAAAAAAAAAACGTTTGTTGAATGGGAACCCACTTTAGTTTTAACTTATTGACTTATTATTATTTCTTGGTTATTCCGCCGTAACATATTCTCTGAATATGTCAACTGGCTTTTTATTACGGTTCGAAAGATACAGCTGTTTAAAGGCCAGCCGAACAGACGGACAGACAGCGTAGTTAGTTAATAGGGTCCCGTTTACACCCTTTGGGAACGGAACCCTAAAAATGACATCGCATGCCTCAGGCTGAAGCATTCAAACAATTCGCAATGCATGGCTCACTATCTCTGAATGTACATTTATGTAAAGCTAATAAATAGAAATAGATAGATCTTCACTTGAACTATGTTTTATTCAGTGGCTTGGATACCTTCTTGACGAGTGAGAGTATGAGCGGCGCGCTGGGCGGCGCGTCGTCCTTCCGCCGCGAGCGACGCGACACGCCCGCGTTGTCGTGCGCGGCGCGCGGCAGCCAGCGGTGCACGCACGGCGTGAACAGCTCCGAGTCCATCGGCACCTGCACATGCCCTCAACTCTAATAACTACCCTTTTTTTAATGCCGTAGGTGGCAAACAAGCAGACAGGCTGCCTGATGATAAGCAGTCGCCGTCGCCTATAGATACTTGTAGCACCCAAGTCAATGGTGCAAACGGTATATCGGGACCAGAGGTATCACAACTACGTTGCCGACCCTTTGAGAATATATTAACTCGCCTTTTGAAAAACTCAATGTTGTGGCTTCGAGTTCGAGGTTTTTATATTAATAATAGGCTTGAAACCGATTCACTCGTGATTTGAAGTCACCCAGATTGTAACTATCGGGGAGCACCCATTCGGGCAGCGCATTCCACAGACTAGCAATTCGCACAATAAAAATGGAATCAAAGCGCCTTGTATGGGTTTTTGGAATATCAACTATAAAGCGGTGACGATCTTTCGTACTCACTATTGCAGTCCGTTAGAAAAATGGGTAGGAATTAGATCATGCAGATCCGACGCACACACTCCGAAATGTATCCGATAAAAATCTGATAGACTAGCAACTTGTGTCGATTCTCAAGACTAAGAAGCTTAGTCCGAACTAAGGATTCGTTGCTGATGAGCCTCCTGGCACGTTTCTCAATGGATTCCAATGCCTCAAGCTGGTACTTGGCTGATCCATCCCAAAGGTGAGAGCAGTACTCCATGCACCACCGAACTTGTGCTTGATACAATGACCAAGTTGGCATCACCCCAATCGGAGACTAATTTAAGGTGGTACGTTTCATCTATGGCGGAAAAATCAAATTTCAAACAGTTTTCTTGTCCTTGTAGATGGGCCGGGTAATTATTTTAAAATGACACAGTGTTTGCGCAAATTGTTGGTTGTTCTTTACATTATCATGTACAGTTATTTAACAGTAACGCACCAAACCAAGCCAATGGTAAGAAGACCATACTAACATTACATGATAATAATATAGGCCGTTAAAATGTCATTATTATTTTTTATTTAATAATAGGCTTGCGTTTGGCCGCCAACTCATCTGATGTTAAGATCTGCGGTCTACGATAGAGCACGCTAATAAAAATAATGGCATACCTTTCCTTTTTTGTCAAAGAAATACCCCACTACAGCCCCCACCATCAGCGTCGCAAACAGCCCTAGCGGCGCGATCCAGTGGTACGAGACTCGGAATAGAGGGAAGATCGATATCGCATCCTGTAAAAAAATTTGGTAAAGTGAACTTTGGTAAAGTCAGCACGCAGCGTTTTCAAAATTCCTTCCTAATACGAACTGCACAGGAATGGAATGCGCTTCCTGCCTCGGTGTTCCCTACAAAGTACAACCTGGGTCTCTTCAAGACAAGAGTGAATAGGCACCTCATGGGCAAGCGTGCTCCATCTTAGACTGCATCGTCGCTTACCATCAGGTGAGTTGTGGTCAAATGCTTGCCCATTTCATCATAAAAAAAAAAAAAAAAAAAAAAAAAAAATATATATATATATATATTTGTATCATTTCAAGGTAATAAATATCTCGCAAATTGTATTTATATTACACGGGAATTACAAAATAAGATGATCTGATTGATATCTATAATAAGATCTCGCAAACTTAAGGCACGTCTCACTATTATGTATTCTGTGGAGTCACAAGTAGGTCAGAAGCAAAGATAATCTTACTAATATTATAAATGCGAAAGTTTGTGTGTAAGTGTGTATGTTTGGCTGGACTCAAAGCCGAAACTACTAAACTGATTTAGATGAAATTTGGTACGGGGATAGCTTATACCCTTGATTAACACATAGGCTACTTTTTATCATCATCATCACCATGCGGGTGAAACCGCGGGGCTCATCATCATCATCATCATCATTTCAGCCGTAGGACGTCCACTGCTGGACATAGGCCTCCCCCATCGATCTCCAAAAGGGCCGGTTGGAAGCGGCCTGCATCCAGCGTTTCCCTGCGGTCTCTTTTAGGTCGTCTGTCCATCTTGTGGGTGGACGTCCTACGCTGCGCTTACCAGTCCGTGGTCTCCATTCCAGAACCTTTCGGCCCCATCGGCCATCTGTTCTGCGTGATATGTGCCCTGCCCACTGCCATTTCAACTTACTAATCCGGTGGGCTATGTCGGTGACTTTCGTTCGTCTACGGATCTCCTCATTTCGGATTCGATCTCGTAGAGAAACCCCGAGCATAGCCCTCTCCATAGCTCGTTGTGCGACTTTGAGCTTGCTTATGAGGCCCATAGTGAGAGACCACGTTTCAGTGCCGTATGTCATCACTGGTAACACACACTGGTCGAAGACTTTCGTCTTAAGGCACTGAGGTATTTTGGACGAGAAGACGTTGCGTAGTTTACCGAACGCTGCCCAGCCGAGTTGGATTCGCCGATTGACCTCTTTCTTGAAGTTGGACCTACCTAGTTCGACTGTTTGTCCTAGGTAGACGTACGCGTCAACAGCTTCAAGAACTGAGTTCCCAACTGATACTGGGGTGGGCACAACATGGATATTTGACATGACCTTTGTCTTGTCCATGTTCATTTTAAGGCCCACCTGTTGAGAGACTCGATTGAGGCCTTCGAGCATCATGCTGAGATCCTCCATCGATTCTGCCATGACCACAATATCGTCGGCAAACCGAAGGTGAGTGATGTACTCGCCGTTGATGTTGATGCCGAGTCCTTGCCATTCCAGGAGCTTGAAGGCATCTTCCATTGTGGCAGTGAACAGTTTCGGAGAGATAACGTCTCCCTGTCTCACGCCTCTTCGCAATGGAATTGCCTTCGAACTCTGCTCCTGTACTCGGACCGACATGGTGGCGTTATTGTACAAACACTTCAACACTTCGACATACCGATAGTCAATACGGCATCGCTGGAGAGACTCAAGCACCGCCCATGTCTCGACCGAATCAAAGGCTTTCTCATAGTCCACAAACGCTAAACATAGTGGCAAGTTATATTCTTCGGTCTTCTGTATAACTTGGCGTAGCGTGTGGATGTGGTCTATGGTACTATAGCCTTTTCGGAAACCGCGGGGCTCAGCTAGTATAAAATATATCGTCATTGGCCAGTAGGTACTTCAGATCAAACAAGCAAGGGAGATATGCCTTAATACAATATTCATCGTTCGTGTTCAAATGACTCTGTACCGGTTATATTGTCATTGCTTTTGAGTTTCCAATCACAAGCACCATACGATACAGCGATACGATACCTCCCCCGCGACCAACATGGCTTACATCGTGCACAAGCAAATTGTGACTCGTGCGCGATCAAGTGGTTCGCGATCAATTTTTGATACTTAAACTGTAATTATGCAAAGTTTCAAGCACTTGCCTTATTAACTACAGAAGTTAGACTGTTCGTTAAAGGTTGGACGGACAGACAGATGGACAGACGGACAGACGTACAGACGGACAGACAAACAGACGGACGGACAGAACGTATTTATAAGGGTTCCTAGTCGGGCTAGGGAACCCTAAAAACAGTGGAATTGTAAACCTCCTTTTTTGATGTAGGTAAAAAAATTATCTTTACCACTTTATCTTCGAGCGCCGTATACGTCGAATTTTTTACGCATTCCTCCGTCATATTAAGCGGTGGCCATCTGTACCCAGCAGCACTAGCCGCTTGGGTGCCTAAGGACACAGTGCCAGCGACCAGCGCCCCGGCAATGCCGCCAGCGATGGCACCGCGCGGTCCCACCCACCAGCAAGCCATGCCTAATGTAAAGATCCCGCATGTAGCACTAGCGGCTATTGCTGATAGAGCCGTAGCCACACCTGAAAATAATAAGATAAGATAAGATAATTTTTAGTCAGTCAGTTACATGAACATTTACACAGCTATATAAAACACTAGCTGACCTGATAGACGTTGTCCTGTCTTAGAACTGTCAAAACGCAAAGTCAAAATTGTAAATCTTATTTTTTTACACCTTGGGTTACATTATTAAAGTTTTAGTAAGGATCCCTATTAAAAAAAAATATATAATACTGCCTATGTTACCCGGGGATAGCGAAGCTTCCCAACAGTGAAAGAATTTTTGAAATCGGTTCAGTGGTTTCGGAGCCTATTCAATGCAAACAAACAAACAAACAATCAAATCTTTCCTCTTTATAATATTAGTATAGATATCATCTACATGTCCGCTAGAAATTACTACAGTTCAACTAAAAAAAGAAAAAGAAGTTAGATACATTTATTTTGTAGTCCTGTTTTATTAACTTACTAGCTGACCTGACAGACGTTGTCCTGTCTTAGAACTGTCAAACACGCAAAGTCAAAATTACAAATCTTATTTTTTACACCTTGGGTTACATTATTGGAGTTTAGTAAGGATCCCTATTTTTTTTTTAAAATATAATATAGCCTATGTTAACCGGAGATAGTGTAGCTACCCAACAGTGAAAGATTTTTTCAAATCGGTTCATTAGTTTCGGAGCCTATTCAATGCAAACAAACAAACAATCAAATCTTTCCTCTTTATAATATTAGTATAGATGAGAAGAAAATTACATAAAGTCATAAAGATAAATAAATAATGGAAGTTTTTACATTAATTAACATATTTAAAAATTATAGCGTATTATTTCACACTTTTATCAGGTTGAACTTGGTCAGTGACGATTTTTTCAGCATTTCCAGCGCTAGCCGCAATAAAAATGTAATAGAATGTTTTTTTTTATTCCATAGATGGCAAACAAGCTGACGGGTCCGATGGTAAGCGATCACCGTCACCTATGGATACCTGCAACACCGGGGGCATCACAGATACGTTGCCGACCCTTAGAGACTCTATTAACGGCCTCTTAATAGCAAATTTGACGGTTTTAAATCAATTTTATTCAGTAAAATTACAATATTTGAGCTGGAAAAAAAAACACGCCACAGATACATCTGTGTTTGAATTTATGATTTGGTTCAAAACACGATAGATTATACTTTACTCGATCAAAAAAAATCTGAAACAAAGTCGATTCAGTTTATTTTTTTCGTTTTATGCTCTAATGAAAGCTCGTTACAACCTAGAAATTGCATGTACTGAAAGACAATTTTATTCAACGTTTTTTTATTTGGATTTTGATGGTAAAGTTTCGTTTTTTAGTGAAATTAAAAGCGTAAAAAGGTCGCGAGAATTTGCGCGCACCGCGTTCAGTACCGCGCCAGGCGTCATCGAGGTCGGACCCTTGTTCGTTTTTGTCGTTGCACTCCCCCGCGGGCGTCCTGACTCTTGAGTGACAAAATACATCGTCGCTATAACTTGGCGGGGGCTGAGGGAGCGTTTTGATGCCTACGCGACTCGGATAACTGGCCGTTAACAGCCTTTTTGTAGAACCCCATGTTATAGTTACTCGGAAATGCCGCAGGAGCTCATTCCACAAATTGCAGGTCTGAGGCAAAAAAGATCGTGTAAAACGCACTGTGTGCGATTTCCATAGTCATAGTCATAGTAGTTTATTGGTAACAAATAAAAGGTACACGTCACAGAAAATAAACGATAATAAAATAATTTACAATTATTACAATAATAAAGGAAATTACACTTTCACGCAAAAACAGATAAACAATATTATATTAATAATAGTCAAAATAAAATACAATAATCAAAATTAAATTAATTTCATCCTTATCACGTCGTTGAAATTATAGAAAGCCTGTTCGACAAGCCAGTTTTTTAATTTTTGTTTGAAGGACTCCCTCGATGGAGCACTTCTTACCTCTTGCGGTAGCCTATTGTAAATGAGTGGTGCAGTCACATGCACCAATTTAGCAGTCCTAGCGAGTCGGTGAGGCACCGATCGTATCCGATGCGCGTACCGCAGCGCGTCGGACGCGCGCGTGTCTCCGAGGTACCTGTACTCCTCGGGGTGGTCCCTGACGTACAATGCCGCCTGAAAACACACGAGACTTGGGACAGTGAGTATTCCCATGGACCTGAAATACGGCAGCGCAGATGTATCTTCTGGCACTCTAGCAATTGCTCGTATGGCTCTTTTCTGCATTCTGAAGACGCGCTCCCAATCGGCAGCACGTCCCCAAAGCTCGATGCCATATTGGAGTAAAGAGTGCACAGAAGCAAAGTAACATTGCCGGACCATTTGGTATGGCAAGATCGCTGACACACGCCACAGGGCAAAACAGGCGCGGCCTATCTTACTGCATAGGTTGTCTATGTGATCTTCCCAAATCAGTGCTTTGTCAAGCTGGAAACCCAAAAAGGTGGTCGATTGTACTTGTTCCATTTCAACACTGCCGACTCCCACCTTGAGTGGTCTGTAGGAGCGACCTGCCAAGTTGAAATGGACAAAATTTGTTTTACTTGTATTTAACATTAATCCATTTATTTCGAACCAAGTATTAAGATCGTTAGCCACCTTGTTGAGTTTCCGCTCGAGTTCATCCACCGTTGGTGCCGTAACTATGGCAGCTACATCATCTGCATACAAGAGGACATGTCCATCCCGTATGTTCTCCGGCAGGTCATTGAGGAGGAGAGAAAACATAATATTGGAGAGCGAGGAACCCTGCGCGACCCCAATAACCGTCCTCAGTGGCTGTGACCTCGCCCTACCTCCATCTCCCACTACAATTTGACATCGGTCCGTCATAAAATCAGTGAGCAGTTTCAGGACAGCACCTTCGACTCCATAGTGTCTCATTTTAGCCGCTAGAACATCGTGATCGGCCACGTCAAAGGCCTTTGAAAGGTCGCAGAAGATTACTGCGACCTGCTGCGAGCCCTCGCGAGCTTCGAGTATCCGTCGGATCACTTCTCTAGCTAGCGAAGTCGTGGAACGCCCGCTCCGGTACGCGTACTGCCTGTCGCTTAAAGCTTGGCAATCCGCTAGGTACTCCGTCAACCGGGTGCTCAGACCATTTTCAAAAATTTTTGCTATTCCGGGAATAATCGAAACAGGCCTATAACTATTTATATCTTCCTGTTTTCCTTTTCCTTTATACAAAGGTGATACTTTGACATGTTTTAATGCAGAAGGATACTTGCCTTCACTACTACACTTGTTATAAAGACACGATAGAATTGGTGCTAGTGTTTGCGCCACAGAGTGTAATAATGAGATGGAAATGTCATAAGCATCTTTGGACATCTTCCGCGCTACACTTTTTGTCAATATCCTGAATACTTCGAGTGCCGTGAACGGCCTAATCCTTAATGAGCGGTCCGCGGGTGGGCGCGCCGCGGCGAGCGCGCGCATTGCTGCGGCGACATCCGCCGCAGGCGCGCCGCAGGTCGCGGCCGCGCTCACAAAGTACGCATTTACAGCGTTCACCGCATCCGCTTTGGTTGGAAATTTAGACCCATCAGGGCGCGTCAGCAACTCGGTAAAATCATAATGCTCTCTAGTCCTACCGGTTTGTGAATTTACAACGTCCCACATCGATTTAATTACATTGTCAGATTTATTTATTATATTCCTATAATAGTCTCTCCTTTCGTGCCTCAGTATATCGTCATATTTATTCTGAAATTCATTGCATTTTATTACTAAGTCATTATTATTAGGAAATTTCAATTTTAATTTATTAATGTCTAATAATAAAAAATTCAAATTTATAATCTCATCCGTCGCCCAGACGATTCTCTTATTATTTATGTTCTTTCTTGTTACCGGAAAGCATATATCGTTATTGTATTGTAATATATTAACTAGTGATCGAGCTAAGTCTTCGGATGATGCTGAATGTTTTTGCTCGAGTTTGTCCCAGTCCATACCTTCCAATGCCGCAACAAAGTTGCACCTGTTAGCGCGACTGTATGACCTGGAAAACTGAGGAGATGCACGGCCCGGGCCCGGCTCGCACGGGAACACAGCACGGACCGCGTAATGATCCGAAAGCAAGGTGACCACAGGACGCGCATGCGCCATCCCCACCAACCCGCGGCTGACATAGACATGGTCTAAACTTGTGCATGAGGTACCCTCAATTCTAGTCGGAAAATCTACAATATTACATAGGTCGTGCGTTGACAGAATATCATTCAGTTTTCTTATGTCCGAGGTAATTGGGCAAATTGTGTCTATGTTAATGTCACCTAACACGACAAACTCCCTTTCATCTTGAACTAGCTTATCAAACAGGCACTCCAAAACAGGAAAACATAGCGTTGGACTTGTCAAGTTAGATCTATAAATACATATAACAGTGAGTTTCTTATCTAATAATTCAATAGCGGATATTTCGCATATTTGTTCTACTGAGAGCCGATTATAACACTCCAACTTCTTGTATTTAATATGATTACTCACGTAAATGCATGATCCACCATGTAATAAGGTCGGTCGACAGTAATAAGATGCGAGCACGAAATTATTTATGGTTACACATTTTATTTCGTGATTTTTAAGCCAATGCTCTGTCAAGCATAGTACATCGCATTTCATATTATTTAAGAGCTGTACTTCTACCTTGTTAGTTTTATTCTTTAACGATCGCATATTTTGATGACATATAGTTATAGAACATATTTCTTTAGTTGTGTCCCTGGATGTGGCGGCAACAGCTGATTTGGTCGCATGCGCGCGATGCACCGTAGTAGGTAGTGTAGATAATGACGCATCATTTCCTTGTGTAGTGGGTATCTGCGTTACTTCCCTGGAGCCTGCAAGTGCGAGCGGGCGCGAAAAAACCAGTTTGCAAACCGGATTCCTTGGGGCCACACAGTTGGCTCAACAATCTGGTCGTATACATTCTCAGGAATTCCAATTACAAACGACGCATGCCTATCGGACTTAATTTGCCTTTTCTCGACGAGGAAATCGGCTTTGACAATTTTGTTTAAAAATTGTTTTACCTGGTCGGTCGTTGTATCACTTTTAAATTGCCATGCTTGTATGTATTTTATCCTTTCAACGGCTTGAAGGTCGTGGTCATGTTTACCTATCCCTACTAACACTGGACTAGGTTGTTTGAAATTGCGGCGCCGTCGTCGACTGGCTGTTTGCCATTGTTCCCCTTCATTGTTATCATCATCGGTACTAGGCTGTATCTCTGGTGCTATGGCCCGCCCTTGTGATGTATTTCTAGCTATCTGGGTCATAGACATTATTGGTTCAGACGCATTAGTACCTTTTGAACTGGCTGTATTAACACTGCCTTTATCGTTCGTGTCGTCAGGTTGACTTTTAGTGGTAGTCACTTTCTCGCATCTCTTAGTGCTGTTGGTCGTCATAGCTATCGTGGCAGTTGCCATTTTCCGAGCGGCCCGTATAGGACGCTGCAGTGCTGCCGCGCAGTCAGGCACGCTTGCCGCCGGCGTGTTCGTTATTAAATGTCGGGTAGTTGGGTCAACCCTCTGTGCAGTGATTTTTGCAATCTCGAAAGATTGATTATCCAGCTTTGTCTGCAGTGTTTCCACTTTGCTCACCAGCTCTTCTACGGTCTTTGTCAACACTCTAACCAGGTTTTCTAGCGTTGTTTTCGCCATTATAACGACACAACAGCAATAAAAAACAATAAAAACACGGAGCTCAACTTAACTCGACCGCGGTACGCGACGTTCTATGATCTATGACCGATCTATGATATGTAGATGAACTTTCAGCCGGAATTAATTAAAATTGGAACTAATTAAAATTGTAACTACGACTTAATAATTCTTATAGTAACATAATTTAGCCGGTGTTATAATAATTTATAATTTTATTCACCAAGAGCATTTCCGTGTCATCGTCATCATTATCAGCCTATCATGTTCCCACTGCTGGGACACAAGCCATCTCTCAGAGAGAGAGAGAGAGGATGACAAGGATAGCATTTCCACGTAATATAACCAAAACATGTTCAAATTTGATACCATTAGTTGCCACGGAGCGCAACACCTTGTTGCACTCAGTATTATTATATTTAACTGATTTGGATTTATATTTAGGTATTAAAATTCAGTTGCGAGATTTCATCCAAACTTAAATAAAAGCTTAAAAAGCTTGTAAAAGGGCAAGTTAAACAAGTTACTGACCGAGTACCCCGCCAAGTTTCTCGACGACGATAAGCAGGACGAGTGAGAGGACGGCGAGGAGTGCGCTGACGCCGCGCGCCAGCAGACCCTCGCGGAAGGGCCGCAGCGACAGCCGCAGCCAGCCGCGGAGCAGGTCCTCCACCACCACCAGCGCGCATGCGTTCAGCACGCACGACAGGGAACTGTCGACATACAGTAATAAAAGTCATTTTTACATTTTTTATTTTTTTATTTTTAGGGTTCCGTACTTCAAAAGGAAAAAACGGAACCCTTATAGGATCACTTCGTTGTCTGTCTGTCAAGACCCTTTTTCTCAAGAACGCGTAAAGGTATCAAATTGAAATTTATATTAAATACTTAAGTCTATGGTTTCTTTCGGCTGTGAAAAAATAAAACTTGTAAGTCAACGCAATCAAAAGATAATTATGGACGTTTATGTTGCGATTTCACAAGGGAATCAAAACCTATAGGGTACTTCCCGTTGACTTAGAATCATGAAATTTGGCAAGAGGCAAGATCTCACAGCACATATAAAGGAATAAATCCTAAATAAAATAAAATGATGAAAAAAATGATGATGATGATCATCCTAATGATGTCTATGTCTATGTCTAAAGTTATTAATTTGAAATTATATCATATAAAAAATCATGTTTTTAAATTACAAACTTACATTTTGTAGTTGATATGTATGGAAGAACCTTATTGTTAACTACAAAGTTAAGTTTGTCTTTCAATATTTCAACTTTAGTTGTTATTTGTTTTGGACTCACGCTCTGAGGGTTCCTTCTAATAGTGCTAACAGACGCTCGAACGCAGCTGACCTCAACCGCCGTCTGACCAATGGGAGAGAAAGAGAGGAAAATATTCTCACTCTCATACTTCTCTCACTCTTTCTCTCCCGTTGGTTGGACGGCGGTCCGTCAGAACAAGTCCTACTTGTACTTGTTTTTTTTTTTTACAATAATGCTATCACAGATAATAGAGCCCATCTACGAAAACAAAACTAAAATTTGTTCTGAAATATTGTTATTTCATGTTAGACAGAGAGCGCACTATAGTACGTTATGACGTCAAGTCGTGCGCGCACTATACAAATTCTTTACTAACACACGCTGTGCAGGAGAGGGACAGCACATCCCATCTGTATTCCCACCAAAAACATTCATCATCATTATAATCAGCCTTTTAACAGTCCACTGCTGGACTTTTAGCTTACCCCCGAAAGGGTGATCAAAAATATTAATCACTTATATATCAGATATTTATCAGCCTATTTATTTAATATTGTATGTGTAATGTATTTAATTATACCCCTCATCAAGACTTGAGAACGACTATACCGATTCCATTTTTCTTTTTTTAAAGTGTTCTATTACTTTGTAGTAGGTTCTTACTGAAAGAAAAGTTAAAAAAATTGCGCAGAAAATCGGAAAATTTCAGAAAACTTAACGAATGTTTTAACTCGCGGGTGAAACCGCGGGCGCACCTAGTTTGTAATAAATGTAACATTAGGACATAGGCCTGCATAACACATACCTACACAGTACATACGTACATACTAACTTACAGGGCAGGTTAAATAAAAGCTTGTAAAAAACCTTAGTCCAGCTCCAAAGACACCGGCTAGGAAGATGCCCTGAAGCCCAGGCAGATTCTGGTTGTTGGAGATGTAGGTGACGAAGGCGGGCAGTAGCCTGTCGTCGACGAGTGGAACCCCGCCGGGGTGGCAGCCGCCCTCCACCCACGCAGCCCACGCTGTCAGCCCGCACCACACGCACGAAGATATCGCAAACACCGCGCCGAAGCAAAATATCACAAGAGCACTGAAACATGACAAGGCGCTGATGGAAATATAGACAAATAAATAATTATTACTAAAGATTCAGGCTTATCGTCATCATCATCAGCCTGAAGACGTCCACTGCTGAACATAAGCCTCCCCCTTTAAGCTCCACACTGAACGACAGCCTGCTTTTTGCATCCACTGGATGTCAGCGACTCTCACAATGTCGTCGGTCCATCTAGTGGGAGGCCTACCTACGCTGCGTCTTCCGGTTTGTGGTCTCCAGTCAAGAACCTTATGTGACTCGTTAAAACTGACCAGAGAAGCCTGAACTTGAGGGGCCATAACAGTAGTGACGAGAGTCTGATGATGTAGCCGGCAGGCGGATAGTGAAACACTTAGGGTGCTTTTTCACCACAGATATGCGAGGAAGCTAAGCAGTGAGCGAGGAAAAAATCAACCAATAGGAGGTATAGCGACACGGAATGAAGCAATCTTACTATTAGTCATAAAAAGTTTTCGAATAGCTTTCAGCCTAGCAATGTATGGAACAATACGAAAACTAAAAAAGTTTTCGAAAACTATCAAAACTTGTACTAAGGGTAAAGACCGGATCCAACTCAAGAAGTAATCGATTTAATTAAGTAAATGCGCAGTTTTTAAGAATCGTCAGTTTCGTATTTTTTTAATCATGTTAGGTATTCCCAAAATCATATAGAATAGGAATTTAAGTACTTACTATAGAAGGTTTAAATTAAATGATTTTAGATAGTTATTTTTTTAATGGAAAAAAAAATTAAAAAAATTAACTGATTTTAAATAGTTTTAATTGAAGTTCCTGCGATCTACAACAAGAATATGAAAGTATATATCCCAAAATGTATTTAAGTTAATATCCTCGCAATATTTAAAAAAAATGCTATAAAACTTTGGCGGCAACTAGGCATTTATGAACTCATATGTTGGCCTAGGCTACGCCTATAATCCGACAAGAATATGAAAAAATACTCACTGTATAGCTTGTTTCTTGGTGGGCAGAGCGATGTACCGCTGCACCATGGTCTGATTGACAGAGTTGAAGCAGGTCCAGTAGAGGAAGCCGCCGACCAGCGCGCCCCACCCCGTCTGCCGCTCCAAGGGATTGAAACTCCAGCTGCAAGCCGACAATAACTTTACTTCATTAGTGGTAAGTACGGACCGACCACCTTATCTACAGAGTACATTGAGCGGGCCCAATGAAGGAATTTAACAAGTATATAAAAAAAATATACCCGACTATACAATATGTAGCCTATGACACTCTAACGACACTTCACACAACGATATCGATCCAGCCGTTTAGATTATAGGAGGTAATATAGAAACATTAAAAAAATGCAAACATACATACATAATTATACATACATAGACATACGCCCGAAAAACATTGCCCTCCTTCTAGACAAGTCGGGTAAAAAACAAGATAAATTTCTCTGTATCCATACACAGACCTTTATGAGAGTAGACACCGCGATCCCGTCTAGATCTTTTTAATGCCATAGGCAAATCAGAACTACAGTCACCAACATAGCTGCCAAGATTTGCAAGTTGAAGTGGCAATGAGCAGACTACATTGTTCGAAGAATCGATAACCGATGGGGAAGAGATGTTCTTGAGTGGAGACCACGAACCGGAAGACGCAGCGTAGGTAGGCCTCCCACTAGATGGACCGACGACATCGTGAGAGGTGCGGGCATCCATTCGATACAGATGGCAGGCTATTGTTCAGTGTGGCGTGCTAAGAGGGAGGTCTATGTTCAGCAGTGGACATCTTATGACTGATGATGATGTTGAAAGTAGGTAAACTCGCGGTGTCTGTCCGAATAAAGGTCTGCGGGTGGATACCAGGTTTATCAAATACTCTACGAATAAGTTAGTCAGACTACAATAGAATGTAATTTTAAGAGTCCATGCTTCGTGTATCCTCTATCTCACTGGCTCTTAACAACGTTTTGAAGATATAAAATGATCGAATGAATTTGAATGTACTTATGTGAAATTTAACGAATATAAAAAACATTAAATATATTTAGCAAAAGTTTTATTTGATACAAACAAGTAGGATGCACGAAACATAGACACTTAATATTTTATAATATGCGTGTATTTGTAAAGGTAATAATTGCATTTCAACAAAACATGAATTTGAACAAAAGGTTTTGGTAGGGGACGATAGTACCCTATCGTTTATTCGTCGTGTGTATTGCCAAAGATTAGTATTGCAAACACTAAATGAGAAAATTCATGCAAAAATGTCTACCCAAGCACGTATTTCTTATTCTTACATAGGTTTATGAGCAACTTCTATTTGAAAATTTACTCCATCAATGTTGTGAATGTTTAGGTTATATAAATATCTATCTATTCCATAGTTACATTGATCTCGATTAATTTTATCTAGGTAGTACCTATTTCAAGTTTGTATGAATGTAATATAATATATAGGATGTTTTTGCTTGTGTATTAGTGTATGTATGTCAGTACCTAATTGATAATGTTATATAAATTTACTTAGCTGGATGTATTATAATACACTCGAATATTGCACGTCCGCGAGGATAAACTGTTGAGACTACCTTGATTTACTCCAACATTTTACTTTACTTTGCTTTGCTTTAAGTTTGTAGCATAATGAGCCCACCCGCGAGGTTTGTTATGATAATTATCATGTTTAGTATGAGATTTTTAAATAGGGGGAAAAAAATAATTAATAGTGTGAATGTTTAAAAACAAGATTTACTAAATTGATGTCTATTGCAGAACCATCGAACAAACACACACGACAGTCCCTGATTATTACCTCGAATAGCTTTCATCACCTCCAGCAAGAGCATTTCTGGTACTGTGACCGAGTCCGACGTGGTAAACAGAGAAAAAAATCACAGTAATTTGAGTTTTTCTTAATATAACAAACACACATGCGTAAATTAATAGTTTAAACTGTGTTTGCAATCCTCTATGATTCTGATAAACAAAATCTAATCAAGTATCGTATCATATATGCAATATGTCTTCGTTTTGCAATATCAGGTCCCATAGTAAAAATTGTTCATAATGATGATGAGTACAACGGATAATTTTCTGCTTAGTGTACCTTTTCCGCGTAACCATGTTAAGCTATATAGAATAGTAGATTGTACAACGAGTGCATAAAACGAGTGATTTTAGCCGAGACGTATAGCAACCCGAGCCGTAGGCGAGGGAGGATATAAGGGGGGGATAAAATGAGTTTTATGCACGAGTTATACACTCGACTTTTTACTTTAATTGTGAGGAAATTAAACAATAGTGGTTATTGTAAGTGATATACCTATCTCTGACTTTATTAGAGGCTCTTAAGGAGTTTTGAAATCGACATGAAAATACATATTTTACCCCATTATATCACTTATCCACACTCGAGCACATTAACGAATACTTAATAAATATTAATTCACCATTATCATACATTAAAACTCGAAAATACACAATTATATAAGAAATTAATACAATGACGCATAGTTTTTTTTCCTCGTTGGCGCCAAAACCCGAAACAAAAGTTATCTCTGGTTCTTTAATAATACCCTGATCTATGGATATTATTAGAGACCTAAGCAAATTTCCTATATGAAATGTATATGTATATAAACCTCTTTGAACAATTTTAAAGAGGTTCAGTTTTATGCACGACCCAGGACAGTTAGAACCTCTTTGAATTTTTTTAAAGAGATTTAGTTAACTTTATGCACTAGTGCAAAAAAGTCTTCTAAAAAGCAATTTTAGTCAACTTACATCGGGCATAAACCAGAACTTTACGAGCATGAGAAGTGTAAAGGTAGAAGATTGCTGATCGTCTGCGTCAGTCGGTCATAAATTGAACACATTTAAAAAAAACAATTGCTTAAAAATAAAGTTTTTAGTAGCTACTCATTGTAAGTGCATTAAACTCACGAACATACTTATCCAAACTTAAGCGGTTCGACATGTTAGCTATATGCGCGATATGGCCGACGCCGCCGAGGGCGATGGTGCCCGCTATAGCCACAGTTAGAACCCCCACGAACATGATGATAGTCTGCGCTGTGTCTGTCCACACCACCGCCCGCAAACCACCCTGGGGAACAACGATACATTTAGAACAAAAAGTCAGTTTCTATTCGAGTAGGTACGACGAGTATTACATCAATGTAAATTTTTAGGGTTCCGTACCCAAAGAGTGTCAACAGGACCCTATTACTTAGCCTTTCTGTCTGCCATGATAGATGGCCAGTTGTTGAATTTTAACCGTATAATATATATAGATACTTTTACGGCGGAATAAATAAAAATAAAAAGATAATAAAAGCGAATAATAAAGGACAAAAGAAGATAAAAATACAACAATATTTTGTCTAAAAAACGTTTATTGTATGGTGAGTGGTGACCTACCAATACCTACAAAACATTTACTCGATTATTAACTTTGTCGCGTCCACCGTTCTGATCTTCGATGAAAAATTATTACTGGTTGAAACTAAAAAAAAAAAGTAAAAAAAAAACCATTCTTGTTCTGAACATTGGCATATCCGCTGCATGTAGTTTTCTTTCATTAACCCTTTTGGAAGGTGACCCAACACGCTGATCCATACGACACGACAGAGTAAATAATTGTTCTATGAATTTCTCCTTTAGTTTGGCATTCGTGAATCGCAAGTTTTTCCAGGGCGTATATATCTCACGACTGCCGCAAAATATGACCAAAATAACAATAAAACAGTAATTAAAAACTTACTAATACAGTATACAGACTGCAAATGAGCACCATGAGTCCGCCTATCATTAATACATGGGCCCCCGTTACTGAAATCAATAAAACAAATATAAGAACCAATAAAAATTATATCACGTACTTACCTACTTATTTGTAACACTATGGTATTGTTTATTTTTCTGTGGTATTTACATTACATTAATAATTAAATAAATAAATATTTATAGTCATTGCATATTAATAGGCATGATGACTAATATTTTTTTAATACCTCATAAAAAAGCTGATCATAAATAGAGCACATAAACAAAAACAAAATTAAAATTAGTTCAAAAATAAATAAGATATAAGCATTTTAATTTCATGATAGACAGAGAGCGCCCTATACTGAGCTGACGTCACGGCTCAGGAGCGCCATACAAATGCTATACTAACACACGCTTTGCCCCTCTCTATCCCCACTTAAAACTTTAAATACTCATATCTCAGAGATTTATCAGCCAATTCAAATTATTTTTCCAGTGTGTGTAATGTATTTAGTTACAGTTGATTGAATCAGGCGTCACTTTGCGGAAGTCCATGATTTATTTGTATATGACCATCTCTTGTGTAATTCCGCTTCTACGTCGCTTCGAGTACAATAAGAAGAGAATCGCGTGCTAATAGAGCGCTCTCTGTCTAGCATGAAATTAAAATACTTATAGCAATTTTTTTCTGTTTTTTTTTGTTTTCATTGTTGGGCTCTTTTTATGATCAGCTTGTTTATGAGATATTATAGAAAAATAAGGGCACAAGCCTATTATAGATAATAATATAGTATTCATTTACAAATATTTCATCAGACTGAATTAGTTACATAAAACAATCTAACTAGACATACGCTTCTTCAGATCACAACGGCATGCACATGCAATTGCCAGAAAGGTCACCTACCTACTCACAATTATTTTCCAAACGAAAATTTTGATAAGATGCGTATCCTACACAAAGTTGAAAATGCCTTACATACCTATACATTTAAAACTTAATATAGGTACTATACGAGTTCCAAAGGCTTTTTTTTTTTTAATTTTCTTTACACCTTAAAAGAGAAAAGAAAGATGGTAAGTATACTCACATTGATTAAATGCTAGACAAGGAACATATACCACCATAGGCAGGAACAATATCTGGAACAAAAAATAATCCTTTTTTTAAAACTGTTTTAGTAAAAAGTAAATAAAATTCGGTTATCGGTTCTTCGAGCGATATGGCCTGCCCATTGCCACTTCAACTTGCAAATTTTAACAGCTCTGTCGGTGACTGATGGGGAAGAGAGGTTCTTGAGTGGAAACCACGAACCGGAAGACGCAGCTTAGGTAGGCCTCCCACTAGATGGACCGACGACATCGTGAGAGGCGCTGGCATCCAGTGGATGCACAAGGCAGGCTGTCGTTCAGTGTAGAGGGTAAAAGGGAAGGCCTATGTTCAGCAGTGGACATCTTCTGGCTGCTGATGATGATGAAATAAAATTGTACATTCATCTAATTCATGGTGTGATTCTCTGAAATATCAAGTCTGGCTTTCACGTGTACCTCTCTATAGATACTGTTGATGTTCTCGTTTATTTTGTTTGTGTTGTTCAATTAAACCTCATAATCATTAGAGGTCTAAGTTCAACATAATTCTCAATTGACTATTTCATTTAGGCATTATTTACATTGCTCGTGCGCAAGTTGATCCGTCCAAAGTCCAATTTGAACTAGCAACCTTGTCAGACTATAAAAATGGTTAAAAATAGAGACTAGTGATGCTAGGTAAAAATATTATTTCTAGCCTAAGCGTTAGATCTAAGACTGTAGAAAGTGTTTTTTCGTTTCTTTTTAGGGTTCCGTACCCAAAAAGTATCCCTGTGTCTGCCCGTCTGTCCGTCCGTCCTACCTTTTAACGTAACATTACCATATTCTGTGAAAATTTAAACTGGCTATTATTATTACGGTTCGAAAGGGGACGGACGGACGGACAGACAGACAGACGGACAGACAGCTTAGGTTTAGTAATAGGGTCATGTTTACACCCTTTGCGAACGGAACCCTAAAAACTAAAGAGACTCTAACGCACACGCTTTTTTTTAAGTATTTTTGTAATTGCTCTAATGTCAAAACGGTAAAACGCGAAAGCATCTAACTTGGTATTTTTATTTATATTACACGGAAATTACTCGGTCACTCCAACTTGGCATGATTATAGTACATTTTCTCAAGTAAAATAATAAATAATGGCCAAGTACGAGTCGGTGACCAAATTTATTTTCACAACCAAGTTAAGCAACGTCGGGCGCAGTTGGTACTTGGATGGGTGGCCTGAGCATGATGTCTTTTTTGCACTACTTTTTTGTACTTTAGTATTTAACAATTTATGTGGTGGTACAAAACGCAGTGCGCGAGCCCAACTCGTACTTGGCCGATTTAATTACTAAACGAAATTGTATCTTCTAAAATGAATGTATTCCAGTATTCCTAGTACCTATGTATTTATTATTAAATTCCGTTTGACAGTTTATGATGTGAAATTATGACGCCTATTCCAGTAGATAGACGGATTAATTTATATAAATAACTGCTCACTGGCTCCACAGGTGAAGAGCTTTGTTTAATTATTCCATTTCAATTAATTTCTAGGTAGAAAGTATTAGGTATTTCCATGTGAGACAATGCTATTTTAAATTGCATATATACCTACCTACATACTAAACATACCAGGACACGTAATTTTCTTGCAAGCTATAATTGAAACATAGCAGACAATTGATGTTTATTTTCTTTATAAGAACGAAGTACCTACCTACTCGTACGTAACACTAACGAAGTTCAGAATAGAGACCGCGATCGGAGTTCCTTGACGGATTTAAAAATGTAAGCCCAGACTTAATTAAATTCAACGTGTTCAAAAAAAACCGGACAAGTACGAGTAGGACTCGCACTCGAACTCGACTCAGAGCGCGAGGCCAACCAAAAAAAAAACTTGTTAATATTGAAAGACAAACTTAACTTTGTAGTTGACATTAAGGTTCTTTACCAACTACAAAATATAAATTTGTAATTTTTATTTTATTTTTTATTGATATAACTTCAAATTAACAACTTTCGGTTTTTTTCCTCTATATGTGATATAAGACCTTGCTTTTCGCCAAATTTTATGATTCTAGGTCAACGGGAAGTACCCTATAGGTTTTGATTCTCTTCTGAAATCGCAAAATATGCGACATAAACGGTCAAATCTTATAATCGCGTTGATTTAAAAGTTTAATTTTTTCACAGCCAAAAGAAACCGTAGGCCCAAGTATTCGATATAAATTTCAATTTGATATCTTTACGCGTTCTTGAGAAAAGGGTCTTGACAGACGGACAGACGGACAGACGGACAACAAAGTTATTCTATAAGAGTTCCGTTTTTTCCTTTTAAGGTACGGAACCCTAAAAAACATAAGAAAATTACTGTATGAGAAAATTATAATGTTTCGTTGAAGTAAACCTTACTTCTCTTGACATATCGTTAACCTTGAATCATTCTTATCAGCAAAAAGCAACACACTCCTTTTCATCTAAAGTAAACTCTCTTCTTAGATTTATCAGTTCCGTAAAGCCCGTCACTATTAGATAATACACGTCACCAAGTTGATCTTTGATCGGTGTAAACATTTCAACGTAGCCTAAATTCTCAGCGATATCAGTGATAAATTGCATACCTAATCTTAACAATTAAGGTTAAGTACTGACCAGTTGCTGGTCTAAGTGAGTTTACAATAAATATCCTTGAGATTTAGGCGTAATTTTGCCTTGCTTTTGTTGATGACATCATCGCACTCTTAGAAAAGGCGCTATTAGCTCTAATTTTCTGTGAAAAAAAACAGAGTTTTTTAAGAAAACGCACAATATTATAATGGGAAATATACTGCAGACAAAATTAACCATCCAAATACCCCTTAACGTACACGTACTTTTTGATTAAGATTACGTTATTTCGGGCAACCGTACGTTTTATTTCATGAGAGCAATAAAGTATGTGAAACTACTTTGTTTTACCTATTTTGAAATGTTCGTTTTATTATTTACTGAAATAAAAAGATTAAGCAATTTTGTGTCATATCGTCATTCACAGAGAAATTCAGCATTTACAGAGAAAGTTTTTTCTCAGATAATGCTAATTGGCTGAACGAAAGTAATAAAGCGTCCCTAAATATAACAAAAAAAAAATATTTATGTAATTATCTTATCTATCTATACTAATATTATAAAGAGGAAAGGTTTGATTGTTTGTTTGTTTGCATCGAATAGGCTCCGAAACTACTGAACCGATTTGAAAAATTCTTTCACTGTTAGGAAGCTACACTATCCCCGGGTAACATAGGCTATAATCTATACCCGTGTGAAGCTGGGGCGGACCGCTAGTAGAGTATAAAGATGCTATTAAGGTGTTCAACAATCAAAAATATTTGTTAGATGTTGCTAAAAGCAACAAAATATATATGAAAAAGGATAGGAGGGCCAAAAAAAAATATTTTACTTATGTACGTTGCTCTTTATTTTTTTAACTTAGAAAATTAAATATCCTTCTTTATTTACTTATAAAAAGGTGGCAATCCTACCCTTAACCAACGCTGGGTCCTGATTCAGTAACTACTATAACGCTCGTAACGCGGCGCGTAACGTCAAAAAGATGGCCTTTATTTCCTAGGGAATAAAGGCCAAATTTTGAAGGTTAACTTAACGCGCCGCGTCACGTGCGTGTTTTAGTTAGTGAATGAGGGCCCTGTAAGAACTGTTATCTCAGTTTCTACATTATATTGCCTGTCTTATAAACTTACTGTAATGAAAATAGTTGTCATTTATTTAAATGATCCCTGATAAGCAATCTAAAGAAAACTTGCGAACAGAAGTCAATATTTGTCTTTTGCTTTAGTCGCAAAATATGTGCAAATCGGTGCTTCGTAATCATATAACTATATATGCGAGTCATTTACGTAATTTTTAAAGTGCTCTGTCAATTTTATTTAATGACGAAGCACTAGCAGATCAACAAGTAATCTACCCATGACTGTCACATTTATCTAAGAGGCAATGCTGTGCATCCAATAAGTAATACAAATAGCATAAAATGTATACTTTTCTTACCTCATCCAGTAAGAAGAGAATGGAAGCGACAGCACGAACATTCCTGTTGAATCGCAGCTCTAAATACTGTGAACAAAATAAATCAATTATTTGTGACATGGAACGATGTGTGTTGGATTTAGGAGAATGTGTTACTCAAAAATCTTTCATATATGCCGCCGGACAAAAATGCATTGGAATCAATTTCATCAAACGTCAACGTCATTTAAACCTCTTCGATAAGTTTATATGCCAAATAAGTAATACAAAGTAGCAAAACGTATTAACACGTGCATTATGACATTGCTTGTGGATAATGACACTATAATTAACTCATTGAATTCTAACACACACCGCACCTGCCAAAATAGTGCATTTCCAATATGTTGGCAGTAAGTAGGTATAGCTGTCGTAAAGCTAGGACAGAGAGTTGGTTTGCAACAACGCGACGATAAAGACCAGGGGCTTTACGGCCAACTGCTTACGCGGTATCATAATAACGTTAAAATAACGCGAACGTGAACCTTAACGCACCCAGATACGGTTTGCGGTCGCGCAGCATTTTTTCATTACCTAAACTGGATTGTTTTAAACAGCTAGCCGTAAATCCCCAGGAAGATTCTACACAATGTCCTCATACAAATAATCGATTATGATAAAATGTCATAAATCTGTAGATGTAGTTTACTCGAGATAAACTGGATAGTTGTTCGGCACTGCACACAACAAGACACGTTTCGTATCCTAGTAAACGGTCTTCGGATATCATGGAATTGATTCGTTTATGCCATCATTGCTAGTTGCGAAGGCGTCTGGGCTCCATAAATTTATCAAATATGCACAATATACGTATTTACCATTGCTGATACAAAGCTGTATTTACATAATAAACATTGATTAAAAGCAAACAGCATCTATTTTCGACGCGTCCTCATTTCTTTGAACTAAACGTACGACGACCGAGTATTCTATTTTTCGAAATTCAATATTGCAGAACATTATCATCTCTGAGTAATATAAATAGAATTAAACTAATTATAAAACGTTCAATGCGATTTCAAGAGCACTGAGGCAATAGATAGAAACCTCGGTCATTGTTTTTGAAGACCATTGTGTGACCTATTGTTATATTCGCATATTTACCGATGCATGCATATTCAAATGAATGCGTAGTACTTCAACCACAATTTGCTGCATCAATCTATTATTTATACGTCGATGGTTTATTGTTTCATTCATCTAAGTGTCATGAGCATTTAGCGAAGCACGCTATGTAGAGCAATAACCAGTGTCAATTATTGTTAGTCACGTATAGTTTATAGTAGTAACAGAATAGCCCAGAGCTGGCATAAACGTTAATCATTGAAAATTTTAATACATAAAATACTTATCCTAAGTAATATTATAAAAGCGAAAGTAACTCTATCTCTCTATCTGTTTGTTTGTTCGCTTTTCACAACTAAACGGCTGTGCCGATCTTAACAAAAATTGGCAGGATGATAGTGTACATCATAAGGACGGGCACAGGGACTTTTTTCTCAGAAAATGTGGAAAAACTGAAAAACACCGCGGGATTCAGCTAGTATGTACATAAAAACAACGCAAAAGAATTAAAACACAAAAAGTGTTTTAAACTATTACGGTTGTTCACTACAGCTGTATGATTATTAACGCGATATCTGCCACGGTAAATATCCCATTAATAATCATAAAACTGCAGAGGTACAATATTAGATTCATTAGACTCACATTCCAATGCCGACTGCTCGACCAGATTTCAAGTACCACCGTCGATGCTTTTCTTCAGGGAGCCACATTGCAAGGGCTGCAGTCTCCGGCACTAGCCTCGTAGGCTCTCTGAGGAAGAGCATTAGACATGCTTGAAACCTGGTCAACGTGCAGTTGGCCATTTTAATCATACTAATATTATAAATGCGAAAAGTTTGTTGGTTTGTTTGTTCCTCTTTCACGCAGCAACAGAACAACGGATCGACCTGATTTTTTACATGGGTATAGTTCAATGGCCGGAAAGTGATATAGGCTACTTTTCATCATCATCGTCATCATCACCATTTTTCATCACTACGCGGGTGAAACAGCGGGGCGCAGCTGGTTATTAAATAATAATTAAATAAATAAAGGTTAAAGGTTAAAGGTTCAGTGTGGAGGTTAAAGGGGGAGTCCTATGTTCAGCAGTGGACGTCTTCCGGCTGATGATGATGATGATGATGAAATAAATAAAGTACACACAAACGTCCCCATATTCAATATGAGTGTGACATAATATGATCTGTGGTCATGCCGTCATCTATAGTACTATATAATTTCACAAATATATCGAAAAAGTAGTAAAAATATTTCTCGTAACGACGGTAAGCCCTTGACTATACAGAGGCTTACTGTCGTCTCTCATTTGTAAAAATACTTATACCGCACTTGTAGGTTGTACAATAATAGAAACAGACAGTGAGAAGTATCAAGTAAATGTAGTCAAAACTCCAAGACTGTAAAACATTTTAAAAAAATACCACTATAACTGAGAAATTGGATATTTTTTAATAAAAAAGTGATCCTATAAGTGTTCCGTTTTTTCCTTTTGAGGTACGGAACCCAAAAAAAGAGGACATTTATTTAACTATTCTTTATATTTGAGGGACGAAAATAAAATGAAAAAAAAAGTTTTATTACTTAAATGGCTATGAAACCATACAAATGTTGGATGTTTTTTTATTTATTTACTAGCTGACCTGACAGACGTTGTCCTGTCTTAGAACTGTCAAACACGCAAAGTCAAAATTGTAAATCTTATTTTTTTACACCTTGGGTTACATTATTGGAGTTTTAGTAAGGATCCCTATTTTTTTTTGAAAATATAATATAGCCTATGTTAACCGGGGATAGTGTAGCTTCCCAACAGTGAAGGAATTTTTCAAATCGGTTCAGTAGTTTCGGAGCCTATTCAATGCAAACAAACAAACAAACAAACAAACAAACAAACAAACAATCAAATCTTTCCTCTTTATAATATTATATTATTATATTATTAGTATAGATTAGAAAATATAAAAATTATCTTTCCGGTAGTCTATTATGTATTTAAATACAAACAAAATCATAAATACTTTTAGCCTGTTATAATGTAGATATAAGATTATGCTTTGACGTAAATCTAATCAACAAACACGAGAGCTATACTTAACTTCCAACATTTCTAAGAATAGCATTTTTATCAGAAAATACCTAAAGCAAGCAAATTTTATGAACAAAATTAAGCACATTTCATGTGCTAGGAAGAAAATAAACACAATATAAAAGGCCTAAGGGATAAAGCATGCATGACTAAACAATGAAACATTCTTTATTAAACTGTAAGAACTTGAAAACTAGATTCCATTTACAGAACCCATTGATGAGCTCCAATTTACCGCCAACACCACGATAGACATTCGAATTCGCTCTAATACAATACATAGCTTCACGAACTACCCGGCCAGGCTGGCCGCGACAATGTGAATATTTTCCGAATCCCTATAACACTATTAGGATTCAGCAAAAACAAAGGAAAATACCGACTTCAAAAGAGGAAGAGGTTGCCAATTCATTTAATTTTATCATATTCCTTAAAATTGGTTCAGTAGTTTGGTTTTTAAAATGGTTAATGTTGTTACTAGGGTGACATAATTCTATTGTCATCAGAGTAAACGTAATTTTTTGCGTATTTTACTAATTTTAAAACCGGTTTTTTTAAATTGATAATTATCTACTTTACCTCATAAGACGAAGAGAGCCTCAACGTGCAGAAGACGGGCAGGTAGACGGTGGCGACGCACGCGCAGCTGAGGCACACGCCGACCACCACCAGCCAGTACTGAGACCCGTAGTTGTAGATCTCAGCTGGAGTGCCCAGGATCGTCACGCCTGATACGTAGCTGTGCGAAAAATACAAGTTAAGTGCCTTTATTAACTAAACAAATAACAAGCTAACTAGCACACTACAAACTGCTCATAGAACGTGAAGGTCTATAAAAAGACAATCCAAGTTCTCAAGCCCACTACCAGTGGTAGCGTACCAACATGCTGGCGGCATTACCACGCTGAATAGCAATGCTTATGCGTTGAGCCAGACGAGTAAGAGAGTTGAGACGTAAATAATTGGAGTTAGCAAGTTTTCGTAATTTATTTAGCGTGCGACTCACACCAAGTCAGTAAATCTAAATTCTAAGTTACAGAAGTGAAGATGCCGCGATAGTTTAAAGAAGGAAGGCCACTTCGTGTGTCTCTTTTCTAAAACGAACTCCACCTGACCAAAACTTTATAAAGCATATGGCACCGTATGAAATAAAAGGCACACGTATTTTCTGTTAAGTTTTGCTTATTTACTTTATATCTCCATCAATCGCAGAAGAATTTTCATGCCAATTTGATAGTAAAATAATAATTATGTCCAACGTCGTTATTTGTTATCGCAAGTGTTTTACAGTCCATTCGTAGACATGCCATTTTTAAGACTCACTTATTTTGTATGGAGTTGAATAATGCTTTTAAGTAGCACAGTATGTGCTATCAAATGTCAGTGCTACAAATATTTTAAAATAAATAAGTCATGAAATAAATATGTATATTTATATCTGAATAACGACTTTTTGTTCCGTGACTTATACTAATCAAAAAAGTTTAAAGTTTGGTTTTTAGATTTCCGCGCCCAAAGGGTGGATACGGGACCCTATTACTAAGCCTACGCTTTCAGTCTGTTCGTCCGTCCGTCCTACCTTTAAACGGCTGTATCTTTCGAACCGTAATAGATAACTAGTTGAAATTTTCACAGATCATTTAATGTTTCGGCGGATTAACTAAGAAATGATAATAAAGTCAAATAGTCGAAACTAAAGGGGGGTCCCCATACAACAAACGTATTTTTTCACCTATTTTTGTATTTGCTCTTATGTAAAAACAATAATACGTACAAGCGTCACACTTGGCATGATTATGTACTGTACTTTCTCTAAAGTAAAACAAAAAATAATAAATAATGCCCAAGTGCGAGTCAGTGACAAATTTTTGTTCACCACATAGTTAAACAACGTCGGGCGCGGTCTGTACTTGGATGGGTGCATGACCACCGGGGCGTGATGTTGTCTTTTTGCATTACTTTTTGTATTTTGTGGTGGTACGGAACCCTCAGTGTGTGAGCCCGACTCGCACTTGGCCGGTTTTTTTTTAGCATTGTATTGTGTATTTAAAGTTATTATTGCTTAGTGCCCTAATTCAAATATTTTTGTTTGTGTATGGAATAAAAAAGACAAATTATTAAAAGTCAAGGAACAAAAGTTGTTAAGATTTCTGATTTAGAGAAGCTACCTGCACGAAGTTTTTGGTAGTAGGTACATAAAAAATCCTGTGTAAAGGAAGAACGGAAAATTAAATCAGTCATCGAGCACTGCCACCCAGATGTCTGCCGAAATAGCTTTTCACCTCTAACCTCATACGCGTATTAAAAACTGGTAACTAAGAAGACTATATCTGAACATGCAGCAATCAGAAAATGAAATGTAATAAATAAGTATTTCACCTGGCTATCAAAGACATGGCCACTGGGAACGTCGTCATAGACTTTCCTCCTAGAAGATAGTCCGTGATATCTTTCACTTGCTTTTTCTTGGAGCCCACTGCGCTGTAGTAGAGCCCGCCAGTGCAGGACGCCAGGCAGAGGACCAGGAAGGCCACGTAATCCGTCACGCCAAAGCCCTGTTCCTTCATTGTAAATGTTGGTGCCATTGTAGATGTTGAACTGGCTCCTTAAAGAGAATTATATTAAATCATGAGCTGAGCACAATGTAAAATTGAACAACCTTTACGATATGTAGCTAATTAAGAAATACATTCATCATAATCTTCATCATTATCAGCCCAACATGTTTACACAGGCCTTCTCTCAGAGAGAGAGAGTGAGGGAGAGAGAGAATCCAACAGAAAAGAGAAGTAGGTAAAAGTAGAACTGAAATAATCATAATCACAGTTGATTAGATCAACGCGTCAAACTCCGCATCACAGTTGCTAACTGATTTCCAATGACCGTCGTTTCGTTTATATGGGTGCAACTGGCTACAACAAATTTCTTACATAAATGCCTTGTAGCCGTTCGAATTAAAAATATATATAAAATAAACTGTGGAGATCCCTAATCCACCATGCCAGCCCAGTGCATGTTGGTGAATGTCACGTCTTGGAGTTTTTGAGGTTCTTGGACATAGCGGCTTCCTCACGATGTTTTCCTTCACCGTTTTTGTGCGGTGACATCGAAACTGCACATAATTTAGTTAAGTATATACTAAATAAGTCATTGGTGCAGGGCCAAAGACCAGGTGCCGTCAGATTTAAAAGCAAACATGCTACCGCTCAACTATAGTTGAGTAATTATACCATTGCTCAAAATAAATACATTTTATTTTATTTATTTTATTTTATTTAAGTTCAAATGCTTGCTGTGCTTACAGCGAAGCCAACGCGCATAGCAAGTCAACATTATCTTAATATTAATTTATATTACTTACAAACAAATTATTCTAACAGATAACAAAAGAAAACATCATCATCATCAACATCTTAAGTTCATCAAGATAGGCAACAACATGATAGAAAATATTTTAAAATTTATTACGTAGTACCTAGTATTTTATAATCTTTGGTAGTACCAAGGCAGTACCGTTGTATTGACCATGACGGCTCGTTTTTTAATCATGATGAATTTTAAAATGAATTCTATTAGCCACACACCACTCGTATAATATGTATAAATTTACCTCGTATTATCATAATTTTTTAAATTTTACTATTCTTTAAACCGTTATCTTATTTATACATTGTCTCGAGTTACAGTGAGATTATTTTAGAAGTTGTATTTTTTATAAGCATAAGATTATTTTTATGTTAGCAAAACCGCTCGCAGCCAGCTTACCTACATCATACCTAGCAACTTTTGTTCCATGCTTTTCACAACACTTAATTCATTGGCAAAGATACTTTGTATTACTTTGTGTACGGGCCTGAAAGAGTCTGAAGCAGACTCTTTAAAAGAGTCTGCTTCAGGCCCGTCGTTCCTTCACATTTGACACAATTTTATTATTTACCATTTTAGAGAGGCAATTAAAATATTTTTCGTTTTTGTATGGAATAGACATAAAACAAATGCTTAAGAGGCATGGAACAGAGATTGTTTAGTATGATATAATTATGTTGCCGCCAGCGGAAGGTTTCCGATACATTGAAAATAACCCTGTATAATTTTTCAACTATGTAATTCTATTATTTTAAGTTAAATATGTACCTACTTATTTCATAACAAATAAATAGTTAAATATGAATTTCTTGTCGTTTTACGTAGTTATTTAAAAACAATACATTTTATGCATCTGAGTGACGAGGAGAGGAAGTCAACTGCCTGATGGTAAGTGCCACGCTTAACCATAATAGTTCCAGGAAGACAGCACCATGTTCACGGGAAGACAACATTCTTCCCGTGAACATGGTGCATGTATAACTGCACCGAAATATCGGGATTTCATTCCACAACCTTATCACGGTAAATATCGCGTAAATAATCATATAACTTTAGTAAATAATAACTGTCACAAAATGTATATAAATTTATCTGCTTTTGTAGGTGAGTAACTCATTGTAATCGCCAGTGACCTTTCTTTCGGTTCTCTACTATATAACCGATTCAACGACATGTATTTAAACGCACCTATCAATGTTTTACATCTACATGAATAATGCGTAACTTACTTGTATGTCCAATGCAAATATAGAAACGTCGTTTCGTTTGAACTCGTTTATGGTTTGTCCCGTAATTAAATAACCCCATCACTGAAATATGCTAATTCTAAGTCATGTAAATACTATATCAACGTGCTGGCTTCAAATTGCCGCGACATAGCAAAATGTTGGGTACTTAAAAATTATACCTATTTAGTTAGTCATAGTTATTTAATCCAATGGGAAAAGCAAAATATATTTTAGGCTCTTATTTTTATAAGGAACAATTCCTCCATTTTCTTGGACATACTCGTAAGTGTACCGGAAACTCAGAAATTTGAATTAAAACTCCACAGAATCAACACACACAGTCACACAGCTGGAAATGGAGAGAGCTATGCTCGGAGTTTCTTTGCGCGATAGAATCCGGAACGTGGATATTCGCCAAAGAACCAGAGTCACCGACATAGCTGTTTAAATTTGCAAGTTAAAGTTGCAATGGGCAGGCCACATCGCTCGCGGAACCGATAACCCTTGGGGAAGAAAGGTTCTTGAGACCACGAACCGGAAGACGCAGCGTACGTAGGCCTCAGACTACATGGACCGACGACATTGTGAGAGTCGCGGGCATCCAGTGGATGCAGATGGTAGGCTTTCGTTCAGTATGGAGGTTAAAGGGGGAGGCCTATGTTCAGCAGTAGACGTCTTCTGGCTGATGATGATGATGATGATGAGAATCAACATTATTTTCACTTTGGCAACGTAGGATTTAAAAGTTTTGTCTATCCACAGAATTGCGGGCCAGCCTAATGTTACTTTTGTAGTAGCTATATACTTCTGGTCTTATCTATTCGACCTAGAGAGGTAACGGATGTTTTGGAAACTAAAGAAACTTTCTCAGTTTTCGAGTAGGTATCTTATAAAATATGCGCTGCATCTACGGGAAAAGATAATTCTAACAAACTATCCGATGGATGCGATGACGACAAGACAGTTGCAATCAATCGACGTGCGAGGCGACGACATTATTTCTATGCGAGTAGCATGCGATATGGATCAAATCCTACTATAATCGCGAAAGTTAGTATGTATGGATGTTTGTTCCTCTTTCACGCAAAAACTACCGAATGGATTTTAATGAAAGTTTACAATAATATAGCTAATACATTAGAATAACACATAGACTATAACGGGTTGTAGTAGCGAGGCCGAAGGCCGAGCTCTACGCGTACGAAGTAGCGGGTTTCAGCTAGTACGTTTATAAAAACGTGACTTTCCTTGACCGACCAGATTTTGTCGACCTGTCTGTGTCTACATCGACATTCAGCGATCCGGTATCTATGTGCATGCAGCGGTACGGATGCCCGCCAAGAAGGTTAAAGGTATAGCAAGCTCTATTATCGCAGCTAAACGAAGATCACATTTAAGAGCCCGCTCCTCGCCACAGCTAGGTATCTCACTGAGTTCTGTGTTTTATTTCAACGGAAGAGATAGAAAAAGATCTTTGTTTTTCTTCGTTGTTTTCTATCCTTCAAAATAGGTATAGTCCTATAAAATATCACTAGTAAGTATGAAATTTATAAGCATATCCGGTTTCCGTATGTTAAAAATCTAAAATTACGAATCAGCGCTTTAAATAATTATGATTAGTGGTCATATAATTAATTTAATTTAAAATGTAGGAAAGCAAATTAGAAATGTATTTTTTCTATATTACTACGCTACGTATTTGTAATATGTATACTTTACATCACACTAAAATTATAAATGTGAAAGTTATTATGTAAGCGTGTTTGTTTGTAGAACGGATATTAATGAAATATCACATACCTAGGTACCTTTAAAACTTGTGTATGTATTTAATCTCTCATTTTTTTAAATATGTATCCTTTGTTCATAATATACATATTATAATGTATGTTAATCACATGTTGTATCTTGGTAAGGTAGAATCGCGAGTAAAACCGAAGGATGCAGCTAGTATATAATAACATTCTCTACCTGCCTCCAATTAATTCGAGAGTAATAAAGAGGAGTTGGTAGAGTTCACCTTGCACACGGCAACAGAGGAAAAAGTTACTGATAAAGTATTACCTATTATAGTGACAAAGTTAAATTTATAGTGAACTTTACCTTCGATTCAACAAGTGTTCGTTAGCCGATAACGTTGTGCGGAAGTAAACACAGAAATGTTCGCATGTGTGAGATGTTGCCAATCCCGCAATGGCACGGCCGCCGACAATAATAATTATTGGCACAGGCGACGTCACACAACCAGCACAACCGCATTGCACACTCCACTTTCACTAGCCATCTGACTACTTTGAATACATACTCAGAAATTCTTCGAGATCAACTAGTAAAAAACTTCGCTCGAAATTCCCGCGCACGCACACATGTCAAACTCATTCAAGATTCCCACTATGAATGCCAACCGGAAAGTTTCTGCTGAATTAAGTATAACGCACGATTATTAATGTTTGAACGTAGAGATAATGCGAAGATCGAGCCTCCCACGTGCTGCGCTTCGGACGCTACCTGCGGAATGGTACTATTCTTTCCAATTCATGCGGAAAAAATATCGTAAATTTTATTATGACGTGCACACGATGGCAGCTGTCTGTCGCGAAACCGCGCCACAGATTGTAGAGCAAGGAACAATGTGTAGAGGTGAACATGTGGAATGGAACTTTTTGTAAACACTAAACATAGCAACCAATAAGGTTGGACAACAAACCCGTGTTTGCGTGCGGCATCTAGCGGTAATAGTGGTTGTAGTTTTTTCAGCGCTGCTTTACCAACAATGTCAGCTAAACAAAATGAAAACTTTTTCATACTACTTATTTACTATTCAGATCTTTTCTTAATTTTCATTCGCTAACAATTTTATTTAGTATATTTAGTTTAGTTTGTTTTGATTCCCAATAATGTATAATTATATATTGCCTGAAATAAATTTCCTATCCCGTAAGTCACAAGTAAACAGCATAAGTACCTAGGTACTATTATGCTAAACTCATTTTGGATAGAAACGTAGGATTCACAACCAGTCATGATGTAAAGTCTCATGTAAAGGTAAAATACCATGATTATATTGATGATATGACGAGAAATATCTAACTTTTCAAAGTTTTCAAATAAGTTTATTGGAAATAAGAATACTTTTATACATACCTAATAATATTCGCGTAGTTCATGCGTCAAAATCAATGATGTTATAAGTATACTCAGAATAATAATAATAAATAAATAATTAAATATTCGGGACATTTTTGCACACACTGTCATCTGACCCCAAACTAAGCAAAGCTTGTAATATGGCTGCCAGAGACTGATATACATAGGTACATATAATATATTTTTAAATAAATACTTAAATATATATATATGAACACCCAGATATAGAACAAACACAAATGTTCATCACATAAATGTTTGCCCTAGGTGGTTTCGAACCCACACCCCCAAGCGCAGAAGGCAGGGTCACTACCAACTGGACCAAAGGGGCCATCAATAAATCCTTCTTCTGAGGTTATATAGAAAACCTATTATGTCTTCCGTATCAAAACTGACAAAAGCAACAAAAATACTAATCAAAGAGAAGTGTATTGTCACAATTTCCCGATATTATGGTCACAATTATAATAGATAATAATCTGTGCATTGTATAATAATTACTTTCACAAAAAAATAAATCACTAAGCTAGTTAAATATCTACTTCATTTGTAAAAATGCCACCGAAAGAAAATGCCAAAAAGCCTCCTCCGGCGATAGTGCGCCCTGCGATCAGTACCTCCAGTCTGTATTACGTTCCTGAAGATGTCATTGAAGGTTTACAATCAATTCAAACATGTTTTTCTATATGTACACAAATAGCTTTCAATTCAGAGTGCCTGTCAGCAAAGGCTTCCTCTAGCTCTCTCCAACGTAGACTATCAGAAGTTGAACTTTTCCAGTAGGTATGGACTATGGACCCGCTGTCAACTTAGTTCCATCTTCCCGTCTTTTGACCGGCCTCTCCTTACTTCTTTTGCCATCTATTGGGTATTTGTTATTATTTTACTCTATTTGTCATACTTGCTGCGAATCATATTATGTCCCGTCCAACGCCATTTTGTTGATATTTCTTAGTATGTCTATGAGCTTCGTTTTCTTTCTGATAGTTTCGTTTGGTTTCGCCATTATTATCCTATCTTTTCTCCTGATGTTTAGTAGGTATGCTACGTTCCATGGCTCTCTGGCAGCTTTTAAGTATTTCTCTGTTGATTTTGCTCAGTGTCCATATCTCACAGCCATATGTTAGACAAGTAAGTATGTAGGTAGTGAAAATGTTTCTTTTCATTTTTAAACTCAAGCCTTTGATATTCATTATTTCTTAAATGCAATTTTTTTTTTTTTAATCCATTGCAATTCTTATGTTGATTTCTTTTGTTGTTTGGTCTTCCAAGTTATTATTTGTCCCAGGTAGGTTTGGTATTCATTGAAAAATTCTATCCTTTCTTCCCTGATGGTGATTTCCACTTCATAATGTGTTTGTCATAACTGTGAACCAATAACTCTAATGATGATTTTACTATAACTGCGCCTGGTGGATTTGAACATGATTTTCCAGTTTCCGAGAGATATTGATGTTCCCATGATGAAGATTATTTTCCTATCATTTCATCAAGATCTGTTATAAGGTATAGTCTCAGAGATAACAGGCACAAAAACACAGAGTTATAGATATCTTTAAATATTTTATATAATATAATAATATATATAAATTAATATTCATATATATAATATTATAATATACATATCTGTGAGGTAGATAGTTTAGTTATATTATGGTATTTATGGTACTGGTCATACTAAATCTACTTTACTGTTATTACACCACAGGCTTTGCAGAACGCGTAAAAGCCGGAATAGACTGGACCCTCACAGAACTGGCTATGCAGCATCATAAGCAGCGTTGCAAAGGAGAAGTAACAAAAGTCACATTTTCAGAAGCTCTCCAATCAAAAATTGAGAACAGTATCTTCGGAGGCATTTTGAACGTAGAATCGACTTTAACTCTTGATCAGCACTGGGAACTACTTTTACCGATAACGTTGTGGGATAATGAGAATTTTGCGACCGATGAGGGCAAGATTTGCTTCAATAATTATAACAATATAACCGATGGCATGATGAAATTGATCAAAAAAGCAGTGGCAGTCGGTGACCGAGAGGTTTTAAGGAAGGAAATTAAATTGGTCAACGAATTGAGAGTCAACGATTGCATGGTAAACTGATGTGTTGAATTTATTTGAGTTCTAAAATATATATTTTTTTCCTAGAACCGTAAAATCTTCACACAACATAATGGCGTCAATTCTGTCATACCACTCACTAAACTAAACCAATCTGACAGGACTAAAATTATCTGCCTCTCTTTTCATTTTAATATGTGAGAGAAGGATGGTAACAATTTTAGAGTTGTCTAATTTAGTTTAGAATACATTAGAATCGATGCCAACATCTACCCAAAAACACCCGGCTAAAAGTTTTATTTTTTTAATGATACAAACTTTTTTAAATTGCATATTATTTTAATTTTTCAATGCATCATGGCAAATGTGACTAAGTACCTTGGTGTTTTCTTTCTTTGTTCTATTTTCAGATGACAGAACTAGACGACAAACTGAGCGAGTTCAAGAAACTGGTCAATTTGAACCTCTGTGGGAATTATATATCAGATATAGACGCAAGCCTGATCCCCCAAAGCGTGAAATCCATTGAGCTGCAGGCCAATTGCATAAAATCCGTACAAGGGTTCGCGGAGCAATTGCCACATGAGCTACTTTATTTGGGACTTGCGAAGAATTGTTTAAACAACGGTAAACTACGTTACCTTGTCCATAAGGTAGGTATAGAATCATGTGGTATGTATGGAGGTACACACTTTAACTCAGAGTTGCGTTGCACAATCTCTTGAACCCTTCAATCACACCTTTTTTTAACGTAAGTAAATCGGTTATTCAGCTTAAACCTATAAAAAAGTTGGGGAATTAAATACAGGCATAATTTCGTAAACTTGTACTTTCCATATTCCCAATAACAACCTCAAAGTGCCTACCTCGCCCTGCCATTGTTTAACTTAACATCGTAGAAAACATTAGAAAAGGATAGGTAAGTTCTTTTGCTGTTTTTACAGATAGCGTCGGAAGCTTTTCACAATTTCCAAGTTTCCTAGCTGTACTTGATATGTCCGATAATGACATCTATGATCTGGAGCCAGTACTGCAAGTGTTATCCCATCTGCCTAACCTCTCTTCGCTGATGCTCGCAGGAAACCCTTGTTCGGTACGCTAGCTTCCGACGTAGTTTGTGTAGTTTTCATAGATGGCGTTATTTTCAATTGTAAATAAAAATTTCTTTATTGATTAGATTTACATGTACGTGTTTCCCATAGGTTTGTATGGGGTACCCTAAAGTTACATTTTCGAGATTACCACGTCTTAAATGGTTGGATTTGCGCCAGATCCTACCCACAGATAGACCAGCAGAGGTCGAGCAATACGAACCACATCCAGACGAGTTGCGTTCCGCATATTTTTATTTTACAATATTACGGGTCATGTCTGCTGTTGTGCCTCCTAAACCAGAGAAGGTATTAAATTAATATAATTTCAAAAACATAGCTGCTATGCTACTTAATTAAGACGTTTTTCAGTCTATCATTAGACGTTTTTCAGTCTATCATTGTCCTTGCGACAAGCATTAAATTACGTTTTCAGCAAAGAGTCTCTACAAATCGCCGTTTATCTCAAATATTTACAAATGGGTCGAACGCAGCCCAAGGTTAACTCTCCCAATACCTACTGCTTATCTCCGATATTATAGAATAGGTGCCTATATGTCTAGTACTTCTACATATTATTCTTACACATCATGTTGCCACCTGCCGTGCTTGTCCTTTGGCGCTAACGTATAAAAATAAAGTCGCCACCTTGTATTATTTTCCAAAACTTTTTTATTTCTATTGCTAATGTGTAATAATGATGAATTATTCACTAAGAATTTGATTACGTCCACAATTGTAAGCAATGTAATGGTGTAATGTGATATGGTGTAGTCTCCATACCTATGACTTGAACTTGATCAAGAAATCCTTGACTTGAATTTGATTATAACTAACTTGTTTGACTATATTTACATACCTGGGGCCTTACGGACAACAGCTATTACAGGCACCTAATCTACTCAGTTGACAAATCACGCGACCGCAAACCGTATCTGGGCGCGATAAGGTTTGCGGTCGCGTGATTTTCCATCTGAACGGATTAGGTGCCGCAATTAGCTGTTGTCCGTAAGGCCCCTGGCCAATGCACAAGATGTGCGACGCCAAAATTATCTTGAAAGGAATAAAGTAGTGACAGCAAAAAAAAATGTGTTTCTGTACAGGGAGCCACTAACACATTTCATATAGAGCTGGAGATCCCCTTACTAGACTCAAAGCGGCGACAGTTCCTGATGTTCCGCCAGAATGAATCCCTGACGGAAATGCTGCCACCTCCTGAATATGCCAGCGTCGAGGACTTGCCGGCCAAGTTGCCGTCTGCTTTCCTTGAAAGCAAGACTTTTGTTGCTGGTAAGAATTACATATAGGTACATACTATATACTAATATAATAGTAGGTAAGTACTACGTACATAAGAAGGCTATTTTACTTTAGGTAATTTACAAACTCATATTGCCAAACTTATTTATTTATTTACCCGCCCGCAAATTCCTTTGCGTGAACTTTAAAATAGCCCCTGCAGACGGAGTTGCTACACAATGACATCGTCTAACAGACAACACTAAAAATTTAAACCAATAAGAGAACCATAAATATATTTTACAACACATTTGCTCAAAAAGTGCACTTACGAAGCCTGTATACATCGTTCGAAAGTTAAACATTACGCATCATACAACGGAGCGTGTGGTAATGAATTTTACCGCACGCTCAGATGTATAGCACCGTGCGTATACTTTACGGTATTTTTTTAATTTCCATTTCCATATTTTTTTTTTCATTTGTAGCCTTTTTTTCTCGCAAATGTGTTGTAAAACGTTACTATGTGACAAACTCGTGACTATGGTAAGCCCTCGACTTCGTCTCGGGCTTACATTCGTCTACTCGTTTGTAATAACCAACTTACCGCACTTGTATCATAAAAAATAACTATTTTATGACAAAAACCGGCCCCATCTCAGCATGATGCTATGGTAGTAGGTACATACACATACACAACCATATGTTAGCCACAGAACGGCTGAGAGGGGCTGAAGCAGATGCTGGAGAAATCCGTATATTTTTTTTTATAAGTAATGGCCAAGTGCGAGTCGGTGACAAATTTCTGTTCATATCCATGTTATAATTGTGTTATACTCGAGCGCCTAGCTGTAACAAAATAATTAACTTCGACTATTTTGAAAGGCGTTATAATAACTGGTGATTCGGTTACTTGAACGATCTTATTGTATTTTGTAGTGGTACGGAACCCTCAGTGCACGAGCCCAAAGCGCACTTGGTCGGTTTATTTTTAGAACGTATCTTCACCAAATTTGAGTAACAAATCCGAGAACTCTTTTGCACTTAGATTAGATTACCTACCGCCTCTTTGAGCCTGCATGTTGGTGGTCAAATGCAGCAGTGTGGTGGTGGGCCAGAGACTTAAACTTTTGAGACAGGCGTTTACTTCGTCAATTCTGGCGAGTACCTCGTAGCAGTGTCTGCCTGAAATCTCCGCCAAACAGTACCGTAATGCCGCCCATGGGTCGTTCATTAATTTTAAAAAATCGTCATAACTTTGCGCATAAAATTGTCTCGCAACAAAAGTCGGTTGATCATATTAAATTTATCTGAGAATTTCTATCATTTAAAATATCATCAGAAGAGGCGTCGTCCCACGAATCCGATATCTACAAAGTTCTTACTACGAAGAACTCGCTGGAGATCCGCAACTACACGACGTTCGAGAGCAACCGCGTGCAGTGGAACAAGGTGATGAACTTTTCCGAGCCGGCCGTAAAGATCTTCTGCCCTGACCTCTCGGCTCTCAGGGACACTTTCAGAAGCGTGATAACAGTGCGACTCGTTTATTCATTGGTTAGTAGTATTAAATTTTTTTTGATATTGACTTGTACTGTTGGCCTTTTGGCCTCTACAGCTTGACCGGACTAGTTAGCGAACGCAGAGTGCGTTCGGCATAACTTGGTTGTTTAAGTTTAGGGGCGACTAGCACAAAGGCACCTCGAAGGTACGAAACTCGACTTGGGCCGTCGCCGGGAGTGTGAATCAGACTTGCCCAGGCACCCCAGAAGGGGTGTGCCCTGGAGCCCTAACGGTTGGTTGAACTGATTGATCATTTGGAGAGAATCTAACCGATCTTCTAACAGATCCTGTGAGAAGCAGTGCGATGACCATCTCTAAGCTTCCCAAACGTTTCAATGTAATCTGAGAGACTGATCTTTAAACATTTTCACTACGAAAAATTACTTTAATTTTAAATAATAATTCGGCATCTTTTTTATTGAATTTTAGGCTTGCTTTTGATTGCCATCTTGACTGATTTTAAACAATGATACAGTCTACGATGGAACACGTATGCCTAGAAGAAAACAACTCGCAACTTGAAGACACCCATAAAAGTGGAATCAAAACGCTTTGTAGGTACGGGTTTTCAGAATATCGACCAAGAAACCATGTCACCGTTTCATGCTCGCCCTGGCCGTCCGAAAGAAAAATGGGCAGGAGGGAATTAGATCATACAGATCTGATACAGACTTACCAAAATGTATCCAAAAACAATGATAGACTAATTTTGCACCGATGTCAATATCAATCGTCCGGGTCATCACCTCAATTTAGGCAAGTGCTTACTCGTACTTAAGTATAGTTATTTAGAAATTTCACTATTTTTAGACTCAAACATCTAAAGCTGCAAAACCGGACAAGAAAAGCCAAGTATTCAAAGGGTCGTCTGAACAGCGGGTAGTGATCGCCACCATACGGTGTAAGCTCCAGCGATCCGACTGGAGCCAGCCTTCGCAGCATTTCCACTGGGACGATTCTCTCGGCACTAACGACGCTATCCACTGGGGCGATGGAGATTTAGCTGTAAGGAAGGTTTCTTTACCACCTAGCTTAGTTTTAGATGACGATAAGTCACAGGTCAGCCTGACTAAACTGAAATATACTAAAAGTTAAGGTAACACGTTAATTAAGTAATAACCAAAACGTAAAAGTTTTGAAACAATTCTGATATGTATACAGTTTAAAAAAAAACTACATATTCTTCTACTAAGGAAGAATATGTACTTAGGTATTTTTTTTATATTGTATTTTTTATGTTTTTTGTTAAAAGTCCATATTTTTTTCCATTTTTTTTTAAGTCCCTACTAGAACAGCCTACTCCATGTAATTGCGTATGTTCCTAGGACCGTTAGTTGCTAGTTGCAGTTAAAAGTCTGCATTTATCAAGTTTTGATTCGTTTCCATCCAGGTGCTGCAATACTCCCAAGCGCCTATAAAGGTAACAAAGGGCAAGCCCGGTGACACGGGACCAGATTCCCGGCAACTTCCACCTGACAACCTTACTTGCCATTTTGGTTTCGGAATCGAAACCTCACGTTGAAATTGTTGAATAGTGCATTCGAAGAATTATAGTTGCGATGTTAACGTAATAAATCCATTTCCTAAATTATTCAGCTCTTTTTGACATTATAAACGTTACATCATTGGCTTCTTGACATTAATTTCTAGAAAACGTGGGTACTATCGAAGCACATATTTTTTCCATGCCGATCTGAAACAGCATTGATTTCAGTAAGTTTTCCAAATATTACGTCTACTTAGTTATTAATACCTCTATTACCTACCTCTTTTGACCTTTTGAAAACAGTGTACACTGCGATTTGCCAGTCGGCCCTTAGTTATTGTATATCGATTTGGGGTGGTGCTTGCATAACAAAAATTATTGATGCTGAAAGAGCTCAACGCTCCGTACTAAACGTAATGAGCTTCAAACCATTCCGTCACCCAACTAACTATCTTTATGAAGAATGTCAGTTGTTAACTGTTCGCCAGCAGTACATTCTCCAACTTGTCGTTGCATATCATAAAAAGATAAAAGTATTACCTGCCCTGACTAAGCCCGTTACATGTCCCATGAAAGACATTTGTATTTTGCGAATCTCCTCAACATCCTTTGCTAGAAGACAGTCCTACTTTCGTAGTGCATTTGTGTATAATAAACTCAACAAAATTTTAAATTTCCACACTATGACTCGACATCTCTGCAAAAAAAAAAACCTTTAAAGCTGGCTACTTAAGCAAAGCTATGAGTCCACAGAATCAATTTTAGTAATCTTGTCATAATTCCAGATCTGATTATCACACACCAAACTCACATTATCTCATTATCTATTAATAATAAAACGAGGGTATTAACATTTATTAGTACACAAACACTCCCAATATTCCCAAATATTTTTAACATTCATTCCTGGCCAATGTCGCATCAGTGCAACTCCATATTATGGGGTATAAAACTGCGTGGCAATGTCTAACTCAGACCTACTAACATCTCGACAGGTTTTGCATGCTTTATTTTCCTTTTTTCTTTGTACAAAGCTAATGTGTAATCGTCACATGACCAACCACCTGTGTTCGGCGGAGGGTATTGGTATGCCACCTCACAGGTTTTCCTAGTTTGGGTACCAATGCACTTCCACTAGGAATATATGTAATGACACCATGTATTACAATCATTAAGAAGACGTTTGTTATCAATAAATTTTCATTTTCATTATCAAATTTTCAATAAACGTTATGCATACCTAATTTATGTAAAACAAGCACTGTGACTAGTGTCATTGTATGGTGTAATCTTTGAGTAGGTAGGTATAAAATAACCTACGGAACCTATGGAATGTATACTCAAAGGTATAATCATAAGCATAGCAAACTTTTTCCATTATCATTAATTTGTTTCACTTTTATCTTCACTATCTTCACACATTTCTTGCTCAATGACTTTAATTTTACAATGACCAAATCGTTGTTGGTCAGCTTATGACAAAATCTTCCTGTAATCTGTTTAGTATAGCCGCTATAACCATCCATTTCCTCAATAAGGACAGTTCACGATCTGAAGGGGGCATAGTCAGTAGTTGTGAATGGCCGTCAGCGGGCAGGAGCGATGGGGCAGTCAGCTCGAGTATTTACTGTCATGTCTTGGATACGCAGTCGGAATTGGAAACATTTGGAGGTTTCCTTACCTTTGTTACCGTAATGGAGGAGGTAATTATTGTGTACATTCTTATATTACGTCTCTCTAGCAGCACCCCGAAAATTCTCCCGCTATCCTCAGAATTTGTTTATCTTATATAAAAAGTGCCTATAAATAAGCCGATATGTGTTAATCCAGAGTATGAGCTACCACCATACCTAAATTCGTGGAGTGCGGATAAAAATAATACGTATAGTATATACATTATACCGAAAAACCGGTTCGCTCGAAGAACTGATAACTGATGGGGAAGAAAGGTTCTGGACTGTAGACCACGAACCGGAAGACGCAGCGTAGATAGGCCTCCCACTAGATGGACCGACGACATTTTGAGAGTCGAGTATCCAGTGGATGCGAAAGGCAGGCTGTCGTTCAGTGTGGAGGTTAAAGGGGGATGCCTATGTTCAGCAGTGGACATCTTCTGGCTGATGATGATGATACATTATACATACAAACTTTCGCATTTATAATAACAATGTGATTAGTGTGTGGCAGTTCTGCTATAAGCTACGTCCACGCATGATTTCAACACGGCCTATTTCGTGGTATTTATTTCCATGTTTTTTTTCTTTATCATGTTTTTCCCATGAAGCATTAGTTTTGATTTTATAACTTTGCATTTATGGTAGGTATACGACTATTCCGTCACCAACAATCGATGCATTATATGTTTTCAGCTAAAAAAGTTGACTCTTATGCATTCTACAGATATATTATTTTGTGTAGATCTAAAAAACGGGTTCAATATACTCGACACACTTATTATAACTATTCTGTTTTTGTTTTCAGGCGCATTTCTCATTCCATACTTCCTGACACTATTTATATGCGGCATACCACTCGTCTATTTAGAGACAAGTCTGGGTCAATTTGCGAGCGCAGGATGTATTTCTGTCTTCAATATAAACCCTCTTTTCAAAGGTAAAAAAATATATGCTTTTATGCGACTGAGTGACTATTTCATTAATTTGAAGTAGATTTTCCAATCTAAAACTTCGCGCTCCACAATAGCATCTACGTATTTTAAACTCAATTGCAAATTTAGTGGAGGAGGGAGTTTAGGTTTTTTAATTTTAGCAGTTTTAGTTTGGAAGCTCTCTAATTTATTACTTAAATCATAATTAAGACAATTAAGCCTTACTTCTTCAATGATATAATCTAGGTATTTTAAAGGTCACAGTGAATAGTTATCTTCTAAGTCTGAGCTTAATATTTTACCAACAGTCGAGTTGACGGTTGAATGCGGATTTATAAATGTATTTTTTTTTTTTTAATCATGAATTTCCTTTCTTCAGGTGCTGGTTACGCTGCCATCGTTCTAAATGTGATAGCTGTGACGTATTTCTCTTCTATCATGGCATATCCAGTCCTCTATATTTATCATTCGATGAGCTCACCACTGCCCTGGCAGGGTTGTGGAAATTCCTGGAACACTGACAAATGCACTGAGGTAAACTAAATCTGGATTTTGAGATTAATGCACCTTACTCCAGTAAAATGTGTAATTTTTTTCAGATAACAGGAAATTCAAGCGTTTTTACTTCCAACAGATCTGTTTCTACTCCAGAGGATGAATTCTTTCAGTAAGCAAGTTTTACATGTTTATCAGATCTGCTAAGAACAATGACCCTGGATAGTTGGTAATTTAGTTTAAAACGGATGTTTTCTTGTATGATATTTATAGACTTGCCTATTATTACTTACTCTTTTTTTTTACAAATTTTACTTTCAGCATACGGCTCTTACGAATGTCTCCAAGCATCAACGAAATTGGTGGAATAGTCTGGCCCGTGTTTTGGGCGAACGTCATCTGCTGGGTCATAGTCTACCTCTGCATCTGTAATGGTGTCAAGAGCGTAGGAAAGGTGAGCCTCGGAATACGTTGATTCGGCATCTTTCCACTTTTTGGCGCGTTGCCGACGTGTCAATCACATTGGAAATTTCTTTGAATCCTAACGTGTAAATATTTTATTTTCAATTCTCAGATCGTGTATTTTACAGTAGCGTTCCCGTACGTGGTATTGTGTATTTTATTTATACGCGGCGTGACTCTACCCGGTGCTTGGAAAGGGATTTTGTTCTATATTTGGCCAGACTGGGGACAATTAGCGAAACCTAAAGTAAGTAAACAGAGCAGTGTGATACCCTGACCTATTTTCATAATTCGGAATCTGACCTTACAAGGCAAGTTGCTGAGTGGTTTACTCACCTATTATGATTTATGCTTATGCTTGAACTAAAAGCTGTTGTTTTATTAACAGGTGTGGGCCGATGCTGCAACACAACTATTTTTTTCTTTAGGACCTGGATGGGGAGGTTTGATCAGTATGGCTAGTTATAACAAGTTTCATTACAACAATTTTAGGTATGTACATAAGCAATGTGCATATGAAAAGCTTTGTAATATAATCGGGATGTCCTTATTGAGAAATGTATCTACACAATAGTACGATAAATTTTTGTCACTCTCTGTGCAGGTCATCAGTGATAATACCCCTTGTAAATAGTGGCACAAGCATCTGGGCTGGTTTCGTGGTGTTTTCCGTACTGGGGTTCGCAGCAGACCGCACCAACCTGCCGGTCGGAGAAGTTGCCACCGCAGGCCCTGGTCTGGCCTTCATCACCTACCCAGCAGCCGTTGCCATGATGCCAGCCCCAAACTTCTGGGCTGTCATTTTCTTTGTTATGCTGTTTTTCTTGGGAATTGATACTATGGTGAGTATGTAAAAAAATAACTAAGCTAAAGTGAATTTAGTTGGTCAATAAGAATACTCTTAAACTTTATACTACAGCTTTCGTTAAGTCCATAACCATAATAATGATATGATATATATATATATATATATGATATGTTTGTCCTTTTTTTACGCTACAACAAATGGACATTTTGCATAGAATGACATATTTAGACTTTTATGCCGAAAAAATATATTGTTGTTAAGGGAATCCACCTGAGGTACACTGTAGGTGGTGAAACCGCGACGCGCAATTTATCCCCTTTACTGGGCTACGCGGAAAGGGTGTACTAAGACGAAAGATGTCCACAGTATCCATCATTATGAACAACTTTTACTATGAGAGCAACTCTGAAATCACAAAAAAAAATCTGCTGTTCCATAGAAAACGGTCATTGACACTCGACAAAATGTACCTATGGAACAGCTGATATTTATGTTGTGATAAAAGAGTCAGTCCAATAGTAAAAATTATTCACAATGATGAGTATAGCGGACCCCTTTCGGCTTAGTACACTCTTTCCGCGTAACCCTCTATGGTCATTGTTTTTCAGTTTGTCACTATCGAAGCAGTGATCACAGGTTTTATCGACGAGTTTCCAGCGCTCCGTACAAGGAAACGATTGATCACACTCTTGACTTGTTTGGTGCTTTTCGCAGTTTCAATAGTTTGTAACACAGAGGTTGGTATTTTTATAACGCTAAAATTTTGCTTTGATATACATGTTTGTATTCAATTCGGAAAAAAGCGTAAAAGTAAAGGTATATACAATGGCTCTGGACTCTTGATTTGCCAGGAATAAAGCTGTCGTAAAGCTTTGTGTGGCTAAGATCATACGACCATAAAACCATACAAGTATAACTACATCATAATAAACTAGCCCAGTGCGAGTCGGGCTTGGGCACTGAGGGTTCCGTGCCGCCACAAAATTCAATAGATATCAATTAAAAAACCGACTTCTAAATGAGTAAAATATGCAATTTCGGTTCGGTGAAAGAAATGATAAGGTCGTCCAAGTATCCAAATTACCAGTTATAACTTGTTAATGAACAGAAATTTGGCACCGAATCACACTTGGCCATAATAAAAAAAAAAAAAAAATATTGCGTGTGTACTATAACCATGCCATGTTTGACGCTCTTACGTATCACCGTATTTTGAGCCGTATTTACATTAGATCAACTACAAAAAAAAAACTAAGAAAAAATATGTTTGTTGTAGGAGGACCCCTCTTTAGTTTTTATTTTTTTATTATTTCTTAGTTAATCCGCCGTATCATTACATATTCTGTGAAAATTTCAACTGGGTATCTATTACTGGCCGTTTAAAACTTTATGCTCTTTGTTTATGTGTTTAAAGGTAGGATGGCCGGACGGGCGGACGGACAGACGGGCGGACAGACGGACAGACAGACATACAGACTAGGAAATGGTTCAAGAATGAGAGGGAAATGCCAAGTCAATGAACCCACTGATAATTTTAATCAGTGACTAGACCACATCTATCACTTAACAATGTGTTCCTACTTAAGGCTAAGTTATATTAGGTTAGGTTAGGTGATATTTCTTACTTTGTCGTCCTTTTGTCGTATACTTATGACATTGTCTGATGTCTCTTAGTAACAGTAACTAATACAAATAGTATACACAAATTTTATTAAAATATGCTAAAAAGATAAAAGACCCATAAAGCTATAAGTAGTCGTATCAAGCAAAAACTTTGTTTCAACATTTTCATATTTGGATGTTTATACAATTGTACATTTTTTTGTTCTTTATGTGCAACTATATATCTTTTGACGGCGTGTTCTACCGCGTTGTGAACCAACAGCTTATTTTACTCAGGGATAGTGTATACTATTAGCAAAATTATTTCTGAATCGATTTAGTAGTTCCAGATATTGCCCCTATCAACATATCGTCACAAAGTCAAACATTTACAAACTTTACCTCCTTATAATATTGTCGTAGTTGTAGTGTAGATGAAATTAGGTCTTATACTATTATCTTTACTGCGTTTAGGTAAATATTGAAAGACGAAAGCCACTTCAATTTTCTATAACTGAATTAGTGTTCCTCAATAGTTTCAACCTGGATGTCTTACTGTCTTCAAGTCGCGTGTGAATCGGTTTATCTAAGCAAGCGTGCTCCATAGTAAACAGCATCAATGCTTAACAACAGGCGAAGTGGCCGTCAAAAGCAAGTATTTTATGCAAAAAAAAACCTATTTCGTTACCTTTTATCAAAGTAGGTTAGTTTCAACAAATTGAGTTCATCAACTAGTTTAGGTACCATAAAGATAGGCACCTACACTTTCCTCAGATTGGCAACAAAGTAAACAGTGATAAGGTGACGTTCGCGTGTCTGGCCCTCTTGAAACTTGCTCGCATGCATGACTGTGAGCTGGTTTAGCATGATAACCTGCTACCCTGCCTTCCGCTAATAATTGAATTGAATTTACTCTACCAAATTGCCTCTTTACTGTGATTGAAAATGTTACAAGCTCAATTTGACCGATTCTTTTTGACTAAATTTGACAGAAATTGTTGAGGTTAAGCCATCAACGTTAAGTAAGTTAAGTAGGTAGTAGGTTAAGTAATCAACATAAAACTTGTAACTGATTTACTCTCACCTTTTAATCCTGTAGAAACGTTATTTTGCTTTTTGTACGTTGAAACTATTAGAATCAGGCATTTATTTGCAATGACAACTGCAATAACAATGAAAACTGACGATTCAACTTTTTTACAATATTAGTTACATTCAAATACCCATACTTTTCAGTGAAATATTAAAAGAAAATGTTGTCATTCAACTTTTTTAAATTTTTATTGCAGTGCAAATAAATACATGGAAATGGTATAGGTACGTATAGGTATAGGTATGGTATAGGTATAATTCGTTCAGAAAAGAGTCGCTAGCATAAGCTGTGGATGTTGTTCGAAAGGCTTAGTGGAGGGCTTTCCTTTATCGAGTACCTAATGTCTTATACGCTTCAACAGGGTGGTCTCCACATAATAAATCTACTCGACGCGCACGTGGCGATAGCGGCGGTACCAATAATATGTCTGCTGGAGATCATAGCTGCGGTCTACACGTACGGCTCTAAGAAGATCAGCAGCGACATGATGTTTATGACTGGACATCCGCTGGGCAAGCTGTGGCTCTTTCTGTGGCGGTACATCATTCCTGCCATATTGATCGTAAGAAAAATAATTTTGAAACAAATAAGAACAACAATATAATCATCTTTAAGGGTAATAGAGTGAATAGATTTCTTCTAGATCAACGTGTTACATCCTCGGCCACGCTTACCATCAGGCGAGTTGGTGGCTAAATGTAGATCTATTCCATATTTACAAAAACCTATTAAAGTAACATAAATAAAAAAAATGCGGATATGTTAGTTTGTTGATTTGTTTGTTCGTCTTTCACAAGAGAGTAACGATCATCGTGTTTTTTTGCATAGGGGGCCGGAGAGTGATATAGTTTACCTTTTATCTTTTATTATAATATGAACGGATCCTGAAGGAATGTCCACGCGGGTGAAACAGTGGGGCGAGGCTAGTTCTAAATATTCAATCAAAACGACTCGACTGGTCTTTAGATAAAAAATAACTTATTCTGAATGCGTATTTTTTTTAAAAAGAATTACTCTTTGTGTATTTTGAATTAGCAAAAGTAATAAATCCAGAATGTATCTTTTATTGCAGGCAATAGCAGGGTACTCATTAAAAGAAGCTTCAGGCTGGGGATGGGTGGTGGCACTGAGTTCTGTTGCCGTCATTCCTTTGTATGGGGCTAAGGTTTTGTACAACGCTAAAGGCTCGTTCAAAGAGGTAACACGATGAAACCGGTGCGACTTACCTACGTCTCTTTTTATGATAGCCCGTTGGTCCAGTTAGTAGTGAACCTGCCTTCTGCGCCTAGGAGCGTGGGTTCGATTCCCACCTAGGACAAACATTTATGTGATAAACATAATCCGTCTTACTACAAAAGACACGATTAGACACGTGTTTAGCATATTTTTCACAGTGAAACAACTGCTAAACTCATGTCTAAAGCGTTCTTAAATCTTTTGTAGTAAGACGGTTTGTGTTTGTTCTATATCTGGGTGTTAATATCTATTTAAGTGTGTATTTAAAAATACATATGTACGAGTACCTATGTATATCAGTCTCTGGCAGCCATATTACAAGCTTTGCTTAGTTTGGGGTCAGATGACCGAAAATGAAAATGTCCGGAATATTTATTATTTATTGTATGCACTCCGTTTCGTTTCATTGTCCGCATTGTTTGAATAGCTTTTATACTAACAGCTAAAAACTATTTTCAGAGACTTCGAGACAGTTGCCAGCCAAATGCAGATTGGGGTCCATCAGAAGTACACATTCGGGAACGTTGGATATCAGGCGCAGAGCAGAACAACACCAGTGCTAAGCTTCACAACCTTGATTAATAACATTTTAACTAAGTGTAATTAATAACACTTAGTACCTTCGTAATTTTGTCTCACTTCTATTAATAAATAATAAAAAAATATTCAGAACATTTTTTCACTCAAACTAAGCAAAGCTTGTAAAATGGCTGCAAGAGACTGATATACATACATATATATTTTAAAATACATACTTAAATGAATATTAACACCCATATATAATCAGAAATGTTCTTCACATAAATGTTTGTCCTAGGTGGGAATCGAACCCACGCCCCCAAGCGCAGAAGGCAGGTTCACTACCAACTAGACCAACGGGGCATCATTGGATTTGAAATAAATGATGTGAATAATTACTACTAAAAGTTGTTCATAATGATAAGTAGTACAATGGCCTCCTTTCAACTTAGTGCTACCGTTCCGTGTAGCCCTGGTATAGTAGATATTATCGCTCCGGCCGCGAGGTTCGATCGCGTAGTTCGATCAAGCGAACCACGAGGATTTTATATAGTTGATTTGTGCAGGAGATCTAAAACGGCCACTTTGAGCAATTCACTAGAAAACGATTCATATAATTATTTCCTGGCAGATCATTAGGAATTCTGCTTTTTTTCGTAAAATGGGACAAAAAACTGGGTTATTGAGGTGAACTAGTGGATAGGAGAACAGATCTATAGGATGAGAAACTGCACCTGAGGGGACGGGGTCTCTGGGGTTTTAGCCCCGTGGAATCGGGGTACGCGGTGTCGCCACTCAACGACGGCTCGCCATAAAGCCGACGCTGCGTTAGTAGTGATTATTATTACTAGGTGTTACTAGTAGTGTAATGATTGGTGGTTACCTTAGTCAGTATGTAGCCAACCTCGTTTTAAACAAAACAAAAGTACTTCGGCTTACATTACACTGAAATAAAAATTGTATGGAGGTAAGTATTCCGTAAATAGTTTGATACATTAAACCACAGAAAAGAATATATATTTTTTACTTCTCTTTTCTGTGCATTAAACAAACCATATTTTATTCTATGGTTTGTAATAAGATACCTACTCTTAATATGTAGTTTTTACTAGGCTAGGTTTTGTTTAACAGCGTACAAAGATGTTACCTCATTGCTCGGAACCTCCTTGTTCCTTGTCAGGGTTCCGTACACAAAGGGTAAAAACGGGACCCTATTACTAAGCCTACATTGTATATCTGTCCGTCTGTCTGTCTGTCTGTCTGTCGGTCTATTCGTCCTACAATTAAACGGCTGTATCTTTCGAACAGAAATAGATAGCCAGTTATTTTTTTTTACAGAATATGTAATGTTACGGCGGATTTACAAAGAAATATTAAAAAAAACAAAAAGCAAAAATTTAAGGGGGTGTCCCCATACAACAAACGTATTATTTTAACGTATTTTTGTATTAGCTCTAATGTAAAAACGCTAATACGTACAAGCATCAAATTTGGCACGATTGTAGTACACACTCTTAAGTAGGTAGGTATAACAACAAATAATGACCACGTGCAAGTCGGTGACAAGTTTCTGTTACTTACCAAGTTATAAGAGGTAATTTAGCTTAAATTTTAATTTTGTGGTCGTACGGAACCCTCAGTGCGCGAGCGACTCACACTTGGCCGGTTTAATTTATGGCTTTATTTGACAACGACAAAATGTTTTCATTGTAATGTCAAAAAATCTAAAGTTTATTTCTTGGACCTACAAAATTATGATCATCTAAATTATAAGTTAATTAGGGCTAAATTAGCATCAAAATTTGTTGTTCAAAATTTTTGTAAAAGTAATCAGTATCAATGGATGATGCCAATACCAGTGGCGACGCGGGTGCGGCCAAACCTGATGATAAAGACAAAAGGGTTAAAATCCAGGTAATGCAAGGAACACAGAATCCAGATATCACGCAGAGTAAATTCTATGGGGTGAACTAAATAATTTGAAAGCTTAGCTGCACGGTCAATACGATATCTGACCGATATTGGAATATCGGCAATCGATGCAATTCGAGATCGTATCGCGCTCTCAGTATAGACTTTTCATTTACTACATTCACCGGAGGTGTCCTATACATAATATAGAAAATTTTGATTAGGGCTAGAGACTAAAAGATTTGTGAAATTGGTCAGTTTGGTACTTTTATAATTTTTGGACGATCGTCATTATGGACCCCTAGTAATTTTGGGACACTAGACCTTTTAGAACATGACGATTTAAGAAGCTGGTCTGCTTGGTATGTTAGACGGTTTGATATTCCAGTCAATGTAGCTGTAAGCCTGCAGAAGGTAATTAAACCATGAAGGGGTAACATCACATAATCAGAGAGAAGGTTATATAGGTACAGAAAGGTTGCAAACGTAAACTATAAATTTAAATTATGCCAATTACAATAATAAAACTAGGCTTTCAATGTACTTTACCAGAAGGATACCATTGTTATTTTCATAGAATATACCTTACATTATTACGGTTTTAGGGTTCCGTACTAAAGGGTAAAAAGGACCCTATTAATGAGCCTATATACGCTGCCTGTCTGTCCGTCTGTCTGGCCGCCTGTCCTACCTTTTAACGGCTGTATGTTTTGAACCCTAAAACCGTAATAGATAGCCAGTTGACATTTTCACAGAATATGTAATGTTACAGCAGATTAACTAAGAAATAATAATAATAAAGTCAATAAGTTAAATCTAAAGGGGGTACAACAAACGTATTTTTTACGTATGTTTGTATTTGTTCTAATGTAAAAACGGTAATACGTAACACTAAAATATAACAACAAATAATAAATAATGGCACAGTGCGAGTACGTGACCAATTTTTGGTCATTAACCAAGTTAAGCAACATAGGGCGCGGTCGGTACTTGGTGTACCGCCTGGGCGTGATGTTGTCTTTTTGCACTATTTTTTGGAACCCTCAGTACGCGACCACAACTCGCACTTGGCCTGTTTATTATAATAATTTCAAACTTTAGGTGGATGGTGAAGATGAGGTGGGAGAGCTTGGAGAAATGGGCCGTAAGAAAATGAAGCGGTTTCAGCTGCCGCCTGAACTTCCTCGATGGTGGCAGGCGAAGATAATACAATATGCGTGAGTCTCTACGAAATAATAAGTAAACTTACCTATCACATATATTATCACCGACATAGCTATTAAAATTTGCAAGTTGAAATGGCAATGCGCAGGCCACATAGCTCAAAGAACCGAGACCACGAACCGGAAGACGCAGCGTAGGTTAGCGCCACAGAAAAGTTTTTTTTTTGTTGTTTAAATTATAACGGCTGGGCAAGGCATTCTTGTAAGAAATTTGTTGTAGCCAGTTGCACCCATATAAACGAAACGTCACTCATTCGACATCAGTTAGCAACTGTGATGCGGTCAAAAAACTTTGAGACCTATTAACCTAAAAAGGTCCAAGTTCTTTGGATGCGGAGTTCGAAGCGTTAATCTAAATAAAAATGTTCAAAAAAAATTCAAATGTTGAATATCTATTTAAGTATGTATTTAAAAACTATATATGTATGTATATCAGTCTCTGGCAGCCATATCACAAGCTTTGCTTAGTTTGGGGTCAGATGACCGTGTGTGAAAAATGTCCCGAATCAAGTTTCTGTCAGAATGCCTGGCGACAGATTTTTCTTCTCATTTCCGTTTTCTCAATTCTCTTTTCTGTGGTTGGCGTCCCACTAAATGGACCAACGGCATCGTGAGAGTCGCGGGCATCCAGTAGATGCAGATAATAAGCTGTCGTTCCGTGTGGGGGTCAAAGGGGAAGGCTTATGTTCAGCAGTGGACGTCTTCTGGCTGATGATGATGATGATGATGAAGTATACTTATTTATTCTGTGCTATATATCATCATGCATCTGCCTATACTAGTCCTGTTGTTGACTGCTGGACATACCGTTACCATTTAATCATCATCATAATCAGCGTTTTAACAGTCCACTGCTGGACTTTTAGCCTACCCCCCTAAAGGGTGATTGGGCCATATCCACCACGCTGGCCCAGTGTGGGTTGGTGGATTCACATACACCATTGAATTCCTATAACTGATTACCATTTGATACGGAACCGTAAAAACCGCATTGTAATTGGTATATATCCGCTTAGGAGGTACAGGCGTCAAACTCAAAAATCCCCTAGGTTTTTGACGGCGGGGTTTAAATAATATATTAATGTCGTTGAATGATCTTTGAATAAACAGGGTTATAAGATAAGGTTATGCTAAACCGAAAGGAGGTTATTGTACTCATAGATAAATAGATAACTCTTTATTATTCACACCAGAAATTACATACATAAGACAAAACAACTTACTAGTGAAATAATTGGTGGGCGTATTGCTATAATCGATCTCTTCAAGGCAACTTTAGTATAGAGAGGACATACAGAAGAGGTAAAAGACGCGATATAATACGTAGTATATAAGACATAGACAAACATTATAATAATACACGAATATTGAAACAACATATAGGTACAATAATAATCTACATACCTGAATAAAAATACTACTTCCTACTAATATTATAAACGCGAAAGTTTGTATGTATGGATGTTTGTTCCTCTTTCACGCTGCAACGGAACAATGGATCGACCTGATTTTTTGCATGGGTATAATTCAAGAGCCAGAGAGTGACATAGATTTTTCATTATCATCATCACCATTTTTCATCACTCACGTTACTCACTCACTCACATCATCACACATACTTAGAAATATAAAGCGAGAACATAACTATACCGTAACTATTCCGAGATATTAGTGCAGTTTCACACGACTCTTGAAGACTTCCTGTGAGGGGTGCCTGTTTGATTTCTGTAGGTACTTAACTCATTTCACAGTCCGTCAATTATGAACAACTTTTACCATGACACCAACACTGAAATCGCGAAATAATATCAGCTGTTCCCTTCGAACAATTATGATTGAAGACTGTTCCATAGAAAATGGTCATTGACACTCGACAAAATGTATGGAACAGCTGTTTTGCAACAGCTGGTTTGGTCGCATTGTAAAAGTTGTTCATAATGATGAGTATAACGAACCCCTTTCGGCTTAGCATGCCCTTTCCTTGTATCCAGACTCGCATTATACTACTGTCATTAATATACAATACAATTACCTAAATAAAAAACGCAAAACTTATGGATGCTATTGGGTTAAGAATTTTAAATAATTACAGCATTATGAAATTGAACTTTTCAATTAATAAAATTTAATTGTTTCGATTGAACCTCCGATTCTGAATAAGGTTTTCAGGTTGTTTTGCGTTATTTTGATGACGCATTGTTTTAGTATTAAAAAAAAATGGAACTGGAACCGTAGTCAAGGACGTCACTACGAGTAGTATCTCTCCCTGATAACAGAATGTTTTAACTAAAATTTGTATCGTGCCTAAACAATATAATATCTAATGTAAACATACTGCGCACGTGCTCACGTGACCCCGCACAGTTATCGCCGCAATAACATCTCTATTCCGAATGATATGAAATGACACCAATACTCGAAAACTTATTCGAGTATAACTAGAATGGTACGATATAGCACCGATTTCCATAAACATCACGCGTCGGTAGCTTTTTATGGCTAGTGAGAACTAGACTACACAGCTTTCAATTTGCAATAGTCACACCATGCTATTACAAGAATTAACATTGACGGCTGCCTTCATCTCGTTTCTATCACTACTGGTTTTTTTTTATCTCTATAGGTATCTTAACCAAGCAGACGATAATCATTGAAGAAAGCTTACTTAAATTTTGTAAAAATATTTTTATAAATATACTGACCCAATTTTCAAACTAGAACACCCAGATTTTAAAACTGGAACGTTCATGCACAAAAGTTTCAATGTCTATAATTATTGGGAGGTATCGCGAAGGACGGCTTCATGGCATCCGGCTGACCCGGTCGCGGCGACGTCCGCGCTATCCGGGTCACCTCTGGACGAAACCAACTCACGGCTTACTCTTAGTCCATTAGTCCACTACACCTTGCCTCTGTCTGTCTTTCCGCAGCATTACAATCTTGGAGTGTTCATAGGTTATTACTGGGCAAATGTGCTCCATCTTCGGCTGAATCATCGCTTCCCATAAGGCGAGATTACGGTCAAACGTTGGCATAGTCCGATGTAATAAAAAATACGCGCGAAACCCCGTCGAGGACCTAGTCAAATCATAGTCGATAGACGCACTTCCTTACAAACGAGATGAACTAGACGCACGCGTCTGATTGCTCATGACGTCATGCACATTTAACTCTTATATTCATAATATTTTTTTCCATAACATAATCACACTGTGTGTCTACGTTCTCTTATTTATACTAACATGTTTCGATGACGAATCGGTGATTATATTTTTTTACACACCATTCAAGTTCTTCAAACTATTTACACCAACAAAAGTCCTTCCCGTACAATTTGAATTCGAACAATTAACAGCAATTAAAATTCAACATTCAGGTGTCGATTGAGCTCAGAAATGCGCGGGAATTACCCATCAGAGGTGTCAGGCGATAGATTAATGTTCGCGTGTGAACACGTGGGGTGTCGGCGCCGGGTGGTTCCGTCGGCTCGTAATGGCGCCGGCAGTCATTGCACCTTCGGCCGCGGGAGTGGCTACATGCACTTTCGACAGTTCACACAATGCAACGGACGGAATCTAGTGCTTCCGAGAGCTCCTTCTGGACGACGATAGAACTCCTCGCCGGTCGAGACAGGAGGCGGACCACGTCTATCGGAGACGACAATGCTGTGGTCATCGATCTCCCCAAAAGAGGAGCGTCTTCACTCAGGTGGATGTTGTTATGAGCGATCTTTATTGCACAGTGCACACATAAGGCACTTTTTTCCATGCATGATTATTGACATTACAATGTTATCATCATAGGTAAGTACCTACCTACTTACTTGCGATAACAATCTGAAAGGTCAAAAATAATAATGTAAATCAAGTATTATTGGTTACTCTAAAACTTATTAGTACATCCATGTAACGCTAATTTTATAACACACACACACCCATACTTGCAATAATTTCTGTTAATTTGGCAGCATTTATATTTACTTTTGCACATTGTTGTGACTCCTCGCTGAATTTTAATTCCCTGTTTTGTTTGACGCTTATTTATTCGGTACAATTGACGTACTTATAACGTTATTATTTCGACTTTTTGCAAGCCTCTTCTATTGTAACTTCCACGTCTTATTTTGCGCTGTTATCGTTAATTAATAATGAAATGTATGTAATCGATTCACTTATCTATACTAATATTATAAAGAGGAAAGATTTGATTGTTTGTTTGTTTGTTTGCATTGAATAGGAACCGAAAATACTGAACCGATTTGAAAAATTCTTTCACTGTTGGGAAGCTACATTATCTCCGGGTAACATAGGCTATAATATATAAATATATATTCAAAAAAAATTGGGATCCGTACTAAAACTCCAATAATGTAACCCAAGGTGTAAAAAAATTTGATTTTCAATTTTGACTTTGCATGTTTGACAGTTCTAAGACAGGACAACGTCTGTCAGGTCAGCTAGTAATATTATAAGTAGGTACTACATTAGTAGGTACACTAGTACCTACTAGTGGTCATATTTAGTGCCTGCTGTACCAGAATGCTATTGTTCTGGTTCAAAGTGCTTCTCTGATAATTCCGGTATCTGTTAGGCATTTTGCGTCATTCGCACTCCCATTTTTAGGTTTTAAGGTAAACATTTTGCTATATACGCGTGTTGGATCTGTTATCTCTCAATGTTTTGTTGCGAGTGTATCTTTATTTAAGGTTTATGAAAAAAATTGCTGCTTCTTACAAACAGCATGTTCCCCTGACTTACGTAGGCTATTTATTGTAGCATTTTAGGAAGCGTATTAAGTCGATTTTTTTCTTTTCAGAAATGTTATAATATGACGTTTATAATACTCTGACAATAAGGCCTGCCGGTTCAGATTAGACAAGCGAGGGAGATCTGGAAAAAAATATAAGTGTGCAGTACTAACAGTTTTTGCATGAAGCGGTTTAGTATAGGAAAAAGATGAACACGTGAGACATTTGAACACGAACGATAATTGTAATAATGCATGCCTCCCTTATTTGTCTGATCTGAGCCTACAACTCAAACTAAATGAAAACACATGTATTGTGTTAGTTACTCTATGCTAAACATAGTATTTTGTATAAAAAGCTATTCAAATTCCAGCTAAATTGTATGCCTCATTTTTCAAGTAATTTATGTAGTGTTGGGTCGCTGCCTGAAGACCAAAGTCTATTGACATTATGTTCACCTTTCGCAAATAGATACGTGGCATTTAGGTAAAGATAATAAATGACATGTGCAATGTAGTATTTATTATTAGTGAAATAATATGTAAAGTTAAAATGCATAGTAAAAAAAACGCAACAATTAACAGGAATATCAAGTCAGATTCTTGTTTTCATACTTTGGAATGTTATCATAGGTTAGACACCTTCTTTCTTCTTATAGGTATTATTGTAAAAATATTTATACTTACTACATCTCACGGTATTCTCGCGATTTATCGTTGGAACCTTCCGTAACTACATGTCTACTTGTATTTCACAAACTGATAACGTTTCTCGATAGGGTATTTGACTGTATTAAAAATATAATTCGTGCTGGTGAAATGCAAGTAGACTAATGTATTTTTTTTTAAACCTGGTTATCAGCCAAAATAAAAATATGTATTTCATTGATCACGTGATTGGATTTTATTATGACGTCACTGAAAAGTAAATAGAGCTTTGCAACGTTTGAACGTTTGCTTATGTGTGACGTCACTAATTTCACGTGGCCCGTTAAATTTCAAAACGAGCGTTTACATAGTAGTTTAATAATTTTATTTTTGATCCGCCATATAAAACACAAATACTGAAAATCATAAGAATTAAATCACAAGATTGCTGTATTAATATAATAAACAATTTAAGATGGTTTCGTATAACCAGTCAAATTGGTAGTACTAGCATTGAAATGTATCTTATAATAGAATTTATAGATGAATTGGAAAAAAGTGGAATATTTGATATTTTACTAGACGCTCTTCAATTATGGACTTCCTACTAATTTATAACTAGTCACACGTACTAATTTATCTATACTAATATTATAAAGAGGAAAGATTTGATTGTTTGTTTGTTTGTTTGTTTGTTTGCATTGAATAGGCTACGAAACTACTGAACCGATTTGAAAAATTATTTCACTGTTGGGAAACTACACTATCCTCGGGTGACATAGGCTATAATCTATACCCGTGCGAAGCCGGGGCGGACCGCTAGTAATTAATATAATTACTCAATGTTTTAATTTTAGTATCATTGTATATTAAGCAACAAAATGTACCACCCGCGCTTAATGTTTGATAGCAAATGTTGAATAGTGCGTTTGATAGATTTCGACGATAAAGTTGTGTCGAACAAAAAGTAGTGGAAATTAGAAATTTAACCTTGTATAGGTTTGTTACCTTTCCCTACTTAAACTGAGTGTAGGTATATTGACACAGAAATTGATATTTACCAGAAGTTTAACAACTTCAGTGCTAATGTTGGAAATACCAAGTAGCTACCCTATAATGACTAAGTTCGACACATATGTAAATTTTATTTTTGAAATACATTTTACGTGTATTTATATACCTACTTTTAAGTAATACCCAAGTTAGGAAAAAGAGCGAAAAGCGTGATTTCATGCAAAGAGAAATAAATATCATTACCCGTTTATAAAAAAGATTACTTTGGAATAAGTAGGTGAACAAGCTAGACGTTTATATTGTGGTATTGATAACTTCAGATTAACTTTCTATGCTAACGATATTCGCGACTCATTGTCTGACGGATATTGGTACTTTGGCTGGTATCTAGGTCATGAGAAACTAGAAAATATATGCTATACCAGTTGTTGCAAACTATTGTAGTTATGAGATTATATTAGTTTAGTCTGGCCAGTCTATATTTAAAGGCACTTATATTATTGAGTAAGCGTCGTTTCAACTTGCTGCCAACTAACAATAAGCTTTAATGACAGGTCTCGTGAGCACATTAGGAATTTATAGTACGCAAATGCGTTTGACACACTTTATTTTCAGTTTTAAGGAGTGTTGTTATGGTATCTCAGTTTTGTATATAATAATATGACGCTGTAACCTGTTATTTGAGTTAATCAATTGACGGATTGTTTCGTATTAATCCAATTACATCGCATCCCATTATACTAATATTATGAATGCGAATTGATTTTGTTTGTTTGTTCCTCTTTCACTCAGCAGAAGAGCAATGGATCGATGTGATTTTTCGTATAGAGATTGAAGGGCCACCCAGTCGGAGAGAATAATAATACAAATACATTATTGTTTTTTTTGTTCAGCTTGTCTCTTCCCACTGCTGGGCAAAGGCCTTCCACGTATCTCTATCCTCCACCAAGTTTGCCCAGTTGAAAGAAAGAAAGAAAGAAAATTATTTATTTATTTATAATTGGGGCAGGTTATGTGATCCCCTGCAAGATTGGCCAACATTGTCACTCAATGGGAGCTTACCTTTGACAATATATAGTTGGATCTGCCTTAAACTTTATTAAGTACCGAAAAAGAATGGGGCGAGGTAAACACGTATTGCACACACTGATATATTCTTACTAGTTTTTCAAACGCACACTTCAAAATTGAGCGGACCGAGGGCGGGGGTGTAAGTGCTAATAGGAAAACTTATAACGCTTCCATTTATTTATTTTACTGAGGAGCCTACAGATGGCCAACGGCCCCTTCGTCGACCTCGAACTAGGTAGCGTAACTATCATCGCACCTTTTGCCCGAATATGCTGAACTTGGTTGAGGATATTGTTTATACCGGAAAAATGCACGCTTCCTGGGGGAATGACCAAACGGGTGAACCCGTGGCGCGCAAATATTAACTATACATGAGTTTTCGATAAGTAGGTAAGCTGCTATACGTTTTGAAATCTCCATTTACTCAGTAAAATTGTATGACATGCCAACTTCATTAGTCATCAACGGTGTCAGTGGCCTAGTATATTTTTAAAATACACATTAAAGCGCATTGCACCGAGTGCCGATGAATGGCGCCTGACGAACGAAATGACGCGGCGTTTATCTCGTCACGTCTCGTTTATTCTGGCTTCGAGATTATCATTGCGGAAACTTGCAGGGGTAGTTTATATCAAATTTTGATCTTAGTATTTGCGTTGCATTTCATGAAAACAGTGGCTGACCTCGGACTTCTCATTGATTTATATTACAGTTAGAAACTGAATAACAGAACCACAAATTTCTATCTAGAAAACACCAACCCGTGTTTTCTCCGAAATTATGTATACGTACCCGAATTTAGGGTAGGAATCTTGTTAGGTACTCCCTATCCCATAAACGAACATTCAAAGTCGTAACAAGATTTTTTCTAAACCGGATAAAGGTATATTATCGGATAATATTTCACAAACGGCGGACCAGAACAAAAAAATTATGCATAAATTGCATTACAGATACTTTTTTTTGGTATATAAACATGTGTTAGTTAACTGTAAACTCAAGGGTTCATCTGAAAGCCAGCGCTGATAATCCTTGACTTTTAGCATTAATGCCAAGATGGACCCATTCGATTAGAAACTGATCGTGTCCTTTAGAGTTCAGATATAAGTTTTTTTATAGTAAAGTCGAATAAATGTATTTTCTTACTTTCTTTTTAAAAGATCTATCTAATGTTACGCCACAAATGAGAGGGTGTAATATCTATTGTGTAATATCTTGTAGATATTTATAATCTACCTACCTATTGAGCGTCCCTGAACTTTGAAGATTATATTCGCACCTCCTTTTCATACATACATACACGTTAAGCACAATGTTCAGCTTCTTGCTTCGCCTCGTCGGGTAAAAATTTGAGATATGAGAAAGATTTCATTTGTAATTAAACCTTTTCGCTGTACTTTATTCCACACGAGCGAGTCACGCATTAGGTTCATAATTAGTGAACACTCTTTCGACACTCTTTCGACTGTTACAGCATTATCCAGCACAGCTATTAATAGACTTTTACGGAACAGCGATAGTTTACTACTCGTATCAATATCCTATACTACACTTACGTGATTGTTTACGGCAGTTTTTATGAAGCGTCTGCAAAGAAAACATACGTTAGGAAACCATAAAAACATAGTTGCTAGGAGCCATGCAAATATAGAGAACTAGAAAAACGTTTTGACGCTTCTGATAAAACAAAATAAAATTACATCATCAGTATTTTAATATGCTTATATTAGCTTCCCTTACAATTTGGTACCTTAGCCAGTTGAAATTTTCTCAGAATATATAATGTTACGGCGGATTATCTAACACATACAAAACAAAATTAACCTATTTATGTATTTGCTGTAGTGTAAAATTGGTAATATGTACGTACAAGTGTCAAACTTGGAATAATTAAAGCTTAATTAAAGTTCAGACTCTAAAGTAAAACAACAAATACGGGCCAAGTGCGAGTCGGTGACAAATTTCTGTTCACCAACGGGCGCGCTCGGTACTTGGGTGGGTGACCACCTGGGCGTGATGTATGTCTTGTTGCAAGACTTTTTGGTACTTTAGTAATAAACAATGTATATGGTGGTGTACGGAACCCTCAGAGCGCGAGCCTGGCTCGCACTTTTCCGTTTTTTGTTTGTTTTATTACTATAATAATTTATTTATATTGATGTGTTCCACTCGTTAGGATTTTTTAAACATATTTATTTATTTAGTGGATTTTTTATATATTTATTTATTTTTTTCATTTTATTTCAGTTTTAGTTATATTTAGTGTGTTTTTTATAACAATCAATTTTCTACGAAAATTTGACTTTATGACCTGGACTTAAAACTTCTGCTGCCTACCACTGTAGTAATGCATTATACTATTTAACTGTCATAAGCATGCAAAGAATTTAAAAAAAACCTTTTATATCACACTAGTACGACGCATACTGTACTTCGGTCGCTTTCTTGTCGATTTAAAATTAATATAAAGAGCTAAGGCATTTACTCAAATCGATGCGCTGGTTGAAATCTTGGTAGCCGAAAGAAGACAATTTTTCCTGGGCCCACCAAATTTTTCTTTCTTAGGCCCACCTAATTTAGCATATATTGATGGGACCAGCACTATAAAATTTGTCGTATTTTTTGTACCATTCGGACGAAAGATAAGGGGAAAATGAAACCGGAATAATAATATCAAGAATAAAATGTGTTGTTTTGATTTTAGCCACAATTCATTCATTTCCCTTATAGTCACTTGACCGGAACGTTTTTAATACGAAAAAGGATGCATGCTCAGGAATTTATATACAAAAATAAATAGACCATATTTTACAACAGTGGCCATAGTAATCGGCTTTTAAGTAAAAATAATTATACAATAGTCGCTAATGGTATTATAGACGCTTATAATTAGCGGCTTGAATATGTTTTAATCCTAGTTTTAAATATTTACTAATATTGATTTACCGAAACCGTAATACTATGGTTTCGTAAAATTATAGAGGAATGGAACGTAAATCCGCCATCTTGACGTTTGTTGGTTTGAAATTGACAGCAGTTATGACTTATTTCAAGTTACTTTATACTAGTGATGTCTCATACTTTAGTTTTTCTGACTCGAACTATTTAAGTAACTCGTGCTATTAACTCGAGTTGCAACTGGAGTCAACTTGAATCGGTGGTAGTGGGTTCTGGTGATGTGTCTCGTCAGTATTTGCATGAGTTGACACTGGAATGATTACTAACTCGATGCAAGTGTCAACGCGAATAGGTCCTGCTAGTTGGTACTACTCCGTTGATTGAACGTGGACCGAGGAACATGTGACACGCACTGCTTTCGTTTTTTTATTGGTTTGAACATCGCTCGGGTCAAATAACCCACTCATATCGCTCGTACATAGCTAAGCGCAGTCACATCGCTAAGCGCATCCAGCTGGCCTGGCACCGACACGGAGCAGTTTATTGAGTTGAGTTGACTCGATCTCAGTCTTGCACCAGTGTCAGGCGCAGTAACAAACTGTTGACAGATTTGATTCGAATTGCACAAAACTGGTCTCGTCAACTCGTTCATGATAATATGTGAATAGTGATATAACTCGCACCACACATCACTATTCATACTTTCCGTTTGTTTCAAATCGCGTGATCGTCTGATAGTGCTCTCAATTTTTTCCGTATCATTATGAAACTACAATAAATCAACATGTACAATGTACAGCGTCTACTCCAGAAAATTGTTGTCAATACTGTGCAGTAAGATTTCAACGCGTAGACAATTGTGCGAAGACATAATTACTGTCCGAGACAACTGAAGATTTTCCCAAAGATCTTACCTATTTGATTTGTGCCGTTTGTGTGTGTGTGGATTTCTTGCGAGGTGAGTTTTTATTTAAGTAGGTATTAGCTGATGCCCGCGATTTCGTACGCGTAGGACTCGGCCTTCGGCTTCGACAATATTTCTTTCCCTGAAGGTTACAAACATTTTAAAAAGTCAAATCGGTTCAGACGTTCACAAATTATGCCGTTACTTAAGAACACCATTTGATTTTTATTTATTACTAGCTGCGCCCTGCGGTTTCACCCGCGTAGATGACACACTCCTTATGACATCAGCTATCTGCCAGTGAAACTCCCGTCAAAATCTGTCCAGCCTTTTTTTAGGGAACATACATACACACATCGCCTCTAAAAAGATGAAGGAGGTATAGATAACAATGCATTTAAACGTCTCAAACCATGTTGGTATCCGTACTTGTGTTGCTTATAATATTACTAACTTTATTATCCCTGTTTGTTTTAACTTACCTGCTTTTATTTACAGCTAAATCAACTAGCAGTTTGCAGATACTGCTACTATTAATTTTGCAAGAAAATATCCATACTCCTGATGCAATAAGAAGATTTGGGTACCTATAGAAATATTTACATTCCATGTGGATGTTCCATTTTAAGAACACACCAAACACAGCGTTCTTGTTCTGCAGAAAGGAATATTGATTTTGCAGTTTTCAAATAATCAGGTAATTTCAAAAATTCTTAGTGAAATCATTGAAAATAAAGATATTAAGTATATCTAGTATATCTAGTATTAAGTAGTATTTTTGTTTAGTATATCTTTTTTCTAGTTTGCTATTTAGTACCTAGGTACTCCTGTATAGAGTGCAATAAATAAACGTTTATATACTAACCATCCCTTTTTGTGCAGATAGAACGCTCAGAACAAGTCTGTATGGCTTGGTGGCTGAAAGTTTCCAGCACTGTGAGCAGGCAGAGGCTACGAGATGGTAACAGAGCTGTGGCAATTCGTCTTATGGATATTGAAGACAGCAAGAATATCCCACAACCAACCTCTATGCCTACTCTTACTGTGCCCGGTATTTTCAGGGCAGCAGCAGCACTTACTATGTATAATTATAAGCGTGCTGCTTCTACTTTCCGTATTAGGGTCTAACGTAGGAACATTTCCGTATGTCCTAAGTAATGTTCTCTGGTGTTTTTACAATACCTACGATACGCGAAATTGCATCATGTGCTAGATAATGTATAGCTTTGCTGTCACTTTTCGAAGGTTTAAAGAATCTATTTCTGAGTGGGTTACCTATTTAATTATTATTATGATAATAATATTTTGTTACCTACAATGTCTTTTTTTAAATTCCGCCTAGCCATACAATATCGCAAGTAATCATTACTCGTGCTGATAATGAATATCAGCACAATTGCTAGAAAAAGTGCTGATGCAAAAATGCGAAAGTAACTCTGTCTCCTTATGCTTTCACTGCTAAACTGATTTTGATGAAATTGAATATGTACATAGTTTTAATCTTGATAATGACTAGGCTACTTTATATCCCGGAAACCTAGGTACATAGTTTTCATGGGATGATCACTTATTTTTGTGACAAACCAAATCGCGCAGGCAATCGCTAGTATTAGGTAGTAAATCACTAGAACCTAAGTAATAAAGTAACTTATATATAATTGTTCATTGTGAGGTTTTAGGTTATTGTGAGATTCATTAACTGATTTCTCAATACTCCGGTTAGATCGGATATAGCTAATATTACCACTGAATCTAGAGATTATGAGGAACAAATCGACATGAGTTTCATTACTATATGCTATAATTTGTGGGTGGCCTATTTTTCAAACAAAAGAAATTGTCTCCTTTTAATAATCAATAATTTAGTAATAGCAGTTATTATTTACATAGAATAAATAAATAATAACTAAAGGACCTAATTTTGATATGGTAGCCCTAACAACAACAGTTGTTTATTTATTTATTTCCTAGTTGGTTCCATAGTATAAGTTGTTCATAACGATGAGTATAACGGGCCTCTCTAGGCTCAGTACACTCTTTCCGCGTAACCCTGTATAAAACGTGAAATAATTGTAGAGCCCTACTTAACCTATTTTAAGAACACAGTTTTAGTCAGTAAATTGGTCTTATAATTTAAATTCATACAGATTTATATATATAGTAGCTGCTTAGTGAACAGAACTCAATAAGAAAGTAACGACCCATAAATTGGGTAGCATGTGGTCAATAGAGTATTTAATAGAGCGATTTCTGGCTGCGGTCAACCGTAATCGCGGTCGTTAAATAAAAAATGCTTTTAGTAAAGTCGCGCATTAATACGTTTTTTATAATTTATCGGAAAACTAGTAGAATTTGATGTGAAATTCAATTGTTATTTATTACTATTTCGATTTAAGTTTTCAATCATAGTTTTTGTATTCTTGGCAAAATTACTGAGTAGAAAGTTTTTGGCACAAGTGATTGGATTTCAATACGAAGCAAAAAAGTTTTACAGGAATATTTGTAGCCAGTACCACAATAATAAGTACTGAAGCTTTACAAATTTTTGTTAAAGTTTTAAATAGACGATTGGTTGTTTCAATCATTATAATTATATTACTTTTGTGAAATAATTGTCAAAACGGGAGTTCCTTCATCGGCTTGTTAATTTTGATAAACATGGGCCTGACTAAGGCCGCCTGAGTATATTAATTTTCAATTTGCAGTTAACCTTGTACCTCTTCGAAATAGTAACCGCTACGAATAAACATGTCTGAAAGCTGCGTAGCTTGACAACGCATAGCTACGCCGCGCCGTAGACTTTACAAAAGTTGTAGACCCGTACCATCGACGTTTTACGACATTGTTGAACTTGAGTTGGGTTCTTAAACTTTACAAGCACTCACCAAAAGTTGAAAAGGTAGTTTGAAAAGGTTTTCGAAAGTAACTTTATCTTCATTTTACAGTTATGGCAGTTAGACACGTTTTTTGCCTCGTGCTAATCTGCTTGTTATCCAAATAGTAAACGCTCTTACGTTTTTATAATAGGCTCTGTACTAAAGTTTCAGTTATTACATAGAAGTAAGCTTAGCGAAGGATAATACATTAAGCATACTGAAAAAATAGTTTTATATGGCTAATACATTTCTGAGATATAAGCTTGGTGTTTTGGTGGGGATAGAGAGCGAGATCAATCTAACAAACTGATCTGGCAACGTATATCTAATGTAAAAAGTAAATAAACTTGTCAGTCTAGTAAATTCATAATTATCGTTAAGAGAGAATCTTCATTCTTCACGGGAGCCACAAACTAAGAGTTGAAGTTGAAGGTAGGAGAGAAAAAAGGAAATAAGTAATTTTTCATAGGTTAACCCAGATTCTCGTTTATGGCATTTTGTCACTGTCGTTCCTTTTCCTTTTATCGCAAGTATGTTCTTTGTGTTACACTAACACAGTGTCAGTTTTCACAGACACAAATATTTGCAGTCTAAAGTAGTGTCTCAATATTCTAAGTAAACTAGAGTATTTGTCTATTTATCCGACATGTTGCTTGTGAGCTAACAAATTTTGCATTATAATGCGTTGAAGAACAATAACTTGTGAATTCCATATCGAGGATATGTATGGCATTCTCCGAATTTTCACTAGTCACGGCACATAAAGGACCCAGTATATTAGTAGAGTTCAATACTTTATTTATATATTTTTTTAATTCATTTATTATAAATAATAATTGATCTAAATTAGTATCGAAAAACTATGCTGTTTGTATCGATACTAAGCTTCACTATACGCACTAACATAAAAGCGCAAACTTAAATAAATTTTAATATTTAAAATAAAAATAAAAAACACCTAACGTTTACAAATAAGTACTTAGGCACCTGTATTACTTGTATTATTTGATAGAACATTGCTCTACTCCAGGGTCATAGACATCTTCTGGGCAAACGTGTCCCACGTTTGACTTTATCTGCACTTCGGGAAGGCAATGTCAAACGCGTTCTTTGTTTATATAAATTATAGTTATAGGTATTTAAAAGCTAAATACTAGTGAATGAGTGACTGACTCATCATGAAATCTCGAAAACTACTTGACCTACGAAACTGAAATTTGACAGGTAGATCCCTTATTTAACCCCATTACGGATATAGAAATTTGGGAAAGGGCTGAATTAAGGGGTTTGAAAGGTCGTTATGAAAGTCTTCGTGTATGAATTCCCAGGCAAATAGTTAGTTCCACAGAAAAAAAACAAGGAAATTTAGAAAAAAATATTAAAATGAAAAAAATCATCTAAATATTTTACATTAGCTGCGCTTCGCGGTTATATCCGCGTGGTGACGAAAAAGCGTGATGATGATGAAAAGTATACAGTGATAAGTGTAGGTACTTATGTTTTAATCCAGGACATAAGCTATCTATATTCTAAATTTCATCCAAATCCGTCCAACCATTTCTGCGTGAAGGAGTAACAAACAAACACATACACACACGTACACACACACACACACACGTATACACACACACACACATACACACACTCACTCACTCGCACACAAACTTTCACATTTATAATATTAGTGTGATTAAAATAACTTTTTTAAGGTTTAACTCATTTTTGTGGTTGTTCTTTCTTTATCGTGTTCATAACTAAAACTAGGTACTATAGATATTGTTTTAGTTTCACAGACGAATAAAAATATTATGACAACGGTAAAATTTCAGATAGACATACTAATTCTAAAGAAAACTTTTTTTTGCGCCGTCGCGTCACTAAGCCTAAAAAGAAGCACCGACGCCCATTTGAACCACTTATTACCAGAGTTTTCCAAGTCGTAAAAACTTTGTCTCGCAGCGCTCGCATTCGGCACGTCCTAATGTGCAAAGTTCTTTACTCGGAACTCATACCTACATGGTGTGGTGTCGACGGGGCCGTACCATACCGTGCCAGGCCCATCGCACCCGTGATAAAGGCCCGAACTATCACACGGCGTCAAAACCACTAAAACTTTACGGCGGCGTCGAGACGTCTGCGCTGCCTCAGTGTCCAACAATTCGTTGACAAATTGACATCCAAAACGAACACAGGGAGGGCGGACGGCCCTGCGCGGCAGTGGTAAGTTTTTTTTCATAGCTACAGTAAAAAACCTGTACTTACCCTCATTGTGTAAACCGAGAACACAGAGGTCGGACGGCCCTTCGTGGCAGCGGTGAGTTTCTTATATCATTTTCTTCTGCTCTAGATAAATGTCCCTATCGCGTATTTCTGAAAGCTCGTTGATAAAAAAAAACTTGATGCTCAGTTTTTTATCAAGCTTTCTGTTTGCGTGGCTTGTTTCAATTACCAGTAAAGTGGCTATGTTTTATCAGCACTTTTGGCGCGCAAAATAAAATTATGTCGTGACTCTCGTCGTTTCATTTAGTTAAAATATTAGTTCTGTTGTGCATTTTTGTAAATTAGCGTTATTATAAGAAGCTTTTATGCAGCTTTTTAGTTTTTAAACTGGTACAGTACTTACGATGTATATGTAATGCACCAACATTTATGCCTACAACTGATCAATCATATTTCTTTATTATAATAATGTGAAAGGATTCTTATGTTGAATAAAAATTCAAAGGGATCAATGAAAGAGATAATCTAGCCATGTTGTGTGAAACGATAATGTTCCATGCTATTCGAAATCCAAAAAGAATCCAAAAGCGAGTCGGACTCACCAAAGGTTCCATACCACCACTACAAAATATTTGTGTTATATATTTGTCGTGTTATGAGTAACAGCCAAGTGCAGTACAACAACTAGTTTATTTTCATCAACCATGGAGTTCCCATAACGTATTCAACAATATTACATTGTTACCCCAGGGGTGAAAGCAACTTATTTAGTCCCGAGACGGGGTTTGGCGCCCGAGTGTAGCGAGGGCACTAATAGTTCGAGGGACTAAATAAGTCTTTCACCCCGAGGTAAACACTGTGCTTTTCATTACGAATACAAGGAAACTATAAATAAAAACATGAACTGACTTAAGAAAATATGAGTGAATTTTATTTTACATAACTCTGCATTTTTTGTGTGAATTTAATTAAAGTTTATGGTAAAATTAGAGCAATTACTTATATTTAGTGAAAGGTTTTTTCCGGGTATATTGATATTAGAAATTTTCCACTACTGCTTTTTCCACTACTCTTCTCATATGAAATCCGGCGTTAAATCCATATCGGAAGATGAACTCATTGTGTTAATACAAATCTGCTATACGGATCGAAGTAGGTATAAACTCTACAATGACGATTGGATTCCCGCCAATATTTTTTTTAACCTCCTGACACTGGCAAATGCACGAGAAGTGCGGGACCATAATCCTCTGAGGAGAAAAAAAATAAAGTTGGTACATGGTTCAATACAAATGTGAAAATAGAACTAGTTTTTTTTTAATAATTTGAGTGTCTGTCAGTTTTCAACTATGTCACTGTTAGTTGAAAGTGATTCTCCCCAGGGCTTAAATGTATTACTTTCAACCCGCTCCTCAGGCAACTTCAGGCCTACTTTCCGAGTATGAGAAATGAAAAAAAGTTTTTTCTTTTATTCAATTCAGTATCCTTAGCGCAAGCTCGAATCAATCTTATTCGATTTATATTAGTTTGTTCTATAATCACACAAATTTTGGCTCCTGTATGTATTAATTACAGATTACCCAATTATGCAAAAACTAAAAACCGTTTATATCGTTGTTACTAAGTATAAACTAGCATAATAACACTATTATTATAAATGCAAAAGTTTGTGTGTATGTTTATCCGAACTAGACTGACAGTCCGTAACACCTGAACGGATTTGTTTGAAATGTGGTATCAAGGTACTTATATAGTCGATATAGAATAAAAACTCTAGACCCCACCTTTTTTCCGGGAAAATCATGCTTTCTTTAGCATTAGCGCGTAATCAATACAAAAAATATAGCCTATAAATCTTTAAAAAAGATGGTGTTGACTTATCCCAGTCAACGGGTGTCAACAGGGTGTAGTTTTCTAGAAACTAGCTATGCCAAATATACCTAGGTACCTACATTTTAACTAGTTAAACTTACTTTCCATAGTTATACCTACTTCAGGCTTAAATCTGTAGGTACAAGTTTGTAAAACAATTTCTTTGTTTCAGCTTCGCGCATCCGCACGTCCGCGCTCGCCTCGAGAAGCATATGGGATCTAACCTCGTGAGCCTCACGGATAAGGTCTACATGACTGGGCTGGAGGAAAGGATCCGGGAAGTCAATGAGGAGAACCTTAACAAGAGGATCTCTAGCAGAGTCGTGAGTACAACTCATAAAACTCGGCTTACCGTGACCACACCAATTCCACAGTCTTGGTAACGTTGGTGTCACACTAATGTCACCTACAGGTAAATACGAAGCTTGTGTGCCTCTCAACATAATAACGGCTGAACGAATTTGAATGAAATGTGGTGTGGAGTTTTTCCTAGTAGGTATTGTCTTTTTATTGGTATTTGTCTATGCGTTTTATCCAACAAAGCATACCTACGGCTCTTGCAGGATAACGTGTAAAACTGAGAGGCACACTAGTTACAATTTCAAAGCAAGTTACAAAGTAATTTGAGCTTCGAGATCTAGGTACATTCCTAAAATCTGGTTTGAAGACGACAAATCCAACGAATATGCATGTTTATCAGCATTCTGTCAAACAAAATTTGGCAATGAATATGGCTGGAATAACACAATTTAATTCGTATCATCAAAAAAATCGCTTTGCCCTAGATCTTATCGAGGGCAAGCGATCTTTACTCGAACTTCGAAGCAATAAGCTTCGACATTTATCATTGGGAGCTATGGACATGATTTATTTGTCCGTTAATTCTAGATACTTTATCTCTCTCAATCAAATTTGCAAGCATCTCTCTCAAAAATTGAGTTTTCATCACACCTATTTGAAAAATGACAATTGGCTTTAGAAGAACGGGAAACGGGAGCAAAACATAGCGGTAGATAGCACAACGATAGCGGGAACAAAATTCAAGTTTTCGAGTATCTAGCTTCTGGTTGGTCTACGTTCGTGCTTCTGATAATTATATCAGCGTAGTTAGGTTGGAGCAACTCGCGTGGAGCTTAAATGTAAAAAAATATCACAAACTGACATTAAAATCTCTTTGGTGATAAACTCGTTCTTGTGATAGATTAGCAAGAAGTTTGTATTATAATACTAACTCTATCTTGGTTAGTTTAGTGTATGTGAAATTAATCAAAGGGGTCTAACGCATAATGTATGAAGAAGTTATTGGCCGGTTAGGTTTTGGCGCCAATGTACTGAAAAACTGTCATGTGCATTCTTCGCTAAGTTATTGCAAATAATAATTAGAAATGAGTTTAAGTAGTGATAGTTACGTATTAATTCGTAGGTATTAGTATTAGGTAGGTACGATCTGAATTCAAAATAACGCCCTCAACGAACAAAAGTTTACTTTGTCCGCTTGTAACACAAATAACTATTGTATACCGTCTACAAATATGTAGTTTGTGAACATTATCCTTGTCTCTGAACATTATCCTTGTCTAGTCTAGAACTGTCACTGAAACTAAAGACAAAGTCTTCCGTTATTTTTGGCTCAAGGTAACATTTTTCATGACAAATTATAAATTCAAACCACTTCAAGATAGTCGTGTTCCAAACTCTCATATTTTTCTATCTAAAGACAGGTATCTGTTTTTATTTCTTTAGGATGCCTGAAGACCATGTCATGACCTTTGGAAACCTGAAACTGGGCTAAAGTGCTGATAATAATATATAGTATACAAACTTTAATTTAATTTTACCTATTGTCTCTTGTCATCATTGACCTTGCTAATTACTCCAGTATCACGACGGAATCGTTTTATTGACTAGTTCAAAATTAGACTTATCCATAAAGTGGATCTAGCTCGCCCTAATCAAACACCGTTTAAAACTTTGCCGTGGTTTCGTGTCGTGTCGGCACTAGACGACCAAACGATCGCCGACAGGGCAATTAGCCATCCATCATGAAACCGGTTTGTTTATCAACTCAAACTTTCATTTACATTTTATAGCCTGGGGGAAGCGAAATTATAGCCTACCGGCGCCTAATTGTCAGTTATTGCGTTGCGAAACTCATAGTCGTGAATCAATCATGTCACGAATGTGCGTGTTTTTCGCGCAAAAATTTATTGAAATTAGGGGCTCAGAACAAATAATTGAAATAGGTAAGTATTTCAATTATTTGTTCTGAGCCATTACCGAATTCAATCCGTACACGGAATGCTCGATATTTTACATAAGTATTATACTATCGACATAACCGTCTAAGTACGAATACTTTAGCGTTTTGAGCGGGTATACCTATGTAAATAGATTGGAATAATAACGTCACTTTCTCTCTCTCTCTATCTTTCTCTCTCTGTGCCTCTCTAAAGTTTTCCTTGTCCAGCTTAAGTATGAACAGTTGTTCTACCGTCTTTATCGGTCCACTCCCTGATATTATGGAGCCACGCTATCTTGCGTCTTCCAATCTTACGCTTCCCTGTTTGCCCATCATGATGGTCGGCAGGAAAAACTACCGATCATGCCGCAACATATGTCTGAGGTAGGCGATCTTCCGCTGTTTCATGGTCCGGATATGTTCCAGTAAAACTTCAACATTGGTAACTTTATCCATCCAACTAATGCAAAGCATGCGGCGGTAAAACCACATCTCAAATGCTTGCTTTCGAAAATCTTTTTTCGAGGCTCGACTTTCATGGTTCACGCTTCACATCCACGGTCAAAGGCTTCTTCATATTCTATAAAACAAAGGAAGACATTATGTTGCATATCTTGGCATTTTCGAATGAACGCTTAGTGCGAACTATGCCTCTCTTGTCCCCCAGTCCAGAATATTGCATACTCAATAATTATAGCACATTATGAAATCAATAATTTATAGCACATTATGAAATTCACATCCAAATCTTAGGTAGCATCATAGATAATTAAGTTAGATATCATATAATGACCCTGTTTGGGCATGGTGAAATTATTTACTGTAGATATCATATAATGACCCTGTTTGGGCATGGCGAAATTATTTACTGTAGATATCATATAATGACCCTGTTTGGGCATGGCGAAATTATTTACTTAGGTATTTAGATAGCTTGACAGTGCAAAACAAATCCCAAAGAACACGCTGAACTAACCTTTCCTGGTAAAATTAATGCCGGAAACAGTCGATTAGAGACTTGAATATAAAAGCTCTGACCCCAACCGTCATAGCTCCCCACATTTATTCGCTGTCATTGATATAATAAGATCGATAGAAATTAGGAACGGTAGTTCTAAGAAGTAAACGAGTAAAGCGTTAAGAAAGCCGCTATAGTCTTACATGGTTAAAACTTTTATTTGTCTTTGAAATGGCTTATTCATAATTTGACTTGACGACTTAAGTCAAACACTCTTTATGCTTAAATGATCTTTCATTTTAACTATATCTTCAAAATTTTCAACAGCTTGATGAGATGGAAAGGCTGAAACGTCTCATCCTGGTCGGCAAGACTCCTTTGAAGGAATGTCCTCCAGAGCTCTTCCATCACCCGGTCTTCGTGTTCTGGCGAATGGTCAACCGCGAAGTGGCTCGGGCTTCGAAGAAACGCGCTGATGCATATTATAGGAAGCTTAAGGCTTCGCAGAAGTTGGATCAGGTAACTTATTAAATATTTTAGACGCTAAATTGTAATGTTTTAATGTAGAAACATTTACGACGTTGTACACAACGCTGTTTTACGCATCGCCGTCATTTTCAGGGCAACGAAGAAGAAGCTGAAGGCGAAGACGTGGAAGAGGAAGGCGAGCAGCTTACGCCAGAACAACTTCTCAAGAAATGCAATCAAGAGCTGGAGGAGCAAAAACAAATCGATATAGAAAAGGGCGTGAGGTTTACTGATGACCAATTCGCCTTACTCAAATATGAAACCAACGACGTGAAAACGCTTAAAAATTTAACAGTAAGTATTGTTTAAAATTTTATCAGCTGCTTCTACTTTTGCTAAACAGCGTGTTGCAATTTTGACAATATCAAAAGAGTATATTTAGGCATATTTCACATATTTTTCACAATAAAAATAGTTATCTTAAAAGACTACTGATCTAGATTTATTATGATAGAACCGGTCAATAACTATAGTCAGAATGTTATGTTATCGTGCACACCTGCACACTATGTTTTTTTCGTATGCAAGCAAAATTCATCTCACTAGTTTCTAGAAAATATATGAAACTTCGTATTTACAAAATGGCACATGTACAATTGTACATCCGTAAGATAACTATAATATTGATAAGTACATCTGGGCTGAACGAACCGATATCACGCGTGTCACTGGGTCCGGTCAAAGTTTCAGGAGCTCGGTATCTATGTGTAACCACAGCTGCTAGGTATATCAGAGGTAGGAGGCCATGCACAAAGGGGGATTTCGTCGCGGAAAGTATCGTTCATCCGACTCTATTAGAAAAACCTTGCAAATGAATAACACTCCAAACGGTTCGTATATAGGTATATAAGATTTGGCGAGATCCCAGCTTTTGGTGAACATGTCGTATATTATTGGAGAATTACTCAGTCGGTCACCCCGACTAAAGTTCGTATAGTAGACAAGTCTAGTATTTAATTTTCCACTTACTATTCCTCGCATATCACACAGTAAATAGTTATTATTAGAAATGTACGTATGAATAAAGTTGTGTTCTTACCAAAGACTCTAAAAGAGGGTTGAACTGGGTTCCCCTTCCGGTTATTCGACGTTTAGAGTGTACGTGGGCAGTATACATGCTTACTACAAGATCCTTTTTTGCTTTGCATCACCTGGTAAGAATGTTCTTCACCCTTATTACATTACTTCTGCTAATGGCCTTCAACAAACCCAGACTGGGATTCATATAAGCGAAATCCATTACTACAAATGTTACGTGATAGGGTCGCAGATTGGTTCTTTGTAAACCCCAGCATGTTTCTATACTGTTCATAGATCAATGTATCAGTGACAACGCTCGTGTCTAAGTTGTCTAACCGACTATAACTAGTTGAATTCTAGCTTGTTACGCCCTGGGTCGCACTGATAAGCAACTAGCAATATTAACGGTCTTGTCTTACACTCGTTTATTGTGAAATATACACCGATCATGATGTTTATTCTCACGGCACGGTGACGTCGCGTCATGCGATGTATCGGTGATTTATTGACACGAACGACACGCCTTATGTAAGGGCTGTGTTATGAATGTGTACTGCTCGGTTATAACGCTCGATGACTCAACGTTTAGTTACTGCGCTGCGCCTTGATTTTACTTTGCTTATGTGTATTATCCTAATTAATGCAACGCGTGACCAAAATGGTGTATAAGCATTGCCATTTAGCGAGTGGTAATGCTGCAAGCATGCTGGGTACGCTGCCAATTGGTAGTGGGCTTGAGCATGTGGATTACCTTTAAACCTTCAACGGTTTACGGGCAATTGTCGACCAAAAAAACCCTGATTACATTATTTAGTTATTATTACAGCATACAATAATGAAGTAAAAAAATATCTCACAACAAAATGTTAGAACAAACAATTATCGTTACTAAAATAGTAGTACCAATATTTCTTTGACGAAATACACCAACAATAAGAACTGAGAATATCTTCCTCGTTACCCGAGCAATGTCCGATTACCAATATAGAAAACAGTTTTATTTATCATCGCGTTGACTAAAAACCGGCAAACACCGGTTGCACAGTGGACATTCATCAAACTAATTCATGCTCACTATTAACTATTCATGTTAATGTTTACTCTATGAACTCTATAATAGATAAAGGACGACCAATTTATCTGCGTAGAGTAGAATGAGGGAGCCACCATTGTGTTTACTGAAGAAAACTAATAGCTAACCGTAGATACATGTATTTCCATCATCTGGCAAACTCGGCAGATAAGTTGGTCGGTCTGTATGTACCTACATAGTGACCTAGCCTCGGTGCTAGCGGGGCCAGCGTCTAGTTTAAACTGATATGACTGCTAATCAATACATTAGTTATATAGATGGTACTTCAATAGACATAATAAAGCTTCATTTGGGTCATGATTACTAAAAAATCAATCTCAAGCATAAATCAATGCATAGTTATTAATTGAATAATTTTATTATGGAAACCTTTGACCAAAATAATTCTATTCCCACCTAGGACAAACATTTATGTGATGAACATTTGTGTTTGTTCTATATCTGGGTGTTAATATCTATTTTAAGTATGTATTTAAAAACTATATATGTATGTATATCAGTCTCTGGCAGCCATATCACAAGCTTTGCTTAGTTTGGGGTCAGATGACCGTGTGTGCAAAAAATGTCCCGAATATTTGTCCCGAATATTTTAGTCGAAGATGGAAACTGACGTGGTTTTCACACATTTTATTATTATAACACATGAAATACTCACGTATAATTAAGCCGGTTACTCCGACTATAGTTTCAACTGCATTTGGCGGTCTATTTCAAGGTCGGCTGGCAGGCAAAAGCAATGGAACGGCTTCTGTCTGTCTTTCTGCAGCATCACACACATCTTGGAGTGCTCAAGTCTCAGGTTAATAGGTTGTTACTAAGAAAACGTGCTCCAATCACTTTCCATCAGGTGAGATTGCGGTCAAACGTTTAACTAGTCCGCTGTTAAAAATAATAATAAAGAAAATCCGCCATATTGGTTTTACCGTGGCGTCATATATCCTATGGCACAAAGAGTATTAAGACGCGTCGATAGACACCTGATTGGTCAAAATATCATGAGTCATTCAAGAGACTGGAATGAACATACATATACATAGACTGTCAAGCTCATAACCCTAATTTTTCCGTAATCGGGTTAAAAATAGCAGGAGGTCTCGGGGTAAATTGTTGGAATGATGAATTTAAATATCTAATCATAGCGTTACTTGTCAGTGTATTTGTGTGTATACACTGGTATCCCCGACCCAGAAATCCTAGCTATGAGTGCGAAGCGATCTTATTATCTGCGGTTGTTTGCAGAATTCTGAAGTTCATCAGTCGTTTAAAACTTATTTCGAACCATACACACCTAGGTTGCTACAATTAATTCTAGTTTTCTTGCTAAAAAAAAGTTGATTTTTTTCAGACTGTGGAAGAATTATACGCATTGGCCGACAAGATCATTGGAACTAAACGTCTGTAATTTGGTTTTAATTTATTTCTTAAGTGTACTTAATCATGCATTCGTATTCGGATTCAATGTGTTTCTTTAAGTAGTAATGCACAATTTAGACGTAAAAAATATAGTAAAAGCTGTACAAAAGTAGATGAATTAAGCAAGAGTTTTTGTATGCAATAAATGTTTCATGTAACGTATAAGTCTTGTTTCTGTTGACTTCGTTGTTGTTACTCGATACAAATAAGGTCATTCTTGTGAATACTTTAATAAGCTTATCTTACTAGACCACTAAACAAACATAGACATAACGTAAATATATGTAGAGATAACATCTATTTTTATGCTTATCCAACAGTGCTACTCTAAAGTTACTCCCAAAATGTGGTCCCGCCAGTAGAAAAATAAAACAAATACGTTAGTAATACTAGGATATGGTTTTATTAAACAACAGCTTAGAAATAACACTTAAAAATAATAAATGTAAAAATATTTTTGTACTCTTCATATTGTTGAATATAACATACACAAAAGTTATAATTTTGACTAATATTCTTGTGTCAGTTTTATCCAATAACTACCACTAATTATGCATACCTGCTAAACATAATTTTGCGTTCGTCAGATAGCGATGCGCTACATTTTGTGAAACAAAAATAAACTAACAACCAAAACTAAATTACTAATGATAAAGCCAATTAACAAACAATACAACATTGTATTTCAAATCAATAGAGACGAATCTCGTAAATTTTTATTGTTTACTTCATTCAACACATCCATTACATTTTAACGCGCGACACGTCAAATCAATTAGTATTGGATTTACAATACCTGTGTTATACAATGTAGATTTTCTTTTCATTATTATAATCATCACAATTTCAACCATTTTCTACCCACTGTTGATTATAAATCTCTTCTTCGGTGCGTCATCTGTTTTTAATAGTCCACTCCGACGCATACTAAAATGTCTCCGTACTTGGAGAGACTTATGACGTAAAGTTTTCAGAAAAACAAAACAACAGCGGACTTCAACTATTTCAAGGAAATTATTCCAAAAACAGGAAAATAAACAAGAAGTTTCTGATAAACACAGAAAATAATGAGGTCACGTAGTCTATCGTAGAGTTGCTACGAGGCGTAGCTGCGCTCAGTGTCACAAGCGGCTCTTGGGTCTACGTCGTAGCTGCGCGTAGATGAGCCCTGCTGGTTTGTCTATGGGTTGGTAGATGTGGTGTCGGGGGTCGCCTTTCGTTACGTTCGCGGGGAATTTTGACATGTCGATGTTTAAGTAATGTTTGTTCGGCATCGTCATTTTGATCCAGCTTATCTACGGACGAGAAAATGTTAACATTATTTTCTAAAAATATTTTTTGTGTAATGAAAACTTGTGAGATGATGTTTCTTTTTCGTCAGCAGGGCCCCTGATTTCGTAACTTAAACACGCACGTTACGTGGCGCGTTACGTTAACCTTTACAAATTTGAGCTCTATTTCCAAGGGAATAAAGGCCAACTTTTTAAGGGTAACACGCCGCGTTACGGTCGCGTTTGAAGTTATGGAATCAGGGCCCAGGGCGTTAACCAGGTACCATTCATTTAAAGCGTATGTTAGTACAGCTTGTCATATCTATTGTTCGTATATATATGTCCTACTACAATTTTTGATAACTTTATTTACGAGTATTTAAACAAAAGGCATGGAAACAGATAAATCTCATCTGTGACCTAAAACCGTTTACGAATCATTTAACCCCCGCGGATTTTTATTGTTCAATCGTTTTTTATCGTTTTATTGTAAGATTAAGTTCATACGTCAATAACCCGCAAAAAATAAAATATTCGCAATAAAGATAAACTTTCAGCCTTTGACTCACGTGATATTTTTATCGCGGCGTGACGAAATTTGTGTTTTTAATTTTTAATTCAATGCTTCCCGTATCGCCTGACCCCTTGATAATATTAATTTTCTACAGGCCAAAGTTGGCCAGTCTCTATAATGTACAATACTCAATAATGTATTGCATTTTATGAAACCAACATACAGATCTTACTTAGGTATATATAGCATGTTTAAGACGAAATATGCTTCAAATTTGACGATTCGCCCTCACGAATATTCAAAAGTAGACCTTTAAAATCGATTAATTGACATTATTTCTTTGTGTGCAATAAATTTCCTTGAAATATTTTATTCGGATGTGTTCACCGATACACGATTAAAGAAATTGGGATCGATAGAAAAAAATCGTTAAATTTCCTAAAAAACACCCGTTTTTACATTCCCTTCGATGGATGGAATCAGCTTCATTCATATTCTATAGAAGATATTTTTATGAAAAAATCTTGTGTGTAATCTTAAAAATCATTCAAACACTTTAGTGATCGCAGTTTTTTGTAAAAGCGTAGGATTATTAGTAGAAATTAAAGAAAAAATTAATATTGAAAATATTTTAAAGCGCGCACGCCGAGTATGCGAGCATTACTGTCAAACAAGTGTACTACGTTCTCTACCATTCCATAATGACCCTGATGGCAACGAAGTGCGGAGCGGGTCGATTTATTCCATAATTGAATTGACTTCTAAATCTTCGTCTAGCTAGGCTATAGTAAAATTTTGCAAGCAATATGCCTTTTAGAGTTTGGATAAATTTATTTTTATTTTGTGTTTCTTTTGTTTTGTTTCTATCTCTTATCTGTACTGATAGTATATTGACCAAGCGAAGTGAGGTCTATAGTCTGACTGTCTGTCTGTCTGTTTGTTGGGACAAATCGGCGTTCAAACAAATTTATGTTTGTAAGTTTGTTCGACAATAACATGAGCACTGTTAATTCGATCTTAATGAAATTTTGAAGGTAAGTAATTCAAGTAAATATAGTGTTTAAATTCGTATATGAGTTAGTCCGATGCCAGGGTTGTAAAGATATTAAAATAACAAAGTTATAAAAACCGTTGGTTAAAGGAAGGATTTCCTAATGAATCCAAAATGAACTTATTTTGAACAAATAATGTCAGTATGAGTTGATTATCGTAGCTTCTCTTTATTATTCTGTTCGTAGCTGTTAACTGTCATATTTTTCCTCAGAAAAAGGCTCTTTATTATTCTGTGTATTTTTCAATTAAGATCATGGTAGGTAGGAAAACTACGGAGAGCAGGGGCCTTACGGCATATGTAGGTACGTACACCATATGCTGATTTTTTAATGCCATATGTGGCAAACATGCAGATGGGCTGCCTGATGGTAAGCAATCACCGTCACCTATGGATACTTGTAACACCAGAGGCATCACAACTACGTTGCTGCCCATTTTAAGAATCTATTATCTCGCCTTTTGAAGAATCCTATGTTGTAGCTTCTCGGAAACACCGTGGAAGGAAGGCTCATTCCACATTTTGCAAGTGTGAGACAAGAAAGATAGCGTGAATCACACAATGTGCGATTTCCACTGATAAATATTTTTACAATTGGTCGTTTTATCCATACTAATATTCTAGTAGCGAAAGTAACTCTGTCTGTCTGTCTAATTAGCCTATATAATTAAAAATGCTACGCAAAGACACTATTCCACGCGGACGAAGACGCGGGCACAGCTAGTCTGTTATAAAAAAATAATAAATATACGGGACATTTTTATACACACGGTCATCTGACCCCAAACTAAGCAAAGCTTGCAATATAGCTGCCATGTAGAGACTGATATTATATAGGTACATACACAAACGTATATAAGTCTCTGCGTATACACAATACACAAGTCGCAAATAAACCAAACATATGCCCTATGAACCGGCAACGAAAGGGCACGAGTACCTTTAGCCCGTAGACATATAAATATTATCAGTTATCTTAGTGGCACGCGCTTGCCCCATTAACAATCGGCGCGTCAAAACAAACGGTTATTTGAAAGATTTATTTATCCTCAGCATACTGACAGGGTACTTACTCTGATAACTACTATTATTATCTACTTTGTTTCAAACATGTGACTTGATAAAATAATATAGAAATAGAAATAATTTATTAAGAGATGTATTAGTAAGTTTTATAGGTACACTGGCATATTTTTTTTATCTATCCGAGATAATGAAAGCTTGGCGTGGCAATTTGTCGTAATGGTTTGAATACGTGTGGTACATGGTTACACACATGCATATATGGTCCATGGTTGTCATACATTGTTTGTGTGTTTGTTTATATGGTTACATGGTATGGTTTGTGTGGTTTGAATACGTGTACAAAAAATATGTAAGAAAAATTGTTTATGGTCTATTATTCAATCCTGCTTCTGAATAAAAAAAGTTGCACTCCAAAAAATATTAGAAGCTAATTTATTATGACAAAAAAAATTAGTTTCTAGCAATATTTATAAAATATACAGTGGTTTGCTGGAAATAGCTATTAGACTTTGTGACATCCATTAGCTATTTGTGACGATGGACAAGAAAAATATATATTAGCAAGATAGTATTTGGGCATGTTTTTTTTTAATTTATTTTTTTATTTACAAAAACGAGGAAGACGTTCTCTAGTCGACGTATTTTTTTAAATATATGACAACGCATAACTTTTTCCTGCGTATTTTTTAATTATTTTTGATATTATTAAGCATGTTTACAGAATCAAACGACTATAGGCAACCTTTGAAAAAGCAGACGAAGAATGGACCTACAAAAGAGTGACAAAAACTCGTTAGATCGAACGAAGAAGTGAAAGAACACTTCGAGTTCTTAAACCTTGGTTCTGATTCATAATTCAAAAATTAAAGATTGGTTGTAAAACTATGCTCACCTCAGACACTTTCTCTAGGACGACTTTCTGTGCTTGATACAGGGTGTGCTGAACCGATGGTGAGTAGACCCCAGTGTCCGGTGGTCCAGCGAATTTATCCAGGATGGCGTCTTTAACTGTCAACCACGCGTTGTCGAAGTCTGCCGACCGCATACTGTCGTATATCCATTCTGCTTCCACCACAGTACTGTTCAAGATGTAAGTATTATTAACGAGATCAAAGAAAATTAAAACGAAAAGTAAATAATTAAAATAAACGGTGATTGAAATTAACAAAAAAACAAGATTTTCATGAGGTAATTTTTTTAAATACTGTTAGATATTTTTAACACAATTTATAATTAGGGTTCCGTACCCAAAGGGCTTAATCCCTATTACAAAGTCTACGGTGTCTTTTCGTCTTTCCATTTGTCAGTCTGTCCGTCTATCCGTCTGTCTATCCGTCCGTCTTACCTTTAAACGGCTGTATCTTTTGAACCGTAGCAGATAGCCAATTGAATTTTTTTAAGAATATGTAATGTTGGGGCGGATTAACTAACAAACAATAAAAAAAATAAAGGGGATCTCTAAAAAACGTATTTTTTACGTGTTTTTGTATTAGCTCTTATTTAATAAACCGGCCAAGAACCCTCAGTGCGCGAGCCCGACTCGCACTTGGCAGGTTATTTTGATTATACATCGCACGACTACACATACATACACACACATAGCACATATTGTATTTCCAAATTTAAATTTTCTTTCAATTAGTTTAAGAATATAGTGGCTTTTGGTATTTGTTTATGTTATGAATGCAAATCGGGACAGTAAACTATTTCATTTCATCTCATTAAACTTGCATACCTACTGTATTTATATAAAGTAATTTTATACAGAAGTTTTCAGCACTAGGGTTTGCTATTCAAATGTTAAAAGATAATTCTAAATTTCGACCATCGGCAGGATTCGAACCTATAATAATATTGCAATACCTGAATATTCTTTCGGCAGCGTCAGTTAATGTTGTGTATTCATCCTGGACAAAGTCTACGAAAGCGGATTGTGTCGTCTTCAAAACTCGTAATCCGCTCAACCCAGACTTCACTACTACCGCCTCTGTTAATAAAAAACTGATTAAGTAATTTTTAATCAACTAAGGAACATGAAAAGAACAATATTTGGGAAAAAAATTATACCAACTCACCATGCCTAGCTTGTGACACTTCACACCATCTGGTTGCAGTTGCCGAAAACACAAAGGCGTGGTTATGCGCCGTTCCGGCCTGCAGCCTCTCCCAGGGATACTCCAGCACTTTACACCTGGCTTCCACTACTTGTTTGTACATATATAGGAAATGGTTCACGACCAACGCTCCGAACTCTTCAGGAGTTTTCACGCCGTGTTTCTTGGCGAGAAGGTAAACTGTATTTTTCTGGGAATCGGTCGCCACGACTTCCTTATTGTCACCTATGACGTAAGCTGTTTCTGAAGCGAGTTTGAGCTCTGTAGAGACTTCGAATTCTCTGATGACGTGGTATTCTCCATCTCTGTGTACATGCAAGAGTTTGACGAAGCTCTTGCCGTAGCCATGGTCGCTAAGCTCAAAGCGACCCCCTGTGTCCTGCGCCGCTGTCAGCGTCGATCGGGCGCCTCCACCCCCTGACCCGGACACGGACTCCTCGTAGGAGCTGGTGTTGGAAGGTTTCGCGTAAATTCTGCAAAATAAAAGTTACCTTATCACGTTCACGAACACTTAAACCCAACATATGCGAAGCACATGCTGTATAATAATGATTATCCATACATTAAATTTATGGGTCAACAACACTATTTTCATGAAACTCGTGAATCAAAATAACTAATTCACTCGTAATCTGAATCTCACAAACTCCAAAGTTTGTACCTGTTTATGCTCGTCCACGGCATTTTTGAGGGCGAACAAATCACTTTATTTTTAGGGTATGTAAGAAACTGCGTCGACGCATCTAGCAAGACTCTCACAAACTGTGGTGGTGACGCTCCATCCCTCACTTATATAGAAGATAAAGGTTATCATCAAAGACCCCTCCTCTAATCAACGGACTCGCGCCACAGTAACAACCATTTGTAACTAAATAGTACCTACAAATACATTAATTAATTACTTGGTTATCTAACACATGACATGCAGACGTATTAGGTACCAATTACTACTCCGCTGGCGCAGCGACCTGAAGTGGGTCTTGGGCTCCGACACAAGAGACCGACTCTTGCGCTGTCTCTTGCCAGGTGGCGACTATTGGAGCTCGCGCAAGTCCGGCTCTACGCATATTACCTACCACCATAACCCATAGGTACCAAAGCCCCTATAAATTAAATATTTTGAAAAAAGTGCCAGTTACTACAGTAGTAGGAGTAATAACTACTATTTCACACGTTCTTTTACATTTTTACTTGCAATAAAGCGTCTATCTATAATAATTTTATAGTTTGAATAACATTCACTTGAAAGATCCTTTAGTAAAGTTGCATAAAATTGTCCGTGAAAAGTGAAACAAAAATGATAAAGTAACCTACAAAATGATCGATTGACCAAAATATTAATGTAAATTGCAATTATCAGTTTTTCGACTATTATGTAAATTTTATCAGCAATTACTGGTGACATCAGTGACAAAAACAACGTATGATGATCAGTGCAACGTAAGTATAGGTACCTACTTAATACTTATAATGCCTGAATGATCTCAGAAATATGGAGTGTAAAAATTTGGAGATAGGTATAGGTAGGTATATTATTATCCGGGAATATACGTAGATATATACATGTAAAAGTAGGCAATAGCAACATTTACGTAAAAGCAGCATCAAAATGAGAGCTTCGCAATTTTTATAGTACGATCATAACATTTTTATGTGCCTTATTTTATGATTACATTTTCATGGCTTTAAAATAAGACATCTTGAATATTGATATTGCGGTTTTAATGCTTAGGAATGTAGGAACCTAGAGACCAGAATATCTAAGAAAATTCCAAATACAGATGTGTCCGTTATTAACGGATTATAAACAACGAAACATTTTTACCCAAGTTCTATTTAAAATGTAGGTAGATACCTATCTATAGGTAAACGTACGTCGACTGTAGTTTAGTAAGCCTATAAAAATTATAGTTATGATTTAGCGGGTGCTTGGTAAGCTCATTGCTCATCTTGGCACTTCAGACCATGTTAACTGTTGAGCATCGAGATCACAAGGCTACGGCCGTTGGCGCTCTAACGATTACGAAAGTTTGTGAGTTTCTGAATTAGTCCGTCATCGTTAGTTTCGGTAGCTCACGCGATCTGCGCAATCTGCGTCTGAATAGTATCCACTGCGAAGCGAAGACAGCTACGAGGCAATGTAGTAAAAGCTCCGAGTGTAGGGTTTGCGCAAGCGCGCCGGGGCGGGCGGGCTGCGCGGCGCCGTGACGCGGGCGGGCGGCGCGCCGGCTCAGCTGACGGCGGCCGCGTCACGGGCTGCTCGCCCCGCATCGATACCGCACCGCGTATCGCTAATATTCACCGGATAATGCCAGTGCTTACCCTTTAGTGAACGTGCTGTGTGTGTTCCCCGTAAAGTGATTACAGATGATGGTGCGACGCAGCGGCCGGTACACAGTCAACTGGCGCGGCTTCAGAGACTTCGCGTTCGGCAACAAACCGCCGGACGAAGGTGCGTAATCTAACAAAATCTGCATCTAGTGCATCTACATAACCTAAAAGTGTTTCTGAATATGTTCATAAGTTCATTATTTATGGATAGAAAAATATGCGTTGCTGAATGGTCACGGCCGCCAGTCGCTAACCGTGTGCGGCAAACTACTGCCTAGAATACCTATAGCTTAAGAAATGCTCTATGAAACATTACTGAGCAAAAAATTACACCATAAATTTAAATGAGTATGACTTTTTATGATACAGAAAGTAGGTACCTACATATTTACTAAGGTACTATATTATCTACTATATTCAATACGTAGTAAGTACTTATTCATAAATGAAGAATATCGAACAAACGCAAGTAGAGCAACCACTTAGTGAGTCTGTTGTCTTGTTTTTATTTTACGACAGCATTCCTATTGGCTATAAAACTTCTGTGACGCGTAAAACTACGATAGCAATAAAATATCGTTTTGTGTTTCAAGGATGCATCAGTCGTTCTGTCGGAAACTGGGATATCTATAATTTAGGTACATACTTATATCTACCTACGTAGGTACCTAGTTTTTTTATTTCAAAAAAAGAGTTAAGCGCGTACCTATCTAATGGTTTTCACCACTTACGGACTCGCAATACCTACGTACCTATGTTCTATAGTTCAAGTGGAAAAGGACCGATTAGTGGAACTAGTCTCCAAGCAGAGTCGGAAGTATAAATAGGGTAGTACCTATTTACGAGCAAACATAAATTTAAAATAAAAGTGTCAGTAATACTGAATTGATGACTTACTGAAGGTGTAAGAAGGCGGAAGACTGTGGGCGAATACAAAATAGGTATTGAAAATGGCTCAAATTATAATAACCACCAAACTATAATAATAGTAATAATGTGTGATCGAATTGATCACACATTATTACTCCAAAAGCTTTTCTCGGCCGGAATCCATGGCAACTTGTATAGGTGGTTTACCTCGTACATCGAAAACAGATCTCAAGCTGTAGTTCTTAATGGATACTCTTCAGAATGGAATTATGTACCCTCTGGGGTACCCCAAGGCTCCTTGTTAGCTCCTTTGTTGTTTAATTTATTTACTAACGATATAGCCGCCTGTTTCCAACATTCGGAATTCTTGCTGTACGCACATGATATGGAAATGTATTTGTGATGTTGGTGATTGTCATGTGTTACAGCAGGATCTATGTAGGTTTAAAGAATACTGTCACCTCAATAAACTAGACCTGAATGTTGCGAAATGTTATGCTATCACTTTTACTCGTAAAGCTATTGAATTTAAATACTTACTTAAAAGTCATCCTCTTTAAATCGTAAATGTGATTCGCGATCTAGGTGTAATTCATGATTCTAAACTCACATACGATAAACACATTGATGATATCGCTAATAGGGCCAACAAGTCCATGGGATTTATCAAAAGATCCTGTTCCCAATTCTCTAGTATCAAAGTTATCAGAACGCTATATTGTACGTATGTGCGTAGCATACTCGAGTATTGCTCACATATTTGGAACCCTATATGTGATATCAGTATGACATATATATCAACAGACTAGAATCAATCCAGCGTAGATTTGTTAGATATCTTTAGTACAAGTGCAAAAAATATGACAATGATTATGAGACGAGATGCAGGAGACATCACATGCTACTACTTCATGAGAGACGCAAAATATCTGATATCCTATTTTTAACTAAAATAGCGCAAAGTCATGTTGACTCTCCACATCTCCTCTCTAACATTAATTTAAACGCTCCCAGAATATCTGCAAGACATCCTAAATGTTTAAATATCCCCTTTAGTGCGACTAATTACAGGCAAAACTCCTTCTTCATAAGAGCATCTAACTCCGTAAACACACTGAAAGACTTTCCCAACTTTGACTTGTTCAACATATTAGTAAAAGCTGGTTTGGTGTGTCTCCCTGACTGTCTTGTGTTTCATAGCATAAAAAAGCATACCTAAGCATATACCTATTTTGTTTTTATTCTATCATAATATTAATATCTTTCTTTTCATCTCCATGTGCAAAAAATTGTTACAATATGCGAAAAATGCTAAATGGTGTTTAATTATACAATATATCTGTAATTTAGTTATTTATCACTGTATGTTTTCCAAATAAAATAAAATAATATAATAAAATAATTACATATTTTAAACATTTTGCATAAATATTACTTTTATTTCAAGAATGCAAAGATATATCATAATCATGGTAGGTATATAACCTACTGACAGAAATTCGAATCTGCCCTGATAAAGGGACTGAAAAAAAGGAAAGATTTTGCGTATTAAAAAAAATTTTTGTAGGTAAATACCTAATCCCTAGTTCAGACTGTACACCGCCGTAAAGTAGCGAGACAATTTTCTACAGCAATGTATCCCAGACATTGTTCTGCCATGGCCCGGAAAATAAATGTATACCTACCTTGTCATCCAAGGTTTTACCACGTTTTACTTAGGCAGATAGGCAAGTTAACTACCACTCACCTATCTGCCTAAGTAAAACCTTGGAAGTACCCTTAATTAATATGTACCTACTTGATTGCATCTTTCAGAAAAGGAAGAACAAAAACCTGAAGAAGATTTAGCGAATCATGAAGTAATTTTCCTAAAGAGCATAGTAGAAAGCCCGGATTTTGCTAGACGATGCGAAGTAAGTAAAATAACCAAGCCTACGCGTCTATAATGTAGCTCGACTGTTTAATATTTTAGTTTTATAACATACTAGCTGCGCCCCACGTTTTCACCCGCGAGGATTAGGTCCCTACTCCTTATATAATCATCAGCTATTTGCCAATGAAGGTTCCGTCAAAATCAGTCCAGCAGTTTTGGAGTCTATAAGGGACAAACATAGGTACATACACACATCGCCTTTTATAGATATATAAGAAAAAACAGGGTTATGCGGAAAGGGTGTAGGTAGGTACTAAGCCGAAAGGGACCCATAGCATAGTAAAAATTTAAACTATGCCCTTAGTTATAGTACCTACTCATCATTATGAAGAACTTTATACTACGGAATCAATCCTGAAAATCACGAAAAAACGACTGCTTCATACATTTTGTCAACTGTGAATAACTGTGAATGTTATTTTCGCGACTTCCATGCCTATAGTTAAAAAAATATATATTGACTAGTACTAGTACGTACCTAGTACTATCAAGGATTCATATTAAATATTACTTTTATCTATGGTACTATGAACCCCTTAAGGCTTAGTACACCCTCTCCGCGTAACCCAGTATAAGTACATATTAGGTATTATCACGGTATTATATTTTCACATTCTGACGACCACCATCACACATGACTTACACAACGTTCGTCTATGAAGGTCTTTATTCGAAGCCCTCAAACTCTTTGTTTCAACATCTACACAACTTACTCGCCATAAATTAGATCTTCAATGTATCCGGATAGGAATACCTACGTGCATAGATTTTTCAGATACTACGTAGGTACTTAAATCAGCAACACGTATTAGATCGTTGCCTACGTGCCCTTTGTTGGCACAATGTACTTCAAGCAGTAGGTAGGTACGTACCGTATTAACGGTCCAGAGCCAGACCATGCGGGTAACAATAACAAATACTTACCTACCCACAGTAAACGAAACCTGGGGCCTTACGGACAACTGCTATTACAGGCACCTAATCCGCTCAGTTGGAAAATCACGCGACCGCAAACCGTATCTGGGCGCGATAAGGTTTGCGGTTGTAATTGTAATTGTAATTATGGTTATGCTAGAAAGAACTGGGGCCTTACGGACAACTGCTATTACAGGCACCTAATCCGCTCAGTTGGAAAATCACGCGACCGCAAACCGTATCTGGGCGCGATAAGGTTTGCGGTCGCGTGATTTTCCAACTGAGCGGATTAGGTGCCTGTAATAGCAGTTGTCCGTAAGGCCCCAGTTCTTTCTAGCATAACCATAATTACAATTATAGCATATTCAAACTAATATAATACATGCGAAAAGTTAGTTTGTTGGTTTGTTTGTTCCTCTTTCACGGCAGCAACAGAGCAACGGATCGACCTGATTTATTGCATGGGTAGTTATAGTTCAAGGGCCTGAGAGTGATAATAGGCTACTTTTCATCATCTTCATCATCATCACCATTTTTTATCACTACGCAGGTGAAACCGCGGGACGGGGCGCAGCTGGTAGTAAAATAATAATCTAGGTATTTAAAAAACAGACTTCAAAATTAGTAAAATACGCTAACTCAGTTGCTTGGTAATAATCCTAATACTAATAGGTATTACAAATGCGAAAGTGTGTGCTTGTTGGTTTGTTTGTTCCTCTTTCACGCAGCAACAAAGCAACGAATCAACATGATTTTTTGCATGGGTATAGTACAGACCTATATCCAAGTAACCGCCACAAGTCGCGCTACCTTGCATGTCATATTTGCAACACAATTATGACGAATAGTCGTAGTTATTGAGTCCGGCTAAAACCAGTCTGCTCAATCGGTGCCGCGACAATACGTGTCAGTTTGAAACGAAAATGGGTAATTGTAAAATACTGAAGAGTTGGCTGACAGAATAAAGATATTTATTTCACTTTTTGAAAAATTTTACTCACTTCGTTTTCATACAGTTTGGACCCCTTGTGAAGTCTACTTAGATATAGATCTGTAGACACAGGATACTTTTCATCATCATCGTAACCATCATCACAATTTTTCATCACTACGCGGGTGGAACCGCGGGGCGCAGCTAGTAAATTTTATAATAATAATCGTCTTGGTTTCTTGGTTGTATATTTTTTTCATTTTTTTTTTTTGTGAGGATTTTGGTGTCGCACTCTTGTGCATTTGCCAGTATCAAGTATTATATTAACATTAACCCCCCCTTATTAATAAACGTGGAGTAGTCTTGGAATAGTTACGAAGTGTTTTGTCTATTTCTCTCTTTCAAAATTTAAACTAGATCGATAAAGACAAAAGACGGAGTAACTATTCCAAGGCTACTCCAAGTTTATTAATATTTATAAGCATTTTATATATACCCTAAAAAACACTTGATATCAAGTTTGTTGAAATGTAGATAAAAACAACAAGTCAAGTCAGTCACAGTTAGAGTCAAGCAAAGTAAGTCAATGTGATGCCTAGAAGCTTTGGAAACAACACTTAAATACACGTTAAGTTTCACCAAGTTATATCACTTCCCACATTCGAGCACGTCCTCGAACACTTAATAAATAATAATCCACCATTATTACACATTACCTCTTGAGACTACACAAGTTTAGGAAAAGAATACAATGAGAGGACATGTTTTTTTCATGTTGGCGCTAAAACCTCGTAGGTATTTCTTATCTGTTAAATCATAATGTAATCTGTGCCTGTGTCAAACTTGGGCTTACTGTTGGGCTGTCAATGTCAAGCGACATTCAACGACCGTCACGTCAATGACGTCAAGTCAATATAAATAATCAAAAAAGAAAAAAGAAAATATTGGTCGACTTGCAAAGATCGACTTGTTTGGGTTCGGGTCGTAGAGGTTCGGGTGTGTTTCTTGTTTGCATTGCATGTTTTGTCGATAAATATATTGTTGTTACTTTGATTTTAATAATTACTCACTGCGCTTAAGCATTACTTTACATTATGTATCAAATCGAGAAGTTAACGCCATTGTTTTCATTCACCATCACCAATTTTAACGACATCAACATCCAAGTGCCACGCCTATCGGGGCCCGTGTTTTGAGTGTAATCGCCCGTGTCTGGGTTTAATCGTGACTGTTTTTATTACAGTCCGCTGATTCAGAGGAGGATTTGATCGTTAAACCTGTGTCGCTGGGCAATGTAAACATAATACGGTCGCTAAGCGAATACCGCGGCAACAACATACGGACCATCGAGCAAGCGGAGTTAGCTATTATAATTTCCAGGGTACACTTCAAGGTACGTTTCACTTTCTATTTACGGTTCCCGATGAAGTCATCACCGTTTTGGTTCCAACATAAAATATACAATATGAATTTTAGATAAGATTCTTACAGGAATCCATCTAAATGTTTCTTTGTAATCAATTAACTGTAAGGGACAGTGAATACAAAGCTAGTAATGACTCGCATTATTGTACAGACACACCATTAATGCACAAGAACTTGACTGTGCTAATTAAGTGGAGGATTGGACAAAGGACCTAATTAAATTACTAAATTACAGGCTCTAATAGATGCACACGATCAAATAGGCGCAATCTGGTTGGAAAGAGGTTCAGGTGTAGACGACAAAGTTACTCTGATAGAGAAGAGCAAAAATACTGAAGAAACAGACAATAGTCCGGAAGAAAACGGAGATATGCCTGTTGAGACTGTGAAAGTAGTGGGCCTTAGAAAAGTGCCTGGCCAGCCTTTAGGTTTAACGGTAAGATCTCATCAAACTACATTACTATTTCGTTCAAGATTGAGTCCTACAATGGTGTCCTGTTTGCGATGTTTTGTGCATTTCCCCCTGCCAGCATCTACTCAAGTCAATCCAGCTTATTGAAATACTGGAAGGAGGCACAGTTGTTCCCAGTGGCTTAAGTTATCCCGCATAAAAATTTGAATATGCACTTACATTTAGCAACTAATCTGTTAAACTAACATTTAGCAACTAATCTGTTAAACTTACATTGATAAAATTGTGCAAGGAAGTTGTTTACACAGGGGTGTATGGGATACAATGGATAACATACAAACACATAAACAACTAACACCCAGAGCAGATATTTAAATGCATCATATAAACCTCTGCCCTCCTGTGAATTGAACCTTGGACTTCCTGCTTATAAGGCCACACTACCACTGAGCCATACCTAATGTCTCAAATTAAATTAAATTTAGAGAAGGCCTCAAAAAGCGCAAATATAGTAACCTAGACAGTGGGTACATGTTTGAGCCTTTTGGAGTCGAAACTTTATAACAGTGGGGCACCACAAATATTTTTAAAGAATTATCTAGACGTCTGATCAAAGTATCCCGTGACCAAAATGCTGGTCGGTATCTTACGCAATGGGTCAGTATTGCAATCTAACGTGGCAATGCGGCCAGCATTTTGGAAATGATACCTATAGGCAGCGGTTCATTAGATTAATGCAGTATATTTTTAATTTAGATAAGTTTGATATGAATTCAAATATGTATACTTTCCTTATTTTAATTAATGACATTTTATTTACAGGTAACAACTGATGAGCATGGGCAACTCATAGTTGCTAGAATACTGGCCGGCAGTGCCGCAGCCAAACAAGCCCTAGTGTCAGTAGGAGATGTCCTGTTAGAAGTAGATGGAGAGAATATTAATTCTGAAGAACAGCTTAAAGAGGCTGTAGCTAAGCCCAACGATAGGATCACGCTCAAAGTTGGACCTAACTCTAAAAAGAATACACAGATGGTTAATAAACTTAGTGTGAGTACTTATTCTTCTTCCTTATAAGTTTTTTGGAGAGGCACTGATCACTTTTTAAACATAAACAAACCCTTTAGATCCAAAAAGTGACTACCTCCTCCTTACTTAAAAGTATTAGTTAAGTTAATCGATGCTTAAAATTCCAGTATATTATTCTGTAGACTAAATATAAGACAAATAAGAGCGATGGTGGTTGACCGGTTCATGTGCACTTTACAATCTGATGGCACCCGGTTCGATCTTCGGCCCTGTTGTAATGACTTGCTTAGTAACTCAATAAATTATGTGCTGTTTCGATGCCATTACTCAAAAACGGTGAAAGAAAACATCGTGAGGAAACCAGTACGTCCAAGAAATTCAAAAGACACAAAAGTTTTTCACCAACATGCACTGGGCCAGCTTGGTGGATTAGGGCCCATTCTCTCTCTCTCTGAGTGAAGGCCTGAGTCCCAGCAGTAGGAGCATGATAGGCTGAAATGATATAAGACAAATCAGCAGTTACAATTTGCATTTTTTTAAGGTTAGGTGAAGGTCTGATGATAACTTTTTTCATATTGTACTCACATTTCAGTGTTACATGAGAACTCTGTTCGATTATGACCCTAAAGAGGACACTCTAATACCTTGCAAGGAGATTGGTTTGGCATTCAAGAAAGGAGATATCTTGCAGGTGAGTCAAATTCATATCGATGATAGCTTAGTGGTTGGCGAAAGTTGCCGACATAGCCCACCGGATAAGCGGCCCTTTTGGAGATCGATGGGGCAGACCTATGTTCGGCAGTGGACGACCTAGGACTGAAATGATGACGCTCACAAAATAAAAAAACTAATTGCTCCATCAAGTTCCATATATCAGATATATTACAATCAAAGTCAATCAAAATTATTTCTTATGTTTTTGTGATAATCACACTTTGAAATTTTTCTAATTTACTACTACTTTGACAGAGTAAGTAACCCATATAGATCTGATGGCAAATCTTTTCTTATTTTAAACAATTTACACTATTCACCGCCATCCTATTTCAGATGTAGTACGGAACCACCAACTACTGAAGTTTTAAATCTATTATTTAAGCACCTCTGTACTTATTTTGGTAAATAAATATTATTCATATAAAAAAAAAACACGCATTAAAATCCATGACATACAGCCACACTCAGAGACGTTACTTAAGTTAAGGAATACTTAAAATTGCTCTGTCAACTTCTCGTTGACGGAAATTGTAACACATGACAACGAGACAGAGCAATTTTAAGTATTCCTTAACTTGAGTAACGTCTCTGAGTGGGGCTGTAAAAGTGTTAGTGTTTTTGTCTACCTGTGACCATGGACACTGCCAAGTGTTCGAAACATTAGAAATTAAAATAATGTAAAATAAACGCGATAAAATCAATCAAGATTGATTAATTTCAAAGTCAATCATATTAGATTTTAGACTCAAATTATTATCATGAAAAATTATTTGGCACTCAATTAGAAGTATACATTTTACAGGTATCTGATAGAAAAGACCCAAACTGGTGGCAAGCGAGCCATGTGGAGAACCCAGATGTAGTAGGGCTGGTCCCTTCCCCCGAGTTAGAAGAGAGGCGCAAGGCTTACGTGCCTCCGGAGGCTGATTTCGTGCATAAAATCAGCATTTGTGGTGCTCGGGTAAGTGTAATTTGTCAAGTATTTAGTTTATTAGGTAGATTACTTGTTAAAAACGCTTTTAAGAATTAAAATGTCAAGCAAAATTCTTGTGAATTGTAAATTATCAGTGTTTGTTTTAAAAATATAGATTATGATTTGGGTCGTCGTTTATGGTACTGCCCAAAAATGGAACTCCCTGCCGTCCTCCTTGTTTCCTGAGAACTACAATCTAGGCATCTTCAAGGCTAGAGTGAACAGATTTCTTCTAGATCAACGTGTTCCATCCTCGGCCACACCGTCGCTTACCATCAGGCCAGTTGGTGGCGAAAGGTAAATCTATTCACATAAAAAAAAAACATTATTTGCATTGCAAAATATATTTATTTCTGTATAACTTCAAAATATTTGTATAATTATCATTTATGTCGCTGACGTCAACATTTGCTAAACTAAAAGGTGTTATTCTTAAAATACCATTCATCAAAATGTTCAGATGCTGTACATCAAAGGCAAAGTTCTTTACTTCAACTACAGAGCTCTCGGTTTAATTTGAACATTAATCATAGCTGGACCTTGTACCTGGAAGTATGAATTACACTTCGGCATTTCATAAACAAATTGTGTGAAGTATGAATCATTATAAAGATGAAAAGAAGTTCACACGCCTGGCTTGTGTCAGCATTTGTTAGAGATAGTCTGAACATGTAGCAATGTTTTGTTTTCGTTTTGCTGATGCATGGAATGTATTGTTTTGGTTCATATCATATATGTAGGTAGTTATATGCATGATGATTCATAGTTTACTAATCCCAATGAAATTAATTATTATACATAGTTTATGTTTATTTTATGTAATTGATGTAGGTTTTGTAATGGCAGATATGACTCAATTTTTAGTCTTGTTTTGTTTATATTTTGTGGGTACTATTTTCATATTATTGGTCAGAAGTTGATATCCACACGTCACATCATCAGCCATTAAACGTCCACTGCTGAACAAAGGTCTCCCTCTTAGAGAGGGGTGTTGCTATAATCCCCACGCTTGGCAGGCGGCTTGGGGATCGATATGTTCACCGTGTACTATTAGGATGCTGCTGCCCATCCTCCGTGGTGGTTCTGGTCGCAGTTTTAAGACATACCCGGGTCCCGGGTTTGTATCCACAGATTTAATAATGTGTTACTTTCATCTGTGAAAATTGGTTGCGCAGAAAGTGTGTACTAAGCCGAAAGGGGGCTATTAAACTCTTCAATATAAACTACTTTTACTATGGGACCAACCCTGAAATCGCGAAAAACAATCATCGCGTCGGCATCGGCGTCATCGCGTGCTATAAGTGCGCTCTCTGTCTAGCATGAAATTAAAATACTCATAAATCTCTAATTATACATATTCCGCGTCTGTCTGTCTGTATGGCCGCTAACTCCTAAACCACGCAACGGATTTTGATGCGGTTTTCACCATCAGTTAGATACTTTTTCACGGAAGGTTTATATATATAACAAGCGACCCACCCCGGCTTCGCCCGTAAATTACACCCGTGCGAAGCCGGGCGGGTGGGTCGCTAGTTATTAATATTTGAACAAATTGTAGTTTTGTTTTCATTGATGGGCTCTATTTATGATCAGAATTAAAAAAAATATATAAAACCTAAGCCTATTGTGAGTGTCTTCTTAACTATGAGAATAATCTCTTTAGAATACTTTTTAGAGGCTTTTTTTACATCTTTGCGTATTTAAATACTCTAGTTAGAACACAAAATAGATATCAAATTGCGCCTTATAAAAATGCTATCTATATTGACTTTGTCCATGTAAACCCACATGACATTATCAAATGATGTCTGCTTTTAAATGGTTAGACTCAAATATTTTATTATTGATAATATGTTTGGCAGATAATAGATAGTTTGATAATATGTTTGTTTAATATGTTTGTTAGGCAGGCTGTCGTTCAGTGTGGAGGTTAAAGGGGGAGGCCTATGTTCAGCAGTGGACGTCTTCTGGCTGATGATGATGAATATGTTTGGCCACCAACTGGCCATATAAGTATGCAACAGTGTAGCCAAAGATGGAGCATAATCTGTCTAGGACAGGTTGTAATTCTTAGGCAAGTTAAGCAGCAAGGAGTTCCATTTTTAGCAGTACATATTATGATGGATATAAGCTGTTGTGTACATTTACTTGTATATTATAAATATTCGGGACATTTTTTCACACACGGTCATCTGACCCCAAACTAAGCAAAGCTTGCGATATGGCTGCCAGAGACTGATATACATACATATATAGTTTTAAATACATACTTAAATAGATATTAACAACCAGATATAGAACAAACACAAATGTTCATCACACAAATGTTTGTCCTAGATGGGAATCGAATCCACGCCCCCAAGCTCAGAAGGCAGGTTCACTACCAACTGGACCAACGGGCTATCTAATCTAATGTTCATGATTCATGGTGATAGTTTTCTTATGTTTTCAAAAATCCACAGATATCCAAGAAAAAGAAGAAGTTCGTATACGAATCCCGTTCGAGCGTGAAGCTGGAGGGCGCCGAGCTAGCACTGTACGAGGAAGTGGCGCGCACGCCGCCCTTCCTGCGGCGCATCCTGGCGCTGGTGGGCACCGCAGGCGTCGGCCGCCGCACGCTCAAGAACCGCCTTATACAAGAGCACCCAGACAGATTCGGCGCAGTTATACCGCGTGAGTCCACACCTAATTTTTTTTTAACTATACGAGATTGGGGAATTAGAGTCCACTTAGAAACGTGCCAAAAAGCTCAAGAGCAACGAATATCCGAACATCCCTAGTTCAGACTAAGCTTCATAGTATATTAACATCGGCGCATTTGCCAGTCTATCGGTTTTCTGTTGGATATATTTAGGAGACGTAGATATTCGCCAAAGAACCAGAGTCACCGACATAGCAGTTAAAATTTGCAAGTAGAAGTGGCTATGGGCAGGCCACATCGCTCGAAGAACCGATAACCGATGGGGAAGAAAGGTTCTTGAGTGGAGACCACGAACCGGAAGACGCAGCGTAGGTAGGCCTCCCACTAGATGGACCGACGACATTGTGAGAGTCGCGGGCATCCAGTGGATGCAAAAGACAGGCTGTCGTTCAGTGTGGAGTTTAAAGGGGGAGGCCTATGTTCAGCAGTGGACGTCTTCTGGCGGATGATGATGATGATGATATTGAGGAGAATGTGCATTGGATCTGCAGGATCTAATTCCTTCCTGCCCACTTGATCGCGCACGAGTCACAATTTGCTTGTGCACTATGTAACGCACGTCGGTCGCGGGAATGGAGGGGTGGGGGGGAGTATCGTAGTCATTCATTCAATTCGCGCCTACGATTGGCCCGGTCTAAATTATGCTGAAAAAATGTAACTTTGGCTTAGGGCGGAGTAAAGGATGAGCAGTCAAGTTATATACTACTACACTACGACAGTTGTGTGTGTAACTATGTATTTTGCTTGTTATATCATCATTAGGCAGGAAGGAATAATTTGCTTCCGTTTGACCGCCACCTCACCTGATGATAAGCGATGATGCGGACTACGATGGAGCACGCTTGCCTAGAAAAAAAACCGATTCACTCGCAACTTGAAGACCCCAGGTTGTTACTATCGGGGAGCACCCGTTTAGGCAGCGCATATATATATATATATATGTCAGCGCGTTGACGTTTCAGCACTTGGGCGCAACTACCGGCGGATAGTTTTTACAGCTTAGATTATATAGGTAGCCGTCACCTAGCTTAGTTTTAGTAGACTAGTGATGAAGGTGGAGCCATCACTGGTGTGACACTGCAGTAACTTACTCTGCTGAAGTTGTTTGTGGATGTGTCGTTGGCAACCAATCAGCGTTTAGCAAGTTGGCATACCGTCCGGCAGAGGCGCTAGTGAGGGCGCGCGTACACGCGAGGTTCGATCGAGCTCACTTTACTTTGGTTTTTGAATTTGGATTGTTGGTTGGAGGGTGGCAACGTTTGCTACAAGGCGGAACACCTTATCCCCAAGTAATTTGATATTGTAATTATTAATCATAGTGCTACGGAATAAAAACAGTGTAAACTGTGTACGTGCGATGTCTTATTCTCCTCGGCCGCTATACTCAAGCCGTAGAACCACGATACCTGATGCAATTCGATCGATCGGCCTGCCCCTCGCACGCGCCGACATATAATTATAATGTTATATTCCAGACACGTCCCGTCCGCCGCGGCCGATGGAGGAGAGCGGCCAGTCGTACTGGTTCGTGTCCCGCGAGGAGATGGAGCGGGACGCGCACGCCGGCCGCTTCCTGGAGTACGGCGAGCACAACTCGCACCTCTACGGCACGCACCTCGACTCCATCCGCGCCGTCATCAAGGAAGGTACTACATTTTAATATCTTTAACGCACCGCCATTTTCCCGATGACTCCGAGAAGTGGCAGAGCGCGACAAAATATGTAATGTATGTAACTAAGAAATAATAATAAAATCAAAAGTAATTTAAAGGTACGCGCACATTATGCCGGGTCGCGATTTTTGAAATGAAAGGAATTTTTGCGATGCAACTCGGCCCGCTGTGGCCAAGGCGGCCCGTCATAAGGTGCGCTTACCTTTTTTAGGGGGCTCCCCTTGCAACAAACGTAATTTTGTCTTGCTCTAATGTAAAAACGACATTATGTCGAGCTATAAAAAAGTGTAGTAATGAAGGATATGTATGTACTCATCATTACAAACAACTTTTACTATGAGACCAAGCCTAAATCGCGAAAATGAAAATCTGCTGTTCCATACATTTAAGTATGTATTTAAAACTATATATGTATGTATATCAGTCTCTGGCAGCCATATCACAAGCTTTGCTTAATTTGGGGTCAGATGACCGTGTGTGCGAAAATGTGTCCAATATTCATCATCATCATCCACAGCCTTCCTTATCCCACTGCTGGGTATAGGCCTCTCTCTTGTTATGCCATCTGCCTCGGTCCTGTGCTAATCGAGTCCAGGTTCGACCCGCGATAGTAACAATATCGTCGACCCATCTTGCAGCTGGACGACCAACGCTCCGCTTACCCTGCCTCGGCCACCACTCTGTTAAGACTTTACTCCACCTGTCATCACTGCGCCTAGCAACGTGTCCGGCCCAGCTCCACTTCAATTTCATTACCGCAACTCCGACGTCTCGAGCCTTTGTTCTTCGTCGGATTTCGGTATTACGAACTCGGTCTTGGAGTTTGATGCCTAGCATGGATCTCTCCATGGCTCTCTGTGCTACTCTGATTTTGTGCACAGCCTCATGTGTGAGGGTCCATGTTTCGGCACCATAAGTCATGGTGGGTAGAACACATTGGTTGAAGAGGCGAGTTTTCAAACATTGTGGTATATGGCGTGACTTGAAGATGTCGTCCAGTTTTTTGAATGCTGCCCATCCAAGCTGTATGCGCCTGGTGACCTCCTTCTTTTGATGTTCTATGCCAAAAGATAGAGTATGACCAAGATACACGTAACTGTCAACCGCCTCTAGGATCTCATTCCCAATCGTGATTGGGTTTGATGTCCCAGATACGTTCGACATCACCTTGGTCTTGGCCATATTCATCTTCAAGCCTACCTTCAAAGAAGCATCTGAAAGCTCTTGGACCATACGTTGGAGGTCATCCAGGTTTTCGGCAAAAAGCACAAGATCGTCAGCAAATCTAAGATGAGACAAGAAGACACCGTTGACGTTTATTCCAAAGGAGTCCCATGCAAGCATTTTAAAGACGTCTTCTAAGACCGCCGTAAAAAGCTTGGGTGATATAGTGTCCCCCTGTCTCACCCCCCTTTTGATCGGAATTGGGTTAGATAGGTCATGCAACTTAACTTGCATTTCTGCCGTGGCATACAGCTCCCGGAGCACATCCACATACCGAGCTTCGATGGAGCAGTGATGAAGAGAATCAAACACGGCCCAGTGTTCGACGCTGTCGAAGGCTTTTTCGTAATCGATAAAGGCCATAAACAAAGGCTGGTTAAACTCTTGACTCTTCTCCATCAGCTGCTTCACCGTGTGAATATGGTCGATAGTGGAGAACCCGCTCCTGAAACCAGCCTGTTCGACGGGCTGACATTCGTCCAGCTGGCGCGTGAGTCTATTGCAAAGGACCTTAGAGAAAAGTTTATAAATTTGAGAGAGGAGACTTATGGGTCGGTAATTACTTAATCTTCCAATGTCTCCTTTCTTATGTATTATTGTTACGACGGCATTTTTCCAGGATTCCGGTGTGTGGGATGATAGCAAAACTTCGTTGAAAAGTTGTACGAGAACCTTCAATACTGGTTGTCCACCTGCACGCAGCATCTCAACTGTTATACCATCTTGCCCAGGCGATTTCTCGCTTTTCATTTGGGCTAGTGCTTTTTGTATTTCGCAGGGTAATATTTGCGGCAGCTCTTCGATGTTTCGGTTCTCTACAGCTGGGGCTCTGTCCAATATTAATTAATTATTAATATTAATTACTAGCTGACCTGACAGACGTTGTCCTGTCTTAGAACTGTCAAACACGCAAAGTCAGAATCGTAAATCTTATTTTTCTACAACTTGGGTTACATTGTTGGAGTTTTAGTAAGGAAACCAATTTCTTTTTTTTTGAAAATTTAATATAGCCTATGTTACTCGGGGATAGTGTAGCTTCCCAACAGTGAATATTTTTTTTCAAATCAGTTCAGTAGTTTCGGAGCCTATTCAATGCAAACAAACAATCAATCAAATCTTTCCTCTTTATAATATTAGTATAGATTCTTTTATTTATTTTTATTTACTCGAGTGTCAATGACCGTTTTCTACGGAACAGCTGATATATTTTTTGCGATTTCAGGCTTCAGCCCAGCGACAGTGACGCTGACGTTATTCAAATATTCCCTTTATGAATGTGTATATATTGTAATTGCAGGTAAAATGTGCATCCTGGACTGCGCGCCGCAGTCTCTCAAGCTGCTCCACAACAGCAGCGAGTTCCTGCCGTACGTGGTGCTGGTCGCTGCGCCGGGCATCGAACAACTCCGGAACCTCACGCACGCATCCAATAGGAATTTGTCGGTAATTACCACAACTTCTTGTTAATTTTTTTGCTTGTTCAAAGTGCATACTGTTTTATAGATTTTATAGTATATTTTATACATACCTAAAATAGAAAATTCTCTTTCAATACAGCATGTCCAAAATACTATGTAGTTGTTAATAGAGCGACTGATCTAAATTGTAATGTCTATAATCAACAGAACTAGAGCTGCCAACTTTCAAAAAGCCTGGAGATATCAGTTTCCTCAAATATCTGGTCCCAGATCCGGATCTAGCATTTTTTAAAGTATTTTTTTTAAACCAATTTAACGTTTATTTAAAAAAGCATGAAACTTAGATATACATTTTCACTAGGTCCCAAGTTCCACATCGATAATTGAAATCATAATTTTCCATTAAAACTTTTTTAAACTGGTATTTATGACAGATGACACACCAAGAGATGGCACCTTTCTTTATTCCCTTGAAATGCTGCGAAACTTGACTCCGATACTAGCGCTACGGTAATTTGTAGAACCCTTTCGTACATTATCTGACTGCAGCGCTTACGGAAGTTCGAGACAACCTATATCACGCTCAAATTACGGCGCCATCTAAGTTCATAGCATTTTTAGGCAAATTTCCGAGCTACGCTCTAATGTTCCGCTATTGTCTTTCCTCTTAGTATATCTTCCTTGGCGGTTCTAAGAAAACACACCGCTAAGGTGGCTCTATAGTTATGTTGGTTGTACTGTATCTGAAGCTAGAAGCATCATTATAGTTAGATAGAGTTCGAAAGAACTCACTGAAAAGAATGAAAATAGTCTAGACTGCAATGATATTACTATCATTATCATATCATAAACTATAATACTATATAGCATAGTAAATACATTACTTAACTGCAATGTTATCACTATGATATCATATTATCAACTTATTACTGAGCCGTCGAGTTGAAAGTTATTAGCTTATAAAAGAATGGAATGATATGCCAAACTTATTATAATTATTTATCTTTATTTAGTTATGATCATGAAACCATACCATTTAGGATGTTCAAATTACGCAATTTTTTTACGTTTTGCCTACAATGGTTTAAAGATTGTGGCAGTGACGAATCAATCTTGCATTTGAATGCGATCCAGATAACTTATTGCTGTATACTGACATTGTATATACTGCTATATACTGACATTGTATGCTAAACAAAAAAAAACGATAGCATAGATTCCTTTATAGAACAAATTTCTGCGGCCTTATTATGGATGTCCTTTTGTGATTCCAACAACTTACTCGCACCATGCGCGCGAGCCGGATGGCAGGTGACCACAATCTGAATCACGAAATTCGACATTCATAGTAAGACCGCCAGTTTTACACGCGCAGAGTTCTCTGGAACACATTCTGACATCCTCGGTATTTTTTTAATCTTGATAATTATTTAGTTTTGGTTTGTGTTGATTGACTTGTATTGCATGCGTTGTGTAGTTCGACCGGCAGAGCTCCATCCGTTACAGCTCGCGGCGCGCGCGCACGCTCGAGTCGCTCGCTTCGCTCTACGAGGTAAGAACTCATGGAAACTACCAAACCCACCATTTTCCTTTATCATCTAAGATACCTCTTGAAACTTTGTAGTTTGTACTAATAAACAATAAAACCGGCTAAGTGTGAGTCGGGCTGGCGCACTGAGGATTCCGTACCACCATATAATAAAATAATATATAATTATGTCTATGTCTATGTATGTATATAAACTGTTAACTACTAAAATACAAAGAAGTAGTGCAAAAAGACATCACGCCCAATTACCGACCGCGCCCAACGTTGCTTAACCTCGGTGATCGTATTCGTGAACAGAAATTAGTCACCGACTCGCACTTGGCCAGTGTTTATTATTTGTTGTTTTACTTTAAAGTGTAGTATAATAATGCCAAGTTTGACGCTTGTACGTATTAACGTTTTTACACTAGTTAGAGCAATTACAAAATAACGTTAAAAAACGTTTGTTGCTTCTTTAGTTTTTACTTTTACTACTTACTATTACTTATTTCTTCGTTAATCTGCCGTAACATTACATACTCTGTGAAAATTTCAACAGGCTGTCCATTACGGTTCGAAAGATACAGCCGTTAAAAGGTAGGCCAGACAGAAAACGTAGGCTTAGTAATAAGGTCCCGTTTACATCCTTTCGGTACGGAACCCTAAAAAGTAAATTGTCCGGCCAAAACATTTTACTATCTCATAGTTAAATCGCGATGGTAACAAGTGACGATGCGGTCTAAGCTTATCTCACGAGGCCGGTGGCATTGCAAGACACGCTTTGTGGCCACGAAGACAGAAAACACCGGGACGAGTCACGGCTTGTAGACTCCCGCACGGTAACGAGAGCCGAATGAAGTGTTCTGTCGAGGGACCGTGCGGTTCGTCGTCAGCAAGTTCGTACTGGTTTCCACAGCTGGATTATGGTTCCCCCGGCGGACACTGATTGGGCGACTTGTGTCCCATTTGCCAACCCCTCAAGCAAATTGTACAAAATCGTTGAACGCTTCCTGCACGCGATATCATCACGCCACTTTGCTTTACTTCGCAAATTTATAAACTTCAGCATTGAAAAAAAAATGCCAGCTATTATTTGACTAATTAACTTAAAAATGCACTTAACTTTTCCGTATAGCAATCTAAACTCACATAGATCGTTATCGGCCTTTCATGATCCTACTGCTGGGAAATAGGCCTTCTCACAGAGAGAGAGGATGGGCCTTAATCCACCACGCTAGCCCAGTGCATGCTGGTGAATGTCATTGAAATTTTGAGGCTCTTGGACATATCGGTTTCCTAACGATGTTTTCCTTCACTATTTTTGAGCGAAGGCATCAAAACTGCACATAATTTATTTAAGTACTAAATGATTGGTACATGGCCGAGGATCGAACCGGGTGCCGTCAGATTGTAAAGAGCACGTGTTACCGCTCTGCCATGATCGCTCCCATACCACCATCAATCCCATTCCTTCGCAATCTCACATAGATAATGTAGGTAAAATTTTAATCGCAGGAAGAAGACATGAAGCAAACCCTCGAAGACAGCGCCCGCATTCAACGCCAATGTGAAAAATACATCGACCTCGTGATCACCAACAACAATCTTGACACCACCTACTCGAAGATTCTCGACGCTCTGCATTCGCTTTCCACTGACCACCAGTGGGTACCTGTTAGTTGGATTTACTAACGATCACTCACAACCAACTGATTTTGATAGTAAGCCTATTAGTCCACTGGGCAACACGCAGCGCAGTTCATTTACAAACAAGTTGTGGACTTCGAAATAAAGTCAAAAATAAATAAATTAATATTTCCTCGCCTCTGTCAACTTTGCTAGTGTTGATATTTGCATTGTTGATATATTAACTAAACTGCACTGCGCTTCGCCTAGTTTGTCATTGGGAGGCATCGAAACTAGAATTGCATCGCATTGAAAACTTCTCACTAAACAAATCGGTCTAAAATGTTTGTGTATGTACGAATTACTAGTGTTGGTATCACAGACCTATATCCAAGTAGACGCCACAAGTCGACCTACCTTGCATGTCATATTTCCAATACAATTATGACAAATAGTCGTATTTGAGTTCAGCTAAAATCAGTCTGCTCAATCGGTGGCGCGACAACACGTCAGTTTGATACGAAAATGGGTAATTGTGCAATACTGAGTTGTAAGTATACCGCAAATAGAGTTGTCCGTCAGAATAAAGACATTTCTTTTCACATGTAAGTACAAAAGATTTGACACGCATATTTTTTACAGTTTGGACCGTTTATGAAGTCTACTTAGATATAAGTCTGTGGTTGGTATGCTAGTAATTGAAGGAATGAATTAATGTGAACGGGCTTTCCAGCAAAGTTCGTTCGCTTCTCAGCTAATGCACTTATGTATTTAGATACTTCGAATTTTAATTAGGAAACCTTAGGTTTAATGCGTCTTCCCGCACTAAAAAGCAAGTTTGCTAATGATCCAAAACCACCATCACATTAAGTAGGTTTAAAATTTATATCTTTGCTATTTGGCAGATCTCTTTACAATCTTTTTAAGTATTCACAAGATGTCACATCACACGGTTGGAAAATTACAATCTCAACATCAAATTATCTTATAAGTTCAGAAACGAACTACGTGCGGGTGATTAGTATAAGTGTAGATTAATTCTAAAAAAGTGCCACTCTTATGCCTTTACTGGGAACGAAATGCTACTTCAATAGACAAGTAACACATTCCATTGTATAAAAGGTTCCTTCTAAAATGTAATAACTATGCTGTTGATCAGCGTTTAATTGGCTCTCTATACTTTAAATTATGCTTTGTCATGAATTCTTATCTCAATGAGTTCATGAAATGAGAAAAAAACTATAACCAGGGGTTCGATTTGTGAATCGCTCGTATGATATTTCGTACAAAAATAGCATGCAAAATTATTGACTTTCAAACGAAATCCAAAGAAAATTAACATTTTTAAATAATCCTATTTTCACTCGATAACGCAACGAGTAGTATGAACCATTAAAATTCGCTTTCTATCAATAGAAAATCTTTTGTTTCTCCATTGAGCCATCATTACTTCGTATAGAGAAGACGCCACATATCACAATTGTGTTTCGTTCAAGTGCAGCCGTCCGGCCACACTTAACTCAGTTGAACGTTGAACGAAACGCGTAAGTGCCATAAAACCACGGCGTTAAAACGCGAGAAAACTACACCTTAAAAGCGTTCTAGCGCTGCGTGCTTATACTGTCTGATTAGAAGACTAATTATTGTTACAGCGCTACGGCGAACACTAATTTAAACTCATCAAAATGGAGCATGACATTTGCTAAAGGTAGCTTCTCTATACGTAGTAATAATAACTCTGTGTTTCTCATGATATTTTCGTGCGAAATCATACAAGCGGCTCAAAAATCGAGCCCAAGGCTCTTGCCTTGTTGTTCAATGGAATGGAAATACTAAAGTGTTATTTCTAGCATCCCACCTCAGGTAAAATATCAATAAATAATTATATAGCTGAGTGTTAAAGCTGATATTGGCCTAATGCATAGACAAAGTATAAGTTTCATATATTTTATACGAATGGCTGATTGAAGTTGAATTATGAATAGGAAATTAAGTGAAAATGTGCGACATTTTATGCGTATTTGATTCTGAGCTTTAATCTTAGAATGAAAATCACAAAAAACTGCTTCTATTTTTGCGCTTATAAATATTATTGCATCACATGCTCTATCACAATCAAAAATGTATTTTATTTACTTTGTTACTATATTGCATATTTTAGTTTTTTTTTACATTTTATCTCCTTTATTATGACTGCACTGTTTCCCCCAGCTGTATGGTTAAGTAGACGGTATAATCCGAACTATTTACGAAGGTATACCAGAAAAATGGTCTTGACTAAACTATACAGCCGTGTTTGTAGACAATTTTTTACTGAGTGTATTATTTTAGTATTATCGATTGTACTTTGTATTATCATGGTGGCTACTTTGACAAATATTGTCGCATATACACAACCTGATGCTGTTAATAACGTTAAGCAACGTTTATGTGAACCTAGCTGTTAAATTCATAAGAATCTCACATTCCGTCCATTTATTTTGTTAATTAGCTACTTATTAAATTGTATTGTCGAATATTATTCAATATACATTATTTTGTATAACCCGCGCTTTATTTTATTTTCATTTTGCTTCGATAAGATCCAATAAAAATGCTGCGGATGATAACTGAACATTTTATTAGAAATCTCTTCTGTACAAACAAATTTCGTTTCTATCCTGTCATACCTGCAGCACATTTGAAAGGAAGGGGCAATATCTGCAACTACTAAATCAATACTACGAATTTGTACATAGCAAAGGTGAAAGGCTAATAAAAAGGGCTACCTGTCCCTGAGTGACAGGCTATTTTGTTCACTGCAGGCAAAAGCTAGATTTAAATAAGACTAGATGCGACAATTCGTCAAATTGTCACATTTAAAATTCTGCTTTACTGTAGCTCAGATTTGGCGGTGTGCGACGTTCATACATGAAACTAAAGTGATATATGATTGTTTAAACTAATAATATTTTATTGGTTGGTGGGACGAATAGTGTTTTTGTGATGGCGCACGGACGTCTTGAATATGTTAGGATCAATATGATTCAACCCGATGTCGCTGCCGCCGGAGGCTATCAAACTGCTGTCGGTATCCGTCTTTTCCAGCAAATGCGGTGCCAGAAGTAAAAACAGTTGCTGAAACAAAAGTAATTTGATTCTTAATATATATAGCTAATTACCTAAGGAATGTTAGGTGTCTGAAGACAACCCAAAAAAGAGATCTGTTATTTATAACATATGATAGATATTCCTAATTTGAATTTTTATTGTACGGTGTAGCAATCAATTTTTGCTTCATAGAGTAAATAAATAAATAAATATTCGGGACATTTTTTCACACACGGTCATCTGACCCCAAACTAAGCAAAGCTTGTGATATGGCTGCCATTTCTGAAGTTTCTTTCTGTAGTTTAATGGATCCACCATCGTAGATCGTTGGATCGTAGGTACTTCTGAACAAAATCTAACTCCTATAAGAATTTTATTTCTATCATGGCCAATGGAACAGATAAGTTAGTCGCTTTAGATAGCCCGTTGGTCCAGTTGGTAGTGGACCTACCTTCTGAGCGTGGGTTCGATTCCCACCTAGGACAAACATTTATGTGATGAACATTTGTGGTTGTTTTATATCTGGTTGTTAATATCTATTTAAGTACCTATGTATTTAAAACTATATATGTATGTATATCAGTCTCTGGCAGCCATATCACAAGCTTTGCTTAGTTTGAGGTCAGATGACCGTGTGTGCAAAAATGACGCGAATATTTTATTTGTATTAAAAATGGTGTACCTCTGCCCACGGTATAAGGGGCAAGCTAGCGAAGGCAGCCTGCCACCCGGGCAGGCCCATGTGGACCAACGCCATGCGGAAGTAATGCGTGAATGAATCTGCGAGCCAGCCCCAGGCACCTTCCCGCGTCGCCAGCCACACGGACCACGACCCACCCGTGTATATCAGGCACACCTACGATACAATATTTACAACTATAATCTAATTTTAATTATTCTAGTATATGACATGTGTGTGAGCTAATAAAACCGGCCAAGTGCGAGTCGGGCTCGCACATTGAGGGTTCCGTGTCACCACATTAGTGGCTATATAGTGTTAGCTACTAAAGTACAAAAAAGTAGTGCAAAAAGACAACATCCCATCAATGCCCAGGCGGTCACCCATCCATGTACCGACCGCGCCCGACGTTGCTTCACTTCGGTGATCGTATGAGAACCGGTGGTGAACAGAATGTTTTATTTTATTTAGTTCATTATTTAATATTTTTGTTTTATTTTTATTTTTGATTGGCTGACATAAATTGGTCTACCCAAACGCATGCACTTTACCTTTCCAATCGTCCTACAAGAATCCAATTCGAAAATCTTGCTTTTAGTATTCAAGATTGGGCGAGGCCCCGAATTTTGTCTAGTCATGCAGAAGTCGAGCAAATCCTTGAGCGCAGGTGAAAGGAATAACTCGTTCAAAGAGTTCACCCGGATTGATCCCACAGGCAGGATGTCATCAGCTGAAACAATAGAGGGTCAGCCAGCCGAAATGTAAAATTCGTAAACGAATAGAACGGAAGCAGTAAATTTGCATACCCACTAATTAACGGGTCATCCGATTTGTACGGATTTTGTGTTAATATACAGGGTTACCCATATAGACTGTACTAAGCCAAAAGGAGATCATTGTACTCATCATTGTGAACAACTTTTACTACAGGACCAACACCAAAAACACGCAAAAAAAAATCAGCTGTTACCATATAAAACTGTTATTGACACTCGACAAAATGTATGGAACAGCTGTTTTTCGCGATTTCAGGGTTGGTCCCTTAGTAAAGGTTGTTCATAATGATAAGTACAATGACCTCCTTTGGCTTGGACAGTATATATGCGTAACCCTAACATTTAATACCCAATGGACAAGCCAAAGAACAAAACGCACTGCAAAGTTATTAAGCGCTAAAATATTCAGGACATTTCTAAATACTCAATTTAAATACATAATCACAGATCATAGTTCACAAATTATTTTTATAGTTATTCTGTTAGGCTATAAATATAGGTATTGTTATTTTTTTTTTTTTTTTTTTTTTTTTTTTTTTACTTTTTTTTTTTCCGGGCAAGTGCCTTTATTAACTAAACAAAATACAAGCTAAAACTAACACTACAAATACAGTTAGACTGCCCATAGACCGTTGAAGGTCTAAAGACAATCCAAATGCTCAAGCCCACTACCAGTTGGCAGCGTACCCAACATGCTGGCGGCATTACCACGTTGAATGGCAATGCTAATGCGTTGAGCCAGAAACACGCCAGCATTTTGGTCACGCGTCGCATTAACCAGGCGCTCTGAAAGATTTTTGAAAATGAAGTGAGCTCCCGGTCCCCAAGGGCCCAATGTCTCGACCCCAAACGCCTCAAATATGTAACCACTGCCGAGGTTAGCATATTTGCGACGCTTGTGCTGCTCTGCCGAATTGGCAGCCGCGCCAGCCCTACCTTGTGTCTCAGGAAGATGTGACGGCGCCAAAGTATCGACACAAGTTGCGTCCCATACAAGGGACGTCCCATTGTTATTTAAATTAAAACTATGGACGCAGTCTTAAATAATTATTAATTAATTAATTGAAATGATCAATTGTTAGTGATTTGTTTTCTTGTCACTTATTTTATCAATAAAACCTGCAAGCATAATATTTTCATAGGTACATAACTACATACCCATTATGGAGGGTAGAGGTAATAACCATCTCTGTGTCAAGGGCGGATCCAGGATTTCATTGGGGGGGGGGGGGGGGGGGGGGGGGGGCATTCTAACAAGGTTCGAAGGAATCAAATCGAAAAATTGAGTCGAATGTATGGAATTGCTAGGTGTTTTGGGGGGCATGGCCGTCTGCAGGGCGAGCTCGACCAAAAGGCATCAAGCCTGATTTTGGCCAGATGCATTCTTACCCGCCACACCACCTTACCATTATCTCCCTTGTTTGTCTGATCTGAGATTAGTACCTACTGTGCATACTTCTAAGTAGATATTATTTTGTTCTGACACAGCCACCTGAATATTTGTAATTCCATGTAAGTTGGAAGCCGTCGCTTGACGCATAAAAGTTACGAAGATCCTCTGGTAGGACTGCAGAATGTCTTTGCTCCCAATTCGAGATAGCTACTCGATCGCACGGTGCTCGTCGCTCTACATTTACATTACAAATGCGCGGATCGGATTCTGTAAAAAAAGTTCTAAGTCAATAGTAGTCCGAAAACCTAGTTTCGTATTATTTGTGATAGCGGTTATATTCTCTTTGCGTAGTGCGTACTACGGTGGAAAAAAATGCGGTGAAACATTTTCCCGGGTTCATACAAAAAGGTGTTTCTTTGATGTTGGTAGCATTGAGGTAACGCTGGCAGCTTATAGATGGTAGCACTGCACGAAAGTCAAATCTATTTAAAATGTCAATGTCATGATAAATAAAACATGAGTTTTTAGGTTAAGTATGTTTTATAACCTTGAATTTTGGTTTAAAAAAGTGTTTTTATCGGATAGTTTTTGTAATTAATGGCGAAAGTAGCAGCAGGTGTATGTGAAATAAAACAAGAGTTTGTTGTGCAAAGGCCTGTGAAGTCAAACAACGAAGATGAAAGTGCAATAGGAAAACATAAACTTGACGAAAATTTTGATGATGAGAAAAACCTTGTCATTAAAAAGGCGAAAACCGGTGAAAATGATGCGAAAAACAAGAAAAGAGGTCAAAATAAAACTAGACCCAAAACATATCGAGATGTCAAAGAGAATAAGCCTTGCCCTAGCATCGTGAACGTCGCCTCAGCTGTAGAGAGGAAACCATGCGAGTACAACAACTGCAAGTACATTCACAACCCGCTCGATTACCTAAAGGCTAAGACATCGGAGAAACATGTCATGTCTTCTCTATTCGTGGCAGATGCCCGAGAGGCATCTCTTGTCGTTTTGGTTCTAGTCACATCACCAAAGAAGGATATAATAAAGTTGATGAAGAAAAAGTTAAGCTATGGCAGGAAGACACACGGAACACTCTTCAGTCATCTGTTCAAACTCAGTTACAAAAAAAGAAATATGATTTTAGTTTATCTGAGAAGCTTGCAAAACACTTGGATACCAGAAACAAGCCAAAAAAAGATAATACTAATTCAGAAACTGTTGACAACAATACTGAGAATAAGGAAGAAAAAAAGGTAGCTAACAGCGGTGCTGTCACTGATGAAGACCTAATCAAACTTCTACCTAAAGAGAAAAAAATTATTGATTGGAAAGATAAATTATATCTCAGCCCTCTGACCACAGTGGGCAACTTGCCTTTCAGAAGAATTTGCAAAGAGTATGGAGCCGACATCACATGTGGGGAAATGGCACTTTGTGAATCAATGCTGAAAGGCATGAAACAAGAATGGGCTTTAGTAAAACGACACGAGTCGGAAGATTTGTTCGGGGCACAAATATGTGGCAATAATGTCTATGTTATATCAAAAGTAGCACAATTACTTGAAGAAAGCGCTGACCTTGATTTTATAGACTTGAATTTAGGTTGCCCTATTGATCTTATTTATAAAAAAGGTGGGGGATGTGGAATGATGCATAGATTGTCTACTTTAGAAGCGTCAGTCAGATGTGCATCTAAAATCTTGAGTATACCTTTCACTATAAAAATGCGTACTGGTGTTTATCAAGACAAGAAAATTACACATACAATTGTACCAAAAGTGGCAGAATGGGGAGCTTCTCTTGTCACTATACATGGGAGATCAAGGGAAGCAAGATACACCAGATCAGCTGACTGGGAATATATTGAAAGCTGTGCAAAAGCTGCAGCGCCATGCGCAGTCTATGGCAATGGAGATATTTTAAACTACGAAGACTATGTTGAAAGAAAAACATTAGCACCAACAGTTCAGGGAGTCATGATAGGAAGAGGAGCATTAATAAAACCTTGGTTATTCACTGAGATAAAAGAGCAAAGGCTTTGGGATATCAGCAGTAAGGAGAGATTTGAAATTATCAAAAAGTACACAAACTATGGCTTGGAACATTGGGGCTCAGATACCCAAGGAGTTGAAAACACTCGCAGGTTCCTACTAGAGTGGCTGTCATTCCTGTATCGCTATATACCTGTTGGGCTCTTAGAAAGACCTCCACAAAAAATTAATGAAAGGCCCCCGCAGTATTTTGGTAGAGATGACTTGGAAACTCTCATGGCTTCTGGAAATTGTGCTGACTGGGTCAAAATCAGTGAAATGCTACTAGGTCCTGTACCAGATGGCTTCCAGTTTTTACCAAAGCATAGAGCTAATTCATACTGATACATAGTTAATAAAAACACAATGAGTTATGTACTGTGATGAGATTAAATAAAAAATTAAAATAAACTGTGTTTTGAGTTTAAATAAAATTGGTACATGTAATTTTTTTTATTTCACTTAACACTAGGTCTCATATAAATAGGATGGCTTTGTTTTATCACCTGAGGTAAGCTTTCCACAACCTTGTTGCAAGCATACAAAGAAATTAAGTAGTACATATAGGTCAATGCAAGCATATTATTATTTTGATGATCTCTTGACAGAAAGTACTAAAACTAATTGTTGATGCTCCTGTTATTCTAAGACACGGGAAACTTAGGCAGTAGTAGTGTTCCATGACACAGGCTTTCGTGGATCAGAGCTATTATTACCTATTAACTTTGATTATGTATCGTCAAAGCCAATTAAAGAGATATACCTATGACAATAAAAGTATTACAAACCGAGAAGTTTGGTTACCCCCAGGCTAATATTTTCATAAAAAGAGTCTTCCGATACCAGATCTACACAGAAGCTCATTTTATTATGATTACAAAAATGTTATTAAACAGTTATTGTGCACTCAATACAAGGAACATTATTACTTCTACCAATTACTCTATGACTTCTACTCAATATTTCCAAATTTCAACTTCACTGATTGAAATTGTTACAAAATGGTAACTATGGCAACATTACAATATTTGACACTGATGTACATCTGTGATATTCACAGATCTACTACCTATCTGTGGTGATATTTGATAATTATCTGTAACTAGCTGCGCCCCTCGGTTTCATCCGCGCGGGTTACTCCTTCCCTGTATAATACTTTACTCTTTCATTACTAAAATATTAAAAGAATAAAAAATAGTCAGATTCGCACCACTCCACAAACTATAAAGAGAATGCTGCACTCACGGAAGAGGGATCCGTCTTCCGTATCTGCACCGCACAACAGAATATATTTGAAAAGTTATAGGCCAGTTACCCATTTGCTAAAGTACTATGTTCCTTATGGAGAGTTGTCAACTCCCACTCCCATCAGTTTCAGTCACAGAAAAGAAGATTTTTTTTCTCTTCTATGGTTTCAGTCCTCTGGCTCGCGCATTTTAACGTTTTTGAAGTTATATAAAATGATTGAATGTACTTCATCATCATCAGCAGCCATTATGTGTCCACTGCTGAACAAAAGCCTCCCTCTTATAGAGAGGTGTTGCCATAATCCCCACGCTGGCAGGCGGCTTGGGGATCGCAGTACGCGGGATTGAATGTATTTACCAATGTGAAATCTAAGGGGAACGAATAATAAAAATAACATTTAAGGATTCCAGAAACAGTACTTGTGGTTCCTGAATACCAGAGCTTTGTAATAACCACGGAACTTATATCTAATCGATCCTTGGTAATAAACACTATCTCCTACAGAATATGTATACTCTTTATATCCATGTAGGCAATGTAGGACTCATTTAGACGCAGGGCGTTGCGCGACAGTAATCGGGCTAACCGCTTCTGCGTGAACATGATGCGCCATTCATTCAACACCCCGTAGCTCCCGCTAGTAGTGGGTAAGCGATGCCGACCCGACACGATGCACAACACAACGCTCCGCGTCCCCATAAACGAGGCCTGTGGCCTTACCACCAGTACTGAGCTAAAGCCCGTTGCAGTCGATGCGCAGAAAATTCGCGCGAATACTGCTCGTCGCCTACGAGGTAGGTACAACACTTAGCTTAGTAGTCTCGCTATAAGCACTAAGCAAGTGTTGTAGCTCGTTGCAGATGATGCGCAGTACTCGCTCGAGCACCATCTGCAAAACTTTCTGCTTAGTGTCAGTGGCAGTGGAAAATGCTTAGTAGTCTCACTCTAAGCAGTGCTGCAGCTCAGTTACGCGCAGCGCTCGCGCAATTTTACTGTGCATCGCCTGCAACGGGCTTTACTCCTCACCAGGGGGGTTTATTATGTTCATTAGCGAGCGATTTGCGCGTTCGACTCCCACGCCAAAGGTATGGGTTCAAATCCCAAACTGCCGGATAAGGAAAACTTTGAAACTGGAATTGTAGTAGCCTGGTAAACTTTCGACTCAGCTGGCTAGCCAACCCCTCAAATTGAAAATGTCCAAGCTCCTAAGTAGGCGTATTCTGGCAGCCTCATTTTCGGAGCTAGTTCTCATTCCAGGCTAAGTGTTGTACCATTTTCGATCACACAGTCACTTAACATCCGGCCACTTGTTAAAAACCTAGCTTGTCTATGATAGTCCTCAAAGATTAGATTCTATTTGTACAAAAAATAAAATCAAACAATAGCAATTTAAAAAAGAAATCCTTATTTATTCAGTTCACCTCAAACTAGAGAACATGTGAATTTATTAGTCAACCCAAAACATTCATGTGTATACTTACATACCTTTGTATTATTGAACATATCTATAGACACATACAGACACTTTCCTAAACAAAGATACATATTTTGTTCTAAATGTTCCAATAGCATAAGTGTTCAATTACAATTATTTGGAAGCTAAAGCTTTTTAATACAAAGCAACTAATACAAAATGTGACATCTTTTTATCTGTATCTTTTAAATTCATTATACTTAAATGCATAATAAAATTGTTATTGAGACTGATGTAGCTTATGTACAACACTATTAGAAAACCTTATTATTAATTAGATACCTACTACAGTTATAATATAAGAATTATCTTCTAAGTCAATAGGCTGTTGTTAAATGTAGTTACTGTGTACTCAGGAAACAGTTTTCTACTAGCGGAAATGTAAATTTCATTTAGATATATACAAAATGCATATAATTAACAAATAGTTACAGGTAAAAGAGTTTTTATTTTACTAAAACTAGCAAATTTAAATTATGGGAGATGGAATTCTATATATATAACCTAAAGATTCTGTACCACAGTTCATATTTCGTACGATCAACGCCTTCTGCGACGACGCGAATCTCCGTTGTGTCCATTTTCTGTAAGAAAGAGAAACAACAATCAGCCAAGTCATTTTAATTATTTGCATAATCAAGAACAAAAGTATTAACGAAATAATGGAATGAAAGGATACACAGTTGTTAATCCATACAAAGCCATTGTGTAGTGTTGCTGCTATCGATAAAATTGTAAAATCACAGAAAAGCACATCAATGACAACATTGATGGTTATCTGGGAATAAAAGTGTTGACACATGACTTGGGATTATAAGTGTGAGAGTTGCTTTATGTAGTACTTAACAAACCTCGTCGCGCTCACCGCCGGCGATTCCTCTGGCGGCCGTTACTGTACCCCACAGAGCTATTCGCCAGCGCGCCCAGACCGTTCTGCTCTGCGTCAACTGGTCGGCCCGACCCCAAGCCTTGCTGACCGTAATAATCAACCACGCTTTGATTCGTATTACCGTAGTCATCATTCATGCTTCCCTGCTGATTGATTCGTTTATTACTAGCGTATGAGCCAAATGCAGTGAAATTAGCTCCCTGTGGGCCGAACGTGTCAACGGTAGTCTGGGGCAGCAAGCGCGGCAACATGCTCCCGTGGGGTACGCCGAGGCCACCAGAGGAGTTCCCGAGGTCCGGCAGCAGGCCGGGACCGGCGCCGGCCGAGCCTCCGAGCCCGTAGGACCCGAGGCCGCCGCCCGGCTCGTCAGAGTCTAAGCTGTCATGATCGCGTCCTCTTCCGCGGCGGCGTCTATCGCGGCCCTTGGAGCGGGAGCCGGGCGGGCCGTCAGAGCCGAGGCCTCCACCGGATCCAAGCCCCCCACCCGGGGGATGGCGGTCGGCGCCGCCCAGCTCGCTGGCGTAGCCGAGGCCGCCGCCCGAGCCGAGCCCGCCGCTAGCACCACCGCCGGCGTAACCGGAGCTCGATCCGTCGGGAGCTCCGAGGCCACCAGTGCGGCCACCACGCTTTCTGGAATCTGACTCGAGGCCGCTTTCTCCCGAGCCTCGCCCGTAAGTACCACCGGAGTCAGAGGGAGGAGGAGGGGGTGGCGGCGGAGGGGGATTGGTCCAGCCACCGGCAGCTGCGAGCATAGGCGCGCCGTACGGCGGCATCATCATGCCATATTGATCCGCGGGAAAGAAGGAGGGCATAACAAACCCTTGACCATTCATAGGAGGAGGCACACACATATTCATCTGAGGGTTGATGGCCATCAAAGCCGGGATCTGATTCGATTGAAGCTGCTGAATATTAGTTTGGTTCACATTATCTAAATTTGGAAGACTGTCATTATTATGTTTCAATTGGACAGAAGCATTGCGTGGAGGAGTACCGGGGCCCCTGTTGTTCTGTTTATCATTCTGGGAAGGAAGCTGGGGTCCTATGGGGGTTGACAGAAGCGGTTTGGGCGTCGGTAGCAACGGTTGCGGCGCCTGCTGTGGCGCAGAATCTTGAGCGTTCTTCAGAAGGCTAGACTTGCCTGAGCGTGATCGGCTTCGCGAGCGGGAGCGGGATCGGGAACGACTCCGAGAAGAACGCGACGACTTGCTGCGGGAACGGCTGGACGAGCTGTGGCGGCGGCGGCGGCGGTCGCGCGATCGAGACCTCGTGCGGGAGCGCCGCCGGCGGTCGCGCGACCGGGACCGGCTGCGCGAGCGGCGCCCACCACGACGATATCTGCCTCCGCGCCCGCGACCTGAACACAATAATTACATTTTTAATCAAGACTATTAAATTGTCTAAAAAAATGTCAAGTTAAATAGGTCAAAAGAACTCACGTCGTCCACCTCCACTTCCACGCTCGGCTAGCTCTTGTAGCTTCGGATTAATGACCTGCTTGGCTTCTTTTAGTACTGAAATGAGGTCTGAAGCTTTCGCGGAGTTAGACGGGGTGAAAAATGTGTAGGCTGTTCCAGTTTTGTTGGTTCTTCCAGTTCTTCCTATACGATGGACATAATCTTCGGAGTTAGTGGGATAGTCGAAATTGATAACGAATTTAACATCATCCACATCTGCGAAAGAAATATAATTACATTATAGTAGATGTTATAAGTAAGGCTGATAAGTTTTAGATTAGCGGTCATCGAGTTGGCAGTTCACATTTTTCACAGAAAGGCTATTATAAGGACATATTATTATGTGAAGTCTGAACTTGTGGAAAAGTATATTTTCCAACAAAATAATTATTGAAAATCGTTAAAATTTATCAATATTCTGCCATTTATACCAAACTTTTTTTTTCGCCTACCGGGTAGGCCTTTTATGGCCATAAGAATGTTTCGGTGTATGTACTGGGACTTATTGTGGACCTTATATTAAAAAAACCTCCCCATTCCTTGAATCGATGACCGCTAAATTGAATTCCAGCCAATTATGCATTGAAATATTGAATGAGTTGTAAAAGTTTTAAAATACATACCTAAACCTCTAGCAGCAACGTCTGTAGCAACAAGTATGGGTGCTTTCCCACTACGAAAATCTGTAAATTATTAAAGTATATAAAAAAATGAATGGGTCTTCTTTTACTTGGTTTTGAAATGTTTGTGTGCTTAAAATAATGGCTGAGTCAGCAACCACATTAGTGTCAGCATGATGAGAAAAACCACATTCGCAGTCATGTTAGATTTCACACAATAAAATAATACTGTATTACGAATGTTTTTGTACATAGTGCACTATAATAAATTCTATTTTGGAACTGGATTTTAAAATACATATAGGATGCCCGAAAGTACACCTAGTTGCAGAAATTGTACATAATGTAAATGAATAAAAAAAAACGCAAAATATATATGAATCAAGGTTTTGAACCATAGATACATTTCCCTTTAACTGCAATAACGGTCTTACTTAGCATCTGCTATGCTAATATAAATAATTAAAACTGCTGTCAACAATCAAACTTCTCAACAATAGAAATTGTCATGCGTGAAAACAAGACAAATAATTTATTATTATTTACATGTTAAACTTATGATTCTAGGGCCTCTTTTACGGACGCGGGCCGCCTCTCGGGCTCTGACGCAGGCTACGCTAAAAACTTCAGTGTGAATGCTTTCATACATAGCCATACAATTCAAATAACCGCACAATGGCCTAAGACCGTAATTTTATAACCAATTTTTCTAATAGATAATGTAAAAGACAATCTATAGTAGCTCACAAGACTGAGAATCAAATCAGCTTCTAAAAATCGGGTTGGGGCAAGAGGTTAACAGTGTAACATACAATACTTACTTGAACATGATAATCATGTTTACCTTGATAATAAGAATTTATAAATGTGTTTGTGCATGAAAACTCATGGCAGTCATGATACCATGACAAATTTGTGGCCACCAATTCCTCGTACTAATGTTAATCTTGTACAAACTTACTATGCAACAATATAGCTTCCATCATCTGGTTAACATGATGTATAGCGCACATAAAAGAGAATCGAGAGCGAGAAGAGGCCGGTCGAGTCGGCACCGGGCACCGGGCGCCCGCGCCGGTACCTCCCTCGGTCTCAGGCGGGAGGAAGCGCCGCCGCCGCGGGCGTCACGCGCGTGACGGCGCGCTGGCGCCGGGGCCGGCTCGCCGCCCGCCGCGAGAAGCGGCTCAGACTAGCCGCCCGAGCGAGTCAGAGTGCATGGGGCTTAGCCCCGACAATGAGAGGCGGGCGCGGGGGTGGGGCTGGGGCGCGGCCACGGCGCACCGCGAGGCGCCGCCCGCGCCGCCGCGTGCTGCTCGCGCGCGCCTCCGCCTGCACATGCAGACACGGGGTCAGACTCACTCGACCGAGCGCCGGGCACAAAGCGCCACCACGCACACTCGACAAGCTCGTATCTGCAGTCCGATACCGCTTCTCGGCGTAACGCATTTAAAATCCCAACTACAAAATGTACTTGATATATTTTCTTTATTTGAATTTTGTCTGACGTATTTATTTAAAATCTGAACTTAACAACTGTATTGGCTGTTTCCATAAAATTCAATTAAACAATAAAATAAACAATAAACAAAAACATATTCTCATACCTCAACTGAGCATCATATTTCTGAACACTGTCTTACCTTGCAAAACCCAGTCGCGCTCATTTTGTGACTTATCTCCATGAATGCAAACTGCTGGCCATCTGAAACAAAAAGATAGTCGAATATAAAAAGGCTCATGTTAAAGATGTCATGGCTACAGATCTGTGGGAGTTGTGACGGGCAAGCAAAGCAGGTGCTGAAAGTACAGAGGTGTCTCTCACTAACTGTGCAGCTAGATACCTGCAGAAACCGACTCAGTTAAGCAGTAGGCCTATAGTACTAGGCCCAATTCCAACTGGCGAGTCTTGTGAGGTATGAGTCGAGGCAGTTCATTTGACATGTCATCATCAGAGGAAGAAATGAAGATATACTTGCACAGAATTAACTATAATTTAAATTTGGGAAGATTTTGCAAAATTGTACCAAACAAGGTTAATCATCACCACTGGGGTGAAGAAACCAACACTTCACTATGGAGTAGTTGTCTACATAAGGTCCAAGCAATAAGGCGAGTGTGACTCAACACCCGGTACCCGTGTAGCTCTTTGGACCAGCTAGGTGACACTTGAATCATGCTCGTGTCTTTCTCTCAGCATGGTCAGTGTCTCAATATGAGAATAGCCACTCCTAATGGTGGGCATTAAAGTCCCCTAGTATCACAAACTGGGCTGTGGGGTACTTAAGTGGAGCTGCATAGTTGAGACACTATTTAACCAACAACCTGCATTATTCAGTCTTCCCGTGAATTGAAATTAGCATAACTCGCAATAACTCCATCCACAACCCTTTCATGGTAAATATCCCATTAATAATTATATCACTGGAAACAAGGGAGATATGGTAAGGTAGTGTAGCGGGTGCACGCAATCAGTCCTAAATAAGACTTGATGCCTTTATTCAAACTCACCCTGTAGGCTGTCTTTTTTCATGTGGTGTTGCTGCAAGTGTGCTGTACTTACAGTTTTTATGTTAAGGTTTAGCAGTAGGCTTAGTCCCAGATTTGATAGTTTTCGAAAACTTTTTTCGTTTACGTATTGTTCCATGCATTGCTGGGCTGAAAGGTATTCGAAAACTTTTTTCGTATTAGAGTGAAGCAATCTATACCACCGATTACTACCGATTTTAGTTCCTCCGCGTTTCCGCTGGAGGCGCTTTACTAAAATGTATGGAACAATACGTAAACGAAAACAGTTTTCGAAAACTATCAAATCAGGGACTAAGCCTAAAGTATAGTGAATTATTAAGTGGGTGAAACACGGAGACATTTGAATACGAACAATAACTGTACTAAGGCATATCTCCCTTGTTTGTCTAATCTGAGACATTGTGAGGTATGCATGTTTGGAAACTTACCCATCTCTTTTCATTTTTCTTGTTATATCATCCACACGTTTCTTGGTCTCTATGAATATAATTGTTTTATTTTCTTTCTCGGCCATGATTTCTTTAAGAAGTGTGCTCAATTTTGTTTCCTTCTCATATTCCGTACACACATCAATAATTTGTAAAATATTGTGATTTGCTGCCAGTGACAATGAGCCAACATTGATTTGTTGATAGTCTTTTAAAAATTCAGATGCCAGAGATTGTACTTCTCTAGGCCATGTAGCTGACCACATAAGCGTTTGTCGGTCAGGTCTAATTTGTTCAATTATTTTTCTAATCTGTGGTTCAAAACCCATGTCCAACATTCGGTCAGCTTCATCCAGCACCAAATATGTGGTCCTTTTTAGGTTTGTTCTATTGCTCTCTAGGAAATCCAACAGTCTTCCAGGGGTCGCAATGACAATCTCAACACCAGCATCCAAGTCTCTCGCCTGTGGACCTTTAGGTGCTCCCCCGAATAGACATGTGTTGTGAATTTTTGAAGTGTTGGCAAACTTATCACAAACTTCTTGAATCTGCTGGGCTAATTCTCTTGTAGGTGCCAATACAAGTGCAATAGGGCCATCACCTCGACTTGATTTTGGCTGATTGTTAATATGCACAATAGCTGGAAGAATGTATGAAAGAGTCTTTCCAGAACCAGTTGATGCAATCCCAACCATATCATGCCCACCAAGGGCAATGGGCCAACCCTGAGCTTGAATAGGTGTAGGCTTTGAAAATCCCATCTTTTCAATTTCATCCATTACATAGTCTGGAAATCCCGCTTCGTCAAAAGACAGTGTCGGCTTTGGAATGTTACGACCTTTTAGAGTGATCTCATTTTCGCTTCTCCATGCTTCTACTTCGGAATCAGATCTATGCTCTACATTGGTGTGAGGTACGTAGAAATCTTTCTTGAATGGTTTTAGTCTACTTAAATCCCATTTTGGTTTGCGGAGAAGAGCGCCGGGATTATTCCTGCGACCTCCGCCGCCGCCGCCACCGCCACCGCCGCCGCCGTAACCTCCACCATAACCCCCGCCTCCTCCGAGCCCATAGCGCGGGCTCCGGCTGCGGCTCCTACTACGGCTTCGACTGCGACGTCTGTCGCGGCTGCGATCCCTACACAAATTCAACCAATATAAGTATGTACATAATCTAACTACGCACAAGCCAATTACGGTAAAATATGCAAAATCGTCAGAGCGTGTGAGCATAGCTGAGCAAAACGCTTACCTTCCACGTCCCATATCTTATAATTTCGTGTGAGATCTACCTAGTGAGTTCACTCAATTCGTGGAGCACTTGTATGCAAGCAAATTAATGCAATTGTAATCAAAAAAACAAATTACTCCACTGTTCTTGATCCTCTATCTCAATAAAACAAGATGGCGTCAGCTACTAGCTAGGTTAGCGGACCGGACACGGACAAAACCACAGCATACATATAAGCAAAGAGAATGTAACGCTACGCTAAGACATTTATGTACATGTACAATAACCAGTGTTGCCTCCGGTCAAGCAAGAAAAAGTCCGAAAACGAAATTATCCGAATTTACTCCATTTTAATTATTTATTGCCAAGCACAAGTATTTTTTGTCAAGTATCTGTCGAATTTAACTTGATAGTTGATATTACCCAATAGGGTATTTATAAGATCTTTGATATTACCCTACAAAGCCTACCCTCAGCTAAGTTTTTCTATACTAAAAATCATGCTAAATACCGTAGAGGGAGAATTATACTGAATCTATGGTGTATACTACAAGTATCCTGTGCACAGATATACACAACCAGATCGGCAATATATTTTAGTGAAAGAGACAACTTGATATGGCTCAGCACAAGTACGAAAAGGACATAAATAGATTTTGTTGTCCTTATCGGCGTGACCTGTTTTTGGTACCTCAAGTGTCAAAATCTGTAATAATCAGTGACAAACAAAACGGGTCTGAATTATATTTATTGCCTTTTTTTGGTGATTAAATGTGATAAATGCGTGTTTCCTCTGAGAAATAATTGTAAAAGATATTTTACAATGGTTGGTTGTAGCATTTTGGGCTGCAAGAAGCGCAGTGAGCGAAAATACGATGAAATATCATTTCACACGTAAGTAAACATACGCTTGCTTGTAACGATCACCTAAATAAATTCAGGATATCAATTCGCAAATATTTTATTCATAATTAGTCAGTTTTTAGGTCGATTTGTGGTCTAATTCTATGAATTTTATCAAATTATTCACTTAGAAAATAAATTATGAATGTTGCCAGTTTATGAAAGAAATTACCCACCGCAACTAACATAAATTATTCGTTCTGCAGGTTTCCAACTGATCCTGTCACATTGCTGAAAAAAGCTGGCACATTGCAAGAAGTGCAAAATACCGACCCTTTTATGCCCATATGAATATGGTGAATGTTAATATTAAATATATATTAATGAGGCCACAGTTATGAAGCTGGAAAAGCAAAAGGCGATTTCGGCGAACCGATTCAAAAAGCTACGCGCTGTTCGTGAAATTTGTACTGTAAACATTAAAGAGTCTATTTATCTAATTATTTGGAATGTTATACATAATTCCATTCATGAAAAAACTAAACTGACCAAGCGCGAGTCGGGCTCGCGCGCTGAGAGTTCTTTACAATCACAAAATACAAAAAGTTGTGCAAAAAGACAACATCACGCCCAGGCTGTCACCCATCCAAGTACCGACCGCGCCCGACGTTGCTTAGCTTAGTGGTAAACAGAAATTTGTCACTGACTCGCACTTGGCCAGTGTTTATTATTTGTTGTTTTACTTATGTTCACTATAATCCGCTAAATTTGACGCTTGTACGGATTACCGTTTTTACACTAGAACAAATCCAAAAATACGTTTAACGTTTGTTGCATGGGGGCCCTTCCTTTGCCCTTCCGTTTTAACTCTTTGACTTTTGTATTCTTTTTAATTAATCATAAATAATCATGCTATGGTTACTTTACAACCTTTTTTCTAGTACTATATTCTAATCCTAACAAATAATTATAATAAAAACGCAAGTAAGTTTGTAACTTTCTGTCTGTTTTTTTACGAGGAAACGGCTAAGTCATGGTATAATAATATACTCCGCCAGGTATAGCAATTCGAGAAAAAATGTTTACGTAGGCGTCCCGCAATGATGTCATGATGTCAATTTACAACAGGTTCGAGAGAGATGACGATACACCACGTAACAGCTGATTAAATAAAGTGGCAACTGGACAGTGACGGGACCATTCCCAGATTGCTAGACCTTGTTTTCTTAGATCATGGGCTAAGTCAAATTTTGTCAGGACGATAGGGTGTGTCATGAGGACAGACAACGTACTTTTCTTCCCAGAAAATTGCAGGTAGCTCCGCGGGTTGCAGCAGATAGTGTATAAAATATAAATATTTAAAAGGTAGTATTGTTTCCAAAGTACTCATTGAAGATTCACTACCCATCATAGTAGGTAAATTACCCTAACTTATAGCAAATCATTTTAATGTGGCAACACACCTTGTTGAAGCACTGAGCTAGCCACGCTCATTGAAAATCTATAGGTAGTAGATCTGTGTATCCTGTGTATAACTGTCACATATCTGTGAGTCACGGTCAAGTTCATAGAGTAATATAGGTATACACCGGGAAGTCAAGTTAAACCATAGATTTATATTCCATCTATAATGGACTAATCAATGAGTTAAACTCATGCCCCAGTAAAGTGGCTAAGTGAAAGCTTTACAAGAGGCTTAGATGGAATTTTGGAATTTCAAAACTACATAGAATAGATACGAAAAGACATGTTTGACCTCGTTATATCACTCGAGCATTATTACGAGTACATAATAAATAATAATCCACCAATCTAAGCCACTAATAAACACGAAAATACACAACAAAAAGTCTCAGCTATAATTAATTAATTATTGAGTCTGTGGTCTGAGCAGGATGACTATCCTCTGTGATTTTCAGTAGACCGAGTAGACATTTATTTAATATTTTTTCATTTAATCTGTGGTCGGATCGGAATCCATTTTCTGCGTTGTTGTGACATTATGATCTTTGCTCGAAAATTGTAATAAAATGCATTGCAGAGATAATTTTGGCATTAATCTCACTAAATAAGTGATGAAAGACTTTTTGTGCTTTATATAGAGACTATCATATAGCTCACAGTTGTTCATGGTGAGGATTTCACGATGGGTTGAAATTGTGATTGCTATCGGCATAAATTCGTAATTTTCATTTTACCTATTCTTATTTATGCCATAAAGTTACTACGACAATGGAACTGAGTACTAATGCAACTACAAGCGCTGAAGAATATCCAATCAGCACACCGGGAACCAAGTTTGTAGCTGCTTGTAATAACAATGAACAATTCTCTGTCATTCGCATTCCTGAAGATGGTGAAAAGTCTAGTAAACACTCTTCTAAAAAGCAGTCAAAGAGAAGGAAAAAGAGTTCGAATCATACGCGACCTCTTCCCAGGATAATTGTGAAGCCATTACCTCCTCCTCCTCCGCCTGAGAACAGAGAATGGACTGCAGCTATGTCATACTCCGAGTCGAGTACTAGCAAACCATCGACCATGAGAGAAGTTCTTGCCAGTATCCCAGGGTTTTCCCTGAAACCTAGAAAACGAAGTGGGAAAAAGTTATCTACAGCAGCGCAAATACAACAGACAAGAGAAGGTTGCATTGACCTAGAGACTCCAGATTCAATATTAGTCAACACAAACATAAGACAGCTATTGAACAAACATACATTCTCTCTTCTTCCGCCTTTATACCAATACAAGTTAGGACAACTACTTCCTAGTGTGGAAAGGTTAAGTCCCTCTGGTAGATTGAACCCTTCTAGTCTTAACAATGAATTCTTTTCAAGGGCATGCCTAGAATGGCAGAATTGTTTATCTGGGGGTGAATTTACTCCAGAAAGCCAGCAAAAAATGAAGACTGAAGCTGAAAGAGAAAAGAGTAAAATTGACCCTTGGAAACTGAAACATTTTGAACCCATTTGGGGTGAAAAGTCACGAACAGAAAAGTCATCTTTAAGTTTGAATACTGAGAGACCCTCACTAAAGACCACTATAAAGTTAAGGCCAACAGCTTCTATAACAAGCAGTAGTATCATTCCAAAAACTAAGAAGAGCAAATCATCAAGTAATAGTAAAAGAATGCGTTCTGTTGGAGCAGTCACTAGATCTTCATCGAAAGCTGACGATATCACGGAAGAATCTCCAGCTGTCAGTGTGAAGTCCAGTGCGCCTGTACCTGATCTGCTCCCTCTGAAACATGGCAAACATCAAGGCCATACTTACGAAGAATGCCAAGTGGATTGCAACTTTTCTGATACCTCATCTAGCCAGCGAATGGATGAATCTGTCACTACCACACCTGTCGATCCACTTTTACTACCTGATGCAGAATCTGAAAGTACTGAAGTGAAGCAAGAACTGGATATCACTATAGTAACAATAGAAGAATCTAATGCATCAAAGGAGTGCGATGAAGACAAAGCAATTGATTCCGACACCAACCTCAGTGAAGCATACAAAAGAATGAGTGATGATAGTGAAGGATACAGCTATGCAAAAAGAGTTAAATTCGAAGATGAAGATGACTTAGATAGTGGCAGTTACTTACACACAACAGAGGTTGCAAACAGCTACTCCGATGTAGACACAGGTTATAACGAAGTCTGTCAAAATGAGGTTTATTCTGAAAATGCGGATACAAGTAGTCAAGATGAAAAAGTCGAAGAATGTGTCTTTGATTATGATGAGAAGACAGAATCAACCGCAATTAGCTTAGAGGTTGAAAGTCATGTCGTTGTCACAGAATCAGATACAGTAATTCCAACGACACTTGAGAATGTAGTAAATTTGCAGACTGATCATGTTGAAGATGTAAAAAGTTCTCCTATTCATGGAGCTCATAAAGAGTATGCCCTGCATTATCAAGATAATATCGTTGATGCAGAAGTAGAAGTTAGAACAGATAAAGTCATACCAACTCTTGAAGTGAAGGAAAGTAGAGACAGCCAACCTGTTCATAACTTTCAAGATGTTAATAGTACAGTCAAATGTGAAGACAAAGAAAGATTACCTCAAAATGTAACTCAAAATTATTATGACGAAAGATTTAAGGATGCAGAGTCATTCATTTTGGAAACTGGCCTTTCTTCAATACTAACACCAGGTATATTGACCTTAACTTTAAAAATATAAATAAATTAATGAATTCAGTTTTGTAAAAAAAAAAAACATAAATCGTTAATAGCCTAAATCAATGCTCTTTTTATTGTAGAAAATGAAGAAGTAAAATATGTTCCTCACCCCAATATTATGGAACTATCTTCATATATCAGTGAAGCAAGTAAGTATGAATTCTATATTGCCTAACTACATACTTTACCCTCATTATGCATGAACGCTCATAAGCTAATCTATGCTACAAAATGGTTTGTCAACTTCCTTCTTCTCAAAAATATTCTTATAATAACCTTACATTGAATGTTGTCTTGTTCCCTCATTAGCCGAGAGAGTGTGACAAAATTCAATGTAAGGTTATTATAAGGATGTTTTTGAGATTGTGGTATCCCACCAGATGTAAAGTTTCACAGGTGAAATAAAGATGATTTTTTAACCCCTGACCCATAAAGAGTGTCTTAAGTTTTACGTGTGTCTGTGTGGCATCCTAGTTCCCAAATGGCTGAACTGATTTTAATTCAGGGTTATTTGTTTCAAAGGTGACTTGATTGTGAGTGTTCTTAGCTATGATTCATGAAAATCTGTTCAGCTATTTGAAGATTCTCAGCTCTTTTATCGGAGGTTTTAAAAATATTCAATTTATACTTGTTGATTAATAATTGATTACAGATAGCTAGTTGGTCCAGTTGGTAGTGAACCTGCCATTTGCGCTTGGGGACGTGGGTTCAATTCCCACCTAGGAAAAACATTTATGTGATGAAAATTTGTGTTTGTTTTGTATGCGGGTGTTAATATCTATTTAAGTATGTATTTAAAAATATATATGTATATATCAGTCTCTGGCAGCCATACCACAAGCTTTGCTCAGTTTGGGGTCAGATGAACGTGTGTGCTAAAAAAATGTCCCGATTTTTTTTGGTGCTTATTGAGGGTTTATGCTTAAGAGGGTCAATGTGTACCAATTTAAAATTAATGTCCCACGAGCATTATTAATTACGGTAGTGAATTTAACTTTGAGGGTACAGAAAAAAGAATGCATAAATCAATTTGTAATAATTTGCTCTGTTGCCAATTTTAAATTAAAACTACCCTCATACAAGTAGTGTAATCTGTGCTGTGTGCTAAAAGCGTTTTCTTAAATTTTACTCATTAAAATATGCATTTTTCAGATGTAACAGCTGTTGTAACAATGCCATTGACTCAAAATTCTTCAATACCTATGATGGAAGTGACTAATACATCAGTAAGTTGAAATATTAATCTTTTAGACTTTGCTATGGAACACATTGTTTTACAGGATCTATCTTAACAACACTCATTTCCATTTGTTAATTGCTCTGACAGCTGCAATAACATTAAAAAAATCTGAATGATCGAATTCTGATCACTTTCTCTAGGTTTTCTTTTGGTAGAATACTGCACAAGTGCAAATAAAACCGCGAACCCAACTAGTTTCAAATATAATTCACCATCATTATCAGTCTTTCATGTTTCCCACTGCTGGGTTTTCCCTAAGAGGAGAGGATGGGCCCTAATCCTGGCCTGGCCCTGGCATGCTGGCTAGGCTTGTGTAGTTCGCAAACGAACTAGGTCGTTAAAGCGCTCCTTCAGACGAACTACGCATACTAGTTTCCAGATCCCTCGCTCATTAGTGCATTCGATAAGACCGACATGTAATAGCGAGAGTAAGCGAGAGCGAGCTACTCACGTCAATACTATAGCAATGCGAGTGAACGCCTTTGCCTTATTATACACATCTGCTTTTGGTTCGAGACAGGAGCTGACGAACTAAAAGAGAGACCTAGTTCGCTAAAGAGCTGCGAACTAAACTGAACACTCCAGTCGGGCTAACATGCGCGCCGCGACTAAATTTTTTTGACTCTTTTTATCGTGCCAAAGCTAGACAGTCGTATATGAAACCGTAGGCGCCTTGTCGCGTTCTCACTCTACAAAGTGACGACAAGATTTTGTCGCGGTGCGCATGTTAGGCATGCAGGTCGCGAACTACTATGCGCAAGAGTAATGCTAGCCTAGTGCACGTTGGTGAATGTAAAAAATTGCAGATATTAAATTTGAAAATTTGTTAAGGTATACCCTTTCTAACAGACTTCAAAAAAGGAGGGGGTTCAAATATATGAACCGATTTGGAAAATTTTATCTTTAATTCAGAGGATATACTTTCAGATTGGTCCCATAGAAATTTCATCAATATTGGTAGAGTAGTTTGACTTTTAAATCAAAATAACCGAAATTGCGTGTTTTACAAATTTTGTGCAGTCCGTTTTTTTAATTGATAATTACTTTATTTCAGATGGTTTCCTATCCAGATGATAGTTTGCAAGATCCGGCCAAACCAAAAACATCAGCAGTTACATGGAAAACTGAAAATGAATGGGGCAGCAACGAAAATGGCATGACTTTACATACATTCTCAAGCATAAACACAGACAGTGGGAAATACGTCAGTGACGATTCAAAAACTAGTATGGATGACATCAACATGAATGATGAAAATTGCATGTATAAAGAAGACAGAGATGCAAATTACAATATGGAATCATCAAATTCATCTGAAAGTTGTCAGTCAATGCTTTCGTCAACTGACAAGGTGTCGTTGAAGCAAGAATTGGAGCCGGCCACCACATTAGTGTCTAGTACAACAGCTGCTAATACGCCAGTTAACTCGACTACCCTGACACAGAGTTTGAGGCCAGCAGGAAAGAAAAGTAAACTTGGAAAAGATTCTACCAGGTATAATTAATATATTTTTAACCCCCGACGCAAAAAGACAGGTGTTATAAGTTTAATGTGTGTATCTGTGAGTCTGTCTACTCTCGCTGGCATAAGTAGCTCTCAAACGGCTTAACCGATTTTGTTTGTTTTTAGTTTGAAAGGTGGCTTAATCGAGATTGTTCTTAGTTATAATTCATAGCAATCTATTATTATTATAACACCGGCTTGCACTCACGATTATGTTTCTACCGGTCGATCGTCTCGACCGATAGAAACATAATCGTGAGTGCAAGCCGGTGTTATAATAATAATTGATAATGAATCCTCACGCGAGTTTTGATGAAGTCATAGCAATCTGTTCAACCGTTAAAAGAATATACTCAGACACCCTTATCTCTGCTGGGTATAGATCTTTCTCTTGCTATACCTTCTGCCACCGTCATGTGCTAATCTAATCCAGGATCAAACTGTGATGTTGATAACCCAATAATATCGACCCATCTCCCAGCTGGATTACCACTCAAAGTTAAAGTTTAAATTAAAGTAGGGCAAAAAATAAAAATCATAAGTAGGTACCGAAAATGCCGGCTTTCTGTCGCTGTTGTTTAGTATAATTTTTGTAATCTTTGAACTCTGTACTTTGGAAATTCCCAAAAAGTAGGCTTCTACAACACATTCAATGCTTTGGGTTGTACAAATATGTACGGAAGAAAGAAAACCCATCCTATTAGTATGGAGTGCTGAGAATTTAAAAAAAACCGGTCACCCCAGTGGTTTTGCCAAGGTGAGGCAAGCGCCACAACGTGCCTGTGTACAGGTTTGCTGTTCAGTTTGGCCTATTCATTTATGTTGTATTTATTCTGATGCTAAAAATGTTTGCTTGACGCTTCCAGGAGTCGTAGCTCGAACAAAGTGCCACCGGGAGCAGTGAACTTGGAGCGGAGCTACCAGATCTGCCAGGCGGTGATTCAGAACAGCCCGAACCGCGACGCGCTGCGCGGGCAGCTGCGGCCGCCGCCTGCGTTGCTGACACGCGTATCGCGCGCGCCGCGCCACCACCCGCCTGTTCTGCTGCGACAGCTGCCCGTCTCCGTGATGCACCACAATGAGGTATGCACTGGTGGAACTCAATTAAAAGTCTGTTTTTTCTTACCTGTCATACCTTGTAAACAAATAAGGCACACAGGCAACCAATGAGAATCACTAGCGAGGAAATTCAGAGCTGTGATTGGTCTAAAAACGCCATGTTTGTTTACAAGATAAGACAGATAAGAAAAAACAGACTTTACTTATTAGTTGATGAGTCTCATTTACACAAGGGAGTGCGGGACAGAAATATAAAGTGCTTACACTCCACACACCTTATATAGTTCTTAGTGGAATTAATATGTTAAAAAACAGTCTTAGTTAGTGTAAAATATAGTTAAATGTCTTCAAATCACGAGTGAATCGGTTTCTTCTAGGCAAGCGTGCTCCATCGTAGACCGCATCAAGTGAGGTGGCGGCAAAAGCAAGCCAATTACAGGATTAAAAAAATACAACTGCTGCAGAAACTATTTAAATCAGCTGATAAAGTTCTGAGATATAAGCATTTAAAGTTTTGTTCAGATTAGGAAGGGATGCTCTCTCCCTTTCCGGTAAACTAAATGTCAGTATGGAGTCTGTATGGCGTACAAGTGACGTCATTAGTAAGTATAGTAAGCTCTCTCTAGCAAGACATTAAAATGCTTAATCTTCTTTAATTTTAAACACAAATTATGATTTTGTTAGCGATTGATTTTATTTATGGTAAAAACATTAAGACACCAAATTTTTTCAGTTCTGTTGTCTGTTAGCATGCATAGATAGTTCCCACAGACTAAAGGCTTTTGTCTGCAGTTTTGCTCTGTAAGTTGCTTGATCTAATTCTTATCATTCTCTCTTCACCATAACATCGTTTTGACACCCATAGATTTTTGGTTAGATAGATAGATAGTCTTTTATCAGCAACCTCAATAAGGCAAAGCCGAGGATTATGACAAAATTTTAAAAAAATACAAATTATTTTCAGATCAATGAAAACAGATCAAACAATGTGGGACAGTACATCCTTGTACAAAGAACTCCCAATGTGGCTGCCCCCCGAGCATCGAGCGCTCCACCTGCCAACCAGAACCCTAACGTTGTAAGTTATTCCGTAGTTAAATTAGGTTAATCCTGTAAAAATTGTTGTAGTGAATGAAATAAAATTAATAAATAAAGTTACTTTTAAACTAGTAAAATAATGTGTGATTGTTACTTGCAAACTAAATCTGTTTGAACAGTGAACTGATGTGGGCAAATAATGATGAGAATGCAGTTTTTAAGGATCGCTTATGTCAGATGACCGTGATTTCAGTAGCGCTTTTTTGTCTCGCGTACATCCATCCAGGTTTCATCCATTTAGCGTCGTCACTCGTGTAGCTGAAACCACGTCGCAGTAACGTATAAAACCCAATGCAACGCAAACAAGTGTCAGCGTCAAAGTTTTGTGTATCTTTTTGCAGAGTGTAGCGCGATGCAGAAGTGTGGGCGCCGATGATGCATGCGTATGCAACCTCCGGGCAATGATCCTCTGCAAGAAATGCGGCGCCTTCTGTCACGACGATTGCATCGGATCCGCCGAGCTCTGCCTCACTTGCTTGATTCGCTGATCCTGTGTCACCACTACAATGCCATAGCTTACAAAATGCTACGGTCTGAATCGGATTAAAGTGGATTTGAAAAGACTGCTTATCAACGAGGTACTAGAGAGACTGATTCATTAAGTTTCAGGATCCATTCCTGACCGTAGCGTGCACACACGTGTCAAGCGTTTTTGTGTGAGTGGACGTGTACAAACTGCTGTAACAATATGAACTTCAATGTGTGTATGATTTCATAAGACTTATTACGGCACCGAAGTGTGCGTAGCTAACATTTCTCGCGTATTGGTACTGATGTGTGAACTGAGGCTAAATTGTAGGAATGACCTTTTGATTAAAATTCTCAGTGAATTTGTTTAAAATATGAGATACTTATATCTCTTCAATTGTAACCCAGATTTTTAACAAGTCACTATCCCAACCCCTGTAAAGATTTTAGTGGGACAATAGGCAGTGTATAATATAGACGTTGGCAGGACTTGTTAAAAAATTAGAGTTGTACACCCTCTGGTCGATACTACGCCTATTAATCTTGTACCTAATACTACATAAGTTATGTAAGGTAAGTTATTTGAAGTGGATTTAAACATAGATATGAGTGCGAATTGGTTGTTTGGAATGGTGGTGCTATCGTATGAATGTATTTATTGTATTAAACTGTATGCATCTATTTTCAAAGTGTAATTAGGGCTATGAAAAAGAGGTTATGAATGCGCCTTTGCTATTTTCAATGCCACATTCACTACTGCTCAGGTGGGTATATAACACATTCACCTAATTCTGGCCGTAGCTCAAATTCTATAAAATCTTTAAAATTATGTGTGCGACACAGACCTGTATAGTCTATAGTGAAGGACGAATTAGATTGTTCTAAATCCTATATCCATGCACAAGCTGTAATCCGTAACAGGGGGGGAATTTCAATTTTTTTTTTTTAGATTTTGTTCATTTTCTATATCATCATAAAAAAACTTTTACTATGAAACCTTCGCTAAAATCGCAAAAAAAAACGGTGGTTCCATACATTTCGTTGAGAGTTTAAAAAATCTATAGAGCTGTTTATTTTTTGCAATTTCGTCGTTAAAGGTATTAAAGATGTTGATTATAAACTATCTCACACATAAAATCCGGTACATAAAATATTTTTAGATCAGTTATGAGAACATTTTATACAAAATGTCTTTTAAAATTAATCACTGAGAAATGTTAACACTTGGCGATACCTGTCTGTAAGGCAGATTCGAGATTTTTGTATTTCCATTTTATTTACGTTGCGTTTTAGTGGCTTCACCTTCATGCATAATCTTTTCCTTGATTTGCAAGAAGTGTGCTATAGCTATAGACACAATCTTATGCATGGTTTGTAATTTTTAATACAACTACATGATATATAGCATAGAATCCGTCACGTGATTTACAAAGCGTAGCAGGCCGTCTGTCAAATAGTATGCAGCCTCTGGAGCGTTTTACAGGTCCCTAGTACATTAAAACAGTGCACAACCCAGCGATTTGCCGTCTTGTCAAAAATATATCTGTTTCGTTCTAGTAAAAACAATTTTGGCATATGAGTAAAGAATGTAACATGTTTAATTCGTTTATATCATCGAGATACAATACATATAGAGTCACAATCATGCCAATAATAATATCCGAACCAGACCTCAGCGCACGCTCCGAATTGCGCAAAATTTTGGTTAGTTACAAGGTAACCGCGCGATGCCAGAGCTACGATGACATAGCGGACAACTAACGTTGAACACTATGCAAGCGACATAACGTCTAAATTGGAGTAAATGTGGCATTGTCAAGTTTATAATTGATACAATGTACTCATATGTGCAATGACGCTCGGCCGGTTTTTTTGACTGTTTTCACTGAGAGATTGTGACTCTATAGGAATTGTATCTCGATGGTTTATATGCTAAATTAGCACTACTTATATGCTTCTAGTCCTTCTTCAGTGAGTGTATCCATGTACCTAAGTAATTATGTTGGTTATATGTAAGGCAGTATTGATTCTTAAGAACCCGTGACAGGGCCCTTATTCACAAATTTCGTCATGGTGGTTTTTGACAGCTTATACCAAATCTGTCAATATTCATAATTTAACATAGTTAAACCGTTGTTACGCAAAATGTCAATAGGACCCAAGGTCCGGGGTCTGATTATGCATCTACTCGCTCGCACATAGGGTTACCATCCGTCCGGAATTGTCCGGACTTTTAGACCTTTATCCGGCTTTGTAAACTGTACGGTTGTTTTAGCTTGGGCGATGCAATACAAGTAAATTTTCCCAAAAACAAAAAAACTAAAAATCACTAAACTAAAATTTTCATTTAAAAACCAACCAACATACTAAAATGTTCGGACTTTTATTAAAATATTCGGCTTTATGTCAGGAATTTTCAAATTTTGATATGGTAACCCTACTTGCACATTCATCATTTTTAATTATAGTAAATCACCGTATTGAAAGATGTTTCCTATTTATTTTCTTTATTATGAGATCTTAGATGTTCTCAACAAATTTTTCGTTCATTGATATTACAGTGAAATTGGTAATTTTAATGAAAATATCTAACCAAGATAATAAAGACAATTTATTGAGTAAATTTTTCAGTGATTTTTAATAATTAAAAACATTGACATCCGGGAGCAAGAGGGTGCGTTTTCCGTCCAGGAGTTCTTAACAGTCTATGTATACATTTAACATCGTGTTGATTTCATTATGTGATGGAAGGTTTTGTTTTATTGGCCTTTGATAGGAAATTTGATTTCTAACTTTTTGAAACTTATTTTGTCGCCTTCATAATCTCGAAATACTTGTTTTTTATAAGAACCCACGGTTAAGAATAGTAATTAAGCTGATTTCAATATTGCCATTTTTTTTTCATATATAGCTATCGTCATATTATTATAATTTAGGGTATTTGTTATCTAATTATTTTAAGAATAATCACATAAATCATTCATTATCTGTAGCTTCTCAGCACCATCTAATTTGCAGCTATTTTATTCTTAAGCCATGTACAGATATTTATTCTTAAGAAAAACTGATATGCTATACATTGGATGGGCACTTATATCGCGTAGGTATTTAAAAACATATTATTTGTATAATTTTAGTTTAATTATTTTGTAGTAAGTATAGCAGGCGTGAACTCGCACTAATATGACATTAAGTTATAAATATGTTAAGAGTTGTTTATATTTTTCCTAAGAATCTTCATCGTTAAAATAAGTAGTATTCTTCTAAGATGGTTTTGATTTTTATGCCTTGTGTCATGAATAAAATACATTAAAAAAAACGTACTACGTAATTGGTAGTACTAATAATAATCACTGTAATATATAAAAAAATTGGTAAATGAAAGCTTACATCTTATTTATATTTTGTATAGATAAAATGACCCTATATCGACTATGCGTAGCTTGTTCTGATAGTATTGCCTTAACAATTTACATACAGATACAACATACACCAATAAAAACATAGTTATAGATATATAAACAAGTGTTGCTCATTCTGTTATCACAAAATTGTATTTCTGTAAAATATCTTAGTATGTATATCGTGTATATTACATGATATTTATGTAAGATAAATATACTGTTATAAATATTCCATATTATATTTGTTTCATGTATATCATGTCACAAAGTGTGACTTGTTTATATTTAATTTTTCCAACCAAGTCTGGACTGAGATGGTTGATTCCACAGAAATTAACTAATTCCATGAAGAACTATTCTTTGTATAAAATATTAGGTAGATTCAGTTGAAGGTGGCTTTAGCTTAATTGTTCTTATGAACTTAGAAATCGACAAGTAAAAGATAACAGCTAAAATTTATCTCCAACACGTGTATATACTCGATTGATTACACGCAATAAAAACTTGACACTGGCTGAGGCTGAAGCCTAAATTTAAACTTTATTACCTATTTGCTCAGTTCAGACAAATTAGTAAGAATTTTCATTATCTCTAAATAAACTTCATAAATTTATAATTTTGTATCTACTACCTACCTATGGAACTGATATAAACCTAGGTTCCCAAACAACTTTTTTTTATGAAAGCCGCTTTAATTTCGACTAAAAACCTGTCAAAGAATTATTATCAAATATTAATTGTATTGTTATTTATTGGTATCTAGTTTCTTTAGGATCATGGACATTTTTCTCTAATAAAACTATGTTCTACGCATATGATTACGTTGTTTTATTCCTAGAGATAAAATATTGACTAGTGTTAATATTAAAACAGGCACATAGCAAATACGCGCACACGCTACCGCTCCGCCACCATCGCTCTGAGAAAAGGCCTATGTTTCAGCAGTGGGAACTTGATAGGCTGATAATGATGATGATTGTTAGAGTCTAACTAATGAAAGTAAAGACTGAAAAAGGGCGGCAAATTTTAAAATATCACCATTGTAACCCCAAAAATGTGTATGAAATGCCTGAATAATCTTACTTGAGACTTGTAAATTATATTTTTTTTATTGTAACAGTTAGAACACAGTAATGTTTGCATTTCATTTCATTTATATTTTTTTCAAGTTCGCGCGCTTTTTCATTTTTATTTTTTTTCTATATTCTACTTTCATTAGCCAGACTATCAGCAAGAAAAGTAACTACCCTTTCTCAGCAATAGTTTTCTTGCCTTGGCTAAAATCTTCTTCTAAGGCTAAAATAGATTTTTAAAAAAAATTGCCAAGGCAAGAAAACTACAAGCAGCCAAGGACGTTTTATACCACTTCCATGCAAGCAGCAAAATATAATATTTGCAAAATGATAAAGAAAAAATTATTAAAACTGCAATCAGACGCTCGAACGCGGCTGACGGACCGCCATCCAATCAACGGGAGAGAAAGAGTGAGAATATCATATTTGCCTCTCTTTCTCTCCCATTGGTCGGTCAGACGGCGGTTGAGGTCAGCCGCGTTCGAGCGTCTGTTAGCACTATAACAGTGCAAGTATTAATCGTTATTTAATCGCGCCAGCGTCTTTTTTTTGGGTTTTTGGTCTGGCTACAGAGGCCTTTGGACCATTATTAATTTAGATCATACTTTTAATGAATGACAGAAACGCAAAGTAAAAGAAAAAAAAAAACTGTGCTTTACGTTCCCTGATGACACAGCCTGATGATAATATTTATATTCTGTATTTTTTTTAACATTCTGTGATTCATTCTTTGGACACTGTGGTAACCTTTGACATTTTCTTAGCCAATAAAGTTGACGAGATTCTATTGAGAGCCAATCATAATATTACATGTAAATGTTATCCAATAGCACTGGGCCCGACTTGTCAAATTTTAGACGGCTATCATTTTTTTTTTTTTTTTCATTTTTTTTTCTTTTATTTCAAATTCATTTTCATTCAGTTTTTCTCGTGTTTCGTGAGCGGTGGATGTGCTGCTTCTTGTAGCTCAAGAAGTAATCGCCGCTATTATGTAGATTTCCTTTCACTAAATTATAAGCTGATAACTATCTGATCAAATTAGTCAAAATGTCGACGGTTCTATTAGCCGTTGTAGCCGTAATACTTTGTGTGTTATTCCGGATTCTGAATGTAAATAGTCAACCTCAGAAACCCGTGATCTACGGAAGGGATAGAGGTTTTATTGAGAACATTCTATTTATCTCGCCCTTCTTAAACGAACCGTAAGTATACTTCCTAATAACTTAAGGCTTCATACATTGATTGCTTGGTTTATCTCCATGGGTTATCCGAGATCAAAATTGTAAGATGTTAGGATTGATGATGTCATTACTTTAACTTATTAGTCATTATCAAGCAGAATGTTAATTCGCGGCCTGAGAGTTCTGCTTTCAATAGAATGATCATATTCTACGAGACACCTATGACTTGCATTGCACTCTGGTGTTATTATTATGCATGAAGTCTGACTGTTGCTATACCAAACAACGACGCGTTTTGCCTGGCCCAAAACAAACAAACTAGAAACTATAGAAAATTATTAACGCCTATAGAATTAAGATATCCAGTATTCTACAATGTCATTGATATAATACCATGGACCATAGTCCTATCAAATTGTCCTATCGAATTATTTGCACATTTTAGATATCTGTATTTATTGTAGTTCAAGGGCTGGAAAGATTACTTTATGATAATGTTATTGATATTTAAATTATACAGGTGCTTATATTAGCTTACATAGCTATGTGTACATAATGTATATGCGTATAAACAGATAGATAGATAGATCTTAGATAGATAGATAGAAACTCTTTATTGTAATCAGAAATAAAAATTACAACACGATAGAAAACACTTACGAGCTAGTGGCACAAGTGGCGGCCTTATCGCTAAAAGCGATCTCTTCCAGGCTTCTTGTATGGAAAGAATTTGTTTAACAGAATCGACCGGGGATGCTAAAACACTTTTAATGATACCATTAAATGATACATCTATAAAAATATTATAAAGAGGAAAGATTTGATTGTTTGTTTGTTTGTTTGCATTGAATAGGCTCAGAAACTACTGAACCGATTTGAAAAATTCTTTCACTGTTGGGAAGCTACACTATCCCCGGTTGACATAGGATATATATCTATACCCATTCGAAGCCGGGTGGCCTACTAGTAGTATAATAAATATATATACAGACATAATACAGACGCGACAAGTAAGTACATACTATACCCTAAGTGGTACAGTACCCTAAGTAACAGTACAGTACAAGAACAATCTTTCCAAACACAACAGTTTAACATAACACAAGGTGAGTTTAACTGTCAAATGCAAGCCAAGTGTTTCAAACATCTTATTATATTATTACCTAGGTGCCTATATGCCTGCAACCGAAACTCAGACACTGGAGCTAAGTACTCAGCCTACGTTAACTTATAATATACGTTGTTGCTACCTTTACATCCGTATAGGTAGCAACAACATATTATAGCACCTTACCTATGCAATGTGGAAAGACCCAAAAGAGAGAATGTTGAAGCCGATTATTGATTAAATGATTGTTTGTTTTTGTTATCTGTGAATGTGATGACGGTATTTATTTATACAGATATATTATAGACATTACTGTAATGCCCATCAACATGTTGAATATATACCTAGCTCTTTCCATAAATGATGTATTGTGTAAACTACGGTAAACATTAAATAAGGAAAAGCTAGGTAGGTTTAGTAGTATATTTGCTTGTACTCAACAAGTGGATATAGTTTTTTTGATTATTTAAATCATAGTTACCATTTGATTACTGAGATGATTATACTCAGTCCAAGCTATTTTTGTTCTGAAAGCTACAATAACTTTACAAAAAAGCCGAATGAACTCTTTTTAATACATTCTGGAAAAGTATTCCAATGTCAATCCTATTGAAGTACACTACATCCTTGATCAAAGATAATTTATATCATCATAGTCCGATAATTTATATCGTCATTGTCTTGATAAATTGCACCACTATTTTTGAGCTGCAAAAAGTTAAAAAGGGGTATAAACAGACAGTTTTTATGCATTTTTAATATTAGTATGTTTAACTGTCAAATAGTTTCATCGTAGCATAAAGCCAGCCCCATCTATTTTTAAAGTTTTTTTTATCCCCCGACGCAAAAAGAGGGTTGTTATAAGTTTAACCTCCCAATAATTAATATAATAACCATAAAATATATATATCAAACAATTATATTGTCAGATAAGTAATTAGATAACTAACAACTTAATCTAAGTACTTTAAAAGCCATGTATTTACTCTTATATTTCGATAATTATGTATTCTTACTTAGTTTAATTTTAGTTTAGTTAACAGCATACCTTGTGTGAAATAAATAAATAAATAAACCTGTGTATCTGTGTGTCTGTCTGTGGCATCATAGCTCCCAAACAGTAGAACCTATTTAGATTTTGTTTGTGAGTGCTTCATTTGAGTCTGTTATCAGCTATGATTCATTAAAAATCGGTTCAGCTGTGTGAAGATTATAAACTCTATTATCGTTTTTTTTTTTTTTTTAATGTATGCAGTACAATATTAGTATCTGTGTGTCATCACACTGATAAAGCACATTAATATTTTGCTCTCAGTGCCCCAACAGCACCGGCACTCTAAACGATGTTAAGTCAAGCGCTGAAAGTCTCTACAGATCAATCAGATCTGAAATTCACATATTTAACTAAACCGAGCCACTGACACGAAAAGAAAATATCGAATGATTCTAACAAAATTCACTTTTGCAGCTATATACCGACCCGACTATGGGGCTTCAGCGGTCACGTCCAAACAATCCTGCACAGCCTAATTGGCCGCGTCCGCTGTCCATGGCCGATCGGAGGACGCATCTCCCTCGTGCTGCCTGACAAGTCCACGCTCACCTACGATCTGTATGAGCCGGTTGGATCCGAGCACGAAGGTAAGTCACTACTCCTTACAGCTATCTCCTAATAGCTAAATGACTCGACTAGCATGTAACATACACCCTAAACGGTCGCATTTCCTTCGTGCGTGGTCCATACTTTATCGGTAATCTGTATAAGCCGGTTGGATCCGAGCTCGTAGGTATGTCATTAGATTCTTTAATTAATTTTAATTTATTAATTAAAAAACTGACTTCAAAATTAGGTATATTTGGGACCAAGCTAAAAGTATGCCCTACCAAATAAAAATAAAAAATTCCAATTTTTTATATGAAGGAGTTCTGAGGTAACAAACATTAAAAAAAATACTGAATTGGGAACCCACGTCTTTTTTGAAGTCGGTTAAAAAGCAAAGACTTCTTTTTACAACCTTTCCAATGTGTCCACTTACGAGTCCATGCTTGAGTTCTTATCATTATCATTGTCTGTCTCTGGGCTTACAGAACTTTTCTTTACATCTTTAACTACCTACGCGAAAAATTTGTGTGTTATGGCTTGCGCAGACAACCAAAGTTTCAAATCGTGAGCCGAACGTTTAAAACTTAAGTGCAAGAGACAATGCAAAACTTCTGGCGTGGTTTTAGAGTGAGATTACGACGTCCGCGCGGGCTGTAAGTAAGTACACCTGTTGTCACATTTGATAGCCCGTTGGTCCAGTTGGTAGTGAACCTAACTTCTGAGCTTGGGGGCGTGGGTTCGATTCCCACCTAGGACAAACATTTATATGATGATCATGTGAACCTATTATGTGTTTTGTGTTTGTTCTATATCTGGTTGTTAATATCTATTTAAGTATGTATTTAAAACTATATATGTTTGTATATCAGTCTCTGGCAGCCATATCACAAGCTTTGCTTAGTTTGGGGTCAGATGACCGTGTGTGCAAAAATGTCGCCAATATGTATTTATTTATTTTATTTATAAACTTATCAACTGGACACGAAGATCTGAACACGTGGCCAGTTAGTAAAACCAAATAAAGAACGCCCAAGAACTAACTATGTACTTCATTATACGTATTATCGATGGCTTATAGATTGAACATTAAATATTACTTCTGATCTCTTCGGTTGGGCTAATAAATTGCGTCCTCAGTCAAGTCTGATTGCATCTGAATGACCCTTGACTCGAGTAATTCAATCCCGCTACAATCTTATCTCATTCTCGAGCTGGATATATTTGTTAAGATAGGTCTTTCAGTAGGTAGTTAGGTACACAGAAGTTAGTCAAGTCTGTGGATAATGCTTACTGATAACCTGGTTCTCACCTTCGACCTGACAAGCCTTCTATATCAGGGTTAATAACCCTTTCAGGGTTGCGCGTGTAATATTCTATGACATCGTTTCTCAACCTCTCTAAGTGAAACGACCCCTATGTTTTCTTCAATAGAAGATAACTTAGTCTGTCATATAGTACATTATGGCCTTTTTATTGACAAACTAGCAGACCTGACAGACGTTGTCCTGTCTTAGAACTGTCAAACACGCAAAGTCAAAATTGTAAATCTTATTTTTTTACACCTTGGGTTACATTATTGGAGTTTTAGTAAGGATCCCTATTTGTTTTAAATATAATATAGCCTATGTTACCCGGGGATAATGTAGCTTCCCAACAGTGAAAGAATTTTTCAAATCGGTTCAGTAGTTTCGGAGCCTATTCAATGCAAACAAACAAACAAACAATCAAATCTTTCCTCTTTATATTATTAGTATAGAAGTATAGATTAATGTTAAAGTATAGATAATTGATGTTCAATGAACTTTGACGTTAAGTTTCAAACGCAAAAATACGAAACAGCACATTTTCAACCGAGTTCATAAAAGGATGACCATTCAACAGTTTCATATTCATCCTTAATTTTCTTCAATATATCCGTTTCTATTTGTTTATGTTACGCGATATTACCGACTGAGGGTTTTTTTTTTCGAAGATAGTTCCATTTAAATTTGAATAAAATATTACACTTCTATGGATGGAAAATTAGGGAATTCTTGCTTATTTAAGTTGCGCGACCGCAAACCGTATTTGGGCGCGTTAAAATTCACGTTCGCGTGATTTTCTGAACTGCGCTATTTTATTGCTAATTCGAGCCTGCGTTAAGTTCGAGAATCGTTCATTTCTGCTTTATTTACAAACAAACTCAATGCAAACGTTTCACTGCCTATCTTGTTCTTTTCCATCTTGCCCATGACCTCTGCACTTCAGTTATTGAGCAATTCTTAATTTAATTGGTTAAAGTTGTACAGTTCGATTTATGTTGCTTTGCGTAGTCGTTAATTAGGTAAATATTGTTTTAGCGCGGGAAACCAATAATCAGATAAAACATTATGTAGGCACGTGGGTCTACCTATTTAAAGCCATACACGTGGAAAGTTTATTTGCATTGAGATTTTTATAGTTTAAAGTTTAAAATCAGGTTTTGCTGATATCAAGGTCTTTGAATAATTTTATGTTCTGTTACCAGGTATTTAGTCACGATCACGACGTTCTATTATTAGATTTAACACAATGTTCGCGATGACTACATCGAAAGATACATCGTCTTGACTTGAAAAAAAAACATGGTCACTTCATAGCATCGTTTTTAACCTGGGTCGTCCAGGTAAGAGACACGTCGCAATGGAGTAGACTGAGTAGAGATATACACTTTTTACAGACTCGCTAGCATATAAGCTTTTAATAAGTTTATTTATTTTATTTGGAAAATTACGAATGGCACAATGACCAAGTTTCAATCACAAAGGTACTAGCTAGCGCCCCTTTAAGAATTGTAAATTTTTATTGGCAAGAAAAAAAACCGCGTAGGTGCGAGTAGAATACATACATGGTAGTTAGTCTAATATAAAGTATGTATGCTATTTAAGCATTCAGCATAAGTTTCATTACTATGAGTGAAACAATCGTCAGTGACCCACAATACCTGTGTTGAGATTTTCAGTGTCACTGTATAAACTGTATTGGCATTGTCGCTTCGATATGACGTCACTAATTGTATTATATAGGTGGTTTCAACTTCATGCAATCCATGTTGCTAGTCAAGTTTTACACCACCATGCTCTGCCATGCCAATAGCCTACCGATAGTTGCATTGATGCGTTCCGCTTTGAAAGCTATGAAGGAAAGTTATTTTTTTCTAAACTTTCCCCTGTTGCTGCTTAAGTGCGTAATTAAAGCATAATATCCACAGAACCTTCCATCTGTTAAGTATCTTAACTACACTTCAAAATTTATGTACAAATCTACATAAATGTGAAAGGCGATTGGGCATAGAACCCATACTATATGGTGGTAAAAGGGTTCTTTGCTTTGCTTTTAAATGAGGCCGTAAATATCATACGATAACTTGCCGCAAGAATTGCCATTTCATGCAGATTTGATGTGAGTAAAGTGCTACAGTCGCAAAGTTATCTGCAGGGTTACGCGAAAAGGGTGTGCCAATCAGAAAGGGTTCCATAGTACCCATCATTATGAACAACTTTTACTATGGAACCAACACTGAACTCTCGAAAAAATTGTCCGCTGCTCCATACATTTTGTTACCGTTTTCTATGGAATAGCTGATAATTTTTCGCGATTTCAGAGTTCTTTTCCCTAGTACGCCGCTATAAGCGCAAGATGTTTGCCAGTCACTGAACTAGAGAAGTGAAACAGACTCTACCGTGTGTTCTCAATGGATTTAGCATTAACAGGGAAGCAATTATAGCCTAGCCGGCCCTTTTGGAGATCGATGCAGAGGCCTATGTCCAGCAGTCGACGTCCAATAGCTGAAATTATGATTATGATGAAAAAAGAGCGGCAAGGTGGGTGAGTTACTAAAGGCATCAAGCCTAATTTAGGCCATTTGCGTTCGCTCCCGCCATACCACCTTATCACATCTCCCTTGTTCGAATGATCTGTGACTCGTTAACACAAACCAAAGGATCCAAACTCGAGGGGGTTTCTAGTAGCCATTGAAGAGTTCCACTGTCCATCTCCTGGTTGAGTTCGATGGTACCAATTATACCAAAACCAAATAAATATATTTATTATTATTTATTTTATTTTTTAATTAAATATACTTAGTTTCAAATCGATACTTTAAAAGCGTGTTTAAAATATTATTACCTGGCCCAGTAAACCTAGCACGGACCGTGAACAAATTTTCTTTCCATCGTTTTTATCCCGCGAGAAAAAAAAAACGTATCCGTATTATAACTTTGTCGCAATTACGCGCGGATAAAAACGGTAGATAATTTATCCAAGGCCCGTGTTAGGCATGCAGGGCAAATTTTTGCTGTTATTTCCGGTTAATGTATTGCATTATTTGTTTACCTATGTCATGAAATTCGTGACACTCAGATGAGTATTTATCACGTTGTGAACAATTAATTTTTTGTTTAATTTATTGGTAACTAGCTGACCCGACAGACGTTATCCTGTCTTAGAACGGTAAAATGCGCGAAGATAAAATCGACGTTTGGTTTTCTGAAATTTTCCAATTTTCTGCGCACTTTTCTTAATTTTTCTTTTTGGAAGAACCTTCTACAACGTGTTAGAAAGCTTTAAAAAATGAGAATGAAATCGGTAAAGTCATTCTGAAGTTATGGCGTGACCAAGGTAAATAGGGATTATTTTTATATATATAGATTAGTTGTCGCCCGCGACTCCGTACGCGTAGATTTTCCCATTATGCTCCCTTAATTCGGCTCTCTCGTAAAATCCTTTCTTCTTCTTCCTTTCGGTCCTTTACATCATAAGGAATCTACTTGCCATATTTCAATGATAATGTATTACAACGGTTTTCATGCGCGAACTGAACTCACTGGTTCACGTAAACTGCAACTGTTATGAAAAGTGCTGACTTACACTATATGTGCCGTTACAAGCCCGTACAGTAAACAAAAGATTACGCCGTAAATATGCTGAAAATAATAGCTTAAGTAATTTGCTGTAATAGGGATTACAATGAGTCGATCAGGACAGTGGGATCGTTTGTGTAACTCATGATTAAAATGTCTGTTACATCGATCGATCGGGGACTACTCGAGCGGCAACGAATATTTGCATTGTTACTATTTTGCATAAATAATAAAATTTACAATATTTATTAATAATAACGTAGGGGCGGCATTATTGCGAGCCGTCGGTGAGTGGTGACACCGCGTACCCTGATTCCGTGGGGCTAAAACCCCAGAGATCCCGACCCCTAGCTTGCCTTAACCAGCCGTCTGGGGGTGGAAAACGCAAGAGCTAAGAACCTAAGCTCCAGGGTGGAAGTGTTAAAGGGCATAACGCCGCGAGTAGCTCTTAGTGAAAGTGCAGCACACCGGCACCCTAATCCACCTACGCCAATGATGCCCCTCCGGTGCAAATATGCGGCAGCTATTATGGGGGGGCCATGTAGTGGGTGGCGAGCTATCACCTGCCAATATATTTTGAAACTAGCGGTCCGCCCCAGCTTCGCACGGGTATAGATTATAGCCTATGTCAACCGGGGATAGTGTAGCTTGCCAACAGTGAAAGAATTTTTCAAATCGGTTTAGTAGTTTCGGAGCCTATTCAATGCAAACAAACAAACAATCAAATCTTTCCTCTTTATAATATTAGTATAGATAGTTCAGATAACTCACGGGTCGAGCCCGGACCTTTGATTTTGCAGTATGTAAATTGGTCAAACCTTAGCATATCAGTGAAAAAACTTGGTAGATCAATTTCCCGTATTTTTTTTAATGTCTTTAAACGTATGCAAAAACTAGACGCATAATTGCATGAGTGCATTGACATTCAGCGTGGTAATGCCGCCAGCGTGCTGGGTACGCTGTCAACTGATAGTGGGCTTGAGCCTTCAACAGTCTATGGGCAGTCTACTTGTTTTTGTAGTGTTAGGTTGTTTTTTGTTTAGTTAATAAAGGCACGTGCCTAGTAAATAAAAACGACAACTTGATCTCGATCTGAAACCGAAAGCAGCGCTGCAGTTGGAAAAACATTTCCACAAAAAGTTTATTCAAACTGTTCCTATCTGTGAATTTTTCGTTTCATTTTAAACCTCCGAGATAACCGCCAAGGTCGTCTACATTGACGTAACGTGCAAATGTTCAATATTTCGGTGTTACCATGTATCGGTGCCTATGAATACAAACAATGATGTAACTGATTCATTGGCAGTCAGTGCACGCTTTATGAAAAATTACATTCGCTTTACCATCGAAATGGAGCCGGCTTATTGTCATTGAAATTATTATTCTCAATAGACATTTATTTTGGCATTCTATTTTGTGATACATCTAATCGGGTTGGCAACTGGCAACTGCCAAAGCAAACTGCAAACTGTCTATTGGTGCTTAGCTTGGAGGTCGCTTGTATCTTTATTCTTCACTAGCGGTCCGCCCCGGCTCCGCACGGGTATAGTTATATAGCCTAATAAAATAGCCTATATTAATCAGTGATAATGTAGAATTGAAAAAGTGAAAGAATTTTTAAAATCGGTCCAGTACTTTTTGAGCCAATTCGTTATAAACATACATAGGTACAAATCTTTCCTCTTTATAATATTGTAAGATAGTAGTTAGGAAGACCATGGAGCGGTAAATGCAAACAAATCAAATTGCGTCAAATTTAACTGTAAGAACCCTTCGAAAGCAGTTGCGAATGGAGTAAAACTACCACTAATTTACTTTCTGGGCGTGCAAAAAATGTCTCACGCTGGCTTGCTGGGTCTACATACAATTTGACGTATTTGCGGCTTTTGCGATAAAGATCTGTGGGTCCAAACTTTGCTAGCGCGCCATCAATTAAAAAAGTTAGCTGTCATGGGACGCCAGGAAGATGTGAAACATGACGGCATATGAGAGCGTCATGTCGTTTGCCGTCACGGCATACGGTTTTACTGCCAAGGCGCGCCAATAAAATGATTCACATCAAATGTTTCTCTCGGCCAACCCCATTGTATCATCAGACACCACGCTGTGACGTGCTTTCAATTGCTACGCATCACTTTGCCATTACGAATTGACCCCGCGTATTGTTTTGATAATATTGATCGGCATTGCATTGTTTCTTTTACAGATGACGTGACTGTCGCTATATGCCCCGGGATCGGGAACACGTCGGAGAGTGTGTACATTCGCACATATGTGCATTACTCCCAGTGCCACGGCTACAGATGTGCCGTCCTCAACCACATCGGGGCGCTGAACAGCGTACCCGTAACCGGCAACAGAATATTCTCGTACGGTGAGTCATTGTATAAAATGTATTGGGGGGTTAGACAAGACCCACTTTCTGTTAGCGTTAACGCCTGCGGAAAGATGAAATTTTCTGAAAATTTCATCTTTCCGCAGGCGTTAACGCTAACAGAAAATGGGTCTTGTCTAACCCCCCAGGGCTCCTTACCTCTCCGGGCTGGCAAAGCATCGACAACTCTGCTATGGTAAAATTATCAATTCTTAGCAAAGATGTAAACAAAGAAATGTCACCTTTTTTATTGTTATTTAATATTAGGCTTGCGTTTGACCGCCACCTCGCCTGATGTTAAGCGATGATGCGGTCTACGATGGAGCACGCTTGCCTAGAAGAAACCGATTCACTCGTGATTTGAAGACACCCAGATTGTAACTTAAAAGAACGAGTCAAATAATAGCAAGGTCATAGAAGAGTCAATTTTTGTAAAAAAAAATATGCTAACTTTATAACCTACGTTTTTGGTAACATTGAATATTTAAGTAATATTGTACTATCTATTTTCGAATACTTTAACATTGTTACGATTTTTTTTTTTAATTTTGTAACTATGTAAAAGTATTCGTATTAAAAGTGTAAAAGTATTTGAAAATGTACAATATTACTTAAATATTCAATGTTACCTAAAACTTAGGTTATAAAGTTTTTATTTGTTTTTTTTACTAAAGTTGAATCTTCTTATGACCTTGCTATTATTACGACTTGTTAACACCTCAGATTAACACGTCTGTTTACATCTTTGCTAAGATTTTATGATTTTACTATACACTGTCGCCGTTTTCCATCGGCGGACCGCATGCCAATTTGACGCAACAAATTATTTAAAAAGAAAAACTGCGACTGTCGGCAAACCTTAGTCGATGTGTCGATAAGAACAATTGCCGGATTATTCAAAGATAACAAAAAAAACACCTGATATTTATATGAGTAAGATTGTAAGTCATTAGAAACGATAAGTATTATTAGAACGAAATATTTAAGCTGCTGATACCGGCCGGGATCCGCATCGTGTCTATCAATAACTAGTTTTATCTTCTTATTATACACTAGTAGTGCCTGCGAGTGCATTTTTTTCTGGCATAGCGTGTGGTAATCTAAGGTATAAGCTACCCTCATAACAAATTTCTCCCAAATCCGTTCAGCCTGTATGGGAACAAAAATACTTACACATATACACACAATTTTGCATTTATAGTGTGATCGTTTTGGTGATAGACCTTGATATATGTACATTAATAAACAGGGTTACGCGGAAAAGGTGTACTAAGCTGAAAGGGGCCCGTTATACTCATCATTATGAGCAACTTTTACTACGGGGCCTACCCTGAAATCGCATAAAAAAGCTGTTCCATACATTTTGTCGAGTGTCAATGACCGTATTCTTTGGAACAGTTGATATTTTAAGCGATTTCAGAGTAGATCTCATTGTAAAAGTTGTTCATAATGATGGGAACCCTTTTGGCTTAGTACACCCTTTCCGCGTAACCCGGTATAAGTAAATTGGGCACATGAGTAATATAGATACTAATTTCTACAATATTCTAGGTCAAGAGACGGTAGGGCGAGCTAGGTCATGCTTATGAATTCGTGCCAAACTCGAGGGCCATGACCGAAAGAGGAAGGAAAATAATTCGTTTAGAAACTATACGTGTTTACAATCTGATAGTTGATAGTCGAAACATTTACCTAGATCCGGGGCAATGAACGTCTAAAATAGTCTAAATCTAAGTAGGTAGGCTGGTTTTCTCTTTGAACCGAAACTGTTAAAGCCAATACATTTTGATTCCACGATATTATCCCAACCCCTTCTGGGTATTAGGCACTGGCTGACAAACTAGATTCTAGAATGTGCACGAACATCCCACGGCTACGTACACGCTTGATTACAGAGACTGCGTATAGGATATTGCACTTCCTAAAGGGCTCTGCAATAACGTCCGAGGCTAAAACAGCCGTAGAGCATAAATATATTTAGCTCAAAATATTGAAATTGCTATCGTGCCAAAGTGCAACTAGCCTACAAAAATAAATACTTATTTTTTCGGTCATTTAGTTACCTCGTAATAATGTCCGATGTAGAATTCTATATAAGCCAATATTACCTCTACTACACAATATACCACACCTGCGTTCATTACTGCGTTAGTTATTATTAATATCTAATTATCATAAACTACAGTCGCGCCGCGATGTTGAGTGAGGAGGAGTCGGAGGTAGATCGACCCGAGTCAGTGACCTCGGGCGATCTACTCTCGGATGGGCAGTTACAGCGCGGTAAACGTTTGAGAAATTACGAAGGAGAAGAAGATAAAGACGAGTTCATCGAAGTGAAGAGGAGGCCGAGACGTTTGGCTAAGCGTGCGTCTGAAGATCGTGATAAGAAAACTGGTTTGAACGAGTTTAGTGCAACACAATCTATGACGTCGGAGGGGTCTGTACTTTATTATGAAGTCTGCGTTACGTCGATTGAGCCGCTACCGAAGCAAATTGCCTTTGCTAAAATGCTTACAAGTTTGAAGGTACCCGAAATTTTGAAGATTAAGTATAAGAGTAGTTACAAAGTTATTATTACATTTGATAAGAAAGAAAACGCGAATAGTCTTTTGAATTGTGAGCAATTAATAGAAAAGGGCTTTCGATGCCAAAGAACAGATGAAATGAACGTATGTTACGGAATAGTGAGACGAATCGACCTTGAAACCGAAGTAGAAGAGTTACAAAAGACCTTCACGTGTGAATATGAGATCATATCCATTAGGCGTCTTAAGAGACAAACGAACGAAGGCACCTGGACTGATAGCGAGACTGTTCGCTTATGCTTCAGGGCCTCCACCTTACCTCCGTATGTGTCAGCATACGGTTGCAGGTTCATGGTGGAGTCGTACACCTTCCCGGTCTCGCAATGTGCTGGGTGCTGGTTTTACGGGCATTTAAAAAAATACTGTTCTACAAAGAAGATTGTATGTCCTAAATGTGGAGCAAATCACGTAAACTGCGAGACAAAAAATTATAAATGCGTTAACTGCAAAGGTTCCCATATGTCTATTGAAAAGTCACGTTGTCCAGTATTTAGAAAAGAGAAAGAGATAAGAAAAGTTATGTGTGAAGAGCAGTGCACTTATAAAAAAGCATTATCTATATATATGGAAAGACAAAACAGTGAGGCGCATGGAAGTCAAGATACAATAACGCCCAGGGAACGTAAACAAACAGAAAACAACATACCTACTTATAGTCGCAGTTATACTGAAGCAATTTTACGTAAAAGTAATGTAGAAAACCGAGAGGAACAATCATTAAGCGATGCTTTGAACTCCAGTCAAGAGTCAGTAATAGCAACAGCGCAGAGCGAATTTAACCATGAGCATCGGAAGAAGAAAAAGAAGAAGAAGAAAATTTCGGTAAACAAAGAAGAACATCTTCAAAATGAGAATAGTGAGTTTGTGAATGAAAATGTGCCTAATAGACAGAAAAAATTCAGCTTTAGTACATTTTACAATAGGAGTAAGGAAATTATGTTATCTAGCAAATCGCTCAGCGAAAAAATCACGGACTTTTTGAATTTGGTGTTTGAGGAGTGTTACCTTATGGTATCTGGGATGTTTAGAAAAGGGGACTATGTTACAAAACTATTATCCATGCTCGGGCATGGATAGAGCTCACAGTATGCAACGTTTTGTTAACATAGTCCAGTGGAATTCGCAGAGCATCAAAAATAAATTAACCGATTTTGAAAGTGTCTTGCTCCAGAATAAAGTACATATAGCCATCTTAAGTGAAACTTGGTTGACCGAAAATATAACTATCAATATTAGTAACTACAATATATATAGAAAAGATAGATTAGAACCATGGGGGGGAGTAGCCATTTTTATACATAAATCTATACAAAGTGAGGTGATTGAAATGAATCTTAGTAATCCCGGCATTGAAGTAGTTGCAGTAAAAGTATTAAATTGTAAGCTTATTAAGAATGTTATCTCTGTCTATTGTACTCAACCTGTCCTCACTACGCAGTCAGACTGGGATGAATTATTTTCGATATTTGGCAATAAAACCTTGATAGGGGGCGACTTTAACGCCCATCACACTAACTGGTCTTATAAAACCGATTCCAGAGGTATTCGAATTTTTGATTCTAGTTTAAATAATGGCTTTATCTCCATGAATACTGGCAGTATAACGCGAATGAAACTTGTAAACAATTCCTTGCAGAAAACGTCGCCTGATATAACATTTGCCTCGTCAGATATTATGGTAGATTTGAAGTGGAAAGTACTCAATGAGAACTTAGGTAGTGATCATATGATAATAAAAATCTCTGTCAATTACGAAGATATATCACACTATACAAAAAAGCGAAATTTTAGAAAAGCTGATTGGCCTAGTTATAGAAGTTCAGTAGAACAGTCTCTGTTAAAATTACCTCTTAACTTTAATTCAGAGCACATACAAAATTTATATGATACGTTTATAGATATTATTAATGATGCAGTTGAAGAAAATATACCGTGGCTTATAGTCAATAACGATCCAGATAGCAAATTCGCGCCAAAATCGTACTGGAATCCTACACTATCTGAGCTAGTAGCCCAACGGAGGCTGGCGTTAAGCACCTTCAGAAGAAACCCTACCCCTAATAATCTCAAAATTCTAGAAGAGAAAACGTTGGTAGCTAGAACCGAAATATCTAAAGCTAAATCTAAAGATTTCCGCGGTTTTTGTGACTCTGTTAGTGAAGATACATCCTTATCTGATATGTGGAGAAAAATGAGATGGATAAAAGGTTACCGTCATCGGAATTTCATTGCGCCTGAAACCAAAAAACATGAATTACTCTGTAGCCTGGCCCCAGATTGTGCAAGCGTATCTAAACCTATTTTCTTGTCTAGGAATAGCTTGTTAGAAAAAGATTTTACTATTCAAGAGTTTGAAGCATGCCTTAAAAGGAAAGATACAGCACCTGGGGATGACAGTATCACATACTCAATGATTTGTAATCTTCCAGAGGTCGGTAAATCTTATCTGCTTCAGTTATACAATAAGATATATAGTTCTGGTCTAGTACCGCACCAGTGGAGAGATATCAAAATAGTACCAATTCCAAAAGCCAATAACAATTCGAGTACGGACATTAAGTTAAGACCTATTTCATTAATTTCTTGTATGTGCAAAATTTTACATAACATGATTGCGAAAAGATTAGAATGGTACGTAGAACATCATAATATACTATCTCAGAATACTACAGGTTTTAGAAAAGCAAAATCTTGTTTAGATTCTGTGACGCGATTAGTGACCACTATACAAATGGGTCTTGCTAAAAATTTACCTACACTGGCCTGCTTTCTAGACATAGAAAACGCGTATAATAACGTTTTGGTTGATGCCTTAGTGAAAACATTGGATAGATTAAAAGTTGGGAGTAAAATTTGTAACTATATTTGGGAATTTCTTAGTGAAAGGCATTTGATAATAAATAGTAACAATAGTGAGAATAACCGAATAGTAAGGTGGACATCAAAAGGCTTGGCGCAAGGTGATCCTTTTTCTCCATTGTTATTTAATATAGTAACTTATGAAATCTGTAAGTCTGTTAGTACAGAAATAAGTCAATACGCAGACGATTTTGTAATATATGCTAGCGATAAAAGTATTGATAAATGTGTTTTTGAGATCCAATATTCTTTAAATACAATAGTTAGACTTCTTAACAACGTTGGTTTACAGTTATCTGCAGATAAATCAAATTTTTGTCTGTTTAGCAGAGGTCGCAGACGAAAATATATAGAACTTAAAATAAATCAGGTGACATTAAAATCTAATGAAAACATTAAATATTTAGGAATTTGGCTAGATCGGTCACTTCTTTGGAATAGGCACATCCGAGAAACATGCGAAAAAACAGAGAGATACCTAAATATTTTGAAGGTTTTGGCGGGTAGTGGCTGGGGTGTTCATCCCAAGCATTTGAGAAGGCTATATGTCAATCTTATTAGAAGTAGAATAGATTACGGTTCCTTCCTCTATGATAACGGTGCAAACTGTCACATTCGTAAGTTAGATAATGTACAAAATCAAGCGCTTAGAATTATTGGCGGCTTTATAAAATCAACTCCGTTACATGTTATGGAGAGTGAAGTATGTATTCCTCCTCTAGGTATACGTAGAAAGTATTTAGCATACAAATACTGTCTCAAATCTAAATCATGGTGTAAAAACTCGATTATAACCCTTCTAGACGAATTCGGTACTCTTTGTCCCGATTTATATGGTAGATACTGGATGTATAAAAAGAAACCCTTGCTCATGCTAGCATATAACGAAGTCAAAAAAGATATATGTACTGCTTCTAATCCATTAGAAATGTTTTTATTGAAAGAGTGGGTATCTAATATAAACATAAAAAGTTATATAGTTGATAATTTAGAGTGTGTTCAGAAGGCTAAAAAAGATTATAACCCTGATGTTTTAAAAAATAATGTATTAACGGAGTTAGATAGAAAGTATAAAAACTGGCACAAAATATTTACAGACGGGTCAAAGAGCGCCGGTGCGTCCTCATCAGGGATAGCATTTTTTGATGCAACTTGTAAATATGCTGAGAGTTACCGGAACGTGTCACCGATATGTATAATGACCTTGGAGCTATTTGCCATATCGGCGGCACTGTCCTACGTCGAGTCTAATGTGCGAGACAGTGTAGTAATACTTACGGATAGTAAAAGCGCTTTACAACATATTTATAGATGTACTATGGGTAGTCGAGGTATCCCTATTACTTACTCTATTTTACGTAAGGTAGAAAAGCTTCGAAAAAATCAAATCACCGTAAAATTACAATGGTTACCATCTCACGTTGGATTATCAGGCAACGAGACAGTGGATCGCTTGGCAAAATTAGCTGCAGTCAGTGGATCGGACATGTACATTATACCAACTCATACAGAATACTTACCCAAATATAAAAAAGTGTGTTTTGATAGTTGGCGAGAATACTTTGATGAACGTTCCAAATCTAAAGGAATCTGGTACAAAATTTTGCAAAGCGAACCTCATCGTTCGCCTTGGTTTGTTGGGGCAATTAGTCGGAAGCTTGTTGTTGTCGCGCACAGATTACGTTCCGGACACATCCCATTAAATGCTTTTGGATTCATGATGGGAAAGGTATCGTCACCGAACTGTGAGGAGTGCGACCAGCCCGAAGACGTGTATCATGTACTGATGGAATGTGTCCGGAACCAACGTGAGAGGGAACAGATTTTTACCGAACTTGGAATTTGTGAATCCAATGTAGGGGTAATACAGCTTATTTTATCTGATCCAAATTCCAAGGAGGCTCGAATGGTTTACGGTCTGGCAAATTCATTTTTACAGGCTTTAAGCCTTTCTAGCACCACAGCCTTGCCTGGTTGGTTAATTATACCATAAGTATAATTGACCAACTAGGTAGGTTTGTGGTTTAGGTAAGTTTGTGGTTGTGTAAAGTAATAAGTTTAAGTACATTTATTTAGGAAATTTATGTTTTGTCAGGATACGATGGGGCTGACATAGACATGTTGTCTAAAAGCCCCCATAAAATTGAAGATTAAAAAAAAAAAAAAAAAAAAAATCATAAACTAGCTGACTGGACAGATAATTTGTTTGTGTTATGTCTTAAGTTCACACAAAAGAACAAGAGAGAAAAAAACAATATTAAAAAAAAGGGATGTTTTTCTATTTATCTTTCCCTTAAAAACTTATTTGGATTACTACAACATTAAATATAAAATTAAAATTAAAATTGTCCAGCCGTTTTAAAGTAATGCCCTTACCAACGAAAAGTGTTTATATGACACGGGAATTACTCACGTACTGTTAAAGCCCTGTTACTCCGACTATAGACCGTGCAATATAAATAAAATGTGTTTAAAACACGTCAGTTTTCACAATGAAAAGCCTTTAATTATAAAAGAAGATGTTCGTTTTGGAATAGCAAAGAACATAAAACATTCCGCCTTTAGTCATCGCAATCTGTAGAAAACAAAGCGCAATTTCACCTGTGCGGTCGATACTTGATATTAATCTTCTTACTATTTGTTCTATGAATAAAGCACCTAAGTACCCACCTAATCAATACCAAATGGATGAGTAACATCTAAGGTAACATCAACAAAGCATTGACATAAAAAGCATTAGTAAAGGAAATGTCTACGTTTTGCAGTACAAGGCGATAACGCGATTTCGGTCAACTATACTTCAAGATTACAAGTAGGTAATCAATTCAATTCAGTAGGTTAATTTTCAAGGGTGTGAACTTTAGAAACAAAAAAGAACGTTCGATCAATAGGTACTAACAATGTCTATATTTACACTTTACATAAATTATACGAGTATTATGTAAGGTGTAAACAAAATACACCCATATAAATGTGACTCAAAAGACTAATCGATCTGAATATGATCGTTATCCATTCGTGAGGTAGTGGTAAGTATTGCGTCATCGCCAAGTAGCTCGCGCTTGTGCTGTGCATGAGTCATGAGAATAGAGGAATATGACATGCTGCGTTTTTTTAGATTTTTTAGGTATATAGCTCTACGTTTAGTCACGAACTCGCCTGATACTAAGCGACGGTGTGGCCGAGGATGTAATAGAAGAAATCTATATTTACTTTAGCCTTAAAAATGCCTGGATTGTAGTTCTCAAAAAACAAGGAGGACGGCATCCCTGCCCTCCTTGTTTCCTGAGAACTATCCATTCTTCAAAACAAATTAAATATATATTTCATCATCATCATCATCATTTCAGCCGTAGGACGTCCACTGCTGGACATAGGCCTCCTTAATCGACCTCCAAAAGGGCCGTTTGGAAGCGGCCTGCGTCCAGCGTTTCCCTGCGGTCTATTTTTAGGTCGTCTGTCCATCTTGTGGGTGGACGTCCTACGCTGCGCTTACCAGTCCGTGGTCTCCATTCGAGAACCTTTCGGCCCCACCGGCCATCTGTTCTGCGTGCTGTGTCCTGTCCACTGCCACTTCAACTTGCTAATTCTGTGGGCTATGTCGGTAACTTTCGTTCGTCTACGGATCTCCTAATTTCTGATTCGATCTCGTAGAGAAACCCCGAGCATAGCCCTCTCCATAGCTCGCAAATATATATTTATTGACGCTAAAACTATACATACTTAACAACCAACATTTTTTAAAACCTATAGGCCAGTCACAGTATTCTCCCTATTGTAAATTTTATAAAATTCTTGGGCAGTACGTATCATAAATGACGACCCAAATAGTAGTTTACTCGTTTATGGGTTTTCTCTCGCATTATCCACAAGCACAGTAGAAAATATTGGCTAAACTCGGTGCAAACATTTAATAGCTCTGGCCTCTGACAGCTGCAATAACATTGTAAAAGTTTTTTTAACATTTCACAGAAGTATATCGGATACCTGCTAGATTTACGTACAAAAACCTAACGAAAGTGATTAGAATTTGTGCTTTTCATTCTGATTCTTTTATAATGTTATTGCAGCTGTCAGAGCAAATAAATGCTTGGACCGAGTTTACTTGGTTATTATGCAACTTGACATTGGATTAATAGACACGACCGTATGATTCCAAAAAAAAAAAAACGTATTAACAACATTCATAAAAACAGGAATGTTTTTAACGTTGTGGTAGTGTCCTTTCTGCGAGCTCCGGGGTTAATTGCCAACCACCAACACAATAGGCAAAGGGTTTTTTCACCTTCTTGGGCAGACGTCTCTAATAGCTTTCTTTTCTTACACAGCACAGGTTAGTATTAAGGTCAAAGGTAAAAGAAATCATAAAGAAAAATATTGTTTTATCAGGTATTGGGGTGAATCAACTTTTTGTTGAATATAATTAACAAGGAAAGGATTAGGTAAATGTTTAGTTGTAAGCGTGCCCTAAAAATATTTCGCTTAAAGATCGAGAAAGAAAAATAAAATGTTGAACAGTAAAAACAAAAAAGGCAGTAATCCTTGATCTGGGTATAAAATCACAGATCTGATATAATATAGCTTATGGGGTCAGTGCCAAATTTCTTGCGCAAAATATTTAAAAACGAGTAATTATAGATTTTGTTCAACGGCGACTATAAACTTGTTCTTCAAAATTATTCATGTAAATAATCAATTTAGATAAAATTATTATCTTTGTCAATAATCATGGTTCTTTTGATCTAAATATACATGACTGTATAAAAAGTTATGCCAAGACGAAAGAGCTCGCAGCACATGTATCTGAAAAAATCTGAAAGTCGGTAATTTGAAATAATGTTGTTTTTGTTTTGTTATTACAAACTTACATTTTGTAAATTAACCCTGTGGCTTCTTTTTTTAAAAATAAAATAGTAGACAACCAAGCGACGCGCCACCTGATGATAAGTAGTCACCGTCGCATATGGACACCTACAATACCCGGGGCATTGGCGGTGCGTTGCCTACCTTTGAGGACTCTATTCACTCTTCGCTTGAAGCAATTGAGGTTATATTTTGGAGGAGTTAGAGGAGTCTTCCACGGGGCTTTGACGGGTAGGCTTGCCGTTGAAGTTCGTATTTTAATAAAAGCCTTTACAATACCTGGTGTCGACCTACAACCGTTTTGTAGAGTTATCAAAGAGTCCTTGTCCTAAGTGAAACGAACTGGCAGTACGTAACTAACTATATGAAACCTTCACGCCTTCAGCCCTCCGCATTTCATTTTAACCCCTGATGCGAACAGAGGTATATGTAAAGTTTAACGTATGTGACGTCTGTGGCATCGTAGCTCCCAAACGGCTTAACCGATGTTGATTTCGTTTTTTTGTTTGAAAGGTGACTTGATCGATTATATTATGCTGAACAGATTTTTTTTAATCATAAGATATGCCGAAGAAGCCCTGTTTGTCTGTTAGCTAGTTTTTTTTTTTTTTTAATTTACATTTGTATTTCTTGTAACATCTGTTTATTTCTAAATTGCATCTCTTTCTTTCCAGGTCACACGGATGACTACAACTACATGATAGAGAATCTCCTAGAGCGATACCCCAATACCAAACTAATTCTAGTCGGCTTCAGTCTCGGAGGCAACCTGATCACCAAGTACCTGGGCGAGGAGCGCAAGCGGCCCCCCAACATCATCGGAGCCATCTCCATATGCCAGGGATACAATGCTATTGAGTGAGTTGACACTTTCTTTTAGGCTTCATTTATAAGGACGCATGGCGTTGCGCAAGGCGTCGCATGGCGCATGGTGCTTCAAGCTCTTAGGTTTTAGTTTTTTTTAAGTTAGGCAACTTAAAAAAACTAAACTATAAAAATCGAAGTTTTTGCTTGTTACTATTTTACACCGTCAAATTAAAAATATAACGAAAATGTCTTTATTTGGTATGTTATGATAGACAGTAAAACATGGTTTTATCACTATGACAATTCACACTAGGTGATTTTATGTTTTCAATAATGTGTGAGCGAGAGCACTGCAGCTGAGTGAGGGAATAGCCGTAGTAGCCTATTTGGGAGACCGCTAGACTTGAAAGCGTGAGGTCGCGGGTTAAAACCCCTGGCCCGCACCAATGAGCTCTTTGGAGTTTATGTACGGATTTTCATACCACTGGCTTTTCGGTAAAGGAAAACATCGTGAGGAAACCTGCATACGTACGTAGAAGAAATTCTATGACGTTTGCGAATCTACCAACCGCAACTGGGCCAGCGTTGTGGATATGGCCAATCACCATTTCGGGAGTAGGCTAAAATTCCAGCAGTGGACTGCTAAAGGCTGATTATGATGAGAGAACTGTAGACGGAAAGAGCTCCCTTAATTCAAACATATAAACGGCCAGATATGAAATTGTTTACGCTGACATTTGGCGTTGCCACCGTTGATTGGTGCGCGCTGTCCACGCTACGCCCCGCCCGACTCGCCGCGTCTCCATAAAAAAGGCCTTAGAAGTTAATTCGATAGAAAAGATCGTCTGGGATAGATTGGAGAAGACTGTTCTCTATTGGCTTTTAGCAAAAGTTGTTTTTGTTACTTATACGAGTGAATGTCCGGTTATGGTTAACACAAATATATTTCACGCAGCAGCTTTATTTGTATGTCTATGAGCGTGCCTTAGGTCTGGTTTATAAATGATAGAAGATGTTTTAAAAAACCGGACAAGTACGTGTAGGACTCGTGTTCTGAGGGTTCCGTTGGACGAACCCCTCAGAGCGCGAGTCCAAAAAAGAGCTCGGGTCCCGCTTATTCCTTTTGAAGTACGGAACCCTAAAAAGAATAATATGTTGCCCTTACCAGACATGCACATTCTTCAGGAATTCGACTGAGCTTATCGTTATTTTTATTTAATTCGCTTAGTATTCGCCACTTCGCTATTGAAGCTGATTTTAATATAAGAATACTCATTTGTACGAGCTTATCATTAGGTCGATGCCAGTGCCAGTGGTAACTCGGTTGCGTAAAATATCGTACCATTTGGAATCACTCTATTGTGGAATGTTACAAATAGGTAGGTAACTTTGACATGGGTTATCTTTCAAGTCCAGGGTTGCCATCTTTTTAAATAAAAATGCCTAAAATCGTCCTTACGTAATTAATTAATGGCCCTCTATTCGACGCGTAGGGTGTTAATATCTATTTAAGTATGTGTTGAAAATATTTATGTATGTATATCAGTCTCTGGCAGCCATATCACAAGCTTTGCTTAGTTTGGGGTCAGATGACCGTATGTGCAAAAATGTCCCGATTTATTAAATTTTTTTACGTGACGCGTCATTTTGCTGTGAGTCTAAACGAATATCGTGGCATGTAATAAAAAAATAGGTTATCGGGACGCGAGGCAATGTATCATCAAAATCGGTACTGTCCCGGCAGAATCGTGACGGGTGGCAACCCTGTTCGAGTCATTAACTTGCATTTTTTTATATTATATCATATTTCTATACAAAATGATAAGTTATTTTTTTTCCGTACGCATATATTATATTGTAAACGTGGTCTGATTGATGCGTTATCTTTGAAGATATGTATAAAATAACTGTCCAAATTGACATTTAAAACACTTGAAATAAAATCATTATCACTTGGTGAATGTACAGTATGCTAGAATCAGGCTAGAATGCCATAAAGATGTTGGTATATTTATTGTAGAAACAGTTGTTTGTGGCCATGAATTTATCACAGATGTTATAAAAAATGCGTGATTGACGAGTTGACCTTCTGCGAAGTCATGCATTAATAGATCGATCGGTATATCGTAGAGTAAGCATTGTGAAATTGCAAACGCGACATTGAATTCTGAAAAAAAAATATTGCAAATTGAACTAATAGGTATAGTTACTGTAAAACGGGGACAATAGAAACGGGGATGAATACAGACTAAACTTTCGCCGTGCAATTTTCAGTCCTATGAAATAATACAATTTAAATAAATCTGCCCAAGTGCGAGTCGGGCTCGCGCACTGAGGGTTCCGTACCACCACATAACATGTTAGCTACTAAAGTACAAAAAGACAACATCCCATCAACGCCCAGGCGGTTACCCATCCAAGTGCCGGCCGCGCACGACGTTGCTTCACTTCGGTGATCGTACGAGAACCGGTGGTGAACAGAAATTTGACACTGACTCGCACTTTGCCATTATTTAGTTATGCCATTTGTTGTTATGCTGTAGAGTGTGTTCTATAATCGTGCCAAGTTTGACGCTTGTACGTATTACCGTTTATATATTAGAGCTAATACAAAAATACGTTAAAAAAATTTGGTTGTTGTATGGGGAACCCCTATTTAGTTTTTAGTTTTTGACTTTTTTATAATCCGCAGTAACATTACATAATTCTGTGAAAATTTCAACTGACCATCTATTACGGTTCGATAGATATAGCCGGAATAGGTAGGACAGACATCGTAGGCTTAGTAATAGGGTCCCGCTTTTTACCTTGGGTTAGGGACCCTAAAAATAAACTTATGTGGCTCATTCACCCCTTTCGCTTTTATGCACCATTTTATCGGGACATGATGTGACGAATATGATATAGTTAGAGAGTAGAAACAATCTTGATATAGTCACAAGTGTTTAAAGTTTGTGGCCGAATTAGGAAGGGATGTCCGTTCCCGTAATGATAGTGTCGGTATGGAATTTGTATGGCGTACTAACATAAGTGACGTCATTTGTAAGTATAGAGCGCCCTTTGTGTAGCAAAGCATTAAAATGCTTATATTTTTCTTAATTTTGTCAAAGTTAAAATGTGTTCAAAATTAAGGAAGATATAAGAATTTTTGTCTTGCTAGACAGAGACCGCACTATACTCACAAATGACTTCACTGGTAAGTACGGTGTTACGTTGTGGGAAAGGGACAGAGCATCCCTTCCTAATCCGTCTATACACTTCAAACATTTATCTATACTGATATTATAAAGATTTATTTGTTTGTTTGCATTGAATAGGCTCCGAAACTACTGAACCGATTTGAAAAATTCTTTCACTGTTGGGAAGCTACACTATCCCCGGGTGACAGGCTATATTATATTTAAAAAAAAAAATACTTACACCCGTGCGAAGCCGGGGTGCGTCGCTAGTTTGTTATATAAGTATTGGAATTTTTAGCCAATTTAAATAATTTCTTCAGTATATTATTATGTATTAAATTTTTCACTAAACCTGCCCCCCGATTCTACTAAACAAAATTTCTTTAAATTGTAATTGTTGCAATTTTAATTTTTAAATAATTGCCTCAAAATAGATTTTTTAAAATATTTTTTTATACTAAGTTATAATATTAGGTGGTTGTATTTTTCTAGTATAAAAAAATATTTAAAACTGACAATTTTGAGGCAGTTATTTAACAATTAAAATCGCAACAATTACAATTTAAAAACAATTTCTTTAGTAGAACTAGTAGAAGTAGGGCCCTGTTGTTTTTAACAATTCAAATATCCTCTCCATTATACTTTTCTTATGAAAAACAAACAAAAAACAACACAACAGAACAACAAAACAGTGTTTTACTTTTCTTATGTTTTACAAGTTTTATGCTTTATTTCCAGCACGATGGTGTACCTGCTCCAATGGCAGAACTTCCGGCGTTTCTACCTTTATATCATGACTGACAACCACCGCAACATCATCACGAGACACAAGAGGATGCTGCTCAGCCCCGAAATAAAGAGCCGGTACTCTCTGGACGAGAAGATGATCGTGTCTGCGGGCACGCTGCCGGACCTCGATGAGGCTTATTCTAGGTACGATAACGACTGATAAGTTCATCTATTTATATAATATACTAGTAGGCCGCCCCGCGCACGGGTATAGATATATAGCCTATGTCAACCGGGGATAGTGTAGCTTCCCAACAGTGTTTTTAGGGTTCCGTACCTCAAAAGGAAAAAACGGAACCCTTATAGGATCACTTCGTTGTCCGTCTGTCTGTCTGTCTGTCTGTCCGTCTGTCAAGACCCTTTTTCTCAAGAACGCGTAAAGGTAGCTAGTTGAAATTTATACTAAATACTTGGGTCTACGGTTTCTTTCGGCTGTAAAAAAATAAAAGTTGTAAGTCAACGCAATCAAAAGATATGAACGTTTATGTCGCATATTTTGCGATTTCACAGGGGAACCAAAACCTATAGGGTACTTCCCGTTGACCTAGAATCATGAAATTTGGCAAAAAGCAAGGTCTCATAGCACATATATAGGAATAAATCCGAAAGTTAGAAATATGAAGGTATATCATTTAAAAATGATTATTTTGCTATTACAAACTTACATTTTGTAGTTGGAATGTATGGAAGAACCTTATTGTCAACTACAAACTTAAGTTTGTCTTTCAATATTTTAACTTCAGTTAGTTTTTTTTTTTGGTCTCGCGCTCTTAGTGTCCAAAACCTATAGGGTACTTCCCGTTGACCTAGAATCATGAAATTTGGCAAGAGGCAAGGTCTCATAGTACATACTACATACGGTGAATAGAGTCCTCAAAGGTAGGCAACGCACTGACAATGCCCCGGGTATTGTAGGTGTCTATAGGCGGCGGTGACCACTTACCATCAGGTGGCCCGTTGCTTGTTTGCCACTTATTCTATAAAAAAAAAAAAAAAAAAAAAAAAAAAAACATATATAGGAATAAATCCGAAAGTTATAAATTTGAAGGTATTTAAAAATAATTATTTTGCTATTACAAACTTACATTTTGTAGTTGGGATGTATGGAAGAACCTTATTGTCAACTACAAACTTCAAAGTTGTCTTCCCAGAGACTGTGGGATCGGCCGATCTGCGAACTAGCATGGAAATCGCTACTAGATACGTGTCCTAGTATTGCAGATCGCGCTCGTATTCTTGCTATCTCTGTTTGGGAATCGGGACTTTGGTTGCAAGCCATGCCCTCTTTTAACACAGGTAGCCTTTTAGATCCAACCGCATTTCGTCTAGCTGTCAGCTTACGCTTGGGTGCAAGGTGCTGTGAGGCCCATCGCTGTCAGTGTGGTACTGCTGTTGACCAGCTCGGTCACCATGGTCTCTCTTGCTCGAGAAGCGCTGGTCGTGTTGGCCGACACGCTAGCCTGAACGACATCATACGCAGGGCACTTTCCACCGCCAATTTCGCAGCTGTGCTCAAACCGAGTGAAACCGAGTCTTGCGCGTGACGATGGAAAGAGGCCTGACGGTATGACACTTGTGCCCTGGAGGTTGGGGCGGCCCCTTGTATGGGACGCAACTTGTGTTGATACTTTGGCGCCGTCACATCTTCCTGAGACACAGGGTAGGGCTGGCGCGGCTGCTAATTCGGCAGAGCAGCACAAGCGTCGCAAATATGCTAACCTCGGCAGTGGTTACATATTTGAGGCGTTTGGGGTCGAGACATTGGGCCCTTGGGGACCGGGAGCTCACCTCATTTTCAAAAATCTTTCAGAGCGCCTGGTTAATGCGACGCGTGACCAAAATGCTGGCGTGCTTCTGGCTCAACGCATTAGCATTGCCATTCAACGTGGTAATGCCGCCAGCATGTTGGGTACGCTGCCAACTGGTAGTGGGCTTGAGCATTTGGATTGTCTTTAGACCTTCAACGGTCTATGGGCAGTCTAACTGTATTTGTAGTGTTAGTTTTAGCTTGTATTTTGTTTAGTTATTAAAGGCACTTGCCCAGTAAAAAAAAAACGACAAACTTAAGTTTGTCTTTCAATATTTTAACTTCAGTTAGTTTTTTTTTTGGTCTCGCGCTCTGAGGGTTCCGTCTAACGGAACCCTCAGAGCACGAGTCCTACTCGTACTTGTCCGGTTTTTTTTTTTCTTTCAAATCGGTTCAGTAGTTTCGGCGCCTATTCAATGCAAACAAACAATCAAATCGTTCCTCTTTATAATATTAGTATAGAAAAATGAATCCCTATTTACCTTGGTCACGCTCACGCCATAACTTCAGAACGACTTTACCGATTTCAATCATATTTTTTTCTAAAGTTTTCTAATACTTTGTAGAAGGTTGTTACGGGGGGAAAACAATAATAAAATTGGCTAGAAAAATAGACAATTTCAGCAAACTTAACGACGTTTTTAACTCGCGGTTGAAACCGCGGAGCGCATCTAGTATGTTATATAAATTACATCAAACCACAGAATACATATTAGTACACGTACAGAAGATTCACTCCGCAAAATCATTTAAATAATTTGCGACTCTGGCTACTACACAATAAAGTGTAATTCAAGATGTACGAGCGCTAACTACCTACAGCTATATTAACCCAGAAGTTGCCTCTCCGTCTATCGCTCGGCATGTCCGACAAGTCGGCTACTTGTAGATTCATACCTAAAGTGCGGAGTGCGCCTGACCTGATCAAACTTATTTGTATATAGCTGATACTGAACGCTGATTGGTCAGCTTAAGATCACGCGTGATCTTGACGGCCAATCGAATTTGACATGTTTTTTTTTGTTAAAATTTTCATGACCGTGGTTTCAATGTCCTTTAGTCGTAATCTTAAACAGTTTTCATAGTCTTAATAGCGTCAAACAAGTCATAGTCACAGTCAGAGTCAAGCTAAGTAAGTCACAGTCAAGTCAAACTCATGCCCCTGTAATGTGGTGGAGACTTTACAAGAGGCACCTATGGAGTTTTGGAAACAACACGAAAAGAAACGTTTCACCTCGTTATATCACTTACCCACACTCGAGCACGTTTACGACCACTTAATGAATCATAATTCACCATTTAGTACACATTAACACTCGAAAATACACAAGTTTAGGAAAATAATCCAACGAGCCGACATGTTTTTTGCCACGTTGGCGCCAAAACCCTCGAATTTGACAGCTCTATAATTATTGCCATACCTCTCTCACATACGGAAATGAAAAGAAACGCTGCTAATTTTGTGCTAGATTAGGATTAGTGAATTGATATCAATATGCTATACGGTTGTACTCAATACACCTAGTTATATGTTAATTATTTTACGTTTCCAGACGAGTGCACGGCTTCGACAGCGTAGCGGAATTGTATAAGTGGAGTTCTTCTTACTTCTACCTACATAACATCAAAACTCCAATGATATTTATAAACGCGCGCGACGACCCCATCGTTCCCGAACAAATGTTGCCCATTATCAGGGAGCATGTCAGTAAGTACTCAAATCAATCATTTTTTTTAACAGACTACAGGGAACAGTTCTCATTTCAGCAATTTTTTATGCATTTTATACATAACATTTATTTAAAAAAATGCTTACAATAATTACTCCGCCATTTGTAACCGATTTACGTGATTCTTTTTAAAGCTGTCAAAGTGGTCCCTAAAAATTTACACTCAATTTTTTTTTACTTCATGGTCATAAGGCGTTTTCATCATCATCATCATCATTTCAGCCGTAGGACGTCCACTGCTGGACATAGGCCTCCCCCATCGATCTCCAAAAGGGCCGGTTGGAAGCGGCCTGCATCCAGCGTTTCCCTGCGGTCTCTTTTAGGTCGTCTGTCCATCTTGTGGGTGGACGTCCTACGCTGCGCTTACCAGTCCGTGGTCTCCATTCCAGAACCTTTCGGCCCCATCGGCCATCTGTTCTGCGTGATATGTGCCCTGCCCACTGCCATTTCAACTTACTAATCCGGTGGGCTATGTCGGTGACTTTCGTTCGTCTACGGATCTCCTCATTTCGGATTCGATCTCGTAGAGAAACCCCGAGCATAGCCCTCTCCATAGCTCGTTGTGCGACTTTGAGCTTGCTTATGAGGCCCATAGTGAGAGACCACGTTTCAGTGCCGTATGTCATCACTGGTAACACACACTGGTCGAAGACTTTCGTCTTAAGGCACTGAGGTATTTTGGACGAGAAGACGTTGCGTAGTTTACCGAACGCTGCCCAGCCGAGTTGGATTCGCCGATTGACCTCTTTCTTGAAGTTGGACCTACCTAGTTCGACTGTTTGTCCTAGGTAGACGTACGCGTCAACAGCTTCAAGAACGTAAGGCGTTTTAGCCAGCTCCAATAATAAGAATAATTTTGTTCAGCTCCAGTTGATTTGGCAATATCAATATCAGTTATTATAATTATTAACGGGATATTTACTTCGATAAGGTTGTGGATGGAGCTCCCGATATTTCGGCGCAGTTACACGCGCAAACAGCAGTTACATGTCCATGTTGAAAACTGTTTTAATATCAATTGATGATACCATTTGAATTATTACTACTTACTAATTTTAAAACCGGTTTTTTTATTGATAATTATTTAACAAAAGTATACTTTTATACTCGTGTACAGAGCGACCCACAGTTAAGAATAGCCAGAATATTCGAAAAGTTCCGATAATACGACAGTGGCTCCACCGAAATAATGTACTTAACAATAATGACTGAATTATCTTTTGTTTTAATCATTCGTTAACAATCGTCAATTAACCTGTGATGGTCGTCGACCCCTCTTAATGAGATTTTACCGAGACCCCGCCCACCCATTATGTGCTCGTAAACTATTTGATAGCTTTGCCTAATTTGTACTATCTTACTTGCCTACTTGTCATGAAGCCTCACTTGATTTGCTAACCTACTCGGAATTTTTATGCCAGACTTAACTAACCTAGCCATCGCTATATCTCTTTCAATTCAAATGTAATGAAACGTGACATCGAAACGAGATGGATTACAGCTACCTTATATTATAAATACGAATGCTTGTGTACTATTCTCGATCCAAGCATTTATTTGCTCTGACAGCTGCACGTTGTAAGCTGTTTTTTATTTAAATATTTTACTTAAGAATATTATCGGGTACCTTGCTACAGTCTTATGTTCAAAAACCTTACAAAACAAAATCAGAATTCGTGGTCTTCATTCTGCTTTTTACAATACTATTGTTAGCTGTATACATAGCAAATAAATGCTTGGGCCGTATTTTTTTGTAATCCCACTAATTCGTTGTTGTAGTTTCATTAAATGAATATTAGATGGTTGGTTATTTTTTGAGAACAAACCAACCGAATGTATTACACTGTTTTGTTCACTAAAGTTATATGATTATTTACGGGATTTTCGAATGTATTACCTCGTATATTTTGGTTATCAGTTATTAATCGAGTCCTAAAGGGTCGGCGACGTATTTGTGATGCCTCTGGTGTTATAAGTATACTTAGGCGACGGTGACTGCTTACCATCAGGCAGCCCGTCTGCTTGTTTGCCACCTATGGCATGAAAAAAAAACGAACCTAAAAGTAACTAAATAATAATTCTCCTCATCAGGTTCGCGCGATAAAACGATGTACTTGGAGCTAGCGCATGGTGGTCACCTCGGTTTCTATGAGGGCGGGCTAGTATACGCAAACCCCGTCAACTGGTTGGACCGCGCGCTCGTGGCGGTCGCCGGCGGGCTCCTAATGTCCCACAACAAGTGCCCACCCAAGGATGCACAACCCGAAGACCTCTTGCTTGAAGATGAGGAGCCCGACCTCATACGCTCCGCTGCCATCGTCTACACAGATCCCCTGGACAAAAAAATGATGCAATCACACTAGGCGAGCAATGGAGCGGTATTCACGGCTGTTATTGAAGTACTGTACCCGGCAAGATGTTACAAAGTTTTCACCGTATTTTTCACTCGGCGAGTAACGGGGTATTTTTTGTATGGAACCATTCTCGGCGAATCGCTACTGCCCCATTGCTCGTTGTTAAAAATATGGTCTTATAGTAAGCGTGAACTATTCCCGCAGACTTCAAATGCAATTTCTACTTATACAAACAACTTAGACTTGTACACGTTTGCCGTATTAGTAAATACGGTTTTAGTAAATATGTAGTATTGAATTGGTCTAAAGGCATATGGTTCGTTGAATGGGGCGTGGATTAGTTCGCGTTCAGTTATTAGCTAGGTTCGTGTATATAGAACGTCATTTGTATGCGATTTTGCCGGGTATTGTAATCTATTGTCAAATTCCCAGTTGGCGATGATTTGATTAAATTCTAGCTAACGTTGAGCGTTGAAATTATTGTATGAATTTTGTATCGTATTTAAGGTGAGGACTGCACGGCGCGGTTGTGTTCTCGAATAGTTTTGAGACGGTTTTGCGGCCTTTTGATGTTCTAGAAAATTCGATCCAGATCATACCGACTGATTTATCATTACTGTCATTCAACAAATTCGCTGCACAAATAGATCTGAGTTTTTCTAGGACGATGAATGAGAGATTGATTTGTTTCTAAGAACTAGAGATGTACGATTATTGAATATTATAATTTAACAAAGCAACATTCCGGAAAACATGTTTGCTGATTGATATCGCCTTAATCTAAGCATGCGTCATCAAAGATTACTGACGATTTATATCATTGCTGCAGACATAATTTTCATACATCTTACCTCGTGACGCATTAAAATATTTTAGGTTTAGTTTTGGAGGTGCTAATTCTCCAAAATTTATTGTATGTCCATAACGACAGAAGTGTAAAGGTAAACCGTTTTACCAAAGTAAATAAATGGGTATACGACGGTTCCTATTTAATGTTACGCCATAAGTAAGATAAAGAAATGTGGCTTTTATTATTGTTATACTAGAAAACTAACTACAAGGCACTAATGCTTTCATATTTTATGTGTATTTTCTTTAATGGCTGTGAGAGCCGAAATACAGAATATAAAAATAAATACGAATAGAGACATAAAGATGATGACTTTCACACCAGATTTGAGACCTATTTTGCGTTCTAATCTCGGAGTAGTGAAGACTTTGCACGCAAACTTTGCTTAGCTGGCTTATTTTTCCTTTTTTTTTGACTTGATAACGTCTTGTAAATCGATGAACGTCGGCTGCACGCACGAAAAATTTTCACGTTCCGCCTGAGCCGCGCGTGCAAGCGAGAGCGCGGAACAAGCGATAGAGAGGCACGATCGGCCTAAGCGTAAAATTATCGTCCGTAAACCGACTTTACAGACAACCCCCCTTTTCTTTAATAAAGGTAATGTTCATTTAACATTCTAAAGATTCATATATATCAGTATTCTGTACTTTAGCTCTCAGTATCTATCTATATTGTTGAGAATTCTGGCTTTATTGTCAAAGCAAAGAAAGCACTTTAGTTCTAACACATTGTGATATACTTTTGTTGATTATTTATTCACTTTTGCATTTTACTTGTACACATAAGTGACAGAATGTACTTTGTTGTGTTATACTGTACAGTTTGATAAAACGATTTGCGTGAATATGTATGGATTTGAGTTTCTGTACCAAATTTTACCACACAATAGTACAAAGCACAATTTTATAAGGTCTGTGATAGTTCAAACTTTATAAATGTGTATGACATCTTCCTTTTGTGGAATAGTCTTTTATTTATCTAATATTACGTAAACATTGTTTCTCTGGTTATTTATTTTTGACTTGAATTATAACTTTATTCTAAAAGCCCGATCAGACGTGTCGAACTTGGTTGACGGACCGCCGTTCAACCAACGGGAGAGAAAGAGAAGATTTTATGTTTCCCGTTGGTCAGACCGCAGTCCGTCAGCCAAACCCGTCACGTCTGTTTGCTAACATTTGTGTAAGTTTGAACTATCTCTACTATTAAATAATGCACAACATAAAATAATGTAACTTTTATCAAAATGTTATTGGTGATTAACATCGACCTAATGTAATCAGGCGGAACCCATGTGTAATTATGTAATATTAGAGTTCCTAGAAAATATAGCACGTCGGTGTCGGGAGAAAGAGATTATCATATTTAGCACGGTGTGTGTTTCTTTTGAAGGGTTGATAGGCTATGCGATGTAATTAGTTTGTAACGATTTGCCTTCCTCGGCGTGCCTATATTTTTGTCGGGTTATTGTATAAGCTCTGTTACATATTACTCCAGTCTGACCTGTGAGGCCTTGTGAAACAATTAGAGAATAAGGATTGACTGTGTTACTCCAAAACACATTAGACATGGCATTTAGATTTTTTATGATAAATTTGTACGTTTAATCCGCGTTTATCACTTGTCTAGTGTCAAATTCCATAGAAATTAATCATTTGTTTAACTTATAGATGCTGGTTAGTAAACTAGACGGTAAACAATGTTGAAATATTGATTAACTTTTTTGTGGTGAGATGGTCAATGTTTTAAATTCGGCACCAATAATATCGTGAAACAAACGTTGACGAATACCTATAAGACATCCACAATGTTTTCAAACGTAAAATGATATCACAAGACCTTACTAGTCGTATCTGAACTGAGTTGTAACTCGGCCTTAATGTGTATAAAATTTTATATGAAGAGAATGATGTCCAAATTGTTTTGTACGTAGTTTTATATTGAAACCTAGCTAGTATGGAACATTGGCACTGGCTAGTTGAATGTCCAGGGTGTGCTAAATGAATTTGATGGGTTTACATCGAATCTAGTGGGAGCCAATAAATATTAAAATAACCATTTAAATTGACGTACGGATTGGGTGTTATAATAGTATCCAATTGTTTACTGGACGATGTCGAATCCAAACAAATTAAGGCCTTATTAGTCTGAGAAAAAAGAACTTTCGCAAAATTATTCCATTAGAATTAACTTACTCATCGATTCCATTGGCTTAGGGTTGATTTTGTTCGAGTTATGAATTAAATGTAATGCAATATTTATTTATGATTTTAGAACGGTTATATCTTCATAAATGTGGAATGAGTCAATAGAGTAATAACTGAGATTACAAGTACCAAAATCTGATCTCAATCTGATTGAAATAATCCTAATTTAACTATTTATTTTCATTCTAATGACTCAATTAGGTACCCACAAAATAAGTAGATATCTGAAGAGTAGTCGGAGTGTCAGCTAACTTAACAAATTCTTAGTTTTAATTACAAGCACTTAGTGCTAATAAATGTAACTAGTATTGTTTATGAACTCGGTTTTAGGCCATGGTTTCGACTCTGCGGGTAGTGGGCGATGAACGCATTCATCTGTATGGAACAGTTCATATGAAACTTCGCTCTCACCACCGTCCAGTTGCCCGCTGTGCTCGAAAACACAGCCTTACGAACCATGTCTGATTTCCCGACAAATACAATACAGGGGCTCGTGAAAAATGCAATGTGTGAGATTTTATGAATTGCTAATGCTTAGCAACATTGAGGTCAAAATAAATAGGTACAATGAGATGCAGTCAACATTATTATCTTATCTTTTACGTGTTTTGTAAAGCCTATTTATTTTGGCTTTAATAATGTTCAGATATACCTAGATATCCTAAATTGGACCAGAGTGATGGAGAGGATACTATAACTAATCTGGTACTTGAATATTTGTACTTATGTAGAATATGGTGCTTAAAAGTATCTTTTGTATTATGCATATTATAAATATTATTGTTGTCAAATTTTCACAAATTCTGTTATATTGTTGAAAGTACAAAACTGATCAAAGCAAGGATGAGTGGATTGGTGTAATTAATGTCATAGTGAAGAGCTTTGCCTAAATGTTGGATATTTTATTTGTGTCAATAAAATAAACATTGATGTCGAAATGAAACTGCAGTATCGTTTTATCCCATTCATATTGAAATTATTCATTACAAAAGGATTGATAAATAAGTATTTTAAATCTAGGTCAATAATATAAAATTTTAAAAGACGGGTGAATTTACGATGCCTTATTATCTAGCAAGTTACATCTAATTCTTAGCATAAAATATCTTGTAAATGGAATATTACCTTTGTTTTGCAAATTTTTTACAATATGAGATTAAACATACAAATGGATTTAGTTGGTACGAGTATTGGTTATTTGAGCACGTAATTAAATTGAGATCAAGCACATAAATTCACAAAATTAGTTGCCTACATTATCAGATCTCTTAGAAAAAAATCAACCTTATTTCATTGTGACTAATAAGTTGTCAATTAATAATGTTATGGCAAATTAATCTACAAATATAGTAAAAGTAACGCTACCAATATTCCAAATACAAATATCACATTTTTCTTAATTAACTTACTTCTCTTTACACATACATCTTAAAATTACACATCAATAATTAAGTATTCAAGAATGTACATTAATTTCAGTGCCAGATCTAGTGTTTTGAGAAATAATACTTTACATTCTTAGAGAGCATAAATAAATATAAAATGGTAGGTTCATTCATATGCTTAAAATAATAAAAATAGCATGGACACAAATTATGGCCACTGGGAGAGTAAATGCAGTTAAATGTATAATACATTGAATTCATACAATTATATCTATCTGTGACCTACCTAATATGTTTCTTATTGAACATTGAAAACCAATAATGATGAAAGACAAAATAACATTTGAAACTTAAATAAGTAGATAACATAGAAATAGAATAAGGTAAACTAGGTAGTCTCCAACTCCTAGGAGTTCGTAAGAGCATCGGGTATAAATAATATTCGTTATCATTTTAGGTTCAGCAAAAACAAACAATATTTTGTAGGCCATATTTGAATACAGATAAGTGTGTAATAATCAAGAATTATACAAAAAGTATGTTAAGGTACTTACATATATCATAGAAAACATCCTTACAAGTGAAAATTCAAATTAAAGAAATCCAACAAAAAAAAAAATACTTTAAGTCTAACTAGGGTCATGGAACTGATAATATAATACAGTCTTTTTACATCTGTTATAAATCTGAGTTTTTATCAGAATAAATTAAAGCTTCTCTTTTTTACAAAATAAGTTACGTAAATGCAATCAAATCGTGATCCGCGGTATCATATAGTCAGCACATAGCTGCCGGGTCGCCGTCCATGGTGCATGCTATATTATCTAATTTATGAGCTAAGTGCATTTTGTTCTCTAATCCTAAAATAATTTGTTCTCTATATTTACTGACATAAATGTACAACTCTTTTAAGGCAGACAGAGTGTCGAACTCGTTTAACTGTTCTACAGAGAGTTGTTGCATAGAAGTACTTAGCTCTTGGTCGGTTACTTGAGGTAATTGCGATACTGACTGGTAAAACCTTATCACCATATCTCTGTACGTTGGCAAGTCTTTAGCAAAAAGCAGCTTGTTGGATGGAGAGTCTTTGCACAAACGATGTTCGGTCAACGAGCAAGCGTCCATGAAAGTTTGCGCTATTACTGACAATGAAGAATCCACCGTCGCAGTTTTGTTGATGTCGAATATGAAGTCTGGGTTCTTTATAAGGTTGACCCAAAATCGTAAAGGCAAGCTATTTGATTTCCAGGCATGCACAACTTCAGGATTCATAATGCCATGCGTTCTCGCGGCGTCGTCGAAAAGATCGAACAGCCATTTTACTGCCGGCGGTAACACTTCGTTCACAGTTAATATCGTGCTGAAGAAATCGTCAACAAACTTGTGTACTGTGCCTTTGGTGGATAGAAGTCTCGTCAAGAATATTTCAGGTATCGCTTTGTGGCTATGCTCTGATGATTTATTTACGATATGCTGGTACTCGATTGGCTTTACTAAATGATAGAAGTGCACATTCTGATCAGTAATGTCACTGTTGTACACTCGTATGTGAGAGTTAGAACAATAGATACCCGTGCAATTTTTGCAAGGTATCTTGTATGGGGTGTTGAAACTGTCATTCTGCCGCGATATAAGAGACATAATCGCAGATTCCTTCACGCCATAATGAGCCAACGTGTTTAGTTTTCTCCAGCCGTTCAAAGTTTTTGTGGTGAGATCTTCATCTTGAAGAGTAACATGACCACCTCTCCCATGCCGCCATTCAAGATCTACTTCGTGGACGGAAGGTCTCAGAGAAAATGGTGTGTTTTTGAAAAGAGCATCCAGTATTTTGGATTTTACTTGAGATATACTATCACAATCTAACACTTTACATTGTACTTTTTCATCAAAATCGTCTTGCATAATGTGGACTGTGATAGTTTGGTAATCTATTTGCTCTTTCAAAAGTTTTTCTTCCGATAATGAATATCGAGCTTCGTGCGTTATGGCATCAACAACCCCTTTCTCTATTTGATGCTTGATTGCCTTGAATAATAGGAACAAGGAAGATCCAGCGTAGTCTTTGAGATAATAATACATGCATAACGCCATCCAGTTAGTCAACATCTTTTCTACAACGCTTTCTGTTCTCCTCAACATTAGCTGAGGGTGTTTGTTACAAACAGATTTATCGATTAGACGTAGAAGAAGAGACTTGAGTATATCTGTAGCATATTCCATCTTCCCCATCAATATTATCATCAATAAAGAAGCGACGTTTACTTTGTCTCGGATGTTAAAAGATTTCTGCGCCTCCAATGTGTCTATAAATGACAGAAGGAAACATTTATTATTCAGAAGCTGTTCAAACTGAATCATGGCTGCGTCGTAATTAGTTCGCGGAGCATTGATGAATTGCCGCTGAACGTTTAATATTGGATGATCAGACACACCCGGGAAAAAAACTTTCATGACATAATTTACATGATCCAGAGTTGGAATACCAGAATGTTCCAGATCCGCTGCCAAATCAGACATATCGGTTTGTAGTTCTGCAAATGCTAGTTTGCATTCTAATCTCACGTTGCTTTCCAATGTATCCATTTGAATCTGTATCCGTTTATATTCTCTTTCGGCTTTCGTACTTCGCCGTCTGTACATTACCAAGACAATCATAAAAATAAGAACTAAGAAGAATGTACCAGCTGCAATTCCTGCTATAGCCTCTGGTGGGAAATTGTAATTTCTTAGTAGTTCATAATGAAGATACCCAATAGGGAATCGTAAATTTCTTCCAACTTTTACGACTACCAAAGGCAAATTGATATCTGTTATTTGCACTCCATTTTCATCGGTGTTAGCGGGCTGCACTTCGGGAGGTGTGCACAGAAGCTGCAGCATTGTCAAGCTGGTAACATTACATGGCTGAGTTCCGATGGTGACTACTACATCTGACTCATCACTGGCTCTTATTAAGTTTTCGCCTTCTATTACTAGTGGATCACCTTTGTAAGATTTTATTCTGTTTGTGAATTGGTAAACATGCGGATCCTCTACAAACACCATGTGCGTGCGTGGAGGATTGAAGTATTTTTCTAAATCATGCATGGTTTCAACATTATCCATCACAAAACCAACCTTCATCGCAATCTGAGGTGTACTCGTTTGATATTTGGTAGCCTGTAGTATTTCTAAGTATTTATTATTTATAGCAGGACTAGGACATTCCATCTGATTTAAATTCAATACTGTACAAGCCGTGTGGTTTACAGGTTCCACTTCTGTTGAATAATAAAGTTTCATTAGCGGTTTTTGAATAGTATGCAAATTAGTACCATGAACTGTAATCATTCTGCCACCAGATACGAAACTTTTAAGAGGTTTAATTTCCATAATGGTCGGATCTGCGGTGTAATTAAAAAGATCACCATGCAAGGTTCTATTTGCATTATCAATGACCACAGTCAGTGAATGAATCACACATGGAGAGTTGGCTTTAGGCGTAATGCATATGATCCTACTATTAGAGATTTGTGTTTTGTTAACAGAACATGGAAGGTCATCTAAGTATGCGGAAACTGATGATCCAATGTTCAAATGCTGTCCTCCTATAGCGAGTTGCGTGCCACCTGATACAGGTCCCAAAACTGGATAAATTCCTTGCAACTTTACATTCTTATAACTGAACAAAACTGATGATTCAGTATAGCCTGAATCATTTTCTACTATAACAGGTGAAACAGCAGATCCATTGGAAGCTCCCGTGCGACAGGTAATGCTGACAGACACTTCAAAGTCCACAATATCGCAAAGAACTTCGCCAATGCGCACTTTGCCTGTTACTTCTTCAACTTTTAATCCCAGATTACTTCCTTCTATTGTAACAATTGTGCCTCCTTCTATGGGTCCACTTAGAGGTTTAATCATATCAATTCTAGGCTTAGGACACTCTGTGACAGGGTTTTCTAGACATGACTCTGTGTAGGAACATGAATTCCCACACCATGTACACTGGTAAATTGAGTTCCTTGTGATACAAAGTGAGCAATCGGCATGTTCTCTATGGGATCCCAAAATTTCGCATTTGTATAAAGTAATTATTATAGTATCTACGTAATGCTTGTGATTCCACACTACTTTTACGCTAACATTATATTCACCAACATCCTCTTCATATGAATAAGTGGTTTTATCACAAACTATGTAGTGATTGGATTCAACTCTAGCTGGTAATATCATGTTTGCCAACTCAATGCTAACAATGCATTGGAAGCCTGTATGTCCAGGTTGGAGATGTGGTAGATTCTCAACTTCAAGTTCTAGTTCTTTAGGGACATTGTTTGGCAACAAAATTGGTTTCTTGTATTGTCTTATCCGAGGACAATGGCCGATGCCATGGTTGAGTAATTTTGTTGGATTGTTCTCACCACTAATGATAGTTCTCTGACACAGGGAGGTGTCATGTGTACATTTATTATCATAAATACACCAATTGCAAGCCCACTCACTCATTATGCATGAATGACATGTTGTATGCTTAGTGCAATCGTAGAAGGCAAAGTTTCTTGAAACAAAATCTTTGTTTGTTTCTGATGAATGCACAGAAAGTGGCACAAAGACATGATCTTGGTTTTGTGTTATTTTAGGTCTATGCTTAATATCTGGAGTGGGACAAGCTAGACCATTGGATGTCACCGCTGCATCTATAGGAGGAGTATTGCCAAAAACACATTTATATTTTGCCCCAAATGGAAGTTCAGGTAAAGTTCTAATAATAAGCTGGACTGTAGTGATTTCATTCATGGATATCCTATCAGGCAATATTTGTTCAAAGTCAATACACTGTTGCCCTGTGTACTGGGATAGCCATCTGGGTGCACTCTGAGTACCTTTTTGGCACATGCTTTGTACTGTGCATCGTTTTTCCAAAGAACACCATCCACAGTGAGGATCATTTGACTCCAAGCATGAAGAACAGTTTCCATGTTCAGCACACTTTTCAGTAGGAATTTGTACAATAGAATTTTTTGCTAAGACATAAAGGGTCTTTTGATATGGTGATAAAGTTGTGTCAGGAAGTATTATCTGGCCCGGTAAGATCTCTTCACTTGCATATTCTATTGCTTTATCAGCATCTATAAGCACTTTTTTCATGGTGCCATCACTCGTACCCAAGAAACCTACAGTATGCAGACCTGTCACTGACATTGTTACAGAAGTTATCAAAGTATCATTCCAATGAATAACGGACATGGCTTTAATAGGATAAAGTCCACTAATTTTTAGACCCACTTCACAAAAATTTAAGATATTGCCTGTGGATCCTACACTGGGACATTTGCCATCTGAAATCATACCAGATATGTAACCCATATTGCGAGCTTTTGTGCTCCCATTGAAACACATATGGACATTTTCATTGAACTTAATTTCCATCTCTTGCAATGAAAACACACATATTGCCGACTTAGACATAGGCTCATTAGAAATACTTTTTGAGGGGCTAAAGAGAGCTAACAATATAGGGTCCCCTGTTTCGATACCCAGCTGAGAAGCTAGGGTCGCTCCAGCTTTAGCTATCTTAGCATCTTGAACTAAATTGTAATTGACAACTTCACTCTTACCATTGATAGTTTCTTCTCTAACATGACATTCTAATGTAACCTCAGTGTAACTGTTATAGTTATCATCATTGACACAAGTGCGAGCCAGACGGGACACATAGCCCAGCTCTTCATTACCCGCCAAATGGGAATGTTTCTGTATTAACAAAAAGTAAGCATAATCACTGGCATTAAAACCGTATACATATTGCACTAGAAAATTGTCTCTATATTTTACATCTATCTGTATCAAGCTCTGCTTGGAGAATGTGAACTGGGCAAGCTCAAGAGTCATAAGATCACGACTGGATATGGCAGGAACATCGTGTCTATATTCTCCATTATTTGTAAAAGTTGTACCTACATAGAGCACATTAGAACGATCCCACGAGTTGTACCTTTCAGGTCCGATGAAGGCGTAGGTAGAAGCATCTGCATCGTTAGCTGCTACACTCACTGGAACGAATTCAGGTTCCGCCGAGATGTCTCCAAGTTTGTACTTAGAACAAGAGCCCTGCGCCAGTGAACCGCACGCGATAACAATCCTCGATTCTTGATCTATCACTAAAATTTTATTCACGTTATCTATCCATGTAGTCTTTATATCGGGAGACGTACAACCGCTTGCATGACACATAGGGTTATCGAGTTTCGGGCCCGTCTTCACGACATGAATGGGTTTCAGGTCTGGACTCAGCTGATGAATCCAGTTCAACGATCCAGCATAGACTTGGCCGCTCACTCTGTCAACTGCGAGATGATAAAACTGGAATGTTTCATTCTGTTGGTTGGGATACTGGGAAATAAATTCGTATCCGTAAACTATTGTGCATCGAAGCCAAATTGTTATGACTAACAATGTTCTTGAAGCGGCCATGATCACATTTTATGTTATCTTCTAATGATTATTCTTCGCTTTCTCACAACCAAACCTGTGTTAAAGTTTATTTCAACCCATTGTTTCTTTTACAAAAATAAAATGTAAATTGTAAAGCATCCATCGATGCCGATGACAAGATTGAGTATTTAGTGTTGCCAAATATCAATTCTCATTAGCTTATAGCACAGCTGGGAACTGGGACTGAGACGTTGGCGGTTGGAGAATGGAAACAGTATGAATAATATGTAATTATATGGCAATTTAAACTTATAAATAAATAAATGAACTCGTTTTTTCTCATCATTAATGTACTTTCTCTAAAAAGGCATCTCATCAAACTTGACCCCCAATCCTTAAATAATTCCTAAGCTTATTGGGTAAATATCTATAATGGCTACACTGCGTTTTAATCTGTTAAAAATAAAAAAGCCAGCAAACCATAGATTTTTTTATGTTGCTATCTCTGAAAATATTAAAATGGCATTCTCGTGTCCCATCTCTAATCTTTTTTTTTCTCTGGTATATGTGTTCTGTGATTTTCATCGATCGACTTGATGTCACACACAGATGAAAATAAATAATATTGTTCATTCTTTAATAAGTGCTTTGATTCTGTTTTCTTGCGGTGTATTACTTTATTTTGTATTTTTGTAATTTCCTAGTTTATTCGATTTAATAATTCACAGTTAATTCAGAATTATGATTTCTAAGCCGTATTTGAGCATGTAGTAATTTTAAGTTTACTTGATAGTTATATACACGACCATGCTGGTTGTTTTTGATCAAGTATCTTTGTCGTCAAGAATGTTGATTTGCTTGAGATATTGTGTTTAAAGTGAAGAAATAATGATGGCTACGATGTCAGTGAGCGGTGCTGCAGACGCGCACACCCAAATGAATACCTACCGCAGCTATGTGACCATGCTGGCGGACGCCGGCGCTAAAGATGAGATCAAACTCAAAGCCGCTCAAGAGTTGAGTGAAAACTTTGAGGTAACTTGAGATTTTTTTGTGTTGCTCCATTTTAGTACCTAAGCCTATCAGTTCATCAGTCTCCGTTAAATATAGAATACTTCTAATATACTCCCTAACCAAATTCTCTTCAGAACTCCCTGATGTTTGGTGACTGAGTCACCCTCTTCCTTGGGAAGGCATCTTATTCTGAAACTCCACACTTGGTCCACAGTGCACTATCTGTAAATGGTGGGCATTCCTCTTACTCACATAGCACTATTATTCTACGATGTGATTATACGCACCTTGAGGTGTGGAATTCTGCCGCAGTCGTTGATCCCCGAAAATACAATATGGGGGTCTTCAAATTGAGACTAAATAGGTTCCTTCTGTGTAAGTGTGCTATGTCTTAGTCTGCTTTTTTAGGGTTCCGTACCCAAAAGGAAAAACAGAACCCTATTATTAGGCCTACGATGTCTGTTGTATGATGTCGATGATGGACAGACAGACGTCTACCTACCTATTAAAGGCTGTATCTTTCAAACCAGAATAGATAGCTAGTTGAAATTTTCACAGAATATGTAATGTTAAGGCAGATTAATTGAAAAATAATAAAAAAGTCAAGAAGTAAAAATGAAATGTGGGTCCCCATACAACAAACATATTTTTTTACGTATTTTTGTATTAACTCCAATGTAAAAAGGGTAATATGTACAAGCGTCAAACTTGGCATTATGTGTTATTGTGTACTATAGTACACACTCTAAAGTATAACAAAAAATAATAAATAATGGGCAAGTGCAAGTCGGTGTCAAATTTCTGTTCACCACCGGTTCTCATATGATCACTGAAGTGAAGCAACGTCGGGCGCGGCCTGTACTTGGATAAGTGGGCGTTGATGGGATTTTGTCTTTTTGCACAATTTTTTTGTACTTCAGTTGGCTAGCAAGTTATTTGGTGGTACGGAACCCTCAGTGCACGAGCCCGACTGCACTTGGCTGGTTTTATTATATTACATCAGACAAACAAATGCAAACAAATGTTTGTGACCAACACAAGAAAAATATACATATTTATTATCAATATTAACAGGTGATACTCAGCTCTCCACAATACCCTCAATTCCTGGACCACTCGTTAAAGATATTTCTCAAAATCCTTCAAGAGGGAGAGCCACATTTTATAGCAGAATATAACATCCAGCAAGTCCGCAAGTTGATACTAGAAATGATACATCGGCTCCCGATCAGTGAAACACTGCGACCATATGTGAAGAATATACTGATTCTAATGCTGAAGCTCATGGAAATTGAGAATGAGGAGAATGTGCTGGTCTGTCTGAAGATATTTATGGAGCTGCATAAGCAATATCGGCCAGTCTATAGCACAGAAGTAGATGTAAGTAGCGCCCAACTAATATGATGTAGGTATCTGCTATCTCTTTCGTGATAAACTAGGCATAGTAAAGCGCAAGTCTTATCTCTTGATTAAAAAAATCTGTCATAAACGGCTTTTTTTAACACTTGTTGCAAACGGAGGGGTGTTATGCATGTCTGTGTATATGTGTCTGTCTGTGGCATTGTAGCTCCCAGGCTGAACCGATTTTGATTTAGATTTTTTGTTCAAAAAGTGACTTGATTGAGAGTGTTCATAGCTATGTTTCAAGAAAATCTATTCAGGCATTTGCAGATCATCAGCTCTTTTATTAGGAGTATTTAAAAATTTGCAATTTGTACATGTTTCTGCTGTTGCCCTGTTTTCTTTATGATGAGCTTTGCTGTTTAGTCGTGAAAAGCAAACAAACAAACAAACAGAACTACTTTCGCTTTTATAATATAAGATACAATGTTAAATTCAAAAGGATGCTTGTATTACACAATGTGTTAAATTTTGGTGTATATTCTAGATTCACAAGTTTCTACAATGGGTAAAAGGAATTTACTCTGATCTTCCAAACCACCTGCCGAAAATATTTGAGCCTAAGCCAATAATCAGAGTGAAGGACCTCTCAGAAGTCAACATTGATCAGCTGTTGCAAGAGACATACACCACTACACCCATCCATACTGAGAAGAAACTGTTGGATGGAAGTGTAGTTACTGTGAGTATAGATCATGCTAGGTTAGGTTAGGTTGGTAGGAACATTATGGCGTGGCATTACCTTCGGGACAGCCCGTTGGTGCCGGACAGTCTGTTGGTGCCAGTCCATCTGGAGGTAACGAATTGTCCGGTGGTACTGGTCCGTCCGGTGGTCCTGGATTGTCTGGTGGTCCCAGACCTTTGACACCCAGCGTAACGGGTAGGACCCATGAGTGACGAGTTACTATGGGTAGTTGGTTGCAAAAAAAGAAGAAAACCGTAACTAAATGTCTATCGGGACTTATCACGCATAATTTTATTTAGGTAAAAATAGGTACCTTTCGCACGCGACGTTTCGACCATTTTGCAATCACGAGCTGACTGAAAACTGCGAATGAGTCCGGCAAGAAGAGCACATGAACCATGAACGATGCAATACAAAACACACATCAAGAAACAAACAACAACAAAAATACAATGAACATAAACAAAACAAAAATTTCCATTTTTTCAGTGTTTGTGTTCTGCTTTAACTATCGTTTTAAACATGTTTTCAAATCGTAAAAGTTACTTTTGACTGTAATTATCAATGTGGGCAATAAAAACTAGTATTATTGATTTTATACATAAAAAATTCTGTTACAGTACAATCTAATACCACGATCAGTGCTGTCCCTGAAAGTGATCCAAGAGTTGCCCATCATAGTGGTCCTAATGTATCAACTGTACAAACAGAATGTCCACCAGGAAGTCAGCAACTTTATACCCTTGATAATGGAGACAATTACACTGCAACCAGCTGCAACACACAGGTAAACCAATTTATTTATTTCATGAAATTTTTAAAGTCCGCTTCGATCTTCGACCAAAATAAAATGAATGGACTGGTCCAGAAGGAGCGCATTTTTGAAGATTACAAAATGACCGCCGGCGCTCACTTTGTTTCAGTCGATCTCTAGCCGTAGGAAGTGCGACGCAAGACTATTTTTACATGATAACGAAACATCTAACAAAATTATGCCTTCATGTGCTTTCCCAAATTGTAACGCGGTTTTTTGTTGTAAATACACAACAAAAAACCGCTATAAATTTTTTGTAACAAATGTACTGTACATGGTTATAATTAGGTGTTGAAGTATTGTCCGATGGATTGACTCGTTTTTACTGAGCAAGTTCAATGGTTATGGCCCATCCATTCATTTTATTTTGGTCGAAGACTTTGATAAATTTCTTTCTCTAAATACGTAATTGCAGCGGCAGGAATCAGAAGCATTGGTGAATATGTGGGCTAATGCAGAGCCAAGGTATAAAAATAAAAGTCATCTTCCCAATGGCCATCTCTTAAGCTACAGGAATCTATTGACTATATTTTATCAAAATTGGTTGAGCCGTTTAGGATGTAGGTGGGAAACATACATATTGTAACAACTTTAATTGTAACTCACTATGTTTTGTGAAATAAATTATTGTAATTTACATACAACCACTCTACAATAACTACTATTTGTCTTTGCATCGCTGAATAAAAATAAACACTTATATATAAAAAATTAAATGTTTTAACACTGTTTTCACAGTTTTGTACATTTGCAGGATTCACTTAAACTTATAATGATGTTTTATATGCTATTTAGCAAGCAGTTTGTTTCAAATGTACACCTGTGTACATTGTACAAATGTACATCTGAGATTTAAAACCTCTCTTTTAGAGCCTTAGGTTTTTTTGTATTTCTTTTTTATTTGACTATTACTTAAAAAAATACTGTTTAATGTTGGAATTTATTCTAAGAGAGCCTGTCCAACAGTGTAAAATATGGCTGCTGATAATTTAACATCGTGAGTCAAACAAGACAAGTCAGATCAAACAAGTTTGCATTTTAAATATGTTTATTTATTAACAGACAATCAGCATCATTCAACAAGGAAGTGTTTGTGGACTTCATGGGAGCGCAGATAAAAACTCTCGCGTTCCTGGCATACATTATCCGCATATACCAGGACACGATTGCTAACCACGCCAATCTGATGGTCAAGGGGATCATAGGTCTTTTGACGCTCTGCCCTCCTGAAGTGGCACATTTGAGGAAGGAGCTTGTTATAGCTACGAGGCACATTCTGGCCACAGATTTAAGACTGAGTAAGTTGTCTCAAATCACACTCATTGCGAACAAGGTGTGCCTCACGGTCTCACCTGCGTGGACACGCGAACAAGTTGCGCCTCACGATCTCACTTGCGTGGACATGCGAACAAGGTGTGCCTCACGATCTCACCTGCGTGGATTTTTTATTTTAAATTTAATAATTGGCTTGCCTTTGACCCTCAACTCGCCTGATGTAAAGCGATGACGTGTGAGGTGTTATTTCGTGTACGTCTCCACCACTTTACTAGGGGATTGGACTTGACCATAACTTACTTTGCTAGACTCTAAACTATGACTTGTATTTAATTTTAATATTCAATAATACATATAAACCTTTTGATACTTGATACTGGCAAACGCACAAGACGTGCGATGTTAAAAACCTCTCATGAGGGAAAAACAAAAATCACCAATTCTTGGTAAAATTAATTTTCCTTCTACACATTCCAGAGTTCGTCCCCTATATGGAACGTTTGTTCGATGAGGATGTCTTGCTCGGCGGGGGGTGGACCGTGCATGAGTCCCTCCGCCCTCTGGCGTACTCCACCCTGGCAGACTTGGTGCACCACGTGCGGCAACATCTACCGCTGTCAGACCTGGCGATAGCCGCGCATCTTTTCTCCAAGAATGTGCATGATGAATCTTTGCCGACGAGGTATGGAACACAACAAAAACACAATATGAATATAGATAAAAACAATAAATTATGATGGGGCCGAAAGGTTCTGGAATGGAGACCACGGACCGGTAAGCGCAGCGTAGGACATCCACCCACAAGATGGACAGACGATCTAAAAGAGACCGCAGGGAAACGCTGGATGCAGGCCGCTTTCAACTGACCTTTTTGGAGATCGATAGGAGAGGCCTATCTCCAACAGTGGATGTCCTATGGCTGAAATGATATTGAAAAACAATAACAATACTGCCATACCTTTTACCATAGACTAACTCAACACCATCTAGAACTCACCATAATATCCCAGAATTTTTTAATCTTATACGGTACAATAGTTTCATATTGTATTTTCATCCGGACTATACTGGGTTACGCGAAAAGGGTGTACTAAGCCGAAAGGGGTCCACAGGAGTTCATAGTAAAGGTCCACCATTATGAACAACTTTTACAATGGTACTCTGAAATCGCAAATAAAATATTAGCTGTTCCAGAAAACGTTCATTCACAAATTCATACCAACAAAACGTATGGAACAACTGAGTTGATATTTTTTTCGCGATTTCGTAGTTGCTCCTGTAATAAAAGTTGTTCATAATTGGTATTTTGGACCCCTTTCGGTTTAGTATACCCTCTCCGCGTAATCCTGTATATACTTTTTAGTTTAAATAGTTGCGGCAATTGATAGCCCGTTGGTCCAGTTGGTAGAGAACCTACCTTCTGACCTCGGGGGCGTGGGTTCGATTCCCACCTAGGGCAAACATTAATGTGATAAAAACATTTGTGTTTGTTCTATATCTGGTTGTTAACATCTATTTAAGTATGCATTTAAAACTATATAATGTATGTATATCAGTCTCTGGCCATATCACAAGTTATGCTTAGTTTGGGGTCAGATGACCGTGTGTGCAAAAATGTCTCGAATATTATTTGTTTATTTTCATTTAAAAAAAGGTTAAATCAACTTTCAAGATTTGTTTACATAGTGTATTAGTTACACTCACTCATAGTTACAAGTAAAACTAATAAACGTGTGTAAAAAATAAATCGCTACATAGATATTCGCCAGAATAATGTGTTTTTACTGTTTTAGCATACAAACAATGTCGTGCAAGCTGCTACTGAACCTAGTGGACTGTATCCGCCAGCGGTCGGAGAGCGAAGGCGCGACGGGTGCGCAGCCGCAAGGTCGGCAGTTACTGATGCGCATACTAGAAGTCTTCGTACTCAAGTTCAAGACAATCTCGAAATTGCAGCTACCGGCTTTGATGAATAAGTGGTAATACTTTTGGCATGTATTTGATATACCAGCCTTTTAGATTATGTAGCCTCACATATCAAACATTTATCAGGTTAGAATCGTGTATTAACCTTACTGGGTGTAAACTTTAATCGCAGTGAGTCCAGCTTAAAAAAAACCGGACAAGTACGAGTAGGACTCGTACTTGTCCGTGGTGGTAACGTGGTGGTTGTCGTAGGGTTCCGTCCAACGGAACCCTCAGGCGCGAGGTCAAAAAAAAACTAACTGATGTTGAAATATTCAAAGACAAACTTAACTTTGTAGTTGACTATAAGGTTCTTCCATACATTCTAACTACAAAATGTAAGTTTGTAACAGTAAAATAATTATTTTTAAGTGATATAACTTCAAATTTGTAACTTTCGGATTTATTACTATATATGTGCTATGAGACCTTGCCTCTTGCCAAATTTCAAGATTCTAGGTCAACGGGAAGTACCCTATAGGTTTGGATTCCCCTGTGAAATCGCAAAATATGCGACATAAACGTTCATATCTTTTGATTGCGTTGACTTACAACTTTTATTTTTTTACAGCCGAAAGAAACCGTAGACCCAAGTATTTAGTATAAATTTCAACTTAATACCTTTACGCGTTCTTGAGAAAAAGGGTCTTGACAGACGGACAGACGGACGACGAAGTGATCCTATAAGGGTTCCGTTTTTTCCTTTTGAAGCACGGAACCCTAAAAATCATAACAAGAGTGTATTGAAACGATTGGGAATAGTTATTTGGAATTACTTAAGTACAGTGTGCTAACCTAAGTTAGTCCCATAGAGTTGGATTCTTAAAAAACTGAAACAAGTAAAGTTTATGTAATGGACAATATTTATTTCTGACTTTAACATTTCAAAATTAAAATGCCAATCGAATCCATTACCTTTATAGCCTGTGGTGAAGGTAATAAAAAAATTGTCCCCTGCCAAATTTGTCCTGCCCATTCCAATAAAGATAAGAAAACAGACTGAACAGCGGTTCATTCCCTGGGGGGTAAGACAAGACCCACTTTCTGTTAGCGTTAACGCCTGCGGAGAGATGATATTGTACGAAAATGACATTGACAATGACATTAGCTTGAGAGATGTTATCTCAAGCTAATGTCATTTTCATACAATATCATATTTCCGCAGGCGTTAATGCTAACAGAAAGTGTGTCTTGTCTAACCCCCCTGTTCTGTTTGAGTGATAATTATAAACATATTTTTTTATTGTTACAGCAATCCAAAACCAAACCTCTCCGGCACAGCCACTACAGGCAGTACTACAACGTGCACAGCCCCAAGCACCACCCTCGTGTGCCCAAGCGGCAGCACAACTCCGGGCACCCCCACTACCCCTGTCCCCACTCCCTCTACCCCAGAGATCAAGGTGGAAGAAGAAAAACCACTCCCAGACTTCCTCGATAGTATTGCAAAGAACGAAGAAAAGTCCAAGATTGGATTCCCTTCCACGCAGATGCAAAACTTGAATGTGGGCGATTACAGGACACTGGTGAAGACACTTGTTTGTGGTGTGAAGACTATTACGTGGGGATGTGCGTCGTGTAAGGTAAGTTTCTTATAGATAAATATTCTAACAGTTTGAATTTGTGGTGAATATCAATAGGAGGAAGATGTCGCCTGCATTATACAGGGTTACGCATATAGACTGCACTAAGCTTAGATCTTTAGATTTTAAGACAACTTATTAACTTGAAACGTAACGTACTATGTGTTTTAAATAAATTAAAAAATATAAAAAAAGCCAAAAGGTCGTTGCAATCATCATTATGAACAACTTTTACTATAAGACCAATCCAGAAATCCCAAAAAAAAAACAGCTGTTCCATAGAAAACGGTCATTGGCATTCGAAAAAATTTATGAAACAGCTGGGTTATTTTCCCGATTTTTCCCGGTTTTTTTTTTTGTGGCGTTCTACTATAAAAAAAAAACTCAATTTTGAGGCTATTATTTACAAATTAAAATTGAAACAATTACAATTTAAAAACAATTTGTTTAGTAGAATCGGGTGCCTGGAATGCTGCTTCGAAGGGACCGTTCGTGTACAAATCAGCCATAATATCTTCTTCACATTCGATATTATAAATGTTTTTGCCACCATCGCAACCGCAATCTTTAGTTACATGTCAAGAGATCTTCAAGTCAAGGTTATGATCTTTTCACAAAAAAATTTATGACTGTTATTGATTTGGATAATCATTTACAATTTTACTGTTATAAAAATGACGTATGAGTCATATTCATAGTATGAATAGTATAGTATTTATTTTGTGATTTTTACATAATATATTAATAATCCTCCAGCAGTGGCTCTCCGGCTACTGCAATCTGATCCAAATAGTCATTCGTTCCACGTATGATTTTAAAGAACCCATTATCTCCAAAATCAGTACCCCAAGAGTTGGCTATGAGCCAGTACTCCGTGCCGTTTTCCACACCCCAGCCTATTGTCTTGATGGCGTGTAACCCTAAAAGCTCTCCTTCAAGATGTTGGTAAACGCCGCCTTTGTAATTCGCAAAGTCTTCGTAAACCACGAAAGATCCTGTAACAGGACCGTTCTTAAACAGCTCAGCCATAATATTTTCTTCGCCAAATATAACATAAAACTTTTTTCCACGTTTCCTATCTTTATCATAAGTTATATTATATCCTTCTTCACAAGACTCCACACAAAGCGGTGTAGATTTGTATTTAGTGCAGTGTTTCATATGATTTTTGCATGTAGGCATACTGTATGGTTTGCAGCCTTCATGAGAGTTGTAATTTCCACCGGATACAAAACCACCATCCACCCACTCTTCCCAAGCTGAAGTCAGACCGCCTCCTTTGCAACCGAAACTTTTAAAATCACATGTCACGACGTCTTCAGCAGAGAAATGAAAGTGCTTCGTGCTGTTAGAGAAAATGCAAACGCGATCTGTCATTGCTTCGACGGCACCAAATGCCCAGCATGCGCCGCACTGCCCTTGGTCTCGTATTTCGTTCAGCGTTGGACAGTTTGGCCATTTATTCCGTACGTCGAAGACCTCTGGAAGGTTGTCTATGAGCTTTGAATGGTGTTTAACAACCGGCAATTTCTTGATGTCCGAAAATTTTACTTGTGTGCCCATAAGTTGCCTTATGTATTCCATGGGGGTGTCGGGGGGGAAGTTTCTGCCTGCTTTCCATTTCCCTTCCTTGTTGATAAGATCGATAAACTCGTCGGAGAGTGGATGTAGTGGTTCTCCCACACTCTCCGCCAGTTTGCTCAGCAGAGTAAAGAGAACGATGGGTGTCGCGTACATCGTCCTTATAATCCCTCAACTAATATGACGCTATTACATTCTGTTGCATGTATTTATAACAATTTATTATATCTCTTATCTATAAATAAATTGGTCAAGTGCGAGTTAACCTCGTAATTTGTAGATTCCTAGCTTTTTTTCCACGTAGATATACTTTTTTGTTTTTGTTCGTTCCTAAAAAAATACTGGTGGCAAACAGTCTTTACGGAGTTGGTGGTCGTATATGTAGTCGAGATATTCTGTATGTCGAGAACCTCGAGATCATCTGAACGAAAGCGCGACGTGTTGGTATTTCAAAAACAATCGGGTACAATCCGTGATTGTTCAAGAAAAAGTATTTCCTAGGCAAACTTGCTACATCGTCGACCGTTTCCCACTGGGTGAGACAGTGATCAAACAAATGTCAAGTTCGTTGCAAAATATTGGGAGTTGCTGGTCTAGGATATTGGAAGAATACGGGAATAACTTTTGCTAGTGGGACATTACAGGTTATTAGGTATTATTATGAAAATGACTATTATTTATTCTATGATAATAGTTGAAAACCGGAGCCAATATAAAATGGGTAGGAATTAGCGATTGAAATATCATTTATGAAGTCTTGACACAATAATTAGTTAAATTTATTAAACTAAATAAGTGTATATTGGTTTCAATAAGCATTAAAAACGTATTGGTTAGTTACAGAAATTATGAAGTACACACAGCTTTTGTCAGTATACAGTCAGAAGTTGAAGATTGAACTGTGTTTAATAATCCTGTAACAATGGCGCACCGGCTAAAATAAAGCCTTCTATGTAGCATTCATTAACACCACGTAAGATTTTAAAGAACCCATCTTCCCCAAAACCAGTGCCCCAAGAGTTCGCGACGAGCCAGTATTTTGTACCGTTTTCCACACCCCAGCCCATCATTTTGACGGCGTGACCAAATATAAGCTCTCCTTTAAGATGTTGGTAAACACCACTTTTGTAATCAGCAAAGTCTTCATAAACCATGAAAGCTGCTTCAACCGGACCGTTCTGGTACAGTTCAGCCATAATATCTTCTTCACCTTCGATATAATAAACGTTTTTGCCGCGTTTCTTATCTTTTCCATAAGATTTATTGTATCCATTTTCACAAGAGTGCACACAAGGCGGTGTAGGTTTAAAATTAATGCAGTTCTTCAAGTGGTTGGCACATGGAGCGAAACTGTATGGCTTGCAGCCTTGATGAGAGTTGTAATTTCCACCAGATACCAAACCTACATCTACCCACACCTTCCAAGCATCCATCGGATTTCCACCGTCGCAGCCGCAATTTTTGAAGTTACATGTCAAGAGATCTTCGGCTGAGAAATGGAAATGTTTCGTACCGTTAGAGTAAATGCAAACGCGGTCTGTCATCGCTTCCACTGCGCCGAACGCCCAGCAAGCTCCGCATTGTCCTTGGTCTCGTATTTCGTTCAGCGTAGGGCAGTTCGGCCATTTCTCCCGTGGATCGAAAGACTCTGGATGGTCGTTTATGAGCTCTAAGTCATGTTTAACAACTGGCAATTTCCTGAAGTCGGTAAATTTTACGTGTGTGCCCATGAGTTTCCTTATGTATTCCATGGGCGTGTCAGAAGGGAAGTTCCTGCCTGCTTTCCATTTTCCTTCCATGTTGATAAGATCGATGAAATCGTCAGAGAGTGGGTGGAGTGGTTCTCCTACACTCGCCGCCAGCTTACACAACAGAGTAACAAGAACGAAACGTGGTGCGAACATCGTCCCAAATAGTAGCAATGTGATTATTAGGTATTACTAGAAAAATTAAATGCTTTGAATTTCCAGTGCAGCTATATTTATAATATTTTGTTGTATTATCTGTACCGTGGATAAACTGGTCAAGTACGAACTTAGGCTTGCACTTAAGGATTCCTATCTATATATTAATTGATGGAATATGTAAAGAATTCAACAAAGAAATATTTTTATTAATTTTATCGAGAAACTGAAAAGTCGTTAAGTCTTGTAACGGTGCAGTTGTTCGTTAATTACACTGTCAAATAATCATCATAATAATTATTAATTTTTAGTCCTTAATTTTTACCTTACCATTAATTATTTAATTATGAAGGTATTAAAACAGAATACAGTCACAAGATAAATAAAATGTAAAACATAACTTTATTCCAATACATATGTAATGTACCCATAATACTTATGAAAATACCTTCATCCTTACTCATTTTTGAATTTTGGTTAATTTTGGATGATTTTATCAATGGCGTCATGATGTTCTTTTGTTTTTTGTTGTATTTGTGACATCCTGACTGCTAGATTATACAATAATTATCATTCTCATAAACATACAAGAGGAAAGTTTTTTCTCATGAAGTAAGTGTTACATATTCGTTAAATGAAGTTATGCAATTTACCCACCTTATTATTCAAGAAGGTTGCAAAATAATATTTTTTTAAATCATGGACCTCTGCTACATCAAAAGGTTTCTATCACTGGTCTCGAGAACCCAAAAATATGTTGTGTTTTTTTACTAAATGATAAGGCATCTAATCTGTTTTATGTTTAATGAGAAGTATATAAATACATATTTAGTCAAACCGTAACTCATTAACTCTAATAATATAAACAATATTGAAGCTTATTCGTTAAATTAAAATGATAAGGTCTAGTATCTAAGTATCATGATAAATACTAATATAATTATATTTCATATATAATGAGCTCGTTAAATATCAAACTTACACAGATATTGATTTTATATCGTACTCAATCGTACCCCATTACTAATTAAATCCTATAAGATAAAACAAAATAACATATTATCTGACCTGCTATGGTATTATAGATGTCCGTTCGTGATTCGGATTGTGATCACGATCGCGTGCCATCTCACTCACGCGCGTGGTGCGAGCAAGTTGATGCAAACGAGATGGCATGCAATCTCTATCATAATCAAATTTCTATAATGAGGCCCCGGTTTACCCTTCCCTAACGCCATAACAAACTAGGCATCAATTACTCTACTACCCTTATTAATTACTTGGCTACTCGTAATTCAGGAAAATTCCAGGATAACGGGATTTAAAATCCTACTCCTATAGGAAATTATCTAAAGGTAATTAACTTACTGGTAACTTTTGATAGATCGGTTTTCAAGTATATCGGTTTTCGTTTTTTTTTAAAATGGTTGACGTTTTCATGCGGCAGGTAGTTGTGCAGTGTGAACCTCTCACATGCACCAATGTATTATGTATTATGTGTGCCTATGCTTCGCCTTCATGCACATTTGACAGACACAGTTTTTGGCTGCAGCTGCAGTAATGTACTATAATGTGATGTTATGTTTATAAAAGAGTACAACGGGTGGTGAAGGCACATCTTCAACGGCGGCTGCGGGCCAGAAGCAGTTCACGGCGCGCGAGACACTGGTGTTCATCCGGCTGGTGCGCTGGGGGCTGCAGTCGCTGGACATCTACACGCTGGCGGCGCCGCGCGCGCCCACTCACGCGCCCGCGCAGCCCCACGTGCGCTCCAAGGAGGAGAAGGAAGTGCTTGAACACTTTAGTGGAGTCGTGAGTATCAACACCTAATCTGACACAGTACGATTAAAGTTATATCCTTTGCTAAGCCTGTTATTTGTAATAAAAGAAACATCAGGACACATGTTTTATATTTAGCGTTATTCATTATAACACTGTAGTTTAATACAGGTAATGCAACATTGAAGTTGATGCCTGTTTTTCACTTGTATTTTCATTGCAGTTTTCGATGATGAATCCGCAAACGTTCCAAGAAATATTCACGGCGACGATCTCTCACATGGTGGAGAGGATCAACAAAAACATGACGTTGCAGATCATTGCCAACACATTCCTCTCGAACCCCGCCACCTCTCCAATATTCGCGACCGTGCTCGTCGAGTACCTCCTCAAGAGAATGGAAGAGATGGGTACTAACGTAGAGAGATCTAATCTGTACCTGAGGTTGTTCAAACTGGTATTCGGTTCCGTCAGTCTCTTCCCATCGGAAAATGAACAGATGCTGCGACCGCATCTTCACAGCATCGTCAACAAAGCCATGGACTACGCAATGACAGCAAAAGAGCCTTACAACTACTTCTTGTTGCTAAGAGCGCTGTTCCGATCCATCGGCGGTGGTAGTCATGACTTGTTATATCAGGAATTCTTGCCACTGTTGCCAAATTTGTTGGAAGGTCTGAATCGATTACAGAGCGGTCTTCATAAGCAGCACATGAAGGATCTCTTCGTCGAGCTTTGTTTGACTGTACCCGTCAGACTAAGCAGCTTACTGCCGTATCTGCCGATGCTCATGGACCCGTTAGTGTCTGCACTGAACGGCTCCCATACGTTGATATCCCAAGGCTTGCGAACGCTCGAGCTTTGCGTAGACAACTTACAACCAGACTTCTTGTACGAACACATTCAGCCGGTTCGAGCCGACCTCATGCAAGCTCTATGGAGAACACTCCACAATAGCGAAGTGGCGAGAATCGCGTTTAGAGTTCTCGGAAAGTTCGGCGGTGGGAACCGGAAGATGATGATAGAACCACAGCGGCTAGAGTACCGCGAAACGGACGTCCCTCCACCAGCTATCCAAGCGTACTTCCAAGACCAAGCCAAGCCGATAGACTTCGAAGTGGACAAAGTGATCGAGACTGCGTTCACCGCGCTGAAGTCGAGCGCGACAGATCCGTTTTACAGAAAACAATGCTGGGAAGTGCTCCGTTGCTATCTAGTAGCTTCGTTGAACTTGGACGACGATAGAGAAACACTACAGAAACTGTTCAACCACCCGACGTTCTCAGAGGGCAAAATACAAGCGCAGAACGGACCTTACTACAAGTGCACCAACACGATCGTTCGAAACACCCATCGGACTGCTCTCACGGGTATGTTCGTTGCCGCGGCTATCAAGGACCTACGTCAGCAAGTGTTACCAACAATGGTAGCTTTAGTGAGGCACTATTCAATGGTGGCGATTGCCCAAGAAGCAGGACCGTTCGCCGGCACCGCTACTCCCAAAGAAGGCCTAGACGCTCTAGTGCTAATCGATTCTATCGCAATAGTGATGGGACACGAGGAAAAGGAACTATGCAAACCCGGACACCTAGCATTAGTTCTTATCATAGAAACAGCGGCTACTATAACCGGGAGTAAGGAGCGGGCTTGTCGCTTGCCGCTGATGGAGTACCTCGCTGAGCGGATGTCTGCGTTGTGTTATGAGCGGGCTTGGTATGCTAAATTAGGTGGCTGTATCGCTGTCAAGTTCATGTGCGAAAACATGGCGCCAGAATGGGTCTACCGGCACGTATTCGCATTCTTGAAGGGAGTGCTGTTCATCATGATGGATTTGACCGGGGAGGTGTCATCGGGTGCTATCGACCAGGCGACGCAGAACTTGGAAAAGTTAGTGATGGTGTGCGTGACGCCACCAGTTGGAGTAGAGTTGGAACCAGAAGTTGTCGCTCTGCAGAAAAGGGCCCTGAATGAAATATTACCAGAATTGGTACTGCAAATTACTAGCCCACATCTTCTGGTGAGGCAAGAGGTAAGAGAGTAAGAGATACAGGCGTATGATTATTCAATTGTATTCGGTCTATTATTTTGATTTTGTTCTGACATCTTGATTACATTTTAGGCGATGAAGTCATTGGAGCTGATAGCCAAATTACAGAACAAGACGGTGACAGAGGTTATGGACCCGCATAGAGAAGTAATAGCTGATATTCTCCCTCCTAAAAAGCATTTGTTGCGACATCAACCGGCAAATTGCCAGATGGGCCTCATGGACGGAACTACATTCTGCACGACGTTGAAACCGAGGTTGTTCACTATAGGTAAGTGGAAAAACTTCAACAATCGAAATGACTCTACTCCAAGATGAGAATATAAAATACTTTCTACAAAGTTGTAGCTCTAACATAAATGGTCAAATCCGGCCACAATTACCTATACATAAAAAATATTAAGTTATGTATTTTCATGTCACTTATCTTCTTTTTCTTATATATAAAAAGCAATGTGTGTATGTATGTATGTTCCCTATGGACTCCTAAACGGCTGAACTGATTTTGATGGGAATTTCACTAGATGATATAAGAAGTAATCCACGCGGGTTAAACCGTGAGGCACAGCTAGTAATATTATAAATACAAAAGTAACGTCCATTCGTTACCTTTTTTATATTTTAATTTAATAATAGGCTTGCGGTTGACCGCCTACTCGCCTAATGTAAAGCGATGATGCGGTCTACGATGGAGCACGCTTGCCTAGAAGAAACCGATTCACTCGTGATTGAAGACACCCAGATTGTAACTATCGGGGAACACCCATTCAGGCAGCGCATTCCACGTACTAGCAGTTCGCATAACCTTTACAACGATTATGCGATTGAAGTGTACTTTATGAAATTGGATAATGAAATAATGTGCATTATGAGGATGGACAGTATATAAGCGGATAACAGCCAGTTTATTGTATCAATTACAGATTTAAACGTAAACGAGCATAAAATTTTCTTCCGAGAGCTTCTATCGCTATGCGAGGCTGAAGACGCGATGCTCGGCAAGTTACCTTGCTACAAAGGAGTCAACTTAGTGCCGCTGAGGGCCTCCGCTCTGAGAGCTCTGGCGTCATGCCACTACATACAAGAGAAGCACTGCAGGGAGAAAATATTCCAAGTGCTCTACAAGTCTCTTGAAAAGAATGATCCGGAACTGCAGCAGGTAAGATTATATTTTATTGCATGTTAGTTTTGCAAGTGCACTTTGTTAGTTTCACATGCTGTTGCAATGAAACTTAACAAAACAAACACAATATACATACTTTTCGTACACACATTCAGTATAGATAACTTTTCTTATTATACACTATTAGTACAATAATTAGGTAATATCATAATTTTGGTTATATATATATATATATATATAGCGATTTATGAATAACACTACAAACCTCTTTACATTAAGCTATAATATATAGCATCCTAACTTCATACTATTTGTCGTACTCCTGCGCTGCATCCCGCCCTGCGTAAAACTACAGGGCTACTGGTAATCAGTTAACATCCTCTTAAGCCGACTTTCTGTACCCTTTATATTCTGTGCTGTTACCTACCTCCTAGCTGTATACAGGTTTACTGGTAATCATAAATGTCCGTGCATTAAAACAACCAACTTTTGTTCAAGGGCTTTTGGAAATTCGCGTAAAAAAATCTGCTGTTTCATACATTTTGTCAGGAGTGAATGATTTTTTTTGTATGGAACAACAGTTTTTTTTTCTGAATTTCGAAAAGTAAAGCAAAAGTAGTTTGTTTCGATTTACTGAGGCCGCTCTTAAGAGGATGCTAACTGATTACCAGTAACCCTGTATACAACAAGGAGGTAGGTAACAGCACAGAATATAAAGGGTACAGAAAGTCGGCTCCGGCTGACCTTGATTTTAATTACCTGCGCGTAGCGCTATGGTTGGCAAAGAAACTATAATGTTGTATTTTTCGGGCGAATTATCGCGGCAAACTATAATTACGTGTAGTGCCCTAGCGAATGGCGTCGACCGATTCGATCCGAGATCGCTGTAAGTGCGCGTCTTTGTGTGCGTGCGCCTGTTTACGCTCGATGTATGCAGCCGACCTTCTGTACTGTTCTGTGGTAACAGTGCGGAAAACCTGTGATGCATACGCTAAGATATTTTTACCTGTCACTGTGCATACGTAGTCTTCATAATTATTATTTTCAGGCTGGATTCGAATGCATGCAAAAGTTCCTTGCCGGGTTCCAAATCGACATGGAAATGGTGCACCCAGTGATGCGACCGTTGCTCCTAACTCTGGGCGACCATCGCCATCTCAGCGTTAATGGAGCTAAGAGACTATCATACTTGACGCAGCTGTTCCCTTCTACGTTCAGCGAGAAACTGTGCGAGCAGTTGCTGCAGTTGTTGAAGAAACTGCTTGACTATTCTATTCAGACTAATCGAGGTAAGTAAGGTTTTAGTTAGTACTAGCGACCCGCCCGCCCGGCTTTGCACGGGTGTAATTTACGTGCAAAGCCGGGCGGGTCGCTAGTTATATATATAAACCTTCTGTGAAAATGTACCTAACTGTTGGTGAAAACTGCGTCAAAATCCGTTGCGTGGTTTCGGATGAGTTAGCGGCCATAGAGACAGACAGACGCGGAAAGCGACTTTAATTTATACTATGTTAGATTAGAAGAGATAGAGATTAGGTCACAGGGTGCGTTGCGCTGACGATGCTATGGCACGCGATATCGTTTTGCGTGCTGTATACATGCTAAACTTGCGAGCAGCGAAACGAGGTAGGTGGTGGTTTACGCCAGAGTAGCACCACATGTTTAAAAAAGCTGTTGCGATGTCATACCGACCTTGTGGGAACTAACGCGTCAAATAAGGCGTACCGTGTTGTATGGTCGGCCCTTAGTTCCGGGGTAGAGATAAGTTGTGTATCTATAGTAATCTATACATTCTATACCTAAATAAGATCGAAGTAAACTAGATATTTTAAATTAATTTGTTACTATGTTAAGTATGGTAAAACTTAAACGAATGTATTGCTCTAATAAGCTACACATTTTTTTAGGTTTAATAATTAATAGTGGCCATTGAATTAGATGCAGGCCGCTTCCAACCGGTCCTTTTGGAGATCGACGGGGGAGGCCTATGTCCAGCAGTGGACGTCCTATGGCTGAAATGATGATGATGAATAGTAGCCAAACGTACTGGTTTGACTTTTTAGGTTAACTTTTTTGTAAATACATATTGAATAATAGGTTTGCGTTATACCACCAACTCGCTTGATTTTAACCGATGATGCGGTCTACGATAGGGTACGCTTGCAGATTGTAACTATTAGGGATTCCGAACCGAATTAAAAAAACCACATGATTTGGGTACGCAACCGTCGGTCCGCGAGTCCGGCTCGTACTTGGCTGGTGTTTATTCTGGTTGTCAAACTTGACTGTCTATATTCCAGGTGGCAATTTCCTCCAAAGCGTATCAAAGAACATGGAAAACGAGCAAAAGATCATCATCCTGATCGGCATATTCCACCAGATCCCGGCCGCGTCACCTCGGTTCATCGACGTACTGTGCAGACTCATATTCCATACGGAGAAGTCGCTTATGATCGAAGCTGGATCGCCGTTTAGGGAACCACTGGTTAAATTTCTTCTAAGGTGTGTGGTTCTATTATAGTCTAGCGCCCGCGGTTGCATAAGCTGACCGACAAAAGCCGTAAATTAAAAAAAAAAGTTGCAGACTGATAGCGGGCTTGAGCATTTGGATTTTCTAAGTTCTAAACCTTTAACGTCTATGGGCAGTCTTAACTATTTTTGTAGTGTAACTGTTAGCTTGTTTTTTTTTTAGCTAATAAAGGCATTTGCCCTAGTAAATAAAAAAGTTGCAGAGTATAAGCCATCACTCTGTTTAGCCATAAAGAAGTTAAATGAAAACAAACATAATGGACTATCAGACAGGGTATTAAGTAATAGCCTGTGTTTAACCGCCAACTTGCCTGATGTTAACCGAGAAGCGACGATGTGGTCTATGATGGAGCAGGCTTACCTAGAGAAACTGATTCACGATTTTTATATTGATAATTTTTATGGTCATCGGTTCTATGGTTATCGGTCATCGGTCAGTTTCAATCAAGACAATAAAAAATTGTCTTTTCGGTAGCCTATTTTACATTTCTATATCGCATCTATATTATTAGTGTGATTTGTAGTTTTTGTGTTGAGCTATAAAATTCTGCCAGGCATCAAAAGGCTTCTATTAAAAGGGTATTTTATTTTAAGGGTCTTCTTGTTTTTAGTCTGCTCAAGCGCAGTGGCGTGCATTGGAAGAGGCCTATGTCCAGCAATGAACAGTAAAAGGCCGATGAAGATGATCACGATGACTATTTTCCAGATATCCAAAAGAGACTCTCGACCTCATATTGAACGACAACAACATAAAAGACCAGCAATGGAGCCGGTTCTTAGTTTTCCTTATAAAGCACCCCGAGGCTGGCAAGGCTTACAGAGAAGCGTTGCACACCGCCAAGAAACCACGCCTCATGCAACTCCTGGCTGCTAACACTGCAGGTAGGCAGTTGAAAGGTAATGCGCGTTTTCAGTTGGATTTTATATTTTAGCGTTGTTTTTAAATTTTGCCGATATATTGTTAATAATATATCTAAGCAAGCAAAATGAGCTTTTGTTATATTTATATCGTTTGTCTACATATTCGTTTTTAGCCTAGTTAAAGCTATGTATTTGTACATCATTGTTGCCTTGTATTTTGTGTTCATAGTAAACGTAGATTAAGGATCAATTCACACCAAGATGTCAGCGTGCAGTAGTCATAATCTAACATAACATTTATGCAATACACATAATCGTTGCCTGGAAAAGATCGCTTTTAGCGATAAGGCCGCCACTTGTGGCACATGCTCGTTAAGAGTTTTCTGTTTGTAATTTTTATTTCTGGTGTACACAATAAAGAGTTTATATCTATCTATCTATCTGGCAATAATGCTGTATAAAGCACATAGCCATTAACAGGTTAGTGGCCGTGTGCTCTACTTAAATGGTATGTTAGATTGGCGCTGCTACCTGTGTCTGAATAGAGCCTTAAAGTCACACAAAAGCTTTAAAAAAAGGTAGAATAAACATAATTTTATCCGCAGGTACGGCGAGTGCAATACCTCAAGCTGACAAATTGGAAATGCAGTTCCAAGCGATAAGAGTGATATCTTTATTGATAAAGTTTGACGAGCAGTGGCTGTCAACGCAGCAGGATTTGATTGAACTGCTGAAGAGAATCTGGTGTAGCGATCAGTATCATGTAAGTTTTCACTACAAATAACTTATGCAAGATCACTTTCCATTATTCTGTTTTAACCCCCGATGCAAAAAGAGGGGCGTTTTTTTGTTTGAAATACTACTTGATCGAGATTGTTCGTAGCTATGATTCAAGAAAATCTGGTCAGCCGTTTGAAGATTATCAGCTCTTTATCAGGTGTAAAAAAAAAAAAAAAACTTATTTTAATACCTAGGCGTCACGGGGTTATTATGCGGTACATGCCATACTGATTCTTACCGAAAATAAAAAAAAAGTTGGGTGTATATGTCCATTTAGAAGCCACTGTCAACTTTAATGGTACAGAGCACTGATTTTTTTATTTTTAAAATTAACAGTTGCTTTATTGATTTCTTATTTATAGTGATATTTTCGTATAATAGAGGTTTTTAAAACTGTTTTTTTAAACGTCTATGTCATAGTCTTCTTCTCTTGCTAAGGCCAAATTTTTCGGTTTCTGTAAAAAAAACATCCTGTACAGACGAAAAGTAAACAAATAAGCTCACTAGTGACATTGAAATAAATTCGGAACTTTTGGCTTTTGATAACAATAAAAATATACTGTACTAGCGACCCACCTGCCCGGCTTCGCACGGATGTAAATTCCGTGTGAAGCCGGGGTGGGTCGCTTGTTATATATATAAGCCTTCCGTGAAAAATTATCTAACTGATGGTCAAAACCGCATCAAAATCCGTTGCGTGGTTTAGGAGGAGTTAGCGGCCATACATACAGACGCGGAAAGTAACTTTAATTTATACTATGTAGAGAAGAGATAGAGATGCTGCGTCAAATTGTTTTTATTTTTTTTACTTCTCCTTATGTGCCTTTATACAACCAATGTTGCCTGGGTACAAATTATAAAATCTTATGTTTAACTAGGAAATACACAAGAAAGTGGAAGTGGTCGACTGCACTCACTGGAAGGAGCCAAAGCTCATCGTGAAGATATTGTTGCATTACTTCTGCCACCATCCTTCGAGCGTCGACCTGCTGTTCCAACTGCTGCGAGCACTTTGCGACAGATTTATACCGGACTTCCAGGTTAGTAGTATTTCGGTAGTATTCATGTGTTATCTGGAGTAAAGCCTTTGCATAGCGTATCGCATTCGACACTGAGCTGATTCGAGATTGAGGCATTGTAATAATGGTGTTATAGTATTGCATCGAAACGTCTTCTGTTCTATAAACGTCATCGGGCTTACATTTTAATGTATTTGTTTACCCAACTGCCCAAGGAGAGTTATATTTTTGGGGCGTATGTGTCTATTTTCAAATTCACATTCAAATTATTTATTTGTCCCCACAATACCACCTATAGCCTAAACTACTTGACCGATATTGATGTGTGAGGTGTTGTTAAATACGTCTTTATGCCCAGTTTTTTTTAATAATCTGCTTGTCTTAAGAGTCGGGCGGTATATAAAATATGGGACCCGGGTATGTCCTAATACTGCGATTAGAACCACTGAAGGATGGGCAGCAGCGTCCTGATAGTACACGGTGAACGTACTGCGATCCCCAAGCCGCCTGCTAATCGTGGGGATTATGGCAACACTCTCTAAGAGGGAGGCATTGTTCAGCAGTGGACATTTAATGGCTGATGATGTGTGGTATATAAATTATGATCTGAAGAAGATGAAAGGTATGATGTAGGAGGGGTCATTAATCGATTCGGAATCTACTTTATAAATTAATAGTCTCTGAGTCGTTGCTGTCATTTTATTATGTTACCTATTTCAGTTCCTTCGCGATTTCTTGGAGAACACAGTCGCACAAAATTACACATTAGAATGGAAGCGGTCGGCGTTCTTCCGTTTCGTGGAGCATTTCTCCACGGACACGATGTCTCAGGAGCTCAAGGCGAAAGTGCTACAGATGATATTGATCCCGTGCTTTGCGGTCAGTTTCGAAAAGGGACAAAAGATCGTCGGCGGAGCGCCGGCGCCCTACCAGGATAACCCTGACAATGTCGTCTCTGTATTTATCAATAATGTGAGTGACTTTGATTAAACTTGCTCTTAAATATAATGCGGCTATAAAGTTGCCCTGTTGGTCTCTCATCGAAGCGTCAGGATACTTTTTAACCAGGATGTAAATAATACGCATACAAGGTAATAACGTGCCTTAAATGTATGTCTTCTTCTTCCTTCGAGTCGATGTTCCGTAATTTTGTTTATTTTTTTTCAAATCAATTTTCTAGGCCAATATTTTGCCACCCCATATATGTCATACACCATCAGACGAGTTGAACGATTCCCTTTTAAATAACTTCGACCGCTTCGCTTTGGATCAACATTACAGCTTGCCCTAAACAATTTTATTTAATGAACACCAACATGAATTTATTTTGGGCTTATATATAAGCAAGAAATCTCTGCACATGTGTAGGCAAAAATAACAAATGTGGTACTCCGAAGCATTTAATAAGTTCCACCCTCTGGGTGCAGTGTAAAATTCTAACCCTTTAGCGGGATCGCGAAAATTAGCAAAGTTGTACCACAATATCAAAGCCGTACCCGTAAATCAACAGTACAGCTTGACTTTACTATACAAGTAACCAGCTATGGCATTGGGTAGCTGGCCAGTAGGAAAGATTATTAGCATCCGCTTCACAGTTTACCGCACCTGTGAAGGCACCTCACTCTGTAACGAAAACAAATTCTTCTCTTCAGGTGATCGACCCAGAGAATCCGTTCGCGTGTTCAGACGCTGTGCGCATCTCCCTACTGCAATTCGCGTGCTTGCTATTGGAACAAGCATCTGCGCATATTCACGACGCTAATAACAAAAAGCAGGGCAACAAGCTGCGGCGGCTCATGACATTCGCATGGCCCTGTCTGCTGGGGAAGAACTATGTCGACCCGGCGACCAGGTAAAGACTATTAATTCCCCACGATACAATTTGAATAGCAATTTACTAGTGTTGTTAATTAAATTATCTCATATGGAAAGATAATCAAAAGTACAAAATCATTGGGTGGTCTCCATCTGATCTGCACATTTCAAAATCAGCAATCAAATAGTATTTTGTGAAATAGGGTTATCACATCTACTAAAATACACCTCACATTATACTATAATACATCTCACATTATACTATAATACATCTCACATTATACTATAATACATATCACATTATACTATAATACATATCACATTATACTATAATACATATCACATTATACTATAATACATCTTACATCATATTGCTATCTAAAGTCAAACATGCTAGCTGTTGGAACAAGCATTTGCGCTCATTCATAAATTGTAATAAATTCCGTCGGCCCCGTCTCATTATCAGCCTATCGTGTTCCCACTGCTAGGACACAGGCCTTCTCTCAGAAAGAGAGAGAGAGAGAGAGAGAGAGAGAGATGATTTAGACCCCGTCTACTGAGGGTGAACTATGTTAAACCGGCCATCAGATAACATAGTCTACTCTTGCAGAAGTAATTCTTTAATTTATATTTTAAAGTTCTTTTTTTTAACGATGGATATTCATACGTTTGTTTCAGGTATCATGGTCATTTGCTGTTGAGCCACATAATAGCCAAATTCGCCATTCATAAGCGCATCGTCTTACAAGGTAAGCTTTGTCATTCAGGCCCAAATAGAAAATTTGGGGCGTTGGCTTTTCTTTGCCCGGTAGGCCGCCATTGTGTGACGATCTTGTCTCACAACATAAAAATATGAAGCAGGTTGAACATACTAGCAGGTTTTGAATACAACTTAGAAAATTATAACTTTTGAACCAATAAAACTATTACAGCAAATTTTAAAGTAAGAAACTTAAACTTTTTAAATTATAGGTAACCAAAACAAGTAGGCACTATATCTAAATAAGTTTGGCGGTGAGCCCCAAACTATGAGAACAGGGGGGTTAGACAAGACCCACTTTCTGTTAGCGTTAACGCCTGCGGAAAGATGAAATTGTGTGAAAATGACATTGACAATGACATTAGCTTGAGTGATGTTATCTCAAGCTAATGTCATTTTCATACAATTCGGTATGTAAAGTTTTTTTTTGTATTTTTTATATATTTTTATTTCGTAGATAAGGCTATTTTAAGAAACTAATTTCAATATTTTTGTTTTCTATTAAGTAGTTATTTTACAATATTTTTTTGAAAATTGAAATTATGTGACGTCACCATATAGCACAAAATTTCGTTGCGTTGAGAAGCCTAAAAAAGCACCCCATATTGGCAGCCCTGAAAAAAACCAGACAGTCAAACCACAGAAATGAAAAAATATTCTATTCTGTGTGACGAACAGTGTGTCAAATGTATAATATTTTTATTCTTAAAAGGCACAGAAAATAAAATGCTACAATGTGACGTCATTTAGAGGTCAATGAAAGTCGAATGATTTCTTAGTTTTATGTTAAAATAAATGGCATCTTATCGTTTTAAAAAGTCAGAGTAGAAAAATAAGGGTTGGTAACATAAAATCTCGAAATGGTTTTGGAATTGGCATAGGTTAATTTTTTTTAGCATACCGAATTCCATCTTTCCGCAGGCGTTAACGCTAACAGAAAGTGGGTCTTGTCTAACCCCCCAGGAGCCTTACGGCTACCTCTTAACGCGGGCTCGAAACATAACAGTGCCTAAAATCACGCGGACGTGAACCTTAACGTGCTGAGATACGGTTTACGGCCGCGCAACTTCACCTAAACAGACTCTCGTATAAAAGGTACCCGTGAGGCCCCAGGCTTATATCTTGAGGCTCAAATGCGAAGACACACACCTTATTGTACTGTTTTTTGGCAATAGTAATTGCACTTAAGCGTGAATGCAACGAGTCACACTCTAACATGCTTAACGTTTATTCCAGTTTTCCACAGCCTGCTGAAGGCGCACGCGGTAGAAGCGCGCGGCGTAGTGCGGCAAGCTCTTGAGATACTCACCCCAGCCATGCCGCAGCGCATGGAAGACGGGAACACGATGCTCACTCACTGGACCAAGAAGATAATCGTCGAAGACGGACACTCCGTGCAGCAACTCTTCCATATATTGCAGCTTGTTGTCAGACATTATAAGGTAAGTTCATTTTTATGATTCTGAAAAATGGAAATGGCATGAACATGTGAAACAAGCACATTATTTAGGCGGGCTCCATTCAAAAAATCTATTTATGCCAATTGAATTGGGTTCAAAATGCCCAGAAGGCCTGCGTAAATTGTTTTCTGAAACATGGTCCTTATTTAAATGTTTCCATAATTTAACAAATCTTCTTCGCTAAAAATTGAACATGATGGCCTCAACCTTAATTTTCGTCTCATCTAAAATTTTGTAGGCGCTCATAACGCACATAGCGTACAATATCAATTTACAAAGAGCTAATAGTTTTGATTACGTTTTTGTTATATTCGTAAAAAGAGGCGAAAGCACATAGGTTAGCTTAGAATTTACAGACAAAAAAAATACTGAAACTTCCAGATGCTGTCCTCTGATTGGCTCATAGTTTCCTGGCTTTCCTTGATACCCTGTAGACAGGGCACTATTGTAAGCTTTCGTTGGTTTAAATAGTTTGTTCCCCGGCAGGTGTACTTCCCCGTGCGTCACGCGTTAGTGGGTCACATGGTGACGGCGATGCAACGGCTCGGCTTCAGTGCCACGGCTTCCCTGGAGCACCGGCGACTCGCGGTGGATCTCGCCGAGGTCGCCCTCAAGTGGGAGCTGCAGCGGATTCGGGACCACTCCTCACTGGACAACATTGTACGTATACACAAATATACAGCTTGGCAAAAAGTCTGGAAACGAAAACTTTTTTCTTCTTCTGTAAATACTGTGGAAAACACGTCACTGGAAGAATTTCATCTTTCTCAGATGTACTACAGGGTTGCTGCTAGTCATCATTCATCATCATTTCAGCCTATCATGTTTCCCACTGCTGGGACTCGGGCCTTCTCTCAGAGAGAGAGGTTGGACCCTAATCCAGTGCATGTTGGTGAATGTCATATATCGTTGAAGTTGAAGTGAGGTTCTTGGACATGCCGGTTTCCTCACGATGTTTACTTTCACCATTGTTGAGCGATGGCATCGAAACTGCACATCATTTATTTAAGTATGTACTTAATAAGTCATTGGTGCAGGGCCGAGGATCGAACCGGGTGCTGTCATATTGCGAAGCGCACATACTACCCACCATCCACCATCGCATGCCAACAGTGCTTTTCATTGATTAAATCAATGAAAACTTTTTAGTAAAAATTTGTTTTGTATGCGCGTTAGAATTCGTCAGCGACAATGTTAGCCACTTTTATTTTTTCTTGTTGCTTTGGTGCGCATTCACCTTGAAAAAGACCGCCTAATGCGGTTGAAACTATAGTCGCAGTGAACGGCTTAATCTTACGTGAGTAATTCCCGTGTAATATAAATAAAATGTTAGCCACTTAAAACGTCATATTTGAGAAATTTTTTCGATTTACTTTTTCCTACGTAGGTGGCAACTTCACCGAGCGGCGGCATTAAGCGCATGTCCTCAGACGAGAGCGGCACAGAGTCGCGGAAAGCGCTGAACACAGGATGGGCGAGCCCACAGGCCAGCGTGTCGCGACTGGAGCCAGACGCCGCTAAGCCGCTCGACAGGCAACACGTGGACGTGGTCGTCAACCTGCTGCTGCGGCTCGCTTGTCAGGTACACTCGGAGACTGCTACAGCGTTAGGGATACAACACCTAAACCACCAAACCAAACTCCAAAAAAAGTAAGTGGAAAAAACGAGGAAAAACGCCTGCCCAATTTGTATATGGTGAGGACTGCCTCATGACGCTGGGCCTTAGAGGATCTTCAGTGTCTGAATCGGTATATTGGTTAAATACATTCAAAATTAAAAGTCTTGAGAGTCTTAGAAGCATATTTTTTTATTCTCAACTAGCGACCTGCCCGCCCGGCTTCGCACGGGTGCAATTTACGTGCGAAGCCGGGGCAGGTCGCTAGTTATATATATAAACCTTCCGTGAAAATGTATCTAACTGATGGTGAAAACCGCATCAAAATCCGTTGCGTGGTTTAGGAGGAGTTGCGGCCATACAGACATAAAGACAGACAGACGCGGAAAGCGACTTTAATTTATACTATGTAGAGATAAAGGAGTCAACATTGAAGGTAGATCTCAATAAAAAATTAATGTAACATGTGCATTGAAGGTGAACGAGGGCGGTGCGGGAGGCGGTGCGACGGCGGGTGCCGCGGGCGGCAGCGGCGCGTCCCCCGGCGAGGCGCTGTCGCGGCGCTGCGTGCTGCTGCTGCGTGCCGCGCTCAAGCCCGACGTGTGGCCGCACCACTGCGACCCCAAGCTCGCTTGGCTCGACAAAGTAATGTCATCTATTTATCGAGACATCTTACAATGATTAAAACTACACTTTCACCTCATATTTTTTTATAAACAAAACGGGATGATGGTCAAAAGCAAGCCTATTATAATTTGGATAAATAAAAAAATATACTTTAAAATATCCGTAACTTTAACACGCACGTAAGGAGGCGTTTTAAGGAAATCTCAAAAAAAAAAACTCCATTTCCTAGGGAATAAAGGTCAACTTTTAGAGGTTAACGTGCCGTGTTACGCGCTTGTTTGAAGTTATGGAATCGGCCCTGGTAGTCGGCACAGGCTTTTTTACCGATATCAGTCAAGATTCTAAATTGTTTGTAACCTTGATTAACCAATGATAATATTCCTCAGGTATTCTCAAGCGCCGAATCGAATGCAGCGTCGTGCGCCAACGCGTGCACAGCGCTAGAACTGCTAGTTTTCCTCCTCGGCGTATTGCGTCGCGAACAAATCCTCGCTGCATTAAAGCCGCTGCAACGCGGTTTAGCTGCCTGCGTCTCGTCCTCTAACGCGAAGATAGTCCGCTTGACGCACAATTTACTTGCGAAGCTGACGGCTATATTCCCAACGGAGCCGACTGGAACTGCGCAAGCGTCTAAGGTCAGTTAGCGAAAAGGATTGTACAAGTAGCATTGTCCTGGCAACGACCGATATAGCTCAGTAGGTAGTGCGTCTGTTTGCACTGCTGCCGGTTCAATTTCTGGACCGGGACAAGGTTCTATTGCAAGTCAGGTTGATGAATGGAATATTTCTTCAGGACTAGGTGTTAGTTTTGTCTCTATGAGTCTGTTTTGCATTACCAATACAGGAAATATATACGTAGTTTTGTTTCAATGTTATACTGTCTCACTGCCAAGTTGTTTTTTTACGATTCTTTTCGAGCAAGCTTGAGCCAAAGTAAGTTTTGTACAAGGATTACATAGAAATCATATTTTTTTATCTTTAATTCGTAATTTTTGATGATATGTAATGTACTCCACAGTACGAAGAGCTAGAGACGCTATATGCATGCGTTAGCAAGTACGCATTCGAAGGCCTCGCTACATACGAAAAGTCCGCTGGAGCCAGCACTAGTTCGGGCGGCAGCGGTGGCGCGGGCGCTTTACTCGGCCCATTGATGATGCTGAAGGCTTGCTGCGCTTCCAGCCCCTCGTATATTGATAGACTGATATCGCCACTCATGAGAGTGTTGCAGCGAATGGCCAGAGATCATGTTGCCCCCAATCCGGACTCTGCCACTTCGGATCTTTTGGTGAGTTAATGAAGGCTTGCTGTACTTCTAGTATTATTCTGTTCTGTAGGCTGTTATTGCCACTCATAAGGAAGCAGAGATTGTGTATAGTTCCTAATCCAGACCCTGCTACGTCAACCCTTTGTTGAGATGCTGTCAACTTTTGTATTTGTTTTGAAATAAGTTGACGGGATAAGCAGTCTTAACTTATGCCGTCAGATCGGCAGCTTCGGTGTTTAGATAACATTAGTGTATAACTGATTACTGGCCCTTATTTGCCTAGGCATGACGACTTCGACATTTTGGTGTATCAACTGTTACATTGTAATTACAGATTCTCGCTCTGGACCTTTTGAAAACCCGCGTATCTGTGATGCCCCCGGAGACAAGAAAAACCTTTATTGGAACTGTGCTAGTTGGACTCATTGAGAAAACTACTGATGCTAAGGTAAGCTCATTGAAATCCATAAAACGGGTTGAACAGACATTTTATTCTGAAAGATAAATTTTATGCCAGAATCAATAACTAGTTATAGCTATCTTAAACTGATGAAATAGAAGTGGTGACTGGAGATAAATGGCACAAGGAAAGAGAAATCGATCCCTCCATTGTGTGGCTATGTCACAGAGTCAAGGCGTTCGTGTAGCCCAGTTTTAGGCTATTTACCTAACTTGTACAATATAAGCTAAATCACTTACACTACACAAAAGATTCTAACAAGGACTCCAAAGCGCCTTCCAACCAAGTATCTTCTAATCTTCTCTTCGTATCGACCACCGAAACCCTTCGTTTGACGGGTCTGTCGCACAATCACAGATTGTTCCTATAATATCTCGCGCGTAAACGAGTTTCAACACAAAAGGATACCCAGCAGGCCCATACCCAGCAGTGTCGATATAGGCTGACGACTTCAAAAGCTTTCTTATATAGCTTGCTACCAAATCTGGGTTTACAGTCATATGTCTCTGTATTAGGTAATGAAAGCCATAACCCGAATGGTGGAAGAGTGGGTGAAGCAGCGAAGTGCGACCGTCACCGCGTCAAGCGCTGGCGCGCCGTCACTGCGCGAGAAGTCTATACTACTAGTGAAGCTCATGCAATATGTTGAGAAAAGATTCCCCGATGATCAGGAACTGAATGCCCAGTTCCTTGAGATGATCAACTATGTGTACAGGTCAGTAAAATCGACTCCTCTTTCATTAACCTTCCCTGTTTTGTACATATTTCAACCAGGTGCCGTTGCAATTTTTTGTTTGTCGCGCAATAGCTATAGCGGCACTATGCAAAGCTTTTTTCTTCTTTTTTTAAGGTGCGCTTGTTGAAGGCGCCCTGTAATTACAATCTAGCCTAATATTAGTCAAATAAGTAATATATTTCTAATTTAAACTTCTACATATATAATTATAACAAGTTAAATAGTTTTTTTCAACCCCCGTTAAGTAGTTGATAAACTTTAAACGGATGAACAGATTTTCTTGAATCATAGATAAGACACTCGATCAAGTCACCTTTAAAAAAAATAAGAAACTTTTTAGTCGTTTGGGAGTTACGATGCCAGAGACAGACACACATATACACATGTTAAACTTATAACACCCTCTTTTTGCTTCAGGAGTTAAAAACTAAGAAAGAAAATTAACACAAATTGGAAACACCAATAACACGTTTCTTATTGTCTATTAAGGGGAATGTCTCGTTGATTATTTTGTCAGAATGTCTGCTTGCTAATCATAAATTGTACTCGCACTTATTTGGCTTATTTTCCACAGGGACGAACACCTGAAAGTGACAGAGCTATCCATGAAACTAGAACCCGCTTTCCTCGCCGGGCTCCGTTGCCCGCAGCCCGCGATTCGCGCCAAATTCTTCGAAGTATACGATGGGAGCGTGCGGAAGCGCATCTTCGACCGGCTCCTCTATATCATCTGCTCTCAGAACTGGGAACATATCGGTCAACATTACTGGATCAAGCAGTGTCTCGAGTTGTTACTCGTTACATGTGTCAGCAGTGAGTCAAGCATTTTGGTAGCTTTTAGTAGTTTTTCTAAGTGTTTGATGAGTGCAGCTGCTCTAAACCATCTGCTCGTAAAACCGAGAACACATCGGAGCAGCATAACTGGATAAAACACAGTTTCGATCAAGCGACGCGTGATTCACATTTTTAGCTCTCCCTCTATCTACCTGCAGCGTTTATATTGTGTCCACACAATTGCCTTTAACGGCCAGTTATCCGAGTCGCGTAGGCAACAAAACGCTCCCTCAGCCCCCGTCAAGTTATAGCGACGTATTTAGATGTATTTTTCCACCCAAGAGTCAGGACGCCCGCCGGGGGAGTGCAACGACAAAAACGAACATAGGTCCGACCTCGATGACGCCTGGCGCGGTACTAAACGCGGTGCGCGCAAATACCGCGACCTTTTTACGCTTTTAATTTCACTAAAAAACTAAATTATTCACTATCAAAATTCTATCCAAATAAAAAAAAATTTGAATAAAATTGCCTTTCAGTACATGCAATTTCCAGGTTGTTACGAGCTTTCATTAGAGCATAAAACGAAAAAATAAACTGAATCGCCTTTGTTTTAGATTTTATTTCGATCGTGGAAAGTTTATTCTATCGTGTTTTGAACCAAATCATAAACTCAAACACAGATGTATCTGTGACATGTTTTTTTTCCAGCTCAAATATTGTAATTTAACTGAATAAAATTGATTTAAAACCGTCAAATTTGCTATAAGAGGCCGTTAAGATCTTTCTTGGGGAATATTTTTTGTGTTGATCCCATGGGACCCGTATGTCCTAAAACTGCGACCAGGAACACCGGAAGATAGGCAGCAACGTCCTATTAATACACGGTGAAAGTACTGCGATCCCCAAGCCGCCTGCCAAGCGTGGGGATTATGGCAACACCAACACCCCTCTCTAAGAGGGAGGCCTTTGTTCAGCAGTGGATGTTTACTGGCTGGTGATGTGATTGATCACCCATTCAACTTTCTTAAACCCTTTTAAAAGTTTTTTCTAGAATCATTCAAATAAACTGGATAGGTTAAATACCGAAGGTTACAAAAACAAACTAAAATTAGCTCGAGAGCAATCTTGGGGCTGACATCGGGCCAATGCGTGGATACGGTATTATTCAAAGTCAATTGTTTGTGTTTCTTTCTCAGATACACAAATCCGTCTATCGAACACAAAGTACCTCCTTCCTTGCGTATCGTCGGTCATCAACACAGCTGACAGTGAAGAACGCAAGCTTTTCTCCATATACACAACAGTAAAGGAAGAGTCTTCCGATGGATTCAGTGACTCCATGGACCCGGATAAAGAAGATGTGCTAGATATGGATTTGGATTCCAGTTCCAACCAGAAAGAGGACTTGGTCAGGACCCATCCGAACAGGTAAGTTTGGTCAAATAATTATTATCAGTCTCAACTTATCAGTACGATCTCTTTTTTTTGTCTACACTCTAGTTATGCAACAAAGCCACCGTTACAATCTACTCCTGCTTCTCTCATGTTTAAAACATACTGTGTATCTTCTACAGAAAAAAGGATATATTATGTTTGAACAAATAGCATTATTATATATTTAGCAATTAATTATTTTTTATAGCCATAGTCATCATGATGTCCTGTATACCATTTTCTAGGTGGAAGCTAGAGTACAACTGTTTTGACACCTATGTTACAATTTTATTATAGAAACTGACGTGGTTTTCACACATTTTATTTATATTACACGGGAATTACTCACGTAAGATTTACGTGAGTAATTCCCGTGTAATATAAATAAAACACCTATGTTACATTTATATTACCTAGTTTCATAAACCAATAAAGTAATTGTATCATTGTACCAAAAAATAAAAGACTATCAGTAGGTACTATTTATTGGTCAAAGCCTGTCGACTCCGTTTTATGACAAATGACGATCGGCAGCATTTAGATCGATACATAACTTACTACTTTAGGAAGCGACTGCTGAACCAGATAATTGCGAAGCAGGCAGAGTTCCTAGAAGTGGCTCGACGCGTGCGCACCTCTGAGCTGGCACTGGCGGCGGCACAGCTCTGCCACATGGACGATACTCTCGCGCATCACACCGCCACGCGCCTGCTGCCCGCGCTCTGGCACTCTCTTGATGACCGACAGCTGGGGGTGAGTACAGAGTAACTCCAAGGAAAGCTGAGGACTTGCCTTGGGGTATCCTTCGTACCAAGTACGCGTTGTTGGCAGATAATGTGGAACTACCTGACTAAAAGTAAGCATTGGAATGTCAGTACAAAGCTCTCAAATTTCCATGTTTAATTTTTAGTTTACATACGTTACAGAATTTCAAGTGACAGACTACGAATGCACAATGCAGTCGAAGTGTGTGACCACATCGTTACACTTGATCTAGTGCACATCTTAACTTCTACTATTAAAACTATATTGGACACAATTTTTGATGGGTCTATTCTAGCAAATCCAATTTTTTCAGACGATAATGAACGAGATAGTCCCGTTCATAATATCGGGCGTGCACGTGATCCAACGCGACCAGCCTCTCAGCGCACTCAATACTTTCATAGAAGCGTTGGCCCGGTGCAACCCACCCATCAGTATTAAACCGTGAGTCATTCAGAAAAGTTTTTTTTATTATTTTAGATAAATCCATGTGGCCATGAACTCTTCTGTTCCGTACTGTTTGATTAAAACATTGTAAGTATAGTGCGCTCTCTGACTAGCAAAACATTAAAATGCTTGTATCTTCCCTAATTTTGAACACATTTTTATTTGGTTTTTGGTTATCTACTATATAAAAATAAGTCGGGTTTTCCTTCCTGACGCTATAACTCCAGAACGCACGAACCGATTTCTACGGTTTTGCATTCGTTGGAAAGGTCTCGGGCTCCGTGAGGTTTATAGCATATAGGTTTATAGTAGCAGGGCCGAAGGCCGAGCTCTACGCGTACGAAGTAGCGGGATTCAGCTAGTCGGCTCTATATGTGGTCAACTTTTTAAAATGACAATCCCTATTATGAGTTTTACCATGGGTATAGATTGGTATAAACTTACCTAGAATTACGTTATCAAAACTTGCGTGATGCATTATGAATTACAATAGTATAATCGTGAGAATAAGCCAGTGTTATAGTAATTTACCTAGTATGCACGCGAAATTAAATAAAGGTGCATTTCAAAGACGTCGCGCCTTATGTGGAAGGCATAATAATTTGTGTAAAACTGGCACCTCTTGTTACCCAGGCCAATGATGAAGTATCTCGGCAAGACTCACAACCTGTGGCACCGAATGACGCTGAACCTGGAGCAGATGGCTATAGACCAGGCCGCCGGCCGCGCGCCGCGGGAACAAATCGACATATATGACTACGAAACTGAAACTACCACGCCTACGGTTCGTACATTGTATAACCTAAGCCTAAATCCCCATTGCCTTAGGTCCTAAGGCGAGGTTGTTCATATTTTTTTATAGATTGTAATTACTAAACCATTTCGAGCAATCAATTAAACAAGCTGGATGGCGGCGAGCAAACCAATTTAGTTTTTTTCATCTTATTTGACATACAGGAGATCCTTGCGTGGTCCCGCTGAGTATTCTTGCTAGTCATTCACAATTTGCATCACTGAAAAATATACCTTATTTCACTTACAGGAGATCTTAGACTCGCTAAGCGACATGTACGAGCTTCTACAAGAAGAGGACATGTGGTCGGGGCTGTGGCAGAAGCACGCGCGGTATCGAGAGACCAACATGGCCATCGCGTACGAACAGCAAGGGTTCTACGAGCAGGCTCAAGTTAGTTCTATTAATTGTTGCTTTACTTGTCTGTTGAGACCATGGTATACTAATTATGGCATTCCGAGACACAGGTCACGTGGGTGACACAAGCCTACGTCATCGTCGCTGTGTTACCAGTAGCATGAAATCATTACTCCCCAATCTTTGGGAAACTGATAAAACTATGTGGTTTTGATTTAAAGAAACTTTAATATATTAAATTCGTGTTTTAATTTGAATTGCTTCGTTTGAGCGGACAAACAAAATGGCAATTGAAATGATTTATTTAAAAGATTATTTACAAAAATTTGTTTTCGGTTTGTTGCTTTGAAGTGGTAACTGGAATGCCAGACCTTGTTATATTGGATCATGGTTAAGACATTGATTTCTATGACAGTCGACCAACATTTTACTAGTTCTTCCCATATTTTTGTTACCTCACGATGCACACTTCTTCTACTGTCTTGAAAAAATTACTAACAGACAGGAATATAGTGTAGATCGCTCGTTTTTTCAACCATTACAAGTAAAAAATTGTTTACAGGCTGCCTACGATGTTGCTATGGCTAAATACAAAAATGAATATGCAGCTAATCCGTCGTCAGTGAACATGCACAAGGAGTGCACTCTTTGGACCCAACATTGGCTCAAGTGCGCCAAGGAACTGAACCAGTGGGACTCGTTACTCGAGATCGGCCTCACAAGGAGCGGCCGCGATCCCTTCCTCATTCTAGAAAGTTCTTGGAGGAATCCCAATTGGACTACCATGAAGGACGCATTAGCTGAAGTGGAGTACAACTGTCCCAAAGAATTAGGTGAGGATTTTAAATCTAGTGAGTTGAATTTTTTAAAGATTTTGTTTAAAATTCTTTGTGTTTCACCTAGTAAAAATTAATTTTAGTATTTCCACGTATAAAAGCTAAAGGCTTGCGAAATCACAAAAACCATTGCTTTATTTCTATCATGCTTAACGTGCAGTCAGAACTGTGCTGTTGGTTCAGAAACCGTGTCGCAGACACTTTCATTTTGTTTCCCAAATTGTTGGAACATCAAATGCAACTTCCAACATTGTCGCGTCGCTGCGGGTCCAGATACGTATAAGGCAAATTTTGTACGCACGCTAATACGCGCGTGCGGTATGTGGCGCGAACCGACGACGTGGGCCACTGTAAGCTACCATTCCTCTTGTACTGTCACAATCCGATGTCCGGATCAGTCGCGCGACTGCACAACGATAACAGATACTCCTATGTATGCACCCGCGCCGCTAACGATCTCCGTGGGCCATAAGTGTCACTTTAAAGTCAGCCTAAAATTTGTGATACATTGTCTTTGTTGTAGCGTGGCTAGTGAACCTATACCGCGGGTACCTGTGCATCTGCGCGGGCGGCGAGCAGCAGCTGTCGGGCGTGGAGCGGCACGCGGAGGCCGCCGCGGCGCAGTGCCTGCGCGAGTGGCGCCGTCTGCCGCGCCTCGTGGCGCACGCGCACCTGCCGCTACTCCGCGCCGCGCAGCAGCTCATGGAGCTCAGCGAAGCCGCGCAGATACACACTGTGAGTACTGGGTCGCGTTCCGAAGAGACAACCGAGGGCAAAGAGTACAACTTCGCAGTTCACAACGTCAGTGTTAAAAACAACCGTGACGTAACTTGGCCATTCCAAGTGTTTGAGCGTACGCCTCCGTTGCAACTAAACAACCGTCAAAATCTATGTTCAAAAAACACTAACGTTTATCAGCTATTTTTGTATGGAAGGTTTGACACTCACGTTGATTTTTTTTAACATGCTTAGTTTAGTAAAACCGGAGCTATGCAATAATTATTCATATTTTCTTCTGTTTGAAGTGTTTGATTGTAAAAGTAGTAACAAAACTATATTGTGAAGTTGAAAGGTTAATTTAGCTCTGTTCGGTTGTGCATGTTTAGTTAGCCAATGGTGTGTGGTTCCCAGGGCCTTCTTCACAGCCGGCCGACGTCGCTGCACGACATGAAGGCGATAGTGAAGACGTGGCGCAACCGGCTGCCGGTGGTGGCTGACCCGCTGTCCCACTGGGGCGCCATCTTCACGTGGCGGCAGCACCACTACCAGTTCATCGCCTCGCACTACGACTCGCAGGCAGAACATGCCTCCAACCACAGCATGCTTGGCGTGCACGCTTCCGCACAGGTTTGATCTTTTCTACAGGGTTACACGGAAAAGTGGTACTAAGCCGAAAGGGGTCCGTGACTCTCATAATTATGAACAACTTTTACTATGGGCCATACCTGAAATCGCGAAAAAATATTAGCTGTTCCATACACTTTGCTAAGTGTTAATATCCGTTTCCTATGCAACAGCCGATATTTTTTCGAGATTTCAGAGTTGCTCCCATAGTGAAAGTTGTTCATAATGATGGGTACTATAGACCCCTTTCGGCTTAGTACACCCTTTCTGCGTAACCCAGTATTTGGCTTAGAAGTAAAACTGTATCAAGCTGCGAGATGCTTGTCGGAAAACAGCAGTAGAAGCTCCACATTTATCGATTGGCATTGGACATGTTTACTGACTTGATACAGTATGAGTACATGATATACCATAGCACCAAGTTTTAAATATTATAACGCTTTTATCAACAACCATGGTTACGTCCGTTATTTGGTGGCATTTACTTAATTCACCTGTTTTCTTCCAATCAAACTTTTCTGAGTCAATTTTAGAATTTCCAATATAAATATTGTATATAAAATTGTTGTATTGAAAATAACACTACAAACAGTAAAATTAACACAAATGTTCACATTTCAGGCTATTATCCACTTCGCCAAAATAGCTAGAAAACACAATCTATCGGGTGTGTGTCTCGATTCCCTGCACCGTATATACACAATACCCAGCGTGCCGATCGTAGACTGTTTCCAAAAAATACGGCAGCAAGTCAAATGCCACATCCAAATGTCCTGGACCGAAGGGAAGGACGAGCTTCAGGAGGGCTTAGACATGATCGAGTCCACAAACTTCAAGTATTTCACGAAAGAAATGACTGCTGAGTTCTACGCTTTCAAGGGACTGTTGCTCGCTCAATTGGGACGTTCAGAAGACGCGAATAAAGCGTTCGCTGCGGCGGTCCAACTCCACGATACTTTGGTGAAAGCGTGGGCGCTGTGGGGTGATTATTTAGAGCAGATTTTCATAAGGGACCCGCGACAGATCAGCGTTGGAGTGTCTGCTATGACGTGTTTCTTACACGCGTGCCGACACCAAAATGAATCCAAGTCCAGGAAATATTGTGCTAAGGTGAGAAATTTTAACTGAAACTACCCACAAAATTTTTTTTTTTTATCAGTTACAACCTTATCATACAGGTATAAGCACCTCTCTTGCTACGCCATTTGCCTTAGTTCTGTGCTAGTCTGATGCAGTTTCCATTTCACTGTTTGACGACGAACTCACCTTTGCCTTGACCACCATCTTATCTCTGCCTTACTCCAATCGTCATCTTTGCTTATAATAACATACATAAAATTTCAATTTGAAGAATATTGGGATATTTTTTGGTGACATTTCCACTTCCAGGTTCTATGGATGCTAAGCTTCGACGACGAAAAGAACAGCCTCGCAGACGCGCTAGATAAGTACTCAGTGGGGGTCCCGCCGGTGCAGTGGCTGCCGTGGATCCCACAGCTGTTAGCGTGTCTGGTGCAATACGATGGAAGCGTTATACTCAACCTCCTGAGTCATGTGAGTTTAGAGCTTCAGGGTCGGGCCCACAGTGGAGACTAGAGTACGGGGCGACATGCGTGCTTCTTTAAAAGTTTGTTTTTAGGCAGTCCTATTAGGGTAAATCATTGATTTACAAACACGTGGATGTTGGGTCTAGTACAAAACCCACGAAAAAAATTGTCTTAAGTTTACCTATATGTAGACATATTTTAGTAATGCAGACTACTACTAATTTTAATCATATGTTGTTATAACAATGTTTTATTAGCTTGCAACATTGTAGTGTAAATGCACTGATAAATTTTATCGTTTTTGGTTTATCTTTGGTTCAATAACTTTTGAGCGCTGACCCAATATCCATAGTTGAAATAAACGCGTAATAGTCGTTGTTCTGAGTTTTCTCAATTCTTAGTAAACGCTGAGCGGAAAGGAGCAATGATATAAAGAGTAGTAGATAAATAAGAATAGTGACTTTTACCTATCACTTTGGCATTTCGCTAAATTGATGATCATGATTTTTTTTTAATACATTCAATAGCAAGCCCATGTCGCTTCCACAAATTTTTATTATGCTTGTTGTTGAAGATTTAAAAATAACGAAACTTAGCGAATTATTAAACATGAAACATGCAATTCATTAAAATTGATCATCATAAAATAACGGCGACTTCTCAAGTAACTTTGCATGTTTTCATTTGTTGTGTGACATCCGCTCTGGTCTCCGCTCAGTGACCGACCCTCGTTAGTGTTTCGATGACTTCATTAACGCATTGTCTGGGTTCTAAGTTGAGTGTCACTCCTTCTTGCCTGCTTGGCGCAGACCCGCAAGAATCCCCTTCAGAACGTATTGATTCATGTAAGTTCTAGTGCTATATTCTGTGTTGTATTGATGGAAATAGCATTAAGTTTAACAATATTCTAATTATTATATACATTAATTTGATTCCGTGCGTTTCTTGTGCAAATGGTGTAATAGAACAATTTCACAAGCATTGTTGAAACAACTTGAATCAAAATACAGACGAACACGTGACACAAACTTTTGATGCATGATCGTCTTAAATGTTGAGAGCCAAAGTAAATGTTATCAATTTTGTAAAATAGCTGCGAAGGTGTAAATTATATGCATGTTCCCCTTCTTCCTTTACAAACAACTTACATGGATTTCAATAACGATTCTAAGATATATCAAAACTGCAACTAAGGTGAACATGGTAGAGAAATCATAAAAATACATCCTTGTTTTTTTCTTCCGTAGTTATGGTTTGATAAATCTTAAATTTACCGTAGAATGAGGGTAAAGCTTCATGCTCTTCAAGCTAACTCAAGCAATCATTCTCGACGTTTCTGTCATATAAGACACTAAACACCGCTTCCACACTCCTCACTCTTTGGTATTCACGCGGTTAGCACACCTTCGCCGTGAAACTGGTGCTATGGTAAAAATCATAAATTCTTAGCAGAGACTTAAACAGAAATGTCACCTTAAGTCAATGACAAAGTTAGGGTGTATTTTTTTTAGAAGAATTAAGGTAATGATACAGGAGCATGATGTAAAATATCGAAAACTAGCGGTCCGCCCCAGCTTTGCACGGGTATAGATTATAGCCTATGTCACCCGGGGATAGTGTAGGTTCCCAACAGTGAAAGAATTTTCAAATCGGTTCAGTAGTTTCAGAGCCTATTCAATGCAAACAAACAAACAAACAAATCTTTCCTCTTTTTAATATTAGTATGATAAATGTCTGATGATCCCGGTAATGACACCAGTTGAAAATTAAAAATTCGACCACATTTTTATTTTTTTTAATTTCGTAAACATGTATATATATTATATGGGTGTGTGTATTCAAAAATACATAATGACCAGCAACTTTTTGCTATGTTTGTTTTCATATTTGCTAAGAATTAATGATTTTTACCATAGTTAAAATGTAAATCTTATATTGTGTCACATACAACAGAACACTTTATGTTCTAAATTTTTCATATGAAATAACGCTCTATGTTAAACGATAAAAGGTTCACATTTAAACTTGTAGCGGTTTCCGTGCTACGGTTTCATGGCGAAGGTGTGCTATCCGCGTCAAATCTCATTTATTTTATTTACACATTTATTATTATGTTTTGTTTTGAGTCACAATTCCAATGTAACCGGCATGAGGGACGTTGTACAAGTTTATAGTCCGGGCGCAAGCGGTAGTCACTGCCTGATATAAGGAAGGTATAGTAGATATAGGAAGCGTGGCGATTGCTGGTGGACTTACCATTAGGCAAGACTAGGTTCTTAAACTGGGCACATACAGTCAGTCGGTCACGCCATTTGGCGTGATGCCGATGCGCGATCAGCTGACTGAAGTCAAATGGATGGACACCATAGATCTTTATTACGATAGACACCGCCAGCACGTTAAGTTGTATGAAAAACCAGCATGTCGCATTTTCCTACCTACAATGACTTCACGAGAACAATTTAGTATTAGTTTAACTCTAATGTAAAACCCTATTTTTAGTGAATAAATTTTATTTCCGTTCGCACGGCCAACTGCTTTCTAAAAGTTTTAACAGTTTAACAGTAATTATGAAAATGTATGGGTTGAGTCAATCGTCGGCGACAGGTGACAGCGACAATTTACGGCACTACTGGCTCCTAAACATTTTCTTTGAATTTGTATAAAAATACATCCGATAGGTACGGCGACACTGTCGCCGGGGACGGACTCATACCTTTATACGGCGTGCTGGTTGTTGGAGCATTGGTCAGATTGGTCCAACTTGAGACCGCAGGTCCTCGAAAGGTCTATCCTGGTAAAGGTCTGTGATGGACACCAACAATTAAGGTTATACATGGCTCTACTCCAAATTGAGTAAAACCGTAACTTCACAATAGATAAAAAATATACGTGTCGACTAAAGAACCTCGGCCCTTTTCCCGTCTGTTAATGAACGCAAATGGATCTAGGTTCGCACACGCGGGCTGCGCGGTGTGATGCCAAATGGCGTGAGGCTGCGGATTATCGTGGGTACGGAAATCCTTGGGTCGTCATCGTGCCAAAATGTTAACTGAAGATTTGACACTCACGATCCAATTTTTACTGTCATAATCAGCCTTTTAATAGACTACTGCTAAACTTAGCCTACCCCCGAAAGGGCAATTGGACACATACATCATATAAGTTCTGCTCCGTACATATGCAGATTTTCTCACGATGTTTTCATTCACCGAAAAGCCAGTGATATGGTTTTTGTTTGGCTGCACATCACGCCATTTGGCCCGATGGCATGACTGTATTTAGCCAGCTTAAGAAGTGACTCCGCCAAATCCGAGCGGAAACCAATAAATTTACGTCTCCATAACCTAACAGATACATAATTTTACTAGAGAAACAGATTAAAGTTTGACTATCGGGATCAATAAAATAAAAAAATGTAATAAATGAAGATAGAATTGTCCGCTTTGTACAACTCTATTGGGTGATATTTCCACTGCTCGGCTCTGATGGGGTGTCACCCTAAGTTTATAGAAAGGTAAACTTTAGGGTGTGCTTAGTGGACTAGATTTCTGAGTTAGCTGACATACAGCTGAGTACATAAAAGGGGATGCATTTAAAAAGCATGGTTACTTTTAACTCAGGCGGTGACTACAACTTACGCACAGGCTGTAAATTGTTAACTTCATGTAGAGAGGTATTGTTTGTCGCCAGGTGGGGCGGTTGTACCCGCAAGCTGTGTACTTCCCTATTCGCACGCTCTATCTGACGCTGAAGATTGAACAACGCGAGCGACACAAGACGGCCGAGAATATCGCTGCTGGACACTTACCTTCCACTTCTGCTGTAAGTATATTAACTGATCTTAGCTCTCACATGAGGATGATCTCTTGTTAGAAACGAAATAGCTTTACTTACTTAATAACTGGACTTTGTTGGATCGAAATTAGCGGGTAGACGCTTGATGTGTTCCTTGTTCCTTACCCAAAGGTTACAAACGTAACCTGTTACGAAGCCAAAAAAAAACATTCTGTTTGTTTGACTGTCTGATTGATTGATTAACTCTTTATTATTCACACCATAAAATTTGATACAGAGGACAAAAAACTTAAAAACTAGTGTAACAACTGGCGGTCTTATCGCTAAAAGCCATCTCTTCCAGGCAACCTTAGTCCTTCTGTCCTATCTTGTAACGGCTATATATTTTGAACCCTAACAGAAAGTAAGTTTTCATTTACACAGAAAATTTAATGTAAGAAAGGAGTAACCAAGTAAATTACAAAGAAAAGGGGTACAAACAAAAAATATTTTTTCAAATTATTTCTTTGCTCTAGTGTAATAACGGTAATACGCACAGGCGTTAAACTGGGCAAACAGGGCATAGTTATAGCATACACTTTAAAGTAAAACAAGAAATTTTAGTAATAAACATTGGCCAAGTGAAAGTCGGGCGCGAGCCAAAGATCCCGAAATGAATGAAAGAAAACATATTTTTGGGTTTCATTTACCTACGCATGAAAGCCAAATGTCACTCAAAACTGTTCGGAACACTAAGAGAAAACGCATGAGGATATGTGTAGATATGTGTAGTTTATTTCTAGCAGACATTATATTGACACAGTTCTGATTAATACCCAGGGCACGAGTAAAGTGGGAGATGGTGGTTCCACGCCGGTGGCAGCTGGTGCCGTGGAAGCTGGCCCGATAAAGGCGACGCTCCCCATGTGGCGGTGCTCCAAGATCATGCAGCTGCAGAGGGAAATACACCCCACCATACTCTCCTCCCTTGAAGGCATCGTTGATCAGGTAAACGTGTCTGCTCAAAACTGTAAAAAACACACGTTTTGATTTTAAAGTGCAATCTCCAGTTAGATACCACATTCAAATGTATGAAATAGATGTGACAAATCATTGAATTCTATTAATATAGCTGACGAACAAAAGTTACCGACATAGCCCATCGGATTAGCAAGGAAGAAGAGGTAGTGGGCAGGGCACATATCACGCAAAACAGATGACCGATGGGGCCCGAAAGTTCTCGAGTGGTGACCACAGACCGGTAAACGCAGCGTAGGACGTCCAGCCACAAGATGGACAGACGACCTAAAAGAGACCGCAGGGAAACGCTGGATGAAGGCCGCTTCCAACCGGCTCTTTTGGAGATCGATGGGGAAGGCCTATGTCCAGCAGTGGACGTCGTATGGCTGAAATTATGATGATGATAATGATGAACATAGCTAAACGTTGAAAGTATGTTTAACTGTGCAGATGGTGTGGTTCCGTGAGAACTGGTACGAGGAGATATTAAGGCAGCTGCGCGCGGGGCTCGCAAAGTGCCACGTGGTGGCGTACCACCACCGCGCCGCCGTCGCCGACGCGACCGTCACGCCGCACACGCTGCACTTCATCAAGAAGGTCGTCTCCAGCTTCGGACTTGGCATCGGCATCAGTACGTACACTAAACAACTAAACTCATACATCGCCGTAGCCCTCATTGACAACCCATAACACCCTTAGGCTGCTTATCCACCAGAGATGAGCGAGGAAGATGAGTGGTGTAGTGAGGAAAAAAATCGACCTATAGATTCATTCCGTCTCGACTCGTCTCCTATTGGTTGATTTTTAAGGTTCCGTACCTCAAAAGGAAAAAACGGAACCCTTATAGGATCACTTCGTTGTCCGTCTGTCTGTCTGTCCGTCTTTCAAGACCCTATCAAGACCAAGAACGCGTAAAGGTATCAAGTTGAAATTTATACTAAATACTTAGGTCTACGGTTTCTTTCGGCTATAAAAAAATAAAAGTTGTAAGTCAAAGCAATCAAAAGATATGAACGTTTATGTAGTATATTTTGCGATTTCACAGGGGAATCAAAACCTATAGGGTACTTGCCGTTGACCTAGAATCATGAAATTTGGCAAGAGGCAAGGTCTCATAGCACATACATAGGAATAAATCCGAAAGTTATAAATTAGAACTTATATCATTTAAAAATAATTATTTTGCTACTACAAACTTACATTTTGTAGTTGGAATGTATGGAAGAACCTTATTGTCAGTTACAAACTTAAGTTTGTCTTTCAATATTTTAACTTCAGTTAGTTTTTTTTTGTCCCGCGCTCCGATGGTTCCGTCTAACGGAACCCTCAGAGCACGAGTCGTACTCGTACTTGTCCGGTTTTTTCCTCGCACACCGCTTAGCTACCTTACACATCTCTAGTGAAAAAGCACCCTTAAAGTTATTTGTTCCCGCCACAGCAGCCATATCGCCAATTTTTTTAATAATATACTTGCTTTTGTCCTGCTCTTCGCCTTATATTAAGCGATGGTGCAGTCTACGATGGAGCATGCTTTTTATTTTTTATTAAATACTAGACTTGCATTTTACCGCCAGCTCGCCTGATGTTAAGCGATGGTGCGGTCTACGATGCACGCTTGCCTAGAAGAAACCGGTTTACCCGCGTATTGAAGACACCCAGATTGTAACTATCAGGGTAATGAGTATTTAGGCAGCGTTTTCGAGCTCGAATCGGCCGTAAGAGACAGATAGAAGGAAAAAAAATTACTGCTCTTTCGACCTTTTTTGCCCATGACGAATTTACAAGATAAGTCTAAAACGGGGTTATTGTACTCATTATGAACAAGTTTTACTCTGGGACCAACACGGAAATGGCGAAAAAAATGTTCAGGTTTCGTCTTAGTACACTTCAACTAACCGAACTAACTACGTCCTAGCTGCCGAAAGTCCGCACTCTCAATACGCAAATCGTCCCAATCTTGATTAATCTTGTGCTAGTTCTACTTTATAGTTGCTGGGCGTCCAACGCATAATATGTTCTAAATGTTTCTTGTTGTGACACCTAGGACTTCACGGACCTGTCGGACTTGGGTATTTTCTTATTTACCAATATGCGGTCACCGATCTGTCACATTGTTACGGTTAACACCACTTTAAGGTAGCATTCCGATCTTGACGACCGCGACCGGCGACAGCGGTCTAGCTCTTGGCTAGCGTAATAATTTTTTGTCATAATATTTTAAATTGTTTAATACTTTACGATTGATTTTGAGACTGCGCGCGGAAGAGGCAGCCGCGCGTGTCTGTTCAAAAATAAACCATAAAAGGTGATAACTTCGATGACCCCAACTCTACGATAAAAGTCGCCAGTGTTAACAAACCACCGGAATATGAGTCCATTAGCTTATCTGCGGATATGATTATATCGCTTGTGCGAAATTTAATTTATATTTGATAGCTATATTTTTTATGAATTGAAGGAAATAAACATACCGGTGATAAATTGGGTATATCCTTTAATAAATCTGTTAGTATTATTGCAAGAAATCTCTATTGAAGTCATAATGTCAAATAGACTATATGACAGGTAATTCATTTGTTAAAAATTTAAAAGACCAACTATTTTTTTTTATTAAATGTAAAACGTTTATTCTGGAGAGATCGGTTAATAAAGTTCTGAGATATGAGCGTTTAAAGTTTTTGTTCGGATTAGGAAGGGATGCTCTCTCCTTTTCCCGCAAAATGAGTTTCAGTATTGAGTTTCAATGGCGTACTTATAAGTGACATAATTTGTAAGCATAGTGCGCTCTCTGTCTAGCAAGATATTAAAATGATTATAATTATCTTCCTTAATTTTAACACATTTTAACTTTGTAGTCTATGATCGGCTTTCGTAAACTTATGGTCAGCTTTTTAACCGACTTCGAAAAGGAAGAAGGTTCTCAATTCGGTCCGTTTTTTTATAAGACAATAAATATATAGTAATCAGTCCGGTTGCTTATTGCGATCGTGACGGTTCCTTCACCCGAGCACCACTCTCATTTTGTATGTCTATAGAATGTCTTACAAGTATTGCATTTCCTACAGCTGTCTCCGAAAACCTCGCGCGTCGTGCGCAAGCCACGATCCAAGACCCGATCTTCCAGAAGATGAAGAACCAGTTCACGGCAGACTTCGACTTCTCGCAACCCAATGCGATGAAGCTGCAAAACTTGATACAGAAACTCAGAAAGTGGGTCAAGATATTGGAGACCAAGACTAAGATTTTGCCTAAGTAAGTTGCTATTTATAATTTGTCACTTAGGAAAACGAAAATCTCTTTGAAATAGTCTTCAAAGGTATCTTGGATAGCCCATACTGTTGGATTATACATTTATTCTGAGTATTGGTGTGCGCAATAATAATGTTAGCGGGTGGATTGCTCTGTAGTTAATCGCGCCTTCGATTGATTCAAGTTCTGATGTACCCCCCCATTAGTTACACAGACAAAAAGATATTATTCGTGTTTGATCGACATTTATGTCGCCTTGATATAGACGTTTCTAAAAAATATCTGAACAATAGTCGGCAAAAAACTACTGCACCCATTCATACCCAGGTATTTCTTTCAGGTCGTTCCTCATTGAAGAGAAGTGCCGGTTCCTATCCAACTTTAGTTTAAAGACGGCGGAAGTAGAGCTCCCCGGCGAGTTCCTACTTCCAAAGCACACGCACTACCACGTGCGAATTGCTCGCTTCATGCCGCGCGTCGAAATTGTACAGAAACACAACACATACGCGCGGCGTCTGTACATTCGTGGGCACAACGGGAAGATATACCCTTACCTAGTCGTCAACGACTCTGGCCTCGGCGACGCGCGCAGAGAAGAACGCGTATTACAGCTCCTAAGAATGCTGAACCATTACCTCGGCAAGCAGAAGGAAACTTCCAGAAGGTTCCTGCACTTCACCGTCCCTAGGGTCGTGTCCGTCTCACCGCAGATGCGCCTAGTCGAAGACAACCCTAGTTCCATATCGCTGCTCGATATCTATCGCACGGAATGTGCTAACAGGTAAGCATTTTTTTACTACATTGTAGCTGTTGTTAGGCCATAAATGAATAGTACTCGTACATATTCTTTTTACAGCTCCTATGTTACTTTGTAATTTAGCGTGAGACTGGATTATTATCGTTATCTTTTGCTTTGTTTTGCAGGGGTGTGGAATACGATGCCCCCATTGCGCGGTATTACGAGCGTCTGGCGGCGGTGCAGGCGCGCGGCTCGCAAGCCTCGCAGCAGGTTTTGAGGGACATTCTGCGCGAGGTATGACATTTAACATGGTCGTATATCGACGTGCTGCGATGTTCGCCGCTTTATAAAGTTTCGCATACGAGTAATTATTAAAGTAATAAAAATACAAAGTTCAAAGAAATAAAGTGTTCTCTCAGGCGTTAGTGCTATCTCGCTCGTATAATAAATACATGTTTTTAAGTACCAAAGTAGAAATAAGTTGTAACGTAGTTTTTATTTAAATATTAATCTTGCGTTTGACTGCCACCTCGCCTGGTGTTAAGCGATGATGCGGTCTACGATAGAGCACACTTGCCTAGAAGAAACCGATTTACTTGCAATTTGAAAACACTCAGATTGTAACTATCGCTGAACGCCATTCAGGCAGCGCATTCCACAGAATAGCAGTTCACACAATAAAAGTGGAATCAAATCGCTTCGTACGGGTTTTCGTAGTATCACCCATCCAAGTACTGACCGCGCCCAACGTTGCTTAACTTCGGTGATCGGACGAGGACCGGTGTTTTCAACGTGGTATGAACGTTGGCTTTCGTAATATCGACCATGAAGCGGTGTCGCCAGTACCATGAACCTCTGCGAGAATGCTCTTAACTGATCTTTGTTTGAAGGTACAAGCAACGATGGTCCCCAAAGGCATGGTGCGCGAATGGGCCGCGGCGACGTTTTCCTCCCCCACCGACTACTGGACGTTCCGCAAGATGCTGACTCTTCAACTATCACTCGCGAGCTTCGCCGAGTACGTGCTGCACTTGACGCGACTCAACCCTGACATGATGTACGTGCATCAAGACTCCGGGCTACTCAACGTCTCCTACTTCAAGTTTGACGTCGATGATACCACAGGTATGAATACTTGTTATTCGACTTGGGGACGATGACTGCACTGAAAACCCCCACATTGTGCACTAACCATACCATACCAACTCAGATCCTTGAAATATCAATGCATGGTTCTGAGCCGTTGGATGCTTGAAGTCATCATTGCTTTCACGCTTCGGTATACTGTGTTTTTGCTCGGTTGCTGGTCTTACCTCTGTGCATGATAATCATCCGTTTTGTTTATTCTTTGCAAAAAAGTTTCTGTAGCTCATTTGGCATTTGACAGTGACCAAAAAATACTTTGATAAAAAATGATTGAAAAGTTCTATGATAAAAAAATAAAACCCTGACAACGATATTTTATATTATTATCAACAATTTCATAATATATGTCAAACAGTTTAGATACCGTCCGGGTTTCTAAATCATGTTTTAAGCGAAAGTGAAATGGGATGCAGTAAAAAAATGTCTCCAAGTTTATGTTATGATAGGATATGTAGGATATGATGATGTCGCCTACCCAGTGACCATTCTTACACTCTAGACTCTTACTCTTAGACAACTCTATCATCATTATCATCAGCCTATCATGTTCCCACTGTTGGGTCTCAGAGAGAGATAGTGGGCCCTAATCCACCATGCTGGCCCATTGGCATGTTTAGGAATGTCTTATTTCTTTGAACTTATTGAAGTTCTTGGATATACCGGTATCCTCACGATCTCGATGTTTTCCTTTACCGTTTTTGAGCGATGGCATCGAAATTGCACAATTATACTAAATTAATTGGTGCAGGGCCGAGGATCGAACCGGTGCCAGCAGATTGTAAAGCGCACATGCTACCACTGGGCCACCATCGCTCAAAAATCTATTAACATTTATCAAAATCAGTTGTAGTGATAAAGGTGTAGACGGGAGATGCAGCCGGAAAATGCAGCGTAGGTAGGCCTCCCACTAGATGGACCGACGACATGTGAGAGTCGCTGGCATCCAGTGGATACAAAAAGGCAGGCTGTCGTTCAGTGTGGAGGTTAAAGGGGGAGGCTTATGTTCAGCAGTGGATGTCTTCTGGCTGATGATGATGATGATGATAAAGGTGTCGGTACACACTTACACAGACACATCATCCATACATGTTAACTACAACACCTTCCTTTTGACTCTGCTGCTGTCGGGTAAAAGGTGAATAGGCGGTTGCAAATCAATAACCCGTTGGTATACCAAATTTTCTTGCTTGAATTTTAATATCCTCACAATTTATTCTGTTGGGCGAATGCGGGGAATAATAATTACGATTTGAAATTCATTATTTTACATAACCGGATGACGCGAATCGCGCTACGTAGATATTTTTTTTGCTTCATTCAAGCATACTACTGATAAGAATATCCACACCGTATTGTATTATGTAAAGTTGAGATTGAAATAATAGTAAAAATTTGATTTTGATTTCGTGCTATAATACTGAGGTAAAATTGAAGAGAAACTTAACAAACAACTACAATTAATATGTTGAACAATAGGAATATAAACGGTTTTTTTTAAATTAATATTATAACTTTATTTATGATATTACATTGTAGTTTTTTTTTAAACATCCTGAATTGTGATGTATTCAAAGATGCAGTCTCTTATACACATAACACCTTCCTTGTGATTATATTTGTGTTTTGTCACCGTGTCGCGCAAGCTTAATCTGTTTTCTTTTTTTAAACTGCACGGCGAGTACTTTGTTTTATTCCACCTTGTTTATTTATTTGTCTGTATTTATACTGAATCCATTTAAAATTAACACTGCTTTTTACTTCGTGTGTTCTGAGATGCGCATACACATTATGCTTAACATTATTACTTCTGAGATCACTCACTGGTATGCATGGCATTTGACACGGCAAAGGCGTTTCTAACTGCATAGCAAATTAATTTTGAAAGTGTGCGGTGTGCGGTTTGCAGTGTGTGTCTTTTTGTGTTGATTTTAAATACAGCGATTGGTGTATGTATATTTTTTGTTCATATCATTTTGTGTGTGAAAGGTTTTTAAAATTTCTGCTTGAGTTTTGTTATATGGCATGCTCTTTGTATGTTTGGAGATTTTTTTTATACATGTGATAATTTTTAAGAGCTTAATAATACAAAACATTTTACTTTTGGCATTTAACTGGTTTTGTGATGTACATTGAGGACCGTTGATTGAAGTTTTTTTGCTTTTCGTGCACTAACAAAATTAATACATTTTGTTTTTTAGGGTTCCGTAATACTACAAGGAACCCTTATAAGTTCGTTCTGTCCGTCCGTCCTAATTCTTTAGAAACTTCTATAGTTCTTAAGGTAAGTGCCTAAAGCTGCAGAATTACAGTTTTGGTGTATATAAATATTTTTTTAGTATATAAATAACAAAATTTTATATTTTAGGGGTGGCTCTAGTACATATTGTGAAATGGGAATGAATGAATTTTTTCGAAGTTCCTCCTCGAGAGTCGTTGAACAGGTATTTTGAAATGAAGGGAAGATTTCATAAATCACTTTTTTATGAAGCGTATTCTTTGCGAAATATGGCCCGTCATAGTTGCAAAAAGAATGTTGCAAAAAGAATGTTTTATAAGTAGTTTTCTCTTTGACTAAACACTAAAAAGTATATGTTATGTCGGGATGATACATCTCTGAAATTTGTCTAAGTCCACAGTGGTTCGTTCGAAACGCTATTGCGAATAGTTTCATTCTAATTATGTAGCTTAAGTAATTTTAAAGTAAATTGGAAAATACTATCTATTATAACGGAACCCTATCATATGCGTGTCTCGACACGCTCTTGATCAGTTATTTCTTTTGAATTTTCTTCTGCCAACCTCATGGGAAGGTATTTGGAAAAAAAATACGTTTCTGTGGCTCCCGAATTAGCTTACTTAGCAACAAACGCAGGTGTAGATATTTCGGACGCTCTCGGGGAAAAACAAGATAACATGACTTATGTGTGAAAAAATTTTAGATAAGTAAAAACTAACAGTTTTTTGACCACTCATCTACGTCTTGATGATCGATTGGAATCCTTGATCAGGTGAGCTGGACTGCAACCGGCCCGTTCCGTTCCGACTGACGCCCAACATTTCGGAACTCCTCACCAACATTGGCATCACGGGCCCGCTGACAGCCTCCGCCATATCAGTGGCACGATGTCTTGTCACACCCAACTTCAAGGTAAATTAAAGGTTCATCCAATGTCAAGTTTTTGCTGTCGAGAATATCTCGCGCGAAAATAAGGCTGTCTATTGGATTTATTAATAAGACATTATTAACCCTAATATTAGGGTTTGTATACGTTTTCTGCTTCTTCTATATCATCTATTAGTGACTTCAATTAGTTTTTGGCTTTATAAACATAAATTGGTATGAAAGTACGCAACAATGATCAAGTTTCTCTGTAGTTATATTATTGCACAAGGTTCTCATAAAATTAATTGAAACGTTACTATGTAAAGCAATTTAAAGTATAAGTATAGGTGTTCCTAAAATGGAAACTAAATTGTATTTAACCTACATACCTACATTCATGCTGTAATAATAATAGTAGTTAGGAGTAACACAATTGTTTATGAATAAGATACGCCCTTATCAATAAACAGCTCGCGACTTGCATAAATCATGACAAAGCAATCATAATTGGGTCAATAATATTAATATAGATTTAAGGTGGCAACTCAGCCACTAATTTTTACACACAAAATTACCTTTTTTGTTTTATCCTGTTATCCTACCAGTGTCACATAGTTAAGGTTAAGCTGTTACCAGAAAATAAAATAAAAATGGAATAATGTTTTTTTTTCCTATACTTTAGTTTGATCTATACTCCACAAAGGTATATGTAGTTTTTTTTGGTTTACACGCAAACAGTACATTTTATAGTATACGATTATTAGATGTCCTTACTTTTCGAGTTTTGCCAGGTCAAAGTTGTATAATAATAAGGTGTAGAGTTTTTTAAATTTAATAATAAGCTTGCGTTTGACCGCTACCCCGCCTGATGTAAGCGATGACGCGGTCTGCGATGGAGCATGCTTGCCTAGAAGAAACCGATTCGCTCGCGACTTGATGACACCCAGATAAGCGCTAAAATACAGTGTTTAGGCAATTATTCTGGTTTGTAAGTCCAGAAAAGAAGAAGTCTAGAGATTGAAACTTATCGCATAAGTAATCGTTTCAAAGGAGCATGTTTATAATTATTTATTTTTTTGGCAAAGGTCTATACCATTGTTTTGCGCAGACTTGAACAGTGTAGTGTAAGGTATATAAAATGTAGTCAATTGAGATTGATTGTTCTACTAATCTTACACAACTTGTATCATAAAAATGCCTATCGATTGGTCTGTAAAAAGTAAGGCCAGAAATTCAACTAAGGGACCGTCCATTAATTACGTGAGGCTTGAAAGGGGCGGGAGGGGGTTTAGCAAAAATCACGAAATATCACAATAACTAAACATGGGGTTGCAAAAAAAAAAAACGCGTGATTAATGGACGGCCCCTAACAGCTAGCACTAGCTATAGATTATTTAAAATTTTAGTCATGATATTTCAGATCTCGCAAATGAGTTATCACAAACTCATGGTGGATATTGTTACAGATCCAATCGATACTACGAACAATATTACGCGACGAGATGGTCACCGGCTACAGAAAACGCCTGGAAGATAAGTCAGGGTTGCCCGCCGCTGGAACTTCCACTGAAAATAAACCAGTTGAGATGGACAACGAGACTATCATCAACATGGTCAATAAAGCTGTGACCGTTATCATGAATAGACTGAATTCCCTCGCTGTATTCGATGGGCCGGACAGCAAGGTGGCAACCCTGGTAACCGCCGCGAACAGTCATGACAATCTATGCCGCATGGACCCCGCGTGGCACCCTTGGCTTTAATTATTTTGTCTATTTCTTGAATAGGCTATTGGACAGGTGTTTGATGTGTTAAAAATTACAGGATTAGTGAAACATATGATTAAATGTAATATTTATACTGAAGAAATTCTTTAAATCGGATTATAATGTTCTGAGATGTTATTGTTTAAAGTATTTGGTAGGAATACTTACGAAGGGATGATCTATCCCTTTATTGCAGAGTCAGTATCAGTTTTTTAAATATAGTGCGCTCTCTGTCTAGCAAGACATTAAAATGCATATATTATTTTCCAAAATTTTGAAATCATTTTAATTATGTTTTCGGTGATCGGCTCTAATTATAGTCATCTTTTTTTTACAAGACAATAAAAAATAATCAGCCCTATTGTTGGTAGCCTATTGCTGTTTTTATATTTGTAACCACAGACATATATCTAAGTAGACTGTAAGCAGAACACAATTCTGCTACGAATCTAAACGAATGCAAATTTAATTTAAACAATTTTTTTTTATTTGATTTTATTTCTGTTCTAATAAACACTCATGAGCGCGCGCGTTAAATCTAATATGTATAGGAAAATCTATTTCACGTGAGACCGGCCTAGCCAAGTTTGGGGCCCACTGTTAAGCCAATTATAACCTATGTTAGACACAATTGATGACTATGTATAACTACGATGTGATAATATAAAAGAGTTAATATAAGTAGAGTTCAGAAATAAATATTATTTTACTTCACAAGCGGTCCAAACTGTATGAAAACTAAGCTTTTCAAATTTTTCGTACCTAAAAGTACTTACCTGTAAAAAGAAATATCTTTATTCGGTAGGCCAACTGTATTTGGAGTATTCTTACAACTCAGTATTGCACTATTACCCATTTTCAAACTGACACGTGTTGTCGCGGCACCGATTGAGCAGACTGATTTTAGCCGGACTCTACTACGCCAATTTATCGTAGTTGTATTGGAAATATGACATGAAAGGTAGGTCGACTTGTGGCGTCTACTTGGATATAGGTCTGTGTTTGTAACACATGCTGGCGAACACGGTGTAAATGAAGTGCTACAATAGTACTTCATCAAACTTCCAATCATTTGATACAGGTTGGAGGCCGTCCATTAATCACGTGATGTCTTTTTTGCATTTTTAAATCCCTTGATACATGGTGAGGTTTAAGACTAACCCCCAAAAAAATCACGTGTATTTTTTAGTGCCAACAAAGAATCTTATTTTTTTTATATTATCTTTAAATACGGGTATAAAGTATAATCTAATTTTATTCTGAAATTAAGGACCATGACAAAAATGTCTAGACAGAAAGGTTGCAGGTTGTTTTTGATTGGCAAGGCACACCACACACCGCTTTTCGGATTAGAAATCGCGCGTTTGACGAAATAATTAATACACGTGATATCTTACTACACCCACCCTTGTGATATTTCGTGATTTTTGCTAAACCCCCTCCCCCCCTTTCAAGCCTCACGTGATTAATGGACGGTCCCTTGCTTAGATAGTTGGAAAGTACTTTTGGGACAATTTCTTTTATCCGAGTATACTTACATAAATAGTCACTGTGGGTTGCTGCTATTTCAATAGATTAACGAAAGCGATCAGTTATTATTTGTTATTAATCATTGTTATGTCAGAGCAAGTTATGAGTTTAATTGAGATTCAATAGTAAGCAGTTATCGAAACACGTGAAACATTGTTTTAAAAGGTTGTTGTTCCGAAGCGGACATTTTTGATTTTTGGAGCAATAGATAAGATCTGTTATTAAGTATGCTAATTAAACGGATGTGTGAGTGATCTGTGATCTCGAGTAATAAAAGTGATGATGATGATCATCGGCTCGTTTTATTTGAAACCAGTCCGGCTCCCTACTCACCTGCTCACATGTGAAACGAACGGATTGCAAGTGCGTCGGTGACTATGTACCTGCATAGGTGAAAGTATACCGTCAAGTGCGACAAGTAACGAGTGCATACCCTCGCCCCGCGCGTCCCTCCTGTCTATCCCCTCTAACCGCGGCGGCGGCGCACCAATCTCACTCGATCGCTAGAGATAGTAAAACTGATTTCATCATGCTAACAATGGGAAAGAAAGTGCCATAATTACAGGAACTGCCAGTGAAGCCGCGGTGGCGCAATCTCGGAGGAGTTTGTTCATCTAGCTACATTTGGTCCATCATTGTTCTGTTCCTGTTATCCGGTTTCAGTAACACGGATATGATTTATAGCAGCAGTTGTTGGTTTTGGCTCACGTTGTAGTTGTTTGTTTTTACATAACAAACTATCACATTATTCATCTTTCCTAGGAATCGGCCTGAAGCCCTTTGAAAACGAAGATACACACTATGCATTTTGCAAAGCATGTGCGTTTAGTTTTTTCTAAATTTATAGAAGCCTAGAAAAAACGCATCTAATTGCGTATGGTAAGGCGTAAGCAAACGTACCCACAAAAGAGCATTTTACTATTAACATACTTTGAAAATTAAACCACTTAAGATAGTATACTTCATGAGCCATAATCATTGAAAAGGCAGAATAAGATCGAACGACGATACCTGGAGTAGTAGAGTAGACAACGCAGTAGTCTGGATTAGTAGTGTCGTATAATAAAGGATTCAGTGTCCTGTGATGGATGAGGTCGGGACGGGTCCTGTGACGGCGGCGGCGGCGTCTCGTTGCTAAGCGGGAGCGGCGGCGGCGCTCGAGCGGGCGCGCGCCGGGCGGCCACGTCGCGCGCCGGCCGCCCGCCCCTAGCCCGCCGCGCCGCGCGCCACTCAGTCCGCCGAGCGGCGTCGCGTTATGTGCTGGTGTACCGCATCTATCAACGCTCCACCGGCGAGTGTCCGACCTCTGTAACCGACCGTTTATGACATTCGACAACCCCGCCCTGTGCATTTTTCCGAGTTGCATTTCGATCAGTGCGAGGAGTACGTCGGTCGCGAGCGATCAGACTTCGCCGACGGCGGTGCCTCCGCCTGCGTTTATTTATGTTGTCGTTTTGGTGTGGTGAATATTTGTGTTGTACGGACGATAACCGTATTATCTGTGCGATCAAGTCGAGTGGATATTTTTAACAATCTACGGTTCTCTAACGAAGGTGAGTGAGTTTTCCTATTCTGCGAATGCTGCTCATCCGGACGGAGGTGGTTCGACTGGCCGCTACGTGGCGACCGTCTTCATCAATACGTTCCGGAATGCCCCGTACTGCGCGCAATCGTAGCGAAAATTGTCTACTTGCTCATGTCGTTTTTATTCATGCATTTAACGTTTCGCTACGAGAGTCCGCTAATAATGTGCCTACGTCTACACTGGTCGTAAAAATTCCATTCTTAGAAGACGCCATCAATTTACTTTAACTAGAGGGATACGCGTTGCAGGCTAGCCGAGTGACTTTTCGGCTTTACTAGATTCTTGTTAGAATATAATCGGTCCTATCCCACTATACCATATGGTGGACGGAAGCGAGTGGAAAAGAAAACATGGAGGTGAGCGGCGCGGGGCGGTGCGCGGCCGGTCGAGTACTTGGGCGACCGCATTCCATATGGGATGCCGGATTATACGCAATGTCAGTGTGACTAGAGTCGAGTCGCTCTGTTGCATTGCACTGGTGGAACCAAGCATTTGCAACAGTTCGCTCAGGACTAGACAAAATGTAGAGAGTTACGTGGAGTTTCCTAGAAATGTATTGATGCGTCGCCCGCAGTTTCCCACACCCACTCAAACAAGAAGGTACCCCTATCCATCTCGAGCTGTCATTTTTCAAAGGATGATTGCAACCACACTGCTCACGCTTATCTTTTAATTAGGGTTTCTCGGGTTTTATGTGTGCAACTATAAATCACTACTGCCTATAGCTATACCTAAATGAAATTTCTTTTGTTTTTGAAGTAGATTTTTTTTCTCAATACCAATTATCACAGGAGGAACTCTGTTGTAGGGCAGTATACTTCAGTATACATTCCTGATAAATGAGTATCTCAGTTGACATTAGTCATGATCTCGTATAACGAGTGTAATGAGCTCGATAGTGCGCGCTATATTTCGAAACGCGTCCGTCCTCGCTTCCGCTGTGTGACCCACAATTTGTTACAAACATTCTACGTACCTACCATTAAAGATTCAAAAGCAAACATGCATCAAATCTAAATAATTAATAAATATGCCGATATCTCATTTTTTTACCATTTAACTCCTACACAAACAAGTTTACGTAAGCAACAAAAATTTTGAAGTCTTTGTCTTTCGACTTGATGGCTTAAATCAACTAGTCAATTAGATACCTACCTATATCATCGTTTTTTTTTGTTGGTTTTATGTAATCCAAACGAAACCTGTATACACAATGGTCCCAATCAGGGTTGGGCAGTATTTGAATTACTTGTAACTAAAATACGTAATTGAAATACAAATACGTATTTGGTATTTGTATTTTAATTACTTCCTTAAAATGTAATTTGTAATTCGTATTTCAAATACTTGAGGCTTCAAAATACATTTTAACATTAAAATACATTTTAAGTGTAAGCTCAAGGGTTCGTCTGAAAACCGGCGCTGATAGTCGTTGACTATCAGCATTAATGCTGAGACGGACCCATTCGACACTGAGTGTATCCTTTAGATATAAGTTTTTGTAAAGGTGTCGAATACAATTTATTTTCTTTCTTTCTTTCTTTCTTTCATTTAACCTTCATTTAGCGATCGTGAGTGTGAGTGCGAGGCGACATTATAATGATGGTAAAGCAGCTATTAGAGTTGGCTACACTGCACCTGTATTTATACTGTACGCTATGACTACGTCAAAATTGGCCAACAAAACGCAAAAAAAAATACGTCAAATTGTCAATGTCAAGCTAAGATGTCAAGTCATAACGGTTTTTTTAAAACTTTAAAGTTTTTTTCACGGAATAAATGAATAAATAAAGCTTCTGTTCTGTGTAGAATACAAATTGTATTATTAAAGTTTGTCGCGACGGATGATCAAAATCCCTCTGCATGTACGTCGTCTACGATGCCGGACAACGGTGGCGATGGAGTGAGCCCGTGCTTTTCAGCCCATGCTGGTCTAGATTACTTATTTTGTATTTCGTATTTCAATTACAAATAGCTAAAATACTGTATTTTGTATTTTATATTTTAAATACTTTACTTAAAAGTATTTTGTATTTCGTATTTTAATTACTTGCGATACAGTATTTTTTAATTTGTATTTCAATTAAAGCAAAGCATGTATTTTGCCCAGCCCTGGTCCCAATTGCTTGCAACTGAGTTGATCAAATTGTGTTTTAACTGCTTAGGTAACAAAATTCGTTTATCACGTAGCGTCCGGGTCTAGGGTCAAATTCACACAATCTCAGTGACCTTTAATCTCGTTTCAGATAGCTAAAGCACGCTCCTTTGTGTCAATTCTCAGAATCACAACCATATCTTATTATGTATTTACAGCTGCGATAACTTCTTTACTATGTTTGTTAAATGTCAACTGCCTAACTCACAGGGGTTACAGACTAGATATGAAACAATTATTTCATGTAGAATTATCATTTAACCTTTCCCATACCTATAAGGACCAAGCTTTCATTATTATGATTCTTATGTTTACACGAGTCCTTGACATTCAAAACAACTTTTATATTTAGCTCAAATGTGATTGCATTTTAAATACCGGATTTGGACATAACGACTTTTATTATTAACCTGACATTAAAAAATTTAATCACGTCAGCTTATTTAGGTAGTGTACCTACCGGGTAGGGTTATATAGGTTTTGATAATCGGCCAAGCGAAGAGAGGTCTCAGATTGAAATGGGACAAGTCAGCGTTTCTATGTACCTATGTTTGTATAAATAATTGTCTGACGACTTGCATATCGTTGATCCGATCCTAATGAAATTGTGTAGGCAAGTAGTTCATATCAATGCAATTTTTAAGTTCTAATTAGTGCTAAATCGGTCAAAGGTTTGCGACGATAAGAGTCGTGGAGTCTCAGTTCGGCCGAACAACTAGTATTATAAACGAGAACCTAGGTACTGATTTCTACAGTCTGTTTAGTCTACATCTGGGTCTTACAAAAGTTTCCTTTGTATATGTCTGTCATCTACCCGTATACCTCCTAAAAGTATCCATTATTCTTATAGTGAACACTCCTCCTCACTTCATGTTTATTTTCATGAATCAAAGTAGTTTAGTTCTTATCATCGACGCCTTTCGTTGGCTCTACGAAGTACGAACACGACCCTCTATCATTCCCAATGAACACTCATTTCAAATTGAATCACATTCAATTACCTACGTAGTAAATCGGTCAGGATGTCAGCTTGGAGCTGCTTTTGTGGGCAGCTGCTGTATCTGCGTCTTATTTCTTATTCAAGTACCTGTAGTACTTGAATTCTTTTAACTGTGTACCAATTTGGTACCTACGTATTGCTGAAGTTCGCTATATTGATGAGCCCAGAGCTTTGACGTCATTGGGGGCGTATCGTTTTATGTTGCGAGTCGAATAATGTTAGTGATGAAAATACAAAGAGGATATAGGTATAATAATCAAATTCCATGGTCAACCTTTCCTTCTCTCAACAGTATTGCACGCCTTTGTCGTCGGGTTACATTGTACTTTACTTACTATTTAGATGTTTGGCTCTTGTATCCGATCTCTGTTGAAAAGCCATTCCAAGCTACTTATTCTGTATCCTTTTACCTACGCATTTTGGCGCTCATTGGTATTCCATAAAGCGTTTTATGGCTGACTAATTGTGATATGAGACAGCCTCTATTTGGCGAGGCCTTGGTAGGTGATGTGTAGGAGCATAGCAAAGCAGGTAACGGTTCTGTCGTGTTTGCAGAGGCAGGGTATGGGTCCGTGTGTGCGTCCGCGCCGTTCACTCAAACACACAGGCGCAGAACGTTCACGCTTGCGCGGCCGTTGAACCGAATACCCGAGGAATTTCTCCAATGCGCAACGCCGTCGCCACTCGTCGCTTAGCAGGCACAGAAGAAAATTACCTCAAATGGAGGGAGTTGTGCAGAAATTACCAACAGTTCATCATCAAATTCCTAAGGAACCTATCTTACATTCTTTTGTGTTCTAAACAAATAGGTACATAATAGGTATATGTAGTTAATCGAAATCTAACCGCTTTACGATGAATCTTGGTTATACCTATTTGGCCCGAAATTGCTTGCCACTGTGATGGGTATAAGGATTTTTTTAATTTAAAAGATCTGTTATCCTGGGAGAAACTGGAGGAAAATTGTTCCGTCCTTTAAGTATCTCTAGGGAAAGCTTAGGGGAATAGATGGTTACATGCCGATGTTTCTTACATAGGTTTCTCTGCAGTGTACCTACAATGCACAGGTAGGGTAGGTACTCTATGTACCTAATACCTAACTTTAAAAGGGCCTTAATCGCTACTCTCTTACTCTCTTACTTCAATCGTTATAGAAGGTATTAGTTTTGTAGGCAGCTTTGTCCTTGGCGTTTGAGCTGTACATTATGTACATGTACCTATAGTACCTACGTAACTAAATATTTTATGTCTCGGTGATTTGTCGTGGACACGTGTGCCGTTGATATCGCAACAGCCAGCATACCAGGGCGCGGTCAGCCTGTGTTACTCCAATAGCGAATAAATTTCCACTTGTTTCCTCTTGTTAATCGATCTAAAGTTTACTAGATAGGTCTTCGATCAAGAGATAGGCACGTACAAATCAACTTTCGAGCCCATGCAGTTTTTAGGAAACATTCCAGAATTTGTCAAATCCATACTGTACAATAGTTTCATGTATTCCCTTATACATACACACTTAATAATTGTAGGGCCTCTTGGTGTTGGCTTCTGCCCCACCAGTGCCTATCAAATGTCCGGGCTAGATCCGAGAGTAAAGTAAAATAAATTAAAACAGGCAAATCAAATTATCATTAAAAAACATGATTACCTACTGATCTAACTGGAAGACTTATCGTAAGTCGTAAGACATTAATGTCGTAGAGTCGTCTATGTACTGTATGGTACATGCATGAATACGGCATTTATTTATTACTTATATAATTGTAATTGCATAACTTAACCGCTCAATTCTTTTACGATTAGAGATTCTAGTGGTTTAGTATCATTGCTTCGTTGGTAATTCGCTAATAAAAGATTGCGTCACTCAACGTTCACTTTTAGTGTGTCGAAACTATGCATGAGTTGCACGTTGCACAAACATCCGCATCGAAAGACCGAATTGACGTCTTGGCGACAATCACCTATGAGTCCGACGACTTCGATAAATATCGCTTAGTTTATGTTGTCATTCTTCACGTGGAGCTTACATTAGTGTTGACTCCGCTGTTCAAAACAAAAGCAGAATAAAGTTTTATTACTAGTCGCACATTTTTTTAATCTAGTAGTATCACGCGCGCCTGGCTATTCTTGGCAACGATATAATGTTTTATTGCAACAAGCCGATGCAGTTTCATTGTTATTCAGTACTTGACTCACCTTCACCTATGGTTGAAAATAACAAAGGATTAGTTTTCGGCATAACCGTGGTGGTTGTTTTACTATGGATGCTTAAAAATAGTGTAGAATGTTGGATAAAATAAGGCCTCGGAAGGTTGGTGGTGGTGGCGGCGGGCGAGTGAACGCGGCGACCTTGGGCCCGCGCTGGCCCGCGGACGTTCGTTGAACGCGCCGCGCTCCGCACTCGCACACAACCCGTTTGCGACTCGATTACTCGAAAAATTATTTTGATCCTACTTTACTATCTGGGAAATGACACTGGTTGTGATAAATATGCTAATCTCTGTAGAAAATATAAATAACTCTTGAAGGGGTCTTCATCATAATCATCATCAGCCTTTCATGTTCTCATTGCTGGGACACGGCCGTTCTCACAGAGAGATAGAGTCATAGAGAGAGAGAGAGAGGGGATGGGCCCTAATCCACTATGCTGGCCAAGCACGTTGGTGAATGTCTGAACTTTTGAGTTTCTTGGACATATTGGTTTCTTCTCGATGTTATACCTAGGTCCTTAACCGTTTTGGAGCGATGGCATCGAAAAAGACTTATAGAATAGAATAGAATAATACATATTTATTTACCAAAATAAGTACAGAGAGACTTACAATAGTCAATAATTGATGAGACCGGGAATACCTAATTCTCTGCTCATATTAAATTCTAACGAGCAGAATACTACGTCTTTTTCTTGTTACAGTTCCTTGCACACCTTTACTACTCTTAGAATTGCTAGAGGTGGTTTACCACTCCATTCCAAATTACGTTCATACGAATACAATGGAGCAATTAATTATAAAATCCAAAACAAAAGGTTTTGAAGTCGGCTTGTCAGAATACACATATATTACACCAAAACATGTGACGTGTGTAATGTATGGCTGCATTATTTTCGCAATGGTGGGTGCGTGGGGCCCCGCAGGCGCCCGCGCCGACGTCGCCGGGTCGGACGCGCGAACATTGACCGCGCGCACACACGAGACCGCAAAATAAGCTCTGTAATATACCCGAATAAATACGAAGCTTACTTACCCCTGGGTCTCCGACCCCGAGCATTTCTCGTGTAAAATCTACGTGACTTCTACATATTTTTACGGATTTTATTTAGCTGCGCCCTCTCTTTTTATGTTTGTTGCTCGTAGCGTAATAAAAGTTATCTTACCTACCTCCTATTAGGTACAATTTCTGAACTCGCGTATTTATGTAGCTTGTAGAACTGGTTGCTGCTGAGAAAAATGAAAGCGACGTCACCTTTACCGAAGTGCCGCTTTTATATTCATGCCTGTCATGTAGCAAACCTGCTTTGAGCAAAGTTTAGACGTCTCCGGCAAAATGGTAGGAATAAGTATGAAAGCAGATACTACTTGTATCGTGAATATTCATAGGGAGAACTAATATGAAATGGTACAAGTCGTTTTAAATTCTCAGCGTGTTCATAAAAGCCTTGCGTTTGTTTATTGCCGACTTTTGATGTTCATCGCAGATTTATAGTTGGCAGTATAAAGATGCATTCAAACAGGATGCTGGCGGATTTTCCTTGTCCATCACTCGAAGCGCGCCGGAGCCGTCGAGTTCTTGTGCGTTATTAGGTACGTCGAGATACTTGGCGATACTGGCGATTGGTACCTGTACCTAGAATTTTCTTAGCTTTGTTTTTCTTTTCTTTTTCTGCGCTCAATGACCAGTTTCCTCTTTCGCATGTTAACATTATTAAAGATAAAAAATCACCGAGTGAGAACTAAAAAAACCGATTGGGCATTATCTTTAGAATAACAAATAAGTAGTATAAAGCAATTTTCGTGTTGATATTTTATAAGGTGGCGGAGGAGATAGAAAAAAACCCTCAAACATTACCTAATCTACTTCAAAGACGTTGATATGTGCGAGTGAGATAGCCGTGCGCTTCTAGCTGCCCCATAATTTTATTGTCTATCGGGACTTATCGCTTAGGTAACTGTTTTTCTAATACTAAAGAAGAGAAAAGAAGATTGTCGATTTATGTGACGAGCGTAAATGGGCAAGCCGGTAAATGTCGATGTAGGCGACTGTATCACGATCAAATTGAAGACTTGTTGAGAAAAGACCTCGGCAAAAGTTTCCGTAACCGAGGAGTTTGTATAAAAATACTCATGAAAGTAGAAGAAGCGAAAGATGTGTGTCAGGATCGAAGCAAGTGGAGAGATGTGGTCTCTTTGTACCCCAATGGGAAAGAGGCGTGACTGTATGTATGTCATAGGTAGGACAGACGTACAGACAGACAGACATCGTAGGCTTAGTAATAGGGTTCCGTTTTTACCCTTTGGGTACGGAACCCTAAAAATCACAATAAGACTTGTTCAAGATTTTTGTCGATCGACCGAAATATAACGTAACTTGTTTCGACCAGCGAGCATTTAGATCAAGATCTGAATCACAATTATAATTGTTATTGAAATCCGGGACATAGTATTTTCGCCTCACAGAAAAGCATTTTGGAACTCGTTTTGCTTTAAATTCTTGTCTATATTCAAAATATTTTTTTAAATCATTAACGAAATATTATTTTAAATAATAACTCTGAGAAAAGCCCTGAGTCCCAGCAGTGGGAACATTATAGGCTGAAATAATGATGAACAATATTAATATGTATTAACAAAAACCTAATAATACAAGCTTAAGTCCTACTTATATATAGGCGTTAACGGAATAAAAGTAATAGATATGCGCGCATATAAGTATAAAATTGGTAACCGTAAACGAACCGAAATCGGCTTTATGATGAGTCATAAACACAGTTTGGATAACGTAAGAAAATTAATTGAAATGTCGTCGGTTGTGTAAGGAGTTACGAATTTTTACGTGGTAAGATTAGGCGTCATCGTGATGAATATTGAATAACCCTTCAGTTGACAGGCTCTATCTCTACTCTACATAGCTGTTATCTGTAAATACTGTTTTAAATAATATGTCCTATCTAATATGGCCTTCTTGCTGCAAGGGCCTTACGTCTAGCTGTTTAAAGCAATCCAGTTTAGGTGATGAAAAAACCGTATCTGGGCGCGTTAAGGTTCACGTTCGCGTGATTTTCCGAACTGCGCGGTTTTATCGTTAGTTTGAGACCGCGTAAAGAGTTGGGCGTAAGGCCCCAGGATAGCATAAAGTTTCTGTACTGTTTCTAATAAAATCGGCGCTTAGGCTAGCCTGCGACCTCGATCTTGCTACAATTAGGATTCGCAATTGAATAGTTAGTAGTATGTTAGTGCAATTGATTGGCCGACATAGAAGCGGCCGATACCAGCTATGTTATCGCCACCGATAAGCAAAACCCCATTAGATTGCACTAACCACTTTCTTTATCAAGGCAAACAAATACCTGCACGAGTGTGACAACGTTCAGTAAGGCTAGGTAGACAATGATTAAGGGCGCGCTTACCGGCTAGAGCTATCTTCGCACATTTTAATTTTTTTTACAAGTTTTTATTTGACTTGCCCTAATCTATATAGGCCGAAATCTTGCAACTGCATTTTACACCAGTTATCTTCAACAGATTGAGCTGAAATTTGACATATTATGTATACACTTATGTAAGTTCGGTGACAATGCAATGTTATGGTACCGTTGAGCTGGTCTGATATAATAAAGACAGAAGGTGGCCATATGAACTCCTACACCAAACGATGTAACCCCGTCGAGTTTGGTTTCGTCGGATTTGTCTTCACAAGCACTTTGGTCCTAGATTATGAACAAACGCTTAAAAGCGCGTTTAAAAAAAAGGTTTTTTTAATTACTAAAAATAAATTTTTAAATTGCTACGTAGTAATTAAAAAAAAAAACAATTGAGCATTCTTATAAGGATAACATTGCAAACGTGTTAAAGTAATTTTTATGATGATAATTGATGTTTTACTTATAGGAAAAAACTTTTTTGTTGTTGTTTTTTAATTCGATCTCTTCCGCCACTCTTTAAATTATCTACTCGAAACCAATGCAAGGATTTCTGTTGGGATGATACAGCTAACTCTACGGCTTCGTTCGTTCGACTTTTTCTATAAACACCAATTTCTGAACTATGAATGTGACCACAATTATATTGGATTTGGCTACGTGTCGACTATGCGTGTCGCGACACGCGTATGGACACGCATGGCAGGGCCCTTGGCCAGATTCTCACTCAGTGATTCTTTATCTTCAAAGAAAAGTGAACGCGCCCTTAATCCGATGTTCAAGAGAGTTGATTTAGCCCTGCCTTTTTACAGAAATAATTTATCAAGATAAATACTTAGCTGTGACACACTTATTTGATATTATTGTCACGTTTGTGATATCATCTGGGTGATCATAGCCGACAATTTAATGCCCTTTGATCACCCGTGAATATAGTCACCTAGTTGGCCATAGGCGACTCCATTAAAATTATAATTTCGCTATCTATAATTCACCTGTAAATTTTAATAATAATTGTTTCAAATAGACAACGTAAAGTATCAGTTTATTTATTACTTACTGAATTTATAATCAAAAGGTAACTCATCCTAAATTAAAATATAATACTTATGAGTCATCATTCCTTTTATTTGATTTAAAATTAGTTACAGGTAAAATAATAATACAATAAATATCTAGTTAACCTTTCCTCCTCGGGCTATCAGAAGCTCATTGCCAGGGATTAATACTGCAGACACCTTCCAAAGCGTTTTATTTATATAACACGGGAATTACTCTCGTAAGATTAAGCCGGTTACTCCGACTATAGTTTCAACCGCATTAGGCGGTCTTTTTCAAGGTGAATGCACGCGCGTGACTTGAGTCGGAGTAGTCGGCTTAATCTTACGTGAGTAATTCCCATGTTATATAAATAAAATGTGTGAAAACCACGTCAGTTTCCATACCTTCCAAAGCTTTAGTCATAACCTACATGAATCAAATGAAATCAAATATTTATTTATTGACATTAAAACTATACATATACTTAACAACCTAGAACAAAATAGAAATGAACAAAGTATTTATTGTCTACTAGGGCCAAATTTTATATGTTTTAAATAACAACAATCATCGGCATACGGTAGTAGTTATCAAACTTTCCAAATAAAAGGAAACGTGGTATCACTTGATAAAAGGGAGGAGATGTAACAAGTGGTGCAGCGACGACGAGGCCGGGGGGTGCGATCGATAGGGGTAGCTTGGAGGGGTGCCTCCCCATGTGCCCACGTCAGCTGTGCCCGGGGCGGCGCGCTCGCCCAGCCTCCGGCCCGTCCCGACGCAAATAGCATCAGCCTCCACGTCGCATCCATCGCTTCTTACATGGCCCATAAATAGACCATACAGCTAAAAACGTATTAATAATCTAATTTAGACGCAGACTGTCCCGTTTTGACGCTAGGTAATTACTTTTATAGCTCGAGTCTTAAAATAATATGTTTAATCTATTTCATTATAAGTATATCATTCACCTGCGAGAAATATTATGATGATGTTATCTTTGACATTGTCGTACGGCATTGATAAATATTATGAACAGTTATATCTGGTTGACTGAACTCGTTCACGTTTTATAATGTTATGTCTAGAATCAGTTTGCTAGTATAAAACTTAACTATCAACATGGATAAAGAGTTATGTTTTAGTGTAATTTAAACGCATAGTATCCATTAGCTATTGCATGCAGGTAAAACGGCGCCATGGTTGAATCGATGAAATAGCTTAAATATTTATTTCTATTGTTAATATAATAAGACAATGTGTACAAACAGGAGCTGATATCTGGCTATAGGGCGCCCAAGATACAGTCTTTACCTAGTTTGGGGCTCATTGGTATAATTTCCTTGCGGCTAGTAAATTGTTTATTAGTAATTATTTTGATAGTTAATATAAATACTTAGGTGAGTTAGGGGTTGAATAAATTATTATTATTATTAGTTATATAATTATAGTTTTGTTTTATCCTGCACAATCGTACCTATGTCGTCGAGTTGCGACCTCTAACGGTTAAAGTCGCTGTATTTTCGTCCACAGCCACACGTTTATCAATGAAAACAATCTGATGCAAACGCCCAGAATAACTCACGTGATTCGCTTCACAAAGTATTTCAGTGTAACGATGCTCGATGCAGGGAAAGTGTGATTTATCTCTGTTTTCTAACGTATTACGATCGCAAACGCCCAGCAAATAGCATGTACCTAAATGAGTAATGTTTGAATTTTTGTTTCATAATAATTAGTGCAAGCTGTATACTTTAGTACCTAGTAGGTATCGTTGTGGTATTGATAACTGAGTACAAAACTGTTCTCTGTATTGTCACAGAATAAATATTACTGTATTGTTGCGAACGGAGATTAAATGAGAGTTAGTGACTCCAAAATAAATTAACTTTATAATACTGTTAAGCCCTATCAATTTTAACTCATTTTTTACGAAAATTAGGACTCGTATGAAGCTGCGTGACAACGCGTGAAATATTTACTAGGCCCTATTTGTCTGTTTGTTATCTTTTCAAAGTCAAACAGTTGAACTGATCTTTATAAAATGTTATAAGGAAATATAGAGCGCGCAGTGCGCGTTCCGAATCCGCGAAAAATGAGAACTAAAACGGCACACAAAAACAAAACATTGTGCCAAGTGTACCTACCTACTAACAGGTCTTATTTATGGTACTTTCCATTTTAGAATATGCAGGACAAATACCAGGTGCGAAGGTTGCAGATAGTGTTTTTCGTATAGCTACAAAAAATTATACTATTTACTTTGTTATGAAAACAAATAAATTAAAAAACAATACTTCGAGACTACCTACATACGTACAAACTTAAACGAAAAAGTAGAAAATTACAGTTAAAACAAAGATTGAAAGTCATCAACACTTGCTGAAGGGAACCACAAACCAAAACGTCAACTAAGTATATATATATTTTTTTTATTTTTTTTCTTCAAAAAGCGCTGAATCCATTTCGATAAAATATCTATGGAACCACCTCTGAAGTATGGTCTACCAAACAAAAAAAGAATAATCAAAATCAATTCATAATAGGTAGGTGGAGAAAACGCGTAAAGAACATAAAAAAATAATTACAGGAATTGATAACCTCCTCCTTTCGTCGGTTAAAATAAGTATATAATAGCGATTTTCGCACTAGTAAATGTAAATGGGTATGTGCACAGCTACGCATCCACATAATCTCTTCAATTTGTCACTCCCACTCGTGTGATTCACGTTATTTACCCAGTACAATCTTTGCAGTTTAAAGGCTAAAACGGGCGTTTGCTGGGAGCCATCTCGCATGGCTGTGTTTGCATAGTATGTAGTAGGTAGGTAACAATTGAAATGTCTCGGCTGTTTAAAAAACTTTTCATTGTTACCGGCGAGGCGCATCGCGATGGCTCATGTTTTCCTGTGTCGCACAGTCGTCGCATACAATGACCGAGTTGGACATTACTTCTCTATGTGCACGATACAATCAACATTGCGTGCTTATCCAACTCTCTACATTGATAATTGCGTTTGCAATTAAAATCTAAGTAAATAGCGACAATTGTTTCATATGTGCGTAGTACACTAAATATTATAAAGAAATAAAGTTTGTGCTTTTTCGTTTGTACGAGGTAGTAACTCAAACTACTGAACCGATTCTGAAAATTCTTTCAATAATAGAAAGTTACACTATCCCTGACTGATCTAGGCTATGATTTGTTTGCAACGCGGTCAAAGCCGCGGACATAAGTTCAGACTAAAAAAAACGCTAAAATTATCGAATTTTTACAATTACACGTCGACAAAAACATGTTTTTCAGGACGAAAACAAAATTAACATGGTTTTACCATAATATGCACCGGTTTCCAGATTATTCATAGTTTAAATTAGCGTGACTAATTTCACATATTGTACTCGTAGCTCTGTGGGATCCAAGTAGTTCACATACGTAAAATGTCCAACAGAATCATGAATCACCCTTTGCTTACCTAATACTCTTGTTATTTATCTACATTATGTAATGAATTATGCAGTAATTGGTAACATTATTATAACAAACACTAATGTGTAGGACACGTGTTTTTGAACTAAGTTGCATGATTTATCAGTACGATTAAAAAAACAATTTGTAAGTTATGCACACGTCATGACATTAGCGACCCGGTTTGAAGGACTCGCCTCAGTATCGCCAATTTTCTATAAGTACTTCCTTCGTTCCTGCGTATTTGTTATATTATGACGTATATAGCTTTGTCAATAAACTTTCTATCATTTATGGCAAATATGTTATTGTAGGTATGCGAATCAAGTTGTCACGGTTGTATTTTGCATAGTTTTGTGTAGCTTATCTGCTTATCACCGTTTCAATACAAACATTCGTAACGACGTGATCGATAAATTCGAGGCTTTTGCTTTGGCCATGAACGTCGTTTGCTCGTTGGTTGCTAGCTATAGGTATACCTACCTGAAAAGCCTGAAACTTACCATAAGCAACAAATTACTTATAATTACTATTTATTTTAATGGGTATTGGGCAGGTAAATTATGATTTAAATTAGGTATGTACCCCTTTTCAACCGACATCTAAAACGAGGTACTCAATGACCGTATGTTTTTTGTGAGTATGTTCGCCGATTGTTGTTTTTTATTGAATAGCCTATATTTCGAGAGGGTCCCCAAGTGGTCCCATTCAAATTTTAAAACATATTTGACCTCTAAGGGTGGAAAATTTGGGGATGAATCCCATTCATAGAATTATCTGTGAAGTCGTATGTTTTGTATTTTTTTAATATTAATGATTGGATCATACCTAGCTAAGCATCTACCTAGCATAATTATATACAATATTATGTTATATAACATAACATCTCATACCCAAGTTAATAAGTTAGTCAAGTGAAAAAAATCTAGTACGTTTTTGTAAACAGTAAACAAACGGGACGCTTTCCCAGACAAAAAATAAAGACATAGCAACGTGTGAAAACGGCCGCCACATCAATGTATCGAGCATGTTTACGAATTAGGTACGTCTGCACCACCCGCGATTTAATATTTTGAGACGAGACTACCATTGGAGACGTGCTCGTCGGCGCCAGTCTTCATTGCTCTTATGAAGACTGGCGTACACGGTGAATGAACGATTGCGCCTGATAGAATTTATTCGCAGCTGTCGCCACATCAATAGACGCAACAAATCACTTATATATTATCACTATATATGTATGTATATCAGTCTCTGGCAGCCATATCACAAGCTTTGCTTAGTTTGGGGTTAGATGACCATGTGTGAAAAAATGTCCTGAATATTTATTTATTTTATTACAACTTCAAACGAATCTGCTGTGTGAATTTAGTCTAAATAAATTTGTCTGAACTTCTTAATTGCCTGAAGCATAATTGCAGTGCCAGTCGGCCTAGGATGGCTTTCCGAGTGACTGTCAAAACACTCTACGCTGATGAGCGTAACAGCTGAGCGTCAGCTGGCGAACAGTGGCCTCGCGCCCGTCGTCTCGCTAAATATCGCCTCCGTGGCTGAGTTCATCGCCTAAACTATTCGCACTGTACTAGGTACGTTGCGGAATTGATGCCCGTTGAAGATCGTGGCCTCCTGAGCGCTGCGCAGACGTACACTCACGACAATTGAGGGTCCGCGCCGATTGCAGACCGTTTATGGAACGTATGAGCCACACAATCTAATGAAATTCTACGAACGCTTAAACTCAATAACAGTCTGTTGAAATGCATACTAGAATCTTAGTACAACATTTCTGAATTTGTTTTAGTATGCAATCTCTTAAATGTCGTATTACCTATGTTGGCTCTACAAGCGTTGATATTGCAATGATTACATAAGATGCCAAACATTAGAAAGATCATTCGCTATTGATTGGTTTGGTATTTTCAATCTTCGTTGCATTAGGTTGTATGTAAATAACCTATTAGGCTTAGAATAACTACACATATGTTATGTTTCCAAACATATGTGTTCTATGTTAACTACATATGTAGTTATTCTAAGCTACTAGGTGTAATTACCATGCAGTATGCAGTGGGTCGGTATGTCGGTAATACGTAAAGTCATGCTGATACGATATGCTAGAGAATGGGTAGGTACGCTGAGAATGTATGCGAAAATCCGAGTAGTAATTAAAAGGTTGACAACGAAGGCCGCGAGTTCCGCGTGCATGGTGTCGCAACTCGCGGCGCGGCGCAGGCGCAACGGGCCGCTCACCTCGCCGCGCGCTGCTGCCGCCGCTGGGTCACGCGTACCTTCGATTCCTTTCTAAAGTACTTTCTACATCTCTCACACTGTATCGTATGCACGTCCGAGCTTCATTTTACCTACACGCTTTTCCGCTATTCTCATCTTTCTCATTAAGCTTATCAAATTGCAAAGCGAAATTTTCCATGCTGGGAGTATTCTAAGCGGATGCGATCCCTCTCTGCATAGTTCGCGGTCCAGTTAGGTGCCGCAGTGTGTGTGTGGCGTACGCGTGCATTCTACATCAGCCAGCATTCCGATAGCGGCGCGTCATCCGCGATTGTGCTTCGATGCGTTCGCTATTTAGGATTCGTGCTGACTACATCGGTCCCCTTTGTTCTTCCATCTTAATTGATGCGATGAAATGTTTAATGCATCTCATTTTACTCAGTACATTGTGAGACGAATCATAAATCATTCGTCGAATGAGAGATATCAAAAAGAAATCGAAAGTGAAGCTTCGTTGCACAACTCCATTGTCCCCGGCGTTGGCTGGTGGACCCGGAGTCTGCTGGTATAATTTCGTATCGTGTAATTCATCCGCAAATCGCAATTCTCGAGTAGTAAACCTATCAAGTCTCGTCGACGGGTACTTTAATTAGAGCCGATGGCGATATAAATCGTAGCGCACGTCGCTCGTCGAGTTAGAAAGTGCGCGTGATGTAACAATGCGCTTCGGTCTCCGCTCCGGATCGTGACTGATCTGATAGTTCCACCCTTCGCGGCTCGCTGCCTTCCAATACTTTCAATGAACGCTTTATTTCGTGCCTTTCTTTCTACTATACTCAAAGGCGAGGCCACGCCATTACACCTTACACATTTACTACTATTATGTCCAAAAATGGGTACAAGAGCTGCCATTTCATTTATTCAATAAACATACAAAGCAGAATGCAAAAATTTAAGATAACATTGAATTTACATTTTAAAGGTCTGCATTTTGATTTCGCATAAAATGTGCAAATAACCGGATATAATTACAGTTTACAATATTTGAAACCTGTAATTGCAGTGCCTAAAGTAGGTTCGATACATACTGATATCAACCACAAGTTAAAGTCATGTGGCAGACGGTGCAGCATAGATGAGTAAAGGACTTCCGGATGGATGCTCCAAAAGAGACGCGTGCCACGACAGGTGACACACGCCTACGCCTAACCATATTCGTTGCTAACACAAAAATATGGTTTAAAATGATTATACTATTTGTTATCGACTCATCGTATCGGTATTCAAAAGTGCTTGTCACTTGACGCTAGGTATTTTAGAATTTTTATCGCTAATCACGTCTTATTATGACAACTGATTAACATAAATGCGGGCTATTTGCAAATAGATAACAGTTAATGGTTGTGCAATGTATTGGTACATTTCAAAGTACGAATACATACTACCTATCTAGGTGTCTATTTACTATACTATCCATTAACAGGTATTCGCAAGAACTACCGACCAAAACACTGTTTTAAACTATCACGGTTGTTCACTAAAGTTATATGATTATTTACGGGATATTTACCGTGGTAAGGTTGTGGAATGAGCTCCCGATATTTCGGCGCAGTTACATGCACCATGTTCACGGGAAGACTGAAGAATGCGGTCTACCGACCAAGTTTTTTTGAAAAGTTTAATTCCTACACTACATCAACCCTCGGCCACACCGTCGCTTACCATCGGGCGAGTTGGTGGCCAAACGTAGATACGACAACGAACTATTCTATATATACAAAAAAAAAGTTATTGAAACTTTTTTGATACTAAATTTAACCCGGCCAATATATTTTTTACATAATAATATGTTTGCTTGAGGTCGGCATAAAACGTTGTCGATAAAAACCGGAATGTGCAAACCGGGAATCCTAATTATTTATCAGAAGTCGCGTAAACGAATCACTAAGGGCCAAGGACTTTGTATACCCTAAGGGCTAAATTCCTAGTTTTTTTTCGATAGACTTTTCAAAAAAAAACCTTTGGGATTTGACTACCATCAAAACCGACAATGTCGACTCAGGCGTTAAATATTTAAAAAAAATACTTGAAAGCGGTTGTAACATTTCTAGATCCAGGTCACTTTGTCCCATTTTCACAAAGATGTAGATCTGTGCATTTTCACTTGGATCTTGAGAAAAGTAAAGATGAGACGACGTGGTGGACGTCCTTTGTATTATCGATAGTTTAATTATAATATCGATAAACTAGTTCCATAGTTTGGAACTTTACTATTCCGAAGCACGGATCTCGCAATCAAACTGCTCCAAACCAAACAATTCGCATGAGCGTTTATTACGTCAAAAGCCATTTTTTTTGGATAGGGGGTTATTGAAAGATTGGCCCAAAAATAGGCAATAAACATTAATCTTCATGGTTTTGCGTCAAAGGACCCGTTACGTCAGACATGCCGTGCGTCAAACATTATACAAACTTGAGACGGCAGCCGCTTGGTATCAACATAATACTTAAATTGATTGAGGAACTACCACATTACTGCTTCATGAATATCCTGCATGAGTCATAAACTGAACAATGGACTGTCTGATGGGACACCTCGACGTTCCGGATGATTTGGTCAAGATGTGGAAAACTTCGAATGAAGTTTAATTATATTTTACAATTATTTTTTTACTGTCGAAATTAAGTTACTGAAATCTTCGCGTGTGCCGGCATCACGTCAGCGCCACTGCCTCTGCAAAATTATAATTTACTATGTAGATGTTTTACAATAAACTCCCAATTTCACGACACGCACAAGATAAGCGTTGTTATTATTATGACACAACCTTCTAATGTTGAAACACGCAATTATCGTGTGCTTGTTATGGTTTTAACAGCGATGTGAACGTTCTGTAACAACCGTGAACTTGAAATCGAAATTTATTTTAGCATATTATATTAGGTAACTTAATTATCTACTCCTTGTATGTTTTTTTTATGAAAATGCCTAAATCCTGACAATAAATGTTAATTTTAAATTCAAAAGTTGTGCTAAATACCTCTATATACTTATACATAGTTATGAAACTCTATACAGGGTAACTTTTGAAGTGCGCAAATTTTGCAATCGTCAAGCTCATCTATACTAATATTATAAAGAGGAAAGATTTGATTGTTTGTTTGTTTGCATTGAATTGGCTCCGAAACTACTGAACCGATTTGAAAAATTCTTTCACTGTTGGGAACCTGCACTATCCCCGGGTGATATAGGCTATAATCTTTACCCATGCAAAGCTCGAGCGAACCGCTAGCTGTAAATAAAAAGGGCCGGTTAGTGCTGTTTCACCTTATTCTATTAGGTACTGGACTATGTACGATTATTTATTCTGTGGCCAGACTCGAATAATATTTAAAAAAAAACGTGAAATATGTTTCAATAATGATGAGATAAAAATGTAGGTACACGCTCTAAAAAGTAACCCTGTATTTGAATATAATAAGTACGTGATCTGTGGGCGAAATACGTATATTCGATACGTAAAACATGTTTCAAATTTCATACAAATGACAACTTTCAAAGAAGACAATTTTTCTTGGGCCCACCAAAGTTTTTGTTCTTAGGCCCACCTAATTTAGCATATATTGATGGGACCAGCACTATAAAATTTGTCGTTTTTTTTGTACCATTCGGGCGAAAGATGAGGGAAAAATGAAACCGGAATAATAATATCAAGAATAAAATGTGTTGTTTTGATTTTAGCCACAATTCATTCATTTCCCTTATAGTCACTTGACCGGAACGTTTTTAATACGAAAAAGGATGCATGCTCAGGAATTTATATACAAAAAGAAATAGACCATATTTTACAACAGTGGCCACAATAATCGGCTTTTAAGAAAAATAATTATACAATAGTCGCTAATGGTATTATAGACGCTTATAATTAGCGGCTTGAATATGTTTTTAATCCTAGTTTTAAATATTTACTATTATTGATTTACCGAAACCGTAATACTATGGTTTCGTAAAATTATAGAGGAATGGAACGTAAATCCGCCATCTTGACGTTTGTTGGTTTGAAATTGACAGCAGTTATGACTTATTTCAAGTTACATCATTTTAGTGATGTCTCATACTTTAGTTTTTCTGACTCGAATTACTTAAGTAACTCGTGCTATTGACTCGAGTTGCAACTGGAGTCAACTTGAATCGGCGGTAGTGGGTTCTGGTGATGTGTCTCGTCAGTATTTGTATGAGTTGACACTGGAATGATTACTAACTCGATGCAAGTGTCAACGCGAATAGGTCCTGCTAGTTGGTACTACTCCGTTGATTGAACGTGGACCGTGGACCATGTGACACGCACTGCTTTCGTTTTTTTATTGGTTTGAACAGTCGCTCGGGTCAAATAACCCACTCAAATCGCTCGTACATAGCTAAGCGCAGTCACATCGCTAAGCGCATCCAGCTGGCCTGGCACCGACACGGAGCAGTTTATTGAGTTGAGTTGACTCGATCTCAGTCTCGCACCAGTGTCAGGCGCAGTAACAAACTGTTGACAGATTTGATTCGAGTTGCACAAAACTGGTCTCGTCAACTCGTTCATGATAATATGTGAATAGTGATATAACTCGCACCACACATCACTATTCATATTTTCCGTTTGTTTCAAATCGCGTGATCGTCTGATAGTGCTCTCAATTTTTTCCGTATCATTATGAAACTACAATAAATCAACATGTACAATGTACAGCGCCTACTCCAGAAAACCGTTGTCAACTGTGCTGTAAGATTTCAACGCGTAGACAATTGTGCGAAGACATAATTACTGTCCGAGACAACTGAAGATTTTCCAAAAGATCTTACCTATTTGATTTGTGCCGTTTGTGTGTGTGTGGATTTCTTGCGAGGTGAGTTTTTATTTAACTAGGTATTAGCTGATGTCCGCGATTTCGTACGCGTAGGACTCGGCCTTCGGCTTCGACAATATTTATTTCCCTGAAGGTTACAAACATTTTAAAAAGTCAAATCGGTTCAGACGTTCACAAATTATGCCGTTACTTAAAAACACCATTTGATTTTTATTTATTACTAGCTGCGCCCTGCGGTTTCACCCGCGTAGATGACACACTCCTTATGGGATCAGCTATCTGCCAGTGAAACTCCCGTCAAAATCTGTCCAGCCTTTTTTTTAGGGAACATACATACACACATCGGCTCTTATATATATATATATATATATATATATATATATATATATATATATATATATATATATATATAAATATATAAATATAAGAAAAAGATGAAGGAGGTATAGATAACAATGCATTTAAACTTCTCAAACCATGTTGGTATCCGTACTTGTGTTGCTTATAATATTACTAACTTTATTATCCCTGTTTGTTTTAACTTACCTGCTTTTATTTACAGCTAAATCAACTAGCAGTTTGCAGATACTGCTACTATTAATTTTGCAAGAAAATATACATACTCCTGATGCAATAAGAAGATTTGGGTACCTATAGAAATATTTACATTCCATGTGGATGTTCCATTTTAAGAACACACCAAACACAGCGTTCTTTTTCTGCAGAAAGGAATATTGATTTTGCAGTTTTCAAATTATCAGGTAATTTCAAAAAATCTTAGTGAAATCATTGAAAATAAAGATATTGCGTATATCTAGTATATCTAGTATTAAGTAGTATTTTTGTTTAGTATATCTTTTTTCTAGTTTGCTATTTAGTACCTAGGTACTCCTGTATAGAGTGCAATAAATAAACGTTTATATACTAACCATCCCTTTTTGTGCAGATAGAACGCTTAGAACAAGTCTGTATGGCTTGGTGGCTGAAAGTTTCCAGCACTGTGAGCAGGCAGAGGCTACGAGATGGTAACAGAGCTGTGGCAATTCGTCTTATGGATATTGAAGACAGCAAGAATATCCCACAACCAACCTCTATGCCTACTCTTACTGTGCCCGGTATTTTCAGGGCAGCAGCAGCACTTACTAAGTATAATTATAAGCGTGCTGCTTCTACTTTCCGTATTAGGGTCTAACGTAGGAACATTTCCGTATGTCCTAAGTAATGTTCTCTGGTGTTTTTACAATACCTACGATACGCGAAATTGCATCATGTGCTAGATAATGTATAGCTTTGCTGTCACTTTTCGAAGGTTTAAAGAATCTATTTCTGAGTGGGTTACCTATTTAATTATTATTATGATAATAATATTTTGTTACCTACAATGTATTTTTTTAAATTCCGCCTAGCCATACAATATCGCAAGTAATCATTACTCGTGCTGATAATGATTATCAGCACAATTGCTAGAAAAAGTGCTGATGCAAAAATGCAAAAATAACTCTGTCTCCTTATGCTTTCACTGCTAAACTGATTTTGATGAAACTGAATATGTACATAGTTTTAATCTTGAAATGACTAGGCTACTTTATATCCCGGAAACCTAGGTACATAGTTTTCATGGGATGATAACTTATTTTTGTGACAAACCAAATCGCGCAGGCAATCGCTAGTATTAGGTAGTAAATCACTAGAACGTAAGTAATAAAGTAACTTATATATAATTGTTCATTGTGAGGTTTTAGGTTATTGTGAGATTCATTAACTGATTTCTCAATACTCCGGTTAGATCGGATATAGCTAATATTACCACTGAATCTAGAGATTATGAGGAACAAATCGACATGAGTTTCATTACTATATGCTATAATTTGTGGGTGGCCTATTTTTCAAACAAAAGAAATTGTCTCCTTTGTATGTAATTCGTACGCATCGAATATTCGTAATTCGCCCGCAGTTTGTCTTTTGTATCAGTTTCAGTTAAGCTATTGAACTTAACGAAGCCACGAGTAAATTATTCTGTAGTAGAGTAGGTATAATGATTGAGTCAAGTAAACAGCTAAATATTTCCTAGAAACCGTCTCGCACAGTGGGAATCCAATCCAGCTGTGTTACGGACAGCCTTCTAGCGTCAGAGCTTTAGGCATTCTAGTCTTACAAGTAGGCACCTAATGTCAAGGAACTAGACTCCAGCCCGTAGCGACGGATGCCTATAATGTAGACATTATGCGCCTTATGACGCATCAAGCCACACGTAATTTCGGTGAAGGCTAGATCGTTTTGATAAACAAGAAATACGCTGTCGTGTTATAAAATATTGGCCGGAAGTTAAATCTAGACGTGGAACGCCAAAATCCTCTCGGGAAGAAAAAGTACGCGAGTATCTAAATAATTATAATTTTTATGTTTTGGCTCCAAGCATCTTGCATATTAAGATGAATAAATATTTTTTCCATAGACAATAATTTTTATTATTAGAGTTGTAGTGATACAAGTCATACTCAAAGTCTAAAAACTTGTCTTAAGTCCGAGTCATGCCCCAGTAAGGCGTTGCAAATACTAAAGAGACTTCTATGGGAAAGACAAACACTGACAAGACAAGACTGTCTTTCTTCTTCTTCTTCTTCTTCTATGGATGACTTCTTCTTTCTTGTAAGGGTAGGTACTGATATGCATGACTATTACTTTGACTTAAATTTATTGTATAATGTTGACATTTTTAGTTTGATTATTTTAAATTTTAATTGGTAATAATTATTATTAATGTAATGTGACTAGCTACTATTATTATTTTTTCTATTGATATTTTTTTTTATTTGTATGAGTCTATGTTACTTGGAAATAAATAAATAATTATTATTATGGAGTTTTGGAAACAACACGAAAAGACGCGTATCACTGCATTATATAATTTTTCTACACACGGCTTTATCGATGAATAATCCACCTTTATTGCATATTTACACTCGAACAAACACAAAAATAATACAATGGCGCGACATGATTTTAAACTCTAATAATAAATATTGTTGTGTCGCCATTATTTTAATGAAGGGTCATCGATGACGTTAGGGTACATGTCTAACTCCGGAATGATGAGGGAAATTCGCACATAATGAAAAAAACATTATTTATTCGTTTCCAATCTGTAATGCAAGTCTCGCAACCAATAACCAACGTCAAAGCATGCAATCGTCGAACGGACGAATAAAACAATTTATTATTTTTAGCCCCTGACGGTAAAAGAGGGGTGTTAGAAGCTTAACGTGTGTGTCTGTGTGTCTGTCTGTGGCATCGTAGCACCCAAACGGCTGAACCGATTTGATTACATCTTTTTAGGGTTCCGTACCTCAAAAGGAAAAAACGGATTCCTTATAGGATCACTTCGTTGTCCGTCTGTCTGTCCGTCTGTCCGTCTGTCAAGACCCTTTTTCTCAAGAACGCGTAAATGTATCAAGTTGAAATTTATACTAAATACTGTCTACGGTTTCTTTCGGCTGTAAAAAAATAAAAGTTGTAAGTCAACGCAATCAAAAGATATGAACGTTTATGTCGCATATTTTGCGATTTCACAGGGAAATCAAAACCTAAAGGGTACTTCCCGTTGACCTAGAATCATGAAATTTGGCAAAAGGCAAGGTCTCATAGCACATATATAGGAATAAATCTGAAAGATACAAATTTAAAGTTAAATCATTTAAAAATAATTATTTTGCTATTACAAACTTACATTTTGTAGTTGGAATGTATATAAGAACCTTATAGTCAACTACAAAGTTAAGTTTGTCTTTCTATATTTCAACTTTAGTTTTTTTTTTTGATTCCGCTCTGATTGTTCTGTCCAACGGAACCCTCAGAGCAACAGTCCTACTCGTACTTGTCCGGTTTTTTTACTGTTTCTAGTGTATTTCAGCTTTGACGTCTCATTAAGTACAATAATTAATTAGGAATCAATTATTAACTCAACATTTACTCAACAGGAATTTGTCAAAAATGAACTTCCGCAAAGTAACGCCTGAATCAATCAATTAGTTTTTTTTATTTTTTATTGTTCGTAAACAGCTGTATACAAAATGCTAACACTATAATTACAATATAAGAAACATATAGGATGCATTATTCCTCAAAATGCGAACCTAACTTAATAATTATTTTGCATATAATTGTTGCGTTTGAAGTTAGAAGCTCTTTTATAGAGGGTTTATAAAAACTATTTATGCTTGTTTTATTACATTTATTTGGTTCCCATGCATCTAATTCAGCAAGAAAGATAATTGTAGCATGTTGTAGTATGTTTTACATAATTAATAACTACTTACCCACATTTTTTATCCTTTATTACAATAACTGACGTGTTTTAACACATTTTGGGTATGGTGTGGTTGAAACGATTAGTCAGAAGACTTTACATAAGGGTAGTGTGTGTGTGTTGTGTAGTTTTTATTTCTGTTCTACACAATAAAGAGTTTCTATTTATCTATCTATAAGAAAACATCCTTTTTCTGTGGTTTAAAAATAGACAATATGCCTTCATAACCCCCTTACTAATAAACGTGGAGTAGGTAGCCTTGGAATAGTTACTCCATTTTTTGTCTTTTTCGATTGAGTTCAAAATTTGAAAGAGAGAAAAAGACAAAACACGGAATAAATATTCCAAGACTACTCCACGTTTTTTAGTAAGGGGGTACATCAACAGAATAATCATTAATTTAAACGCTTACTGTAGCAGACATTGTAACCTAGTCTACTTTCTAAATTATAGAGTCATATAAACCAAACAAATTTTTTATATGTACCTAAGCTCTTCCCGATACCACTAAATAGAAGTTCATTGTTCGTGAGCAGACGTAATTGTCTTTATATCGTTTGGATGAGTACTTCTTCGATCCGTCTACAACTGCTTTATTGACATTCAGTCCGGTTGGCGCGGACAGAAATGAATCTTAATTCTCTAGCATCGTCATCACCGTTTCAATATTCAACGAATTTATGTAGCCGATCATTAACTCCTCCATAAAATAAATTGGCGAGCGTACACATAGCGGATAATGTACCGTCAAGATAAATCAGGGTAATTTTAAAATTGGAATGGCTGTCTTTTTATATTTTTTCTCTCGTTGGCAACAACACCATAGACTGCACTTTCCATCTCGCAGCGCTCGCAGGCGGTATTCATGGTGACATCATGATCTTTGACCGGATGAATAAAACAGAAGGCGAGTTAAGTTTAGTGTGTGTGAAATTTAAATGAGCTTCGTCTACTCTGCAAGCGGCGGCGCGGCCGCAATCTTTCCTAGTTACCGACTCTACAATCTACATTTATCGCGACAATTTGCGCATGCTTTGTTTCAATACAATGTAACTATCTTTGTACGTAATAGGCTTTTAGTGATATAACTCATTAATTCTGTGGTAACAGTTTAAATTATAAGTATTTACGATTTTTATTTCTATAGGTATAGGAAGACTAGGAAGGCATCGTATAGGTAGGTAATCTGTTCGCTGTTGTTATTTGAATAGTGATAATTAAGAATGCAAAAAAAAAACTCGCACGAGTTGACCGGATAACCGACGCTCCCTTTGCCAAGCTATTACTCTCCGAACTTTTATTTACACATTTCCCTGATTGACCGTCCCCAGAAAAAAAAGACGATATTAGAAATCGAATAGGTGCATCATTGATTTTTGTCCCACGTGCGCCGGCTGCTTTCTCTTCACAAATGACAGACTTCAATCGTGAAGAGCTAACACGAAACCAATTATCCGGGTAGAGAAGGCAATGAGTGTATTGAAATAATTACGCACCTGAGTACATGTTATGTCGCTACTGCTGACGTGAAGATGATACAGCGGCGGTAGTAGGCTTGGCGGTGCAGCGGTGGAGGTAGAGAAAAATATTACTTAGGCCTCGGGTGGGGAGCTACTTACTACGAGAACTTATAATCTGTGGTCGCTTTCGCGTGGGAGCTGCACATGCATGTGCATTTGACGACGTAGCTTCAATTACGATAAATTATCATGTTCATGTGTTTTTGCTTATTGCGTATTCATACCACTACGCGAGTGAATTACGCAGCGGGGATAGGCCTCGTGGTCGAGAACCCTTGCTTTGTAGATCTTGGCGTGTGCTGCCGTGACAACTTGAACCGTGAGCATAACATTCGTTTTTTTACTAGGTCAAATGGAAACATATTCTTGCTTCTACGAATATACAGCGCAGCGTTGCTAAAAGAGGAAAATTAAATACTTAGCGGTATTTATGAAAAACTAAATTACGTAAGTACTTATGGCGCACACACTATCCCTGCGGTCGCTGCGCTTCTCGCGGCGACCGCAAGGCGTGTATTGTGTATTGCTTTGATCACTAAACTCCCGGATATGGAACTCTAAAACTAAATTCAACTAGGCGAGTAGTTATATTAAGCATCTCTGGTATTTTACATCGATACCTTGCTTAACCAAGAGGACCAAATTAGGCTGATTATTATGATGAATGCAATTTCCTGGTCCTCTACGGAACATACGCCTCTCCCAAGGCTCGCCACTCAGCTCGATAGTATGTTATTTCTCAGTGGGGACACGGAGCGGGACGCTCCGTTTCCGCTATACGTGCGAGTTTCATTTGTGCTAAATGTGCATTGTATTTTTGCTAAAATGGCACGAATGATACTTAATATAGGTACTTATGCAATGTAAACTTTCTGCTTAGTGCTGGAAACATGAGCTGATACATACCCGCATATCGACTGTCAAGAATTCCAAATTTGTGTTCGCAGATTGTAAATTGCATCATTTGCCAAGTTGTTAGTAGGTACCTAAGTAAGTACTTAGTTTATTGGCTAGCTATTAAAAATATTGATGATAGATTATGAACCTATCTAACTAGTTAAAAATAACGATCAGTAGGTAGATACTTATATAGTGATAATGAATCACGCTCACGTTAGTTTATATAGTAACGATCAGTGCATTTATCCTGCAGTATTGTTACCCCAAAGATTGACTATACCAACACAGCAAACATCGATCCAAAGACACAAGAATTATGATATATATTGGGTATAAGCGATGTGTTCCGCCGCCCACGCCAGTTGTCCGATCAATTCTATGAATGGATGGAATAGTGGATTTACTGGGTAGTTCAACCGCGACGAACTATTTGCCTAATCTTTTTTTATTCTTTCTTCTTCAGAGGATTTTGGTGTCGCACTTCTTGCGCAAATGCACAACTAAAAAAGTATTGAAAAAAGTAGTAGTAAAGTAGTTTAGTTGGGTTAGTATTATTTTAAGTATTTCACGTATTGAAATATTCTCAACTTTTATTGGATATCATCAAATAAGTCATAGTCACAGTCAGAGTCAAGCAAAATAAGTCACAGTCAAGTCAAAGTCATGCCTAGTAAAGTGGAGGCTTTACAAGATGCTTCTATGGAGTTTTGGAAACAACACCAAAAGACATGTTTCGCCTCGTTATATCACTTGCGACATTCGAGAATTCACGAATATGTAATGAATAATAATCCACCGTTATTAGATACACACTCTAAAATATACAAGTTTAGGAGAATAATACAATGAGACAACATTTTCACGTTGGCGCTAAAACTCCTTGTCTAACCTTACATACCTATATCAGTAATAAACACTACAACCTCTTTGAATAGTAATTATCCGAAATAGTTTAATCCAAGGCGGTTTTTAAAAGAATTACAACATTTTTCTCGATAAGGTGAGTTGTGTGTTCCACTCGGCTGCAAAAAGTAATTTGCCTCTCGTGAAAATTGAATCCATCGCTATATACGCTGGCGCCAAATAACAACTTTACAGCCTAGTATAATTACATATATGTATATACAGATTATGGTGGCTTCTTCAGGATATTTGACACCGCTCATGGATCGTGCCGTACTCTTCTTTCTCTCTGGACTCATTCACGCGGGTCGCGTGCTGAAAGGCCACCATTAAGGGCTGCTAATTGACCGGCACGGATACAATAGGGACACGCAACCGACATTACCTACTGTGGTATACCTACCATACGCGGATTGCTGACATATTAATGCACGTGATTTGTTAAGTTAAAACTAGATTCCCCTCATTTTTGCTTCTTTTACAAAAGTTTTACAAGGTTTTCTGTGTCACGTTTGTTAAAAGTATCTGGCTTATTTTCTCTTGGAAATCAACGTGAATTTTTAGTTTATATAAATATAGCTGCGCCTCCCGGTTTTATCCGCGTGGATTACTCCGTATAGCATCAGCTATCTGCCAGTGAAAGTCCCGTCAAATTCGGTCCGGCCGTTTTGGAGTCCATAGGGAACATACATACACACATCGCCTTTTATATATAAGAGAAGAAGATTAATGTTATTCTTTTTTTAAACTTGTATGAAAACATTTGTTTTGACTTTCTATGAACGGATATAAGACCTGCAACACTGTAACAAAGTACCTAACGGTACGGTTTATTGTTGTTGGAATGGGGGTAAATGACCATACTTATGGCTATACTAATGTAGATATTTGTTTTCAATTGTTAGATCCTATTATAGTTTTTAATTTTTATAAAACACAATAAAGTCTCTTCCTTTTTTTCAAGAATCTTGTCTACAATCACTATCTTCATTTATAATTGGTACGTATGTATGTATGATTTTTATAATGCCCAATAAATTAGTTTGTATTTGTATTTTGTATTTTTTGTATATTATATGTATTGTCTACACCGGCGACTCTAATCCTGTCTCAGTTATGTCCATCCAAAGGTTGCCTGGAAGAAATCGCTTAAGGCGATAAGGCCGCCTATTATACTGCCGGTTTTGTATTATTTTTGTTACTTTTGTAATTTTTATTTCGGTGTATTATAAAGTGATATATTATTATTATTAATGTTGAGATATTTGAGAGGACTGAAAGGTATAGAGGAAGTGTAGGTAGGTGTCGCGTTAGGGCGCTATCTCATCGGCCGGCGGAAGAGGCGCCGTATCCTGCTGAAGATAAGCTTTAGTCTCATCTACTACACTGTGATTGCCACTATTGATTCATCATCATCATCAGCCAGAAGACGTCCACTGCTGAACATAGGCCTCCCCCTTTAACCTCCACACTGAACGACAGCCTGCCTTTTGCCACTAGATGGACCGACGACATAGTAAGAGTCGCTGGCATCCAGTGGATGCAAAAGACAGACTATTGATTACGTTGTGATTATATTACTGCGACGTTTTTTTTACCAAAAATAAGCTAATGTAAGTACTTGTCTACCTGTCTGTTGGCAATATTACCACTGCGTTTGAGTTGCATAGCGTTATCTATAGCATTGCATTGCTCAGGCTTAGACTATCTAAATATTGGTAATATTGGTAATATTGGTAATTATAAGTAGTTAATGCAGTTTTAGGTGCCAAAAAAGGCAAGGTCGTCTGCTGGGTGAGTTGGGCTAAAAACAGCAAGCCTGATTTAGGCCAGATGCGTTCGCACCCGCCACACCACTTTAACATAATTATATCCCTTGTCTGATCTGAGGTCAACCTCATTAGCATCAACCGAATAAGGAAGAAAGTCCAATAAAAAATCAGGAACGTTCGCATCAAAACCAGGTTCTATGCTAATGTCATTTTTTCACAGCGATTGCGTGTGCGCAGCATACAGCAAATAATGTATGCGGCACAGTTCTCGCTCCATTTACGTTATCATGGCGGCGAATTAAAATTATACATGTTATTTACAACATGTGCGGGATTGCCAATAGATAGTTATAACGTATAACCCTATCTCGCTTTGTTATTATTTTGTTGCGTATGTTGTCACGAACGCAGATGATGAACAGTGCTCTGGGGAAATACTAGATTTGTTTGCAAACTACAGAATGTGGCGCGTTTATCTCAGGAAGTGATGAGAAGTAGGTTAAAGCATCAAAACGCAGTTAAAAGATATTGCTACATCACTTTGAATAACTTAGTTGCTCAACGGGTGCTGATAAGTTGGTCTTATTACATTGAAGTGTACTTAACCATGTTTTAGACTGCATTTTTTAAATCTTTACTTAGAATATAAAACCCGACTTCAAAAAAGGAGGTGGTTCTCAATTCGGTTGTATGTTTTTTTTTTATTTGCTACCTCATAACTTCGTCATTTCTGAACCGAATTGGAAAATTATTTTTTTAATTGAAAGAATATATTTTCCGATTTGCCCTATAGATTTCATCAAAATCGGTTTAGGATTGGATTGTCTTTAGACCTTTAACGGTATATGGTCTTAACTGTTTTGTAGTGTTAGTGTTAGCTTGTATTTTGTTTAGATATGTAGGTGTACAGTCGGTATGATAATTTCACCAAAAAAAAACAAATTGTTTTATCCAATGAGAGGTAAACGTATCTAAAGTTTTAGCGAGGTCTGTGCGGCGATACAAACACAAGTTAATTACCTTGAGTGAACGTAGTCCGTCCAGGGTCTGGCAACGACGCAAACGTGCAATGCGTGATTATGAAATTTAATCAAAATGACAAATTGGAGTATGAAAAATAATCAAAAATGCCATGATGTGTGTTTAGAAAGTGAAATACTTATATTGGGACGGCTGTGAAAGGCTGTAAAGTTCTATGGGTCCTATGTAGGTAGCTATGGTAAAATATTGCAACTTTTTTTATTGCTTAATAGGGTTCCGTACCTTAATTTAATGAGTATGACGTGTCTAATCCCTTGCAGAAACTCGTTTGTGACCCTTAATGTATATTTACAATTAAATACATCGCCGTGGTTTGCCTGCGCTGATGTGAGTAGGGCGGTCAGTGTAACAGCAATGAGGCTTCGGTCCGGTCACATTCCACTCAACAGATTTCTACATTTGATCGGCAAATCTGACTCACCAAACTGCACCGAGTGTGGGGTAGTCGAAGACGTATGTCATGTTATGATGGAGTGTGTCCGGACAGAGGCTGAAAGGTTCGATTACAACCAGAATACCAACCTTAACCCATCGAATGCGAGCGAAGGAGTTTTTTTATGGTTATAATTTTTTAAAAAAGTTTAAAAAAGTATAAAATACGTGCATAATATTATATACCATTGGTATTGGTATTGGTCTTCTTACACACAGTACGCGCATCGGAGCAGTTTTTCCTTACGCCGACATGCGGTGCGTAACACATTTGAGGGGTTAATTTAAATGATGTTGGGTGGTGTAACAGCGTGCTGGCATGGTCATGTCTGACCAAACCCTCCTTAAAAATAAAGATTAAAAAAAAAGAAAAAAAAATTAAACACAAACATCTTATTTACCAAAAATATTTAAAGGAGAAAATAAACTTTGGTACTTGTAGAGTACTTATAGAGCAACCTGTAGAACTCGTAAAATTGTCTTGGTTTTGTTTTGAAAATACGATAGTGGTGACCCACTTTAGTTAAAGATAAGTTGGTTGCTCTTTACTTGTTTTGACGTTCTTGTGATTGTAGAGTTTTATACTTGATTCAATACTCGCGGGCCGGGGGTCGATGCACGGCCCCCGAAACGGCAGACACCATACTATGCCATTGAAATGCTCCATAGATTAGTCATAGTGACTACTGGCCGGACCTCATAATCTACTGAATGAAGTTACATGAGACATTAATCACATTACACCGAAGGCTAAACAAAAGAATTTGAAAGTCGGATGTGGTTGTCATCGGCCAGTGTTTTGATTTGGCTTGTGTTCGATTTCTTACTCGTATTTTAACGGTGGATTTGTACAAAATTACTTCTACTGTGATTGGAAGTGAATATGTTGGATATAAAACCGCTGACGAAAAATTTATGTCTCCGAAACAGTTAAGAACGGGAAGACTTCCAAGCTTTTTACGTTAAGAGACGTCATTGCAATCAAAATTACATTCATGGTCTCAACGTCGGACATCCATTCATATTTCTGGTTATCAGCTTGTTTACAATAATTACAATGGTCTATTTTAAGAGTCATATTTGCTCCACAATGAATGTAATTAAAACAGTTACATTAACAGTACAATTGGATCACAATAATAATTATGCGAGAATGCAAATGAATTCGTAAGATAAAAACAAACTTGTGTGGGAATTCGTAAGTTATTCCTCATGTAGTAAAGTCAATTAAAATCTAAAATGGTTTTAACTTTGATTCTCCAAAACGAGTCTGCGCGAAGCGGACACGTAATGTTCTGAATATAGAAATGTATCTACGTAAAACTAAAACCCGTGCTCAATTTACACCCACTTGGAGTTGTTTATTGCAATGAAATGAGAATTGTCAGCATGTAAACTAAGTTTTGCTTGCTTTAATGTCTTTGCTATGGCGAATGTAATAATGATTGCTGGCCTCTCTGGTGTCATTGCCTTTTAATTAGAGCTCGCCACGCCACGGTTTTCAGTTATTGTTGAACTGCTTGCTTGCATTCTGCAAGCAATCAGTTCACCGTGAATGGCATGTAGGGATTATAATTTGTGATTTATCGGAATTTTACAACTGGGTCTGTGTTTTTATGACAACATAGAGGATAATTAACAACTGTTATTCTAAAAACTTTTCTTGGTGTACCTGTGTACTTCGGATTCAATGATTATAATGTAAAATTAGTATTTTGCTCCGCAAGTATTATGTATATCGGAAAATATTATGGGGTGTTTACGAAAAGGCCATTTTCGTACATTTCGCAGCTTCTAAAAAAGTTAGTCTTCTAGCTGTAAACACTGAGTAAAAAGACAAGTGTCTATAAAATTTGAAAAAATTTCGTACTTGATTGAGCGTCTCTACATATACTACAATGGTGCTCCTAGTAGTATTGGCCCCGATCCAGAAATAGTCGTTGCATTTCAAGTGTACTCCATATTCGGCATATAATTTCACGCCCCACTAAAAAAGAACGCACACATTTTCGTGACGCATTTAACAAAATTCACATTAACAGCTTAGTAAGTAGTTTGTACGAATTAAGTAATATGCCAAGCGAAAAAGTGTGCGTTCACCTTAAGTTCTACGCCATTACGCAGTAATTGTAATAGACAGCACGACCCTAACTTTGCCCCACGGTAATATAATTATAGAGACTAATGGGAAGGCTGAGAGTAAGCGTGAGTGCAATTCACCAGGTAGGTAGATGCATACTTTACAATACTTTACATAGATATAACACGTCTTTTAATTTAAAAGTGATTTAACGACAGAGCGCTCTCCGGCGATGCCTGCAGTATTGTTTTCTATATTTTTTCGCAACACACTTGGTAATATGCTTAACTAAGGTGAATAGTGCAAGATAGCGAAAGCATGCAGCTTAGGTAGTTTTCCTCTGAACATAATAATCAAAACGAGATACGGGCCCGTTCACGACTTAAATATCTAACGACCGTGTGACTAGGAGGCTAGATGTAATGTTCATTGACGGCTGATAGGTGGCAGTGCGTCAATGCGTGGGCGCCGCCCGCCTGCTGCCCAGCAACTGTGGGCGGGCGCCGCCCGGCTACAGCGGAGGTTGAGTTAAGGGTTAATGCACCCCACTTATACAGTCTATTCTTATTAATTATCCTTTATTTTCTTGTTAATAAAATTATGGTTTATCGGTATGTAATAAAACTCATCACCATTATCATTGGCCAGTTGTTTTTCGTATAGGATGGGCATTAAGTATGAATCGATTTCTTCTAGGCAACCGTACTCCATCGTAGACCACATCAGCGAGATCATGCATACATGCCACCCCGTTTGCATCTAAGTACTTACTCTCACCACGCGCGTCAGCGAGATGGCACGCGATTGTGATGCCATCCATATCAAGCCTGTTTTGGAATTTAAAAAAAAATTGCTCTAGATTATGGTATTCCTAAACTTCGCGTTTCAAAAGACAATCCGGGAACTTAAGACATGAGCAATCGCGTGAGTCCGTTACGAATCATGTCTATAACCTTTCGTACGTAGAAAGATTTGGTATAAGTACTTCGCCTTTGATACCCTCCCATCCCTAGTTACTTATTATTTCTTGAAAGAAAACAACGTGTATTTTGTTCGCTTTGTCTATATTTACATGTGGGCGGTGGTCCTTGATCCGTCGCCTTTGATTATCGACCGTGCGTCGTCATGGCGCCCTGTCAGCTGAAGCGGCGGCGGCAACGACGGCCAGCCACTCAACTGTGCGAATAATTACCACTGATCATCACTATAGCGTGTATGATGCGAGAATAAACCCCGTCACAGACATAGCTATAATAATATATATTATAGCATACACGGAAGATAAGGTCACACACGGTGAAGAAGCTATACTTAATATATACAGGGGCGGATTTTCCTATAGGCTGAATAGGCCCTATAGATTTTCGTTGTTTTTTAATTAAATTCAATTCTTATGGAATGTAGGGGGCGGTAATCTTACATAGGCCTAGTGCAGCCATATATATGCATATATAAATATATGTATTTTTGTTACTACAAAAAATTATTTATATTTAATTTTTAAAAAATGACTTGTATATATTACAAATATACATGTACCTACATGGTGTTCTGCATTTATAAAGAATACTGTTTACATAATTGATAGTTATTCGGAGAACGATTCCAATGCCAACTTTGACGTGCGTGTTTCAAAGTGTGCACAATAAACACAATGTTTAAGCTTATATGTTACTAGCTGCGATCCGCGGTTTCATCCTGGTATATAATAATTATATTCCCTCAGACAGAAACTGTGCTTTGTCCGAGATATAAAGTGTTCTGTCGTTTTCTGGCCCTCCAACTATCCCATACAAAAATCACATCGATTCGTTTCTTTGATGCTGCGTAAAAATGGAACAAACAAACAAACACACTGTCACATTTGAAATATTACTAATATATATTTCCGTTTTAACGAAAGAACAAAAAAAGCATAGAAAAAAATACGTTTCTCGTACTTACTTCAAATTCTCCTCGAGGTTACAAAATTAACATCAGTCAGTAATGATTTGTAGAGAAAATATGTCGTATATTACTTGCTATATAATTATATTATAGCAAGGCATATTATTATATAGCACAGCATATACCTAGTGTCTGTGGCGGGCTTAATGTGTTTGGCGCATAAGGTATTTCAGACAGTATAATTTGTAGTGGATATCGTATCGGCAACTGACAGGTGATGAGCTCGGCTGAACACATAATGATGACATAGTCACTGTAAAAGTGGAATAGATGTGGCCACAACAAGTTGGGAAAACCGATAATATTTACGACGTCGAAATTACACGTATCAACTAGATTTACTAAATTGGCTGTGTGTATTTTTATTGTATTTTTATTCTGCTCTACCTTAATATAAACTTACTTAAAACTTAATTACTCACTAAATTTAATAACTTACTTAACTTTGTAACAGGTTTTATGGTTTCGCAATGGCTTTGTGAGTTTTTGAATTATCTCTTTTCTATGTTTAAAGTTATACCTAAGTAAGTAGTATTCTTTCCATCCAATGGTTGCCTGGAAGAGATCGCTTTTAGCGATAAGGCCGCCACTTGTGGCACTAGCTCGTAAGTGTTTTCTATCGTGTTGTAATTTTTATTTCTGGTGTACACAATAAAGAGTTTCTATCTATCTATCTAAGTATAGGGACCTATTATACTATAAATAACACTAGCATTCTGACTAACCGTTGTCTCATCGCTACCGCCGCCATTTCGCATTGGTCTTTAATGTAAATGAGTTCTCGGAACGCCTCCTCGGCGTAGCCTTTACTCCTTTTGCGATTTTCGTCATTTGGGAATCCCAACGTTCACTCTTATCGACTACAAGACAAACAAACCAAATACCTACCTCCTCATAAGTTGTATGTAAAAAACAGAAATATAGAGGAAGTATATAATACGTACCTACGAGTAAATAATTTGTGAAATCAAACTGAAAAAAGATTATGTTCCTACTGTACCTACTGCTACCAAATACTGGTTTATTAAGTCTACGTAAAGATGATAGATAACTCTTTATTGTTCACACAAGAAATGACATACATTTACCTACATCAATGCATACATTGATTAAATTAGTTGCTTACATAAGACAAAAATAACTTAAACCGACATACCTACGCGTACATAGGTATGCTTCCGAAGCTCACTAATACTGAGGCAAGGTTTCCCGTGTGACCGTTATCATGACCAATTTCGACCATTTTATACTAATTGCTACACATTATAATCTGGCCTTGATTGTCGTTATTTTCATTTTATCTTTTATTGTAATGGCGTTCGATCGATGGCTGGACGCCTGCGCGTGCGTCAGAGGCCAACATTTCGTTCTGTTTCAATTAGGCTCTACCCACTGCTGATAGGAATATCATAATACTGACATAGGTACTCGCCAAATTAACTCATAAGTACACAAAATCAATACGTGGCGTAATGTTACTTATTTTATTACCTGAAATATTGAACTTTGCGGTCAATGTTGCGGTTTTGGCATGCAAAGCTAATTAACCTTTATTAGCGATCCTCAGTGTCTGTTTCATTATATTTGATGAAATTACCGCTAGATTAATGCAAATATTCCAGTTTTGCCTACATCGGCCTCGCGTGATTCTTTTATTAGTGGCGCCAAGTTTCGTGCACTGCCCAGCAATTACCTTGTAGGATTAATGACGTATATAGTTAGCGTAATGAGCGAGGGCTGAGGGCATCGGGCGTACGCTCGGCCGTGACCCTGCGAGGAGCGTAGAATGTAGTAGCGAGCGGCTTGCGCCTCGGCCTATTTACATAACACCGCAGGAGCGCTAAATGTGATCACCAGTCGCCACGCCATCGCCAACACTGCTCTGTCCGCGTTTATTCAATTGAACTAGATCGAGACCAATGGATTAATCGCTTAGGAATTCTAGTTCATATGCATAACAACAAGGGGCAGTAGGCCCTTTACCAGTGACGATTATTATCTTTGACCCTTCATCATTATCATCATTATAGACTATCATGTTCCTACTGCTGGGATACAGGCCACAGGTCTCAGAGAGAGGATGGGCCCTAATCCACCATGCCAGTTGGTGAATATCATATATCTTAGAGCTTTAAGGTTCTTGGACATACAGGTTTCATCACGATGTATTCCTTCACCGTTATTGAGCGATAGCATCGAAGATTCTTTGTCCCTTACCAACCCTGAAATACGTAATGCGGAACCGGAGGTCGGGTCATTTAAACATTATTTATACTTATCATACACGTACTGACAACAAATTTCGGAAGCTACTCGTCCAATTTTAGTGAAACATTTTTTTTTTTAAGTGCCTAAGTACAAACTAATACTAACACTACAAAAACAGTTACAGTATTAAAATTGTAAATCATCATCATCATCTCAGGCATAGGACGTCCACTACTGGACATAGGCCTCCCCCATCGATCTCCAAAAGGGCCGATTGGAAGCGGTGTGCATCCAGCTACGGTCTACGGTCTACGAGAAGAAGTGCGGTCTGCGGTTCAGTGATCTACAAAGTTAAAATTATAATAAGTCATCTGTACGTATACCTACCTATCAGATTGATTTAATTAAAATTGTATAGTTATTATTTTAATTTTCATATTTGACATATTCATGACTTACTTTGATTTTTTGTGACTAATTATTATTGTTTTATTACTAACTACTTCATTTCAAATTTATTTATTACTAGCTGTGCCCCGCGGTTTCATCCGAAAATTAAACTCGTCGTTAAGTTTTCTGAAATTGTCCAATTTTCTTAGTTTCTCTTTCCGTAAGAACCTTCTACAAAATATATGAAAACTTTAAAAAGATGCATGAAATCAGTAAAGTCGTTCTTAAGTTATGGCGTGACCAAAGTAAATAGGGATTCATTTTTGTATAGGTAACTATATAGTTTTTTTTATTTGACCTCGAATGCACGAATTTTAATAATATGTAATAATGTTAATTTCGTACTCTGTAAAAATAAGTACTAATTGTAATTTTTAAGTAAGCAATAAGCATCTATTAATTAGTATTTTGACGTGTAGGTAACATATTGGTATGAATAAATAACTACGAACCTCAGCTATGAACGATGAATTATCAAATATCAAGATTTTTTCTTAGAACAAGCGTGTGGTCTTTTTGTATTTCTTGGAGTAGGTACCTACCACATCGGTATTCGTACGCGTACAAAACAAGCATCATCTCGATTGATTTATTTACAGAGACTGATTTCGAAGAAATTAGCCATCGAGCTTCTGCGTGTGAATTTAAAAACTGGCACGAATAATTTCTTATTGTTTCCGCTATATACGAGTAGGCCTACCTACATGAAAACCAGGTAATGGATTCCGAATCAATAAATAAGGTAATGCCGCCAGCATGTTGGGTACGCTGCCAACTGGTAGTGGGCTTGAGCATTTGGATTGTCTTTAGACCTTCAACGGTCTATGGGCAGTCTAACTGTATTTGTAGTGTTAGTTTTAGCTTGTATTTTGTTTAGTTATTAAAGGCAGTTGCCCAGTAAAAAAAAAATAAGGTTGTTATCTACATATATTCGGGACAAATAAATTCGGGACATTTTTGCACACACTGTCATCTGACCCCAAACTAAGCAAAGCTGAAAAAATTGTAATGTGGCTGCCAGAGACTGATATACAAGCATACATTTATATTTTTAAACACATACTTAAATATATATTAACACCGAGATATAGAACAAACAAAAATGTTCATCACATCAATGTCTGCCCTAGGTGGGAAACGAACCCAGCGCAGAAGGCAGGTTCACTATCAACTAGTAGTTATCTATATAGTAAAATTTAATGTGTAAATGTATAATGTAAATTGTTGCCCTATCCGCCTGGTCTTTGTTCAAACCAGTCTTCTCCACGGTTGCATGGATCAATCGTCCTGACGAGTAGATACTCTTCTAATTTGTCTGTCGCTTTCAATCAGTTACCGTGTGACTGTGAAGCCCTCTGGACTTCTAGGAATAGGACTTGAGATGTAACTGCGCCTGATAGGTATTCAACGCAGACAAGGTCACAATTCGGATTATGAATATTCTTATTATAGCTTATTGTATATTCATGAGATTATTCGATTATAAGCACTGCACTGCAGTGTCTGCAGTGGATAGGTACCTAAGTGAGCATCTGCCAAGGTTACCAACTTTTCGCGTAATTTTATTTCTTCAAAATGCATTTAGTTAACTACCCACCTCCACCTACCTCTCTACTTTAATTTTATGACAAGCAAACATAAACGTTACGACCCAAAATAGTAGTCACTGAACCTGAAACAGATCACCTGGGTGTATTCAATGGACGATTTTTTTTTTTATAGATAGACTTTATTTCTCGATGTTTATATAAACAATCGAATAGATAGGTAATTCGTTGATTTTAAGTTGTATGGTAATACAGCATTATACGGTTATTTGATACAATAAACAATAAGCATTATTATTTTGATGATGATACAATTTAAATAGAACATAGATGTGTATCATTTTACACTAGGGGAATTCCCCATAAATGATGACTAGCGTAACTGGATCAGTCAACAGGTATTGGTTTCGTAATTTCTGATAATGTGTTATTATTAAATAGCAGGCTTGCATTTGACCGCCAATTGTTACTTGACATAGGTACAAAGGGTGTGTAATAATTTCAGGACATAAAAATCATATACGTATGGTAATGGTACGGTGACTCAAAGACTCATAGGTACCTAGGTAGGTATTTTGGACTTAATGAATCAGAAACAGAAAATCTTTATTGTATAAACTGTGTACATGAACGCATTTAAGTAAATACTATATTTCCTAAAAAGGAAATACTCGCACTTAGAATAACTACTCAGAGAAGGTAGGTTTCCAAACAACGCCTTCTCAAAACGTAAGCTACAAATTCGCTTTGTAGAGTCCTTTTCATGAAAGAAGTCCCACGGCAAACAGCGGATCTAAATTTCCATGTTGTAGTTGTCAGGTGTTGTTACTGTGTTTGGACGCTAGTGAGATTTTTATGTACGATGCCAAAAGTTGTTAAAGTTCTACTCGAGAAATGATACTGATAGTGATTGATACGCGATGACAGCGCCGCGTCTGGGGGACTTCTTTCATGAAAAGCACTCTAGCTTACGTTTCGATTGGTATTTTAAACGATTTAAGCAAGAAAATTAATGGATTACCTGTGGAATGTCGCACCATAACTCTTATGGTGCTCTTATGCTGCTTTTCTGATTTGTTGTGGTACGATTTCACCGTGCAAATTGTCATAGTAAAATTTTTATATTTTTTTTTTGGAGCCATATATAACACCGTTTGAATGGCTTAAATTTTGCGAATGTACTTGGTTTCTTTGTTTAGTTATTCTAAGTACTCGCATATAACTAATTCTTCGTGGAAATGCAATTTGTAGTAGGTATAGGACTTAGAATAGAAGGTACATTGGCTTCTTGTGTCAGACTCTAGTCTTAGCATTTAACGTATACAGTCCCCACGTAAATAGTTTTGAAAGGTAATACCTAAGTAGTAGGTAGTATAAACAAAAAAGTACTTTACCTCACCTTCGTCGGAAATATTAGAGCTATTAGGTATATTGCAATTACCTATATCTAATAGACATTGCATGTCGCGCCGGCGCTTGCAAACGATAAGACATAATAATGTTTCTTATCACATAATCATCGGCATCCGGCTTTATTTCTATCAGTGGAAATTCCTCGACAGCTCAGATTAATCTCCTGACATTAACTTGCTTTGGACTGACTCACAAGTCACACATGTATCTAATAAATATTGAAATCCAAATAACCGATTTTTTTCAGTTGTTTTGATTTAAAAGCCAAACTACTAAACCGATTTTGATGAAATTTCTACTGTTTCTGTCTGTTCTACTTCCAGACCAACGTAAAAGCGTATCCATTTAAATAAAAAAATAAAAATTCCCAATTGGTTCATAAATGAGAGTTCGGGGGAAACAAACATTAAAAAAAACTCGAATTGTGAACCCTTTCCTTTTTTGGAGTCGGTTAAAAATAATCTTACTCTCTTGACAACTCTTCACTGTGCTCTAACTGACGACGTCATCATCATTGGCAGGTTTTTTGTTTGTTGGGGTTTTGGTTAGCTACAGAGGCCTTTTGGACCATATAAAGACCATGTGATATAACGATAGTGATATATGATAGCCCGTTGGTCCAGTTGGTAGTGAACCTACCTTCTGAGCTTGGGGGCGTGGATTCAATTCCCACCTAGGACAAACATTTATGGGATGAACATTTGTGTTTGTTCTATATCTGATTGTTAATATCTATTTAAGTACCTATGTATTTAAAACTATATATGTATGTATGTATATCAGTCTCTGGCAGCCATATCACAAGCTTTGCTTAGTTTGGGGTCAGATGACCGTGTGTGCAAAAATGCCCAGTTTTTTTTATTTTATTAACACTCGAAAATACCCAAGTTTAGGAAAATAATACAACGAGCCGACATGTTTTTTTTTCACGTTGGCGCCAGAACGCCTCATTTGCAGGTAAATCAACCCACAGATAATAATACAAGTACTGAAGGGCATTTTTTCCTCCCGCCCTCCTTCTTAATCCTCATAGAGTTGCTCTATTAAAATAACTTTACCAAACCCTCCCCCCTCTTTGAAGGAGAGATGGACGCACAGGATGTAACGTAAAATGTTGTCAGTATGTATGATGAGGTGTGAGAACTCTGTCATAGGTACAAGGCAAGTAAATGTGAATGGTTAAAGTCCGCCTTTGTAACCGCAATGTGGCTCGTCCATTGTTGATACGGCGCGGGAGCGTGACTCAGATTTGACGAATTATTCATTCATATTCGTCGCTGGACGACGTCGTCGACTGATTGTTGTTGTTTGCATAAAAATTCCATGAAACGGTTCCATTTAAATGTTAGTGGTTGTATCATTTCACTTAAAGAGACACTCCCAGTTCATATTACTAATTATAATTGAGAATACAGTAGAGTCTCACTAATCCGGCACTTCCGTACATAGGCTCGTCCAGTAATCCGGTACTATAAACCCACGGGCCCTGCTCTCTCCACCCGCGTCTTCCCCTTTCCTCAGCCGCTACCTTCGCCCACACGCGCTCTTCACTTCCCAGATTACTAAGATAGTTGTAAAGAAATTTGTAGTAATATATTATATAAATACATAGGTAGGTACTACCAATATATTATGTAGCATTTTATTTTATTTGCCTTGAACTTTCCTATATAATCTAGTAATCCGAATATTCCAATAATCCGTCGCCCCCTAGTTTTAATAGTCAAATAAAATCAAAATCAAAAATTATTTATTCAAGAAATGTACATTAAAAATTGTTACTGACTTAGCTGCCAAACTGGGAAATAGTGTTGGATTAAAGAGGCTCTATGGTATCTATATACAATATCTGACCCCAAACTAAGCAAAGTTTCCGATATGGCTGCCAGAGACTGATATACATACATACATATATATTTTTAAATACATACTTAAATAGATATTGACACCCTGATATAGAACAAACACAAATGCTCATCGCATACATGTTTGCCCTAGGTGGGAATCGAACCCACACCGCCAAGCGCAGAAGGCAGGATCACTACCACCACGGGCTATCTATATCTATATCAACGGGCTATATTATATATTATGTACCTATCTGTATAAGTTTTAAACTGCAGTTCGGACTGAATGGCGTGCCTTGCGAGAAGTCTATGTCCAGCATAGTGGAAATAGGGGATTGTGATGAAGTTTTAAACCGTATTGGATGAAAATATCGGAATTTCCCCTTACTTCTTACGTAAAAAAAGAGAATTCAACAAATAAATTCGGTCATGATTAGACTCTAAATTCCGATAGCTAGGAAAACCCCCGATGTAAGTAAATTAAAGATTAAGTTATGATTCATTCAACGTACTCGTATTATGTTGATTAGTGTTAAAATCAAAAAGTATATAGGTACATGGTGTTTATTCAATAAACAAATTCTTCTTGAATTTAAATTTATGACTAAAAGTAATCTAAAACTAACTACTAATTAAATTTTAAATTACAAACTAAATATTAAAAAAAAAAAAAAAAAAAAAAAACGCCCCTAACTGTACCTGGTGGGAAGGTGCCCACAACACTAGCAGCATTGCCACGCTGAATGGCTATGGCCAACCTTTGCACAAGGTACGAGCCGGAGCGAGGGTCATTATTTTTCTCCCTCAACCTTCACTAAGCTATCTAGATCTTACAATTATTATATTCTGAGTGGGTATATGATTGAAACAAATTATTAACACGCTTTTTTTAGCTTTACGTACCTACTTGTAACGGACTATGTAAACAAATCTAAGAAGTCGATTTTAACCTACTTCTAATGGTCCTATCGATTTAAAGCTGCATATATATGTATTATGTAATCCGGATGACAATACAATTATTTGATAACATCGAACTGATCTGATGATGGAGCTGGGAAGTGGATAGTGAAACTCTTCAATAGCTAGCTATACCAGTATACTTCTCGAGTTTGGGTTTCTTTGGTTTGTTTTAACGAGTCACATAAGCGTGTTTTTTATTTTTATTTTACTATTATAATTATGTATTACAAGAAGAGCCAGCAACGCCAAACAAAAGATAACTCGCATTCTAATTTTTCTGTTTCGCAACTATTTGTTCAAGGCAATGCGCCACAATCACTGACACAGTTAGGCGGCGCGAGCGCATCCACGCAGAACTCGTGAGGTGGCCGGCAACACCCCATTTAGAAGGCAAATACGATCACGACAGCACACGCGGATGTGCCATTGACGTTATTGGGTCTTCTTGTGCAACAAACCACATCTACTTCGCAGAATTCACTAAGCTATCTAGATCTTATAATAGTTTATTAGCAAAAATCCAGAAGTGTGTTATGCATATTTTCTGAAATATCGAAACACAGAGTAATGATTGTTTTTACCATTATATTCCTTGTTGCAATTTTTCATTGTCTTCGTCGCTATTTTATTTACGTATATATATATATTGTCAGCCGCTGCTTAAAGCCATGTATTTACTAGGCAATTATCTTTGGCTGGAAAGCACTACTTGTAACTAGCTCTTGAGCCCTTTTTAGCAGTTTGTTTTTACCTTAGCTTTAGCTTTTTTCCTTGACTACGGCAAAGCCAAAAGGAAGAGTTATGATTTTAGCAGTCTTCTGACTTGGATGTTAACAGTCCTTTGTAATTGTTACAGATAGTAGCGTTTGAGCGAGCGCGGGCGTGCAGACGCGGCGCTGGCTCCAGGCCATGCGCTGCTAGAGCCCGCCATGGTGGGCGTGGGCGTGGCGGAGGGCGGCGGCGGCGGCGCCCCCGATCCCTACTACGGCGAGTACTACCCGCCCGAGCAGTACTACGTGCCGCAGGAGATGTGCCCGCACCCGCAGCAGCACCCGCAGCACGCGCACATGTGCACCGTGCAGCTGCCTGAATACGGTACGCTACCTACACCTCGCTCACTGCTGACGAAAGCATCTTCCAAGGCAGGCTCTCTCGATCCTCCACTTTCCTTCTCATCATCATCATCAACCTATTTGATGTTCGTCCACTGCTGGACGTAGGCATCTCCTATAGAACGCCACAAGGAACGATCGTCTGCTTTTCGCATCCACTTGCCACCAGCCGCCTTTCGCAGGTCTTCACTCTACCTGGACGCAGGGCATCCTACTCTTCGTTTGTCGATACGTGGTCTCGACTCTAGAACTCGTCTACCCAAGTGGTTGTCAGTTCTTCTACAGATATGGCCAGCCCATTGCCACTTCTGTCGGTTACTTTAGTTCTTTGTCGGATAATCTTATTTCTGATTCTATCTACCAAAGACTTTCCTTCTCCAAACACTGCCAGTTATTGTCCATGTTAGTGTTACCGTCATCCGACCAAGTCGCAAGGCGCGCTACGTGACAACACATCTGCTTAATAAAATATCACAGCATAATCACACACATCACCCATCATCAGCCAGTAAACGTCCACTGCTGAACAAAGGCCGCCCTCGGGGTGTTGCCATAATTCCCACGCTTGGCAGGCGGCTTGGGGATCGCAGTACGGTCAATGTGTTAACTGTGTACTAATAGGACGCTGCTGCCTGCTCCCCATCCTCCGGTCGTTCTGGCCGCAGTTTAAGGACATACCGGGGTTCAGTCACAGCATAATACCTTCAGGTTACAGCAATAGCAACACAATCACTTCTTCATGGTGGCTACAGCTTACTATCAGATCGAATGACTGCTTAAAAACATCCTTTTATTCTAGAGAAGAGCTTATATTTTGTGATATGTTTGACTGAAAAAACATCCTCTTGTCCGAAGTTACTGTTGTTTTTTTTTTTGCTACGGCCCTTTGGGTTTTGGGGCAATTTTGCCATTAACAGTGAGGGAGGTGATAGTGCTGATTAGATTTAGAAGAATAAGTTAGAAAAGGTAGGTTACTAGGTTACAAGGTTAGGTTACCTATATTGTTCTCCTAATGTGCTTGTTGTGGTGTCAATACAGTGTATTGAATTCCGCTGTAGGTGTGTTGACTAGATACTAAAACAGCTCCACTTTTAACGAGCAAAGCCATCGATGGTATCATTACCTTATTTTGTATGTTATGTATGTTGGTGTTTTACCTACCCCAGAAATTTATAATTTATTACCTACGAACATCATCGCTATGAACGCACAATTTAAAGAACTTCAACTTTTAATGGTAAAATGAAGTTTTATTGCACATAACTAAATACTAGTTCTTGGAATGTAAATGTTATGTTCTACTTTAGAGAATTTTACGATTGTAGCAAATAGCCGAGTAATTTTGCTCGTAAATAAAACCGGAGCCACTCATCATTCCTCGGTCCCAACTCGCTAGAACCAAATTGCTGTTTATCGCCGCAAATGCCATTTGTATCTAGAGCCGACTGTCGATGCTGTTATCGGCCCAACACACGCACACTTGCCTGTATCTATGTGCACAAGTTGATCTCTATATGTACGTCGTTGTGATGTATTTGGGTTATGATTATCATCCTCGTGACTTTGTATTCTAGAAATTGAAACTACAAATGAGGCATTTGTACCTACATTATGGATTCCAAGAAGGTATCTAGGCAATTCAGCTGGATCGAACGAGTACAATAATTTAATACCTACATCAAACCTATATTGTTGCGATATTAAAACTTGTTGGTTGGCCACAGAATAGATAAGTACTAACCCAAACATAGAATTAGAGCAAGCCACATTGAATTAGCGTTTGTGGCAGAAAGTTAGGTAACCGCAGTTAATTAAAACTGGGAAAAATCCCTTTTACTCGAAACAAAGAACTTCAAGGCTCTCGTGGGATTCCAAGCGCGTTGCTCAAGAGGCTGCGGTCGGTTGCGCGGCGCGCTCGAACTATGCGCCACGTTTCCGCCGCAAACGGTTATGTCTACAAAAGCGGATGATCCCACAAACAGGGATTTCTACGAATAACCAAAACGTTCATTCAACATAACCGCAAAGTTACGAAGCGGAACGAGCGGCGACGATGTCAAAATAAAGCAAAACCCATACCGGCCATGACATGACCCGAGCCCGTGCAACGCCCCGTCCGTATTGAGATGAGAGTCGCGTCATGAGCATGAGCTCCCACAGACGATTTCACCCTCAGAATAATAATATTCTGAGATTTCACCCTTTTTACAAGCTTTTATTTAACTTCCTATGTTTGTATGCTTTGTATGTATATGTATGTACTATGTATGTTAAATCTTGCAAGCCTAATTTGACCCACTTCCCGGCGTTCAATTGAGTTGAAAGTTGGTACACCTATGTATCTTGGATGACAATGCATTAATATGGTTCTATGGAGCTTGACGATGGAGTCGGAAGGTGGTCATTGGAACTAATGAACGCAATTAAATAACCCCATCGTGTTTGGTCTCTTTGGATTGGTCTTGATGAGTACTAGGTATACCCCTAGGTGATATTCAAGGTCTGATGATGCCGGAAGGTGACCATAGAAAGTTAGAAACTACTGAACGTAACAAGATAACCCCATCGTGTTTGGGCTCTTTGGAATGGTCTTCATGAGTATTATATGTACCTACCTACAAAAAAAATCTTTTCTGTGATGTACCTCAACCTACCCCTAGGTTTAAGGTCTGATGATGCAGACGGAAGGTGGCCATAGGAACTACTGAACTCATTAAAATGATGCCTCATTAAAATAAATTAAATAGATGTTTAATAAATTAAATATGCAAAGGGTAAAAGCTTGTAATATTTTTTTTTTACTATGTAAGCTCATTTATTTTACATTACAACGAATCTATGACAAGTACCTATTTATTATTTAAACCCACGACCAATTCGGAACAAATCTTATAACTTCTAAACCGCTATCCTACAGATGTAGAATTAACTTAGCTTAGAACCTTAGCAATGCAACCTACTTTCGAATTTAACCAAAAAAAAAAAACATTCAAATCGATGCACCCGATTTAAAGAAAAATCTTTCTCCCTCTACGAGAAAAATGGTAAAAAATTATACACACCGCAGTAGCAACTTTTTTGTATCTACCACTCTTTGTGTAATTTTATCATCCTTATGCTCATAAAACAATACATTTTATTTATTCTTCCCGTTTCCACTCTTTTGATCCGGCCATCCTAATCCTTCCTTTATCCTAAAATGAATCCATGAATGACTTAAAGATGACAAATGCCCCAATCGCGCGAAGCCAAAAATAAAGATATAAAGACACTATAACACAAAGGTAGGTCGGTACACATAACCTTCCCCGTACCGTTGTAGGTAAAAAGTACGATAGTGAAAAAAATCCGCGTGTCTAAAATTGTAAAGTAGATTTATAGAAAAATCGACAGCCTGATATAGAATCTTCTGAATTCTAAATGGAGTGTACCTATAACCTAAGTCAGGTTATAGGAAATATCAGACGTAGAAATACTTTTTCCTTACTCCTCATACTCGGAAAGTAGGTCAGAAGTTGCCTGAGGAGCGGGGTACATTAAGTAATAGTAATACAAGTAATACATTTCAGCCCTAGGGAGAATAACTTTCAACTGATAGTGATAGTTGACAACTGGGACACAATTTTTTTTAAACGACATAGTTCTATTTTCACATTTGTATTGAACCTTTTTTTTCTCAGAGGATTATGTTCCCGCACTTCTCGCGCATTAGCTAGTGTCAGGATGTTCAAAAAAAATTGGCGGGAATTCGATCTTCATTGTGGAGTTTTGTTTATATGTACTTCCGTATAGCAGATTTGTATTAACACAATGAGTTCATCTGATTCCGATATGGATTTAACGCCTGATTTCATAAGAGAAGAGGCTGGCTGGCTGGGAAGCAGTAGTGGAAAACCTTTTACCACCTAAATCAAAAGAAAGATACTTATAATCGTACGACAATTTTATGAAATAAAATTAACTCATATTTTCTTTAGTCAGTTCATGTTTTTATTTTTATTTTCCTTGTATTCGTAATGAAAAGCACATAGTGTTTACCTCGGAGTTAAAGACTTACTTTCACCCCTGGGGTAACAATGTACTATTCTATACACTACACCTTTAACTGTAGAGGCCGTTAACACTAAAACCAACCTTTCCAACGTTTAACCTATAACGGTGTCAACAGACAGATAGATTATAACTATGGATTGTATGTTTTATTAAAATTTAAACTTTTAACCCCCCCCTAGTTCGGCCTTTTCGTAAAATCCTGTTTTAGAGGACCTCTAAACCATATAAGAAATATACATGCCCTTCAGCTTTGTAGGTCTAACGGTTTTCGAGATTTCGTGATGAGTCAGTCAGTGAGTTAGTGGAATTTCGGTTTTATATATAATATAGATAGATAGAGAGTTAGATAATAATGTAAAGAAGTAAAAAATGTAGGTAAAGCTAGGTAGAGAAAATTTCTTCAGCCACGAGTTTCAGATGTTAGGTAAAGATACATATTTATAAATTATGTAATCAATTTATTAACTTTATCAGTTGATTGTGTCATTCAATAATGCACCAGCTTAGGTATTTAGATAAATACTAGTTGTTATTGTACTGATTTACATTATCTTATCAGGGATTTCAAATGTAAATAAACATGTTGCAGAAAGTGTAGATAGGTAACTATCAGCTATCCATCATTTGTAAGTTCATTAGGTACTTTACAGCCAGACCAACTAATCTGTTGTGTTGGTCAAATGATGGAACTAATAAATTTATATGGATGGCTGTCACTTCAGCTCAGAAAATAGGACAGTAGCTTCCTCATTCAACTTCCCAGACAAGTTGGTTGTACTGTAACATCTATTCGTAAGACCTATCACTTAGGCTATCTAGCTACCTACATACAATAGTTACTTATAGTAGATGTAACTAGCTGCACTCCGTGGTTTCACCGTACATAATTATGTCCGGAATCCAAAGTAGCTTATGTCACAAGCAAAGATAAGTCTGTGTCCAGACCTTGAACTATATACTTACTTGTATTCGCCGGCACACTACTTTTTGCCATTTTAGCGGGTCATATTTTGCAAAGGATTATAAATAATGAGTGATGTTTCCGAGCTTTGCATAAGTAAGCGTTTTACAATCTGACGGCACCCGGTGCGATCCTAAGCATTGCACCAGTGGCTTATTTAGTGCCTAAATAAATTATGTGCAGTTTCGACGCCATCGCTCAATACGATTAAGGAAAACATCGTAAAGAAACCGGTATGTTCAAAAGTTCAAAGACATGACATTCACGAACATGCACTGAGCCAGCATGATGGATTATAGCCCATGATGTGCCGCCCATTATCTCTGAGAGAGTGTCTCAGCAGTGGGAACATGAAAAGCTGATTATAAATTTTGTTTCATTCCTTCATAGAGAAGTTAGAAGGTTCTAAAGAATTAGGACGGATAGACAGAACGAATTTATAAGGATTCCTTTTACTACGGAACCGTAAACACATGGGGTGTCGAACAGGCATGATGACATTTTTTTTATTACCTTATAAAAAAGCTGCTCATAAATAGAGCACATCAACACAAACAAGGATGACTGGTAGAAAATGCTTAGCATTAAGTCCTCCAATTGTACATATCTACTTAATTTGTAAGTGTGCAATAAAGTATTAAATAAACAAAATAATAATTCGTTCAAAAATAAAAGAGATATTAGCATTTTAATTTCATGCTAGACAAAGAGCGCACTATACTGAGCCGTGACGTCACGCCTCAGGAGCGCCATACAAATGCTATACTAACACACGCTTTGCGAAAAAGGGATAGAACATCCCCTCTCTACCCCCACCTAAAACTTTAAACACTCATATCTCAGAGATTTGTTAGCCAATTAAAATTATTTTTTCAGTATGCGTTATGTATTTAGTTATATTCATTGCTAAGCCGGTTATTTGTAATACATTAAACATTAGTCATCATGCCTATGCCGGCGGCAGCGGGGCAGGGTTTAAGCCTGCCGGGCCGGTGTTCAAGGCTACAGACTATAGGAACCTGTAGACGATGCGTGTCATGTCGAAAATGACTGCCTTCTGTATCTGAACTTGACCCACCCGTCTAGCTAGAGCATTTTAAGCCATCATCCTTTCACTACTACTCATTATTAGCCTATTTTGTGTTCGTCCACTGTTGGGCCGAGGCCTCTCCTAAAGATCGCCTCCAAGATATCTTCTGCTTTTCGCATGCACTTGCTACAGCCGCCTTTCACAAGTTGGCGCTCCAACTGGCTGTAAGGCGTCCTACTCTATGTTTGCCGATACGCAGTGTCTACTCTAGAACCCATCTACCCAAACGGTTCTTCTACAGTTATGGCCATCACATTGTCACTTCAGCTATGTCGGTTACTTTAGTGCTCTGTCCGATAATCTGATTTCTGATTCCCGATAGCCCGTTAGTCTAGTTGGTAGTGAACCTGCCTTCTGCGCTTGGGGGCGTGGGTTCGATTCCCAGCTAGGACATACATTTATATGATGAACATTTGTGTTTATTCTGTATTCGGGTGTTAATTATCTATTTAAGTATGTCTTTAAAACTATATAATTATGTACCTATGTATATCAGTCTCTGGCAGCCATATTACAAGCTTTGCTTAGTTTGGGGTCAGATGACAATGGCGTCGATTCTGTCATACCACTCACTAAACTAAACCAATCTGACAGGACTAAAATTATCTGCCTCTTTTTTTATTTTAATATGTGAGAGAAGGATGGCAACAATTTTAGAGCTGTCAAATTTAGTTTAGTTTAGACCACATCAGAATTGATGCCATTGTGTGCAAAAATATCCAGAATATTTATATAATATTTCAAAGAAACCCTTAGCATATATCGCAGACTCGAAGACATTCGTCTTCAGGCACTGTGAAATGCGCGACTAGAAGACACGACGAAGTTTGCCAAACCTTTCACTACTATTATTATGATGATAATTCCAGGAGGCATGCCGGTGGTGACGTCAGCCACGATGATGCCGCCGATGATGCCGCCCGTGATCGACGAGAACATGCGGCACTACCTAGTGCACCCGCACGCGCCGCCGCATCCCCACCACGGACCGCACCACCAGCCCCACCACCAGCCGCCGCAGCACCACCAGCCGCCGCCGCATCACCAACCACCACACCATTACGTAAGCTTACAATTTTACTTCCGTTGAATTTAACTCGTACAGTGCGTGGTCCTTAACTGTTGGCCTTTTGGAAAAGCTCAGAGTCACACAGCGGGCAATGGAGAGAGCTATGCTCGGAGTTTCTTTGCGCGATAAGATCCGAAACGTGGATATTCGCCAAAGAACTAGAGTCACCGACATAGCTGTTAAAGTTTGCAAGTTGAAGTGGCAATGGGCAGGCCACATCGCTCGAAGAACCGATAACCGATGGGGAAGAAAGGTTCTGGAGTGGAGACCACGAACCGGAAGACGCAGCGTAGGGAGGCCTCCCACTAGATGGACCGACGACATCGTGAGAGTCGCGGGGGTATCCAGTGGATGCAAAAGGCGAGCTGTCGTTCAGTGTGGAGGTTAAAGGGGGAGGCCTATGTTCAGCAGTGGACGTCTTCCGGCAGATGATGATGATGAGTGCGACTTGTCTGTAGGGTTGAATAGAACCACCATCTATTTCATGAACATAACTGACTGCCACCCGGCGAATATAAGTATCTATAGATTTATTTGTCTTTCTCTGTTACTCTTACGCCTTTATTACTTCCCAAGATTAATTTCGAGTGTTGGGCAGTGTAGTGTCCGTAAACTTAAAGTAGAAATAGGTATCGTCACTGGTAAAACCAGCGCCTTGCGCCATAGTAGGTATTCTAAAAAACTACTTATCAACTACGACTACTAATTCCACTTCTACACGCCTTATTTCTTTCTACTTCTACTTTTTACTAACTATGACTATTATTAGTCATAGTTATAGTTAGTAAAAATACTTAGAGCTTAGAACTCAGAATAATACTGGCAAGCTTTGGCAAATGCATAAGACGTGCGACGCCAAATGAAAATCCTCTACATTTCTACATTACTCTTTGGCTGGCTGGCTGGCTGTCTGTGTTTGTCAAGTGTTTGTTTTGATCAGTTTTGATTACATACCTACTGTTTACTAATAAATAATTAATTCAGCAATATTATTCTGTGAATGTAAAATGATGTAACAGTTTTATAGCATAACATGAGATACTTTAATCTACCCATATCTATAAAACTTCAGATTATAACTAGATTACGTTACGCCAGTGTTTCATCAACCTGCTGTGCAAATATTTTCCTCGATTGTTTTCTTGACGCGCTTTAATTTTCGTGCACGTGTATAGTTTCGAATAAACCGGCTATGTAAAGTGTTCGATTACGTGAATAGCTTATCCGCGCGTGTATTGGTAATCTACTCGCGGCTACGTTATACCTGGGTGCCGCAGCGGCGTGAGATTGGTGTTCGCGTTATCAGAAAGAAACGAGCAGTTGGCTTTCGCTTGTACGTGGCACGGTAGCAGTGACGTTAATACCATATAACGCGATTCCCACATTGTTATGAAAACCTAAAATGAGTAATTCCGAGGGCAGTAATAGGGAAACACCTTTTCAAAAGGGACATGAAAAGGTCAGTGTGAATGTTGATCCAGGATTACAAGAACTCTTTCTGGATTTATTTACAATTTCAATAGTGAATTCAATTCAATATGTTATTTGAAAATGTTCTTTTGCATTACCGATAAACACATAATTTTTATTTCATTATTTTATTTCTTGATATTAATATCATGCACACACGTAGACTGCAATGGTACACAAATTAATTATTATTTACATAATAATAAAAATATTGTAAGAATGTACAACATGCAGATTTATTCTTATAGTTACTCGAACAAAAAATTATGAAAATTCCTTTTTACTAAGTTACTTTAATGCACTTACAAGAAATAAAATAATAGTTACTTTGCTACTTTAATAGATATAGTATTGCAATGAGTTGCCTGCATCAGTATTTTATCCATATGGTCGTAAAAACAAGGTCACCAAATGGAATTATAAATACATTTAATGAATTATTTCTACAATGTTCAACTAATTATGGTGTAATAGTTTTAGGTTTTAAATATTATTCGTGTAAACAATTATATGTCCCTAACAATGGACACTGCATCATAATTACCAATATAAATATGAAAGTGTTTGTTCCTCCATCAATCCAAATCACAAATCTAATCCCTGCAATAGAGTAATGGTTCGATATGATTTTTGCATGGATATTGCAAGATAGAAGAGCCAGAAAGAGTCATATGATACTTTTTGGAGATCAGAGAAAATTATCTTAATAGACTAATACTAAATTTCGACACTGGGATATAGGCACATCAGCTTAAGCTGATCGTAATAAAAAATATAGAGTTATATGATAATTATATGTTTAAACTTAGTTACATTTAGCACTAATTAATTCTTTCACATCCAGATTGTTAAATTTACTTATTCTTCAACTGACAGGGTCCCACTAATGGCGCCGGAGGGCCGCAGCACTACTACCCTGCTGGTTACCCCCACTTCCACGTGCCCCAGCACCACATGCAGCACTCCCCCCCACCGGTGTACCAGAAGGACGAGCGAACCCAGCGAGCCTACTCCAAACTCAAGCAGAAGCTGGAAAGGAAACAACATACCACTAGGAATAATGGCATTGGTAAATTTCACTTACTGTAATACATTTTAGGTTTTCAATTGCACAATTTGCCTTTAGGGTGTATCTGCACAGAAGTGGAGCAGAGTTGTGAAAAAAGGTTGTGCAGCTGCTATAAAACCTTATTCCTTTTGTTCTGCTGCATGAAGTTTTGAGTGAGTGATTTGGTGGGAAATGGCAGTGGAACATAATAATATGAGAATACAGTATGTGACCTATTATCTACAATACCTTACCAAATTCAAAGTTCAATAAGGGATCTGAAAACGAGTCTATTAACCTAAAAAAAAAATAAGTGTAATGTAATTACAAAATTTGTGATTTCATATAATCAAAGATAATTTACTATATTATAGTTATGATACATTTTAGTTATGGCAGCAGTAAGTTATGATATTTATTTTGTAATAAAAAAAACTTTAGGTTAATTAGATTAAATAACTTGATATTTTGTTTATTGAAATTGTTTCAACGGTTAAAATAAAAAAAATTAGAAAAACTGTATTTGTTTGCCATTTGTCTAGATTTGTACGCCTACCAACTAGGCAAAACATGGCACAAAGTGACTAATATTGTCGATTTTGTAGGTTTAATTTAGTTACCCTTGGAGCTGTGAAAAAATCATACTTCACTAAAACGCACAAAAAAGCCAACACACTAAAAGTATTAAAAGTAAGTAAATTGACCGTGACCTATCGATGTATGGGGACTACAGTTTTCCAATGATTAAGTTAAGTTTGTCCCACAAGCCAGTTTATCGGAACCCTCAGTGCGCGAGCCCGACTCGACCGTTTTTGTTGTATTGATTATTATCTATGTTTGTGTTTTCAGAAGTGAACTCTGGCACGAGTACACCATCGCTGTCTCCGCGAAAAGAGGTGAACGGTCGAGGCGGCGGCGGCGGCGGTGGCGGAAGCGGCGGCGCCTCTTCCGGCGCGTGGTCGGAGGGCGAGGGCTCCTCGGCCGGCGCCTCCCTGCACGGCGACGATGACGACACGCACGCCGTGCTAGACCTGATCTCTGCCACTAGGACGCCGCAAGTAAGTGTATATATAAGTCAAAGATATTAAAAACTATGGATATTGGGTAAGCGCTCAAAATGTCGAAAAAAAGTACACTAAAACCATACGAACTATTCAGGTAATCTGTGCTTTAGGTTGACATTTTTTGCAACCAAAATTAGACATTGGTATAGGAGGACACAATGACATAGGACCCCAATTAGTTTATCAGAGTATCTAAATAATGTATCTAAATCTTCATTTTAGAAACTCCGGATAAGTCAGTATTTTTTTGTGATTTTTGTCTCAATACCAAAGTCTTTATATATCAATGATGTAAGTGTAAAATCATAATTTTTCATCAAATCTCGCGTAACAACCCGTAATAAATTATGACAAAACAGCTTATACTCATATTACACACTACTATTTATTTTATTTATATTTGGATAGCCAACAGCCTTCTTACACATAAATATAGAAATAGTAAAAACACGTAGGCCAACATAGGTTATCACTTATGGCTACACAGGTCATGGTGCTAGTGCACAAAAGTATAAAACTAAATATTACAAAATAAATAATTGGAAATATATATATATAAATATAAATACGAGACTAAAAAACCTACATTAAACAGAGAAATTGAGAAGAAAACTTAGTATTAATAACACTAATAAAGATAGTAATGATAAAAAGATGACAGAGCCGTACGAATTACTCTTATATTAAGAGTATGTTGAAAAAAACTGGTTATTAATTAAAATTTTAAAAATATTGTGCCTCGATGTAAATAAGTCAACAAGCTGAGAAAAGTTAGAGTTAGAGTTAATAAATGTACGCAAAAAGAAAGAGTTTCCACGATAATTCGTGCTATGGCGGATATATAGACGAAGGTAGTTTTTGTTATATAGTTTTTGTTTATATCACTGTATTTATTTTGGTTAAATTTCGGCTTAGCATATCGAGTATTTAGACAGTGACATTATTTTTTATATATTTTTTTTTTACTACTACTACTATACTAGCGGTCCGCCCCAGCTTCGCACGGGTATAGATTATAGCCTATGTCACCCGGGGATAGTGTGGCTTCCCAACAGTGATAGAATTTTTCAAATCGGTTCAGTAGTTTCGGATCCTATTCAATGCAAACAAACAAACAGTCAAATCTTTCCTCATTATAATATTACTCTGGATGTAAAATCGAAAGTAAGTTTCAGTCAAAAATTTTACCATGGATATGTCACAGAATAAATACTTAGTATATTTACCTAAGACTCACTTCGATACGACCTTTTAAATGAATGGAGATTTTCGTTACTCTGCAATAAAGTTAGCATGCACAGGGAAACGTACCAAACTTCATAAATATCTACATGCGCTCAAAGCGCTTGTGTAAGCTTTTATATGCCGTGTTTCTGTGTACGATAGCTTCTTGAGGCCTAACTGTTACAGAATGAAAAAACAAATTCGAAAGTGGGCAAGACTTTCGTCGTTAGGTTAGACGTAAAAGTCCTCGCAGTGAAATAGGTCAGAGGCAATGGTCAGAGGCAGATTATATGTCACAAAATGTTTTTATTTTATAATTTATATGAATTTTAATGATTAGAATAGAAGAAATAGATAGTATACAATAGAAAAATAGAGCGGTAGATAGAATAGTGTAAAATAAAATAATAAAAAGTTTTTATTTTTCACTCTCCTGCCAGAAAAACAATTCAACTATTGTCATTGTTTTTTCTACAAGTTATTTATTTACGGAAAACAAACAGCTTTAAAAACATAAAACAGAGCAAGAAAAATAAGAACAAACAAGCCAAGTTATAAGAGAATATCCCTAATCTAGTTCAATCATATTAATCACAGGTGAGCGACATTACTCCGACGAGCGCGCTAGTACAATGGAACTCGCCTCTGCCCGAGGGTGTGACGCTCCCCAACATCGAGCTCACATACGAGCTGCTGCTGGGCGACCGTGGCCGATACAAGGCCATCTACAGTGGGTCCTCGCTGTCGTGCCGGTGAGTAGAATAGAGTACGGATATAAAACTACACTTGCAACGTGTCGATATCGATCATTAACTAACTGTCACTGGTAAATTTGTTTGTAGAGTGCGCGACTTGCGGCCCGGATGCGAGTACTCGGTGTGCCTGCAGATCCGCGCGGGCGAGCAGACCGGCCCCGCGAGCGAGGTGGCGACGTTCCGCGCGCCCGCCGCGCCGCCCGATGCGCCTCCCGCGCCGCGCGTGGCGCAGCGCCTGCGCACCTCCGTGCTGCTGCGCTGGGGCGCCGCACCAGACAACGGCGCGCGCGTCACACACTACATGCTCGAGATGGACGCAGGCGATGGGTACGCCGAGCTGACGCGGCCGCGCAACAAGCAACACACCGCTAACGGTCTGCGCCCGCAGACGCGCTATCGGTTCCGCGTCGCCGCCGTTAACGAGTGCGGATGCGGCGAGTGGAGCGACGAGACCGTCGTGTGGACGGCAGGCTCGCCGCCGCCGGCGCCCGAGCCGCCGCGCCTCGCCACCGCCGGCGCTGACTCGCTCGCGCTGGCCTGGGAGCGGCGCGCCGACGAGGAGTTCACGCTGCAGATGGACGACGCGGCGCGCGGTCATGGCTTCCTGCCCGTGTACGCTGGCAGCGACGCGACTCACACGTGCGCCGGCCTGCGCCGCGCCACCGACTACCGGTTCCGGCTGCGCTGTGAAACTACCGACGGGCAGGGGCCCTGGTCCTCGGAGGTGTGCTACCGCACGTTGCCCGAGCGGCCCGCACCTCCTGGGCGGCCCACCCCGCGCGGCAAGATTCACTCGCGCGCCTTCCGGCTGCGCTGGGAGCCGCCCGCCGAGGACGGTGGCGCGCCGGTCGACACCTACACGCTCGAGCTGGACGCCGGCGAGGGCTACCGGCAGGCGTACCGCGGGCCTGAGCGCGAGGCGCACTGCGACCGCCTGCGACCCGGCACGCCGTACCGTGCACGTGTGCGCTGCGCTAACGTGGCCGGGGAGAGCGACTGGTCCGCCTCCGAGACGGTGGCGACGGAGCCGGCCGCGCCCGCCGCGCCGGCCGCGCCTGAGCCGCAGGCGGCGCCGCGGGCCACGCAGCTCACTGTGCGGTGGCGCGCGCCCGACTGCACCGGCGGCGTGCCGCTCACCGAGTACCGCGTGGAGGTAGCGGACGCGGAGGCGGCCGGCGGCGCGCGGCTCGCGTACACCGGCGCGGCCGCCGAGTGCGCCGTACGCGATCTGTTGCCGGGCCGCGACTACCGGCTGTGGGTGGTCGCGGTGAATGCGGTCGGCGCCGGCCCGCCCTCACCGGCGCTCGCCTTCTCGACACCGGCGGCGCCGCCCGACGCGCCCGCGCCGCCCACCGCGCACGCAGAGAGCCCGCGCTCCGCGCGCCTCGAGTGGACACCGCCCGCCGATAATGGCGCGCCCGTGCTCGACTACCGGCTCGAGATGAGCTCCAGCGTGGACGACGCGTTCGCGGAGGTGTACCGCGGTGCCGATACCGAGTGCGTGGTCGGTGAGCTGACGCCCTTCTCGCCGTACTTCTTCCGGGTGTGCGCGCGTAACTCGGCCGGACGCGGCGCGTGCTCCGCCGTGCGGGACCTGCTGACGGCGCGCGCGCCGCCCGCCGCGCCGCACGGCCTGCGCCACGAGGCCACCGCTGCCTCGCTGCGGCTGCAGTGGCGCGCGCCCGCGCACCACGGCGCCGACGTGCTGCGCTACTGCGTGCAGGTGGACGACGCCGCGTACGAGACGGACGGCCCGGCGCCCGAGCGGCTCGTCGAGGGACTCGCGCCCGACACCGTGTACCGCGTGCGCGTGGCCGCGCTCAACGAGCTCGGACTGGGCGAGTGGTCGGAGGAGGCACGCGCCGCGACCCGCCCGCCGCCACCCGCGCCCCCGCGGCTGATGATCGCGCCGCCCGCGCACAATCACCTGCGGCTCGAGTGGGAGGGCAGCGGCGGCTCCGGCGCGCACTACTGCGTGGAGATGCGGTCGGGCGAGGCGCGCGAGTTCCGCCCCGTGTACCGTGGCTCGGCGCGCTCGTGCAAGGCGAAGAAGCTGCGCGAGAACACCGAGTACTGGTTCCGCATCCGCGCGAGTGACGAGCGCGGCGGGCGCGGCGTGTGGGGGGAGCCGGTGTCGGCGCGTACGGCGGCCGCACCGCCGCCCGCGCCGCGCACGCCCGCGCTCTCGCTGCCGGCGCCGCGCCGCGCCACGGTGGTCTGGGACGCCGTCGAGGACGCCGAGTACGTGCTGCAGTGCGCCCGCCTCAAGGACGCTATTTATAAGCAGGTGAGTAGAACTCGGTGCGGACGGAGGCCGGTTCGCTTTCTGTGATTGGTTCGGTTCGAGTATGTAATGTGGTATTGTATGGTGTGTGCAGGTGTACGCGGGCGCGGAGCCGCAGCACTCGCTGGAGGAGCTGGAGGCGGGCGCGGAGTACCTGGTGCGCGTGTGCGCGGTGCGCGGCGGACTAGCGGGAGCGTGGTCGGGCGCGGCGCGGCTGGCCGTGCCCGCGGCGGTGGCTGCGCGCGCGCCGCGCCGCGCCGCCCGGCCGCCACGCGCGCTCACGCCGCGCCACCTGGCGCTACTGCTGGCGGCCGCGCTCGTGCTGCTGGCGGTGCTGGTGGCCGTGCTGCTGGAGCGTGTGTTCGTGGAGCCGCAGCCCTGACGCGCGCTGGCGGCGGCACGCTCGCGCGCCCTCGCCCGCCTCTGAGCCCCGGCACCGTACGCTGGGAGCGCTCGCTCTCCCGCGACTATACATATTGGAAGGTATCTTTGTGTGGCTTCACTTGTAAAATTTTGATTTGCATGAATGTGAGGCTGCATTATATACATTTATATTTTTACAGAGATGTGGAAGTTTCGCATATTGTGTCGCGTCTGTCGCGCATCTTGACTTTCACTATTTTTCCGTAATCTAGTCTACGCTCGTAACTTGTTATTTCGTTCACCGTCCATCGTGGCGCGTGGTATATTTTATTTATACTTTTTAATGAAATATCAGATCGTAAAATTTGTTTAGTGATATCGAAATACTTCCAATATATTTTAGTACTCCGCGACTCGGTGCTTTGTTTTAAAACGTTCGATATTGTTTATAAATACGATCGGTCTGTTGCATATTGTATCACTTATCAGATATAATTATAAGAAGTTAGCGAACGAGGTGCTCTATTATTATTAAAGTTTTGTTGAGAGGGTCGTGGCCCCTCGCTCTGCAACGAGTTTCCAGTGTGTGTGCTGTGATCACTTCCTTATGCGAATGAGACTGATTTTACAAGTAAAGCTTTGTTTATAGAGATGAAACGAAAAAGCTTATTTTACGCGTCTTGAATACGAATAGTATGTGCTATTACTGGCCGCAAAATAATATTCGAAGAGCCACAAACCGAATGCTTATTTGATAATATCAATGTACCTAATTATATTGTATCATCTATAAACTCGCAAGTTGATTCAAAGAATTTATGGAACGCTATTTTTATTGATGACATTGTGTTATTTAATTTGTTTGTAAATTTAGACATTACCAAGTTTTGAGATTGTTACCACCCGGTATAAAAAAAAGCTCGGGAATTGTGAAATGTATGCTAATCTTTTACAATCAAAATATTTGCATCCAAAAACGGGATTGACATTAATATTTGGTGTTTGTTACTTTGATGACTATTAGCGAAATTGTTAACCGATTATGTCTATAAATATAATTTTAAACGAATTTTATTGTAGATAAGTGAAAATGAATTTAATTATTCTTTATTCAATATATTAGATTAAATAATGTGTATGGGGGGTACTATAATACATTTAAACATTGATGTTTCTTAATACCAATTATTATTATCTACATTTAAATGTTGTTTCGTGGATTTAATTAATCATACATGTCATAAATCATGCATATTAAGATAATATGAATGTATTGTCATATTTACGTAGGCCTTATTGCGATCGACCTATCTTCCTGTCAGTATCATTAGGTGTTAACGTTTTATAGATGATGAGGCGAGGCACCAACATCACTTTCAATTATCTCGTAAATATATGATATTTACCTCTTCTGTGACTAGTAATCACTGGTTACCTTATTCTTTTCTTCTTATATTCTTTATTATTGTTGTCAGAAACATTCCTAGGGTAATTGGATACGTGTTACTTTTTCGGTATCGAGATTTTAAATTTGTTACTAAGATATATAAATGTAGAGGAATCACTCGGTGCCTGACTCGACGAGGCATCTCATCCGGTGAGCGCAGCTCTCCTACTTGTAAAGGAACTATTGAATTTTTCGAAATTTTTTATAATAACGACGTGCAATTAAAAAATTATTTATTCTTTATCGCTTAATATAATATAATATTTATTTTTAGAAATTATATCGTGAATAATATAGTGTCAATAAAGGAATCAATGTTCCTAAGTTTTTACATGTTGTACGACACTCGGCAAGCTGACCTGCAGTAAAGCATTCCATGTTAATTCCACTTGTAAATAGGCCTAATGAATTCTATGACTTTGTGAATGTACATCGCTTTTAATATTGAAGTGTAAATAAATCTTTGTTCACGAGCTTCTTGTAAGGGACATGTTTAGCTACTGAACATGTATGCCAATTGAATATATTACACAGTGTTGACTAAACGTTAGAGTAATGAGATATGTTTAATGGGGATTACATCTCATATTGTATTTGTGTTTGAATAAGTACGTATAACGAAATGTATATGTTTATAATATAATATTTGATGATGTTATTATGTATACAATTTATTAAACATGAATATATCAATAAAACTATATTTTGTGTATACTGAATGTTTAATTTTTTTTCTTCAAAACTTTTCAAAACTCCACGCAGGCACTATTCGAACTAGGTATCTATTTAATGAAAATCAGAAATAGGTTTACAGGTACATAGTACAATACAATAAAAAAACACGTGTAAGTCATAAATTACTAAGTAATTACTATTCTACTTTAATACAAAACAATCTACTTATTAATATTGTAAAACCCTATCTAATGCTGACATTTGGTCCTATTAAAAAGAGACTAGAAATGTTTTGTACTATTAGTATTATGCACCTTCTGTGACATAATTATTGTAACACCCAATATCTACCTACAATACAAATTAGAATTATTATAGTCATTAGCCACACAATAGTTACTGATCAATGAAGATAAAAACACCATATGAAATAGAAAATGTACAGAATATTTTTACTTCTTATGATCACACAGAATAGCGAAGGCAATAAGGTACAGACTAACCAACTTATCTGCGATGGCCAAAAGACGATATTAAAACACTGTTTTAAACTATCACGGTTTTTAGCTACAGTTATATGATTATACCAAAACAAAAACCGTACCCAGAAAAGCCATACGCAGTGATACAGTGAGTGTATTTTGTCGGGACTTAGGTTCGAGTTCCAGTGATAACCATAGCAAAAGACTAAAAACGAGGGTAGATCGTTTTGCACTTTGAACTGTTCAACCAACCACCCGCATTCTTCAGTCTTCCCGTGAACATGGTGCATGGCATGGTGTGCCGAAATATCGGGAGCTCCATCCACAAATCCTGTTCATCATATAACTGTAACTCAATTATGTTCAAAAAATACCCCTCATTTATCTACAGATACGTTGGTAGATCTGTAAAGGATATTCGAAACAGCAAACTGGTCAAAGAGTAAAAACACATGGTTTATCAAGGCTAACCAATTGTAGGCTGATTAGATTGGTGTAATTCAAAGTAGGTATGTACTTTATGCCACACGTTTGTACTTTACCTAATATAATCTAAGTTGGGGGAAACAGTTGGCACGACTTGATGTTTTCGCTGTATACCTCTGTAAAATTTGTAAGGTAGCTTCTTTCTTTTGTAGATATGTGATCGATGCATCCCTTGAACTTGTGGGGGAATAGTTTTTTTGCTATTGCACTCGCGTCTGCTATGCCACCTGTAACCACAATATTATCGTTTTATAGCTAAGCCACTGCATCTGTGCCGAACTAGGGACTGGGCATTTATACCAATAGGCATGTGTCCTTATTTATTTTTGATTGCCTCTTAAAAAAGGTTGAAGTGTATGTGTTAGTGCGGACGGGATACGGCTTCTACGGGGTGGTCGGAGCTCCAATAAAAGTCCCGTCTCGATAGAACACGTTTATTCACTTATTTGAATAGTTCACAATATGAAGGAGAGTGCGGTGCGCGCGAGAGATTGAGGGGAGCCAGCGATAGCGCGTGCGTCACGAGCGGAGGCAAATGGCTGACTAGCGCTAGAGAGGCCCGGCGCGGGATTTGTATAATCGCGATCGGGGCGCTCTCCGTCTCGCTCTCGCGTGCAGTGTACAGTGTGAGTAGTGGCGCTAATGTCGCCACACCACCCACCCACGGAGAAAAGTACCCCCAAAATACAAAATAAAAGTTAAACGGTACAAAAAAAACAAAATATTAGTAACACAGCAGTACTTAAAACTACGTACAGTATGCTTATAACTAATTATTTACCTAATTATATTTAAACGTCAATGGGCGTCTTAAAATGAACATGACGTCCTGACCGAGTCACATACTTAGGAGAAGGTATGTTGGGGACTGGTTGTGGATCGGCCTGAGCCGAAGTTTTGGGTGGGTTTGAGGCTAATGGTGCAGGTAAAGTGTGGAGTGGAACTGGTGGAAGAGGACGTGGTGTTGATGTGAGTTCCTCTTCGATAAACGCTGGCTTCACCCGGTCCAGACTGACTTGAACTTCCCTTTTTCCCACAGTAATGCAGATGGTTTTATCATTCCTGCTAATCACTGGATGAGGTCCTGTGTAGGGAGGCTTCAGTGATGCTTTCACGGAGTCGTCCCGTAGAAACACATGTGTGCACGCGGGCAAGTCCTTGAATATGAATGGACGACGTTGAGAATGGTGCGATCCTGGGACTGGTTTTAGATCAGCCATATGGTTTCGCAGTTGTGACGTGAAATTATGTACGTCTTCAAGAGTGTCGTATCCGTTTGCTGGACTCAAAAATTCTCCGGGTAGTCTGAGGGGTTCGCCGTAAACAAGTTCAGCAGCTGATGTCTGAAGGTCCTCTTTTAAAGTTGCTCGCATGCCTAGGAGCACCAATGGCAGAGCGGCACACCACGTGCCTCCATGACACATGAGCGCTGCCTTTAATTGGCGGTGCAATCTTTCCACCATACCATTAGCACATGGGTGGTAGCTGGTGGTGCGTGTACGTTGCACTGAGCACTGATTTAAAAGAGCTTTGAATAAGGCGGATTCGAATTGACGGCCCTGGTCCGTTGTAATGATGGAAGGGACGCCGAAACGAGCAATCCAGCCGGTTGTGAATGTTTCAGCCACCTCTTCTGCTGTGATGCCGATCATGGGCCAAACCTCCGGCCATCGGGTGAATCTGTCCACAGCCGTTAAACAATACTGGAAACCCTTGCTTGACGGCATCGGTCCAATGATGTCGATGTGGACGTGACGAAAGCGGTTGGTTGGGGCAGAAAAACTACCTAAAGGTGTTAGAGTATGCCTGGACACTTTGCTACGTTGACATGGTATGCATTCACGAGCCCATTTGCGACAATCCTTGTTCATAGAGGGCCAAACGAAACGGTCAGCCACCAAACGTGCAGAAGCCTGCGCGCCAGGGTGGCTCAAGTTGTGGATCTTGTTGAAATAGCTGCGACGGAAAGAAGGTGTCACAAATGGTCGTGGCTTTCCGATTGACGTGTCGCAGATAATGGATATGTTGGAACCCGGAATGCAAACTTTTTCCAGTTTAAGGGAAGAGTTGGTCATGGCATTTTTGAGCTCGTCGTCTATGGCTTGTTCGTCTGCCAACGCTGCGAAACTCTCCTCAATGGAGATAGCTTCAATCCTTGACATTGCGTCAGCAACGACGTTGTCCTCTCCCTTCACGTGTACAACGTCAGTTGTGAATTGGGAGATAAAGGACAACTGGTTGAGCTGTACGGGAGGAAGCTTTTCGCGGCGTTGGGTGAAAGCATAGATGAGCGGTTTGTGGTCCGTATAAATCGTGACGTGTTGAACCTCAAGAAGATGGCGAAAATGTTGGACACTTTCGTACACACCGAGAAGTTCACGGTAGTATGCGGGCCACTGGGCTTGTTTGTCCGTTAGTTTCTTGCTGAAAAAGGCTAGAGGCTGCCAGTCGTCGCCAAATTTCTGTTGGAGGCAAGCTCCGACGTGAACTGAAGAGGCGTCCGTGAAGAGTCCCAAAGCGGCGTCGCCAACTGGGTGAGCAAGAAGGGTAGCATTGGTAAGGCTATCCTTGCACTTCTGGAACGCGAGTTCTAGTTCAGGCGTCCAAGGCACTGGCTTAGCTCCCTTGAGCTTAGAAGAAGCTAGGATATTGATAAGCGGCGCTTGAAGTTCAGCCGCTTTAGGGAGAAATCGGCGATAAAAGTTTATCATGCCTAGAAATCTGCGAAGGCCTTGCACAGTTTTCGGCAAGGGGTAACTCCGCAGTGCTTCTATCCTCTCCGTAGGTGGATGCGTGCCGTCTTTGTTGATGCGGTAACCAAGAAAAGTAACCTCGTCAGCACCAAAAACGCACTTAGATGCGTTGACTACGACACCATAGTCAGCCAGACGCTGGAATATGATGCGCAGGTGTTCCAGGTGCTGTTCCGCAGTGTGTGAATAGACAAGCATATCGTCCACGTAAGGGTAGCAGAAGTCGAGTCCCCTCACGACTTCGTCAATGAAACGCTGGAACGTTTGTCCAGCGTTTCGCAGACCGAAAGTCATGAAGGGAAACTCGTACAGGCCAAATGGCGTGGTGATGGCGGTCTTGCAGATGTCAGCATCCAGAACAGGTACCTGTTGATAGGCCTTCACCAAGTCAATTTTGCTGAAGATGGTGGCCCCTGAGATGTTATGCGAGAAGTCAGCGATATGCCGAACCGGGTATCTGTCTGGCACGGTCCTAGCGTTCAGAGCCCGATAATCTCCGCATGGTCGCCATCCCTGTTCTCCTTTCTTCGCCATGTGTAGTGGCGAAGCCCAAGGGCTATCTGAGGGCCTAGCTGTACCACAGTTGACCATGTCGTCAAATTCCTTCTTTGCTGCGACCAGCTTCTGCGGAGCGAGGCGACGTGGACGGCAGGAAACTGGCGGGCCATCGGTTGTTACGATGTGGTGAACCGTCGTATGTTTCACTTGCCGTGGAAGGCCTGGCGGTCGGGTCAAGTCTGGAAATTCCAGGAGAAGCCTGGAGTAAGGTGAGGACTCGTCTATGGTCACGGCCTTGACGCTCACTTGACTAATTTGGGCGATTGAAGCGGAAGTAGTCAAACTTGTGTTCCCGTCGATTAAGCGTTTGTGGCGAAGGTCAGGTAACAGGTTGTAATAACTAAGGAAGTCCGAACCTATTATGGGAGTCTCTACGTCAGCGATTGTGAAACTCCACTGGAAGTCGCGACGCAGGCCCAGATTGAGGCGTAGAGAAATACTGCCGTAGGTCTTAATTGTGCTGCCGTTTGCTGCCGCAAGCTGGTATCCCGTGGGCGATGTAGCACGACCTTTGGCTAACTTTTGAGGATAGCAGCAAAGGTCGCTACCGGTGTCGATCAGGAACCTGCGTGTGGTTGTTTTGTCTACTATGAATAAGCGGCGGCAGGACATATCACGGTCAGTTGCCGCGTCTACTGACCGCTGTTCGCGTTTCCCTGGCTTTCTTTCCAGCTGCATGGGCTAACACATTTTATCGCCTTTTTTTTTGTAATTTTTATGGTACCAACACAGGGAACGCGATGATGACCTGGAATTTGGTCTCGATTCGTTTTTATCATAGCGCGACCGTGATCGTGATCGAGAGTCTGCGCTTAATGATTCGACCACTTTGGTGAGCTGCTCCACCCGAAGAGACAGCTGTGTTAACTCAGATGGCTGAGTGGCAACGGCGTGAACCGCGGGTGTTGCAACTTCGATAATTTTGTCAGCGATGTCAGCCGCCTTTTCAAGAGCCAAGTCCTCTTGTGCGGCTAGAATCGCCTGCACGTTCCCTGGCAAGCGGCGTATCCAAAGCTGCCGGATTATATCGTCGTTGTTAAACTCCGAGCCAGCTAAGGAGCGGAGGCGTCGCAGAAATTGCGATGGCTTCCTGTCTCCGATATCCTCATCTCCGAGAAGCCGCCTGACTCTGTCTTCACTTGAGGCGGATAAGCGTTTTATGAGTTCGGCTTTAAGGTGTATGTAGCGGTCGGTGTCTGGTGGGTGTTCAATAATGTCGGCTACTTCGCCGGCAATTTTTGAGTCTAACATTGCCACAACGTGGCTGTACTTAGTCCGGTCCTGTTTAATGCCAGCAATTTCGAATTGTGCCTCAACTTGGCCAAACCAAACAGTGGGTTTGTCGGCCCAAAAGGTAGGCAATTTGACCGATACTGCCATTGTCCGTCTGTCTTGTCTGTCCATAAGCTGATTAAGCTGCTCCTGAAGCAGTGCAATCTGTTCCTCGGGTGTTGCCATTGTCGTGAGGAAAACGGAAATTAAGCAATGTGAACCGGAAATGACAAAATTTCAATACACGGAAGTTGAGAAAAAGGAACCGGAAGTGACCGTGTTAGATAATAAAACAAGTTAATACACAACGTACACATTACACAACGTGTAACTAAAATACTAACTTAAAGTTAACTATTCTAAAATCTAATTCGTAAACACAAAAATTTGCAAACGAAGATTCGGTCTTAGTAAAAAATCGTCACTAGCAATGTGACAGAACTGAAAACTAATATTCTAGTCAATTTACACAGTACGGCTGATAAAAATAATGCTCAATTTCAAATCAATGCCTACTATGGCTATGGGTAACAAAATAATTGTGTATCACACAAAATTAAATGCAATTTCAATTGACATAGAAATCTACCATCTTGAAGAGTGAAATCTACCTTTTTTTGTAGTAGGTATAAAGTTACGAAAAAAAATATTAATACAATTTTAATGATTTCGTTGGTTGTGTTTGAACTTGCACGTAAGTACCTTAGTCAGTGCTCAAATAGGTGAGCTGGGTGAAAAACGGCACTGGTCGATTTGACGAATGTTTAGGTATTGGAGTTCGCTCACCGGGATTGTGGTAGGTATACTCCCTTTTCGCTGTGCACGACTAGATCTGCGTTCCGAACCGTTGTTAGAGAGCGCTGACTGCAGGCCGCCGTGCCGCTGTCTCTGTCTATCGCCTCGTCTGTTGTCGTCGCGTTGGGTGTCGAGTTGGCGCGTCACGCCGGCGTTTGTCTGCGCTCGGTGTTGATGTAGGTACGTGACGCTGCGGCAGGAACGAAACCGACACGTGGCTACTGAGGCAAGCCGGTGATGTGATGGCGAGCGCGTCGGTCCCGTTTCGTTGTAGAGTTGAAAAATAGGTATGAACGGGAACGAGCTCTGTGCTTGCTGTCTTGAGGCGAGGCGCTGCGCGTGTTTTTGGTTTTGTTTACGTGTGAGTCACTGCACCGTGCACTGTTTGTGAAACGAATTGTCTTGTATTCACGTTTCACGTTTATGCGTGAAAGTCGGAAGGTCACCAATGAAGTGTATGTGTTAGTGCGGACGGGATACGGCTTCTACGGGGTGGTCGGAGCTCCAATAAAAGTCCCGTCTCGATAGAACACGTTTATTCACTTATTTGAATAGTTCACAATATGAAGGAGAGTGCGGTGCGCGCGAGAGATTGAGGGGAGCCAGCGATAGCGCGTGCGTCACGAGCGGAGGCAAATGGCTGACTAGCGCTAGAGAGGCCCGGCGCGGGATTTGTATAATCGCGATCGGGGCGCTCTCCGTCTCGCTCTCGCGTGCAGTGTACAGTGTGAGTAGTGGCGCTAATGTCGCCACAAGGTCATAAATAGAGCGAGAGCCCATCTTCAACATTAAAATTTGTTAAAAAAATAATATTTTAATTTCATGCTAGACAGAAAGCGCACTATACCACGTTATGACGTCAAGCCGTGCGCGCTCCATACAAATGCTATACTAAATACACGCTTTGCGAGAGGATAGCGCATCCGCTCTCTATCCCCATTATAAACTTTTAACGTTTATATCTCAGAAATTTATCAGCTAACTTTAATTTTTTTTTTTTAGTATGTGTAATATATTTTACAACACATTTGCTCAAAAAGTGCACTTACGAAGCCTGTATACATCGTTCGAAAGTTAAACATTACGGATCATACAACGGAGCGTGCTGTAATGAATTTGTCCGCACGCTCCGTTGTATAGCACCGTGCGTGTACTTTACGGTATTTTTTTCATTTCAATTTTTTCTTTTTTTCTCGCAAATGAGTTGTAAAACGTTGTATGGCACACGTGCGGATTGGTTATTACAAACTCGTGACTATGGTAAGCCCTCGACTTCGTCTCGGGCTTACATTCGTCTATTCGTTTGTAATAACCAACTTTCCGCACTTGTATCATAAATAACTATAATTTTCCTTCGCAAAGCCTGTTACTTGTAATAAATGAAACATTAGGACACACGCCTATTAAAGGTTTTCAAAACGTATCAAAGCATAACAAAATACTCCCAGCTGATATTAGCAAGCTCTAGTTGAACAACGTATAAAAAGATGCACCCGGTTATCACCGTGAGGATACTGAGGATAGCTTGTTTTTTTTTGCTACAAAGTGCCAGAAATTTTGTTCGTATGCATGACACCCAAAATTAGTGTCCCTATTGGGACCTTGGTCACGCCATAACTTGAGAACGACTTTACCGATTTCATGAATATTTTTTTTAAAGATTAATAGTGTTGTTCGGTGATGTTTTTTTTTTTACTTTGTGCAGGTTCTTACGGAAAGAAAAATAAAGAAAATAGCGCAGAAAATTTGAAATTTTCAGAATACTTAACGACTATTTTACTTCGCGCGTTTCACAGTTCTAAGACAGGACGTCTGTCGGGTCAGCTAGTAGGTAATAAATAACACTAACCGATATACAAGTCAACATCATCATAACGCGCCACTGCATTCAAGCCCGGTTCTTCTGCATACGCGACTACTGTGTCCACCATCAGGCTGATGTTGTTCCTCTCGATCCTCAGTACCAGTGTATGCCACTCGCCATCAGCCAAGTAGCCTGCAGTCGGAACCAGCCGGGACAATACTCGGGCCTTGCGAAGTTCGTTCGAAGACAGTTCGAGTGTAGAATTGTGACGGAGCGACCACACTAGCCTGAGGTATCCGTTTTCGAGACCCATTCCTAAATAGTCAGTATCCTGTCAAGAAAACATGATAAATCTAATGATTGACTTGCAAGGTTTTCGGGAATATTTAAAGAAGTATTTTATCTTCCTCAAATCCTCACAGATTGGCTATCGATTAAGTCATTCTACTGTATAAAGTGTTTTCATGCACTGGGCCAGCATGGTGGATTACGCCTGTGTCCCAGCAGTTGGAACATGAAAGGCTGATAATGATGATAACGATGACTGTATCAAGTTTGGCAAGCGAAATAAAATATCAGCTGATGCTAGAGGTAAATGAATAACCTGCGACGCGCGCACTCTTGTAGGTACGTTTTACATTGCTGGTTTGCAAAATTCTAAACCATTAAACCAAAATGTAAAAGGCAAATTGTTATTGATATTCGGTTGTGCTTAGATAGTATAATAGTAGCGTTTCGGCTTCGGGAGCTTTTCCCCTACACCCGGTATAGCCCCCGAGCATCAGCCGGCCGACGTCCACTGCGCTATATCAGCTAGTTTCTTTCGAACTGACGATTCTAGCTTAGGTGATATCAGCTAGTTCCTTTCGAACTGACGATTTTAGTTCAGAGACGATATCACCTAGTTCCTTTCGAACTGACGATTCTAGTTCACTAAACTCTGCCAAGTTACCATGTCAGTCCAAAGTAGCAGTCCGTCCGGCTCCGCCGTGGTGAAGTTGAGTGCTACGTAACCAGGTCTGCCGCGAGCCACCCGCTGCTCCCCCGCCTGCCGTCCAGGGGCACCGCGCGACAGGGAGATCAACGAGTTGCCTTCGAACTGGGGGATCGTGATGTTGATTTCTGAAACGTTAGAGGAATTAGGAAGTAGTTGTGACTATGCCTACCTATACAAAACCTCTATCCCATCAGTACAATACGCTATCGGACAGTTGTTTGATTGGTTAAAAACATAAGGCTTAGTGAAAATTTATTAAATGTAATATATGTATACTTAAGAAATTGGCCGTTAAGGTTTTGAGATATAGGTAGATATTTATATTTAATTAATAATATTTATTTTGTTGAATCTGCTCTAAAAAATACACAAACGTACCTACAACATTCTGACCTCAGTCAACTCTGAAGGAACTATCCGCCAAGATACGGCCTATTCCGTTTCAGTTTGGTGGCTAGGGCCGACAATCTTTATTGATATACCTTCCATTGCATGTAAAATAAATAAATAAATTTGAATTTTATAAGCGCATTAATAAAATTGTTACTATGGGGAGTTTGTATGGCGTAGGTACGTTACGTACGTTACCAGTTGACGTGACGTCATTTGAAAGTATAGTGAGATCTCTGTCTAGTAAGACGTTAAAGTGCTTTGAGTATAGAAGACTAAGTCCCAATAGTTTTTTTAGGCTGCTCGTTGACCATATCAGGATATGGCTTCAGCGCGGATGGTTTTATTCGATTCGCCGAATCTAACATATTCCGCTACCAATACACAGCCTAGACATATCTATGCTTATTTCAGCGGTAGGTAGGTACTTGACATAACTACTTGACCGGTTTGTGGAGGGAATCAATTTGTAATGTGTGTTCTTTTTATTAATTCTCAAAAATGTATAATATTTTTTTTCTTCCATATATAAAAATTTGTCTATTGTCTATTGACATAAAGATTGCAATCGCAACATATTTGGACAAAAAAAACATCGATTGATTCATGTTTGACTCACTATGTTCACAATTGATGCCTCCGAACCCAGCAGCACAGATGCACGCACCCCCACGGCAGCGGCCCCGTGGCACCGCACAAAGCTTAGGTTCACAGGGGGTGTGACGTCGGCAGCGTGAGGCAGACATCCCTCCGCAAGAGCAACGCGCGCGCCCCGCTTCCACCACGCACGTGCCCCCACCGCACGCCTCGCTCCCACATGGCGTGCCGTCGCAGTCACCCACATTTTGACCCTCTGAGAACAAAACCCTACTTATTACATAACACAAGAATATTATTGCCATTCGAATGAAAATGTTCGTCAGTGTATCTTTTACCTATATCAGACAGTCCAGATAGGACCCTAAAGAATGTTACAAGATGCAATCGAAAAAATCATAACCATCAGCTTTTTGTGTTTTTTGTTTTCTTCTACACAATATTGAATTAGTTCGTACCTTGAATATTCTGCTGTTCCAGCACAATAAGGATGTTGTTGACGTGAAGGTTTCTAATACAACCTGTGTAAGATTCTAGTGGCCCAAACATGGCGTCGAAAGGAAGAGTCGACAAATCTTTCGCTCCGCCTGAAACAATGAAGACCATTGTAATTTGTTAGTTCAGGAACTTTCTTACTTTGAAAATGTGCCAACCCGATGTAGCCATCTGAGGCTTCTTGCTTGCATGCCAATATCTGACTTAATTTTGGACTCATTGCAGTTCGCATGCAACCGTTCAACAGAAAAGTGCCTAGTTTTTCTGGATTTTGGCGGGCAAGTAGGTTTAGTCGAGTGCGGACGAGTCTGTGACCGAACATCGTTATACCACCATATGCAGCCATAATATACTTACCTAAGTAAATAGTAGCGTTGTTGGTAGTGTGCGGGTAAGCGTGGGCCAACATGGCTTCCGTGCTAAGCGCGGCGTCCACCCACACGTACAGCCGGCTGCCGTAGCGGCCCGCCTTCACGCTGTGCCATTGCGACATGGACAGCACCACACCGCTGCGGACTAACGACGTCACCCCGGATACACGGTCTGTAATTATGAAAGGATTTTCAAGTCGATAATTTCTTTCTAATGTACCTATTTGGGAAAATTGCGGATTCAACCTCACTAGTGTCGTTATTTGTGTAGGACAACACTTCGATGTCTGAATGCTCTTGGGTCCCTAAATTCGGACCTGAAACTGGCTTGGTAACATGGCCAACTTAAACAAATATTTGTTTTTGTTGTTTTTTTTTCACCTGTCCACCGATACTCCAGCAAACCGCCTTGAAGCGATAAGGCCGTGTAGAAATGCGGAGTCTCTACAAACAAAACCAAGCCCCGCGCCTTAGCTGGCTTGATTTCAGCGTCTAGAGACAGACTGATGCTGGATATCACGCGAGGGTGCAGGAGTACGTACGATCGGAGGCCCGTGAACAGGGCGTCGGTTGGAAGCAAATCTGAAACAAAAAAAGAGATCCTTTACCTACGTCAGCTTTGAACTTCCCAGGGCTACTAGGCAACGAAAGTTAAATGTAAATTGCCTAACTAAAGTAGGCTAACTTTTACCATCCTTGTCTGAAATCTGTCGCTAAGCGCCTAACTGTGCCTTTCGGTATCCAGCTATCGATCTAGGCTAAGAGTGCTACCAACTTTGAGCATACCATTACGCTCAAGTCAAACGCCTCTATCTTGTAGTCAGTTAATTAAAAAGGTACCTGCTATTTAGGAAGTGTCTCATTTATGAGTATCGCAATGATTACTCTTATCGCCTTATCGTTTCATCTGACATTCCCTTGGAAACCGTATTATTTTTTGGGTTAAAATAACATGTCGCTCTCCGTGCCTTCAACTATCTTTAAACTCAATGCAAAAAAATTGGGTCCTGTTGCTCTGTTACTGCGTGAATAAGGAACAATAAACAAACAAACAAACTCTTATCGCACTTATACTAATATTAGCTGCTGAGCGAGACTATTTGTACGCGTAGACTATAAGTTCATATAAACTTTCAGTCCCCATTTGCCCCCTTCAATTTTGGCCCTTTCACAAAATCCTTTCTTAGCAGACCTCTACACCCCTTAAGGACTCTACCTGCCAAATTTCAGCTACGTAGGTCAGATAAGGAATTGTGCATCCTAAATTTATCATAGATTGTTAAAATTATTGTTTAAGGCTTTTGCACAAGACTGTTTGCGAACTATAATAAATATTTTTTCGAGATTTCATGATGAATGAGCGAGTGAGTGAAAGAGTAGATGGATTTTGCTTTTATATAATATAGATTAATTACCTACCTACCTATTATGCTTAGGACTACAAATTCTTCAATAGAAAATAGGTTTACCTTGATCGCAGTACGATCCTGTCTTCCCATAGGGGCAGTCGCATTGCGCTTCTCCTTCAGCCGTAACAACGCACTGCCCCTGGCACTTGGTGACGCTCACATCGCATGGGTTTTGCAAGTGAGAGCAAGTCGGTCCGAAAAAACCTTCATTGCAGATACACCTGTAAAAGTTGGTTGTATACATTGTCTGATGCCTCTACTACTAAAGTTTGACCGTAAGTTGCAGTGAGTCTGTGTTTTTGTCTGTTTGAGTGAGTGTTTTTTTTTTTAGTTTTTGTTTTTTTCCTGGCGAATGTTTCGCTACCAAGACTTTTTTATTTTTCTCAAAGAAGATATTTTCAGTCATGCTGATTTTCTAGCTGTACCGACGATGAAGTTTGGTATGCCCAGTTTCTAAAATCGGTAGACCGGTTTACAATTTTAATAATTTCAACATTTTTATGGGTTAGATAGCACAGTTAGATATCACGAAATACTAACCCGTAAGTAGCAGGCGAGTGTATGCAGACTCCTCTCGGCGCGCGACAGGAGCGTGCCGTGCACTGCTGCACGCCGCACTGGCCCACGCCCCGGCCCCCTGCCACGCGGCCCGCACCCACGGTTTGCCCTCCCACCTCCCACACGCACCCACGCCATCCACTGTGCAGGGGCAGGTCGTGGGGAAGCGATCGGAAACTCTCTGAGGGGTGACCTCCTGGAAACGATGACGCAAATGAATATATATTCATCTATAGGCACACTTAAACCTTTACGCCTACTAACTAGATGATCAAAACATAATACAAAGTGGATAATATTGTTTTTAAATGTGTGTATGGTTTATTCGTGTTTTGTGCAAATAAGTTATCATTGTCTTTACTAAAGCATGATTTTTTTTTCATATAAAATTCAGCCTCACATGAAACTTCCATTGTTTCCAGACTATCATTTGCGACTACTCCGTCAGTAACTATTAACGCCAGCAAAGTTCTGGCATTTGAAAAATATTTGCTCAGCTGGAACTCATTATAATATTATGGTGACTCTGAACTGATCTAACAATGGCAAAGTCCCATTTGACGATGAAAAAAAATCTTTCAGTAGACAAAAGGCATATGTTAGGTATTGCACATACCAATAAAAAGATACGGCATTACGGTCATTTTGGCGTCGCTAGCTGCAGCAGGCGCGTTTCCGGTGACGTTTTGTCGTCCGTCAACGTTGAGGCCGGCGGTACGGCCACGCCTCCACACGCGCACCGCGTGCCCGCCGCGACGCGCGCTCAGCGCACGGGACGTGAAGATGCGTCGAGGACCTAACCAATAATAAGTAAAGTAAAGTTATATGATTATTTACGGGATATTTACCGTGGTAAGGTTGTGGAATGAGCTCCCGATAATATCCCGTAAATAATCATATAACTTTAGTGAACAACCGTGATAGTTTAAAACATAAGTAAAGTAGTTAAGTAAATAGTATTTTCAAGTGATACATTCCAGGTTGGGTGCGATCTAAAATTTTCAAATCTAAAAGCTCTGAGTCCAACGTTGGGCGCCAATGTTGCTAATCGTTGATCAACGTGGGGCATAGATACAATACTTGGCATTTTAAAGTTAAGCAGTATTATTATCCCTTTTTCTATGACTTTGTTGAAACAATGCCTCGAGTATTCAATTGTAATTGAACTAATTCTTTGAATACGAGTTTATTGTGAAGTAGGTATAAACAATTACGAAAACAATTAGGTATTGTAATAGTATGCAATTTATCTTACCGTTCCCCAAATTCCACGTCAACATAACATATCCCTTCACAAACGTCAAAGCCAAGTGGGGACTGCGTGAGTCATGTCTTCCGTTCTGTCCAACGAATGCGAGCAGAGATATTTGGTCCATGTCTGCGGTTTGGAAGCGGAGTCGCAGGTCGAAACGGTCCGAGTTCATGGCAGCAGGTGAAAGGGGATACATGAGGTAGGACGATTTGCCCGTGTTTATTGGACTGAGAGATGGCCGAGTTATTTCAACGTCTGGAACAAAGTTAGAATCTACAATATCACTGATTACTAGTCGCGTTTTTTTATCAACAAATATTTTTTTTCTATTATACCTACTGCTAATCAGAAAGGTAGAGTGTACAACCAACCATGGCCAAAAAATTAAGACTTACTGTATTCACAGAAGATACCATGTTTCCCGTAAGGGCAGAGGCAGAGGAACCCGCTTCCGGGGTGTCGCACGCAACTGCCTCCCGACTGACAAGGGTTATGCGAGCACATAGACTCGTTGCAGTGTACGCCAGTCCAGCTGGAATGAGAAATCCTTATCACAAAGTGTCTTCCCTACCTGACGATGTGACTACTTCGTCACATCACAACATAACATTAGAAGAGATGGAGAAGACTACCTTTTGAAGTTTAGTTACGTATTCTAAAAGTAAATTTTTCGAAGAGCATTGCTGCAGAGCACCATAGAAAAATGATTATAAGGAAGCAACCGAATGTCACCAATATATTGGGCTATATAATGGCTGCCAACTAGAGAACTTAAAGATTTGGATTATCATTAGCTAGACCTCTATGATTGGATTTATCAGACCAACCATCCCATGACATGAAGGTAACAACTATTTATTTCAATGCAGGCATCTATTTTTAATAGGCATATCCTATTATCATCTATCACACTTGGTGTCGGTGAGCTCGTGTACCTAATAATAGGTGGTTGCTAGTTATTGTTGCTTACCCGTTAGCACAAGAACATGTGTAAGTGCCACCGCGATCAGCGCAGGAGCCTCCGTTAAGACAGGGCACCGAGAGACACGCAAGCGATACACATTCACTCACTTCGCCTGCCCCGATGGCGCCGCCGAAAACCTCGCGCTTTTCGCCGTTTACCTGTTCCAATACGGATTCGTTAGAGGAGTATGGTTATCATAAACTGAATTCGGAACACGGCAGAAGATAGAAGTAGATATTGTTTCTTACCGTTAAGTCTTTGATACATCCAATGAAGGGCTTAGCTTCCGGGTCAGCCACGTCGGGCGAATTCCCCAAATACAATGTGGTGTTGTGGTCCAGTGCACCGATGTTGGCGATCTGGCCACCGCTCATCGCAACTGTATCGTTCAGATGGAGGGTGGCATTGCAGTGGTGCTCGTTGGGAAAAAGGTCTAGCCTGAAAGTTAATGAAATAAGCATCAGAAAAAATATCGATGGATAAAATTAGCGCATTTTTTAATAAACACGGTGCAAGATTTTTTGATATTTAAAGTTGATTAGATAATAATATTATGGTATTCAAGTTTGAATAAGTGTGATAGGTTGGTATAATGACATTTGACTTAAATGTTGATGCGTTTTCTACCTTGTCTCAATCCGCATAGGATATCCTTTATTTACAAACGTTTTTAGCTCACTGAGAAGCATAGTTTGGTATCCACATGAGAACTTAAATTTCAGCAGTCCAGTGCTCATGAAAAGCTGCATGTAAACCCCCGTAGCAATGTCCGCATGCATTATCTGTCCTTCTGATAAAAGCGTTTTTGCATTGAACCCGATGTCTATTGATGTGGTGTTCTGGAGCTTGTGAGCTATAAACGAATTTCCACCAAAGGCTGCTGATGATATTGAAATCTCCTCCTCACAGAATCGACCTCCGTAATTAAAAACGCAATGACACTGAAATATAAATATTATTGTATATGGAATTAGAATAAAATAATTTAGAAAATAAAAAGTTTGATTTCGAAATTTAAATGGGTTGATATTTGGTAATTTGGAAAATAGGCTAATTGTAACTTACTCGAATTCCATGTGGGGAATTTACACAAGTTCCATGATTATTACAAAATGTATCAGTACATTCTGACGACATTGTTGTATACATATGGGTCCCAGCATCGGTCCCTGTGGTAACCTCCATCGCTTCTGTCGTCGAAAATGTCGGAGGCGTCAGAAGCTCTGTGCCGTGCTCTGTTGGAGTATCAGTGAACATTTTATCAGTTGAATCGGCTTTTGGCGTCGATGTGATTTCAGCAGTCACTTCCTTATCGGATGACGTAGTTGATTCAGTAGGCGTAACTACATCCAACAAATCTTTTGTGGTTTTTAGTAAAACAGCCTCAGTTGTTGTATCAAGTGAAATTGGTGAGTCTGGTGGATTTGTGGGAGATAATTCAGTCGTTGTCTCTGTTCTCGCGTTATCCGATTCTATGGTAGGCTTTATTACGTCTTCAGTTACAACCTTATCAGTAGTATAACCTGCGTAGGTAATGGTTTCCATATTTGTTACTGTTGAAATCATTGCATCATCTGTTGAAGTTTCTACTTCCTTTTCCGTAGTAACAAATCCAATTGAGTTAAAATTATCGCTCTCAGTTGTCACCACAGTCCTCCCTATAGTGTCGTTATAACCACTAATAGTGGACTTTACATCTGTGGATCCATCGAATATGAAGGTGGTGAGGACAGATTGTGTGGAGCCTGGGGTGGGGCTGACGTATTCACAGTCGTGACTGCCATCGTCCAGGATCAGGCATTCACATAGAGGACCAGTTAGTCTGGGAGGGCAGGAGCAGGTGAAGTTATCAACTCCATCGATGCAAGTACCTCCGTTCATGCACCTGAAAAAAATGTGATGCTAATAGAATCATTTCTTGATTAATAAGAGGAATTGGAACGTATTATCCTGTGTAGGCTGTGTATGAAGTTTTACCCCTGTCCGAAAGTTACCTCGGCCCAAGCAGGCACTCATCGTACTGCAGTTCACAGCGCTCGCCGTGGTAGTCGGGCACGCAGTAGCACACCCGCACGCCGTCCTCCACAACGCACAGCGCGTTGTTGCTGCAAGAGTTCTCGTCGCAAAACTCAATCTGGACCTCGCAGCTTTTTCCCGTGAACCCTGCAGCAAAGTAGGGAAAATTTCATAAAATTTTCAAATTTTCTTCTATGAATTGGACTAACAAGGCTATTTTATACAGCTGTAATGTACATGCGTGAAATTTTATTTTTTATTTACTGTGTAAAATTTAAATTAACTGTAAACGATGTGTAGGACCATGGTGTCGCTAAGTGTTATATAGGGTTAGGGAGTGTACTATCCAAATGAATAATTTGAGAATAAGTATTTTCTTATCAAAACACAAGGAGCATTTCATGCATGGTAGAAAATTAGTACAGAATGAAAATGTAACCACCCAACCCAAGTAAGTGCTTGGATGAAATTCCTTACCAAATATGCAAGCGCACATGTAATCCGCGTGAACATCGATGCAAGCTCCGCCATTTTGGCACGGATTTGACTCACATTCATCGATCTGATCGTTGCACTTTGAACCTTTCCACCCTGGAAACCCAAAGAAAATGTGACCTACACCACTCAGCACCGTGGAGATACGAAGTATGAGAGTAGTCATAGTCATCTTTATTGGTAATTTTACATACAAGCTAGTTTTTCTTCTACCACTATGGAAAGAGAAGTGGCGAGACTTCATTTACAGACTATAAGGTCACCGCTGATTATTTACCTGGCAAGCACTTGCAGTAAAACTTAAATCCTGGTCCTTCAATACATTGGCCGCCATTATAGCATCTGACTTCTTCGGTAGTGTTACAGACAGCTATGTCCACTTCACAATGCTGGCCTGAGAACCCGGGAATACAGGAGCAGACATATCCGTTGGTCATGTCGATGCAAGTGCCATTGTTCATACAAGGGTTCGATTCACATTCGTTGAAATTCGTCTCGCAGTTTTCGCCTGGAGTAACAATAGGAAGATGATCAGCACAAAACTGTCTCTTTATATCTACGAATGTATTATGTTTGCCAGAAAGAATATATTACTATAATAGCATCAATAAAAATTATGTAGGTACCTACCTACGTATGTACGCAGGTATTATATACCTAATGTGTGGGACAAATCTTGCAACTGAATTTTTGACCAGTTACCGAACCGAACCGATTGAGCTGAAATTTGACATAATTATATTTATGTAAGTTCGGTGACAATGCAATGTTATAATACCATCGTGTTGGTCTGATGATGGAGACAGATGGTAGCCATAGGAACTCCTAAACGTAACCCCGTCGAGTTTGGGTTCGTTGGATTTGTCTTCCCAAGCACTTTGGTCCTAGATGATAAATTCAATATGGCGGACGCCCTAAGATGGCGGACGAAATGTTCTTATCTACCATATGGATATCAAATGAAAGGGTTTGCTGAGGTAGCCAAGAATACGAAAAAGCTTGTTTGTAAAAGTATTTTTTAAATTATTAAAGTTTCGTACGTTTTTACAACACAATACAATACAACTTTATTACACACCGAAAATACAAATGAAACTTAAAGTAACATAAAAACAAATAAACGGCAGTATAATGGGCGGCCTTATCGCCTAAAGCGATTTCTTCCAGGCAACCTTTGTATGGACAGGACTAAAGAAGTTGAAAAACGGTCGGTGGTGCACATAAAATATAAATAAATAATATATATGTCGGCGCGTTGAAGTTTTAGCATTCGAGCGCAACTACCGTCGGATAGTTTTTAAGGCTTAGATTATGTAGGTAGGCGTCACCTAGCTTTGTTTTGGTGGACTAGTGATGGAGGTGGCGCCATCACTGGTGTAACGCTGCAGTAACTTACTCTGCTGAAGTTCGTTGTGAAGTTGTGTCGTTGACAACCAATCAGAGTTTAGTAAGTTGGTATACCGTCCGGCAGAGGCGCTAGTGAGCGCGGCGCGGCGGACACGTGCGCGAGGCTCGGTGGAGCTCACTTCAAAGACTACTATATATATACGCTCACTTATACTTTGGTGTCTGATTTGGGATTGTCACTTTTTGAGGTTAGGAATTGGAATTGTTGGTTGGAGGGTGGTAGCGTTCGTTACAAGGCGGAACACCTTGTCCCCAAGTAATTTTCAAGTAATTTGATATTGTAACTATTAATCATAGTGTGACGAAATAAAAACTGTAACAATGTACGTGTGATGTCTCATTCTCCTCGGCCACTATACTCACGCCGTAGAACCAAGATTAATCTGATGAAGATCGGCCATCCACCGACCGGTGCCCCCGCCTCACGCGTCCAGGTTCGCCCCGTCATCAGAATTGGGATAAAGCCCGAGACACCCACTTGGAGAAAGCGATGACATGAGTGAGAAAAACCATTGCAATTCAAGTGTTCGAAACATCAACTCACGTGGCAAAGAAAAATGGCGTCTAATTTTCGTGCAACAAAATCGCAATTTATTGGCATTGGTGCAAGCAATATAACTACCCACATCTTCGAGTGCGATTCGACTTCCTGGATTTGATCTGGGAAAAAGTGACATCGACGATCGAGCCTGAATAACAACCTCGGTCATGTGTGTGACATCGGCAGCATCGCCAAGAACCATCGCTGATGATTGCTTTGAGCTACGCACTCAAGGGCGAAGCATCATCCTAGCTGCCATCTATATCGTTTCCTGGAAGGCGCTGACAAGAGATCCTGCTTCGTGTGCGGGCAAGCTAGTACACATCGCTCCAGCTTGTCCGGAGAAGGTGTTCAAAGAGGTCAAACCACCAAACTGCGTGGAGTACGCTGGGAAAATCATCGGGTGAGCTCGTCCAATTTTATTTGGTAGTAGTTCTGCGTGCTCTTTGACTAAATCAGATTTGAGTGCTAAGTTGGTGGTAATGCGCGTAAAAAAAAAATAATCCTTTCGAGGGTACCTAGGTCAAAGAAACATTTTATGCGATGCTCATATTCTCAGTGATTTAAAGGTCAAGGGTATTAAACTGACAGTTTTGTTTCATAATGAGCCACCTTATAGTACCTATTTCGGAATCGGTTATCCTAGGGATATTCTCCAACAAGGAGTAAGCGTTTTAATAAGTGAAAAGCGTAAATCTATTTCATGTAGGCGATTTCGTTTTCGTTAAGTAAAGTCGAGCGTAACCAAACCAGTGAGCGTAACTAGATTGAAAATTCAGGTGTACCTTCATTATTACTTGCGTCTTGGAAAATACGAGTCCAGTCTGTGTGACCAGCCTGTGTGGCCAGCCTGTGTGGCAAGCCTGTGTGGCAAGCCTGTGTGGCAAGCGTTTGTGGCATCCGTATGTGACCAATCTGAGTAGCAAGCCATTCGAATATTGTGATCGAAAGTGGAGAGAAAATGATTCCTTAAGTTTGTGTTGAGTCGTTAGAATTGACTTTTGTGGTGACTTATTTAAATACGCGAAACTGTTGCGGTTATGTTTCCTCGATTATTTATTTACTGTAAATTCAATTTACTTTTTCGAAATTCAACTGCTAAAGTCATGTATCAGGATGAACGAGCGGATGTCTTGGTGATTGGAATTTTGTTTGTTCCAGGTTTGGTGTTCTAACGCCCGAGGACGGTCGTATGTCAGTATGGCCGTGTCGGCGCGTTGAAGTTTTAGCATTCGGGCGCAACTACCGTCGGATAGTTTTTAAGGCTTAGATTATGTAGGTAGGCGTCACCTAGCTTTGTTTTGGTGGACTAGTGATGGAGGTGGCGCCATCACTGGTGTAACGCTGCAGTAACTTACTCTGCTGAAGTTCGTTGTGAAGTTGTGTCGTTGACAACCAATCAGAGTTTAGTAAGTTGGTATACCGTCCGGCAGAGGCGCTAGTGAGCGCGGCGCGGCGGACACGTGCGCGAGGCTCGGTGGAGCTCACTTATACTTTGGTGTCTGATTTGGGATTGTCACTTTTTGAGGTTAGGAATTGGAATTGTTGGTTGGAGGGTGGTAGCGTTCGTTACAAGGCGGAACACCTTGTCCCCAAGTAATTTTCAAGTAATTTGAATATTGTAATTAGTAATCCTAGCGCTACGAAATAAAAACTGTAACAATGTACGTGTGATGTCTCATTCTCCTCGGCCACTATACTCACGCCGTAGAACCAAGATTAATCTGATGAAGATCGGCCATCCACCGACCGGTGCCCCCGCCTCACGCGTCCAGGTTCGCCCCGTCATATACATACATATATACACTAAATACGCAATGCTGAATACATGCCATAAATATTATAAATAAAATACATAATATATGTCGGCGCAAGACCAATATAAGCTTCTAAATAATAACGTCGAATTCAACAATGTCCGTTAAAATGAAGAGCAGAAAGGTTTACAAACTGATTGATGTAATTAGTTTACCTTTCTAAGCGTAAAGTTAACTGTGGAAGACTAAAATGTAAAAATATGTTTTGTTCTCTTTCCGGACAGGAAACAATGACACAAGACTATTTAATCTTTAGTTAAATGTAAAGTTATCTATTGCTAAATTCATGTCTTGATTTGTAAACGATAAACATTAGGTTTAAAATCATTAGTTAATGATTACATTAAAAGACAGCTGATTTGATATTCGATTTACAAAAAGAACATCATGGCGCCTTGTTTCGATTATTTAAATGTTTAGCTTAAGTGTTAATAAGAGCTAAGTTCTGTAAATAGTTAAGATTATTTAACAAGTTATAAACTACTGTAAAGTAGGTTATTTGTAGATCTTTAATGAACAGTGTTATGACTACACAACGACATGACGCCATCTTTGTTATAAAATGGCGAGCTGTTGTGGAGCCAGGCTCATTCTGTTTGAGGCATTCATCGAGCACAGTACAAAGTGCAGAAACAGGCAGTCTTGCTTGAAGCGATATCCAGTGCACTTAGAGTGCTGTTACTATTTTGTTAACTACTATTTATTGCTCAATAAGTGTTATGAAAAGTGTTATTCTGTAATAATTGTGATAAAGTGATGGCGCTGTAGTTTCTTGCCCTTCTTCTATAAGCGTCTAGGGTTTTACGAACGTGGCGGTAAATTAGCATTAGCATAGAGCACCTTCTTAGGGTCTATGCAGAAATAAAAGAACAAGGAGAACTTTCAATGTGTTTCTTTGACCTACCCCGTGAATAAGTCAGTTTGGTACAGCCTAAAAACTACAGTTGCTTAGAAGAGAGTAGTTCTGCCAGTTAAGGTTTTATCTCCAAATGGTAGAACCCAGTGATGGAAACAGGATCATCAGCACTAATGACGTCTCAGCTTCAAAAAACATCCTAGTACCGGGTGTTCTCCGACATCAGAAGTGGGATAGAATCCAATGATCCTTCTGTCTGTTTATTATGTTTCAGATTATCCTAGTAACGCCCACGAGAACAGTGTTAATGCTCGTGGAAGGATTTCAAACCGATTGATGCCTGGTGCGACAAGTTAAGACGTGTCTACACCATGCACAGTGACGAGTGGACCTGCAGCGGACCTGGTGCTGCTATTACAATCTGGTGATGTACCTTCAGAATTCTTTTCGTATAATAATAATGATGACGATGATTCATGACATCATCGAGTGGCTGTAGACACAACAGCAAACTATTGCCCAGCTGCTGAATATGCAAACAATAGCAGAGCATAAAATTGTTCCTATCGATAAGAAATAAAAGCTTGCAGATAACTGCGCATAAGCGAGGGACATTTGCAATGCGTGGAGCATTAACTACAACATCTTCGCTTACTTCTCCATGTACAGTAAACTTCTACCTACCTCCATATACTTTAAACTTGATTCATTTATGATTGTCAAGATGTGAAAAATATCCGCTGATAACTGATAATCGGAATCGGTTATCATTAAAAGATATTCAACAGAAATCATGCTGAGTTTCTTATTTTGAAACAACTGAAACACCGACCACAAATAAGTTATCGGTTAGTGTGCTTATGAATGGATACCTAGCTCAGAGAAACTCGTTTTAATTTTTAGATACTTCGAGACCCTCCGAGACTCTTCGAGACCCTCCGTTACACTCCGAGAACCTCCGAGACACGCCGATACACTTCAAGAACCTCCGAGACACTCCGAGACACATCAAGACACTCCGAGAACCACCCAGATTAATTTTAATTTCATTTCATTTCTACTCACTCCGATACTCCAACACTCTCCGACAGTACAGTACTAAAATCTTCTAGACACATCGAGACCCCTGAAATACTTTATACACTTCAAGAACATTCTAGAAAATTTCAATACCAAATCTTTATCCACCCCTAAGTACCAGCAGCAAGTTTCTCAAGAATACTAACAACAGACTGATGTGGCTGGTGCAGAGCACGCACCACCTGTCAGAATGGCCGTGTCGGCGCAAGACCAATATAAGCTTCTAAATAATAACGTCGAATTCAACAATGTCCGTTAAAATGAAGAGCAGAAAGGTTTACAAACTGATTGATGTAATTAGTTTACCTTTCTAAGCGTAAAGTTAACTGTGGAAGACTAAAATGTAAAAATATGTTTTGTTCTCTTTCCGGACAGGAAACAATGACACAAGACTATTTAATCTTTAGTTAAATGTAAAGTTATCTATTGCTAAATTCATGTCTTGATTTGTAAACGATAAACATTAGGTTTAAAATCATTAGTTAATGATTACATTAAAAGACAGCTGATTTGATATTCGATTTACAAAAAGAACATCATGGCGCCTTGTTTCGATTATTTAAATGTTTAGCTTAAGTGTTAATAAGAGCTAAGTTCTGTAAATAGTTAAGATTATTTAACAAGTTATAAACTACTGTAAAGTAGGTTATTTGTAGATCTTTAATGAACAGTGTTATGACTACACAACGACATGACGCCATCTTTGTTATAAAATGGCGAGCTGTTGTGGAGCCAGGCTCATTCTGTTTGAGGCATTCATCGAGCACAGTACAAAGTGCAGAAACAGGCAGTCTTGCTTGAAGCGATATCCAGTGCACTTAGAGTGCTGTTACTATTTTGTTAACTACTATTTATTGCTCAATAAGTGTTATGAAAAGTGTTATTCTGTAATAATTGTGATAAAGTGATGGCGCTGTAGTTTCTTGCCCTTCTTCTATAAGCGTCTAGGGTTTTACGAACGTGGCGGTAAATTAGCATTAGCATAGAGCACCTTCTTAGGGTCTATGCAGAAATAAAAGAACAAGGAGAACTTTCAATGTGTTTCTTTGACCTACCCCGTGAATAAGTCAGTTTGGTACAGCCTAAAAACTACAGTTGCTTAGAAGAGAGTAGTTCTGCCAGTTAAGGTTTTATCTCCAAATGGTAGAACCCAGTGATGGAAACAGGATCATCAGCACTAATGACGTCTCAGCTTCAAAAAACATCCTAGTACCGGGTGTTCTCCGACATATATATACGTACCAATTAACACGAAGAAAAATAATGTGTATAGACTTGATTCTTAAAAATAGGAAGAGATTTGGCCTGCCTGATAGAAACAGGCAGCGCATTCCACAGTAGGACAGCTTGAAATGTGAAGGACTTGAAAGATTGACGTGAGAAGAAGGAGGAATTTTTAGCTGGAGGGCACGACAGGATCGCAAAGTACTGGAATGAGCTTGAATAAATTCAAAGCGCTCCTTCAAGTATAAAGGGATATTGGGATTAAACAGAATTTTATAGACAAAGGAGAGGACATGAGAATTACGGCGAAGGCGGATAGGTAACCATTTGAGCTTTTGGCGGAATTCAGATACATGGTCATATTTGCGTAAACCAAATATGAACCGAATGCAGAAATTTTGTAAACGCTCGAGCTTGTCGAGTTGCTCTTCGGTTAAATCCAGATAGCAGGCGTCTGCGTAGTCTAATATTGGGAATAAGAGCGATTTCACGAGCGCAGTTTTAGTAGAAATAGGCAGAAAATTACGCAACCTTCTGAGTGATGCTGCAGAACCATAGATTTTTCTACTGACTTCAGCAATCTGAGAACACCAATTAAATTGCCTATCTATAGAAAATCCCAGGTTCTTAACTGTCTCGCTAATAAGGATAGGAATTCCGTCAAAAATCACTTGTGGAAGACGGGACCAGTCAATTTTAGAGATCATACGGGAGCTCCCTATAATAATTGTCTTAGTTTTGCTAGGATTCACTGTAAGGCCATATGATCTGCTCCAATCGCGTATACGCCTTAGATCTTCGTTTGTCGACTCAATTGCCTCGTGTAATAGACCTAATGGAGCTTGGGTATATATCTGCAAGTCATCTGCATAGAGGTGATAGGAAGAAGTAAGATGTTGTGATATTGAATTTATAAAAATTGCAAAAAGAAGGGGAGATAACACGCCACCCTGAGGAACACCAGCAGAGATATTGCACCACAAAGAGTACGTATCATCAATACGAATGCGCTGCCGGCGTCCAAACAGGTAACTTTGAAACCAATCAATTGCCGTTGGAGATATGTTAAGAGAGCGAAGCAGTGCCAACAGGACGTCAAAGTCAACATTACTGAAAGCGTTACTAAAATCTAGTAGCGAAAGTACAGTCAGATGACAATGACCCATGCCATCCCTTATATCGTCTGTGATTTTCGTTAGAGCAGTTACAGTGCTGTGCCCAGTACGGAAACCAGATTGGAATGAATTAAGGAGACTATTTTTGATCAGGTAAGAGGATAATTGTTGGTGGACAAGCCGTTCTAATACTTTTGACAGGAAGGGAAGAATAGAAATTGGACGAAAATCAGAGCATGAATTAGGATTAGGTTTTTTGGGAAGGGGCGTTATTTGAGCTTCTTTCCATATTACTGGAAACGTGCCCGAGGAGATGGAAAAATTGAGAATATACTGGATGACATGGACGATTTCATCAAGTATGGGCATGATCATTTTCCGGCTAACAGCATCGCTACCGACAGCGTTAGAGGAAATTGACTGTATGCTCTTCTTAACATCACAATCAGCAAATTGAATAAAACTAAAAGAGTCATGGTCGGGAGGAGTAGTAGAAGAAAGGTATTTTAAGGTATCAGCCTTAACCGGTCCATCGAAATTGGAAGAAGAGGAGAAATGCTGATTTAGCAAGTTAATGTCCAAAACTTTTGGATAAGTATCTTGACGAGATTTACCAACTCCCAGTGACCTAAGAAACTTCCAAACTTTTGCTGGGTCTTCATTTTTAACGGAATTATGGATATGTCGGCGTTGCGCGTCCCTACACGCTCTATTGCAGGCGTTGCGATGTTGTATATACCTCTCTTTGTTCTCGTCAGACTGGCGACATTTGAGCTTATGCTTTGCTACCAGTTTTTACTATCACACCTTACGATATCGACAGCGATATGACATAAATAGTTATAAATTTACTTACAATCAAATTTTCATAGGTCGAGTACAGTCGAGTATGACCAAGTGGTTTCAAATAGGTTTTACTACATTAACCTAAATTGGTAAACCGCAGTTTGGTAAACAGTGTCAATTACCTATAAACCCTTCAGGGCAGGAGCAGTTGTAGGAAGCTATGCCGTCGACGCAGGTACCTCCGTTCTGGCAAGGGTTGGACCAGCACTCGTCCCAGTTGGTCTGGCACTGCACGCCGGTGTACCCGTCCACGCAATAGCAAGCATACGTACTGAAACCAACATCATATGATACGCTGATGCTCCCACTGAGACCCACCCACCCTGAACCCAGAGGCTCTTTAGAAGTGAGTTTGTTCCCACTTAAGTACCTCTGTAACGGCTAAACGGATTCAGATAAAAATATAGAGATAGCCACACACTGGCTTTACTTTTTATTCTAAAATTATATAATAATTTATATATAATAATTTGATCATTCACACTCGACGAAATGTATGGAACAGCTGTTTTTTTTTGAGATTTCAGGCTTGGTGCTAATATTACAGCAAAAGTTGTTTACAATTATGGGTACCTACTATGAAGTATGAACCCCTTTCGATTTAGTACACCCTTTCCGGCGTATCCCTGTATCAAGAGTAGGAAAAAAATATGAATTAAAAGTAATGAATAAACGCAATACGTTGCCTTTTTCGTAAGATACTTTCATACCCCAACTACTTTTACTTAAAGTATATCTTACCATATATATCTTTATCCATATCGTGACTCGTCATCATTTAATACCTCGTAAAAACGTTAAAGAATCTATCTGATATTAGCATACCGTCTCTAGGCAGTGGGACCTGTGGAGCTGACATCCTTCCTCTGACCCCATAAACTTTGAGATTGGTATGGCTTCGTCACGCGACGGTAGGTACTACTGCTGAACACTTGTGTCGGAAGTATTGAAATACATCGAACAAGGGGGATATGACAAGGTGAAGTGGCGGGTGCGAACGCATCTGGCCTAAACCAGGCTTGATGCCTATAGTCGAACTCGGAAATTCCACTTCTCCCACCCAGCCATCCCACCTAGGAGGGAAAAGTAGCTTTTCTTTTCCACTATTCCGTCCCAGGGTGGATGAGTGGAATATATATTTCGAACGGTCTCTGCCCGTGATCGACTTACACAGTTTACCTAGCTATACCCAAGGGCGGATCTAGGGGGGGGGGGGGGGGGGGGGAGTAGAACTTCTTGTGACTTGACCACGACTATGTGACCGCGAGGTCACATATCAAACGGTTAATGATAAAATGTACGTAATAATAAGGTACGTTACTTAAATATGTCAAACTTTATTAAAAAATAACCAATTTAATTGCCTAATTTATTCCTTATTTATTCTCTTCTCTGTTTCATCATGAGTAAAAATATATAGGTCTATATAATATATAAAAATGAATCCCTATTTACCTTTGTCACGCCAAAACTTGAGAACGACTTTACCGATTTCATTCATCTTTTTTTTTAAGTTTTCTAATACTTTAAAAGGTTCTTACGGAAAGAAAAATTAACAAAAGGGCGTAGAAAATTTTAAAATTTTAGAAAACTGAACGACCATTTTAACTTCCCGCGTTTGACAGTTCTAAGCCAGGACAACGTGTGTGGGGTCAGCTAGTGTATATCTATACTAATATTATAAAGAGAAAATATTTGATTGTTTGTTTGTTTGTTTGCATTGAATAGGTTCCGAAACTACTGAAGCGATTTGAAAAATTATTTCACTGTTAGGAAGCTACTCTATCCCCGGGTAACATAGGCCATAATCTATACCCGTGCGAAGCTGGGGCGGACCGCTAGTATAGAATAAAGATACAAAAATTACGTACCTATTGATGTCATCGATACAAATGCCGTGGAAGCAAGGGTTGCTCAGGCACGATATCCCTGCGGACACCACCTTCACTGTCGCCACTAACCACCACACCACGTGGAAAGCCCTTCTTTTCTCCATGTCCACAGCTAAATTTATTCCTATCAAAAATCTATGAAATTCATGATTTACACTTGAACTTTTATATATTTTTGTTCTTCTGCTCTCATACCATTTTGGATTAATATTTTTTTGTTCAGACACAAAATCATTATTTGGTCATCGATCAAAAGTTCCTAACCATAATTTAGAAAACGATCACTTGGCAACAACTCATAATTTACAGCAACGCCTATCGACGACGAAATAACACATAAGAACTTTAGTTACTGTATAGACTACGTAAGCTTAACTTACAGTAGGTATATTGGGATTTACTAAGGGGTTTACTTGATTACTTTCTACGTGTATAATTTTGAACACACTCGATTCTGATGACTAGCAGCTTAACTATGACGAAGTACACAATTCTAACAAAGGAACTCTATGAAAAGGCGAGTCCGCAGGCAGTTCACTGGAACGATAAACTAGGCCCGAAGGTGTGGTTAACTTTATCGCGGGACCCGTCGCTATGGCAACCGGTAGATACACAGGACGATGGATATGGCACACGGATTATTGATAAAATTTCAACACCATCGCTATCCATCTGACCATCAAAGTAGCTCATGTGCACGTCAAGCCACGCCCGTCGCCCAGCCCATATAAGTACTTCATAGTAGCTTTACATATAGTAATCTGTGAATACAGTTATGCTTTTCTCGTAAAACAATAAGTATGCCTACTTCTTCAAAATTTGCAAGTTTTAGATATTTACCCTTCGACCAAAATAAAATGAATAGACGGGCCCAGAAGAAGCGCATTTTTGAAGATTACAAAATGAGCGCCGGTGCTCACTTCATTTCAGTCAGTCTCTAGCCGTAGGAAGTGCGGCACGCGTCTATTGTTACATGATAACGAAACATCTCACAAAATTATGCAATCATATGCTTTCCCGAAGTGTAAATAAATACACAACAAAACTACAAACAAACAACAACGCTATAGACATGTGTTTATAAGTTGTTTCACTGTGAATAATATGTTAAACACATGTTTAAAGCGTTCTTAAATCTTTTGTAGTAAGACGGTAAATGTTTTAGACAAATTAAAAAATTTAAGAACGGCAGGATTCAAATACAAAAAATTACATTCGTGCTATTAGATATTTAGTTGTTCTTGTTCTACTAATAAATAATAATGTATAGGTGCATACCTAATATAGAAGATTTATAATTGCAGTTGAATGAGCTGTCATTGATGATGATGATGATTAATAAAGTATATAAAGTAGGCACTCCATACATTTTATAATAGACTAGCGGTCCGCCCCAGCTTCGCACGGGTATAGATTATAGCCTATGTCACCCGGGGATAGTGTAGCTTCCCAACAGTGATATAATTTTTTTAAATCGGTTCAGTAGTTTCGGAGCCTATTCAATGCAAACAAACAAACAATCAAATATTTCCTCTTTATAATATTAGTATAGATACCTACTTCAATTGTCAAAATTGATACTAAGTAATAATGTACGCTGCCAACTGATAGTGGGCTTGAGCATTTGGATTGTCTTTAGACCTTTAATGGGCAGTCTAATTGTTTTTGTAGTGTTTGTTATAGCTTGTATAAATATAGGCACTTGCCTTTTAAAAAAGTGCTTACTTACACTTCGTAACTATAATTATTTTCACTATATATTTATTAATCGGTTAATTATAACATTTATAATTGTTATCAACCAAATTAATTGAACGAATACTTACTTGAAAAGGCTTTATGGAGAGTAATATACTTAAAATAAAATTATAGTGACTGTTTGAATTTAAAAATTCCATAACATATTTAATTATTGATACAAAAGATTTTTATAAATTTAAAAAAAACGGGTGTGGCTCTGTTGCTTGACATGTCAAAAGCGTTTGACTGCGTCATGTATCCTCAACTTTTATCAAAATTAAATCATGTCGGAATTCGTGGGCAAGCTTTAAGACTATTAGAATCATATTTACAAAACAGAACTCAAGCAACCCTGATAGAAACCTACAATAAAAAATCTAAAACTATCGAGAAAGTATATTCCCTGTTTAAAAATATAGTATATGGTGTACCTCAAGGGAGTATCCTTGGCCCTTTACTATTTTTAATTTACATTAATGAGTTGCCACTGGTTACTAAACATTTATGTATAATGTTTGCCGATGACTCCACTATATATATGCCTAAAGAAAATCAGAGTATTGAAGTTTTTGAAAGAGATATAATTGAAACATTAGATAAAGCCATGGACTGGTTACAAAACTTGAATCTTAAAGTAAATATTAACAAAACCAAATTAATCGAGTTCAGAAATTACAAACGAACACCACTACAGTTAAACGTAATTAATAGAGGTATTAAAATTGATATGGTAAATGAAGCTAAATTCCTAGGCATAACTATAGATGCCAACTTAAATTGGAAAGCACACATCAGTAAAATCAACAATAAAATAAATAAGCATATACACTCCTTATATGTATTAACAAATGTGTCTTCAAAAAATATTGCAATAAATGCATATTATGGTTTTGTTTATCCTCTTTTAAGCTATGGGGTAATATTCTGGGGTAATTCTACTGATGTCGAATCAACATTTCTATTACAAAAAAAATGTCTTCGAGCAATATTTAATATGAGTAGTTTTGATACTCTCCGTGATATTTTTAAGAAATACAAAATCCTGACACTCACTTGTTTATATATATATGAAATTTGTCGGTTCGTGAAGCATAATCGTAGTGATTTCTTTAATTCTTCCAGCCGAACTGACATTTTAAGATCTAAATACAAAAATAACATTTTCATTCCTCAAGCAAATAACGCCCTATATCACAAAAACTCATACTTTACTGCAATTAAAATTTTTAACAATTTACCTCATGATATAAAACTTTTAGGAAGTCCTATTTTTAACAGAAAATTAAAGAAATGGCTATTGTCTAAGGGATTCTATGACCTAAAGGAATATTTTAATGATGGTAATAAAGATTATTTATCATTTTATTAATTTATTATTATGCTTGTGTAAATATTCATGCTTTTGTTAATTATTCTTTAGTTACACTGATCTCGTTTAGTTTTATCTATGTACCTAATTTTAAGTTTGTATGAATGTAATAATAGGTTTAAAAAAAAAATCTTGTGTATTAGAGTATGTATGTCAGTACCTAATTGATAATGCAATATTACTGTACTTATCTAGATGTATATAATACACTCAAATATTGCACGTCCGCGAGGATAAACTGTTGAGACTTCCTTAACTTACTCCACCATTGTACACAGTTTTATGCAATAAAATTTTACTTTACTTTACTTTACTTTACCAACTTTGGGAAAAAAAATTAAAACTTCCCGCTATTACTTGAATACTGACGTCATAAGCTGTCAGCCAATGAAAATCGAGCCTTATAAAAGCTCAACCAATAGCTAAGTACACATTGAGTCATCTGTTCACAGCTGATTTTATCGCCAATCATTGAAAAGTGTCTTAGGCATGTTCCAAAAGTGAAAAATATATATTCAGGCAGGTAGCAAGATTCCAACAATATCATCATCAATTTATCACACAACGGTGCCTATCGAATGGCTTATAATTCATTTAACAAAGAAGTAATAAAATTATTAATATATACTGAGACTTATGAAATAATTATAGCTGCTGCTTCAAGGTAAAAGTAAAAATAAAACGGAATACAAAGCGATTGAAGTTTTCGAACGTTCTTGCGATACGAAGTGCGTTCCGAATTCAAGCCAACTGTGTACTGAGAAGAGAACCTCCTGCCTGAGAACCAACAAAGGCACAAATGAAGAAAAGAAAAAGAATTCTAGGCTGTTGAGGCTGTTGGCGGTGATTCGGAACGCGTTAAAGATGTGAAAGGTAGAAACTAGCTGCAGAGCAAAGACTACTATATATATACGGAGATAGACTGGCAACTCAGCCATATTTGAAATCAATTATATGTGCCTCCATCTATCCGCCACTAACGGTACTACATTTAACCTACAGATGAATAGCAGGTTGTATTAATTCTATTCTACTACAGAAAACGCTTGTAGTTTTATACAAAATGTATGAGATTTACACAACTGGTGAAAAATTCACGTGACCAATCCCATACATTCCGTAAAAAACTACAATCATTTTCCATAGTAGAAAAAACATCTTGCCTACTGTAAAAATTAAGTCCGCTAAGCATAAGTTTGGCTGCAGCGCTCCGTCTACTTCAGAAATAATAAGCTTTTTTGCGAGCTTTAATAAAATATTTTATTAAACGGCTGTACAGTTTTATACAACTCATAAATACAATTATCAAATGAATACGCTATAATGTAACACAATTATATCTTGAAGAAATAAACAGAAATTTGTCACTGACTCGCACTTGGTCATTTATTATTGTTTGTTTATATACTTTGGAGTGTGTACTATAATCATGCCAAGTTAGACGCTTGTACGTATTACCGTTTTTACATTAGAGCTTATACAAAAATACGTTAAAAATGCATTGGTTTTAATTAAACATTATACTATGCTAAATCTTATTTTAAAAAAAAACACCTGATTACGTTAAATTTTTTGTTTTATGTTTTGTATAATAATCAAAAGCAGCTTTAACAATCTCCGTCTCTGTGATTTTCCTGACAATATGTTTAAGATTAGTTTGCACCAATCGATATTAAAAAACTCTGCAGGCGTTGTTTGTGCAATTTAGACTTTAAAAAGTTTAAATCTACATTTATAGATATTATCAATTGTATGTATTCTGCGATTTAAAAAAAATTACTGTGTTTGTCTAAAATCATAGGTAATATTATGTATTATAATTATGTTCCATTTCGCTCGAAGAACCGATAAACTGGAAGAAAGGTTCTTGAGTGGAGACCACGAATGGTAGTTCCTCATGGTTTTCGAGGTCTTTATTGCAGGTTTTACAGTGGTTAACTAAATATTATTTTTTTCCTTTCTGACTATCCATCCACTGCAATAACCAACAGCTGCACAATTTTCTACATCACTAGTGGATGCGTTCATCATCATTGATTGAGTGTTGATGGGATCAATGAGGATCAGTAACGTTTTTAGTTGAGAATGCAGATTTATAGAGCTAAGAAATCCTTAACATACAGTGCAAAAATATTGTTTTACGACAAAAAATAACGAAGTTATGACCAAATTACTAGCGAAATTCACTGGTCGGCCGGCGTGATAGCTTGTGACGTCACTGGGACGTTCGTCGCCAGTTACCCGTTGGCAGCTATAAGGCGCGCAGTGTTTTGGGTGGATAATTGTGATTTTCGATACAAATTAAGTGCCCGATTTGTGTCTACTTGATCTTTTAACTATGTACAAATATTGAATAGTGCCGAAATGTACAAACAAATAAAAACGCTCTATTAAAACGCCAGAAAAACTATTTTTTTTACTACTTCGTAAAATATGGTACTCCGTTGTAAAAAGAGATGATAAAACTCCACCGTAGTAAAAATATAATAGTAAGTTATCTTCGAAGAAAGATACATCGTGCGGCTTGTATGTGCGCATGCCTGTACGCACGCACCGCAGCACGCACACAAATACAAATGTCTGGGGTACAATGGTATTTTCAGTCAGGGATCAAAGTGGAATAGACCGACTGTACTACGCCGAAAGGAGGTCTTATACAGGGTTACGCATATAGACTAATAAGCTGAAAGGAAGTCATTATACAGGGTTACTCATATAGATTGAACTAAGCAAAAAAATATGTCATTACACAAGGTTACGCATATAGACTGTCCTATACTGAAAGGAGGTCATTAAACACGGTTAGGCATATAGATTGTTCTAAGCCGATAGGAGATCATTATTATATACAGGGTTACGCATTTAGTATAGACTGTACTAAGCTAATATTAGACACAAATCGGGCACTTAATTTGCATCAAAGTCACAATTAACCACCCAAAACACTGCGCGCCTTTTAGCGGCCAACGGGTAGCTGGCGGCGACCGTCCCAGTGACGTCATACGCACCCACGTACATTTCTTTTAGCGGCAGCAACGGCATAATGTTTATTACTTAATATCTTCGTAAGTAATGGTCCGATTTGGATAATTCAAAAAGATATGTCATGAAGAATAAAGTGAGTACTAGTTCTATTGAATTTGCTACTACTTTACTAATATGGTACTGAGACGTGGTCTTTAACTGTTGGCCTTTTGGAAAAGCTCAGAGTCACACAGCGGGCAATGGAGAGAGCTATGCTCGGAGTTTCTTTGCGCGATAAGATCCGAAACGTGGTGGATATTCGCCAAAGAACCAGAGTCACCGACAGCTGCTAAAATTTGCAAGTTGAAGTTGCAATGGGCGGGCCACATCGCCCATTGCCATCGCATTGCCATTGCCATCGCCCATCGCAGAACCGATAACCGATGGGAAAGAAAGGTTCTGGAGTGGAGACCACGAACCGGAAGACGCAGCGTAGGGAGGCCTCTCACTAGATGGACCGACGATATTGTGAGAGTCACGGGTATCCAGTGGATGCAAAAGGCGGGCTGTCGTTCAATGTGGAGGTTAAAGGGGGAGGCCTATGTTCAGCAGTGGACGTCTTCCGGCTGATGATGATTACTGATCCTCATTATAAACTCTTCCTCATCAATTTCGATATTTTCTTTTTCATTTGATTTTGAGCTCAAATATCAAAATAATCGCGTATTGTTTGTAAGCCGGCTGAAGTATCTTTTTCACAATTCGCTCCTTGCGAATCACCCATTGATAAATTATTTATTAAAAGTGATTTATATTTGCTTTCAAAAACAAATGCACCAGGCATTCTATTGCATATGCTCAGTGACCATATGGAGCCAAACATATTTTCTAATGGGTCCTGTCATCCTGTGGTTGAAATTTATTAACTATATAGTTAAGTTGATTTTTGTGTAAAGAATTTACAAGCATTTGGAATCCTTCTTTAGTCTTAATCCAGCTTGTTATGGACCGAACAACCTTTTCCCTCCCGTCATTTAAATATCGTAACGATCTTAAAACTGGAAGAGCTTCACTCCAAAATTTCTGATGTAGTGATTTCGGCGTTACAGCAGCAAAGTAAAAATGTCTTCCCAGAATTTCACTGTAAGATCCATTCACCGAATCAAATAATTTATCGAAGAACATCAAAAGATGTGCAGTTTCTTCACATTCTTTTGGTAACTTCAAAAATCAAGCAACATTGTTTTCTATAAATCTCATAATTTTGAGATTGCAAACACAAACCAATCTCGAAAATCTTCTTAAAAATCTTTTTCTTCTTGTGTATCCGATGTTACACCACCTTCATTAGGAACCATTGCAGCACTTGTATCATTTACATTTGTAAGTCCTGCGTTTGGTTGAGATTGCATGCCTGAAACACAAAAATATTACTATAGCTTTGCCAGAGTCTCTACCTATTATAGACAGCTGTCATCCGAAATGAAGATCTCGACGCGATCTATCACTTTTGCTAAGGAACTGCTAGTCCAGGATCGACGGTTTCTGAGATATCGCCCAAGCAAGTTTGACAGCTGTCATCCGAAATGAAGATCTCGACGAGATCTATCACTTTTGCGAAGAAACTGCTAGTCCAGGATCGACGGTTTCCGAGATATCACCTAAGCAAGTTTGACAGCTGTCATCCGAAATGAAGATCTCGACGAGATCTATCACTTTTGCGAAGGAACTGCTAGTCCAGGATCGACGGTTTCCGAGATATCGCCCAAGCAAGTTTGACAGCTGTCATCCGAAATGAAGATCTCGACGAGATCTATCACTTTTGCGAAGGAACTGCTAGACCAGGATCGACGGTTTCCAAGATATCGCCCAAGCAAGTTTGACAGCTGTCATCCGAAATGAAGATCTCGACGAGATCTATCACTTTTGCGAAGGAACTGCTAGTCCAGGATCGACGGTTTCCGAGATATCGCCCAAGCAAGTTTGACAGCTGTCATCCGAAATGAAGATCTCGACGAGATCTATCACTTTTGCAAAGAAACTGCTAGTCCAGGATCGACGGTTTCCGAGATATCGCCCAAGCAAGTTTGACAGCTGTCATCCGAAATGAAGATCTCGACGAGATCTATCACTTTTGCGAAGGAACTGCTAGTCCAGGATCGACGGTTTCCGAGATATCGCCCAAGCAAGTTTGACAGCTGTCATCCGAAATGAAGATCTCGACGAGATCTATCACTTTTGCGAAGGAACTGCTAGTCCAGGATCGACGGTTTCCGAGATATCGCCCAAGCAAGTTTGACAGCTGTCATCCGAAATGAAGATCTCGACGAGATCTATCACTTTTGCGAAGGAACTGCTAGACCAGGATCGACGGTTTCCAAGATATCGCCCAAGCAAGTTTGACAGCTGTCATCCGAAATGAAGATCTCGACGAGATCTATCACTTTTGCGAAGGAACTGCTAGTCCAGGATCGACGGTTTCCGAGATATCGCCCAAGCAAGTTTGACAGCTGTCATCCGAAATGAAGATCTCGACGAGATCTATCACTTTTGCGAAGGAACTGCTAGTCCAGGATCGACGGTTTCCGAGATATCACCTAAGCAAGTTTGACAGCTGTCATCCGAAATGAAGATCTCGACGAGATCTATCACTTTTGCGAAGGAACTGCTAGTCCAGGATCGACAGTTTCCGAGATATCGCCCAAGCAAGTTTGATGATGATGATGAATTAGGGCCCATCCTTTCTCTGAGAGAAGGCCTGTGTTCCAGCAGTGGTTTAAACTTCTTTGCTTTTGGGAAATAACATAAAAAACCGACCAGCGTTAAGAGGTAGGACGGACTGACAGACATAGCGTAAGCTTAGTAATAGAGTTCCGTTTTCACCCTTTGGGTACGTACCGTACCCAAAGGAAACGTACGAAACGCCGTACGAAACCTTTAAAAGTATCTACTCTGTTCTACCCATAGTACAAGTTTTGATAGTATTCGAAAACTTTTTTCGTTTTCGTATTGTTCCATACATTGCTGGGCTGAAAGGTATTCGATATTTTTTTCGTACTATAGTGAAGCAATCTATACCGCCGTTTACTACCGATTTTAGTTCTTTCGCGTTTCCGCTGGAGGCGCTTTACTAAAATGTATGGAACAATACGTAAACGAAAAAAGTGTTCGAAAACTATCATATCTGAGACTAAGGGTAAATCGTAATTATATTATAGTAATAAATACCTTGGATTGCTAATTCGAAAAGTCTATTCATTGGGTAATGGTCATTAGTAATACGGTACCATTGTGTTTACATTCTCTTTCGTTGTAGGACACGAATATGTTAACAGTTTTAATGTGAAATTACCTTTTCCATCGCTCACGTTGCAACCAGCAACTTGAATGACATCTTGCAATACAGTGATAATAATATAGGTAGTGAGTCCTGTATCAGTTCAAAGTGTTCAAACAACTGCAAAACAAGTAATCATCACAGTTATTACCAGAAATTACCACGATTCCTAAACTAAATTCAAATTATCACCTAAGTATTATGCCATTGCAGACCATGAGAAGTACAAGTAGCAAGTATCTACTAACTACTAGTATCTAGTAGGTACTTGCTACTTGTACTTGCCACCTGTACTTCGCAAGGTCTGCATCGGGCTTTACTCAAGCTGTACTACGTGGCCTAGATAACTGCACGAGTTTTTTCTCCGAAATTTGAACAAAGCTTAGCATAAATATATTATGGGTTCACAGTTCGGGGGCACGTAGTATAGTATGAAATCTTTGGGGGGGCAACGATACGTAGTAAAATATGAAATCTCAGTTCGAAGGTAGCTAAATTGAAACGGTGGCACATGCGTTCAAATTAACACTAAAATAGGTACACAGAAACTTTGAATCACTCTACTGATAAAATTAGAGATATTACCGTGAAATTTATCGAAGAAATGATAAATTAATTATTAATAATGTTCAAAGAATAATTATTGTTGACGTTATGTTTTTTATTTTGAAACATTTTTGATGGATGATATTGACCACAGAACACTTATACCAGAGGATATTGACACAGTACGTTATGTTGTTTTAATTAGTTTAGTTAGGCGTAGCGTCGAGTTACATTCTCTTTCATCTCTTTGGTTAGGCGCGGATGGATGTCAGCAGCCTTAGAGCGTTCCGCCACTAATGTTCTAAATTACCACAGCATGCTGCAGAGGTTTTCGTAACGCTTTTGCTTAGTCAATACGTTAATTTGTTACATCTCAACGTTTTACTTTACACAAGGCTTCCCGAAACATCAGCAATTAGATTTACATAGTTAAACATCTAGGTTCCATTAACAGCGAAAGTCTTTGTGCAAAAATGGATCCGGGTATCCTTTGTTTCCACCATTGCGATCACAAAGTTTTTTGTACAATAATTCCTGAACAGTGCCCGGTGTGCCAACAAAAGCTGGATAGATACGATTACAATCTATTGCCATTCCGGTGAGGACAGTCTCTTTAAGTGTAAAATAATAATATCAGTGACCGTTGACTTATCAAGGTTGTCACTAAGTGCCCTAATTTTGTTTTGTTATAGGGTTCCTTATCCTTTTGTCAAAGCATCGCAACATCCTCGCGCTATAGTAATGAAGCCTACGCACGGAGACTTTCTCAAGTAAGTTTAGAATATTGTTTCAAAATACCTGAATACCATGAAATACTGTGACTCACTGTTATCTTGAACTCAATGTGACTGTACTCACGTTCGCATTTTCCTCTGTTGCAGTGACTATTACAACTCCAAAGACTTGCACATAGGAGTGACTAATTCTCAAGGCTGTGTGGTGGAGTTTAGCGAGGAAGGCATCCGTGGGGTGGACCTCATAACTAAGAAATGGAGCAACTGCGACTCGAGCCCTGATTGGGACCAGTGTCTCCTTTTGGAACAATTTGACGAGCTCTGGAATGAAATATGGGATGGAGTGCTATTAAAGGTAAATTCCTCTTAAAACAAAAACAACCAATATATATAGACATCCTCTTACCTTATTAAACTACATAAGTACATTTATATTACACAACACTAATGCAATTTTTAAAATGTTGAAGCATAAGTAATTTAGTTACCTACTAAATTAATTAATTTCTCACATAAGCGAAATTAAAAAATCTCTTGTTGAGAAAAAAGCTTGGATCCCGATATTTTTTATTATAATTGACTTGCTGACCGGACAGACATTGTCTTAGATCTGTCAAACGAGCGAAGGTAAACTCTTTGTTAAGTTTTTTAAAATTTTCAAATTTTCTGCCCAATTTTCTTAGTTTTTCTTACCATAAGAACTTTGAACCTTCTACAAAGTATTAGAAAAGGTGAAAAAAAAAAAAAAAAAAACATCGGTTAAGTCGTTCTCAAGTTATGGCATGACCAAGGTAAATAGGGATTCATTTTTATATATATAGATTTCTATTAATTCAGTTTGTTGAGTTAGGTATGCATTATAGTTTACTTTATTTGTAGAATCTACTTTGCTAAATAAATTAAATGGTATGTATATCTCAGTAATCATTGCTTAATACCTACTGATTTCAGATTAGCTCCAGTCCTCTATGGGAGAGAGAGCGTTACAACGAAGACAGACACAACTGCTTCACATTCGTGCTTGCTTTCCTGCGAGCCCTTGACTGCGGAGAACTCTCCGAGAAGGCCCAAGACCCCAAACTATTCTGCAAACAATACGTAGTTCCTCGAACATCTGCTGCAGGGAAGTATATATCACTTTACAGACAACTGAAGAGGCAAAACTACTTCATACAAAACCAATAGCCTCCAACAGACTCGTACATTATATGTATTTATTTACTACTTATTCAGTATTAACTGTGATGTTTTGTATTTAGGTATAAGATTCTTAAAATTTGAGTGCATTTAATTTACCAATGATTTTGTTTCGAATTTGAAAATTCTCATCTTCCCCAATACGTTGCTCATTTTCATACATAGTAAAAAAACGAAACTACTTATCTGATTTGATGAAACTCGGTATGTATATTTAAATTGGCAATCACAGATAGATCTTAATTAAGTTCTGCCACGTCAATTTGTATGAAAACCAAACCAAAAACCATTTTTGGTTTTTGGTTGCGAGTGGTAGTTTAATTGAACTGCTTTCAAAGTATTTTAACCTAAGATCAGACATGGTAAGGCCAGGTCTAAATCAGGCTTGGTGCCTTTAGTTGACCCAAACCCGTGCTCAGTTAAATAATATTTTTTGTTTGTCAAGAAAATTTGTTGTTTCACGCATTCGTGATGCCAAATTGAGAAAAAATACATAGTTTTTCCAAAATAGAATGAGTAGTTTTTGTTTTTTTTTAACTATTTTCGTATGAAAATGACCCAATGACCATGGAGCCGTTAAGTAGGTATATTTAATTATTTATTCTCTAAGTAAATTATTTCTATTTAAATATTTAATTTCGTTCTTCCTGGTGTATTGAGAGGGCCAAGTTACCTTATGATATTATGGAACGCCTTCTTAAGAAAAAAAAAGTGGTTTAATCATTCTCTTAAACTGAAATGTCGCAGATCTATCAGTTGCTTATTGTTTAAAGTGAGAAATGAATGGTAACAATAAATAGAGTAATAGAGCTGAGAATTTCAATCTTGAAATTAGCTAAATTTGAGTCAAAATTTCTTCACAGGATAATCGCTGTGATTAGTTTTGCTCCTGACACTTGTTACTTAGCAACTTCCTTAATATAGAGGCATAATTACCAAATAATACTTTCCTGAACATTATAAATGACATGGAAAAAAACTGGGCTTTCCACCTTTACATGTGTATCATCTTTTGTAGTAATTAACATGTTATCGTTAATAATCACCACTATTGCCTTGTGCCCACTACAAAACCATATGACAGAAATGCAACCTTTTCTTGCCAATTTGACAGCCATGCTGAATCTAATAATGCCTCGTTTAGACTATATCAATAATAGTTAAATAATTAATAAGAATGGCAAATGTCAAGCATTTATTTTGACTAACAGCGAAATTGAGTAAATATAAATGAGTTGTGTAACCAAAGATCTTAAAAACGATAGATTCAAAATTACTAATAAAACTGTACTACATGAGAATCGGTCACTTTTTTGTCGTTTTGTTGATGTTGATATAGTGATAAAAAATCAATAAAAGTTTTTTTTACTGTAGCGAAAATGACTACGATTCAGCTATTAAATTCGACTATACAAGAAATGTAATGGATCCTCACTGTGGCAACGATTTTAAACACTATTGAAATTAATTATACATATTATTATAAGAATACGATTTAGTTTCCAAATGCGGTACTGTGAGTCATGTAGTGCTCATGTGCTAGTTGCCGTCGATGTTGAATCTATAGTTTTAAATAACTTTTTTCGTAGCCATGAGTATACAAGATGTGTTGTACATATTCAAATCTACATCCCTCTATGATGTTTGCAATAGCTAGTAAGTCTATAGTCACAGGATTTGATAACTTTAACACATTATACAGGTTACAGGCATTTATTAGGCATATTATATAATAACTGTAAATCTGGCTAATAAGTGTAAACTAAAATTATCCCCATGTCTGTTTTTATGCAGGTAATTTAAATCTTTGCAAAACTACATTGTATGTTCTTGTATGGCGGTAAAAAGGAATTAAGTCCATTCATGGCAAAGATCTTTAAAAGTAATCATTCAACATAAAATTGTAGACCGATCGAAATTAAACAACTATTTACATAAATCAACCATGCTGCTATACCTTTACACTTATTTCTCAAATTCGCGGGCGTGCATAATGGCTTGTTTTCCGCCTATTTAGTTATGCATTTTGTTGCCGAGTTTTGGCGCGTCGATGTTGAATCCTTAGTTTTAAAGATCTTTGATTTGTAGCATACATAGTTTTCACAATTTTAGGCGTGTACAATGTGGCATGATTATCAAGTTATGTACATATCTAAATTAAAATGTTTCTTACATTATTAATAGTCTTCTTACTTGGAATCTCCTTTTACTTCTCACTGTTTGAGAGATAGTAAAATGGAGCCCCAATTCACCACTTGCCACTATTATTATTTTGGGAATCATTGAATTGTGCATCAAAAATACTTAAGTACATTCAATAATGTTTCTGCAAATTAAACTACGCTTGCATATTAAAATCTGGTTCATCATAAGCTAGAAGGCTATTTTGTTGGGATATTTAGTATGAAAACAAGGTTTTGTTTTGGAGTGTGAATAAATAGCATCCATATATTTTATTCGTAAGTAAACAATAAAGTTATACCAATTCGATGTGATACTTTAATTTAAAAGAAATATAATTTCTTTTGGTTAAGTTTTTCTTGCAATAAACATAACTTGATAATCAATGCTGATTTTTCTCACAGCATATTTAAAATAATTAATTATATATGCTCATCTTCCATTATCCGCTAAATATACACTGGTGTAGTAGAACTAGTAAATAAATAGATAATTTTTATTGTAATAAGTAACACCAAAGTCGTTTGAGGCCTAGGCCCGTGCCTTTACCTCTTTAAAGCGGTTTAATTTAGGTGACTACGAGAACAAAGCAAGCGACGTACGCGTACGACTGTAGTGCAAAGCGAGACGCAGCCGCGCGCGTGCATTCACCTTGAAAAAGACCGTCTAATGCGGTTGAGACTAATAAAGTCGGAGTAACCGGCTTAATCTTACGTGAGTAATTCCCGTGTAATATAAATATAATGACTACGAGAAGTTTCGCGAACGCATACCATGTCTCGGTGTAGTTCATGTAGTTTGTCACAGTCACCTAAATTTAATCGTGAGAGCTCACGGTACGGCCCTGATAGAGTACTTTTGTATAAATAGACTATTAACGCAAGGGCAAGCAGTGCATGCGCGCTTTATAATCTCACGGCGCCCGGTTCGATCCTCGGCCCTGCACCAATGACTTATTTAGTAGGTACTCAAATAAAATATGTGCAGTTTCGATACCATCGCTCAAAAACGCCGATGGGAAACCTCGTGAGGAAACCGGTATGTTCAAGATCAAACATGACATTCACTTACATGCACTGGGCCAGCATGGTCGATTAGAGCCTATCTTCTCTCTGGCTTGTGTCGCAGCAATGAGAACATAGTAGGCTGATGATGATGACACCAAGCCATTTGACGAGCCATTCTGCTAAGCCAAGTTACTGAGCCAGTCAACAGCCAGCCATTTAATGGACTGTACACTTATCTCTCTATTTACAAAATGCCAATAATAGAATTACTCCTTAAATGGCCTGGCACCATAATGTATTACTATGTCTTTGTTTCCATAATTTATAACTGAATAAACGGTACTAATTACCTTTATTTTTAATGAGAGGCAATTTTTATTGAATTTCGTATTTGACGCATGAATGGTAGATCTCTGAAACTTAGTAGCTAGTTTCCCGCGAATAACTGACAAAATGTCAAAACCTAAAACAGCTTAGTGGAATAATTGGTAGATTTTTCGAAAAGAGTGACTACATATCGGCATTTATCTGTTGTCTAGTATAAAACTCGTTGCAGAAGATACGCATTAAACGTGCGGGTGATGCTCACACGAGTGCTGCGCGTCGCCGAGCTGCAGCACTTTGCTTAGAGCGAAACTACTAAGCATCTTCCACAGCCACTGGCACTAAGCAGAAAGTGTTGTGACATTCTATAGAAATAAATGACTTTTTTGACTATCAGTTTCAGCTATCAGTTTTAATATTTTTTGTGGAAAGACCGAATATGTTCATTTTATGAAATTAAACAAAGTTCTTATTGATGTAGACTTGAGCAGACCTACAAAAGCTTTAAAATATCTTGAGTTATCTTTATCTATATGGAATTGATATATTCAAATACATGTGATGTTACTTAGTATCAGTTTAGGAGTAATTTTATGAATTAAACACGTATCGTTTGCACAAAATTAAAACTTATCGTAAAACGGTCGCTGCATTTGATTGCTTTCATAAAATTGATTTGCATGGCACAATACCTAAAGCTTGGTTTCACGGTCGCAAGGTGTAGCAAAAAACCGCCTTAAAAATTCATAGGCACTTCAATACCATTTTAAGCATTCATTACGCATTACGATAAGGTCGTTGATCAGCTCATTTGTGTTATATTTCGTAATCCCAAAAAGTATCAAGTGAATGCTTGCAGTCCCACTTGCACAATCAGAGTTGTGAATTTAATCATAGATAATTATTACAAGTTGATGTTTTAGGATTGAAATGTGTAGTGCATTTGGAATTGCTTCGGAAAACACCGAATGTTGAGTTGAGGAACGAACTCTTTTGAATGTCGTCTCAAACACGTCTACAATTCAATTCATTGATGTTACACGTATCGCTTCTGACGAATTTCGTCGGATTGACTATGATTTTTTTTAAATTGCAATTTTAGCTCTTCGAATATCATAGCATATCCGTCATTATAATTACATTATGCTTGCCACCGTAGTATTTTATTTGGTTGTAAAATTGTAACCGTTTACAGCGTCTGTACTCTAGATATAGTAAATATGTTGAGGTAACGATTTTATTTTAATACATTTCTTGTACTTTTAATAGATTAAAATTCAAAGTAATTTTTTTGGTTTGTAAAGTATTACTATATTTACAGATGTACAGACGACTGTGTATTCGGTATTATATCAAGACTTAAATTTTGTAAAATGGATCTCGAGGACAAATTTCTAGGTGCTACGTTTGAATAAAATATTTTATAACTATGAACGTCTTGTTTAAATTGTCTTCTCAAAGCATTGTTTAAAATATTTGCGGTTATTATTCTACATTAGAAATAGTACCTTCTTACGCACGGCTTATTCCCCACGATTACTACTTTAGTTTAGTTAAAATAACAAAGCCATTCATAAAAACTTCTCACAGTGACAAAGATGCGAGTAAAAACGTGAGAATTACCAGTAGGCACTGAGTTATAAATAAAAAGCTAGTTAATATAAAAATATATTTATTATCAAATTAATCGTACGTATCACATCGTCTAAATGGTAAGAAATCTAGTGTAACAATAATTATAGTTTTAAAATAGCATCACTAAGGAATCCTTAAATCATAATAATTACTCTCAGAAGGTTTTAATTAGCCACTTTAATGGGGGCTGATTCCACTCCCACCCAGAAAACGGCACCGTTGAGAGCAATGGTGGCTCTGAAAAAGAAACACATATATTAGAACTGGGGTAGGTTTGTGCTGGGTCTCTTCTTATCTATAATGTCTAGGTATAATAGGTAATTAGACATTATTTCCGCCGAAGGCCGATTGCTCTATCGTCTTAAATGTTGTACTAAAAAGGTACCTAAGTTTTCGGAACGAAAATTTTAATATGTATGTATAAATAAACATTTACACGAAAAAGAAAAAAGGCATTAGAAAACTATCAAAACTTGTACTTTATTCAAAGAATTATAAAGAGGTAAAGTTTACTAAGTTTGTATAACTATGAATTTATATGTATGTTTGTGGTAATTGATCACCGGAACTTCTATATTTATTTTGTGAATTCTGTCGCCGTGTGCGATAGCTACACTGTCCCTGGGTGACAATATTATAGTATATAGATAGAAACTCTTTATTGTGCACAGTACCAGCAATAAAATTACATACAGATTGATAAACATACAAGCTAGTGCCATAAGTGGCGACCTTATCGCTAAAAACTATTTTTTTCAGGCAACCGTTTAACACAAAAAACAATATATTTTGTTCACAACGCGGGCAAAAGCTGTATATGATACCATAGTAAAGATTAGGTACCTGGCAATTATAACATTTACGGCTATAGGTACCTACTTAGAAATGTTAACAGAATATAAATTGCGCTATCTCGTTTTTGCGCAATTTCTGTTCCGTTTTCAGTTTTGAAAATTTCCATCGGCGCGAAGTTGACAGCATTCCGTTAAATAATGATTAAATAAATATTAGTTACATACTGTGGGCGAAGTACGAGAGTATTCGTCACAATTATGTAAAAACTATGTATCAAATTTCATACAAATTACGAATTTCGAAATTGAAATTTGTATGGAATTCAACACGAATTTTACGTAGCGAAAATTCGTACTTCGCACATTCGTTCTTCGTTTTTGTTGTTTCGGTAAACAAACGTCCGATTTTTTAAATCCTGACAGGACCTATATTAGCAATATTATTACATGTTAGGGTTTTATTATTTGAAAACCTCAATTTAAAAAAAAGTTCAAACATTCGTGTATCAAACTTAAATACACGTACCAAGTTACACAAAAATCTAAGTAGTGGTTCCGAAAAAAATAAGAGATTGAATTGAGAAGATCCCTATTTTCTTGCCGGTTTATGACTGGGCTATATGGAGCAGAAGCAGCATTTATCATAAAGGTAACTGCAAGAATAACATTATGACAATCCTTTGTTTGTATTTTATAATGACTGCGGCGGCGGCGGCGTGTGCGCATAGAAGCCGGTTCAGTATATAAAAGGTACTCTTTGGCCGGTTCTTTCACAATGGCGCGGTAACGCGATTGCGGTACTGTGTCGCAAAAGTATCTAAATAGCAGACAAACACAAAATAGCAAGATGCAGTATGTTCGTGTGTCAACGATGCATTTTTATAAATTACAGGAATTGCAATTTTCAGGCAAGGCTCTTCTTGGTGGAAATTGGGCAAGAAACCCCCCTTTTTAAAGAAAAACTGCTTTCATCCCTAGACGATCATAATAGAATGTTTGCTTTAAGATTTGAGATAAGCTTTGTAGGGTACGTAGTACGTTAGACGTTGGACACCACGTAGGTACCTATACCAAGAATTTATTACCTATTATTCTTAAGGATGTACGAGTAGCTACTAAGTGAACTTTTTATTATTGTTTCAAACGTGATCAGTTTTTTATGAGATAAGTTGGCAAAGTTTCTTCGACTACAGGAAAACTGCAGTTATCCTCATGAAAAAACAATACCTATTGTACTCAGGTAAAAGCAAGTTGCGCGACCTATTGCAGAAAAGTGTGTAACAAATATCTAGACAACCCGGAAAAGTACCTATGTTGGTACATATTCAGTTTGACATACGTCCATGATTGTGTTGTTGGATTTTGGTCAGAATGAGGGGAATTTTTGTGAACTCCTTTGTGAACTTCCTCCTCACTCATTTTTCATAGATTATAATTAGGTAGGTAGGACAAATCTATAATGTATATGTTTTATTTCGAAATGGCCTCACTAAAGTGTTCAAAAGAGTTTTGAAAGCTTTTAATAATATCTCCGCGTAAGAAGCCGCGGGCAAGTGTCTTATAAAATTTGAAAAAGGTTCAATTTGTAATCATATTATGTTATAAAAGGGAGAAGAGTGGGGGCAATAGTTACCTGAACTTAATTTCTCCATTGAAGCCGGCAGGGGGCGTCCAGGTGAAGGCGACGGACTGCTTGTCGAACTGAGCGTCGTGCTTCTTGTGAGTGATGGCGTTCTGTCGACAAAATAAATCATAATAAGTTCCTTTTTCATATCCCTTTTAAGCTGAAAGTTTTGCTACGTTGGCGCTCGGGTATCTTAGAAGATACTACCTTAGAGCTCTAGGTACCTTGGTAGGTACCTAGAGGTTTGCATGCTATGTCGTCGCTCAAACGCGGCCCTTACACTTATTTTCCCAATAAAAATGGCTTTTGGTTTAGATCAATGCTAGCAAAAAAATTGTTTTTACCATAGATCAGCATGTAACATTCTCGGTTACACGCTTACCATGGGGCGAGGTGGCGGCCAAACGAAGATCTATTTTTATTTTAACACAATATGGAGGGAAGAAAATTGCGGGAATAAAAAAATACCTATGATTAAATATTAAGTACGTGGTTTCCTTTTTTTAAGCTTATATCAATTTGTAGGTGGCTTCGATCTTCGAAGGTTCTAATAGTCATTTCTGCACGCCACAACAACAACGTGAAACAATTACCTATTAAAATGTTTTTTGTCCTGACAAATCATCGAGATACGTATAGGTATTGTATCTCGATGTGACAAATGTATAAATCGTGCAGAGCCAACCTTTTTATTAAGTTTCATATAAGGAGGTTCTTACCATCTTACCACAAAAGATTTAAGAACGCTTTAGACATGTGTTTAGCAATTGTTTCACTGCGAAAAATATGCTAAACAGTTGTCTAAAGCGTGCTTAAATCTTTTGTGGTAAGACGGTTAGTGTTTTAAATGTTTATCGGGACATATCACGTTTTTTTGGCCTTAATGTGTTAAAAAAAAATTACATAACTATATGGAGAAAAATAATTAAGGAAATCTCCAATTTTCTTATAGATATGGCAAATAGCTATACGTATAACATAACTTATGGGAAAGGGTGGATTAGGTACAGCACTAGCACCGCATATGCTACCCTTTAAAAAAAAAACGCTAACCCCTGTTTAAAGTAATGTAGGTAAGTACTATTTTAATTCAGCCACTTGCTACTGGTATCATTTTTACTGGTGTTTAAATAATAACCAACTTACTAAGGTAAAGTAAGAACGTACCTAGTGCCTACCTACCTACGAAATTCAGTAAATAAGATTCTAAAGGCCATAGCCTTTGTATTAGCATATATGGAGCTACACGTAAACAGAATTAATAATAGTACCTACTTCCATACAAAATGTTAACTGCGAACTTGACAGTTTACGTACTACCTCTAATTTGGTACAAAAATAACAGCGGCTGGTCAAGGCGCTGTCTATGGTGCGTTGAAGGCGTAGTTAGCCTATGGTTGAAGGTGAATATTACCATCACAATTACCATAGATAAATATATACTTAATATTACTAATGTCTACATTTATGTCGCTGTGATGTCGCTAAATAATTTTACGGACAATCAATTGAAGTTGAAGTTGAATCAACACAATGTCATTTTGGAGTATACCTACTTGTACTATGTTTATTTATGCTTGTACTTACAATTGTCGGAGGTGTCAACATCATGAGAAACTATAGATATTCTTAAGTCTAGGTACAAGCGCAATTTACTTAGACCACTTGCAATTATAATATTAGTTTCTCAACCCGTTCCATTAATTTCCTTATCAAGTTCAACAATCCTTAAACCAAGGGCGGATCCAGCTTTGGTGGGGGGGGGGGGGGGGGGGGGGCACATAGTCGTGGTCGAGTCGGACAAGTAGAACTATAAAATACTAGCAGCGCTCCTCAGTTTCACTCGATAACCTACAGGATTAGGGTTACCATCCCTCCGGATTTGGTCGGAGTTTTAGACCTTTGTCCGGACTTGTCAGGCTTTTTTAGCTTGAGCGATGTAATACGAGTAGGTATATAGGTAAACACCCCCCTTAAAAACAAAACAAAAATAATCTTTAGTAAAAATTTACAAACATTCTAAATTATCCGGTCTTTTATTGAAATGTACGGCTTTATGTCAGGACTTTTATATAAAGGAACAACGAAAAAAAATTCTCTTCTGTGAAAGGAACTATATATTTTTTCGGGATAAAAAGTAGTGTGTATGCGTTTAAACAAGATTCCAGATTAAAAGCTACCAAATTTCATTCAGCTGTTACGGAGTCGAGTGAGAACAAACTTGCTCATAAGCTTTCGCTTTACATTTGTAATATTTGTTTAATTAAATTTTGTTGCTTAAATAAATGCAGTGGTCATTATTTTTAGCTTTTTTTTATTTTTATTGCTTGTAACCTAGAGTCATATTCAACATATCATATCTTTTGAACTGTCTTACTTAATCAATATTGTCTATATCTTTTAGAAAGCTTACATGATGTACTATTTAATTAAATTAAAAAAAACTATACTTTAAATGCCTAGATTTTTGTAAAAAGCAGTTTTTTTAGTTTTTTTTTTGTTTTTTTTTTTTACTTATTTGATTTGGATTTTTTTCTTCCTTTTATCGAATGAAAATTTTAAAAGAAATAACTTCGTTTTATTGCCTATACATTCAGCTATTAAAATTATACCTTTTTTGTGTCAATAGGACCCTTACATCGGAAATTATAACTAAATTAATACAAGAGCCTGTGAGGTCGTACCAAAAAAACAAAATGGCTGCCATTCCAAAATGGGCAGCCAAAAAAAAAATAAAAAAAATAGATTTGTTGATAAAATTTACCATATATTTTACCATTTCAGGCTCCGACACCAGTAAACAAACACATTGTATAAAAACGTTTGCAATGTTATTCTTAAAATAATGCCTATTCGTTAGTGAATTTGTATTTTTTAAGTTTTAACTTGAATTTTTTATCTGCTACATTTTTGAGTTTTGGTTTGTAATTTTTTTTCAATGTTATTGGACTTTCGTGTCTGGAAATGTATAGACATTGAAACTTTCAATTTTAAAGTGTGCGAAAGGAATAGCTCTTATATCGCGTCCCGCTGATTTATGTCCAGCGAGACGCATTATTTTTAGCCGCGAAAACGGGACTCACGCGGGACGGTTGGCAACACTACCTGATGCTGGTATAGGTACAACTAGTACAACCATAGATATTTTGCCAAAAATAACACGCTTGTCTAAACCTATCTAAGTATATCTACTTGTATGATTGTCTGTTATCCAAATTGGCGACTAGTTGTCTGAGTGAAGGGACGCGCTGTAAGGCCTAGCACAATCACCTCGAAGGTAACAATGTATAGGTACAATAAGTACTTAGTAAGTACTTACAAATAACTTCCAATTTTAGCCTATGGTTAGCAGTTAGTGAGTCAACGAGTAGTTGGTTAGTTAACCATAAGAGGTATCTAGTTATATAAATATTTTTATTTTCTTATAATAATAACAGTTGAATTCTGTGAAAATTTCAACTGGCTATCTATTACGGTTCGAAAGATACAGGTATAGGTAGGACAGACGGACAGACAGACAAACAGACATCGTAGGCTTAGTAATAGAGTCCCGTTTTTACCCTTTGGGAACGGAACCCTAAAAAGGGCTCAAAGATTCAACAAAATAGCGTTAGCTTAGCGGAAAAACTTTTCATATCAGCCAACGGAGGCCATTTGAGACTGGGCAATCAAACTGAATACATTTCACGCACGACGAAATTTACACTTCCCTATAGCTACTAAAAGTACATATAAAAAAGTTTAACAATTAGATCGTGAAGGCCTTTTTGACAATAAACGTTTTTTCTGCATGTATACTACTTCAAGTATCTATACTGCGACAAAGCTAGACTACATACCTACCTACCCAGTAAAACTTTTTAAGGAAGTGTGCTGCTAAGTTCCTAGAGTCGTGAGTGACATGAATCATTCTAATATAGGTAGATACGCATCTATTTAATCTCAATTGCTTTGTCTGTAAAACTATTACAGGTATTTTACATGCAGAAGTGCGTATTAAGTAGGTACGTGTCGTAGCTGTTAGAAATATAATCATCATAGGTTCAGAGTTCTTAGCGTGGCTTTGTGATTTTATTGGGACATTAGTTTGACTTAGCCTAAGCATTAACTTGGTCGGTTACGTTGGCCCTAGTAAGTCGTGTTCTTAGGAAGAATTCCAGTCTGTATATTTTTTTTTTCGAAATTCCCTTTAGATTATTATATGGAGCAACACAAAATAAAAAACCAAAATGGCTACTTTGGACTAGAACTACTAGACTAGGTCGGCAATATATTATATAGCTCTCAAAAAAAACTATGATAAATGGAGATAAACTTAAATCAACAATAATATTTTATGAGTTTAATATTTATTCTAAAATTAAACAAACATAAGAAAGCCGAACCCAAGAAAATAAACCAAAAATTTCATTACACATAACAAAAAATACTGTACGCCCCGTAATTTTTAAATGAATAACCTACTTACTAAACTAAACATAGAAAAAACAATTGTTCTTGATGGATGAAATATCAATTTACCACCTTACTACTTACTACCTATCTACTACTTACCTTACCTTACTTTTTCCTTATTGTTATATTTATTCCTCTTCCCCTCCCCCACTCACTCACTTTATTCGTCTTGTCCCTGTTTCCGACCAAGGAAAAGGTTTCCTAAAGGTCCTAATAATGTTAGGATTCTTTCGAGTAATAAATATCATTGATAGTGACGATCTTTCACATCTTACAGGCTGATTGAACTGAAAAAACATGAGCACACGATATACATGGCCATGGTCTTCCATAGCTTTGTTATTGACAGCTGGTAAACTATAAACAGCCATATCGTAGGTGCAAGAATAATTCCATCATTGCCATTTTAGAAATTTCCTTGATTAATAAATAACTAAGCTATAAGGTATTGGTATTGTTAGAGTATACTTACATCTGGCTCGCCGCAGTTCATGAGCTGAGCGAATTGGTCGTTGGGTGCAAGTGTGAACTTGCCCACAGGTTTGTCTCCCTGCCTGGCTTGCAGCAGCAGCCCACGGATCAGGTTTGCCGGAGACTTGCCCGTGATTACCACCTCCATCGGAGAGCCTCCCTTGACTACCTGCATAAAAAAAAGAACATAAAAATTGTTTGCTTCCTCTCGGTCAATGATTGATCAAACAGCATAACATAGCCATGTACTCGTATATATACGAGTACATGGCTATGTTATTGTACTGCTGGTATTTATACATATGTATATGTATAAATACCAACCTAACTACTTACCTCAGGCTGTGCAGGTATTTGACGCAGCGCTAACTTATTTTGAATGATTATAATCATTACAATCCGTTGGAGTGCGATAATGTTATTGAGTTGGCTTTGTGTGGACGGCACTGATTTACTAAACAATGGAAGCAAGTTCAGATAAGTAGGTATATACTTTCGTACCTACCTAATCTGATCTTCTCTACCTACTCTATGTGATGACGTTTTCATTTTCTAAGCTGTAAATCACCTTGCTTGTCAACTGAAACGTCTTGTCTAGGCTTAGATAGCTGGACCTTCGAATAAAATAAAATGAATGGACGGGCCCTAGCCATTGAAATTGCTCAATAAAAACGAGTCAAAACCGTTTGACATAATTATACTTCAACACCTAATGATAAAAATGTACAGTATATTAGTTAAAAAAAATAGATCCCGGTTTTATTTGTGTATTTACACTTCGGGAAAGCATATGAATGCATCATTTTGTCAGATGTTGATGTTGTTTTTGTTTTGATTTTTCTCTAGAGACCGACTGAAACGAAATGAGAGCCGGCGCTCATTTTGTTATTTTCAAAAATTCGCTTTTACTGGGCCTGTCCATTCATTTTATTTTGGTCGAAGAGTTGGACCATATAGTAGTCTTTGAGCTGGACTAGAGTTCAAGTGTCAAGTTCGCGGCGGGTGATAAATAATAGCAGTCTACGCTATGGTCTGATCGCAGTCTATGATAACTGCAGTCGAAATTAATACCCACTAGCGCAGGCTAGTTTTTATTAAATATCCTATTATATCCGCCATTACAATGCCTACTACTTCCTTGCTGTTCATGAGATTTTGTTTCTTTGTGAAAACGCATTATTACCATAAGAAAGACAAACCATTATTGCATTTACTGTGACGTGCATATTGTGATGGTAATAGAAAAACATACCTTAGTACTAGTAGTAATGCCGTAGGGAGCGGCAGATTTCTGTGGCGAGACGGGGTGCTTGGGGATCATGTCCTGGCAGGCGCTCTCCGGGGCGCCCGAAGAATAGGCGTGCGCGCAGGCCGCCAGCGCAACGGTCAGGACTACCAGCTTGAACATCTTTACTTATTGCTTCTGGAAAAGACGACATCTTTGTAACGAAAACTAATTCTTAAATAAGTAGATAATGCAGTTTGTGTACAATGCGGTTCATGTAGAAATAGCTTTTTTGTGCAGTGAACGTTCCTGGTAGGTAACACACGCACGGGCAACTATATCATTTAGATATTTAGAAAGTGTGATTATGGTATTTTTTATTTACAAATAATGTAATAGACACATTAATTACCATGGTTCGGTAATTATGTAACATTCATATTAATTATTGTGTCAAGTACTTAGGTACTATTCAGGGTTATAAGCTAGGGAGGTTATCAACTATTCCATACATTTCGTTGAGTAGGAATGACATTTTGTCTATGGAATAGCTGTTTTTTCCGCTATTTCAGGGTTGGTCCCATTGGAAAAGTTGTAGATAATGATGATTACCGTGACCTCTTTTCGGTTTAGTACACCCCAAGCTTTTAACCCTGTATAAACTGCTCTCCTGTTGATGAGCAACATTTGCAGTGCCGCCGACCTTTTTGATGTTTGTAAGCAGTTAATTTTTAACCGACTTCCAAAAAGTTATCAATTCGACTGTAAGTTTTTTTTTTTTTTTTTAGGACAGGTTCGCAATATTTGGCGACAGTATAAAGTAAAGCAAACAAATGAAAGCAGGTCAGGGTTCTTCAGATGTCAAAGCTCTCAAGCCTCTTGTGGACAGGTTCTAGCCATGAGTGTCGTAACATTTGGTGATTGCGCAAATATGTAAAATAAATCAAAAAATCTTGAATTTTGATGGAAAAAATATTTAATCATTATTAGATGGAGTGCGGCCGTGATCTTTAGTAATAAATGCATGTATATCCAATTAGAATCGACCTAAGCCGGTGACCTACGTCTTGGACGGAAAAGGACGCCGCGCTGCTGGAAGGTGGTGTTGAAATTGCAATTCAACTGGCTTTATAATGTATACTTACGATAAGCCAGTTTAGATGCATAACTGCGGTTAGTGATTGCATCGACAGTTTAGAAGGTAGAAAAAAAGTCTACTTTACCAAAATTAATATTTTATTAATTCTTCTAAATTATTCTAAGTTTATTTAATGCTAAACAGTTTCTAGATGCCTTTGTAAAATGTAGAGAAGTTTGTTTTGGTAAGTAATGCGGTTTTTATTTAAATTGAAATTTTAAACATATTTAATCAGACCAAAATATTTAAACTATTATTTTAATTATAAATAATTTCTATATTTGGTAATGGGCCAGCATTTTGGGAACAATTCGGTACGTAAAGTTTTTTTTTGTATTTTTTTTATATTTTTATTTTTATTTATTTTTTATTAGATAAGGCTATTTTAAGAAACTAATTTCAATATTTTTGTTTTCTATTGAGTAGTTATTGTACAATATTTTTTTGAAAATTGAAATTATGTGACGTCACCATATAGCACAAAATTTCGTTGCGTTGAGAAGCCTAAAAAGGCACCCCATATTGGCAGCCCTGAAAAAAACCAGACAGTCAAACCACAGAAATGAAAAAATATTCTATTCTGTGTGACGAACAGTGTGTCAAATGTATAATATTTTTATTCTTAAAAGGCACAGAAAATAAAATGCTACAATGTGACGTCATTTAGAGGACAATGAAAGTCGAATGATTTCTTAGTTTTATGTTAAAATAAATGGCATCTTATCGTTTTAAAAGGTCGGAGTAGAAAAATAAGGGTTGGTAAGATAAAATCTCGAAATGGTTTTGGAACTGGCATAGGTAAATTTTTTTTAGCATACCGAATTCCCACTGGTAGCGGATTAAAAGATTAGTTTAGTAGGTTTAAATTTTTTGTTTATTTTCTCTCACATAAATAAGATATATTTCACTTACATTTTTATATTTGAACTGTTGTTCCACAGTTTACGAGTTACTGGGCCCCGATTCTACTAACCCAATGGTTTTTGAATTGCAATTGTTTAAATTTTTATTGTTTAATGAATTGCCTCAAAATTAAACAATTGGTTTAGTCACACAAATTGTCACTTATGATACTTTTTTATACTTTAAGTGTAAATTTTGATGCAAATAATTAACAATTTCATTAGTAGAATCGGGACCATGTTTTAATGTTATAGACATAATAATATGGTTCTATTCATGCCGGTCGTCAAATTTTTTAATGGTCTATAAAACATTTAAATATTATTAAAATTACATTATCAAACGTTTTTTTTTTTTTTTTTAATATATATTACAAACAGAGGAATTTTATTTAAAATAAAAACATATATGTGCTACTATGTATTATTATTTGATGAATTGTATATTTTAGTAGGTACTATAGTTTGTTTGTATATTTTCAAGTTGTTTTCGTATTATTTAGTCTAAGTGAATACTTGATTATTTGATGATATAAATAAGTTTAATGTAAGTAATTATCGATCGAATTGTTTTGCTTATATTTATACGCTTATAAATCAAATGAAACTAATACAAAACAATACTAAAACAAAATAATTTAAGTTTTTTTTTTTAATTATCTCTGGATTTTTCAAAAAAGGAGAGGGTTCTCAATTCGTTTGTATTTTCATTATGTTTGTTACCTCAGAACTGTCAATTATAAACTGATTTGTTTTTTTATTCATTTAAAATAATATATATTCAGATTTCTCCTAGTCGTTTCAGTAATTTCATTAAAATATGTTTATAGTATGGTTTTTAAATCAAAACAACTGAAAAAAATATGCCATCCAAGTATTAGAAGCGTATTTATACTAATTTTGAAGTGTGTTTTAAAATTGATAATTATTATAAAAAAATTATGTGCACAAATTTATTATTAGCACTGTTTATTTTTATAGTTAATTGTTATTATTTCTCGTATTTATATAACCTACCTTTGCGTGTGAGAGAAGAGACGCGTCTGCACGTGTGTCTTAGAAAGAACTGACTGAAACTGCCGAGCCTACACCGCCCAGCTTTATAACGCAACCGCGCAGCTTGGAAGGGCAGAAGGCCAAATAATCACTGTTTGAAAAACTCATCATAAACATTATGCGTAACTTCTATAAAATCAAAAACAACAAATTTGAAACTCATAATGTAAACATTGGTTGACACATTATATTAGTTTCTATGGTGTCGCGACACGTTTGCAAGTCATGATTCCCTTGCGCCTATTTCAGAAGCTAAGATTTTGTTGTTGTCCGAGATGATTTTTAAGTTTCTATTGATCATACTATTTAGTATGCGATACGTAAACTTCCATGTTGGATGTATCAGCTATTTGTCGGTGATTTGAAATTATACTGCGTATAACTTCAGTCATTCTTCTTTACAGTCGTCACGATGACAATAGGTATATCTAACATCGAATTACCTACTGATACCAATTTTAATAAAATCTGAAACAATGAAAAATAAAATATTTGAATACAAGGAATTAAAAATCTGTAATGCACACCATGATAAGCACCAATCAGAGCAAATTAATTCAAGACAAACCTTCCATTACAAAATAAAAAAAACATACGCCATATTTATGTCAAACAGCACTACTGTTTCCGTATTCCGTGTATATATATATATATATATATATATATATATATATATATAACTAACGACCCGCCCCGGCTTCGCACGTAAATTACACCCGTGTGAAGCCGGGCGGGCGGGTCGCTAGTTATGTAATAAAAGAACAAAAGTGGCGTTGGGCTGGATATATGTTCAGGAATAAACAAGAAAAACCCGGACAAGTACGAGTAGGACTCGTGCTCTGAGGGTTCCGTTAGACGGAACCCTCAGAGCGCGAGATCAAAAAAAAAACTAACTGAAGTTAAAATATTGAAAGACAAACTTAAGTTTGTAGTTGACAATAAGGTTCTTCCATACATTCCAACTACAAAATGTAAGTTTGTAATAGCAAAATAATCATTTTTAAATTATATAACTTCAAATTTATAACTTTCGGATTTATTCCTATATATGTGCTATGAGACCTTGCCTCTTGCCAAATTTCATGATTCTAGGTCAACGGGAATTACCCTATAGATTTTGATTCCCCTGTGAAATCGCAAAATATACGACATAAAGGGAACCCTCAGAGCGCGAGACCAAAAAAAAACTAACTGAAGTTAAAATATTGAAAGACAAACTTAAGTTTGTAGTTGACAATAAGGTTCTTCCATACATTCCAACTACAAAATGTAAGTTTGTAATAGCAAAATAATCATTTTTAAATTATATAACTTCAAATTTATAACTTTCGGATTTATTCCTATATATGTGCTATAAGACCTTGCCTTTTGCCAAATTTCATGATTCTAGGTCAACGGGAAGTACCCTATAGGTTTTGGTTCCCCTGTGAAATCGCAAAATATGCAACATAAACGTTCATATCTTTTGATTGCGTTGACTTACAACTTTTATTTTTTTACAGCCGAAAGAAACCGTAGACCCAAGTATTTAGTATAAATTTCAACTTGCTACCTTTACGCGTTCTTGAGAAAAAGGGTCTTGACAAACGGACAGACAGACAGACGGACAACGAAGTGATCCTATAAGGGTTCCGTTTTTTCCTTTTGAGGTACGGAACCCTAAAAATGGAATAGGGATATATTAGAAGGTGCCCAAGAGAGGGGAAACGAAATAATGGAACACAACAAGTAAGATGGGAAGATAACATTAAAAAAGTGGCTAGCATAAATAGGAAAACTAACCCAAATGACGCGAATGGAAGTCGCAGGAAGAGGCATAATAATATGCCGGAAGGCAAGCTGGAGAGAATACAGCGGAGCCGATGTCAATGGCTATAATTAGTAATTTAAAATGTTTAAATAACAATTAGATAAGACAAAGTACCACACAAGTACAATAATTAAAGAATTTGAAAGAAAAATTGATAAACTGACATCATTGCAAGATGAGAAGCAAGAAATTTGACCAGCTAAGTAGATGCTATATTTTTTTAAACGGTCTAAATTTATTCTATAAAAATTACTTACAAGTAAAATAAAAACTATCTTAAATTTAAATTTATAACTAAAACTTAAACTAATCTAAAACTAAAATTAAATTATAATAAAATCATAAACGAGGTAAGTAAGTAGGTACCCTACCTATATTTTTTTAAACTGTAATTTTCTGCATAATCAAAATCTGAGATAAGCTGTTTTTGGTGGTTTCTCACTATGGGCCTCATAAGCAAGCTCAAAGTCGCACAACGAGCTATGGAGAGGTCTATGCTCGGGGTTGCTCTAAGCCATCAGATCAGAAATGAAGAGATCCGTAGACAAACAAAAGTTACATACATACATAGCCCACCGGATTAGCAAGGTGAAGTGGCAGTGGGCAACGCACTTAGCACGCAGATCAGTTAACCGATGGGGCCGAAAGGTTCTCGAATGGAGACCACGGACCGGTAAGCGCAGCGTAAGACGTCCACCCACAAGATGGACAGACTACCTAAAAGAGACCGCAGGGAAACGCTGGAAGCAGGCCGCTTTCAACCGGCCATTTTGGAGATCGATGGGCGAGGCCTGTGTCCAGCAGTGGACGTCATACGGCTGAAATGATGATGATGATGAAGTTGTTTTTAGAGTTCCATAGTTCCTGTAGGTATATACTACGGACGTAGTATAGGTATAGTATGTAGGTATATACAAGGAATCCTTATAATATTATACTGTCGGTCCGTTTGTTTGTCCACCGTCCTAATTCTTTGGAACCTTAATTATTATGGTACCTAAGTGCATGAAACTTTGCACAATTACAGATTTCGCTGCATCGCCTTTTGAAGTAGTATCTTTGAATAGGTATTTTAAAATGAAAGTAATGTTTCATACATCACTTTGTCATGAGTCTCGACACACTCTTGGCCAGTTATTTGGAAACAGTAGTATGTGTGTAATAACGTACCTAATACAAAAGTTTAAAAAACTCATCATGCTAATTGCTCCTAAATTCCTGCAAAGTCAGCAAGGAAAAAAATATAGGAACGGTGAGAAGCACCCCTTGCAATAAAGAATTAGTATTCCTATTTTCTTAGCATTTATTATTTAGTAAAAAAGATTTAGAAAACTGACCTACCTGATGAAGTAATACTATCGGTTTAACCGATACCGAACCGGGCCTTAAGTACGGTTTCCATACTTCGGGGGTGGATCCATTAATTTTTTTAGGGTTCCGTACCCAAAGGGTAAAAAACTGGACCCTATTACTAAACCTACGATGTCTGTCTGTCCTACCTTTAAACGGCTGTATCTTTCGAGCCGTAATAGATAGCCAGTTGAAATTTTCACAGAATAATAATAATGTAACGTTACGGCGGATTAACTAACAAATAATAAAAAGTCTAAAAGTAAAAACAAAAGGGTCTTTGTCACCAAATCGCACTTGGCCATTATTTTACATTTTATACATTTATTATACATATTATTTATTATTTGTTGTTAAACTTTACAGTGCCGTACTATATTCATGCCAAGTTTGACGCTTGTACGTATTATAGTTTTTACAAGAGCTAAGTACTTAATACAAAAATACGTTAAAAAATACGTTTGTTTTATAGGGCCCTTTCGTTTCAACTTTTTTATTATTTCTTAGTTAATCCGCCGTAACATTACATATTCTGTGAAAATATCAGTTGGCTATCTATTACGGTTAGAAAGATATAGCCGTTAATAGGTAGGACAGATAGACGGACGGACAGACGGACAGACAGACAGACAGACATCGTAAGCTTAGTAGCAGGTCCCGTTTTTACACTTTGGGTACGGAACCCTAAAAAGAAAATATATAAGTACCTATCCACTGTTTTTTGTTAGCTGTACCCATGCAGTATCAAACTTTAGGCAGACGGTGCCTTTATTGCTCATAAAGTGTAATAAACAAAGGAAAACGCATTCTTGGTAATAACTCTAGATTGTGAGTACTTTACCTTCTTAGTATATTGTCTCACGATGTCTTAGGTAGGTAAATCTAGTATGATCCATTTCATTTTCCGGTAGGTAGGTAGATAGTGCATTGGCGGTATTTCCCCTCTGTAATGTGGAAAACTACTGCAGGACCTACTTACCCAGGAAAATTGATGCAGTTAATAAATAAGTCGTATTAGGGTTAATTTACGACATGATCTTTACGATAGTTTTGACTGAGATGCGGGTTAAATATTCTAAATATTTACCCAGTTACCTATACTGGGTTACACGGAAAGGTGGTAATAAGCCGAGAGGAGGTCATTGTACTCTTCATTATTAACCTCCTATCGGCTAAGAACCACCGTTTCGTGTAACCTTGTATTCAATAGTATCTATATTATAGTTACGGTAGGTAAGGAGGTATTTTCTTACTTGCTTACTTTTTTTAAACTGGTATGTACCTACCTTTATTAACTAAACAAAATATAAGCTAACACTCACTAACACTACAAAAACAGTTAGACTGCCCATAGGATGTGGTCTAATGACAATCCAAATCGCTGAATGGCAAATGCTACCAATGCGTTGAGCCAGAAACACGCACAACTGAAAGACTTTTGAAATTAAAGTAAGCTCCCGGTCCTAAAGGTCCTTAGGTCCCATGGGCTTAATAATGTCTCAGCTCCTTAAACTCTAGTAGGTACCTTAATTATTATCTACTATACCTATCTACACATAGGTACCTAATAATAATATAATTAGCATCGACAAAATTTGTCTATCTTCTTGATAATAGTACTCGTAGGTTTATAAGTACTACATTACAGCAGCAGCAGGCAATAGAAGCATCTATGGACAAACGTGCATGACAATGTTTTCCGAGGCGTAAACAAGGCCAGCATACGTGTGTCTTCAGTTGCCGCCAAGACTTGAATAGTACTTTTCTCAAATATTGCGTATAAATATAACGCGAATACTTTCTTTAGGGTAATTTTTACATGTCAATAAAACATTTCTTAGCTTTGCAACTTATGACGTTTTACGTTAAAAACGTAAAAGATCAGCGCGGCCAGCGTAGTGCCGACGCGGCTACCGCGCGCCGCGTCTGTGCATAACATAACATACGTAGGTACATAATTACCTAATTGCATAACATACATTTATCAATATTATTCTGTTATGCTTACCGCTAGAAGTAATTTTATAAAAAAAAAAAAACTTGAACATGGAATCCATATTGTTACATATAAAATCTACGCACTTACAATAGAAAATTAAAAAAATTATTATAGTTAAAATTATAATAATTATATAAAATTATTAGAATTATTGATTTGGGGCTAGTCTCTGGGCTATAAGGCTAGCCTACCTAGTTAACCTAGTTTGTCACTTTTGTGACCTTTGCCGGAGTTGTAAGCACCGAGTTTGTTGAATTAGTATAGTTCGTAGTTTGAATTTTACATTTCATTGCTGTAATTCCCGCCAATGCATTTGATTAGGTGAGAAGAGAACCATTCATGCACGAATGTTTTTTTTCTTCTTTCATAAGATTTTGGCGTCCCACGTCTTGTGCGTTTGCCTACGTCAGTATTTTCGTAAAACATTACTAAATATCATAAAAATTCTTTATTTACGAATGTTAATGCATATTATAATTCATTAAATGTTCATGAACGTGCTCGAGTATGGCCAAGTGATTTAACGAGGTGAAAGATTTTTTATTGTTGCTTCCAAAATTCTATACAAACCGCAAGTAATGTCTCCACAACATGGTACTAGGGATGGGTATAAACTAGTCTTCGACTAGATAGTTCGACATTTAGTACTTATCGATGAAAGGTTATGTTCGGTCCATTCCGTTCACTATGACTTTTACTATTAAACTGAACCGCGCACTAAATCCACTTACAAAATCACAAACGAAAAACCAAATGTCTTTTCTTTATAATTATGGGTCTTTTACAGTTATTTTCAACGACGCTACAATTTGCCTGCCATCTGAAGTGTCAGATCAGTCGATGGCAAACGTAGAGGGAGAAAGCAATGGCAAACAACAAAAACCTATACGCCAGTAAGGACAAAATACATAATCTTTGTCCAGCTCACTCTCACGAAGTTGTTCGTATACGTTATCTCACTTTCGTAATGGACTTTTTTTTTACTAGCTATTTTTATTGGTTTAATTGATAGATAATGAAAAAATATTGGACACGTATTTTTCAGTTTTATTTTTAGCCTAATAGTGCTAACAGACGCTTGAACGCGGCTGACCTCAACCGCCGTCTGACCAATGGGAGAGAAAGAGAGGGAAATATGATATTCTCACTCTTTCTCTCCCGTTGGTTGGATGGCGGTCCGTCAGCCGCCGTCATGGCGTCGTTCGAGCGTCTGTTAGCACTATAAAAGTTATAAAAAAAAATATATATATATATAAGCTTTATAGCTTTATACCACAGCTTTGTACCATCTTTATACCATAGCCAGACGAATGTGAAAAAAGTTTATGTCAAGGGCAATGTCAAATTTGTCAACATCAAATAGCAATTTTTTTAATTTTTTTTGTTAAAATCTTCATGATCGTGGATTCAATGTCCTTTACTCGTAATATTAAACAGTTTACTTTGTCTTAATAGCGTCAAACAAGTCATAGTCACAGTCAGAGTCAAGCTAAGTAAGTCACGGTCAAGTCGAACTCATGCCCCTGTAAAGTGGTGGAGACTTTACAAGAGGCTCCTATGGAGTTTTGGAAACAACACGAAAAGACACGTTTCACCTCGTTATATCACTTGCTCACACTCGAGCACGTTTACGAGCACTTAATGAATAATAATTCACCATTTAGTACACATTAACACTCGAAAATACACAAGTTTAGGAAAATAATCCAACGAGCCGACATGTTTTTTCCGCGTTGGCGCCAAAACTCATAGCAAAACATTTTTTTTTTTTTTTGTTAAAATTTTCATGAGCGTGGATTCAATGTCCTCCACTCGTAATATTAAACAGTTCATTTTGTCTTATTAGCGTCAAACAAGTCATAGTCACAGTCAGAGTCAAGCTAAGTAAGTCACGGTCAAGTCGAACTCATGCCCCTGTAAAGTGGTGAAGACTTTATAAGAGGCTCCTATGGAGTTTTGGAAACAACACGAAAAGACACGTTTCACCTCGTTATATCACTTTCCCACACTCGAGCACGTTTACGAGCACTTAATGAATAATAATTCACCATTTAATACACATTAACACTCGAAAATACACAAGTTTAGGAAAATAATCCAACGAGCCAACATGATTTTTCCGCGTTGGCGCCAAAACTCATAGCAAAACAACATGTACTGGGATGCCAGGACGCAAATTAGATTTTCCATTTATTTAAGTGTTATTTAATGATAAAGTATGGCGTAAGTATTTTATGCGATTTAATCATATGATCCTTCCACAACTTATTGTTCAAATAACTTGAAAAATTGTGGATAGTTTTTTTTGTTTATTGTGGTTTTTAATGGATTACTCCAAATGGTTTTCGAATTATTTACTCTTTGCCTAAATTAAATGTTGTCCATTATTATCACAGTCTGTGATTATTATTATTTTAAGAGCGAGTCTAAACCTATCCTTATTCAATGCTCCACTTCTGTGCTCCACCTCCACAACTTTACTATGACAAGATTTAAACTTGACTTTCGAGATTCTGACAGTGGCTGTGACCTGTGACTTGTTTGACGGTATTTTATAAAACTTGAAAAAGTTTCAAACAAATCCTTGACACTGGAAAATAAACGAACGCCAAAACTATCTCAAGGAAAAAATAACATTCATAGTAGCTTGACTAAAGAAATTAGGGCTCTTGTCTATGACCAAAACTGACAAACGACATTTTTGATTAATCGTTTATATTGTCTATGGTTCAGTATCAATTTTCGGTGTGGTAGTCGATTTACCAAATTTATATTTTGTTTTCCAAGTTTTAAGCGGGAAGCCGAAGTTTCCTGATAAATAATTATAAAAATGAGCGTTGAAGAGGATGTAATGAAAATTCAAAAGAAATTGACCAAGATGACATCAGATGATGGCACGGTAAATAAAATTGAACGTTGGCTATGCTATGCTATAGTGCTTCTTCTCGAAGCTATGCATCTTTTGAGTATTTCTCTACATTATTTATTTTCTTACATTAGACATTCTAGCAGGACTAAATATAAACCAAGATCTAAAAGTTATAAAGATAGATAAGTAAGGTTTGTAAAAATTCCACTAATAAATGTGTTTTATTTTAGGGTCAAGAAGAAGCTCTGGAACTGTTGAAAGGTTTGCAAACAATGGCCATAAACCTGGACGTACTGACAAAAACAAGAATAGGAATGACAGTCAATGCCTTACGAAAATCTAGCAAGGATGAGGAAGTGATATCTTTGTGCAAAACTCTCATCAAAAATTGGAAAAAGTTCCTTTCTACTCCTGGTTCCGGATCAAAGGACAACGGCAGCTCATCAAAGTCTAAAAAAGACAGCAAAGATAAAGACAAGAAAGATGATAAAGAAAAAGATAAAAAACTGCCAGCTTCTTTCCCGCCACAGTCGAATACTACTGATGCAGTTAGACTAAAGTGCCGGGAACTTCTCGCTTCAGCAATGAAGGTAGATGGGGAAACTCCCAGCGCGTGCGGGTCTCCCGAAGAGCTCGCAGAAGAGTTGGAGGAATGTATTTTTGCCGAATTTAAAAACACTGACATGAGATACAAAAACAGAGTTCGATCACGAGTCGCTAATCTGAAAGATGTGAAAAACCCCACATTGAGGACCAACTTTTTAAATGGGGCTGTTTCTGCTTCACGTCTTGCAAAAATGACACCTGAAGAGATGGCATCTGACGAAATGAAGAAAATAAGGGAGAAATTCATTAAAGAAGCCATTGATGATGCACAGCTGGCGACGGTCCAAGGAACCAAGACTGATATGCTCAAGTGTGGCAAGTGCAAAAAGAAGAACTGCACATACAACCAGCTGCAGACGAGGAGTGCTGATGAGCCGATGACCACCTTTGTGCTCTGCAATGAATGTGGCAACCGCTGGAAATTCTGTTAAGACTGTTGATTTTGCAACAAACCTTAGAGAAAGACTTAGATTACTTTTGGTATTGATACTCATCTGTATCACATTACATTTTATGAATTTTATTTCTGCTGTTTGAAATGCTAACCTCACTACCTATTGATTGCAAATAAGTAGAAACATTTAATTGATAAGGTGACCTAGAACTTAAAAAAAATTATCTGCATAAGAGAATGCAATGTATTTAAGTTTTATTTTAATCACAAAGTTAATCTTTGTATCAAAGTTATGCATATTACTTGGTGATCAGGTGGCATGATTAAAACTTCTTGTGATTGCATTTTTCTTTTTATTTATTTCGTTATTAAAATGGGAATGTGTCCTTAGGACTTATACAACTGGCACATAATAAATAAACACTAAATACAATACAAAAATACCAGGAAATGTTTATGGAAGGAAATATCTGTTTTTTAAGTAATATGTTTCAGTTATTGTCTGAACACTGAATATTAAATTTGTGTAAGTGTCAACATTTTGTTCTTTTACAATCTTACATGTAATTAGGTAATTGTTAAAAGTTTTTATGACTTTTATTTTCACTTGGTATTTCCTATCATCAATGTACACAAGTAACACAGGTATCATCAATGTAAGTTACTTTTAATATAGTGATAACTGAAACCAAATGTTTACATAATATATGAGCCATTGTCTGTACCTGTAGCATAGCGATGATGGCTTCCATAGTTCTGTGATATCTGGTGACCCTGTTCGATAGGTTAACTCACTTCTTGGTTAGGGTGTTCACTTCCATAGTAATATACTCTACTGAACAGGTAGGCTATTCCAGGACCAGGATATTAGTTATGTCACTGTTACTCATTTGGATCATTGCGATGGGACAGAAACTATCGCATGCACAAGAATAGCCGCATAGGCGGGCTTTTCCAAGCCCTGCGATATTAGTTTTGCCACTGTCACACGCATTTGGATTTACCTCATTGCGACAGGGACAAACAATATTGCATACACAAGAGTCAAAGCTGAGGGCCCAATAGAACATATATTAGACTCACTATTGTTGGTAGATATCTGCAACATTTCGACTAGCTTATTTCAATTGCCAACATTATGAACAGTTTAGAATCACTAAAATGTTTGATATTTAATTTTGTAACCATAACTACTGAAACATTTTACATAATGTGCATAGGGTATACCTAACAATAACTATTTTTATAATCCAAAATGGCCAAAACTTTAATATACAATCTAATATGGCAAGCTATGCTTTGGTGTCTATCAATATGTCATATACATACATTGTAGTTATGCGTACAGCTACAATAAAATATTTTTTTATTTAATTTACCTAATTAAAATCAGTATTTATATTTTTGGCATAAAACTATTATACTTAAACAAGCATTAATATAACTAAATCAGATACATAAGCCTAGGCATTAAAAATTATACATAGAGCAAAACTTTTCCTTCTGATTAAGTCTATTCCACGACTACTTCGCCAGTTTTCATATTTACAAACATCTTTTCATCATTGAATATAATTTTGCTTTTCACGTCTAGTTTGAGATCAAGAGGTTCGCTTTCTTCATCAACTTTGCTAATAGTGAAAGTCACGTTTTCATTAGCAACGAAACATTCAGGAGTCAGAGTTTTATGATAACTGAAATGAGTTTTTAAATGGTCACGTAGGAAATGTGATTGAACGACGACTAGGTCGCAGTAAGAGCATTTATGGTTTCCGATATTAAGTATATCGGCGGCATCGTGCCTCCTGTAGTGATTGTTCAGGGCGTCCTGCCGTTGGTTGGTGTACGGACACAGGAGACACATGTGCAATTTGCGTTCTTTTGCCGGCGAAGTTTCATTGGAGCCCGCGTCTTTACCGCCGGTATTCATGGACCTCCTTCGCTGTAATAGTCGTAGGGTTTGCTGGTCTCTAATTGAGAACTGCTGGAAATCTGTTTTAGGCGCGCCTTTGGGCATAGTTTTGATCGCTAATTTAATGTTATCCGCGCTATCGTCTTTTTTCTCGTCTTCTGGATTATCAGGTTCGATAAAACCACTACTGCCCTTCTTCCTTTCTGCTTGAGCTTCATCGTTCATTTGATGTTTCCTCATGTGTTGCACGTAATTAGCGTAATACTTTACAGAATAGTCGCACAGTTCGCACTTGTATCTTTGTTTCGACCCATGGAGGGATAGATGTATCTTGTATTGTTCTCTCTTTTCGAATGCTGATGGACATTTGTGGCATTTATATCTTTTTTCTTTTTGCCGTCCATTTTTCAAATATGTAGGATAAATGAATTCAGGATTACCATGCATGAGGTAACCGAATTGTGGGTCAGCTTGGAGCACGGGTGGAAAGTGGTCGTTTGGTCTGACCAGTTTATCTTTGTCAGTCAATACTCTTTTAATAGCTTCAGTCTTTCTTTGGAATAAATCTGTCCCAGAGAGGGGAACATTTTTGTAATCCATATCTTCACCGGAGTCATAATCGCAGCGATCGGACGGTTTGTTTTCGATGTCGTGCAATATTTCATGTTTGGCTAAATTACCAACGTTTTTGACAGCATAACTGCATTTTTTGCATTTATGTTCGCCTTCCCCACCATGTAACCCCATGTGGTATGAGAGTGCTGAACTTTTGAAAAATTTGGCTGGACATTCTTTGCAATGATATTGTTTTGGTGTATGTTTTGACTCTGCTTTCTTATGAACATGCTCCACGTGTTCAACAGGTTTGTTTACTACCACATTCCAGAATGTTGCTGAAGATTCGGAACTTCGGGTAAACTCCAGCCGAGGTGGTTTGTAAAGCGAGTGGTAGTTATGAACGAATTTATGCATATTTGTCCTGATATGGTAATCGTCCGAATGTACAGTTTCATGAGCTGTCAGTTCTGTTTCTTCTGGCACTGAGAACTCGCACATCTTACATTTGTATTCCAAAGTACGGTCATGGAACTTTTCATGGACTTTTATTTCACTTTCATTGAAATAATTAGCTGGACATTTCCGACAGTAAAACATAATTTTATTTTCAGGTGTTTCGGCAGTTGCATTATCGTCTTTTGTTGATTCCTCCACAGCCTTTTCTTGTTCAATGATCCTGCGTAATTTAGCAATTTGATCCTCATCTGGAATATTATCTTCTACATAGCTGTAGATACGACCATACAACAGGCCATGCTTTTTGGAATGTTCCGCACCTTTTTCAGGGTCATCACATGTAAATTTACATTCTAAACATTTGTAAATAATAACATCGCTATTTTCAAATTCCAGGCAATGAATTTTTTCGTGGTTTGGTAACTTACATTTCTGAGAATTGACATAAGAGCAATAGCGGCACTTATACATTTTATGAAATTCATCCCTCGCTGAAACCCAAACAAAAGGCAAATCATCTGCAAAGTCTAGTTTACTTTGAGAAGCCATATTAGCTTCTAATTCTGCTTCTGACTCATGTTTCTTTCGGTCCGATGATGGATGAATTCCGTGTACTCTAAGGTGTTGGTGAAGTAAATGTCTCTTTGATACGCTATAATTGCATTCTGGGCACTTGTAGGGGGTATCTGCCGGAAGCCTGTGAAATTGTTCGTGATACATGTATTGAGATTTGCTGTTTGTTTCGTAAGGACATTCAGTACATTTGTGACGTTTCGTTGTATGACTCGGTGGCGGTATATCGGAGTTTGTGAGAATTCGGTCCGGTAATGGAGATCTGCAACCCATCGCTTTAGAGATATAATCCTCTGGGTCAGTTATTCCATGTAACAAGAGATGCTGGATCAAGTCTTGTTCATCTTTGACAAAGTAAGGGCAGAAATAGCATTTGAAGATGGATTCTGGTGATGGCTGATGCTGTTGCAAATGTTCTTGGAGTTGTTTTTTGTCGTTAGCCTTGAATGGGCATTTCGTACAAAGGTCGCTGTATGAGCCTTCGTTGCCTGGTACTTGAGACGGATCTGGTTTAGGTTTCACTGTGGTGATGACTTTGATGATTCCATCGTGCTTCAAACGGCAGTGCCTCTGAAATGGAGATATAAAATGTAAAGTTTTTGTTTTATTTAAAACTGATTGGGTACAGATAGAAGTGGTAATAATATCGGTTAAAATATGTACCTGTATGACGTGTTTCCAGTTAGAAAGCTGATTGCAGTGTCCACAACGGTATGCCAAATCCGCGGGATCAGGAGCATTTTCGAGCTTCTTGTTGTTACTTTGAGGAGCATCATCTCCGCCCTCTCTCGAATGCTGTCTCACATGCTCTAGCAAGGCTTCTTTCGATGGGTCCCTGAAAATTAAAAAAAAAATGTGTTAATTTATAGCTAATTTAGTCAAAAACTTAAGACTAATTTAATTGTGCAGTTATTAAACAAAAACTTACTTATAGTTGCACTTTTTGCATTTCCATAATGTCTTCTTAGGCTTTTTACTGTCCGTATTCCTATTATCCATGTGATATTTATCAGTGGTTTGAGTTTGAAGGTTGAGCGGCTGCATCTCGTACGACACATGCATCATGTCAGTCGTCTCATTGCCGTATGATTCATCTACTTCCATGGACGCATCCAGCGTCGTATTTGGATCTATGTAGTGGAAATCGTTTTCGCCATTTTCATTTAAAACTGGCACAGCCAAGAACTTGTTGTACTTACTATAGTTTCTTCTGCCGGTTTCATCGGTCATTAGTACCTTGGCGTCGTTGTGCTCTGGGTCCCTAGCAGATTTCAATTTTATGTGTTTGGTTATATCCCATCGCCAATTGGATTTATATTTGCATAGGGAACATTCAAAAGGCTTTTTGTTGAGATGGCCGACGATATGCACATGAAATCTGGATGCAGTGGCCGCCCAAAATTTACAATCTGGGCATTTGTATACGTTCTTGCCGAGACTCAAACTGTTTGGTGACAAGTTCATGCCCTCATTGTCGTCTACAGTTTCGGTGTCGTAATGTCTATTTAGGTCAGTAATTGACGAATCGTCGTTAATATTGATATCTAAGGGTCTGTCGAATTTGTTGGTCTCTTGATTGATATTATTCCAAACGAAAACAACGTTTTCCATAGGATGTGGTTCCGCTTCCTTTTCCAATTGTGATGTGGAAGCTTCATTCTTATATTTAGTGTTTGTGACTGTTTCTTTAGAAACATTGTCTTTCTTTCCACATGTTTGCATATGCACATACAAGTCTGCGCTGGATTTACATCTGTGTCTACAGTTTTGGCAACGAGTGGAGCCCTTAGTTGGAAGCGCCGTATTCATCGTAATACGATTGGCCTGAGTGGAGCAATTTTTCTCGTGCACGGAATGTTCTGACAGACATTTGCTTTCGAAACCACAATTTTTGCATATCAGCGATCCTTCTTCGCCCGTTTCAGTCAAGAGCCTTTCCTTTAATTTGTCGAAAAAGGAATGGTTTTTCTTGCGCGCTGTGGATTCTTTGGGGGGCACATTAACGGGTATCAAAGTTATATCTTCCGGTAAGTTTTCAAACTTTCCGATGAATTCGGAGCTCGTTGATTCTTTAAACTTTTTGGCCGGTGGCTCGCCGGATGATTTTTGATTAGGAGTAGACGCGTTCAGTGGGATGAGTTGCGGTATTGGCCGGGGGGCCTTCCTGCTTTGTTTTAGTGACTTCGGGTCGTCGGTCGCGGAACCGGGCGAGTGCTGGCTGGGGGCGTCTTGTGTTCCGTCTCGGTGCGCGTCGTCGGCGTGCGACGAGCTCGCGTCGTTTGAATCGCTATTGCAGCTCACTATGTCTCTTTCTGCGTATTGTAATCCCATTATGTCCTGAAATTAAGAAAAGCATTTCGTAAATCGCAATGTAATACAATTTTGTTTATTCGAGTTTGATTCGAGTACATATACAAAGATGCAACAAATAAACGAGCACATGACATGCTTGACGTAATCTAGCTTTGTTATAAAACACCTTATAAATATTTTGTATGATCTGTGTTGTCGTTGTAAGAAGGTGGTCGATGATTTGTCCGCATAAATAAAATCGCGAAAACAGAAGCATGTATGGACGAACGTGAAAATGTGGGCCGAGGTGTAGCCGAGGCCAGCATACGTGAGTCCATCAATGCCAAGTTTCCGCCAAGGCTTCATACTTTTCTGAAATTGCATTGACATTCATGTAAAATGTTGTGTAAATATTTAGTGGTCATTTTCTCATTTCATTGAAACGTTGCCTAGCAACCAAACTGGAAACCTAGGAATGTCAATTATATATTTAAAAAATAACTATACAAGCCTTGGCAGCAACTAAGCAGTTATGGACTCACCTATGCTAGCCTCAGCTACGCTTCGGCCCACATTATCACGCATCATCTATATCAAATCTAGGCAACAAATGTGTCTGTTGGCTGCCGCTGCAGTATTGTAGGTAATAACATGTCATTGACAGTGCCGGCTAGTTGATTAAATAATCTGGCCAATTAGTGATGGAAAAATATTCCTATTATTTTGATTTGAGCTTTATTTTTTACTAGCGGTCCGCCCCAGCTTCGCACGAGTATAGATTATAGCCTATGTCACCCGGGAATAGTGTAGCTCCCCAAAAGCGAGAAAGAATTTTTCAAATCGGTTCAGGAGTTTCGGAGCCTATTCAATGCAAACAAACAAACAAACAATCAAATCTTTCCTCTTTATAATATTAGTATAGATAGTATAGACTACACAACACAACAGAGATCAAAAGAGCAAGACTATTATCTAGTATTACATTGGCACGATACCTATTGAGGGAGAGGTGCGGACTATGTAACTGGAATAGGTGGAACAATCTCTATCTCTTTTCGTTTAGTAAACGACTCCCTTTCTGGCCGCAACTTATTCAGGCACAAAAAGCATACTCAGATATCACAGTGTAACCCTGTCAAGATTTAATTAAAGGCATCAATATATTCAACACCGCAAATCGATTGAAGAAACTCAAGTTACGAGTAAACTTTAACTTTTACTCGCTAGCATGGTGCACTACCGCTCGCCAGCGGAAAATGTCGTATCTATGGGTACGGATACCTACTGGTGGGTTGAGCCGGTGGGTGCACGGGTTATCGCCCTAAATTACATATAGGTCTGCATTCCGAAACTACCTACAGTTGAAAGTAGTTCCAAAATAGACTATTAGATTAGACTAGACTATTAATAGACTAGACTATTTTACAGCAAAAAACAAAAAAAATAAACGAAATCTACGATGATGATTATAATGAAAACTTTTTATGGCTTGCGTCTACTATCTATCTACTATAATTAGTTAGTTTCAGCTGTTTGTTTTCCGAATAGTGTAAAATAAAATAATGATCATCAATAAAACGTTTACAAGGTACCTACTTAATTGAAAAAATCCGCTATTTTATAAAAACGTCACTATTTACGTAGATCTAAAAGGATCTCTTTATCGCGACATGACATTATCTTCGGTCTAGATTTGTTTTTGCCAAGTTTTTGCAAACTTTTCAGGTTACAGGAAGTTTTCTGTTTCAATTTAATATCAAAACAGCTGATCAAGTAAACAACGTCGATATTCATATCTTATTTATTCCGAACAGCTGTTTTATCAGAATTAATCAATTCCAACGGAAGCGACGGTATTAGTTTAACAAACTAAGTTTGAACTTTTATCTTTTCGCTCATGACCTTTAAAAAAACAATGTTTAAAAAAAGTCTAAATTATTTCAACAACAATAAAATGCATGCAAGTATATGGCTTAGTTGGCTAATTACGTATGATGGTATGAACACAACATGCAGGCAGATGTAGTTAAATGATGCAAGAGGGCGCAAGAGGCCGAGCGGAGTGCAATCATGCAATGTAGTGATTCGTGTGATAACAGTGAGAAGCGCGTGTCGTCACGGATGCGGTGGCGGGCGCGGGCTCGCACACGGCGTCCGCTCCGACTGGAACTCACCGAGGCCGAGTGTGAGGAGTGCGAGTCAGCGCTCCCTTCCTCCTCCTTGGGGAGCAGCGCGCCCATCGGGTCGGCGGCCGTCATGTCACTGGCGCCCACCCGGTTCCGGCGGCGGCTCCCACCGTGCCCCACCGGCGGCGTGTGATGATTCATTTCATGTACGGTCAGACTCTGCTTGATGTCCGCCGTGAAGGTGCATTTAGAACACACAAAGTTTCCGGTCCCGCCGTGATTCTTCATGTGACGATCCAAATTCCACTTGTACGGGGTGCGGAAGTCGCACATAGTGCACTTGATCATCGGCATCGAGTGGTACTTGACGTGCTTCGTATATCTCGCCTTTATGTGGGTGACGTAGTTGCATTTGTCACAAGAGAAAAATTTGCCCTTTCCTTTGGGTCTCGAGGAGTTAGAGCCCCTGGGATCGCTTTCTTCCATCCGGTCGGACTGGTCGTCGCCGTCCTCGTCTATCTGTATATCGTCACATTCTTCGATTTCTTCTAGTAAATCCTCCATCCGCTCTTGGTAATCATCAGGGCTGTTGGGCGCGACGGGCTCCGGCTCCGCTCTGGTGACGATGGGGCGCTCAGTCTCCGTCCTGGCGGTCGACGCTGAAGGCGCGGGTAATCCTCCGTGCACCATCTTCATATGTCTCAGGAGCTTCTGGTGGTGTTGCGAAGCATACATACAATGTTGACAATCGTATATCTTGAACCTTCCGAAGTGAACGTCACGCGTGTGCAAAAGATAAGCGCGTGGGTTCTGCGTATAGAACGTGCACTTCGCACAGTTATAGTTCCTTCTTATCTTGCAATGCGGCAATTCGAAATCTTCCGCCGCGTCGGACGATGCCTCCGAGAGGACGTCCAAGCAAAGGCGGCCTTCGAGGGGGCGCGCGATAGCTGTGACCTCGCCGACTTGCGCGCTCAGCGGCGAGGACATCTGCTGTAGCATACTCCGCTGCAACAAAACAATACTCGGTGTCGGTTAAACGTGTCGGCGTGCGGCGGGAGTCGGTCGCGGGCGCGGCGGAGCGACACGTGTGCGGTGCGCGAGAGCGGCGCCGGCTGAATGAGGCAGGCGGGCAACAGACAGAACCCGAGGGCGTGGGCGCGGCCGGGCGGCGGCGGCGGAGGGTCGTCGCCGCTCCGGCCGCGGTCGCCGGTCGCGCTCTTCCTCTTACTCCCGTGCTTACATCCTCCACTCCGAACGACGAACCACAAAGCTAATGAGCCTGTTCTTCGCTGTTATCACGTCATTATTGTGCACGTGGCCTCTATGATAATGAGCTGATTATGCATGTATCTAAGTGAGATCTATGGCACAAGCATTTTTGCATAGATAGGTAGGTATGCAAAGGGCAGTAGGTATGTTAAGTGTTCCGTAAAGGGCGATAGATAAAAACTATTATAATGTATTTTTAACTAATGAAATTACGCATGTTACGTTGTTACAATAACGACTGTATCTACCTAGAAATCTCCTCCACTTTAGTTTCTCATCGGCTGTAACTTATACGAAATTCAAAGAGAATTCAATATGATAAAAATAAGCTAATAAGAGCGATTTTGACAATATCCTAAAGCCGAATCACGAACGGACATCCATAATAAGCCCGATGTTAGTTGAACATGTTTTGTTAGATGTATGCTATGCTAGGTACTTATACCTATGTCCTGTATGCTACTTTATATGTGCAGTATGTGTTCCTATACCATATGTCCTGATAAATAAGTGTTATGATTTGATCCCGACACACTCATATAATTTCAGTTAAATTTATTTTGTAGGTAGTCGCTACGAGAAATGCGTTGAAGTCTTTTCTAGGGAAACAACTATATACTTCGTAGCTCGTAGCTCTCTACGAAGGTATGGTCGCGGGTATAGGTAAGCATTAGATTTTTTTCGTGTTAGTTTTTTTTTGGTATTCTGGTTTTGAACCCACCCGACTTAGATTAACTTTTATTTTGGCAGTTGCAAATGATGAGTGTTCTATTTATTGTAAACAAAATTTCGCCGTGCTAGAGCCATAAAAGTAATACCGTAGTACCTACCCTGTAAAACAACTAACTCATCAGTTTTAGATTACATGTGGGTTCATTTTAAATTGCCGTTTGGTAACGCAACTGAAGTGTTTGATGGTGTTTTGGTACTTACCAAAAATAAACCTTGTTGGTACCATCGCTCAAAATATTTTTGTGTAAAGTTGCACTATTATGGTTGCACTTGGGCAAGTTCGGAGATTTTTGAGATATATAATTTTATACTTATGTTTGGATGTACCTATAAGGAACGCATTTTGTAACACCGTTCGGACTACACCGATGTGGATGTCGAAAAAGTAGAAGTAATGTTAAAACAAGTAATTTATGTGAAGAACAAATTGAAAGGGAAGAAAAAAGTACATCGTGTGAAGTAGTATAACTAAGTTGGAGGCAGGTGCCGGACGCGGAGCGGCGGCGGCGTGTTGGGTCCGCGGGGTGAGGCGCGGGCGCGGGGCGCGGCCAGCCGGCAGACAACTCGACAGGGCCGCAGGAAACGGCCGGAGAAGGCATCCCAGTCGAGCACAATGGAGGCGGCGGCGCGCCGCAGGGGGAGCCCTCGCATCGCAATCGATATGCCGCTAAGGTCCGCTGGCCGCTGCGAGCGGTTCGGAGCGCTGCAGAGGCGGATGCCCCTTGTCCCGCGCACCGCTCCGCCGCCCCGCGCCACCACACCTGCTGTGTATTTATAGCGCGCCACAGCCGGGGATGCAGGGATGCCTGCCATGGTCGACGACATCTACCTACCTCTATGCGGTACGCACGCTCTACTCGCCGCGCCAGCCGCGCGCCGCCGTCGTCGCGCTCGTTGCGGTGGGTGACGCCCGTCTGTTTATTTGTCACAATGAACACAAAAATAGCACGCCATTCGATAGGCATCCTGCTAGTGCTTGGTGCACGGCTCGCAATGTGCCGGCGCGGCGGCGCGGCGTGCCCAATATGGTTACAAATATGTCTTACTCAGACGCAGACCTTTTGAATAGGCATGCATTGAGTTGCATGTTTTATATTTACTCCAACTAGGCGATAGACATACCTACTGCTGACTTATATTCGTCACTATACAAAGAATTACCCAATTTCAAAGTTCATGGAATCATTAAGTATCTACTTATGTGTATACACACGATAATAAAACAAGCATGAAAATATGTAAATAAAACCTTATGCCTTTCACTCTCGATTCGTTCGCGTAGAAGTCCCGAGACCAACAAGTCATTTGAAGTTATCGAGGACACTTTTGCTTTCGTTGATGGTCGAACGATTAGACTCAAATAATTAAGCTTATTCTAATAGGTAAGTATGATATATTAAGTTTATATAGACGTCGGATAATTACCAAAGTGTCATCATGAAATGTTTTACATTATAAACTATCGACATTTATAGCTGCGCTTATGATATTATGTAGGTATTTAATTTAATGACATTGGTCAATGCTTTATTTTGTTGAATAAATAATAATAATGTATTTGCAGCAAAAAAAATTGGTATAAAAATAGTACATTGTTACCCCAGGGGTGAAAGTAAGTAGTATTTAGTCCCTCGAACTATTAGTCTCGGGACTAAATAAGTCTTTAACCCTGAGGTAAACACTGTGCTTTTCATGTTTTAAACGTTTATCGGGACTTATCATGTGTTCAAATCGCGAAAGTTTAAAAATTACTACTGTGCTTTTCATTACGAATACAAGGAAACTAAAAATAAAATCATGAACTGACTTAAGAAAATATGAGTGTCTAAAAAAAATATAAATCAACATTTTTGGTGTGAAATTTATTTAAAGTTTATAGTAAAATTAGAGCAATTGCTTATATTTAGTGAAAGGTTATATTGGTATTCGATATTTTCTGCTTTAGCCTCTTCTCTTATGAAATCAGCGTTAAATCCATATCGGAATCAGATGAACTCATTGTGTTAATACAAATCTGCTATACGGAAGTATAAATCAAACTGTACAATGAAGATCGGATTCTCGCCAATTTTTATTTTTTTTACATTCTTACTCTGGCAAATACACGAGAAGTGCGGCCGGCCGTGCGGGACCATAATCTTCTGAGCAGAAAAAAAAAAGTTGGAACATGGTCCAATAAAAATGTGAAAAAAGAATTAGTTTTTTAAAAATAATTTGAGTGTCTGTTGTCAATTATGTCACTGTCAGTTGAATGTGATTCTCCCTAGGGCTGAAATGTATTACTTTCAACCCGCTTCTTAGGCAACTTCAGACCTACTTTCCGAGTATGAGTAATGAAAAAAGTTAATATGCCACGTAGCTAAATGTCACATCAAATGAAACGCTCCAGCCCAGGTGCGTGCGGAGTTGCATAACAGGCACGCACCGCCAATACCGCCATGCGCCATGGAAGTAGATTAATCGAGTGCTTTGCTACTCAGAGGGATCCACCCCGCTGAACGGGGGGGGACCAACATGTGAATGATTTGAACATTGCAACTGAGGAAAAGCGTATATTTACTCGTATCCAATTTGTTGTAATTTTTTTCCTTTTTTCTTACCTCATCAATTTATGAAATATTTTCAAATTTTATTAGATAGGTATCGTCAAACAAGTCACCAAAGAGAATACAATACAAGTCACAGTCAGAGTAAAAGTCAAGCAAAATGTGGTTATGACTTTACTAGAGGTTTCTACGGAAAACGTGAAAAGCGCGAAAAGACATGTTTTACCTCATTATACTCATCACTTGCACAATCGAGCACGTTCAAGAAGATTTAATAAACAATAATTCACCGTTATTACATAATTATTATAGGCTAAAAGTCCAGCAGTGGACTGTTAAAAGGCTGATTATGATTACATATTAAAACTCGAAAATACACAAGTTTTGGAAAATAGTACACTGAGGCGACATGTTTTTCCACGTTGGCGCCAAAACCCTATCATATTAATTTGTCTCAAAGTGGTTATGAATTAATTTGTTGGTAAATTATTTTTTTTAGAAGATTCGGGACATTTGGTCTTGCAAACTAGCGTAAGTATGTAAAGGTTGGTTGGAGTTAACGTGGTTAACTATACCTAACATGGGGTTCTTCAAAAGGGCTGTTAATAGTCTTTAAAGATCGGCAACGTATCTGTGATGCCCCTGGTGTTACAGCTATCCACAAGCGACAGTGATCGCTTACCATTAGGTGACTAGTTAGTTTGTTTACCACCAAACAAACAAAAAAACAGATAAAAGGGCATAAAAAGGTAGATGAAAAGTTCATCATTCTGTAACTGCCAAGTACCTATGCGATTTGAAAAAAGAGTTTCGAGTTTGAACGTTTAGCTGTGCATTTCTGTTTATTCAAAATTGATCATAATAATCGGTGAAAAACGCAACGGTAGGTGTGACTAACGACCGAACGTTGAGATTTACGACGGCTATAATTAAAATCAATGATAGTTGATTGCAAAGCGATTCGATGAGACTGATGGTGACTGGAAAACTTTAATGGTCATATTACCTAGTGTCAAAACAATGGTATTAGGTGATTGAGGAATATATAACAGAATAGGCACCTAATTATGTATCGTTATACATCTGCCGGTAACATAATGTAGAGTATATGAGTAGGTAGGTATGTACAGATAATGCCCGTCGCCATCCCGCTGGTCCCTCGTATTCAGTCCAGCACTAAACCGCAAGCATGTAGGCATACCTATATAGGCGTCGATGTAGGTGTGATATACCAGCTATAACAATGTGTGCAAGTGTATCGCTACAGTAGCTATAGCCGTGGTGTTCGTGGCAACGCAACCTCATTGGTTCGTGGTATCGTGGCCTGTTTCGTCATTTGTTTGCAGCGTTCTTGTAGGAGTCGCAGTGGATGGCAGTGTAAGCATTCCGAGCGTGACTAACCACAGAGAGGTTGGTACCTGATATGAAGCGCTCACCTCGGCGCGGCCTCCACACTAACTGACCACTTCTTGAATTCAAACCCGTTCTTGTCCTTATAAAGTAGCTGCCTCAAGCACGAAATAGATCAACATTCAACGTTGCGTTTCAACCCGACGTTTGTATTCGGTGATGCCGAGACAGTGTCAGAGATGTAAACGATGTGATTGTGAACTTGGAATGCCTAGTTTAGGGCATAAAGACTACGATTAGAGGTACGTGTCTGTAACACGTACTTATAACAGCGTATAGGTAGATTCATGACCATCCATTTTGCCCTATATTATCATTTGAGATATGATGAGGAGGGAAATTTATTTATAATTCAAACTCAGATATTCTGTGGAAATATAGGTAACTAATAGGTAGGCAAGTATGGTTTTGAAAGCTATACGTAAGTAGTAGGTATGTAACTTAGCAATCGTGCTAAGTTAACGCGGCTGGCACCGAACACTCTTTCACAATGGCTATACTATAGCTGCTATCATTTGTATTTTAGCACGTTCGGATAAGAGAGCGTAAAGCCCCATATTATACCTACACGTCCGTGAAAATCCCATTTCAGTGAGTTGCCCTCTGGACGTCCCGGGATGTCCATAAAAGTAGGACAGTGCCCGAGCAAACTACAGATGGGGACTTTACATATAGGTAGGCCTAACATTGTAGCAGTCGTTAGGGACCACTTTGTAGAGAGGTACCTAGGTCATCCATGCTGAGTATTGGGAACTATAAAAACTACCTAAACGTTCTTTGCACACAAAATATTAAAGGAGTGAGTGAGTTTGTGAGAAGCTAAACTAACTACATTTCAATAGGCCCCAAGAACGCTCGAAGCACGATGACAACTGCTTACCAATTATCACATGTGTTCAGCCAGACTACTGGAACGTTATGTAGATACTGTACATACTCTGAATACGTATCTATCTAGCTACGTAACACATATTGTGTAGATGTACCTTAGGTATACGTCCTATCAGATGTGTAGTGTAGATCAACACAATCATACAACGTTACCATTATGAGTTCGATAAAAATGCGCGCCGCGTTTTTGCCATCGGACGAAGACTATATAGGTAAGGATGTGCTTAGTACCGAAACGATGGTAAGCCGGCCGATAAATCATGCAGATAAAGACACATCTTGCTATTCGAGCGGACAGGTTTACGCCACATCAAAGCCGAAGATAGGTCTAAATGTTTCGGCCGGCGGCGGCGACGGGACGGTGCATCGGCGACGATCACCGTTGCGGATTTTGCGACGCAAATAATTTGCGCGCCAATTGACCTTTCGTCGGACGGCGTCGTTGGAGTGCGGCGGCGGCGGTGCGGGCGCGGTCGCACCGGCTCCAACACGCGCTATATATAGCTGCGCGACAACACACACCGAACACCCGCCAGGGGCCGGCTACGTAGGCAGTTTTCCTTTATCACCCGCCCGACAGCCTCTAGCCTGGATTTTACGGAAGCTTTGCCAGCGCCGCTCCGGAGAGACGTCGGCGACGGGATGTCGACCCACACCACCCTCCCGGGATCGATACAGATGGTCGCCGCAAGAACACCCTGCCTGCTCTACCTACTCTACGGAGATGTATAACGTGGGCGCTCCTAAACAAGTCGACGTTTATAGGATACGACAACTGCCGTACGCGGAGTTGTTAGACGCATATAATTAGATAAGATGTTCATCATTTATACATAGCGTTGCATTAGGTCTTCAGGGGTGTATGATGCTTAATTGGATAAAACACATTGGTTTTGCAATAGTATTAAGTAATAAAGTAAATTACTTAGGTAAACCCAGCTAGGTGTTAGTCAAAGTAGACATCATCATCATTGGACCACCCCACGTAGGTACCAGCTTCGAAGTTGACGACCTAACTTACGGACAATTGACTCCTCGACATCTAAAAATAAAGATAGATATGGTTGGTACAACCGGCGCTCTGTTAACGAGGAGTGTCACCGGTCCGACTGGTAAGTAATTGACATGACCTTGGGGCCGGTCGGTGGCGATGCACAACGCTCACGTAGCACACAATGAAAGGAGTGCAACCGGCGTCGAGGGCCATCGCGGCAACGGAGCTCTAGAATGGAATTCGTACCGAGTGGCGGGTGGCGTGAGCTCAGCTCGTTTAAAGATGGCTGCGATAAGGCGCAGTGACGCTCCTCGAGCGCGGGCGTCGTGTCGGCGCCGCGGGTGTGTGCGTGCCGGAGCCGTCCCTGGCGGTCCCGCGGTCCCCGCGCCCCGCGGCACCACGTTCCGCAACATGTGCGGCGCTGGGTCGCCGCTGCCGCCGCGGACGCACCACACTCTCCACTCGCTCCTCCCGCAACGAGGCCCACTGATAATGCGCCTTATCTAACCACCAGATAGCAGAGGTGCTGCTCGCTCGTTTAGGTGTCACGGACTCCGCGCTCCGACCGACGTGACGCGACGTCAGCCGGCGGCCGGTTCGTGCACGAAGAACACAGTCACGGCTACTTGTTAGTGTTACTTTAGCGATTTACTCATATTGAGTCAATAACAGCTTGCCTTTATACCTATCTTGCTACCTACAGCTTCCAATAATAAACGACCGATATTGAATTCTTTATATTTGCGTAGTCCATAAGATACCTCTTTTCCCCTTTACAATAACATTCGATAGGTATCGCTATAAGTACCTACACTTCAGAGGTTCTAACTGCGAGTACCAACGTCCTCCTTCGTAAGGTACTAGACTTCTGCTGCGATAAATAAATCCATCGAATGAACCCAGCGAAATGTGTGATTATACGAGTAAGTAAACCAAGTAGGTATAATAATTTAAAGATCTTTACGCTACACGTGGACGGCATACAACTACATACCGTAATAGGTACAGAGATTGTAGGTAAAACCCTATGTAACGATACCTATAGTACAAAACCTATAGTAATGCCTTAGATCAGGTAATGTAGTAATGCTATATTTTTTCAATAAATGTATCACTATCAAGCTCCTACGAAACGCCTCACATGACACGGACTACGCGCCACGGATCACTGTGCCGACTGTCGACCCCTTTCGTCTGATTTTATCGGGTTTTGTGGCTTGGGGTCTCGTTTGAAGCCCTTGACCGTCGACGTCGCGTTCAGTCAGATCTCACCAGATCACTGGTAAAAAGTTACAAGCTCATATGTTTTTGTAATGTCAATATCAATTTAACGCTTATCTAATGAATATCAAATTAGTTTCGCTGTCCAATGAAATCCTCATAAAAAGCCGAATTTGTATGCATTATTGCTTAGATACGGGTTTTAAAATGTCGAGATTCATTAATTTTTTCCCCCGATTTTCAGTACACGTACCAAAGCTATTATATAATATATATACCTACCTTGAGTCCTAACACTTTAGAGTCTAATAAAAAACCTAAATTAGGATTTTGCTAAAAGCAAGCAATTGAGTAAGAATCCTACGCTCACATATGTGCACGTTGAAGGGAGTTTAAAACCAGGAAAGCGGCCACGACGTGTCGCAAGAAGCCGTTGAAGTAACTTAAGCGCAGCAAATTATCAGGGTCGAGCGCCGACGACGATGCCGCCCGTCCGCCGCTGCCAGTGTGCCTATCTATACCTATCTACCTCTACACAGTACCTACAAGTTGATTGGTACTCGAGTGCAGCGAGGGGACGACGCCCGTCGTACCGGTCGCTATCTGCTCACAAACTCACAACACGGAAAAATATGATCACGCCGCCTGAGCAAAGGATGGCCGCGTCACAATGCGATCTGACAACAAAGCCATCCAACAACCCACGGCTGCTTCCCAGAAACGGTTCGTAGGACTGAGAGGCAACTTTATTATTGTTTTACATTCGTTTGCACACGTCTGCGTAACCGTATATTGCATATCGTTTACAAATTTCAACACCGCGCCGACATGCGACAGGAGTGCAAAGACGAATTCTTCGCTTAGATAGTCGTTAGTCATCGCAACATGGTGGGTGACTCGATGGTGGTCCGCCATATTGAGGCGTCTGCTTGGAAACAAGTTTTGAAATGCGCAAGCGCATAGGCAGCCGGCTGCCAGCTGCTCGTGTCAGGTGGTGCGCGGCCTCGCGTACGAACATCTAGCTATTCACCACCACCTTGTGTTTCAGTTGCAACGAGTAGTAGGTAGTTACCTACTTACCTCGTGCCGATCACATGCCAACACTAATTAAGGTAGAGCGGAGTCAATTAGGTGCGGCACGATTTTTATATGGTGGCGAGTCGGCAGTCTCTTCTGCCTCTATCCACTATCACAACCTAACATCTCATTAATGTCGATTCATGAATAGCTAGGTATCTATAGGTAGTTTCCTACACGAGTCTACTCTGTACATATTCTCAACTGGTGGTAGGTATCAAAAGTTTAAGGATAAAGTGCAAAATACCATGAAAGCTACAACTACACGAACACAAGTGCAACGTGTTCTGCGAGCGTACCTATGTAAAATATGTAAGCATTCTGCTATTGTTTTTGAAATGGACTGTGATGAAGGTGTGTCGCTTCATTATTGTTCACCCAACAAAAAAAATAGATACGTAAATATAGTACTTATGCATTACAAGTAATGCATAATGGCAGGATAGCTGAAAATAAATTTTTTGATCGAGCTTGTTTCGCGTTATTTAGATGGTGTTGTGGCGCGCACCGCCGCCGCCGTCTGCGCATCGAGCCAGTGAGGTCACCGCAAATGTGAAGCGAGTGTGACGCCCGTCGAACGCTCTGCGTCTCGGAAAGACGACAACACGACTGGATGGATTATGGAATGGAGTCAGGCCGAGCGAGCACGCATACATTACGTGCCGCCTACAAGCAGTGCGCAGCGGCGGCGCGGCGGCGGCTCCTATCTGTGATATTGCGCGAGTAGTGAGTACCTACCTACCTATATACTGCGTTCGATCGTTCGATATAGCTCGGTCGTACGTACTTCGATAGCTAACACTGGCAAAGAGCGCTCGGCGGGCGACGCTCCTCATTGTTGGCTGGATGCACGACGGCTGACGCGGCCACGAACGACCTCTTTTCATTTCGCAGTGACATCGCGGACGCGACGCTCCAGAGGTATACTAATATAGCTAAGCTATAGGTACATAAATTCTATCTATCTGACACAATTATCAAGCGAGGAGAAGCGTATTACGTTTAATTTTTCCATTGAAAATGTTGACCATTGCATTTGAGCTAGGTATCTTATAACTGAATATGCATTAAATCTAGCGTACCTGTCCTATAGGTTTCTTGTAACCTGCAAGTACGTAGGTACCTATGAATGTTTTTTGGTCCACTTTAAAACAAAAGAGCATTAGAAAGATCGCATACATTTGACGGACTATATACCTACCTACCCAATCCAATCCTGAAAGACTAGACTATTTATTGAGACTGGATATTGCAAATCCGAATAAAATGGATAAAGCCGGCCATTCTACTCGTATTTAAAGGTACATAAAGTATCAAACATAATACTTGGCTCAAGTTAGTGTGGCTTCACAGAATCCTCAGCAAGGCTATCGCTGATAGTGTTATCTCGATGGAGCACCGCGAAGTCGACGGGCGTGTCACTTACATGGACAAACTGTGAACTTGCACCGAAATTGTTGGATTTTATCTTTGACCAAGAACACCACAAAATTCATTAAATCTCTACATAGGTATTTATCTATATCATTTATATGAAGTACACAGTTACACATAAGTTATTTAGTACGAGAATCGATCAATAATTGTTTTTAAAAAAACCTATAATTATTACATAGAAAGCTCCTTGTTTAAATTGTTCTTTCATGTGTAGGTATCCAATGTATGGTGCGAACGATAAACAGTTTATCTATCTACCATGTTGCATAATATTACATATTTCAGTTGGTTGGTACTGAAACACATAAGAACAAGAAGACAACAAATACATTCTCGTAACTCCCAAGTGATAGGCGTCGCATATCTCATAATTCTCATAAACAATATTACCACCAGAAAAGACGTAAGAAAAAGGTGCAATAGGGCCAAGCCTGTGCCAAGGACGTCGACTTGTAGCTCCAACACAAGCATAAGAAAAAACTACGGTCGCCCCCTACCAAGAGCCTGCGGGGACCGACCGGCGGGAGGCGCCCGGCCTCGCTACACTCGACCATCCGAGCCTCAACACCGACCTACCTACACTTACATAAGAAACCTCTCCCATGTTTCCATCACAGACATCTTACACTGGCAGACCGGGCAGCTATTACAGCCATGTGATTTCCACAAAGATTTTCCGAGAGATTCGTGTCGTGACTCAGTTTGAAGGTAACTTTACGTCATCTCGAGGTCTACGTGTTTGATGTAGCGAGGCAAAACCGTCGGTAGGCGGTAGGTAGGTAGGTACTGTACTGCCGCAGAACGACCGATCGAGCAAATCTGATAAATCGCGCACGAGATGCTGCGTTGAAAACTCATAATGTCTGAGGTATAAGGCTAAGTGGATAGCCCTATTGTCAGAGTTATTAGGCCGCCTGAAGGCTTCTCTCATAGCTAGACTAGAACGTCTACAACCGGGACCTGTATGTTCTTTCGTAATTTTACGAGCCATTCAACCCACGGTACCTACCGCTCAGTTGTGAATGCTTCCCACGATCATCCATCCAAAGACTGAGGTGGAAATTAAAATTTTCTTTATGTATGCTGTGCTTTGATACAGTTTTTACTTAGTACGGGATGCTTTGCTTGGCTAAAGATTTCTTCATGGCGTGTTTACACGGAAATGTCTTAGTTTAATTTCAAAACTTATCTGGAAAGTAGCTGTTGGTAAAAAATAATTCAGCACTGAATAAGAGGAAATACCGCCGCTGCGCCGGTACGGTAGCGCAGATATAGGTAGATATAATATGGAGAGGCGAACGAGCGCTCACAACACCGAGAATCTGAGCAGACCCATCCCACGTATATCACGTAGTTAGTTATGCTTATGGCGCTTCGACTACCTACTTCTGCGTTCATAAAGCTCTTACAGGAGGTTCAAAATTTGAATTTGAGCATAAGTCCACTTCAACTTATGGATGACATATGACAGTATGAGGACGAGCTATAGGGTTACGCGGAAAGGGTGTACTAAGCCAGGGTGTACTAGTCCATAGCACCAATAATTATGAAGATGAACAACTTTTACTGTGGGAAGAACTCTGAAATCGCGAATAAGGGTTGTTCCCATAGTAAAAGATTTTTATAATGATGGGTACTATGGACCCCTTTCGGCTTAATAGGTACACCCTTTCCGCGTAATCCTATATAGCCTACTGCTTTCACTCAGGCGGACATTCCCTTAGGAATAAAAAGCAGTATATAGTAGTAGTGGTTAGTATTTCCGGGATAAAAAGTATCCCGTGTCACTTTCCAGCCCTCTTACGTCTGGTATTACATGCAAAAAATAACGTCCATCTGATGTAGTTTTTGATGTGTGAGACCACGAACCGGAAGACGCAGCGTAGGTAGGCCTCCCACTAGATGGACCGACGACATAGTAAGAGTCGCTGGCATCCAGTGGATGCAAAAGGCAGGCTGTCGTTCAGTGTGGAGGTTAAAGGGGGAGGCCTATGTTCAGCAGTGGACGTCTTCTGGCTGATGATGATGATGATGATGTAGTTTTTGTTTGATGTTTTTTTTTTATATTAGGCTTTCGTTTGACCGCCGTCTCGCCCACAGAAAAGAGACGTAAATAGAACGGATATGAGAAGTAAAATCTGCCACCAGGCATTATGACAGAACCTTGATTGAACATTCTTATTTAAGTCAACGCGTCGAACACCGCATCCAAAGAACTTGGACCTTACCTTTTTGTGTTAGGTCTCAAAGTTCTTTGTCCGCATCACAGTTGCTAACTGACTTCGAATGACTGACGTTTCGTTTATATAGCTGCAATTGGCTACAACAAATTTCTACAAAAATGCATTGACAGCCGTTCTAATTAAAAATAAAAACTTTTCTGGGGTCTCGCTTGATGTTAAGCGATGATGCGGTCTACGATGGAGCACGCTTGCCTAGAAGCAATCAGAAGAAACCGACTCACTCGTGATTTGAAGACACCCAGATTTTAACTATTGCTGTGCTGCATGAAAGAGGAACAAAGCAAACAATTACATTTCATATTTCCCTAACGGCTGAACCGATTGCGATTTTGTTTTGTTTGAAAGGTAACTAAATAAATAAATATTCGGGACATTTTTGCACACACGGTCATCTGACCCCAAACTACGCAAAGCTCGTGATATGGCTGCCAGAGAATGATATACATACATATATAGTTTTAAATACATACTTAAAATAGATATTAACAACAAACACAAATGTTCATCACATAAATGTTTGTCCTAGGTAGGAATCGAACCCACGCCCCCAAGCTCAGAAGGTAGGTTCACTACCAACTGGACCAACGGGCTAAAAGGATCGAGGTGACTTTATCGACAGTGTTCTTAGCTATGATTCAAGAAAATCTCTCCAGCCGTTTGAAGATTATAAGAAATTAAAAAAATTATCAATTTATACTTGTGTAAAACCTTTTCTTAGGGGACCTTATAAGGATACTACCTGCTTCGGCTTCGTAGGTCAAGTAGTATTCGAGATTTCGTGAAGAATGAGTGAGTGTGATTATATACGGTTTTATATAATACTAGCTGTTGCCCGCGACTTTGTACGCGTAGACTTTCATATAAACTTTCAGTCCCCATTTACCCCCCTTTATTCTGCCCTTTCTTTCTTTATTTTTCCTTTCGCGAATTTTCGAGATTTCGTGACGAGTGCGTTAATGAGTAGATGAATTTCGCTTTTATATATAATTATAGATAGATAGATAGGTACGATTCTATTTCTATAGAACGGGTTGTTATCATGGACCATGGTAAAAAAATCCTCGTATTTTGATACCCGCTACTTCGTACGCGTAGAGCTCGGCCTTCGGCCTCGCTACTATGACCCGCTCGTGGGGCTCAGCCTATAGCGGTATGAAATATACTATTACGACCTATTCTCATACCTACCAAATATACATAACAAATTTCATAAAAATCGGTCGAGCCGTTTCGGAGTAGTGATCAACTGCTGTTAGTCTGTGACGTTAGTCTCCCTAAAACCCAAAAACGGCTTGTCCGATTTGAATAAGTTTTTTTGTTCGCCTCAATAACGTAGCAATACAGGCGTGCTTTAGAGGAAAAATAAAATTGGAAAATCTGGCCGGAAAATTGGAAATTCTGGAAAAACTGACATTGCTTTTTTCTATGAGATATAAGACAACGTTTGTCTGGTCAGCTAGTTTTATATAAGTGGTGGTAACTGTAAGTAGTGGTACTTAGTAAGCTGCGCCCCGCGGTTGCACCAGCAAGTTAAAATTATCGTTGTTTTTTTTTCTTAACTTTTATTTCCGTAAGAACCTTCTACAAAGTTTTAGAAATATGTATATAAAACAACGACAAAATCGTTCTCAAGTTATGGCGTGACCAAGGTAAATAGGGATTAATTTTTATATACATGTATATAGATTATGTGATGTAACTTCAAATACTAGATATAATTGTTGTAAATGATAAAAAAAGTTTATCAATTGGTCACCAGTAACTTAACTACCTACTCAAATAACCCACCCCTAACTGTTCTTGGCGCAAAGGTGCCCAAAACACTCGCTGCTTTACCGCCTTGGATATAGCAATGGCTGTTTAACAAATAGCAAATGGATAGCAATGGCTAGTTATTGTTTAGATCAGTCAGAATAATAGATAGAATAGTTATAGATCTACAGTCTTCAGTCTACAGCAGTGGCCACCGCCGACGACGGACATAGTTACAGTTATATGTTGGTATCTCTACGTACTCGTGATACGTAGAGATTCTGTGTATGTAGCAAAACGAGCAAAAGCAGGGCAGCTGTGTTGCAGCTGCCGCGGCCGGCCGCATGCGTCGCTCTCGCCGGCTGCCGCAGAGACCGGCGACCGTGTTCAACAGAGTTATTCAACCGTCCAATGCAGGTACAGCGAGCTTAATTTATCTTTTAAAGTTTTTCATTACACGCCAACACGTACTTATTGAAATCTAGCTGCGTCCTATGTTTTCAGCCGCGTGCCTTAGAAACAATATTTTTTTACAGGACAAGAAGCTTTTATTTAAAAAAATATATACATATGTGTATATACATATATATATATATATATATATATATATATATATATATATATATATATATATATATATATATATAAGGTTTTATTTATATAATACTTTTAATTTAAATAATAATATAATTTTACATAATAAGAACTAAAACTATCACTACCTAATTATTATATACAAATTAAAATGAACAATAAATTATCAAAATCATTTAAAATACTAATCTAAAAGCCCTTCGGTGGAGGGAAAAGTGGCCAGAATGCTGGCAGCATTGCCACGTTGGATGGCAATGCTAATTTTTTGACCAAAGTAGGCGCCAGCATTCCGGTCACATGTCGCCTCCATCAAGCGTTTGGCCAAGTCCCTATATAAATCATGGGCGGCCGGCCCCCACGGTCCTAAGGTCTCGACCCCAAACGGCACAAACATATACACCCTGTCTAAAAATCTATATTTGTGCCGTTTGAGGTTTTCAGCCTTAGTCGCGGCAGCTCCAGCCTGAAAAGATGTCCCAGGAAGATGAGACGGCGCCAATGTATCGACGCATGTAGCGTCCCATATTACAGGCCGCCCCATCTTCCATGGGATGAGGGTCATCCCGTCGGGTCTCTTACCGTCGTCCCGCATCAGTCCATTAGGTTCTAGAACTGACGGGACGCCGGCGCTGACGAAAGCCCGACGGATGATGTCATTCAGGCTGGCATGCCGCGGTATGCGCCCTGCGCTCTTAGCGCAAGACAGCGCGTGGTGGCCGTGTAATTTAAATTAAATTATTTTATTTTATTTTGGCGGCCGTTTTGAAAATATGTAGGTACTTCAATATTGGGTAATGTATACCTAATTATTGTATTCTCTACCAGAACTAAAGGTGTATGCTAAATTGGTTAGAAGGAACTGGTTCTAATTCAGCTTGCAAGATTTGACCTAAACAAACTAACAAATGATCATCATCAGCCTATCATGTTCCCACTGCTGGGACACAGGCCACAGGTCTCAGACAGAGGATGGGCTCTAAATCCATCATGCTGGCCCTGTGCATGTTGGTGAATGTCATGTGAATGTTTTTTAGGTTCTTGTACATATCGGTTTCCTCACGAAGTTTTCCTTCACCGTTGTTGAGCGATCTGCACATAATTTATTTAAGTACTTACTAAATAAGTCATTGGTGCAGGGCCGAGGATCGAACCGGGTGCCGTCAGATTGTAAAGCGCACATGCTACCGCTCGGCTCGGCCACCATCACTCTCCGGCCCTCCAACTACATCCATGCAAAATCGGTGCCACGTCTATCCGTTCATTTGTTACTGCGTGAATAAGGACAAACAAACCAACATACACAATTTCGCATTTATAATATTAGAAGAAGAAAAGCTTACTCACTTGTCTTGTTGGGCGAGTGACTAGCCCTAGTTCTGTATAGTTTTCTAGCCTTTGTGTTCAAAAGTGTTTTAGTGTTGTTGCTGTTTGTGTTATGTTGTAAAATGATTTTGTGTTTGTGTTATTTCATTCGGCGTTCAGTTCAGGCTCAGTAGTTCCAAAGATTGCCTCCTACATACAAAGAACATCAAACATCCAAACATACAAAGTCACAAACATACAAACATTACCTCAAATAAATAGAAACCGTCCACGGGCATATTTAAGCATTTGTTATTGATGAACAAACATTACGGAACCTACAACCGAACCGGTAGCACTCAATTGTGTTGCCATTTGCGGTTTTGCTTTAAAAAATGATATACCTAGTCGAACTTTGAAACTTTGGTACACCACGAGCTGTACAAAAATTAGGTAGCACTAAGGTAAAGCAAGAGAGAATCTGAAGAAACACTCGAGTGTATAAGTTGAGAGTTTGAATATAGTGCTGAGTGGCACGATCTTTTTTTTTCTGGTTATAAAATTCGTTGGTAAACACCTCAGATCAGACAAACAAGGGAGATGTGGTAATGTGGTGGGTGCGTGGTCGGTGCGAACACATCTGGCCTAAATCAGGCTTGATGCCTTTAGCCAAACTTATCCTCAAGACGAACCTGCTGCCTTTTTTTTGTAATTAGTTATTTCATTGGTGTCGCTGCAAGATTCATAGTCTAGGTATATGTAGGTAATTCGGTGTTGTCGGTAAGTCGGTTTGCATGGTACACACTACACGATTCAAAAACTAGTGTCAATCATATAAGGTATAGTAAGTAGGTAAGTAAATTTGTATCTCAAACAAGAACTTTGGGCATCGGTTGAACTACCCTGCCCTGGGGCCTTACGGACAACTGCTATTACAGGCACCTAATCCGCTCAGTTGGAAATTCACGCGACCGCAAACCGTATCTGGGCGCGATAAGCAGTTGTCCGTAAGGCCCCTGCGGTGAAATTTTACCTCAATTCGTAAAAGTTTTTTTTTACTTAACTTGTGATGGGCCATACAAGTATTGTTTTTGGGATGGAGCATGCTTGCCTTTATGGAATCTAGACTAGGCTAGACAGTACATATATAGGTATGTACTGTGGTGGACACACCCACATCCTCACAGTGCGTGTACAAATGCAGATTCAAAGCGCTTTATTTAGAGTGCTTTGGATGCAGAGAACACACGCACGAGGATGCACACAGTGGCGTGTGCATTAGGAGAGGCCTATGTCCAGCAGTGGACAATAAAAGGCTGATGATGAAAGCGCTTCATGCGTAGGTTCCTCATATAACCAGATGATCTTTGCCATTGGTACGTGGGGACTGTCCACCACACGGTGGATATAGGTAGGTAGGTACGCTGTGTACTTAATGCTTTTAATTTGTATCCGATATATGGGAACTAAGTGCTAGTAATTAACTCTTAGGTCTCTAGGTTTGATACTCATAGCAAAACAAGGTTTCAACAACTCACAATTTTTATGTATTTTTTTAGCTCTTTGGATAAACAAAGTTGGAGTTGTCACGCTACTGCTGGTGCTAAGGAAATTATGGTTTCAGGGAAACGGTCGGCGTCCGATCGCCGCGACATGCAATAGTGGTTATTCCCAATCTGACCTCACTGCCAAGAAATTTGAAATGTTGTCCTTAGGGTTACATTAGAGCTATCTCTATCGCACGTTTTAAACATCTGTGAAGATAAATAATTATCAATTTAAAAAACCGACTTCATCATTACTGTATACGCAATTTCGGTTATTTGGATGTCCCATTTTTAGGGTTCCGTACCTAAAAAAGAAAAAACGGACCCCTTATAGGATCACTTCGTTGTCCGCCTGTCTGTCCGTCTGTCAAGACTCTTTTTCTCAAGAACGCGTAAAGGTATCATGTTGAAATTTATACTAAATATTTAGGTCTACCGTTTCTTGCGGCTGTAAAAAAATTTTTGTTGTGAGTCAACGCAATCCGAAGATATGAACGTTTATGTCGCATATTTTGCGATTTCACAGGGGAATCAAAACCCATAGGGTACTTTCCGTTGACCTAGATTCATTAATTTTGGCAAGAGGCAAGGTCTTAAAGCACATATAAAGGAATAAATCTGAAAGCTGTTAATTTAAAGTAATATCATTTAAAAATAATTATTTTGCTATTACAAACTTACATTTTGTAGTTGGAATGTATGGAAGAACCTTATTGTCAACTACAAATTTAAGTTTGTCTCTCAATATTTTAACTTTAGTTCGTTTTTTTTGGTTTCACGAGTCCTACTCGTACTTGTCCGGTTTTTTTTTTGGACTCGCGCTCTGAGTCACGTTCCGTCCAACGGAACCCTCAGAGCACGAGTCTTGCTTGTACTTGTCCGATTTTTTTCCCAGTTATTTTGATTTAATAACCAAACTACTGAACCGATTTTGCTGAAAATTCTGTAAGTATATCCTTAAAAATAAAAATAAATGAATTTTACAAATCGGTTCATAAATGAGTTTCAATGTAACAAGTAGGATATATATTTAAAAAAAAAAACATACACCCTTTTTTGATATCGGTTAAAAATAAGGACCAATACAATATAAGAACCTAATATAACTATTGAAGTAATTATACTCCCCTCCCAACCATTATTTATATTTTTACGTAGGACTTTCTCCTAGCTCACTCCTTGATTTGAGATACCTAAGTTCTAAGCTTTCAATGTTTCATCATCATCTATTTGATTAAAACCTGTCCTTTTGTTATTTATAAGTAGGTAGTAGGATCATAACCAAATCATTGATAATCTATTGCTTCATTATGGTATACCTATCTATGGCCAAAGTAATCAACATATTTTACTCGACGAAGCCTAGATTTATAAATCATAATAAAAAGACACCGATAGCTATGAAACCAATTGGACTTTTTCGACAACCTAGGGTAAAAGCAGCAGACTTAGCAAATCCTTGTTGGAAGTCCGGGTCGACTGTTCCAGCAGGGAGCGCCGCCACGCCACCCCTGGCACTCACCCACCTCCCTAAGTTTCACTCTTGTGCGTCGGGGATCTCAACCCTCACGTGGATACGGAATATCTCAAATGCCAAAAGCGGCATCGAGCTTTGCTCTCTATATTGCCTAGCTTTAGAGACGAGAACGGTGTGAGCGTAAAAGGCACGAGGTCGAGAACGTTTTCAACGATGCGTCTAGGGTGTAGTAAGTGTTGACACGGCATCACGGAATATTAAGGCGTGTTCCATGATGAGTAGAGGCGAGGTTCGCGTGCGCGGGGAAGCATTACACGCACTGTGCTGGCTGCTGAAGACAACAACGGACGAGCACCGGATCCCTCGTCGCTGAGCAACCCGGGCACATTTCACAAATATTTCACAACGAGCGACTTGATGATTTGAGAATTTCGGAGATCGCTTTTGCTAGCGACACAGGTAGACAGTGCTCTTGTTATCAGCTCTGCTCGGGCAGGCAACACATGCGTGCGCGACCGGTCGCCCACGTCACTTCGACGAACAAGTCTCGTACAGAAATCATTGTACGAGTGTCTATAATGTCTTCTGTGGTACGGGTATGGAAGCCGCATCTTTTCAACCGAAAACAATCTCAAGTGTTCGACCGCCTCTACTATCTGCTTCAAGTAGTCGTGAACCATGACGTCATAAACAAAGATTTTTTTTCGCGATTATTAGCTATAGAATTTAGAGTATCTTTATGTTACCAATTAAAACAGCAAATGTCAACAAGAGTTAGGTACATGTAAAATGAAAGTTTGGGCAGTATAAATACAGCGTTACGCGGAAAGGGTGTACTAAGCCGAAAGCGGTCTATAGTACCCATCATTATGAACAAGTTTTACTATGCGACAGCCCTGAAATCGCGAAAACGATATCAGCTGTTCCATACATTTTGTCCAGTATGGGTGAGCTTTCCATGGAACAGCTTATGTATTAATTGCGATTTCAGCGTTGGTCCCATGCGATTTCAGCGTTGGTCCCATAAAATTGTTCATAATGATGGGCACTATTAACCCCTTTCGCTTTCCGCGTAACCCAGTATAAATATACCTATCTAAGTACCTCTCAGTAACAACTTTTTTGGTAACGAGGGGATAATCTTGTACAGATACGCGGGCTGTGATTTTGGATACAACCAGGTTATGTTGGACAGGATGACAACTACAAAAATCCTCTCGAGTCTCGAATGTCCACTTCTCTTGAATCCAGATACGACGAAATGACATATCTAATAATATCAAGTACCTACCAATAATACTACGACGATAGTGGGAAACGAGAAGAGTCATATGGTAGGTATGTACCTATGTATAGAAAAATTAAAATGCTATGAAGGTAGGTAGGTACCACGGCATTGTTTTGATAGAGTTGAGACAATAAACAGCGACTTGTTGTTTGTTTTCCTCGCGGTCGCGAAAGATTACAATAATATCTGCGTTATTTAGTGTAGGTAGTTATGTTTATAAGCTAGATGGAACGACGCAAGAGCAGAGCAATGACAGTGCAGGCCCGAGGCCGAGCGCGCGGGCGTCGCCGGCGGCCACCGCGACGCGACCCTACGGCCCACGCGATAAGGCGCACATCGCCGCGACCGCCTGCTGACCTCACCTCACGCCGGCAAATAATAAATATGTAACACTTATAAAAGCCGCAGAAGCGATGACCGGCAAGTATTTAGGGATTCTCGTTTGGTAAATAAGACGGGTCATCGCATCGCGCGCGTACCACTTCGAGGCCGCCAGGTGAGGCGGACGTCGCCGGTGCGGTTGGCCACTCGCTATTTCTGGTCGGACCGTGGAAGGAGCGGAAATAACCGGTAGAGAGGCGGGCGGCCTCCGCACCGTGCGCCGGGCAGCCGGACGCTCCTCGAACGGAAAGCGGGATGGGTAGGTACATACCTGCGTGCGGCAGAGAGGCGTCACTCGCGCGGCTCGAACAGCACTCGTGTCGGTGGCGCGCGGCGGACTGGCGGACGGGGCAGCAGCGAGCGTCGCCGCGGCAGCAGCGGCCGCCGCCCGCGCCCCGCGCCTCTCCGCTGCATTCCGTGCGTGCGCCCGCCAGCCGCCAGCCGCCGCCGGGAGAGCCGACACCGACCAGCGCCGCCTCCCGCGCGCTATCTCGCACGCACGCCGCCGACGCCGTCACCTCTGCATGACCCTCGCGTCCGCCGCTGCCGTACCGACCTCGCGCCTACACTACATCTATAAGTGCCTACTTAGCTTACCTATCAAATATACCACTTCTTTGTGGTAGAAACCAACTACACATTGCTAGTAGTATAGTGGTAGTAGTGCTAGTGCATGGTTATCTATCAGAGAGAGACTTACAGATGCAGACACAAACTCAGTCCATAACAAAACAAACTCCAAAACGTTTTACCCGACTGGCCTTAAAGGAGGGTAATATTTTTTCGGATGTAGGTACGTAATTGTATTTTTGCATGTTACGTACCTATGTACAAGACAAGTATTCTTGTGTCACTTCATAAACGTCTTATCAGCTTGCCTTGAGCCTCGACAAATTTTGAAATGTGCGAGCGAGGTGTCTTTAGAATCATCTACCTACGTCTGCGGAGTATCAATAAACCTGCCAAAGTGCGAGTCAGTCTCGCGCACTGAGGGTTCCGTACCACCACAAAATACAATAAGTATAAAATTTAAATAAACTGGCCAAGTGCGAGTTGGGCTCGCGCACTGAGGGTTCCGAAACACCACAAAATACAGTAATTATCAATATAAAAAAACGGTTTTAAAATTAGTAATAATAAAAAAAAACGATTAGGTGGGATGAATGATAAGGTCGTCTAAGTAAGGCCGAATACGTTGCTTAACTTGGTAATGAACAGAAATTTGTCACCGACTCGCACTTGGCCATTATTTATTAAACTTTATATTCTGTACTATAATCGTGCCAAGTTTAACGCTTGTAAGTAGGTAGTATTACCGTTTTTACACCAAAGCAATTACAAAAATACGTAAAGTAACACGTTTCTTGTATAACCCCCCTTTTTTTTTTAGTTAATTCGCCGTTACAAAACATTACAAATTCTGTGATAATTTCAACTGGCTATATATTAGGTACGATTCAAAAGATACAGTCGCTAATAGGTAGCGTCTGTCCTACCTATTAATGGCTGTAATAGGTATGGACAGACGGACAGACAGACAGACATCGTAGGTAGTAATAGGGTTCCGTTTTTACCCTTTGGGTACGGTACGGAACCCTAAAACCGATAATACGTACAAGCGTCAAACTTGGCATGATTATAGTACACACTCTAAAGTATAACAACAAATAATGAATAGTTAAGTTATAATACTGGTAATTTAGCGGAACCCTCAGTGCGCGAGACTGTGTACAGGCGTGCGCACATACAAGCCGCGCGTTGTACCTTTCTTCGAAGATAACATATTATTTTGTTTTTACTATGTCTATACCTACCCCAGATAACTAATATACTAAATAGTCGGAGTCTTTAGGGCACAGATATACACGTAGATCTGTGCTTTAGGGTATATACAAAATCTTTGCCTTGTAATCGTCCTTGCATAATATATCTTGGAAAAAAATAAGAAGTTGTCATCTAAGTCAAAGAGGTTGCTGTCGCAGTGTCGCTACTAAGAAGATTGCTTCAAGGACGTACCTATAATTATAACGCGGGTGAAACCGCGGGGCGCCGCTAATTAGTAAATAATACATTTGCAACGAAATGTTTTTTCAGATTGGCGCCAAAAAATTCGTTATAGAACCTCAGAGCAATCATAAAAAGCTGCATGGCCATAAGATTTTATTCTGAAGCAATGTGCGTATAAAAAAATTGTTTTGGCGGGAAACTTTCGAGCATTGTTTTTTTTGTTTTTTCTTCCGTTACTGGGCAGGCTAAAGCCGTTAAAGCCAAACCGTCTCGTCGGCGTACTATACACTTGTGCGGATCAGCATCAATCATTAAAGATCTAGATATTCAAGGACATAAACCGGCAGAGCCGGGCGGTAAAACTAATATAAGTGTCAGTCTGTCAATCGAATCTGCTCTAGTGTAAGTATTAAGCCCTTTGTTTCTCGTGTTACTTACTACTAACTACTCTAGGGTCCTGTTTCCGTAACTTTAAAATGCACGTAACGCGGCGCGTTAAGTTAACCTCTTAAAATTTTAACTCTATTTCCTAGGGAATAAAGGCCAGCTTTTAGAGGTTAACACAACGCGCCGCGTTACGCGCGTTTGTAGTTATTTAATCAGGGCCCTGCAGGTGAACTGCTTGTCAAATATAAATTTTCTTGATTTTGGTCTGCAATTATTTTTGCACTGGAAAATGGCACAGGAAGGCATTTTGTGGGTACAACCGTCGACTAAAATAAAATGTTTGGTCGATGGGTACAACTGTGAAGTGGGGGATCATGCAATCAATAGCAGAGTTAGAGTTCAATTGGCGCAAACGCAATCCTGCCCCCCGATTTTACTAAACAAATTGTCTTTAAATTGTAATTCGGTATGTAAACTTTTTTTTTTGTATTTTTTTTTAATTTTTATTTCGTAGATAAGGCTATTTTTAGAAACTAATTTCAATATTTTGGTTTTATATTGAGTAGTTATTTTACAATATTTTTTTGAAAATTGAAATTATGTGACGTCACCATATAGCACAAAATTTTGTTGCGTTGAGAAGTCTAAAAAAGCACACCATATTGGCAGCCCTGAAAAAAACCAGACAGTCAAACCACAGAAATGAAAAAATATTCTATTCTGTGTGACGAACAGTGTGTCAAATGTATAATATTTTTATTCTTAAAAGGCACAGAAAATAAAATGCTACACCGTGACGTCCTTTAGAGGTCAATGAAAGTCGAATGATTTCTTAGTTTTATGTTAAAATAAATGGCATCTTATCGTTTTAAAGGGTCAGAGTAGAAAAATAAGGGTTAGTAACATAAAATCTCGAAATGGTTTTGGAATTTACATAGGTTAATTTTTTTTAGCATACCGAATTGTTGCGATTTTAATTTTTAAATAACTGCCTCAATATTGACAGTTTTTAATTTTTTTACTTAATAATATTAGGTAGTTGTAATTTTCTAGATATAATCTATAATTTTTTTATTTAAAACTGTAAATTTCGAGGCAGTTATTTAACAATTAAAATCGCAACAATTACAATTTAAAAACAATTTCTTTAGTAGAATCGGGGCCCTGGGGAGCTCCAACATGGCAGTTGGTCTCACCTTATTTTCACTTCCATCCCCCCATTCCATTCCCTATTCCGTGTCAAGTAAGGTACGGCCAATGACGTTGGTACGGCAACTGGAAAGTCTGGCAACTGGCAAGTCCCGTAAGTCGAGCCGTGAGTAATATTGTTCTATGGTCGAGCCCCTACGGGTGACCCGCATGCACGGGTCTCCCGTATTGAAATACAGAAACCTGCCTAAATAAATGTATAGCTATAGTACCTATGTATTCAACCAAATAATATATGCCACTATTGTCGCAGTGCATTAAAACGTATTAAAAAAGAATGTGTCTGTCTGTATCTATCATGTACGGTGTGCGATTCGAAGGCCCCAGTAAAAAAGTAGTAGGTAGGTACTCTTTCTCTCGTAGAGAGTAAAGTACAAGGACGTTTACTTCCATGGTAAAGTAGTATATTCCTTGCTCTTTGAGTAGGTAGAGCAACATCAATGAGGTAGAATGTAATTTTAGGATATCTATTTTAGGTAAATACTTACACGTTTCACCTCACTAAATCACTTCCCTGCACACATTTACCAAAATGCTTTAGTTCTTCGAAATTTTCTACTTCGAAAATACACAAGTTTAGAAAAATTATACAATAAAATGACGCGACTTACCGACATGTTTTTTTTCACGATGGCGCCAAAAAGTCATTTTGACATTGACTTTAATTTACTGGGCAAGTGCCATAGGTTAAGTATACTAAGCAAGTGCCTTTACTAACTAAACAAAATACAAGCTAAAACTAACACTACAAATACAGTTAAACTGCCCATAGACCGTTGAAGGTCTAAAGATAATCCAAATGCTCAAGCCCACTACCAGTTGGCAGCGTACCCAACATGCTGGCGGCATTACCACGTTGAATGGCAATGCATAGGCGTTGAGCCAGAAACACGCCAGGATTTTGGTCACGCGTCGCACTAACCAGGCGCTCTTTGCAACAAATAAAATATAAACAGGAAGGAACTGGAACTCAACTGGATTAACAAATACCTACGTAACGTGCGGCCCGCTTAAATTACCATTTCACATATAGCAAATAAAAAATAACAATAATGAAGAAAAAGCCACATTAATTCGGAAAAAACAGTTTTGCTTCTATCAAGCAACAGCATTTCAAGTGTAACCAACTGCCAATGCAGCATTTCTGTTTTTAAGCACAGAAGACTAATATTTTCGTCATTGATCATCATGATAGGAAGGGTAAAAGCTCGATCAAAGCTGGGAATGTCAAGGATGTATTCAAAGGGGAATACCCTCAGAGAAAACAAGTTTAGTTCATTGTCAGTAAAATACACAATTCGAGGCGGTATGGCTCTAATAACTTAAGCATGTCCAGTTAACGAAAAAACGAAAAAAAAAATACATGAAAGGCTGAAAAGAAAAATATATTTCATTTGTTTTGTTTGCACCTTGTTTATTTCATGTTTATTTGTTACTTTCTATAGTTTTTAAATTTTCTGATCTGTATTTCGGAGTTTTTGGGTTTTCGGATCCTGGGTTCGCCAGACTCGCCAGTGAGAGCACACACCAATAAGGTAAGGGGTTGAGAGCGAGTAGACTGGTTAGTGTTTTCGTTTTAAATCTATTAGTTTATGCTTGGTTTATGCAGTTTGATTATACTAAAATAAGTGTTACCTATACTGTTACCCTTGTACTGGTGTTGGCAAGATAATAATTTGTTTATCCTAATCCTCCAACTTATCGTACGTCTACATAACCTACCATGGATCATCCTGATTCGGAACCTCCACCGACCGAGTCTTTCAGGTAAGTAACCCAACTACCCATAAAAGACGATTGGAATCGGACTCGCATGCTTCGGCCAAAAGTAGTGTAGTGGGCGGCGACGCGGCTAACCCGGTGGTAATGTTCTGCGGCGCATTTACGCGGGTTACTTACCGGTCCATAGTCTTGATAGTAGTGCAGTTTTGCGTTTCCTTCTCGCTGTCAACTCCTGGTTTGTTGGTGGCGTGTGCTGCATGCGTGCGCGTACCGTCGGCTGCAGGCCTGGAGGGGAATTCCTCACCGCACCACAGAATATATAATATCATCATCAGCCCTGAGTGACCCTCAGCTGGGTATAGGCCTCCCTTTGTTTATGCCACTCTCCCCGGTCTCTCGCTATTCGCATCCACTCATTCCCGACAGTATTTCTGATGTCGTCAGTCCACCTCATCCTCGGTCGGCCCGGGTTCCGCCAACCTAGACTCGGCCACCACGCAGTTACTGCTGTACACCACCTCCCATCACTACGTCTGGCCATGTGTCCTGCCTAGTTCCACTTAAGTTCCTTCACCCTTTTTACGACGTTTGCATCTTTGGTGCGACATCTTATCTCAGTGTTTCGAATACGGTCCTGCAATGTGATGCCGAGCGTGGCTCGCTCCATGGCTCTCTGTGCGACGGCTATCTTGTGCACAGTCTTCTCCGTGAGCGTCCATGTCTCAGCACCATAGTTCATGGTGGGCAGGACACATTGTACAGATTTTGGACAAATTGGACTTGAGAGATTGGACAAATTGTACAGATACATATATAACATATATATAAGTACATAAACTGACCACACGGAGTGACAACTCCACGGGTGTGAATCCATGCAGGCCAGGCGAAGTCGCGCGGCGAAGTGCGTAGTGCTGGACAGGCTGGTGTTGTAGTCAGGGGGGAACATGGGCCATCGCGCGGAGTTGGTGTGTCTGGTGTTGGTCCGGATGTGATGAACCCGGCGGAGGACGGGACCGCAGCAGCTAGTCCGTTTGGTCTCTTCCACGCGGTGCTTCGTGGGGAAGGGGGTTATATGAATAATATTAAATTGTAATCTATAAATAACATGCATGCTGATCAATGCTGATAGTAAATAAACGTTACATTACTATCATTATTAAACATGTCATCCTATAATATACCCTCATATATCCTACTAATACTTGTGTTTATCTTAACTGTGTTGTCTCTTTTGTTTTAGAATAATGGACTGATGATTGTTGAACTGAACACTGAGTATATTATTATTTATTACATGTTTTAAAATTCTGTTTACGAACCTGCCACGAAACAATACAAATAGTCCCAGAAACCATAAACCCAAGAAGTTCAGTCAAGATGGAGCAAAGAATACATTTTCCTATGGAGATAGAGGTTATGGTCACCACATTTAGGAACCCATTTTCGTTTTTTTGCCTACCCTCCGCAGGGGCTGTGGCCAAAGTACCAGAAAGCAATTGTGGATTTCCCTCAAAGAAATTTGATTTTACTGGAGTAACGCATGGTCAAGTAAGAAAAACTTTTTACCTAGATGTCGATCTAACACACTTCTTTCATCATCATTGACATTTTGTATTAAATTTTGGAGGTTGGTACGTTGGTAGGCAAAAAAAGTTTAACTGCATTCACGTAGCATGATCGCATATTGCGATCTTTACTGCATTCTTCAGAATCAGATGCCGATAACTCATTTACATTTTAATGTCCTTCTGGTCTACTTTTTAATGTCATCGAAGAAGGTGCTAACATGCGGGTTTTCAAAAGGGCTGTTAACAGAGTCTTCAAAGGTCAGCCACACATCTGTGATGCCCCTGGTGCTACAGGTATCCTACGGCTATATATAGATAGGCTAAGGTGATCGCTTAACATCAGGCGACCCGTTAGCTTGTTTGCCTGTTATGGAATTAAATTAACCGGCCAAATGAGCACTGAGCACTGTCACATTAAGGGTTCCATACCACCATAAAATATAAACTGTGCAAAAAGGCAACATCACGCCCAGGTGGTCACCCATCCAAGTACAGATCGCGCCCTATGTTGCTTAACCTGGAAATGGACAGAAATTTGTCACTGACTCTTACTTGGCCATTATTTTATTATTTGTAATACTTTAATGCGTGTACTCATGTATAATCATGCCAAGTTTGACGCTTGTACACAATGCTTGTACTTTACCGTTTTTACATTAGAGCAGATAAAAAATACGTAAAAATACGTTTGTTGTATGTAGCGTTTTATTTTTTTTACTTTATTATTATTTCTTAGTTAATCCGCCGTAACATTACATATTCTGTAAAAATTTCAGCTAGCTATTATGGTTCGAAAGATACAGAATTTAAAGGTAGGACAGACAGACAGACAGACAGTGTTGGCTTAGTAATAGGGTCCCGTTTTTACCATTTGGGTACGGAACCCTAAAAAAACATTATACCTAGGTCTTAGAGTACAAGATTACAAAAAATCTTTCTTAGGTTTGAGTACAAACTTGCCTCGTTATGACGCAAGCAACATAAGTGGTGCTGGCTTATATATTATTGTCTTTTTTTTTTTTTTTTTTTTTTATAATTAATAGGCTTGCGTTTGACCACCATCACGCCTGATGTTAAGCGATGATGCGGTCTACGTTGGAGCACGCTTGCCTAGAAGGAACCGATTCACTCGTGATTTGAAGACACCCAGATTGTAACCATCGGGGAACACCCATTCAGGCAGCGCATTCCACAGACTAGCAGTTCGCACAATAAATGTGGAATCAAAGCGCTTTGTACGGGTTTTCGGAATATCAACCATAAAGCGGTGACGATTTTTCGTGCCCGCTCTGGCAGTCCGATAGAAAAATGGGCAGGAGGGAATTAGTTCGTGCAGATCCGATGCACACTCACCGAAATGTATCCGATAAAAAACCGATAGACTAGCAACTTTACGGCGATCCTCAAGACTAAGAAGCTTAGTCCGAACTAAGGATTCATTGCTGATGAGCTTCTTGGCACGTTTCTCTATAGATTCCAATGCCTCAAGTGGTACTTAGCTGATCCATCCCAAAGGAAAGTCTTAAATTGGCCCCAACTCAGCATAATGCCGGCTGTCCACCTGCGCTGGTCTTCAGTTGGATCTGTCTGGTGATGTCACGGTACAGGCACATACACAGTATACTACTACTAAATAAACGATGAAATAAAAAAATTACTAATCTAAAAGCTACATAGTATAAAATTAAGTCTCTTTCCGCGTCTGTCTGTGTATCCGCTAACTCCTAATGGAAACAATTCAAACAAATGTCTGAGGGAGGAGCGGGGTGAGGGATTGGAAATTTTTGACGCAAAATTTTATGCTACAACATGACGTAGCGTGATTTTAGTAAATAATTTCAATATACAATAACAAGACGAGCGTAGAAACGTTGACGGATCGCAGGCTTGGTCGGTACTGACGTGACACTTAGTGCCTTCACAGGGTATGTCTTTACATAAGACGTTTTCATCAGAAGTAGTGACTGAACACGTTCATACCTACATTAAATGTCTAGTTATAGAAAGTCTTTGTGTAAGGTATGTATTTTCTTTCTATACTTCATTCTTGCAGTATGTTGCTGTGCTCTGGAACGATGACTGGGCTCGGGGCATCATCAACACGGAAACTCAAATTGTGATATGGCTGGTTGACTATGGCATCTATTTGCGCCCCAATGATAAGACTGTGTACGTAAATTTACCTGCAGAAGATAAAAGATACCCGACAAAAGTGTTTGAAGCAAGCCTTCACGGTGTCACTCCTGTTGATGTTGTAAGTACCTATCTACATAATTGTTATTAGTAGTATTTAGTTTACCTACTAGCAGTTCGCCGTGGTGTTATACTATCCTATGAAATCAGGGCCGTAGCTAGCGGAGGGGGCATTGAAATGGTGGGGAAAAAATAATAATAATTATATTGCTCTAAATGGTATTTGAACTTTGAAGTGTGTGGGCGCTGTTGTGCGCGTATTACAAATGTAAGGCCTATATAAAACAACCTACGTGTAACCACCGCTGCCCTGCAAATTCAACTCCAGCTATGGCCCTGTGTGTAATCCATACTTTTTTCTCAGGATAAAAATTATAATTTTAATCTAGGGTAAACGCTACGTCTGTACTGAATTTCATCCCAAGCCGTTACTACCCAGCTTACCCGGGTGTGTTTGTAACCTCAACTTGTATTTCCATGTCGGGACGGAATGTCATGTATTTCCATGACATTCCGTCCCGTGGTTGAGTTCACTAACTGGCCACTCATCCGTCTCAGTGTTCAGACAATGACGACCGGTTTGGCTCAGAGGAATCCTGTCCGCCTCATGAGCAGGAGGTCTCGGGTTCGATTCTCATCCGGGCGGATGTTTGAATGATATATTTAAATATCTGTCTATGCTGTCTGCGTGTGAGTTGTCCGTGAATTTAAGTGTGTTGTGTTTACCTAATATAAAAAAAATACTATGAAATTAATAAATCGATTCAAATTTCGAATTAATTGAGTGTGAATTATTATAACACCGGCTTGCACTCACGATTATGTTTCTATCGGTCGAGACGATCGACCGGTTTCGGAGCTATTAGAGCCCCTTCCTCAGGGAATACGCGCGATTGCAAGCCGGTGTTATAATAATTTATAATGAATCCTCATGCAATGATTTTTTTCATGGAATGAATAAAAATAGGGACTAACCTGATAGATAGTCTTGGTTAATAAGAGTAACGTGGATAATAAAATCTCAAGCCCGGTGCAGAACTGGAAGACCTCTGGATACAATGAGCGACTACATGTGAATAGAGAATGTTTTGATTAAAAATCATTAGCCAGGTACTTAATTTCATAACATTTCTATAGACATCCGTCATCAAGTGATCACGGACACTGCTGCATAGTGGTTGAAAAGTCAGGAATTAAAATATAATGTAAAATACACGCGATAAAAACCGTTTAAAGTGTATCAATAGTTGATAACTTGATATGATGATTGAAGTATAAAAAGTCCAATTTTTTTTTTTTTTTTGTTAAAATTTTCATGACCGTGGATTCAATGTCCTTTAGTCGTAATCTTAAACAATTTACATGGTCTTAATAGCGTCAAACAAGTCACAGTCAGAGTCAAGCTAAATAAGTCATGGTCAAGTCAAACTCATGCCCATGTAAAGTGGTGGAGACTTTACAAGAGGCTCCTATGGAGTTTTGGAAACAACAGGAAAAGACACGTTTCACCTCGTTATATCACTTACCCACACTCGAGCACGTTTACGAGCACTTAATGAATAATAATTCACCATTTAGTACATTAACACTCGAAAATACACAAGTTTAGGAAAATAATCCAACGAGCCGACATGTTTTTTTCCACGTAGCCGCCAAAACTCTCTCCACATTACATATCTATTGGTGTTGCAGGTCCTGACTAATATGTGTGAAATGAAAAGTGAAATTGCAACGACATGGAGCTTGGGGGCTATAGATAAAGCTCAAAAACTGATAGCCAGCGCTGTCAAAATCTACTTTGTACCTGTAGCCCTGCTATCAACTAAAATCAACGATGTGGTAAGTAAAAAGAAAATTAAAAAAATTAGAAATGTAGTTTTTTATAAATTAAATACATAATAGGTAAATAAACGCATTAGCATTGCCATTCAACGTGGTAATGCCGCCAGCATGTTGGGTACGCTGCCAACTGGTAGTGGGCTTGAGCATTTGGATTGTCTTTAGACCTTCAACGGTCTATGGGCAGTCTAACTGTATTTGTATTGTTAGTTTTAGCTTGTATTTTGTTTAGTTAATAAAGGCACTTGCCCAGGAAAAAAATAATAGGTTTGCGTTTGGCCGCCATCCTGAACATGATATTAAGCGATGATGTGGTCTCCGCTAGAGCTCACTTGCATAGAAGAAACCATTTACCATCTAGCCATCCAAGCGGCTCTCCATCCTAAGGTTGCCTGGAAGAGATCGCTCTTGTAGTCTTGTCGGTAAGGCCGCCGATTGCTGCACTAGTTTTTTAACCTCTGTGCATTTTGTGGTGTCAACAATAAAAAGTTTATCTAGAAATCATTATTTTCATTTCCTATATTTCTTTTCAGGTCGTTGGCGATCTGTACCTCCGTATAGCAGGACAGGGGGTTGTCAATCTGAAAGATGCGCTGGAAGAGTGGCCTGTGTTTCTTAAAAAAGATCCTGAAATATACATTGAAAGTAAGCAAATTGTTTATTTTAGAACTTTCTAAAGAAACTAAACTGAGAACTGTTTGATCTATTGCCGGCGTCGCGGTTTCACCATCACACTAGCCGCCACCGCCTGAAAGCTCATCCACATATCATAAATCAGTGGAAATCACACACTGTGCGATTCGCGCGATCTTTCTCGCCTCACACCTGCAACATGTGGAATGAGCTACCTTCCGCGGTGTTTCCGAGAAGCTAAAACACGAGGAATCGGGTGAGCCTGAATTCAGTGAGGTGTAGTCAAAAGCCTAGTTTGCCAACCATAAAAAAATGCTGGTCTTTTATTTTTTATTTTTTTTATTGTAAAACCAACAGCTTTTTACACTATAATACAACGGAAAAACGATGGGAAGCCAATTACAGGTTCTCACGAGTAGATATAGATTATGTAAGAAGATAAACATGTGCAAACACTAAGAAAAATTTAGGTAACAAAAAAATAAAAATAAAATGTATGCCTAGATAAAATAAAATAAGAATACAAGGTAGTAGGCAATAATTAAAAATAAAATACACATAATATAAGCCCGACATTTTACTATTGTTGACCGTCTGATAGGAAAAACTTGTCTTGTTTGAATAATAATGTTTGATCAGTGAATTTAAATATCTGGCCAGCGTGTTACATGGCCTTTTCTTTGAGTGTGTTTAATGGCATCCCCGAGTTCCCCGACACACTAGGGAGTTTTAGTGGTGCCATGGGTATAAAGTGCTATGGATGGTGTTATTAATGTTAACAAATGATTATCGTTTCAGAATTGCCGAAGTTTTATCCATATCGGCGACAACATCGCGCCTCGATGATAAAGCCAGCTATCTCATTACACCTGCCCACCATCACACTGGAGAGCAATATCAATGACTACACAGCCATCTGTGCCAGCGTGCTCGAACTAGAGCTATCCGAGTTCGAGGACAGCGCCGAAGAGGGCAGCACCCTCACATATCTGGAAACAGTCTGTCCCGCGGACAGAAACAACTTCAAACCGACACCGGAGGAAATAGAGATGTATTCCAGCATGTACATTATGGTGTCGGGGCGAGAGTACAACGTGCTGAATGTCCTGTGTAACAAGGCGCGTGATCTGTACATGTGTGAGAAGTACGCAGATCAGAAATACATCGGCAGAGCCACCTCAAGATCGCGCTTAGGGATTTAAGACCAGTCTTTGGGATGATCTTGACTAATAGACTTGGGTATAAGACTATCGACGATGGTAAGAGGACCCCGGTACAAATACAGGGTTACGCAGAAAGGGAATAAGCCGGAGGGGATACTCATAATTTTACTATGAAAGTAACAATAAAAACGTAAAAAAAAAACTATTGTTTCATACATTATGTTGAATGGAATGACTTCTATGGAACAGCTGATATTTTTTTCCGGTTTAGCGTTGGTCTCATAGTAAAAGTTGTGCATAATTATGAACTCTTTCCGGCATAGTACACCCTTTCAGCGTAACCCTGTATACTGGTTCCTTTGTTCGGACACTCATAAAATTTTGATGAAACTTGGCGGGTATTCCAATTGGCAATATGACTAGAAGTGACGAGTTATATTATTGTTAAAACTTATGATGGTAAAATAATTTTTTATTACCTTATTCATGAAAGTTATTAGTTACAGCAGCCAATTTGAATATGCATACCAAGTTTCGTGAAAATCGGACGTGTTTCCGAAAATGTAACTACAGTATGTGTGATAAAGTTATATGATTATTTCCAGGATATTTACGATTTTTTTTATCGGGGGCTCATTCCACAACCATACCACGGTAAATATCCCGTAAATAATCATATAACTTTAGTGAACAACCGTGATAGTTTTAAACAGGATAATTACCAACGTCCGATGTCTAAAGAAAAGCAGTCGATCGACGTCATCAAGATGTCACAATGGCGTTAAAGATTCGACGATTATTCTACGGTGTTTATATTGTTCTACTTACACATCTAATAAGGCAATTATCGGCATTAAGGCGAGGTTTTCCCAGTTTTAAGCAACGCTTGTTACTACAGATGACCATAAGGTTTCATAATAATATATAGCATTAAAATCGCGTTTAGTGGAGCGAACCATGGTGCTTACACATTGTCGTGCGTTTCGCTATTTCTATTTTTGAGTTTTTTTTGTTCATATTTTTTGAAAAGTGTAATATGTACCTTTACTGTTCCCTCCATAATTATGAAATCTGTATAATAAAATATCGTAGACATCATTAATTAGTAAATAGGCATTTGAATGAAACCAAAAAAAACAGGAAGAAAAGCGCAAATCAGTGTTACTTTCCTCGTTTTTTGTCTATCGCGCGAAATGTGCTTAATCGTGTTTCCGTTTTCACGGTTTTCTAGATAAAACATTATTTTTCATATGACATTATTTTTATAATATTAAGATAACCATGAAAGTAGACGAACTAAAACTAGAATTACCAAAATTGCTAAAAATGGGAAAATAGGGCCGAAACAATTAGAACAAGGTATATATACAAGGTAATATGCCAGGTCTTAATAAATTATGTACCTCATAAATTTTCCTAGTCACTAAAGTACTTACATAAGTTATCCCGCATACAAATTTTTCTATCGTTAATAGGACGTTTTTAGAATAGTTTTTTTTTTTTTGCATTGTTTAATTTTTATGCTTATTGTTACATTCAAAGAAAAATGCTTGAAGAAAAGTATTATTGTGTATGCCATATTACCTACTAGTTATAGTAACCAAATCTCAACTCAAAACTTTGTGAGTTATTAAAACCTTATAATCTGCGTAAGTATAAGGTATAAGTAATAAAATAGGAATCTACAAGGACTGAAACTAGACTGTCTCTGAGACATAAGAATCAGGGGACAACAGCTGTTGTCTTTGTTACGAATTTACTGTAGAGGTTAAAACTGCATAAGTATAAGTAATAAACGAGTCTACAAAGACTGAAACTGGGCACTCTCTGAGACGTAAGATTTAGGAGAAACCTGTTGAATTTGTTACGAATTTATCGTGTGTTAAAACTAGTGAGTAATTAAAACCTTATAATCTGCGTAAGTATAAGTAATAAACTAGGAATCTATAAAGACTGAAACTACGTACTCTCTGAGACGTAAGATTTAGGAGAAACCTGTTGAATTTGTTACGAATTTATTGTGTGTTAAGACTAGTGAGTAATTAAAACCTTATAATCTGCGTAAGTATAAGTAATAAACTAGGAATCTACAAAGACTGAAACTACGTACTCTCTGAGACGTAAGATTTAGGAGAAACCTGTTGAATTTGTTACGAATTTATTGTGTGTTAAGACTAGTGAGTAATTAAAACCTTATAATCTGCGTAAGTATAAGTAATAAAATAGGAATCTAAAAGGACTGAAACTAGACTGTCTCTGAGACATAAGAATCAGGGGACAACAGCTGTTGTCTTTGTTACGAATTTACTGTAGAGGTTAAAACTGCATAAGTATAAGTAATAAACGAGTCTACAAAGACTGAAACTGGGCACTCTCTGAGACGTAAGATTTAGGAGAAACCTGTTGAATTTGTTACGAATTTATTGTGTGTTAAGACTAGTGAGTAATTAAAATCTTATAATCTGCGTAAGTATAAGTAACAAACTAGGAATCTACAAAGACTGAAATTACGTACTCTCTGAGACGTAAGATTTAGGAGAAACCTGTTGAATTTGTTACGAATTTATTGTGTGTTAAGACTAGTGAGTAATTAAAACCTTATAATCTGCGTAAGTATAAGTAATAAACTAGGAATCTACAAAGACTGAAACTACGCACTCTCTGAGACGTAAGATTTAGGAGAATCCTGTTGAATTTGTTACGAATTTATTGTGTGTTAATACTAGTGAGTAATTAAAACCTTATAATCTGCGTAAGGACAAGTAATAAACTAGGAATCTACTAAGGCTGAAACTACGCACTCTCTGAGACGTAAACATCAGAGGACAACTACTGTTGTGTTTGTTACGAATTTATTGTAGGTTAAAACTGTGATTTATTAAAACTTTATTATTTGCATAAGTAATAAACCAGGAATCTACAAAGACTGAAACGAGGCACTCTCTGAGACGTAAGAATCAGGGGACAAACTTGTACTTATTTGTTACGAATTTATTGTAGGTAAAAACATAATAATTATTAAAACTTTACATCTGCCTATAAGTAATCAATCAGTCATCTACAAGACTAAAAATTAAGTGCTCTCTGAGAAGTTGAGCAAGTATCAAGGGGCAATATGGTATTTGACCATATAATTCATGCTGGTGTAATCCTAGAAGATTGTTATTAAAATTATTGGTTATTGTAAAAATTATTTAATAACTAAAAAATTAAGTCCTGATTTTCAGAAAAATACAATATAAAAATATGTTTTTTTTTTATTGATCACGTGACATGACTGCAAACACCATGAAGGTCGAATGTCCTTATGACGCCAGAGAAAAGTACATAGAGGCAACAATTGTATGGCGTGAAGAACTCTTATGCTTATTTGTGACGTCACTGATTTCACGTGGCCCCATAAATGTAAAAGGAAGCGTTTACGCGGTTGCTTAATAATTTGAATTTTGATCCGACATTTAAAACACAAATACTGAAAATTATGAGGATTAAATAACAAGATTGCTTTAGTAATATTGGTTGTTATAGAATAATTACAATTTGAGATGGTTTTGTAAAATCTGTCAAATACCCTATTGTTGTTATATTTGTTACAAACTTAGTGTAGATTAACTTTGAGATTTATTAGAATCGTTGTTCAGGGGCCTTACGGACAACTGCTATTGCGGCACCTAATCCGCTCAGTTGGAAAATCACGCGACCGCAAAACGTATCTGGGCGCGATAAGGTTTGCGGTCGCGTGATTTTCCAACTGAGCGGATTAGGTGCCTGTAATAGCAGTTGTCCGTAAGGCCCCTGTGCTAAAACCGTGCCAAATAGAATAAGTTTGTATTTTGACCTAGTCACTCGACGTGAATCGTCGCTTCGAATCATGTTATTTGACTTGATTTAGCATGATTAAAGAATATATTTATGGTTAAGTGTCAAGGCTGAGTACTATATGTTCTAGAGTAGATTTATTTAAAGTTATAAAACTTATCAAAGCCAAATTGTACACTGTATGTCGTCATATAACAACCATTTGATAATACCTAGTGCATTGCAAAGCTCTGTCATCTTGTAATCAATAGGTGTACTGGGGCCTTACGGACATCAGCTATTGCGGCACCTAATCCGCTCAGTTGGAAAATCACGCGAACGTGAACCTTATCGCGCCGAGATACGGTATGCGGTCGCGTGGATTTTCCAACTGAGCGGATTAGGTGCCGCAATAGTAGTTGTCCGTAAGGCCCCAGCTTGGCAAAAAGAGTAGAAATTAATGGGCGCAACTATCGCATTAGTAAATACTAGCAACCCTGTAGTACATCTGAGGAAGATGACTAGACGAAACTCTTCCACTGAAGAGTTTTCCACAGTATGTCAGAAGAAGAAAAAGGTTTAGTTATTTTTTTGCCAAGCTGTACCTGCTTCTCATTAAAAATAATTATTGAAGTTGTCCTTATTAATTATACTAAAAATATTGTTGATGAGCATGCTAGTCTTGATACGGCACAAAGCTATCAAGTACATATTTGCCAAGTTAATTATTTTTTCATTGTGATTTAAAGATAAAACGTTCAAATAAAAACCAAAGTAATTATCTTTTATTTTATTTATATACAAATATAAATTCTTCCCTTAGGTAAATACACTTAATTAAACCTTAAATTATTTTGTACAAGTTAATTTGTACGACGGAATGACGGCAGTGGTAGAGATCCCGAATCTAAGCAATGCTGAACATAATTCGGTGTAAATTAATAAATACGAATGAAGACTTAAAGCCTGCCTTCCACTGCGAGCGGAGTGGACCTCGCAATTGTTAACTACATAGTAGAAAAGTTGCTAAGTGGTTTCCTCTCTACGCAGTGGAAGTCAGACATTTGATTGGTATGGTTACTGAGAATTCTGACAGTCTTGCATCACGGATGTAAAACTGTCGGGAGTGCTTAAATACTACATCGCTGGTTGGTGTCGATCACAGGCGGAGGCCGGGGTTCTGGCTCGCGACGTAGTTGAGGAGTTCCTGGGAGTCCTCGCACACGACAGGCTTCTCGTGGTAGCAGGCGACGTCGTGCCATGCAATGCCATCGTTATACACGTTGTTGAGGACGCTGAGGCAAGACTCTGAAGTTTGGTTAATGTCGAACTCTGCGTTGTCGGGCTGACGCTGCTTCTTGTGCCCGGTCTGCGACCACGGGTTGTATCCCCAGCCGTTAGGAATCTGTAATAATATCACATCATCAACCCGTAAACGTACACTGCTGAACAAAGGCCTCCCTCTTAGAGAGAGGTGTTGCCATAAACCCCACGCTTGGCAGGCGGCTTAGGGATCGCAGTACGTTCACCGTGTACTAATAGGACGCTGCTGCCCATCCTCCGGTGGTTCTGGTAGCAGTTTTAGGACATAAAATAACATAACCCTGTAATAACATAACATAAACCTTTATACTCGACTGACGACCTTCAAAAAACTAGTAAATACTCATTTCTCTTGTACGTGTGATATTTTATTATTCATTTCACCGTTTTCATGATTAATTATTTTGTATTCGATTATTTCATACGAACTTGGCCCTTATTCAAAAACTTCGTAACGGTTGATGAAAGCTTTACCATAACAAATCGATCAAAATTAGTACTTTATTTTTAATTTTAAAATAGATAGGCTTGCGCATGGCTGCCTTCTCGCCTGATGTTAAGCGACGATGCGGTCTACGATGGAGCACGCTTGCCTAGTAGAAACCGATTCACTCTTGACTTGAAGACACCTAGGTTGTAACTGACGGGGAACACCCATTCTGCAGCGAATTCCACAGACTAGCAGTTCAAGGATTTATCAAGGATAAACTGTCGATACGAAAAATGTGAATAGAAAAGGCCCTGGGGATGGCCCATGTAATTTTATCAAAAAATTATGGCAAAGCGTTATGAAACGCCATTTAAAGTAAACTAGCGACAACACTATACTTTTACTAGGTAGAAGTATGAAGGCAGGCGATTCGAAAAAGGTTTGATAGGAGTTGCATAATTTTTTGTATTATTCAACTACCTACCAAAAACGGTTTCATTTACCATAGAGTTACTCCATATCAACGGAGCGATTTGTAAATGTTATAGTCTTGGTTGTCAAACAAGTCTTACTTCGCTGTCGTAAAACTGTGTGAATTTCTATGCGTCGTCTAACGCAATGCTTATCTACACGTTTTTGTGGACGATTCTATGGTATTTCAAGCATGCGGTAATCGTGTCATGCCCGTGTAATCAGGCTGTTACCTTATTCAAAACTATTACAATGGGGTTGGCAACGGTCAAAGTGGCGCTAGCATAGCTAGTATCTTTGTTATGGGAATATTGTCTTTATGACATTTTCCTCATACAAAAACTTGCCATGTTAAGTGCAAGTTAGTTTTAGCATGGAGTTTGTAAGGCTTACTTACGTATGACGTCATTTGTAAGTATAGCCACGTATAGCGCGCGCTTTCTGTCTAGCAAGACATTAAAATATTGATATTACCTATAGGTATTCCTTAATTTTGAACGATGATCAGACTATTTATGGTCAGCTTTTTTATAAGGCAATAAAAAGTAATCAGTCCGGAATTCTATTGTCGGTAGGCAACTTTCTACTGAACTGGCATTGTCGATTTCTTAAATAGAGTTATATGATTATCAACGGGATATTACCGTGGTAAGGTTGTGGAAGAAGAACCCCACACACACCAATGACAATTTATATTATCTTTGCCACACACGCAACGACAATCTTAACACGGTAAATATCCCGTTAATAATCAAGACAAACATCGCCGCTTTTTGCTCAAGATGTTTGCCGGTCACTATACCTAAGTTTTTGTATTTAGTGAGCAAACTGAGATTTTATATAGCTTGTTTTTGTTTTCAATTACACATATTAGGTAGCATACGTAATGCTACCTATTTATTTGACTAAATTCATTCTAAGCTTGTTGTTGGGATGTAAATCTAAACTTTCACGCGTTGTCGTTTTGTAACCGACAATACGCAACTGGAAATTGTGGCAACAGCTACTGTAACTAGAGATGAGTAGAATGATACCACGATTGCCTCTGAATGCATTAAATGTTATTTTAATATGCGCATTCGGCACTTTTGTGAGGATTATATCTATATTATCAAGGCGAAATACGTTTGTTCAAATTTGTAGTGATTGTTACGATTTATTGCAGATCATATAGGTCTTGAAGTCTGCCGCAACTTTACGAGGGTAGGTACCTATAATTTTCCGGATAAGTAAAATAAATGGCATAAATTAACGGTATTTGTACTCGGACCAAGTTTTTTTTTAGCTTAGATAGATGTGATTGCTAAGAATAAAGTAAATAAAAAAATATTTAATACTGATCACTTTTTTAGAATTTTGAATGCAAAATTGGAGTTGGTAGACGAATTGAAATTAAAAAAAAAAAAATTTCATTCAAAAAATCATTAAAATCTTGGAGCGCGCATATAGTAAGTAGGCAGTTAGTTTTTGTACAAACCTGGTTGGTAGGCGAAATCTTTTCACGGTTGGCCGACCAGAACCATCCGAGGATGTTCTTGGGCTCGAGGTCCTTCCTCGATTCACAGCCCTTGAAGTCACAGAGACGGCCCGAAGTCCAGATGTATGGCACATCGTCTGTAAAATGAAAATGTAAGTCATGTTATATGTTTTCAGGACAACTGCCAACCAAGTTAAGAAATACCAGCCGTTGGTTCGCAATCACGCCAGGAAATTAAGGGTTAAATTAAAATTTTCTTCTGAATAAAATCTTCTCAAAAAATCCTTTATAAAAAACCGAACCGACTTCAAAATGATTAAGAGCGATTGATTAATGATTTATAAGTTTTTTTTTTAATATTTGAAGTTGTTTCACACTTGTGGATTAATATTTAAATGTTGTTGTCTGTACAACTCAAACATTTGACAACCGGCAGGATTCGAACCTGCGCCATTATCGCCATTATTATTTGTTATATTCTTACTTAAGTTAATACTGTATTGACTTGTAAATTGCCATTTTATTAATAAATTTACTTATGACTTACTTATCGTAAACCCGATACATTCAAACTATTCTTATTATTGGAGCTGGACAAATAACTACTGAGCCAAAGATAATGAAATTTTAATGGGACCAACACAAAAGCTTCTTCTAAATAATAAAAAAGAAGCACGTAAATCGGTTTACAAATGTTGGAGTAATCAGCGTATATACCTACAAATATTAAAAAAACGGATCGAAGTTCCTTCTGAAGCCGGTTAAAAACAGGCAGTTTAAAGTATGTGCATAGATACTATGCATTGATCTACGTACTCTGCTGGATAAGCTTGAAGATCAGATTGTTTTCTTCCTGGGTCTCCATGGAGACGAGGTCCATGCAGTATTCACGGCAGACGTTCCGTCCGTCCAGCCAGTCGAACTTCTTGCCGGCAAGCGTGGGAACATGGCCGCTGAAGAAGTAATGGTTTCCTCTGTAGAAGAACTCCTTTGGTCCTAAAAGCAAAATAAATAGCACTCATGAATATGCGCTGAAGGTAAAACTCGTGACGTTTGACCTTACATTACAACCGTACATCACGAATAATATAATAAATACAGCATCGTTTATGTACGCCCGCTGTTAGCGCGTCGATAATAGTTGACAACCGACAAACCTATCATAGGTCGTGCACCCACCGGAGCCGGAGCTGCCACGGTCATGACATTGAAGCTCCCATAAACAACAATAGTGATAAAATGCTCTGAGCCGGGCGTAAGTGGCGTAATGGAAGACACGTCAGTTACATAACTTGTGTCTCTCGTCCGCCTGCTCACTTACTACTTAAAATACACCACTGTTCATCAGTTTCCCAGACTCGACCCCTCTATTGCTCATGTGGCACAATTGATAGAACTAACAGCATTAGATACCTCGGGGTAACGTTAGACGAAAACCTGTCATTTAAACAACACATTACTGAATTGTCTTCTCGCACACGCAAGCTTATTCACATAATGAAAAATCTACGAGACTGCGCTCCCATACCACTTCTAAAGCAAATCTACTCCGCGCTGTGCCAGTCGATAATTCAGTATTGTATCACAATCTGGGGCAGTGCTGGTAAAACTATCCTCAAGTGCGTTGAAAGAGCACAACGGGCACTGATCAAGGTTATGCTACGTAAACCTTTTCGTTTTCCAACAAATTTACTTTATACCGAACTCAAGGTTCTAAGAGTTCGTCAACTATTTATATACATAGCTGTCTTAAAAACCCACTCCGGCATAAAATCTCGAGAAGACTACGCAGCATTGATGTCCAAGCGAGCGACTAGAGCTAATCTACTGCCACTCCCCCGCACTCGGTCATTACTTGCAAAACGTGCTCCTGCTTACTCGCTTCTCTGTACGTATGTTAGCGTAAGAAGGAGGCTAAGCGACTGCAAGGATCTTACGAAATATGCTCTCAAAAAGAAGCTCAAAGACTGGCTTTTAAATCTATCCTACGACGAAACGGAAGATCTTATGCACAGTTTATATAGAGAATAGTGTTGAAGAACTGAATGTACCTATACCACATTTAATTCAAATAGCAGAAAGTCTCAATAGATTCACAAAGCTATAAAGAATAATAACAATCATACTCACAATCAAAAACTCTTTTTCTCTCTTTACTTTATATCATGTAGAATTTTAAATATAGATAATAACTTGTTTGGTTTTGTTAACTTAGTTTTTGTACTGTATCAGACTAAGTAGCCCATGTAGATCTGATAGCAAATCTTTTCTTATTTTAAACAATTTACACTGTACTTTTTCTGGTAACCGCGCACTCGAGCCCCAAGAAACAGACCTTGTGCCTAGTTTGGGGTTCACTGCCAACATATTTCAGACGTAGTACGGAACCACCAACTACTGATGTTTAAATCTATTATTTAAGCACCTCTGTACTTATTTTGGTAAATAAATATTATTCTATTCTTATTCTATTCTATAACGTCGCCCACGCACCGCCGACCTTTCCTCCTAAGTAATATGAACCACATTTTTCAAGAGTCGACTGGCGTGAAATGTCACCTAATTCGACATAAATCTATCCACGCCTACGTAGACCACATTACCTAAACATAGGTCTTTTTGTTAGCTGACTTGTGTAACACCATTGGTCGTAGACAGAAATTGACACCTCCATTGTATTCGTACCTTCAAATGCAAATGTTTTGCATCAAACATTTGCATTGTCATACATTATTTATTTTGGCTAAACCTATATAAGGTATGTGCGGAACGGTTCTGGCAGTGGATGTTGTAACGCGGCGGCGACGACGGGCGGCGTCGGTCGGGCGGGCAGATGCGTCGGTCACGCGCCTGCCAACTGGGCCAAGGGTGACCCACCGGATGCATGACTATAGCAAGTTCGGTACTATTGTTCACCTACAACCCCGTTGCTAATTAATTTATTAATACAACGCTGTCAAGTTTTATTTTCCGAAAGCACAACATTTTTAAGTAGAGGTTGGTCGAGTAAACAAACGCTACGTGATAAAAATTTGTCGGTAGCTAAAGTACGAAGAAAATCGTTTAGAGCGTCGTTTAATGCGACTCAGAGAAGTCTTGTTGCAAAACAGCAATTGCAGTCCTTGGTAAAGTACTCAAAATATGACAAGTGAATGTTTTTCCGATAGCGCCGTAAATCCCAATTGGTACATATATATATTATGTATTTTATTTATAATATTTATGGCATGTATTCAGCATTGCGTATTTAGTGTATATATGTATGTATATATTATTTTTTTATATTTTATGTGCACCACCGACCGTTTTTCAACTTCTTTAGTCCTGTCCATCCAAAGGTTGCCTGGAAGAAATCGCTTTAGGCGATAAGGCCGCCCATTATACTGCCGTTTATTTGTTTTTATGTTACTTTAAGTTTCATTTGTATTTTCGGTGTGTAATAAAGTTGTATTGTATTGTATTGTATTGTATCCCAATTGCCGCTTTGTCTTTGAACCACCGCAGTTATTTCTGAGGTTAATGTCGGAATGGGCCGTTGTATTTTTGCGCAATAGATAATAAATTACAGGCAATTCTAAAGATCAGTAATGAGGCTTGATTACGACGTGAATGTGTTAAGGTTCACACGACTGGCAACAGTTATTGGGTAGACCTTGCGGAGCGACAGACTGACGAATGTGCGATTGTTTGCGACCCGGCACTATTTCAGCTCTACACTGATCGTAGATAGTGCGACTTACTTATAAATACAGTTGAGTGGGCTGTGGGACAGCATTTCTCGCATATTTTGTACAAAACTGACAGCTGCAATGTCTGTAGAATATTTTAGTTTCCACTTGGCTACCTTAGCGGATAACGCGGTCGCACTAGGTATAAGTTTACGCTGACATGGAAAATTGTGAAAATTACAAGACAGCGTAACTACCTAAGTAAGTAGCAGCGATGAATTTTGTTTCATGTTTTTCGTCATTCTGAAAGCTGGAGCTTAGTAAAGTTCCGAAAACTTTAGATGCTACTTGAGTCGGAATCTCAAACGAAATATGTACCTACCTAGGTAAATTTGGCTGGCGTAGCTATATATTTTTGTTGTTTATATAATGGTCGTGAGAATCAACACGATAGAGTTGTCAGCTAGTGTTTTTTAAAAGTGTAATTCTTTGTTTCAGTTACACACTTATCTACGTCAGGTAGTTAACTAAGTATAGGTACTTAGTAACTAAAATAAGTACACTATAAATAAATATTCGGGACATTTTCGCACACACGGTCTTCTGACCCCAAACTAAGCAAAGCTTGTAATATGGCTGCCAGAGACTGATATACATACATATTTTTTTTTTAAATACATAGTTAAATAGATAAACACTCAGATATAGAACAATCACAAATATTCATCACATGAATGTTTGTCCTAGGTGAGAATCGAACCGACGCCCCCAAGCACAGAAGGCAGGTTCACTACCAACTGGACCAACGGTGCCGTCAAACTACTACTGTAGGTACTTAATGGCTTATGCTTTGTGAAGATTTCAGATATACACCTATTTATACAGGTATAATTGTGTACTCGGTTCGATTCGGGCGTCGGTTCGATTCTCACCTAGGACAAACATTCATGTGATGAATATTTGTGATTGTTCTATATCTGAGTGTTTATCTATTTAACTATGTATTTAAAAAAAAAATATGTATGTATATCAGTCTCTGGCAGCCATATTACAAGCTTTGCTTAGTTTGGGGTCAGAAGACCGTGTGTGCGAAAATGTCCCGAATATTTATTTATAGTGTACTTATTTTAGTTACTAAGTACCTATACTTAGTTAACTACCTGACGTAGATAAGTGTGTAACTGAAACAAAGAATTACACTTTTAAAAAACACTAGCTGACAACTCTATCGTGTTGATTCTCACGACCATTATATAAACAACAAAAATATATAGCTACGCCAGCCAAATTTACCTAGGTAGGTACATATTTCGTTTGAGATTCCGACTCAAGTAGCATCTAAAGTTTTCGGAACTTTACTAAGCTCCAGCTTTCAGAATGACGAAAAACATGAAACAAAATTCATCGCTGCTACTTACTTAGGTAGTTACGCTGTCTTGTAATTTTCACAATTTTCCATGTCAGCGTAAACTTATACCTAGTGCGACCGCGTTATCCGCTAAGGTAGCCAAGTGGAAACTAAAATATTCTACAGACATTGCAGCTGTCAGTTTTGTACAAAATATGCGAGAAATGCTGTCCCACAGCCCACTCAACTGTATTTATAAGTAAGTCGCACTATCTACGATCAGTGTAGAGCTGAAATAGTGCCGGGTCGCAAACAATCGCACATTCGTCAGTCTGTCGCTCCGCAAGGTCTACCCAATAACTGTTGCCAGTCGTGTGAACCTTAACACATTCACGTCGTAATCAAGCCTCATTACTGATCTTTAGAATTGCCTGTAATTTATTATCTATTGCGCAAAAATACAACGGCCCATTCCGACATTAACCTCAGAAATAACTGCGGTGGTTCAAAGACAAAGCGGCAATTGGGATACAATACAATACAATACAATACAACTTTATTACACACCGAAAATACAAATGAAACTTAAAGTAACATAAAAACAAATAAACGGCAGTATAATGGGCGGCCTTATCGCCTAAAGCGATTTCTTCCAGGCAACCTTTGGAAGCTGTGGAGGTCCGGCCTAAGAATAGACCTCCCCCTTCTCTTCCCGTGGGTGCCGTAGAAGTCGGCTAAGGGATCAACCAGAAGACGGGCAGCAGCGTCTTCTGAGTATAAAAACACCGACTGCGCTCGCCAACCCGCCTGCCAAGCGTGGCGAGTATTGGCAATCCCCCCCTTCAATGATGAATACAAAAAGGACCAGGCCCCCAGTCCCCGGCAGCCCCGCTATTCCTGGCTACGGTAGCGGTCATGGTAACGGCGGGGCCAGGGGTGCTAAGAATCCCCGGCAGACGCTCGGCTACCAACCCCAACGACGACGACTGGCCCTGGTAACACACAACATACGCACCATGAGGACTGATGAGAAGATTGTTGAGCTGGAAGAAGAAATGGGTAGGGTACGTTGGGATATCTTGGGTTTATCCGAAGTCCGTAGAGAGGGCGAGGACACGATAACCCTGAAATCCGGTAACCTACTCTACTACCGGGAGGGCGACCAACAGTCCCAAGGTGGTGTCGGCTTTCTCATCCACAAGTCCCTCATTAACAACATTATCACCATCGACAGTGTTTCGAGCAGGGTTGTATACCTAATACTCAGAATATCCAAGAGATATTCGTTGAAGGTCATTCAGGTATACGCACCGACCTCGTCACACCCAGATGATGAAGTGGAGGTTATGTATGAGGACATTAGTAGAGCCATACATACGTCCGAGACCCACTTCACTGTTGTTATGGGGGACTTTAACGCGAAGTTGGGCAAGAGAAGTGATGATGAGTTGAAAGTGGGGAAATTTGGCTGTGGGCAACGGAACCCTAGGGGACAGAGGCTGGCCGACTTTCTGGAGAAAGAGGGACTTTTTATGATGAACTCTTTCTTTCAGAAGCCGCCTCACAGGAAATGGACCTGGATGAGCCCCGATGGTTCTACGAGAAATGAGATAGACTTCATTATGACCACCAAGAGACAAATATTCAATGATGTCTCTGTGATTCACAGGGTGAAAACCGGTAGTGATCACCGAATAGTAAGAGGCACATTGAATATTAACGTTAAAATTGAGAGGTCCCGCTTAATGAAGTCCACGCTCCGACCGAACCATGCCCATATTCAAAACCCCGAGAGCTTTCAACTCGAGCTGTCTAATCGCTTTGATTGCCTGGAGAATTTTGCTTCCGTGGATGAGATTAATAACAGGTTAGTGGAAACTGTCCATGCGGTAGGTTCTAAGTTTTTTAGACCTGGCCGGCGCACAGATAGACCTCAAAAATTATCCGACCATACCCGCAACCTCATGGCTGATCGACGCTCGTTACAACTACAATGTTCCGATGACGCTGACTCATATAGGCAGCTCAATAGACAAATTTGGAAGTCATTGCGGCACGACATACGTACCTTTAATACGAACAGTATTAAAGAGACGATTGAGCAAAACAAAGGCTCCAAAGTGTTTGCAAGACACATGTCTATTGGGCAAAGCCAGCTGACAAAGCTGAAGAGGGAAGATGGTAGTGTAGCGTCGACCAAAGCCGAGGTATTAGGGGAAATCGAAAGGTTCTATGGACAGTTATACACTTCGGTTGCTAAACCTGTGAGCAGCTCGGCCAAAGACCCAAGAGCCAAGCTGAGCCGACACTATACCGAAGATATCCCGGACATCAGCCTGTACGAGATTAGGATGGCCCTGAAACAGCTCAAGAACAACAAGGCGCCGGGGGACGATGGAATCACATCAGAGCTTCTGAAAGCGGGTGGAACACCGGTACTCAGAGTCCTTCAGAAGCTCTTTAATTCTGTCTTACTCGAAGGTATAACGCCAGAAGCATGGAACAGAGGCGTGGTGGTGCTGTTCTTTAAGAAAGGTGACAAAACCTTGCTGAAGAATTACAGACCCATCTCGCTTCTGAGCCATGTTTATAAGCTGTTTTCGAGGGTCATCACGAATCGTCTCGATCGCAGGTTCGATGACTTCCAGCCTATCGAACAAGCCGGTTTCCGAAAAGGCTATAGTACCATAGACCACATCCACACGCTACGCCAAGTTATACAGAAGACCGAAGAATATAACTTGCCACTATGTTTGGCGTTTGTGGACTATGAGAAAGCCTTTGATTCGGTCGAGACATGGGCGGTGCTCGAGTCTCTCCAGCGATGCCGCATTGACTATCGGTATGTCGAAGTGTTGAAGTGTTTGTACAATAACGCCACCATGTCGGTTCGAGTACAGGAGCAGAGTTCGAAGGCAATTCCATTGCGAAGAGGCGTGAGACAGGGAGACGTTATCTCTCCGAAACTGTTCACTGCCACAATGGAAGATGCCTTCAAGCTCCTGGAATGGCAAGGACTCGGCATCAACATCAACGGCGAGTACATCACTCACCTTCGGTTTGCCGACGATATTGTGGTCATGGCAGAGTCGATGGAAGATCTCAGCATGATGCTCGAAGGCCTCAATCGAGTCTCCCAACAGGTGGGCCTTAAAATGAACATGGACAAGACAAAGGTCATGTCAAATATCCATGTTGTGCCCACCCCAGTATCAGTTGGGCACTCAGTTCTTGAAGCTGTTGACGCGTACGTCTACCTAGGACAAACAGTCCAACTAGGTAGGTCCAACTTCAAGAAAGAGGTCAATCGGCGAATCCAACTCGGCTGGGCAGCGTTCGGTAAACTACGCAACGTCTTCTCGTCCAAAATACCTCAGTGCCTTAAGACGAAAGTCTTCGACCAGTGTGTGTTACCAGTGATGACATACGGCACTGAAACGTGGTCTCTCACTATGGGCCTCATAAGCAAGCTCAAAGTCGCACAACGAGCTATGGAGAGGGCTATGCTCGGGGTTTCTCTACGAGATCGAATCCGAAATGAGGAGATCCGTAGACGAACGAAAGTCACCGACATAGCCCACCGGATTAGTAAGTTGAAATGGCAGTGGGCAGGGCACATATCACGCAGAACAGATGGCCGATGGGGCCGAAAGGTTCTGGAATGGAGACCACGGACTGGTAAGCGCAGCGTAGGACGTCCACCCACAAGATGGACAGACGACCTAAAAGAGACCGCAGGGAAACGCTGGATGCAGGCCGCTTCCAACCGGCCCTTTTGGAGATCGATGGGGGAGGCCTATGTCCAGCAGTGGACGTCCTACGGCTGAAATGATGATGATGATGATGAATTGTGTACTTGTTCGGTTCTGAAAAGCAAACAAAACGAATGTTTATTATGATTGTGCTTGCCTTGCTTAAACCGCCAAGGTTTTCACGCCTATCTAAATTGAAATCGTTGAAGCTACCTATAGTTTACATTTTAATAAAATTTAATAGCATCCATCCATCGCATCGGTTGGTGAGGTAGAAAGGTTGGGTTATTTATTTGAAGGCTAGATTACTAAACTCAGTGTTTAATGTATTATTTATGTTTTCGTTGTTCATAGAAACATTGTCTATGAATTCTGAATTAACGAATCTTTGATTTCTCGGGTAACTCTGAATGTTGTATTCTTTCAAATATTTTGTTTTGTGGCAAAAGGCACCGACATATTGTGCGTAAAGTCCTCTACATATTAAAGTTCATACTGGAAAATTAAATTTGCATGCGATTATAAACCGGATAGTCTAACGCCTGATTATCGAACATGGACGTCAGACTCATGAGCGACGATGACACTCGGGACGGCCCTGAGCTCAAACAGAGCTCCACGATTATCCACACATCACAAAAGTTATTAATTTTAACGTAATGACTTCTCATTTAGCCTATACAAATCTTCGACTCAAACTGGCAAAGCTGCATCATATTGTCAAGGCAGCGTTGCAAAACTTCAGGATAAATAATGACTCGAGTTCATGGCATGTTAACAGACTGCATATATGCATTTACCTTACAATTATCTAACAATGATGCAAATCATGAACGTAAAGACCTGTATCACTGGCGTGTACCTAGGCCAAGAATAAATTGATAACATGTGAGTCGATAATGTATTACAAAAGAAAACTCTATGCTACTTAACGTATCAGCATCAGCATTGCTTTCCTCAACCCACTATTAAAGCCTGGGGCCTTACAGCCAACGGCTAACTCGGTATCAAACTAACGTCAAATCCGCTCATTTGGAAAATCACACGACCGCAATCCGTATCTGGGCGCGTTAAGGTTCACGTTATTGGTTATTGTGGAATTGGTGTAAAGCCGTGCCAATTTAATAAACAAATACAAATCTAGCCCTATGCGCAGCAGTGGGATAGATTTCATAGTGAGCACGCTTCTATATGTAGCTCAGGATGTAAAGTAATTTTAATTGACTTTTTACTAAGTGAGCACAAACATACACCATGTTTGTACGCACGCTGAAATTTGCGGATAAATTTGGTACTAAAATAGCTCATACCCTGGATTACCCATGGGTTAGTAATTTTTATTAAAAAAACGTTTTGTTGTATAGAGGGTGACACCACAGAGCGATGCTAGTATATGATAAACTAAGCTAAAATATAATTTAGGCTATATTTTGTACAAGTTCGTATCAGTTAGTCTAGCAATTGCAGTAAAGGATCAAAATCGTCAAAATCGTCAAAACATTTTAGCTCTCGATTATATACATCAGCAGAGGCTCGACTCAAATAGGTATGTCTAGGGGTGTAAAAAATGTTAAGTCATTCACCTATGGACCCGTTACATAGGTACCTACGCACCTATGAATACCTACCTATACCTACAGCTACATCCTCTTTTAGTACCGTCTGTAATTAAGTAGCATTTGATACGAATATAGATGGTAAAAAATTGCTCAAAAAATGCAAGTCCGGGATGTACGGAGTTTTTGTACTAATGTAACACAACGCCTTAGTTATTACTAAATAAAGTTAATAATTTTATACGCGGCAAAAAACTAACTGTCCCCAAGGGAGATTTAGGTACAGAACAGGGGCCTTACGGCTAGCTGTTTTAAGCTGTTATTCTGTTTAGGTGATGAGAAAAGTTGCGCGACCGCATACCGTATCTCGGCGCGTAACGGTTAACGTTCGCGTGATTTTCCGAACTACCCTTTTTAGCGCTAATTCGAGCACGCGTTAAGAGTTAGCCGTAAGGCTCCTGAGATGCACATAACATCGTGTTAACCTATCTATATAGATTATAATAGTACCTGTCTATTTACCACAGAAAATTAAAAATTAAATTTTATGTGTTATTTACCTATAGCTAAGTATTATTTTTAGGGTATAAAAAGTCCTTGGTATTATTACCAAGATATGAACTTTTGAATAATCTGTCAAAAAACAAACAATTGTCTTCATAACATTATTACCAGAATGTAAAAAAAAAAAAAAAAAACATTTTGAACTCTTAATTTCTATTCGCTTTTTTACTTACCTATAAATAAATTTTATTTAGATTATATTTATGTTATCCAGTACATAATAAAATAGACATAATATTTTCTTTAAATGATTTATTTTGTGCTGAACTTCGCCAGTTTTTCATTTCCTGTTTTCACTTTCATTGTTTGCGGTAAAGGAACAAGATTTACCATCTCGATTATGTCACGTAAGGTGTGGAAAACTATATATACATATTCATTCGTTACGAGACACATTGACTTACACTTGTCCATCGTCGGAATTAACTATATATAGACCTTCCTACGAATATCTGATATGTAGGTAGAGTGTGGCCATCGAAACTTGTCACAAGAAAAAGTAGGAAATGAGGAAAAAAACAGCTAACAACACTAAAACATAGTCGGGGTGGTCGGGGTGCGTTTAGGAGACGTTTAGGGGTGCGTTTGCGTTTGTATCAAAGAATCCAAAAAGGTAAGGTCCAAGTTCTTTGGAGAATATCAAGGATACTCGTATGGTAGTGGATAGGACACAAGGTCACGTGATGTTAACGTACCGCCTACTGGGCAAAATAACGTGTTTCACCAATGTTTCATTAGTGATTTTTATGGTTTTTGACAGCTAATTTACAGTTTGACAGGTATGCAATCATAGACGATGTGTCGCAAGGAGATCCTTGATTATTTTACTTTGTGGCGCGTCCACTCTATGAAGCATCCTAAGTGAATAAAAATGCTAGAACTCAAAATAGCATCGTGTGACATCCTCGGCCACACCGTCGCTTACCGTCAAGCGAGTAGGTGGCCAAACGTTAATCTATTCTGTATAAAAAAATGGGAAACATCAAAAATGAACTTCCACGTGGCGAGCTGAAGTCACCTAAACGTAACCATTGAGAAACACTTTTTAGGGTTCCATACCCAAAGGTTATCACTGTCAACGGGACCCTATTACTAAGCCTACGATGTCTGTTTGTCCTACCTTTTAACGGCTGTATCGTTTTAACCGTCTTAGATAATCAGTTTAAATTTTCACAGAATATATACAATTACAGTGGATTACCTAAGAAATAACCATAAATTCAAAAGTAAAGGGGGGTCCCATACTACAAACGTAACACACGTATTTTTGTCTTTACTCTGGTGTAAAAACGGCAATATGTACAATGCGCATACTCTAAAGTAAAACTACAAATAATATATACTAGCCAAGTGCGACTTGTGCACGTAAAAATTCTGAACTGGGAATGAAAAATTCATTGCACCTTCGTTGCGTATTTCTGACGTGCACTTGGCCGGTTTTTGTTTTTTATGTCTTTAAATGGCAAGTTTTGTTCACATTAAGTCCTCGGGGGAGTTTTGGCGCCAACGCGGAAAAAACATGTCGGCTCGTTAGATTATTTTCCTAAACTTGTGTATTTTCGAGTGTTAATGTGTACTAAATGGTGAATTATTATTCATTAAGTGCTCGTAAACGTGCTCGAGTGTGGGCAAGTGATATAACGAGGTGAAACGTGTCTTTTCGTGTTGTTTCCAAAACTCCATAGGAGCCTCTTGTAAAGTCTTCACCACTTTACAGGGGCATGAGTTCGACTTGACCGTGACTTACTTAGCTTGACTCTGACTGTGACTATGACTTGTTTGACGCTAATAAGACAAAATGAACTGTTTAATATTACGAGTAAAGGACATTGAATCCACGCTCATGAAGATTTTAACAAAAAAAAAAATTAAGTCCTCGGTCACATATAGTTCCTCGCTTACTTTGTGTTTAACCTAGAAAATTATCGTAGCAATACATCTTAAGAGGTTGCAACTAAGCTACCCACTTAAGTATTACTTAAATATTTACATATTATAATCGTAACATTAAGTTTAACACAGTTTGTAAGTGTTTAGTTGCAAGATACTCATGAGTGGCTTTGTTAACTTTGTACCTGATAAAGTTGATAAATCTGTGATAACTTTTAAACTTATTATTACTGGACATTATTACTAACTGACATTATTATTAACGGTACTAATTAGTTTACAAAATTTAATATAACCGCATGAATTGTATTTTACATACAACTAAAAATAATGTGTGCTCTAATTTAATCTTTTTTTTATGAAGTATATATTGATGTAAAATGTTTTGAAACTTACTGTTACTGATACTTATTGTTTTGGCGAATGATATCGAAGAAAGTTATTTACTTTTCGATCACCAGAATATGAAACCTCGACATAAAAAAATATCTAATGCCCTATAAGGCTTTTTAAATTCTCATTTAGTGTTTTTCATCTATTATATATTATATCTAGTGTTATCTACAAAAGTTTTAAAAATACGCGATAGAGAACATACTGCACCTTAGGAACGAATAAACTGTGTCTAGACACTCGTTGACTACCCATTCAATGCTAAACAATTACGGCGTCCTCGAGAGCGGCCTTGCCAGGTCAACGCCACGCGGAAACTCACTTTCTTTCTCCGGTAACCCGGTCACTTTCTCACTTATGCACGACCCGGTCATAATACTCTCCTTCGGTTACGCTCGCCCCAAAATCTTTTATGTAATCCGATGCTTTTACTTTCATTATGTATGCTTATGGGTAATTAAGTCGTAATATCATACCTGTTTAGTACTATACGTAAATCAGTGAACACTAATTTGGAATAAGAGATTTAAAAGTCAGATATTTTATGGTTGTGAAATATAATGTTTGTGTTTTATGCGAATTGCATTATTTTTTACTGGTTCAATTTATTGAATTGATTGATTAATTAGGTTGTAGTTTTTTATGTTTGTTACTTCAGAACTCCGTTATTTATGAAACGATTTGGAAAAAAATATTAATGGATGTAGTTCAGATTGGTCCCATAGAAATCTTATCAAAATCTGTTTAGTAGTTTGGCTTTTAAAACAAAATACTTAACTGGAAAATGTTATTTGGATGACAATATTATTTCATCCAATTAGGTAACTGACATTGCGTACTTAACTAATTTTGTGAAGTCGGTTTTTTTAATTGATAATTGCAGTACTATACTTGCAATACTTACATGACATAAATGCGGATGTGGCTCCAAAACCAGTTGACGACAGTCTCATCGCAAAACTATATTTTTTTGCTAGCGGTCATCACCTATTCGCAGAATTAATAGCTCTATTTAACTCTCGCAAAAACATATAAAAGCCTGTTTAGAGTCATGTGATCTTATTAATAAATAAGCAATAATATAAGTTCAAGGCTATATATGCCATAATATATGTTTCCTGGACTATACTACAGCTACTAATTTGAGATGATATATTTAAAAACAAATAAATATTAAGTTTGCGTTTGACCACTAGTACGCCTGATGTTAAGCAATGATGCGGTCTACGATGGAGCACTTTGTATGTACATTTCATGTATTATCACCCCTCCCTTATTAACAAAACAAATCAACTAACGATTGTAAAATTTATTCTTATCGAATTAATTACCACTTGATAGAAACTGGAAACACCTGCTGACATTTGTTCTGTTTATAAAACAAAACAAATTGGTACAATATTAAAGTATAATTTGTGTTCCTAGAGATTTTATATTTCTTTTGTTAGTATGGTGCTACGAAAATGCTACGAATATTGCTACGAGTGAATGCAGTGTAGAGTTTTTATTTGAACGTTACGTTGTTTAAACACGAGTTTTTTTTCTTTATTCTTAGACTAGCTGTCTGCCCCGGCTTCGCACGGATATTATTAGAGTTTTAGTAAGGATCTCTAATTTTTTGAAAATATAATATAGCCTATGTCAACCGGGGACAGTGTAGCTTCCCAGCAGTGAAAAAAATTTTCAAATCGGTTCAGTAGTTTCGGAGCCTATTCAATGCAAACAAACAAACAAACAATCAAATATTTCCTCTTTATAATATTAGTATAGATGATAGTTTGTATTGAAGGCAACGATATTTCTATCCAATAATAAAATGATAAATAAAAAAACTTTTTCTTATAAAACCCTTTCATTTGATACCCATAATATCATGATGGTAGATAAAAAAAAATTGTTTGCCTTCTTGGAGCATCCGCCATATTGAATTTAGTGTCACATCATTATAGTTTTCGTATTCTCGGCAAACCATTTAATTTGATACCCAAAGATTACCCATATCACGGGGATGCATAAACAATAACTGGTCCGCCATCTTTGGGAGTCCGCCATATTGGATTTGGTATGACGTCATTTAACTAACCATGCATTGTCATCAAAACTAAACGTGTACATGCCAAATTTCAGCTCAATCGGTGAAGGATAACTGGTCTAAAATTCAGTTGCATGATTTATCCTACACATAGTAACTAACAGGGTAAGTTATATAAAAGCCTTTAAAAAGTATTGAATCTAGAAAGACATCGTAGCGGCAAAATATAAAGTTTACTTTTAAACGCAAGTATGACGGCAGCAAAAACGTAACACGATATCCGAAGATGGCTTATCACGTATATGTCCCAGCATAATGTTTTTGATATTATTGTTACAATACGAAAACTACGAAATACTTTTTCACGAGCAGAATAAAAGAGTAACACGATATCTTATTATCTTACTTCTTGAAACCTACCTTTTCTAATCACCTCATTTATTTGTGACTTGCCATTAAAATGTGTTTTTTTTTAATAGCCGGTTGTTAAATTCTAATGCATCGTATTGCGTTTGTGTCCCACTCATAATATGGACTGGTTTTTTTTATCACAGAATTCTTCAACATGGAAAATAAACAAATAAAAATAACCGCTAAGAAATTTATATTTAATGTTATTTTATCTTTTGCTAAAAAATTATTAGTATATTCTTCAAATTAATATGGATAGAACTTACTGTTAGCGCATTTATGAGCCACAGGTAGTGAGAGGAACCTGCCAGGCTTCTGTGCTTGGACGAGTGTCGCGAGCGCGGCCAAAAATGCCACCACCAACCACGACTGCATCTGAAAATATAAACATTAACTGGGTTAGTATAAGGTTTTGGAGAAATATTCAGCAACAGCTTCACTGCAGGATGAATTTCAAATAGTGTGGGTGAGGTTGAGGTCAATAATGAGCCTTTTAGCTGCTAAACAAATCTAGAAATATTCAGGAACAGCTTCACTGCAGGATGAATTTCAAATAGTGTGGGTGAGGTTGAGGTCAATAATGAGCCTTTTTGCTACTAAACAAATCTAGAAATATTTATGAACAGTTTCAATGCAGGAAGAATTTTTAACTTTTCAAATAGGGTGGTTGAGCTCGAGTTCATAATGAGCCTTTAGCTAAACTAGTCTCGTGTGTGAGGTCTAATTTACCTCTCATCCACACACCCTTATACCAAGGAGCAATACCTAACTTAGCACATTGCATTGCCATGTAGATCGCGTATGAGGTCCTTTAGACCTCATCCACAAGGGTCCCAGTCCTCCTCCCAGTCCAGAGCTATACATATAATATCTTTCGAAAATATTAAACAATTTAGTTAAAGGGTCAATGAAAGGAAATTTAACATTACAAATTTTTTTAAACTATTTTCGGATTTATATTTTGTATTTTGGCGAAGCAGATTAAAAAAACTAAAAAGAATAGTTATATTGAATCTTCTTCGCCAAAATAATCGAATATCAGTGATTTTTATCTTAAATTTTTTATTGGATTGAGATAGCTGAAGTAGGAAGCAGTCTTGGCGACTGGAGGGAGTGACACAATATGGTCGTAGTTTTGCTTCAAAGGGCAAGAGGTACATCTATTCTTGTAGGTACAGTTTATTATTTAGTCACACTACGATCAAAATAAGCACTTTGGCATTCATAATGTCGTCATCCCATTGATAGCCAACTAATGAGCATGAAGCAATAATATAATTAGCGTTCATTGTATACGTTAACAATTTCATAATATTGAAGTAATATTTTACATTTATTTTATTGATAGTCATTGAGTCGGTGTGTCTCGATGTTTGCTCAATGTCGCGCAGAGCTTTTTTAAGTTATTGCATTGAGAATTGCGTTAGAAAGTTACGTTAATATGAGGTATTTTATGGAAACTTGACCATTGACATTCGGATCAGTTAACATCAAAACAAAGTACTCTCGATATTTGTTTTGTGATTAAATAATGATCTTTTGCTAAGTTTTCTTCTACAATCTAGAAAACGTTTTACAACACATATGCAAGAAAAAACAAAAAATGGAAATTATAAAAATACCGTAAAGTGCTACCGTTGTATGATGCGTTTCATTACCACACGCTCCGTTGTATGATCCGTAATGTTTAACTTTTGAACGATGTATACAGGCTTCGTAAGTGCACTTTTTGAGCAAATGTGTTGTAAAAGTATTTTTTTAATTCAATTTGAAATAATTTATACACCTATTTCTTATTAATTTCTGTCGTTAATTTAGTAGAAACACATCATATTATAAATGCGAAAGTTTGTGAGTATGTGTTAGTAGGTAGTTCATATGTCCCTGTTTACCCATAAAATTATTATGTAAATTAAAGCTAAAATGAACGGTTCCTCTCGTAGAGCTAGTGAAACGGCGGGGCGCTGCTAGTAAAATATATACTGATTCTTACTTATATCTAAGAGTAGAGGAATCGTAATACATTCAGTACAAACAATACCAGTTTGCACTAAACTTGACATCAGTTTATATGGGCAATAAAACTACCTACTAGGACATAACTGCTCGGTAAGTCATTTATTTGAAATCTGATTCTATCATTAGAGAAACGGATGCATTCCGGTTTGAATCCATTTAATTCCTCTTTTTTGTTCACATGTACGGACTTTTGGAGGTATGTTGTTTAAATAAATGTTACAGCAATTAGGTGCGTTATAATCATAAAAGTAATTGTGAACTTTTATGATTATAGAACAAAAAATAAGCTCCAGTATTTGTTTTTATATAAAACTATATGTCGCCCGCGATTTCGTACGCATAGACATTCATATGAACTTTAAATCCCCTTTTGTGCCTCTTTACTCGGCCCTTTCCCAAAATCCTTTCTTAGCGAATATCGGCACCTTCAGCTTCAAGAAGTTTTCGAGATTTCGTGATGAGTTGGTCAGTGAGAGAGTGATATTTCACGTTTCAATATATAATATAGATTATGTAGATATTTTTATTGTTTTAGTTATTTATGATACAAGTGCGGAAAGTTGGTTATTACAAACGAGTAGACGAATGTAAGCCCGAGACGAAGTCGAGGGCTTACCATAGTCACAAGTTTGTAATAACCAATCCGCACGTGTGCCATACAACGTTTTACAACACATTTGCGAGAAAAAAAAAAAATGGAAATTAAAAAAATACCGTAAAGTACACGCACGGTGCTATACAACGGAGCGTGCGGACAAATTCATTACAGCACGCTCCGTTGTATGATGCGTTTCATTACAGCACGCTCCGTTGTATGATCCGTAATGTTTAACTTTCGAAAGATGTATTCAGGCTTCGTAAGTGCACTTTTTGAGCAAATGTGTTGTAAATGTTATTTTTTTTAAATTCGGTTGGTTAACCTATCGGCTCACATATTTTATTTTATTTAATCATTGTATTAAACGTGAACGTACTGCGATCTCCAAGCCGCCTGCCAAGTGTGGGGATTATGGCAACACTCCTCTCTAAGAGGGAAGCATTTGTTTAGCAGTGGAAGTTTACTGGCTGATGATGTGTGTGTGAATCATTGTATTAACTTTATATTGAATTAGAAATAACATTTTACATGAATTTAAAATTTAATAATCTAATGTAATATAATAAGTTAGCATAAGCTGCATATTGTGGTAACCAAATAAATAAATTTATTAATTTATTTTATTATAGAAACTGACGTGGTTTTCACAATAATTATTATATTGTTTATTTATCGCATATTCGCGGTAGATTAATTTATTACAGAATTCTCGCAACTTTATGTAAGAATCTTTTCGGGCTTTCAACAAATGCCCGAAGATATATTACCACAGCCACAAACGTCAATATTTGGGTACCTAAACATAAGCACTTTGTCATATGTAATATAGTTGTCCTGACATGTAAATAATGAACAAGCATCGGGAAGTAAGAATGAAATTGTTACAGCGATAAGGTTCTAAGATGGGTGTAGAATACTTAGCAGGATGATGAGTGGGATGCAATCGATTCTCACGATTGACTCTACGCGAGTACTTGTGTTCGTGGTTTTGTATGTTGAAATCGTGTAGAGACGTAATTAAGCTGGGCCTGGTCGTTAAGTTTTGTGAATTTTGAAATAAAATGCTACTCGTACCGGAGCTACACTCTACATCTAAAAAAGTTCACGTTCTATTGAGCATGGGCTCCCACAAATTTATTTCTTTAAAAAGATTAAAAACTCCTCGATGATAATTTTGGCGGATCATATTATGGCAAACAGATGTACTGATGCCTTATGACTACCTGTTTTAAGCGATTCTGGTTAGGTGATTGCGAAAAGTTGCTTTTCGTCATCAGGTAAAAAACAAGAGCCATAATAATAATAAAACTGATCAGTTTTTGACAAATTTTGTAGAGAAAAGCTGTTAAAATATCCTTGATAAAATGACATTACAAAAAATCTTATTTAGGCCCCAGTTTAGATAAGTATTATTTTTCACAAGTTAAACACATAGCTAAACTAAATAATGAGTCCTTGTTGCAGTAAACAAAAAAAATCACAACGTAATAATTACCAAACAATGCATGTGTACAAGTGAATTCTCACCTTATCTATTAAATAGACTTTATATTAGATAATATTTAAAACATACGTACATAATTAAATAATTTTAACTTTTGGGAACTACACTGTACAGACATATTTTATGCCCTTTCTTTGATCTGTAATAGAATTGAAAATGGAATAGAGGTCAAAAGATATTGCCGGCCGGTACTCTAGCACATCACTGATAGATAAATATGATTTTATACCACACTAGCGACCCGCCCGCACGGGTATAATTTACGTGCGAAGCCGGGGCGGGTCACTAGTTATATATATAAACCTTCCGTGAAAAATTATCTAACTTATGGTGAAAACCGCATCAAAATCAGTTGCGTGGTTTAGGAGGAGTTAGCGGCCATACAGACAGACAGACGCGGATACTATGTAGAGATAGAGATAGAGAAGAGAAGCAGATAAGTATGAAAAAGGATGATTTATTTAAATACACCGTGGAATGTGCAATGTACATGTTATACCCAGATAATATTTGCATTGGTGATGTCAGCCGAACCGGTATACATACAACCGCCGAAAATAAACTGTCCGATTGTTTATAAAGATCGGTGTCGCATTGGTCAAGCGGCGCCGTTGTAGTTATATAAGCACAAGTGTCGCCGACTGTCTGAGTCTCTCAGACTCTGTTAGTCAGACTCAGTCTGACCAACACTGCTGGTTGACAATACTTTGACAGTATCATGCAATATTATATTTACTTTTGACCACATCAGATGCCTATAATTCGACATTTAGTCTTAATATAGTTATTTAGTCTTAACACTTAAAAATATAAAGCACTCTTTTTTAAACATGCCAACCAATTTTTAACGACGTTCATGTTGACGATACCTGCTTATAGCTTTAACTATATTTAGTTATTATTTATTCAATAAATTAAAATTATTTATTTTGTTTAGATTCTTTTGAATCTGAAACGAAGTTTCTCAATATTTTTCTATTTTCATCACTTGATTATGTGTTAATCTAATACGATGACAAAATAAAACAAAAGAAGTACTTAGTTTTAGTTTTCACGTTTTGGCGGGTCAAGCTTAAGAGTCGATACGTCGTCAGCTCAAATCTAAGTTTTGTCCCCGCACGAAACAGTGACAAATCTATGCGATCTGCCTTAGAACTAAATAACATATGCGACAAATGATAAAACTCCGGATTACTTAAGAACTATTTTAATTTTAAATAGAACGAATTTACATTAAATTACATTATAAACCTAAATGACAATTAAAATACGAAATAGCAAAAAATTTATTTTGGGAGACCTCTTTTCGGTGTTCTTTTTCTATTGTGAAAAGGTTTTCCAATAATATTTAAAAAAAAATACATTATTTTTAACTATATCCTCAAGTATGTATTACCAAAATATGAAATTGATACTGTTTGCCATAACCACGCAAATTGATGCAACATAACCCAAGTTGGCGACATATCAACCCTTAAGTACTTGCTATACAGCAAGAAAGTTCAAAATGTTGTTCCGTAGATTATATTCAAATGGCACAATGACGATATAACCACCTGGTTATATTATTCCAAGGGGAATGGCAGCTGCGCATGTCAGTTTCAGGATCATGTAAAATGAATTAGTCAACGCTTTCAAACAACTTGTCGTGCCTTTTTACTATTTTTTGTCATCATAATCCGCATGCAAGAGCTCATTACATATATGGCCAAATCATGTTCTCCGCGAGCAAATATGATTGCTTAGGATAAAGGATTCGACGTCATCATCAGCGGAGAAAAAACTTGAACAAATAGTGTCGTGGCGTTATAATGGTATCCGGAAGCGCGGTGTCGTCAGGCAAAGATCGTGGACAGCATCCATGTACGAGGCAGCCTTGACACGAGAAGCTATTCCTGAGATGACCGTAGTTGCGACCTCATCAATAAAGTAACATGTCTGCGTCATACGTCGTGCGATCTCATGGCTGTTTTTAATTAACTTCCTCAGCCTAATATAGCTTTATTACCCACATAACTTTTTGTTTCGATCAATTGAATTAACATTACAAAAATACTGCATCAGTGACGTGAACTTGAATCAGTGGTTCTGTGGTGCTAGTGATGGCCCAACATGAAGATATATTCGACGAGGCCGTTACCAACTGGACCTGACTAGTGTTGACGATGCATTTACAATAGCCAATAAATAACAGAGCATGGTTCGCATTAGCGCTCGTGTGTTAAACAATGCCTCTCATGCTAGAGTTCAATGGTATTCTTCGCAAATCTGTGTCCCAATCGCAAATTTAGTGCGAGGCTCGGCTACATTGTATCCACGGGATTTCGCAAGGCGCCCGAGGCCGGCCGTCCGTCAGACTCGGTCACGATCCCTGCAGCTTCGTGCACCGAGCTCGGCTGTTCCACCTCGCGCCTTGCCAAACACTGGAGCCTGGCGCCCTCCACTCACCGCGGTAATGAGCTGTTGTCTTCGCGATCTACTTAAACATGATTAATGAACTAGATAAAAGTCACGTGAATGCTTGAGAGAATAATTTTATGTCTACATTATAATTATATTGAAGGTTGCACTAAGCAAGTCCGCACTCTTCACAAAAGTTCAAAACAATTGTGAATCCATGAAATTGTTAAAAGCCGCATTACACGTTTAGATTTCGTGAATTGTATCTGATTAATTCATACACAAGAACTCCGGGCGAAAGCTTGTTAATATTTGTAAAAAGGCAATTGTATATAATCTGTATGCGCGCGGTGTCCCTTAGGCGTGATTATGGTCTCGCTTCTGAATTCTTCATTCGTCAAGTGAAACTTTTTTGGCCTTTGATGTCTACGTAACGTCTGGTGGCCGTCGGGACACGCAAATGTAAATAACGTGGTCATAATTGACATAAGTCAAACATGAAAGTTCGTACAATTGACATAGTATTGTAACCGTACTTAATAATTGACACATAATTTATGTGGGTTGAAAATATGAGCAGTATTTTCAATTTCTGATATCAGAGACGCGACAGAGAGGCGACTGTACTTTGATATTTTTTAAATAACATATTTAGTGACTCCGCGTTTCCTCCTTCGACCCACATACCATTGGGTTTGATTGCAAAGGGCAATAATTTGGGTCGAATCTAAATAAATAAAACAAAATAAAAATTGCCCTTGCGTTGTTTGGTACAAAAGACATCAACGCGCACTCAACTGTTCTACAGTTTTGCCTTTTTGAAAGTAGGTAAAACCAAAAACATTATGTATGCCCAGTATGAAATCATAACATAAAAGATGTATTTTGAGTATAATATTTAGATATTCATCAAAAATTTTGTAATTCTAAAATTCGTATGGAAGTCTGTATACAAATTGTAATACCTAAAAGTTGCATACAAAAGACATCAACGCGTGCTGCCCTGTCTGAACGCAATGTTTGCGCTCTTTGATTCCGCGCTTACAAAGCGTCAAATCCTGGTGTATTATTGTTATTACTACAAATGAGGAAATTACAATACTCATATTCTGCTAATTGAATGCGACAAGATCTCGCGACACGCGAATCTACGCGGGTAAACCGCGGTTCCTGTTTCGTGAGATTATCGTGGAAAAACATAATGATAGTCGTGAATATTTAAAAGCCAGAATGTTGTTTTGCCTATAAAACACGATGTATAGTTAGCCTTGAACCGTTGCGAAACGCGACATTTGTCCAGTAGCACGCGGATCATTGTCCATCACCATGGTTGTGACTACTCCTCTCGATTTATGACTCTCAAGTGCCGTTTAGTCACAGATCTTTAGATCATAGATCCCGTGAGCACGTCAAGTTGTTTGAAAACTCAGCGTGCTGGTTTTATTTTATACCTACTATCATGAGAGCAGTTTAGTGGTAGTTAAACTTCGCACAGCCAACTGCTTTAAAAGAGTTTTGACAGTTTACTTAATTTGGCATGTTTGTATTAACATCTGACGTGCTACTGCCAATACGACGGAGATTAAACTGAATTATGCATATGCAGTGTGCTAGTTGAATTATTGATCGAATTTAATACAGGCCACCGACACGCAAAGTAGATGACCGTGCGGTGTCTATCTTGATAAATTTCTGTGTGTTCATTTAACTATTACGACAAGTATACTTAAGATAAGCCATCGACAGTCTGCTAAGATACTATCGAATAATCGAATATTTTAGCTAGATATTCGAGTTACTCAAGAAGTCCTTCAAATAAGCGAGTGCGAGCTTGTGTGACAATAAGTACGTACTTATTATTGTGTTAGCCCGTGGGAAAGCTTTTTGTTATCGGATATTAAATTGAATGAGAATTTATAATGTTAATGTCTTCAAAGTTATTTGACAAGTTTTTTGTTCTTTGCACGCGATGGGTTCTTGGAAGTGCAAGGATGCGTGTGAATAAACATAGTGAAATCACGGAGGCAGTTTTAACATTTTTAATAACTCGCTTTCTTGTCTGTGTGTTTGTCTGTTCGGTACAAATTTTAAAATGTATTTGATATTAACTTTAGAGACTTGAAAATTCGAATAAAGTTTAGAACTGGATGACAAATGACAAAGCAATATTTACTTTCATAATATTGAATCGTACTATTGACTGCCCCGGTGGCCCAGTGGGTTCGATTCCCACCTAGGACAAACATTAATTTGATGAACATTTGTGTTTTTTATTATTATATAATAGGCTTGCGCTTGGCCGCCAACTCGCCTGATGTTAAGCGATGATGCGGTCTACGATGGAGCACGCTTGCCTAGAAGAAACCGATTCACTTTCGATTGTTCTATATCTGGTTGCTAATATCTATTTATATATGTGTAAAAAAAAGTCTCTTGCAGCCATAGTACAAGCTTTGCTTAGTTTGGGGTCAGATGAAAGTGTGTACGTAAGCGTGCTAAATAATTATTAGACTTAAAAAACTGAAAACACGCTTAATATATGGGACTTGTTAAAACAAACCAAATGAGCCCAAACATAATAGGTTTACTAATTGACATGGATGAGGTTTACTATCCATCTCATCATCAGCAGTGCAAGTACCGTTCTTTATCGATCGTCAGAATCGATACAATGCCATAGAATCGATCATAGCGAGTACTGATCAAATGGCATTTTATCACATAAAAGAGAAATAAATAGAACGGAAATGAGAAGGAAAATCTGTCGCCAGGCATTATGACAGAAACTTAATTGAAAATTCTTATTTATGTCAACGCGTCGAACTTCGCATCCAAATAACTTGGACCTTACTATTTTGGGTTAGGTCTCAAAGTTCTTTGTCCGCAACACAGTTGCTAACTGATTTCAAATTACTGACGTTTCGTTTATATGGGTGCAACTGGCTACAGACAACAAATTTCTTACAAAAATGCCTTGAAGCCGTTATAATTTAAACAAATAAAAAATAATTTCTAGCGCCTTTGAAGTAGGTTAAAATCGACTTCCAAGATTTGTATACATAGTTACGCCGATGAATAGGAGCTAATGCTAATAAAAGCGTGTAAAATTGTCTCGAACAATCTTACACACACACACGGGCAATTACTGAAAAGGGGTAAAACTGGGTAAAACTAGTTAGTACCTACTAATTAGAAATAGAAATCTCTATAGTTATATAAAAGGCGATGTGTGTATGTATGTATGTTCTCTATGGACTCCGAAACAGCTGGACCGATTTCATGAAATTTGCAAGCAATCTTCAGATTAGCCCAGCAAATGATCCTGTGAAGTTTGGTAAATATCGCATCAACAGCACGATCAACAGATTTTGTGGTGTTTTTATATTTTCCCTACAAAAAACAAGAACATGAATTGAAGTCTATACATTGACATATTACATCATAGAAAAAAAAAAAACATCTAAGTAAAAGGAGGTCGCTGTCGCTACCAAGGAGGTTTCTCCAAGGTGGTATATAACGCGGGTGAAACCGCGGGGCGCAGCTGGTTAGAAATATAAAAGTATGTGGGCATGGTCACTCATAACCTGTCTCAACCATTAAATAATTGCTAAAGCGCAAAAAAAACTTGCCTAGTAACGTAACGTAAAAATAAATGTATTGAACCTCGTCTAAAGTCAAGGGTCAAGTCTACGACTGCGCCAAGGACGTTCTGTCAAGTTCACACATTTATTGCCTTCATTGGTATTTACTATTTTTGTACATTCTTGAGCAATATACGCTTCTATTCATGTTAAACTGAAAGTATCTATCTATCAATCAAAAGAGTGATCGAGGAATTCAAGTAGGTATAATAAAATATACGAGCATCAAATAATATATCGTGTGTTGCCATGTGCACTCGTGTAAACGTAAATTATATCATTTCTCATTTTCGGAAAGTTATTCATATCATCGTCAAAGCCTCGATTAAAAGTGCTACTTTTTTTAAAGAAGTTTCTAAACCAATCTAAATATATAGTAAACAACAATGCACTGCAAAGCAAATGGTACTAAAAACATTTTCAATTAATTTTCCCGCTATATCTACCATTATTGACTCCACATGATTAGTGTATCTTGCCAGTGTCAATAAAGATAGTTACGGTTTAATATCCTCACATATGAAATGAAAAGCAGAGTATTTAAATCTGGAGAAAACATCTATGTCACACTAGAAAAATAGCCGCCTTAATATCTAGTGCGAAATAGATTGCTTTCATCCCTTGCTAAACAATCTACTATTTTATCCAAAACATGCCTGCTTATTTCTAGACGAGTAAGTTTTTATTATTATACTATGACGACATAAAATACGTAAACGATATGCTTGTTCATAACTACTGCAATACCGCCTAGGACTTAACTAACGTAATTCTGTTTTTAAAAGATAACAATACACTAAGCTGAAAGCCACATGGTGAAACTTAGACAGTACACACAACTTAGTCACACTATGTAGAAATTTTCAGAAAAGAAGCCGACAGATGCGTAAATATTTGACACAGCATTTTTGCAATTTCTATTATCCGACGTTTCAATGGATGCAGTTTCACCCGGTTCCGGAGAAGCGTAGCAAACGTGAGCAGCATTGTTGATGTTAAAATTGGCAAAGCACGTTACCAACATAAGAATAGGCTATGCAACGAGCCCCATGCATGACTTTTTGAGTGGAAAGTTAGATTTGGTACATATAGATGTTGGAAATTTGGAAATATTCTGTAAAATGTGTGAAAATTATTTACCGATATTTTTAACTACTTTGGCAGTTCAGCTGCGTCTTGATTGGCTGTTGGGTCTCGTGGTTAGTCCAGGGTATGGAGAACATACTAATTCAAATTATTTATTTGTCAGAACATGGTAGGTACACATACATATAAAGTAGCATACATACATACATGGTCGTCTAATATTATAAATACGAAAGCAACCCTAACAAAAGTAAGTAGATAAGTAGTTTTTGCAATAAATTTATTCTGATTCTGATTCCTAAAAGTTATTCTTTTTTGTTATTCCCTCTGTCTATCTGGTTGTATGTTACCTTTTCATGATGAAACGGCTAAACGAATCTTGATGAAATTTGGAAAGAGTAGCGTATATTCTAAGGTCGCGTAAGATAAGATAATTTTATATCGGGAAATGCACTCATACTGACGCCGCGGGTATACAAAGTAGATATTTTTTATGGTATGAGGGATTTGGGCCTGCTATGTCGAATTAGGCTGGGTAGAATTATCAAATTTCTAACCGACTTCAAAAAAGTAAGAGGTTATCAATACGACAGTATATTTTTTTGTATGTTTGTTACGTCATTACTCCGATAATTATATATTGATATTGATGATTCTTTTTTTGTTCGGTAGGTCATACTTCAGAGATGGTCCCGTAGAAATTTGATCATAAATTAATTTAGGGGTTTTAAAAAAAAATTAAAAAACAAAAAATATGTACGCAAATGACGTTTTGGTTTGTGATTCCCTTCAACAAAAGTTTTCATGAGGACTTTTAATCTCTGTTTTAACCATAGGTTTTAACTCTTTTTCAACTTTTTAGTTTAAGTTTAGTTAAGTTTGTATACCTACGTATACCTGGCCTTAAAGTCAGTTTTTTTTTTCTTCAAAATAATCTTTTTTCAATGGACATTCTAAATAAACAATACACAAACGAATTACATTAAAATTGTTTTGAGAAATGCCACATTCCAATCCAACCTGTCTCCACCTAGCTTTGATGAACTATCGCCCCTATACCTGTTTATATAAGAACAGAAATATAATACAGCAAGTGCATACAATAACAGTTTTCATTGTTATTGTTACTACATAATAGGTAAGTATACATAATTATATGCACAATGCACACGAATAGAACATTAATTTGGTAAACTTATGTCGATGACACTAAGAAAGATACGATTATAATGATTTCCTGAATCATAATGTAGCTCTATTATTCGGTAAGAAAGGAAATTCTTATGAATGCCATCGTTGTGGCTGCGGTACAAATCAACGTAGGTAGAAGTTAAGCTCATTGCATACAATGCGTAGTAGTAGCTTCAGTAATTCAATCTGAGTGTCTTCAAGTAGCGAGTGAATCGGTTTCTTCTTGGCAAGTGTGCTTTGCTATTTCTGCGAGAAGACGGTTAATACATCTTTCAATAGTAATAAAAATACTAATTACAATACTTACACCTGCATTTATTCGCCCAGGTTTATTTACCGTATGTTCAAAATTCTCCCGCCGTGTCTAGACTTTACATAGACTAGCCTGTGTTAACTCTAGTAAATGAGGTATAATTTTGAATCTAAACCGAAAGGAACATATTAATTTATATTTATATATTTTTAAGGTGCTTATTTTTACCTAAATAAGTATATATTGTAACTTTTATAAAACCCCGAATAAAAGAGCTGGTAATCTTCAAACAGCTCAACAGATTTTCATGAATAACACACTAAGAAGTAAGAACACTATCCAGTCACCTTTCAAACAAAAAAAAAACAGTTCACCCGTTTGGGAGCTACGATGACACGCAGTTTCACGAGTTAAAATTGTAACACCTCTGTTTTCGCGTCGGGGGTTAATAAAAATCATCCGTGAGTCTCGATAGACATTTAAAACATGTGTTCGAACCGCGAAAGCTTAAAAGTTAGTTTTGAATCTAGTGAAACCTAATAGTGTCGACTTTTTCACTGCCCCTTGTATATCGCGATGCCGATTCGACCGTCCAAAGGACGTTGGACTTAAATGATGCTTGTATAAACGTTACCAGTAGCACATGAAGTTTTTCAATCCTAAATGATTTTTTCTTTGGATTTAAACACATATTTCATTGCCATAAAAATTAACATAATAAAGACATTTTATGAAGTCGTAAAGACCATTAGAAGTCAAAATGTCAAAGGTCCGCTCTATATAAGGTAGTTTATGTCTTCCATAAAATAATGCAAACTTGTATTTTATACTGTAGAAATAAATTAATGGTCTTTGTCGAAAATAAAAATGTATTTACGAAAACGATTAATGAGCTAAGATAACTTAGAATTAATTTATTTTCTGTAGTCCTAAACTGGTTTTAAAAAACTGTTTCAATAATTAATTATATGACTTTGAAATTTTTGTTTTTGATTAGTAAAAAATGTGAATGAGCCAGCTATGCTAAGGCCACATTTTTTCATTGATATGTGGACAATGTGAACGAATCGAAAATTGGATGATTAGTTGTTTATACTTTTTTTTTTAATTATTTTGTGTCCTTACTTTTCATTATGGGTAGTGCCAAGCCATAAATAACCATGGCCTACTTGGAAAAGCCTGAACCGAATTCGGTCCCAAGGGAGCCGATGTCGGGATATAACGGGCTCTGATACCGAATGTCTTTGTGGTGTGAACCCTCAGACAATGTCACAATTGATGGACTGTGCAGCGTGTCCTACAACCTGTACACTAGACGACCTGAATGAAGCCACGGAGAGTGCCGTAAGGGTGGCAAAAATTTAGTCTAAAAATTTAATTTGAAGACTAAATAATAATTTACGAAGCATTGACTTGAAAGAAGAAGGTTATGGGTAGTAGTAGGTAGTGTAAAGTGCCAATAAACTATGAAATAAGTACTATAAATTAAATGCCTGCAACGAACGTTAATTTATCATTTATTTATAGTCTGTTAAAACTGACATTAAGGATATAGTCATGTGACCACAAAGCATACGTACAGGATATGTCAAAATGCCTACCACAACTTATCAACAGCTTACCATAATAAGACCATATACTTTTACAACTTGCTATGACCAGTTCTTTAACTTGCAGCTTGTTATTTGAGACTTTCTAAAAATGCAAGAAGAAATTCCCGAAAAAAACTTTTATATTTATGTGTGCGCTTGCGCAAGCATACGCGTGAGACGAGTATTTCTCAGATACAGCCTATAAATCAAAAACAGGTTTCATTGACATCAAACGACTTATCTTGTTTAACAGATATATTTATGTCACACAAAAATATTTGAAAGTCCACATCTTTCAGTTTGGTCGTTGACCTTCGTTAGTGTTAGTTATGAAATATTTCGATAATATCAATTAGCTATTTACATGTTAATTTTGTTCTCAGACGTATATGGAATCGATCAATCAATATTGCAAGTGATGGGCGCCATTCTTATTATTATTTAAGTCACCGAAAGACTTTAAAAGATTATGTGCATTATAATCATAATAATGTTACTAAAGTGACCCTAATAGCGTTCGTTGTATGACACCGTGATAAGTTATATGTAGGTATGAGCTGGGTTAAGCATATTGCTAGTCAGTAATGATTGTAATGACCTAATGAATCTGCATGAATGTTAAAATAAACAGCACCCACTAGGTCAGTGGAAGCGGCTAAGTGTTGAAACAGCCCCATAGAAAAGGGCTCTCAGTTATAATCTGAGCATCAACGGTCTGTTGCAACCGCAGCTTGACATACATTACAGAACTCGGTGATCCGCACCAGGCACTGTGCGTACAAATTGTAAGGACAACATCGACGTAGCAATTTTTGTGTCAAGTTTGATGACCAATCAAACTCAATGGACGAACTTGCGCAAGTCCGCACGTCAATGCAACTCATAGGTAATATTCTCTATTGTGCTCATAATTCTAATTAAGCTTCACAATAACGGCTCTCAAATTATACTCAAAAAATGCTGCATCACTATTCAAATATCACTGTGCTAGTTTCACAATCACTTCCAGAGATAGGGGTCGGATCCCGGTCATCCCTTCGCATTCCTTATTTAAGTTCACTTACCTTTATTTGATGATTAAAATAAATACGGCGGCGGGAAAAATCACAGAGGCACTGTTGTAATAGCGCGCGGCTGGTTTGGGCGATGTCTTTTATAGTCGTTGTAGCGGGGATGCGTGTGCGCCGCCCGCGGGGGGACGCCGCGAGCGCAAGCTGCGCAGACCAGCTCCTGCAGCTTCACCCATCACATTACTGCTCCACTGCCTCTTCTATCCACACACACTGAATTCGTAAGACTCTTGAAGTTTTGCAACATTTGTCCTGCGAATTTCGTGGATCGGCATGTGATCATTAGCACGGCAAATATTTGCCTCCGCACAATAGAAGTAGGTATGCAAACAAAACGTAATCTCTTGAGTATTACACATTGTGGTCATTAAAGTTGACAAGAGGAGCGTTTTGGTGAATACAGATGATGCGTCGTTGTTTGATCGTGAGCTTCCTTGTTTTGAAGAATGTAGACTTTGCAGACGCGGATATAATTCTGTGAATTCCGTACAGATTCTAGCCACACTTGGATGATTCGGAACAAATTCTTATACCAGACTAGTTATTTTTTGTGTTGACTTTTGGTACTTACCGTTAGTAGTGAGGGAACTGAAAAAGTAGATTTGTGAAAATATATAGTTAGGGAAAAAAACGGCGATGGAAATCATCGTGAGGAACCGGTATGTCCATGAACCACCAAATTTTAAAAACACGATATTCACCAACATGCCCTGGGCTAGCATGGTGGATTAGGGCCCGTCCTCTGTGTTTGAGAGAGAGAGGATGGGATCCACAATGCTGGCCCAGTACCAGTAACTTTATTTTACTCAAAGATGCTTGTAATGTGGTCATTATTTTGACAAACTTCTTAGAGCAAAGTCGACCTTTTCGTGCTACTCGAATAGGCGTCAGCAAAGTTATATGTTGGTGAGTTTTAACCACCAGCAACTTCCTTTAAAAATCTTCTTTTTTTTCTTTCTTTGAATTGTCGAGTTTACTTTCAAAAACTAAAGCATGCAGTTTTATATGAATATCACATTATAAAGTTATATGATTATACGTTACGGGATATTTACCGTAGTAAGATTGTGGAATGAGCTCCCGAAAAAAAGAGGGAAGATCGTTTTGTCTGCACCTAACTTTTTAACAGTTAGACCAACCATCCGCATTCTTCAGTCTTTCCGTGAACATGGTGCATGTAATTGCGCCGAAATATCGGGAGCTCACTCCACAACCTTACCACGGTAAATATCCCGTAAATAATCATATAACTTTAGTGAACAACCGTGATAGTTTAAAATAGTGTTTTGTCATATTATAGTTTAAGCTAAATTAATTAATAATGCATGTCCTTTCGGAAAATTCATTATGCGGAGTTATGTGTTAAGTCATAATGTTTTCATCGTAATTTTACAATACGACCTTACATACGGTGAGTCAGTCATTTGAAGACGTGGGTCACGAGACCCGAAATATGCATCTTTTACAAAATCATGGCGCTGCTCGAATTGTGTCAAGATCACTAACGAGTTATGAATGAGGACTCTAAGTCAACTAGACCCACCCCAAACTGGACCCGCGGGACGAAATGGCAAATTCATTAATTTTTAAAAAATTTCTTTACTCGAATGTTCCCACGATGATATTGAAAAAAACAAAAAAACAATTGTATAATTTCATATCTATGTATATATAAGCCGTATAAAAGAAGTCGTGTAAAAAATATCAGGTCAAAAAAAACGCAATGATTTTTTTATGTTTAAAAAAATCAAAGTCTTTGATTCATATTTATTTATAATTATTGAATAGTCTAGTCATCTAGTGTCACAGCTTCTTAGCAACAGCAATAGTTCTTTTATACTCGATCTAAGTTTTTCTAAGCTCTGACAATTGCAGCAGATTGTAAAAAGCTGAGTACCGTAAATTATGACCACATAATTATGCTAGATTTTTGAAAAAAAATATTAGCAGGCCGATATATAACGGATAAATCATCATCATCATCATCAGCCTGTAAACGTCCACTGCAGAACAAAGGCCTCCCTCGTAGAGAGGGGTGTTGCCATAATCCCCACGCTTGGCAGGCGGCTTGGGGATCGCAGTACGTTCACCGTGTACTAATAGGACGCTGCTGCCCATCCTCCGGTGGTTCTGGTCGGATAAATATTATCATTTAACTTTTTACAATGATAATGCAGCAGTTAAAGCATAAAAACCTACGACTGTATACAGTGGCGTAGCTATCGGAGGGCTAGGTAGTGCAGTACACCGGGGCCCTCAAGCTGGGGGCCCTCGGATCCTGACCAGTAAACCTCAAACAGAACTTGCGAAAATTTCTCCCACCTTCAGAATATAAATATTACACATACTTGTACTTAATACAAGTGAGTAGCTTTGCACCTTTAAAGTATTTATATACATTTATATTTATACTTGATAAAACCTAACCAGTTCAGATAGGGCCTTAATTTTTTTTTGCCTTTGGTTACGTAGCTACGCCACTGACTTAATCTATGTATCACTAAAAAGGTACGTATAGTTTTTAAATGCGTACGCGTTTTGTATGTAAGGTACTCACAGGCTACGGTCTAGTCTTGCCTAATGGCAAACCAACACATGGCTCTATATGCATGGCAGTACGATACATACATCGGTCAAAAACTACATTATACCTTGTATTGTACAATACCGTCTTATTTTATTAGTGCGCTGCAGAATAACCTAACAAACTTGCCATCAATTTAACCTCTACATTATCGTATTATTACACCGTGAGTTTTATTGAATTACTAGCTGACCCGACAGATGTTGTCCTGTTTTCGAACTGTAAAAGGCGCGAAGTTAAAATCGCCGTTAAGTTTTCTGAAATTTTCCAATTTTCTGGGCAATTTTCTTCATTTTTCTTTTCGCACGAACCTTCTACAATGTCTTAGAAAGCTTTAAAAAAAAACGAATGAAATCGGTAAAGTCGTTCTCAAGTTATGGCGTGACCATGGTAAATAGGGATTCATTTATATATATATAGATGTTAATATGACTCGTCCAAAGATTTTTCATACTATACTACCACTCGTCATACCGCCGGAGTAATTTTAATGTCCAAAAAGTTTTCCTTGTTATCTCTTTACTGCAAAGAATAGTAAAGTTCAAAGCAGACTTTTCATACGAAAAACTTTTAAGTGAAACTAAAATTATCTTGTCGTAGGCAATAAACAGTTCGTTAACATTTCGGTGCCCAGCTCCATTAGCTCTGAAGGTTTCCGTAATGATTCGAGTTCTTTGTAACTACAATAGGCATGCATTTGCAAGGAAGTGATTGTAAGTTCAGGGAGGTTCAAATGATGCACTGTTATTTTCGGTTTTGGTAGTTTTGTAACAATAATCTTCTTATATATAAAAGACGATATATGTTCCTTATGAGCTCCAAAACGGCTAGACCGATTTTGAAGGGACTTTCACTGGCAGATAGCTGATGATATAAGGAGTAATCCACGCGGGTGAAATCGTGGGGAGCAGTAATTTAATAAAAGTGCAAGTATTGTTAAAAACGTGGATATCATAGTGAATCTGACAGTGATCTAACAATGTGTAAATATTAAAGAGTTTTCAGAATTGTTTAGTAAAAACTATATATTCGTTGGCCGCATAACTCGGATATCGTCCGTGACGCTCTGCACCCCTGGGAATTACGACAAATGGAACAGGGGGCGGTGGCCCACTCCCTAGGCGATCCCCTATGTTGACTGTCCCGGGGGACAGAAGATGATATCCTAGTTATGCGTCTGGCTCTCAGATCAGACCAATGACGATATACGAACGAATCCGGCCTAAATCAGGCTTGATACGTTCAGTCGAGCTCACCCTGCAAACGGCCATGCCACGCTTTCTTATGCCTGTGGACTACTATTAGTCAGTTCATTGCTGTCGCTGCAAGTTTCTTATGATGTATGAAAATTGTGTAAATGTGCCGTAATTACAGTTTTTGCATTAAGCGGTTAACCACTTGATCACGCATGTAGTCATAATTCTAGTGACTACTACTTGTCAAAACTTTACCTGAAGTGCTGCTCGACGCGGATGTCATGGTAGAGTGAGAAGGTAAGTAAAATTTTACAGCACTAAATGACTCATTATAAATCATTGTTATTCTAGGTCAGCAACTAATGATACTAGTATGGCTGTATAGGTTTGGGTATGGGGAGCTCCGTGCAAGCGCCCTTATATTTCTCGTAGCGCCGTAGATGGTCGTAGCTACCACCCTATCCGTAGTAGGAATCGTAGCGAGCTACATCCAGGAACACAACTAAAAAATTCTTTAGCCCTGTCCATTCAAATGTTGCCTGGAATAAATCGGTTTAAGCGATAAGGCCACCCATTATACTGTCGTATATTTATTTTTGATGTTAGTTTAAGTTTTACTTGTATTTTCGGTGTGTAATAAGGATATAAATTGTATTGTATTGTAAAAAACGACTTCGCGGAAAGTGATTGAAATTCCATAAACGAGATTCATCCCCTAATTTTCTACCCTTAGAGGTGGATATTTTTTTTTTTAATTTAAAAAGGATTATCCTCGTGATTTATCCTATACATATACCATAGCATATATAGTTATATCTCGAGAGTAGTCTCTTTTCATAAGGAGTGTTTTTTTCATACTCACAAAAAACAATCGAATTTGTTAATAATCACCTTTTTTGAAGTCGCTTAAAAAGTATGAAAATGACCCGATTCCCGGGACACCGTTAATCAAGATACTAGTTAGATATCTGCTGAGGTATATAAGTCCATTAGGATTTATTAGTCGTTGATATAGTCCGATAGTTACAAGATGACGTATAGTGGTACCGATCATCGCTCGTTACTGTCGTCAAGCACTTGCGGATCTCCGGCTTCCAAGTCATGTGATCTATAGCACGGATGAACCAACGTATTTTATAATTATATTCATTAGTTTTTTTTATGTTCGGTAGTCATAATAACAAACTGAATATAGGCGTCATATCAGATTCTTTGGTACATATTTTAGATTATTTTTATCACATGTATTAACAGCATTTTGTAAAACGTTATTTTGCCGCTCTATCTTATGACAGTCTCATAAGGGAGGGACCTCTTTACGATATGATCATAAGAATATTGGCTGCCAAGCCCATGCCTAAAAATTCGTAGTAAACAAGAGTTGCGTGTTTGTCGCTGACTGTACATAATGTACATACGCGCCGTTCGTTCGTAGTAACCTCTATGTTTATTGTTTATTTCACTAACCTAGATATCTCAGCATAGGATATATGTATAGGAGATAGCTTATGACACCATCGCAGAATAGTATGTCTAATGTGTCTTAACGGCCAGTTATCCGAGTCGCGTAGGCAACAAAACGCTCCCTCAGCCCCCGCCAAGTTATAGCGACGATGTATTTTTCCACCCAAGAGTCAGGACGCCCGCGGGGGGAGTGCAACGACAAAAAGGAACATAGGTCCGACCTCGATAACGCCTGGCGCGGTACTGAACGCGGTGCGCGCAAATTCTCGCGACCTTTTTACGCTTTTAATTTCACTAAAAAACTAAACTATTCACTATCCAAATTCTATCCAAATAAAAAAAAATTGAATAAAATTGCCTTTTAGTACAAGCAATTTCCAGGTTGTTACGAGCTTTCATTAGAGCATAAAACGAAAAAAATAAACTGAATCGACTTTGTTTCAGATTTATTTTTGATCGAGGAAAGTTTATTCTATCGTGTTTTGAATCAAATCATAAACTCAAACACAGATGTATCTGTGACATGTTTTTTTTTCCAGCTAAAATATTGTAATTTAACTGAATAAAATTGATTTAAAACCGTCAAATTTGCTATAAGAGGCCGTTAAAGTTACTAAGTAGGAAATTGAAAAAAATCTCATGGATTCTTTCGCAACAAATCGGAGTGTTAATTCGATCACATGAAGTTTTAATTACACCTACGATAACACAAGGTACGACAGTAAAACTAGAATTCGTTGCATAAAATGTTTTGCAAGTACTTCAAGATTGTTGGAAACAACATGGATTTATTTTTACTCGTCTTTGAAAATATGCTTTCTGTTTTGCGTTATTATTCTTAAAGATAGCGTCTATTTGCTGTGGCAATACGGACGAAGCAAGAATAGACAAAAATAATACGTACAAGGATCATTGGTTTGTGGTTGGCACAGACTAGGTAAAGCTACTACGTTATGGTTGGTAATAAGCCGAAATTGTACTCAACATTATGAACATTTTTAATAAGGGAGCAACCCTGAAATCGTTTTTTCAAAGAATAATGACATACGCGCTCAACGAAATGTATAGAATTTTTTTTCCGATTTGCTGGGCACAAAAGCAAAAGTTTGTTTATAATGACGAGTACAATGATCTCCTTTCGACTTATATCAACGTTCCGTATAGTATAGCCTATCCTATACGCATGGATGGATGGTTTCATAAATATTTTTGTTTTGAGTAACGGAACCCAGAGTCCTACCACAATTTCTAAGGTCATTATTGTTTCAGTCTTTGCTCTTCCCTCGCTCTGTCTACAGTAGAGAAAACGACAAAATTCATTAAAGTGTTCTTGAGAAGCTGAGGTAGAAATTACAGCCGATGATAATTTAGACATTTTGTTGGAGCGTGGGATTTTTTGCTTCTAAACACTATTTACCAATGTTTTTAGAGCGTATGTAGGTAAAAACACACGATTGTCTAGTTAGTAGTACCTGCATGTGCTCTGACATGATGCATCTCGTTGCTGCACATCCAAAAACGACGTAGAGGTGAATACCATTGCGTAATGCGCGCTGCTAAGGAAAATTCTGTTCATCACATGACCTGTTACTGTTACCCATTTAATAAATACTTACCTCCCCTGCCTTAATAGGATAATATATTAGCTTTGATCATATATAGTTTGGATTTGCCTTAAACTCGAGCCAGTACCGAAAACACCGAGTACAGTATTTGTGTGTAGCTCTAAGTGTGTGTGGATTTTTGTTGCAAATAAAATATTGTCTTGTCTTGTTTTGAAAAAGTCTGCCAAAAACTGAAGGGGATGAGGTAAACACGTATTGCACACACTGACATATTCTTACTAGTTTTACAAACGCACACTTCAATAGCACACAACTGCGAACGAGATTATCAAATGGACGACCAAGGTGGGGGAAGTGCTAAAGGGGAAACTGTAGGTATAAATAACTGTTTTCTGAGTATAATAGGAACTAGATTTTTAAAAAATATCGAAAAATTTATTTAATATCATAATTCGATTCCCGTAGAGTAAGTAGATACTCATAGAATTAATTTTGGGTAGATTATGCTTATTAAAAAGCTCTCGTTTCTTTAAATGTTAACAAAAATCAGACTTGACTATCAACGTCCGTGCCATATAGTAGGTAAACATTTATCCACGTTCATCATTCATGGTGCTAAATGCATCTGGTAAAGTGAGTACAATTAAACGATCGGATCAACATCTCCATGTACTTATTTATACCAAACAATTGCCAAACGCTATTGTGTTAAATGCATTTAAAAAATAGCGCGTCGTGAGAAGCCCATTGTTTGCCATCGCGAAAATGCACCGTGAATAAGCTACTAGAAACAATAAGTCATGCCAAATCCACGGCGGAATATTAAAGAGCTAAACGACTTTATAGGTCGTACACACATACAATACAATCAAGTAGCGGTTAAATAGCAATTAGTTTTGCATTGTGGTCGGATCTGGCTCTATAGGGTTATTTTTTCCCGACGACGCAAAGCAAAAGCTAGTGTGTTGTGTACTTGCATGTATGTTTGTTTATTCAACCTACAGCCTAAAGGCCTCAACCGATTCGTTAAATGAGGTGTAGATAGCTTTCTCGAAGTTCAGAGTACCTAGTGCGAGTTTTCCCAATTGCATTTACCTACTCGATCGCGTTAACGTTAACGCGACCGCAAATAACGGCAAGAGAAAATAACGGCTTAAAATTTTGGAAAAACTCAATATTACAACTTTATACCTCTAATTTACAAACGTAGATTTTGTAAAACTCCCGCAGGGAAAGTTTTAGAGTGGCTTTCGTTAAATTACTGACATAAAATAAACAATTTGAATGTTATGGTTTACTTGTTTCATATTCGTCTTGACAATTACGGCTTTATTTTTTCGTTTTATCTCCGTAAATCAAAAGTAGGTAAATCCAAATACCTAAAATTGTACGATGCAATTTGACTTTTAAGCGCGTACCGGCACCGGGTTTCCCAAAGACCTCAGGCGCTCTATACTTTAAAAGAATACGATTTATTGATGCTAACACTAGGTGGGCTACCACAATCTCAAAAACATTCTTATACACCTTACATACGAGAGAGCGAAACAAAGCTCAATGTAAGATTATTATAAGAATGTTTTTTAGGTTGTGTTAGGCCCCCTGTCATCATAATGATAAGCTTTTAACCGGGTCCACATTCAGTTCACTTGCTTGTGACGATTACTTTAGCCTTCGCTATCACATGATGTCGAACCTAACATTTGAATAACTAAATACGATATTTGACTTGACGATCGGATCGTAAGTAACAATTATTTAGTAAATTTGTGGTAGAGACCCTGAAGATGTGTTTATTTAGATTATTATGTGTACACCGTAACTAAGGCGTGGGTATATTTTAACTACAGTGTTAACTATTAGACTCTACCTTTGATAATATATAGGTTGGAACTGCCTTAAACTAGAGCTAGTACCGAATAAAGTCTGCCAAAAACTATCGACACAGGGGCGAGGTAAACACGCACACAATAATGAGCGGCACACAACTGCAAACGATTTGTAAAGGGAAATTGTATAGAGGTATAACGCTTCCATTTTTTCTTTTTTCAGAGGGCTCTACTTTATATTTATAAAAATGAATCCCTATTAACCTTGGTCACGCCACAACTTGATAACGACTTTACCAATTTAAATTTTTTCAAATTTTTCTTATACTTTGTCGGTTTACTGAAAGAAAAATTAAGAAAATTGCGTAGTAAATCCAAAAATTTCAGAAAACTTAACGACGATGGTTTGCGCGTTTGATGAATGTGAATTTACCAGACAGCAGTTTTATTTATATTTTTAGATATTCATAGCTAAGGCTGGGCAGCGTGTCGGGTCAGCTGGTCATCAATAATTCTAAGATCCCAAATTGATGCTGACTTGTAAGTGCGTAAATTAAAGCCGAAGATAATTGGTCTGAGTAGTTGTGGCGTGACTTGGGAGAGGCCATGTCCAGCACTGGACGAATGTAATGATGATGACGAGGTAACTTCTGAGAACTTTAATTGAATTTAACAGTTTACGTTAAAAGCCGTATTACAAGATGCGTCGTTCAATTACTAACCGACTTCAAAAAGGAGGGTTCTACATTCGTTTTTATTTATTAAATATTTATTACCTCTGAACTCCGTCATTTATAAACCGATTTAGATAATTGTATTTTTATTTGAAAGGACATAAGTACATTAAGATTGGTCTCATAGAAAATTCATCAAAATCATCAAATGGTTTCAAATCAAAATAACTAGAAAATTTGAGACATAATATTTTCATCCAAGTAAACAAAGTTATTTGGTTTACTAATTTTGAAGTCAGTTTTTTAAACTGATGATCCGGTTCTGGTGTTAAAAAGATGGTGTAAATCAGTCGGTAGTTTAACGAAATCCACTCTCAAACTTACCCATCGAGGGTTTTACGAAAAACTACTTTTGTGAATTTGAGGGGGTAATAAGTTAATTTATGTTAAGTTTTTCCAAAATTTTAAGCCGTTATTTTCAATAAAAATATATAATATCTATAATTATCACAGAAATTAAATTTTCTTCCATCTTCCTATTTGATATAATCAGAACGAGAAAAATCCAGTTTTAGTTGGTATTTCGTAAAAAAAATATGAGAGGGCTCTACAGATTTTAATACAGGTTAATTAGATAAGTATTATTTCTAGGCCAGGCATCCGCTGTCACTAGTGACGACTAAAAGAAGAAGAGTCAAATGTTATTCATAAGTTTTTGGTCACCAATACCTGGCACTTACAAGGCAACTCTTGTCAACTACGATATTTCAGTCATTGGCTTGGCAGGCAGTACCGTGTGGATCCAGAACTGTAAAGTGGCAAATTATTTCTTCGTATCATACCACACTATTCTGATTGCATCTCAGTGAATCACCTAACACCCTAAACAGTAGGTTTCTCTAATATTACGATTATTAAAGTTGCTGCGGTTGAGAGTCACGACTTGGACCGGAACCCCTCGGCTCAATCACGTGAACAAACCAAAGGTTTGAAGTATTCTTTCTATTAAATACCAGGGCCGATGCATTGCGAAACTGTAAAGGAAACAGCGTTTAACTATACTTGATAGAATGTCCGCTGCATTGCGACGCTGTGATCAGCGCGCGGTTTGAATGCCAACCTTTCAACCGAGGAAAAATCACCCTTGGTGTTTCATATGCGCACCGCATCATGCGAGCAGCATACATTGCCTCGTACCTACAGCCGATGTATTGACAACAGAACAAATATATCGAGTTATTTAATCAATCACGCATACCTATTATACTATCAGTGAGATGTGAAGGAACGATATAAATGAAAAATACGCCGACTTGAAAACGATGGTCGTCGATAAATAAATACCCGCAGAGAATGACACGTTGAGAAATAAAATTATAAAATCACCATCATAGCTATTAATAACTATAAAAATGCAACTATTAAAATTGTGCGATTAAAACACAAAGTTTAAGGGCAACAAATTGTGCGATGAAGTTTTACGACACGCATTTTCGAAACCTACTTCAGCTTGCAACTATACAATGGAAATTTTCGAGTAACCAGGCGACAACGTCATATAGTACAGTTATTGAACAATTAGAAATATTTAGGAGCAAGTGAAAACCGGCTATTAGTTACTGATGTTTGAACCGAGACGAGAACAAAAACCTAGATTCATCTCACATAAACAGACTTGCGTATTATAAATGCTTACCCAAGTTTTGATGAAGTAGACTCATCTACTTCTACTATTATAAATACGAAAGTAAGTCTCCTAGTCGTTCTGTCTGTTACATTTCCACTACTACACAGCAGAACCAATCTTGATCAAATTTGGCAAAGAACGTAGAAATCAGACATGAAATACTTTGGAATACTTTTTATCCCGAAAAATTGCGAACAGCTGAGCGCAAAAACAAACAAGTCTGGCGCATTTTTGCAATAGGTATAATTTATCGCGCCAATCCCATCCTACACTAAACTCAGCGTGAGGGTCTCAGCTCCATTATCTCACAGAGATTATAGAAAATAACGAACAAACATCGGACGACACTGGAGGTCTAATTGGCAGCCCACGACCCACGGCGCGATTGTTTTGGCTGACGCCTGACGAACTGATGCGGTAATGATCATTGTGACCTTAGCCTCCTTGGGCTGTAAAAAGGCCTAGAAGAATCGCCAAGAAGACAATAATTCTTTATCATACAATGATGGCTCTGATGACTCCGAGAACAATTTGTGGTTAAGCTATACGCTGTGCCTACTGGGCTTTGTAGGGACAACACGATTATGATTAACCTGTATATGATAAATCTAAAAGTAGGTATCTGATACCCGATTGCGAGCCATATCAACCTGCATACCAACTCGATGGCAAAATTTAAACCCATAAAAAAGTACATTATACAGTTAAACAAGTGACAACCTCGAAAAACTGAACGTCACAGGTAAAGTCGACGGCAAACAATCTTGAGGCCACATCAATAAGGTTCGTTAGTTGGTCAGATCAGAATCGAACCACCTCAGAACACCTCAGTGTATGATGCGATGTCAGACGCCGAGAACATGGCCTTCAAGCGGCCTAAAAACTCTGACACCAAGGCTAGCCACTCCGCCTTTACGAACTTGTTATAGGAATATGGCGCAAAATTATCAAAGAAAGACTTCTGTAAGGGGGAGGCCACAACTCTCAGATATGAGAACCACGACGTCCACGACTAAAGACAGAAATCGGAGGTTTTAAGGAGCTATTAGCAAGTTGGAAGTAAATCATAAAAAGAAAGTACCTACATACCTAACAACCAAAGTAAAAGCTATGACACAGATTATTCCTTTTTCTATGGTAATAACTCATTTAAGAATCGGCAACATTTATATTGAAAGCCTGTGTCCCAGCAGTGGGAACATGATGGGCTGGTAATGCTGATAATGATGGTGTATATAACTACTTACTCATATAACTTTTTTTAAACTGGTAGACTAAACTTTCAGTATTTTTCGACTCAGCCGGAAAAATAGCGCGCTCCACTGAATTTGAAATATCGCCCAATCATTATAACGCCTCATTAAAATCATAAGGTCAAAAGAGTAATGGATTATGCCCAATACACAGTTAAAATTAATCTGGATGCATAAGAATCAGGGGCTAATTATACCGGTGTTAGATTGTAAGGCCGTTCTAGTTTGAAGCACTTGGTAATGCAAATGAGATGAAGTCTCAAGACGCGCACGGTGTAACCCTGGCTCTAGTGATCGGTGTAGTGTTGCTTTGAGGTGATGTTTTCTACGGACAGTATAAATAAGCTGTCAGTCTAATAGCACTGTCTATAATAATGTTAGTAGACTGACGAACCACCATAATAAAACCAGCTAACCACCTTACGGCTACCTCTTTTAAGCTGATCTGATGATCGAACAAACAGAAGAAACTCTTCAATAATAACCAGTAAAAAGAGTTTTTAGTTTTTTAAACCATAATAATTTATAATAAAATGAAGAAAGTAAACAAGCCTGTGGTAAGTAAAAAAAAAGGTGTCTGTGGACAACTGCAACACCAGAAGCGTTGCCGTTGTGGCCTACTCTTCAGGGTGAGGATTTTGTTGACATGTAGCTGCAAAATTGTAGACTCAATACTTTTCAAAGGCACTTTTTGTTGTTTCTTTGAAATTTTGAATAATTTATACTGGCGTAGACGACTGACTCTCGATGTAAAAATCTTCATGAGTCAGGAAGCGAGTAAAACGATAAACCTATACAGAGATTTCAAATAAAAATGCTACTAACGATTCTGGTAGGCCAGCAGTTACGAGAGTTACGAGTTAGACTTTCAAGAGTCATGGTCACTCTACATCGGATGCGCCTGCGCATATCACGCTGATGCTATTTATTGCTAAGTGCAGGGTATTAAATTATAATGCGTTTTGGAGTACGAAGTTTACGAGACAAGGTGATTGTGGTCATTGGGTTCAGTCAAAATATATATCATTATTGAACTTTTGACCCATTTTTTGTAAATGCATTAGGAGCGAAACTATTGAAGTTAATTAACTGAAAAAAAATCTTCAATCAGATAAGTTCTCAGGCTGTCTCGTCTCACTACTGGGCAAAGGCCGGACAATAAGCTTGAGTCCTAGTGTTTAGTTTATTATAAATAACTGGCTTAGTGAAGGATATAATTAAATACATTACAAATAATAAGGTTTTTTATAGGCTGATAAATTTCTGAAACATTAGAGTTTTAAGTATTGATGGAGATAGAGACGGATGCGCTGACTCTTTCCCGCAAAGCACGTTTTAGTATAGCTTTTGTATGGCGCGCGCACGACATGACGTCATAACGTGCTACAGTGCGCTCTATCCAGCATGAAATTAAAAAACGTATACCTTATTTTTTTCTGAACATATTTTAATTTTGTTTTCGTTGGTGGGCTCTATTTATGATCAGCTCTTTTAAGAAGTAATAAAAAATAGGTCACAGGCCTATGGGGGGTAGGAGATGCGAAGATCTTTACACCACCTCGATTGAGGTCGACAGGGGGTTGTAAGTCATCTGTAGGCAGGCTCCCATTGACTGACGATCTTTGAAATCAGAATAAACATAACCAACTCTAAATAAAAACCATTATAATTCAGGCCGTATTGGGTGCAAGCCTATTTGTAGTCCATACGATGAGATTGACGTCTATCTCAGTACGCCTAATCATTCACCGATATGTACAAGATCTTCAAATATCCTGTGTTATGAGCTGATTCACTCGAATTGATTGATCGAGGGCCATTATTTTAAAAACATAATCATTTTACGAGAAATGTTTCAGGATCTCTGTCGACTGTTTGATATTCTTTAGTGACGGCTGCCCTTGTCCGAGGTCGATCAAGTCATGAACGGCAAAACAATTTGTTTTTACTGGGCCAAAGCTTCCTAGAGACGCCAAATGCCACGGACACTTTCCTTGGATGTCAGTTTGCTCTGGTAATGTTTGATTACATCATTTTGTGATCGTGAATCACTGAAGCGAGTCTTAGCGAAAACTGACATTGATTTCATATATGGACTTCTGAGCGTGTCGTTCTTGCGATTGGAAGAGTATGAATGGAGCTTCTAATTTATTAACATGTTCTTTAAGTGTTTTTTTTGTTTTGATTTCAAATATTTCTCTGTAAATGTAAATCCCGCGTATTTGAGTCAGTCATCACCATCAATGCCATTGTTTCCGAATTTTGGGGGTCCAAAATATCACTCTGCGTTATGGGATGATGACAACTCAGCTTGGATCATTCTTACACTTATCCGTTCGTTTATTTGCTCTGACAGATGAAATAACATTGTTAAAAGCTAAATAAAAAAAACTTTTAATATTTTACAGAAGTATACAGGGTACCTGCTACAGTCATACGTTAAAAAACCTAGGGAAAGTGATCAGAATTCGTGGTATCTTTTAGCTTTTTGCTATGTTATTGCAGCTGTCAGAGCAAATACATACTTGGACCGAGTTTAGCTATATTTTAAATGATGGAGCAATTGAAGTGCATAGGTATTATATAAAAAGATAATGCTATGTTTTAATACAAATTTTATTACAAAAAAGTTAGTGAATAACAAAATTCATAAAATTGAATTAAATTTATAATTGCAAATGCATTAACGCTTACACTAAAAATAATCAGGTTAATCTTACCGAAAACAACACAAAGTTAACTTCATAAGCAGTACCTGACTGCCTGCACTATTTTCTCAAAATATTTCATCGATATTTTTTATTTCCTAGATTCCGGTGGTGGGTTGGCCGGGTTCACTTTACAAGTGATCTTGTATGATTCGATCATTTTCACAGAATCGCGGACCAATATCGTCGATCTAATCGTGAACGTATGCGAGAAACATAAGGCGGAATCGCACAAAGCCGTGTGGAAACTCAGATACAACCGATAGTGAGTCTTATCCGTGCGCGTTTTGAGCTTCATTTCGACTCTTCCAGGCAGCTTCGATCCTTTACGATTACAGCCTATGAAATCGAAATCATCATCTGTCACATCTCTGCCATTATCATCTCTAATGCATACATTCCAATTCTGAGGCGCTCCAGGAGTAAATTTCACATTCTTCGTCTTCGCGTCCAAATTCACATTAAAATAGATGATAAGATTTCCACATTTCCTATTCACGAACAAATCATTTTGATAAAGAATTAAGTTTTCCGGCTCTACGAATTTCGGTTCGGGCAACCTCACATTGAATTCCTGGCAAGTGTTTTTGGATGTGTTTATGATTTTGATGCTGTGATTATTAGTGTCTGCTATGTAAAGGTACTTGCCGTCGTTGCTCTGAGACAGTCCAGAAGGTTCGTTGAATTTCACGGGGTCCGTTGATTCGATCATAACTATGTTCATGGTTGTTACTTTTTGCGTGCTGATGTCGACTTTCTTGATCTTGTGGTTGTATGTGTCTGCGATGTAGAGAGCTTTGTTGGTTTCTGAATAGATGACGCCGAGCGGATGTTGGAGCTTTGCTTCGATTCCGATGTCATCTACATCTCCGAAGGCGAACAGATTCTATGAAGAAAAAATATTGAGGTTACAGCTTGCTGAAGATGTTTAAAAATAATACTACATTAAATTACACATTAGCAGTTCGGAAGTGCCACCCGGTAATGGAGAAAGATAAAATACCCATGCGTTAGTCCAGGTACCTTACATTGGCTTTTGTCTTGCTCTCTTATTAGCCGAGAGAGCGAGACAAATTCAATGTATGGTTATTTTAAGAATGTTTTTGAGATTATGGTAACCCGCCACACGGTCTGTAAATCTTTGGACGATATTATTCAAAACTTGAAATATGCATACACTACTTACATTCATTTACAGTGTATTCTGGTTGACTTGACTTGACCACTTGACTGCTCATCTTTTACCCCGCGCAATGAAAAGGTACATAATTTTCAGCATAATCTTTTACAAGCGGGCCAATTCTAGGCGCGAATTGATTGAATGGCTTTTGAGTCTCTAATCACAAGCCGTCATTCGATACCTCCCCGCGACCGACGTGGCTTACTCGTGCAAAAGGGAATTATGACGACACTAGCTGCGCCCTGCGGTTTCACTCGCGTATTGATGATAAATTGTGATGATGATGATGATGATGACAAAAAGTTGCCTATGCGTTAAACCTAGGACATAAGCAATCTCTATTCTAAATTTCGTCCAAATCCGTCCAGTCATTTCAGCGTGAAGGAGTTTCAAACATACACACACACACACACACACACACAAACTTTCGCATTTATAATATAAGTGTGAAGTGTGATAGTGTGAAGTGCAATGAATGTATCTTTGATTTACACACACAAGACGTGGAACTCCAAATAATACACACCAATGGATTCTTATCTCCGCCGCAGAGAGTGGAGACTTGCCCGGACGTGAGAGCCATCTTCCTGATCGACGAGCTCTCGGAGTCAGCTATAAACATCTCCGGACTTGTTCCTGGTTACAATAACAACAAAAAATTTGCAAACCATGTAATAGAAAATGTGTCATAAACACACAATCTAAACATCTAAAAGCTTTTATTTATTATTACTGACTCTGCATCTATTTATTACAGATTTTTCCCGTCTTCTGATTTTGTCTGCGATTAGTTATGCTTTTTTTTTATGCCATAGGTGGGCAACAAGCTAACGGGCCGCCTGGTGGTAAGTGATCACCGTCGCCTATAAACTGTACGATGCCGACCTCTTAAGAATCTATTAACAGTAGTCCTCTAGTTATGTGAAATATGAGCAATGTCTTGATAGCCCGTTGGTCCAGTTGGTAGTGAACCTACCTTCTGAGCTTGGGGGCGTGGGTTCGATTCCCACCTAGGACAAACATTAGTGTTTGTTCTATATATAACTGGGTGTTAATATCTATTTAATTATGTATTTAAAAATATATATGTAAATATATCAGTCTCTGGCAGCCATATCACAAGCTTTGCTTAGTTTGGGGTCAGATGATCGTGTGTGCAAAAATGTCCCGAATATTTATTTTCTTGAGGAAATGAAAGAGTGATATTGTAAGTAGTTGAAATGAAAACTGAAATTTGAACCTCTTTGAACAATTAGCACTAGTGTTTAAACATTTTCAGCACTAGTGCAAAACAGTAGACTTTTATGCACTAGGGAATAAAATTCTGTTTTCGTCCGCTTACACCGGGCATAAAAAAGAAAATGTTACCCATTCTGAGAGTGAGTCCGGAGGGTTGCGCAAACGCAGCCGTATTCGGGTACGAGCTGTTCCGCGCTGCTTCGGCGCCAGAACCCGCGATGCACGCACACGTACCTACAACCATATACATCAGATACCACACTGCATCACTTCACACTAATATTATACCAGAGGGTTGTCACTCCGCAGTTTAGGTACAGTAGTCAAATTCAAAGTTTTATATTTGCCCATTAGCAAGGGCATACAATTACTAAATAAGTGATTGGCAGGGCCGAGGATCGAACCAGGTGCCGTCAGATTTGTAAATTGCACATGCTACCGCTAGGCCACCATTACATCAGAATCGTACCTTCTGTGAATGTTTTGTACTTCCACCAAATAGTAGTGTCGAGGAAGAGAGCCCATATCTGATGCGATCCTGCGCAAGCGATTAGTAGAACACGCCTTTTCCCGTCTTTATTCTTCTTTTCTTTATCTGAAAAAATATATATATATATGTCGGCGCAAGACCAATATAAGCTTCTAAATAATAACGTCGAATTCAACAATGTCCGTTAAAATGAAGAGCAGAAAGGTTAACAAACTGATTGATGTAATTTGTTTACCTTTCTAAGCGTAAAGTTAACTGTGGAAAACTAAAATGTAAAAATATGTTTTGTTCTCTTTCCAGACAGGAAACAATGACACAAGACTATTTAATCTTTAGTTAAATGTAAAGTTATCTAATGCTAAATTCATGTCTTGATTTGTAAACGATAAACATTGTGTTTAAAATCATTAGTTAATGATTACATTAAAAGACAGCTGATTTGATATTCGATTTACAAAACGAAAAACATGGCGCCTTGTTTCGATTATTTAAATGTTTAGCTTAAGTGTTAATAAGAGCTAAGTTCTGTAAATAGTTAAGATTATTTAACAAGTTATAAACTACTGTAAAGTAGGTTATTTGTAGATCTTTAATGAACAGTGTTATGACTACACAACGACATGACGCCATCTTTGTTATAAAATGGCGAGCTGTTGTGGAGCCGGGCTCATTCTGTTTGAGGCATTCATCGAGCACAGTACAAAGTGCAGAAACAGGCAGTCTTGCTTGAAGCGTTATCCGGTGCACTTAGAGTGCTGCTACTATTTTGTTAACTACTATTTATTGCTCAATAAGTGTTATGAAAAGTGTTATTCTGTAATAATTGTGATAAAGTGATGGCGCTGTAGTTTCTTGCCCTTCTTCTATAAGCGTCTAGGGTTTTACGAACGTGGCGGTAAATCAGCATTAGCATAGAGTACCTTCTTAGGGTCTATGCAGAAATAAAAGAACAAAGATTAATTATGACAACTTTCAATGTGTTTCTTTGACCTACCCCGTGAATAAGTCAGTTTGGTACAGCCTAAAAACTACAAAGTTGCTTAGAAGAGAGTAGTTCTGCCAGTTAAGGTTTTATCTCCAATGGTAGAACCCAGTGATGGAAACAGTATCATCAGCACTAATGACGTCACAGCTTCAAAAAACATCCTAGTACCGGGTGTTCTCCGACATCAGAAGTGGGATAGAATCCGATGATCCTTCTGTCTGTTTATTATGTTTCAGATTATCCTAGTAACGCCCACGAGAACAGTGTTAATGCTCGTGGAAGGATTTCAAACCGATTGATGCCTGGTGCGACAAGTTAAGACGTGTCTACACCATGCACAGTGACGAGTGGACCTGCAGCGGACCTGGTGCTGCTATTACAATCTGGTGATGTACCTTCAGAATTCTTTTCGTATAATAATAATGATGACGATGATTCATGACATCATCGAGTGGCTGTAGACACAACAGCAAACTATTGCCCAGCTGCTGAATATGCAAACAATAGCAGAGCATAAAATTGTTCCTATCGATAAGAAATAAAAGCTTGCAGATAACTGCGCATAAGCGAGGGACATTTGCAATGCGTGGAGCATTAACTACAACATCTTCGCTTACTTCTCCATGTACAGTAAACTTCTACCTACCTCCATATACTTTAAACTTGATTCATTTATGATTGTCAAGATGTGAAAAATATCCGCTGATAACTGATAATCGGAATCGGTTATCATTAAAAGATATTCAACAGAAATCATGCTGAGTTTCTTATTTTGAAACAACTGAAACACCGACCACAAATAAGTTATCGGTTAGTGTGCTTATGAATGGATACCTAGCTCAGAGAAACTCGTTTTAATTTTTAGATACTTCGAGACCCTCCGAGACTCTTCGAGACCCTCCGTTACACTCCGAGAACCTCCGAGACACGCCGATACACTTCGAGAACCTCCGAGACACTCCGAGACACATCAAGACACTCCGAGAACCACCCAGATTAATTTTAATTTCATTTCATTTCTACTCACTCAGATACTCCAGCACTCTCCGACAGTACAGTACTAAAATCTTCTAGACACATCGAGACCCCCGAAATACTTTATACACTTCAAGAACATTCTAGAAAATTCCAATACCAAATCTTTATCCACCCCTAAGTACCAGCAGCAAGTTTCTCAAGAATACTAACAACAGACTGATGTGGCTGGTGCAGAGCACGCACCACCTGTCAGAATGGCCGTGTCGGCGCAAGACCAATATAAGCTTCTAAATAATAACGTCGAATTCAACAATGTCCGTTAAAATGAAGAGCAGAAAGGTTAACAAACTGATTGATGTAATTTGTTTACCTTTCTAAGCGTAAAGTTAACTGTGGAAAACTAAAATGTAAAAATATGTTTTGTTCTCTTTCCAGACAGGAAACAATGACACAAGACTATTTAATCTTTAGTTAAATGTAAAGTTATCTAATGCTAAATTCATGTCTTGATTTGTAAACGATAAACATTGTGTTTAAAATCATTAGTTAATGATTACATTAAAAGACAGCTGATTTGATATTCGATTTACAAAACGAAAAACATGGCGCCTTGTTTCGATTATTTAAATGTTTAGCTTAAGTGTTAATAAGAGCTAAGTTCTGTAAATAGTTAAGATTATTTAACAAGTTATAAACTACTGTAAAGTAGGTTATTTGTAGATCTTTAATGAACAGTGTTATGACTACACAACGACATGACGCCATCTTTGTTATAAAATGGCGAGCTGTTGTGGAGCCGGGCTCATTCTGTTTGAGGCATTCATCGAGCACAGTACAAAGTGCAGAAACAGGCAGTCTTGCTTGAAGCGTTATCCGGTGCACTTAGAGTGCTGCTACTATTTTGTTAACTACTATTTATTGCTCAATAAGTGTTATGAAAAGTGTTATTCTGTAATAATTGTGATAAAGTGATGGCGCTGTAGTTTCTTGCCCTTCTTCTATAAGCGTCTAGGGTTTTACGAACGTGGCGGTAAATCAGCATTAGCATAGAGTACCTTCTTAGGGTCTATGCAGAAATAAAAGAACAAAGATTAATTATGACAACTTTCAATGTGTTTCTTTGACCTACCCCGTGAATAAGTCAGTTTGGTACAGCCTAAAAACTACAAAGTTGCTTAGAAGAGAGTAGTTCTGCCAGTTAAGGTTTTATCTCCAATGGTAGAACCCAGTGATGGAAACAGTATCATCAGCACTAATGACGTCACAGCTTCAAAAAACATCCTAGTACCGGGTGTTCTCCGACATATATATATATATATATGTATATACAAGGTTACGCAGAAAGGGTGTACTAAGCCGAAAGGAGGTCATTATACTCATCAATATGAACAACTTTTATACTATAGAGCCGACCCTGAAATAGCGAAAGAAAAATCTGCTGCTCCATACATTTCAATGAAACAGCTGTTTTTTTTTCACCTTCCTCTTTTTCACCACCTTTCGGCGTAATCCTGTATATATACAGTGTTACGCTGAAATAACGATGAGTATAACCATAGATAAACATATAAGCTCTTGTCTTTTTAATTAATTGTATGTTTGGACTCTAAAATTCAATAAGTTTTTCACTGTAGATTCATCTATGTTTGATAACCAACTCTCCTGATAGCAAGCAACGAAAAAAAACAGGATCATTTATAATATGGTCTTGACTCTAATCTAGGTACATAACATGTAGATCAAAGTTTGTAGGTAACAATACAGGGAGTTCCAATAAGTGTTCGGAACGTGCGGTCGAAGGTCTTACCGCTACTATCGTCAATATTCTCTTTATCTTTTTCTTTCTCGGTAGTACCGGGCGGCGGCGGTGGCGGTGGCGGCAGCAACGGACGCACTGACATGTCCATATCAGGAGTCGTGTAGAGGAGAATGTCCCATGGCGACGAAAGCGGTTGGAGGCCCAGGCATTTACCACCTGAAATGATACAATTGTTTTATTTCACTTACGTTTTTTTTCCTTGACCATGGATACAGAGTCCTTCAGTCGTAATAATTAACAAGTTTACATAGTACTATATAACGTCAAACAAGTCATAGTCACAGTCAGGGTCAAGCAAAGAAAGTCACGGTCAAGTTAAACTCTTGTCCCAGTAAACTGGTGGAGGCTTTACAAGAGGCTTCTATGGAGTTTTGGAAACAACACGAAAAGACACGTTTCTCCTTGTTATATCACTTTCCCACACTCGAGCACGTGTACGAGCACTTAATGATCCACCACTAGGGTTGCCAACTATTTACACAATAAGTGACACAACTTGCCGTTCTATACATTTAAAGCTACACATCGGTTGCAGCAAAACAACCGTCGAAATCAATGGTTAAAAAACACTGACGTATCTATCATTTTTGTATAGAAAGTTTTAAAACTTGTATTGACGTTTCTAAAACCAAGTTCATCATCAAGACGTCCACTGCTGAACATAGGCCTCCCCCTTTAACCTCCACACTGAACGACAGCCTGCCTTTTGCATCCACTGGATGCCCGCGACTCTCACAATGTCGTCGGTCCATCTAGTGGGAGGCCTACCTACGCCGCGTCTTCCGGTTCGTGGTCTCCACTCCAGAACCTTTCTTCCCCATCGGTCATCGGTTCCTCGAGCGATGTGGCTTGCCCATTGCCACTTCAACCTGCAAATTTTACCAGCTATGTCGGTGACTCTGGTTCTTTGGCGAATATCTACGTTCCGGATTCTATCGCGCAAAGAAACTCCGAGCATAGCTATCTCCATTACCCGCTGTGTGAATCTGAGTTTTTCCAAAAGACCAACAGTTAAGGACCACGTCTCAGTACCATATGTCATCACTGGAAACACACACTGGTCAAAGACCCTTGTCTTGAGGCATTGTGGTATCTTGGACGAGAAGATGTCACGCATTTTCCCGAACGCTGCCCATCCGAGTTGGATTCTTCGGGCGACCTCTTTGCCTAAGTTGGACTTACCTAACTGAACAATCTGTCCAAGATAGGTGTAATGGTCAACATCTTCGAGAGTATCGTTCCCAACGACTACCGGCACGGGTTCAACATGGACATTGGACATAATTTTTGTCTTGTCCATGTTCATTTTAAGACCCACTTGTTGGGAAAGGCTACTGAGGTCGCTGAGCATCGTATTGAGGTACTCCAGCGACTCTGCCATGATGACTATATCATCGGCAAAACGAAGCTAGTATAACGAAAACCAAGTTATTAATGCAATAATTATACAACTATTTCTTGTATTAATTGATCATTGGTAAATGCAGTAACAATACTAAAATATGAGGTTATACAAACAACTGGTTCGATCCGTACCTACTACGGCCAGTGCGAAAAATAACGAAAAAAAATAGCGTCCTTAACGGTTTGAACATAGCCCAGGGGCCTTACGGCCAACGGCTTACTCGGTATCAAACTAACGTTAAATCCGCTCAGTTGGAAAATCACGCGAACGTGAACCTTAACGCGCTCAGATACGGTTTGCGGTCGCGTGATTTTCCAACTGAGCTGAGTTAACGTTTGTTTGATATCGAGTTAGCCGTTGGCCGTACGGCCCCAGGAGTCGCCGATAGTCCGCGGGTGTACACATCTCAATGTACACGTCACTGTATTTTCGCGGACTCGCTGATTCTTCCTCGTCCTCACCCTTATTAGTGGTCTAAGAGCCAGTCATTCAAATTCTTGTCTACAGCTGACTGGCTCTTCAATCATTGGTTTACAAATGCACTTGATTTTGTTCCTAAGCATACCTAAATCGCCATGCTCCAGCTGGTCGCCGGTCCCCGCCAGTACCTCGACGGTGCCTTCGTCGACGTGTATGGCTCGTATGGCGTGGTTATTGGTGTCACAGACTGCGATCACGCTACTCGACAGCCAGCAGAGCCCTTGAGGACTGTTGAACCGCGCTTCCGATAACTCTGCCAATATAAAACAATAGGCTACTAGACTGGTGTTTCATTATTACATACTAGCGACCCGCCCCGGCTTCGCACGGGTGTAAATTTTATTATGTAATATATAAACTTTCCGTGAAAAATTTGGTCTTAGCTCTATTGGTTTCCACCCCCAGACGGCCGGTTAAGGCAAGCCAGGGGTCGGTGTCTCATTTAGCCCCATGGAATCAGGGTACACGGTGTCGCCACGCACCGGCGGCTCGCCACAAAGCCGCCCCTGCGTATTGACTTTATTATTATTTCTTAGTTAATCCGCCGTAACATTACATATTCTGTGAAAATTTCAACTGGGTATCTATTACGGTTCGAAAGATACAGCCGTTAAAGGTAGGACAGACAAACAGACAGACAGACAGATCTTAGTAATAGACTCCCGTTTACACCCTTTGGGTCTTTGGGTACGGAATCCTAAAAAGTATTAAAATTGTGGTTAACTTACTCCCATCTTTAAATCCCGGATCAGTGCCTCCAACGACTCTCAGTACGACCCCAGAGCAATCCGTGAGCAACACACGATGGTGGCCTGTGTCAGATATAGCCAAGAAAGGCTCGTCGGAACGACCGCGGTAGTAAGGGTTGGCTGATAGCTGAGGAATAAAAGGAATGAATGAGGAAGGAAAGTTTTTAAAAATAAAATTAGCAAAGTTTGATTAAATTCTCGCTACGGAGAACCGGTAACCAGGTACCGGTTGTTCTAGGATGCTACGCGTGGCCATTAAAATTAATAATCAACCATATTTTAATAAATAAATAAATATAATTATTTCGGGACATTTTTCACACACGGTCATCTGACCCCAAACTAAGTAAAGCTTGTGATAGGGCTGCCAGAGACTGATACATACATAAATAGTTTTAAATAGATATTAACAACCAGATATAGAACAAACACAAATGTTCATCACATAAATGTTTGTCCTAGGTGGGAATCGAACCCACGCCCCCAAGCTCAGAAGGTAGGTTCACTACCAACTGGACCAACGGGCTATCTAATAGATAGTATAGTTGGCAAGTAGCGCCTGCATCAAATTACTAAATTCTCAAGACAGCGCGGCGCAGAACTGCGAGACCTTTTACGGATTTTTAGGATTTTACGAAACGGCCGAATTAAGGATGACAAAAGGGGGTTGAAAGTTTATATGAAAGTCTACGCGTACGAAGTCGCGGGCAACAGCTAGTTAATAATAATCGCAAAACCTTAAGAAACCATTAACTATGTTCTGACGAGCGAGACCTTAACAATAATGCGCAATATGGTAAGTTCAGGCAGGCAATAAAAAAAAAATTGGCATACCTTACTAGGAAACCTTAAGGCGGACTCCTTTGTTGCTTCAATAAGTTTAGAAGCAGCTATAGGTAGAGAAGCTGTGTTGACACGGTTTATGTGATATTTCAACAGGGCACTGACATACAATTCCAACTGCTCTCGGTGCCCTTCTCCAGTTAACACAAAGATTGGCTTGTTTCCGGGACCTGTTTATAAAATATTATACAAATATAAATAAAATAAAATGTCTTTATTTCAGGCATGGAACCCATATTGTTACCCAGAAATTCTACAATTACAATAGAAAATTAAAAATAGATTATAGTTAAAATTATAATAATAATATAAAATTAAAAGCAACATTCATCATTATCATCATTGGTAGTTTATTCAGCCTACTGTAGAGCATAGACCTTCGTCTTTTGCCAAGTCTCCCGGATTAGCACTTATCTCGTATAATGAGTTGTCTAAGTCCATGTTCATTTGTTATCATCTACATCCAACATTGTAAGACTTAAACATGGCGTTACATTTCTGAGCTAACATGTTTAGTGCACTTTGGCCCTTAGTTAATGCTCAGTTTCTGGAAGTGCATTCTGGAAGTGTTGTTTTATAAGTACATACTATAATTATGTACAGATAAGACCTAAGACACTCTACAGGCTATATATATAGAGAACGCTCAGATTAGAGAATGGATAAATAATAAAATAAGCCAATGTGTATGTATCAAGCATTATTGCAAGCTAAAGGACTGGGCTTACTACACTGGACTATACTATGCATATATACCAGACACATAAAACATGACAGACCTTCTAGAACCGTATCAGTTTGGTATGGGTCTAGATCTTTAAACAAGATTTGCTTTGGCATCCAGGCTATGAATCGGTCAAAATATCAACTGGCAGTACTTTTGAATCTAAGTTAAATGTTTACCTAAAACAAGCAATGTTGGCCAGCATCTGATCCCTAGAGCATCCCACATCAAACTCTCTGCATCATTGACCACGGGATGGTGTATGTTGTACCTCTGCACAGCCGCAAGGACATTTGATGAGTCCCTTTCATTAAGGAATTTAGCACAGTGTACGCCAATCTGAAAACATTAAAGATTATTTTTTTCAACAAGTATGTAGTAAGTAGTGTAGAAAGCTGAAAAGTAATTAAATTAAGAATTGCTTAGTAAGAAAAGGTAATTGCTTGTTCATAACTTTCTAATGCATGATAGTAATCTTGGGCCTCATTTGCAATTCTGAATATCATACCAACACCTAACTGTTGCATAAAAGTTACTTATATATATAATAATCTTTGCTTATATATACCAAAATATCTATACACAATATGGGTTACTGATATTAATTTAAGGTGGAAGGGAAACTCGGTGAAACTTGAAAATGTATTATATATATGGAAAATAATTGTGTTGAACTTATAAAAAAAAAGGTTAAAAATAGGTGCTGGGTTAACACCTCTTTAAAACATAAAAAATAAGAGAGAAAAGATACAGAAAACCCGGAAGTAAAAAATTCAGGAAATGCTTACACAGAGCAAACACAACAGCCGTCTCAAAGTTAAAGCAGACCGAATATGGGCCCACGCTTGTTGTAATACAAGAAGCTGTATAAATAACTACACAATAAATATGCTGGTAGCACTTGATCAACACGCTGCGGAGTATAATGAGGTGAAATATGACTTTTCATGTTGTTTCCAAAACTCCATAGAATCCTTCATTAAACCACCTTCTCCACCACTTTACTAGGGCATGACTTAGACTTGACTAAGACTAACTTTGTTTGACTCTGACTGCAACTATGGCTATTTTTATTTGATGATATTTAATATAATGGAGGGGGTGGGGAGTGTAAGTGCTAAAGGGGAAACTGTAAGTATAACACTTCCACTAATTATTATTTTCTGAGAGTGACTCATACAGTTTCTTGTCTGACAAAATGCATAGGCCCCACTTTTATATTGTGCTGCTACTGACATGCATAGGGTTTGTGAAAAGCTTAAATAGTACATTGTTATCCTAGGGGTGGAAGTAACTTAATAAGTCTTTAACCCCGAGGTAAACACTGTGCTTTTCATTACGAATACAAGGAAACTAAAAATACAAAACATGAACTGATTGTGTTAATACAAATCTGCTATACGGAAGTATAAAATGTTAGTTATTGTTTGATTCTTATGTATTATACTATCGCCTTATGAAGTGTATGTATTTGATATTAAAATTTGCCTGTATTTGTATATATATATTTTTTACTTGTTTTGTATAAATTAATAACTTATGTAAATTTTTTGTCATAACTTTTTTATTATTTTAGGCTGTGTTTTGGCATTTAATTAGTAACATCTAATGGGAGAGGCCATTGGCTCCCGAAACACAGTATTTATTACTAGTTCGGAGTTAATGGGTTCATATATTAATTTGTCAAATTTTTATAATGCCCAATAAATTAATTTGTATTTGTTTGTATTTGTATAAACAAAACTCTACAATGAAGATCGGATTCCCGCCAATATTTTTTTAAATAATTTGAGTGTCTGTCAGTTGAAAGTTGTGATTCTCCCTAGGGCTGAAATGTATTATTTTCAACCCGCTCCTCAGGCAACTTCAAACCTCATTTCCGAGTATGAGTGATGAAAAGTAGTTTAAAAACTTGGGAATCAAGACATACCACAACCAATCCATTTTCAACTCGATACAGCTTTTCTAAATATTCAAGGTCAGGAAGTACATGGTAACAGTTGATGCAGCAATAAGTCCAGAAATCCAACACCACTACTTTATCCATACAATGCTGGGATAAAGATAATGGCTCCGACACATTTACCCAGTCCAAATCTGATAAAGATAAAGAAAAAGATTATTTATTTGCACAAAACATGAGTAAATCATAGACACATTTAAAAACGCATGCACAATAGGTGGGTTAAAATATTTGTCACTTTGTATCATGTTTTGCCTAGTTTGTAGGCGTACAAGTCTAGAGAGATGGTATAAAAATACTGTAAATATTATTTATATATAAAAAGTATTAATTAAATTAACTGTCGAAACAATTTCAATAGTTAAGATATGATGTTATTAATTTAAATAGTTAACAGATAGACATTACTATAAAATTGACCTACTGCAGTCATTACTAAAATTTATCATTTATAAAATCAACTTTGTATTAACATTTCTCGACTAAGTTTTTATAGTTTTATTTTAAATAGACTAGGTTTTAGATCCCTTATTAAAATCGGTATAGTGTTGTAGAGAATCGGTCTCATACATATTATACTGTGTTTCATTAAGGTGGTTTTAGATGGGCGACTACGACATCTGTTTTCGTCTCTGGATTAGTTTTTACGAATAAAGCAGTTTCCAATATAATTATATAGAGACGGAAGCGTAAGAATTTTATATTAAGTGAAGTAAGGCGTGCAACTAACTGTACTTTCTAATCTAAACATCGATATAATACAGCGTTTTTGCATTTTAAAAATAAAGATAAAAACTAGAACCTTCGTCTATAATTAAATTAATATTTAATTAATAGATAAAAATGAATTTATTTACTACATAAAACATGAATACCAGCTAATCATAATTATCAGCCTATCATGTTCCCACTGCTCGGACACAGGCCTTCTCTCGGAGAGATAGGATGGGCCCTAATCCACCATGCTGGCCCAGTACATGTTGGTGAATGTCATATTATTGTCTTTGAACTTTTTAGGTTGTTGGACGTACCGGTTTTCTCACAATGTTTTCCTTTACCATTTTTAAGTGATGGCATCGAAACTGCACATAATTAATTTAGGTACTAAATAAGTCTTTGGTGAAGTGCACAAGCTAGCACTCGGTCACTATCGCTCCCTCGGCGACCATCGTTCCTTCGGCGACCATCGCTCCCTCGGCGACCGTCGCTCCCTCGGCGACCATCGCTCCCTCGGCCACCCTCGCTCCTAGCTTATCCGTAATAATACCAACTAACTAACGGAAACGTTACTATCCTTATTTATTTAGTAGGATAGTTGTTTATATGATTATTGTTTAACTAAAGAAATAGTCGGACCTACTATAAATTTTTATTTTAGCTCCACCCTAAATTAAAACCTGGCTACGCCCATATAGGTCTATACAGATTAATGTACGTAATACATTTTAGACTTACTTTTCTTGAAGTCTTCGATAGGAGCTACGATATTGGAAACTTTCTTGATGTGGTTAGCAAGGATTGTATCTCGATCAGAATCGTCTACGCTCAATGCATCATTTAGATCCAAGCAGGCTTGAGCAACGTAATCCAGAGCACTGGATTCCATCACTAACACTATCGCACAACACAACAGAAGCAAATGCCTAGAATTTCAGCTGCAAAAAGGATACAGAAATGATTTAATTTATTGTATACAACTTGTATACAAAACATTCAAATCACATGCAGCGCAGCGTGACGTCATCAAAAACAGATTTTCTTTTCCAGCTTGCTTGACATTGACAAATGTAAATCTAAGACTTCTTCTTTCCTTAAGAGAATTTTGGCGTCCTACGTCTTGTGTATTTGTCAGTGAAAATTATTTTCTAGTTTTATAGTTATAATTAAGTCCAGCAAAATAAGTCACGGTCAAGTCCAAGTCATATCCTAGTAAACTGCTGGAGAGTGGAGATTTTGATATAGGCCTAAATGGAGTTTTATAAACATCACGAAAATACTTGTACTTTCACCTCGATAAATCATTTGCCCAAATACGATCACGCTTACAAAAACGTAATATATTATTAACACTCGAAGTAACAAACAAACAAACTCAGAAAAATAAAATAAATGAATGGAAGTGTAAAACCTACAGTTTCCCGCTATAATTTATATACCTATGTCAACAAATGGACAACCAATGGGGAAAGGGTTGTTTCGTAGGTTGCTGACATTTTGAGCATATCGTTTGCAGTTGTTGCCGTTCAATAGTGAAGTGTGCGTTTGTAGAACTAGTAAGAATATTTTAGTGTGTGCAGGCAGCATCTAAACTATATTATTATCAAAACTGAATACGGATGATCGGTATGGCCTTAGTGGCTTTAGCCTGCTCAGCAATTGGTGAAAAACAACATTTGTGATGGATTGATTGATGTGATTGTCATTCACTGTAATTTTTTTGACAGCTGATTTGTGTTTTCGTTTTTGGTGCGTGTTTATTATTTTCTGTTTTTCCTATTTAGCCGTTAGTTTTCTCCTTTAGATTGATCGCAAACTATGTCCGAACATGGATGCTGTATTTGATATATGCTACCTTGCTGCTGACGGCAATAGTGCTGAGCCGGATGATATTCCAAAGACAAAGGAGAATGTTTGGGTTTTGGGTAAAAAATACAGCGCTATCCAAGGTATGTGCATCTTCTTGTTGCTATTGTCAGAAAATATCCAGTTTTAACCTGTCCTCATTAAAGTTTTGTTGTTGTAGAGTTAGATCGCATCAGGCGCGACATAACGTCGATCATATGGTGTACGTACCGCAAAGGTTTCGTCCCGATCGGAGATGAGGGTCTCTGGACGTCGGATAAAGGTTGGGGCTGCATGCTGCGATGTGGTCAAATGGTCCTCGGCGTGGCGCTCATCAGGGTTCATTTGTCTGAGGATTGGACATGGACGCCTGAGACAAGGTAGGTACACATACACTACAAGGTAAACATGTACTGTACACAAGTATTGTTGTGTTATTAATGACTTGTATTATTTATTTGTAATACCTATGTTCTTTTGTTTCCTAACTATAAATAGCAGGAACTGTTTGTGTATATTGTATTTGCTCATAAATATTGTTTTCCATTTCTTTGTTACGTGTGTCTATGAGGTTTAACTGTTATCAGATAATTTATGTCTTAACTTTACAGAGATCCCACATACTTGAAGATTATACAAAGGTTTGAAGAAAGAAAGCAAGCGCCATACTCCATTCACCAAGTAGCTCTGATGGGAGCCTCGGAGGGCAAAGAAGTGGGTCAGTGGTTTGGACCTAACACTGTAGCACAGGTTTTGAGGTAAGTAGATACATATTTTTCTTTATTCATAAATAGGCTTGCGTTTTACCGCCAACTCTCCCAATGTTAAGCGATGATGCGGACTACAATGGAGTATGCTTGCTTAGAAGAAACCTATTCTAGCAATGGGAATGAGAACTTATTATGAAAATTCAGGTTATACAGGGTTATACTAAGCCTGAAAAGAAAAGAAAAAAGGTTGGTACTCATAATTATAAACAATTTACTTTGAGACCAACATTAAAAATTCAAATAAAATTAGCAATTCCATAAATTTTGTAGTGTGTTTTTTTTCTTCTATTTAACAGTTTTTTCACAACTTCAGGGTCTGTTTAACAGTAAAAAAACCCTAAATTTTCCATTTAACCACCGTTCCGTATACCCATGTATAACCAGATTTTTTATTGAGCTGTCAAACCAGTGGAGAACCTAGCGGTAGGCTTGAAGGTGAACATTTTGGTATTGCATCGGCAACTATCAACTATCAAGCTGCTGAGAACTATCAAGTTTGATGCAGATTAATACATAGATATTTGCATCTCATATTGCCCTTCTCATACTTTTCAATTATGCTTTGTAAATATGTAAAATAATTTTTACTCATATATTTTCAGGAAGCTAGTAGTCTACGATAAATGGAGCTCACTGGTCATCCACGTTGCATTAGATAACACGGTGGTGAAAGAAGATATACGTAAGTAACATTGAAAAATTAAATTCTGACCCCCAATTATGTAGTTTACAAAAATTGCTGAGAGTGCTGAATTTTTATGTCAATGTATCGGTGAAAATATATTTTTGGGTACTCGGGCACCCTCATCTAAGGAAAGGCATTAATTATTACCCAAAAATTTCGAAAATCCACACAATGTCCACGGGTGGTGCCAATCAGGTGACACTACACTGGTACTGGCCTCAGCTGTGGCTAGTAACCACGCACTGGGCAAAGTCATGCCGCCTAACATCCAGCTATGTTCCATGTGTTATTATGTTGTTCGGTGACGCCGTTAGGAAAAACGGGTCAAAATATTGCTTCACTGCTGCAATACTGTCCTGCCATGTACTGCTAGTCTGCATCTGGAGGGTAGTGGGATTCAAGGCACACTCTGCTGGCCAACTGCAGTTAGTAGGGGCCAACAAACAGCGAGCTAAACAGTGATCAGTGAGCTATCCACTCACGAAAGGCTGGGATCAGGGGGAGAAGGAGCAGACAGATTTCACCAGACAGTGGTCAGAATGTATAAAGTTCTAGGAACGAGCGAGGGCCGAGTGCTTTGTTCTACTGGCGACGACATAGCAAGCCAAAGCCACCCGAATGATCCGGAGTGACGGGCATGCACTCGCTCGGCTATTTCCGATGTAGATACATATTATTATGTTTACTTAATTAATGTTCTAATTATTTAAGCTGAGAACATGTCACCCAGATAAACCTCTGCGAGGTTTTTTGGTGACAGCAAACATGTAATATATGTAACATTATGTCATAAATAAATTAAAAAAAAAAAAAAAAAAAATTACCCAATATTGAAATAATAAGCCACTTTTAATGTGCAATCTGCTAGACAGTGAAATGCTCAGCCTGAATGGTAGTTTCCCGACAGTTACAATGTGGGTGTCCTTCAAGTCGAGGGTTGATTGGTTTCTTCTAGGCAGGCATGCTCCCATTATAGATCGCATCATCGCTTGACAACAGGCTAGGTGGTGGTCAAACGCAAACATAATATTAACCAATAAAAATATATACAGTGTAAACTCAATATAGCGACACATACGGGACTGTGCATTTTATGGCGTTATTGACAGTTGTTGTTAAAGGGAGAGAAGACAAATCAATATTATTTTACTATTATGTATTAACTAGTAAAGTATAAAATTTTCAAATAGTAACGCTTATTGCTTATAGTCTGTTATCTTCATCTACGTATGATTCCGACAGACGAGGTAAATATGAGGTGTTAGAATGTACTGTGTATTGCTAATAATTATGTATAATAATGTCGTTATTTAGAGTGGGTGTGTGTGATGCTACATAAAGTCTACCATTGTTTGGTATACTAACCAAAGACAAGTAATTTCAATGTTTAAATCGAGTATCGCTGTATAGAGTTTACACTGTATTTCGTTAAATTATATTATTTACAGTAAAACAATGCATCAAAAACAATGACAGAGGAGATTCTTCATCGGCGCCTGACAGTGTTGTTACAGACTGGATGCCACTTTTACTGATTGTGCCCCTGCGACTTGGACTCAGTGAAATAAACCCTGTTTATATTGATGGACTGAAGGTAATCCATAAACACAACGAAACCCCATTTGAACCCAAATAGCAAAACTACATGGAGAAAACCTATGCATTTTATGAACAGCTATAGTAACTTCTGATAGAGACAAATGAACTGGCCAGGTGCGAGTCGGGTTCGCGCACTGGGGGTTCTGTACCATCACAAAATTCAATAACGAAATTACCAGTTGTAACTTGGTAATGAACAGTAACTTGTCACCGACTCGCACTTGGCCATTATTTATTATTTGTTGTTATACTTTAGAGTATGTACTATAATTGTGCCAAGTTTGACACTTGTACGTATTACCATTTTTACATTAGAGCTAATACAAAAATACGTTAGTACCTTTCGTTTTGACTTTTTGATCATTTCTTAGTTAATCCGCCCCAATATTACATATAATGTGAAAATTTCAATTGACTATCTGTTACGGTTTGAAAGATACAGCCATTTAAAGGTAGGACAGACGAACGGACGGACAGACATCGTAGGCTTAGTAATAGGGTCTCGTTTTTACCCTGAGGGTACGGAACCCTAAAAAATACAATCCAGTTTAGATTTCGTATGATATAATTACTATGTATACTAGTTGATATCTGGTTAGTATAATACATAATGTCCCTGAGACAGATGTGTGATCGTGACTATTTATGACTAAATAAAGTACAGAAGTGAAATTAATGTCAGTAAAATGACCTACAGTGAAAGAATTTTTCAAATCGGTTCAGTAGTTTCAAAGCCTATTCAATGCAAACAAACAAACAATCAAATCTTTCCTCTTTATCATATTAGTATAGAGTACTAGAGTGGTTGCTATAGGAAAAATACTGTTAAAATATGCTTCATGCAAGAGGCAAAACGGTTTACGATTATACAAAGATCTTAAGAGCAATTTAAATAGAAGGTGAGAATTAAATAAATTTGGTGAGTAGAATGTATCTACCTGAGTCCATAATGCGAATGGGGAAATTAATAGCTCAGTACATTACTTATTTTTAGCTAATTGACTGGCATTTTTGACAATTTATTATGTTTTGTACTTACTGTTTTTGTTATTTGTACCACTATTTGATAATTATAAAAATAATTTTATTGCATAAAAAAGAGTTAATAAGTTGGCTTAATTAATAAAGAGCTCAACATAATGCGTTTCATATGTATTGTAACCTATTAATGTAATAATGGACTTGTTGTATTAAGGTTCGAGCACATTAGGATAGGCCAAAGCGGGCCGGGTCGCATTGCAAAAATCGCTTTCATACATTTATATGAAATATCGCACATTATGCTGGGCCGCAGTGAAGCGGATTTCTATATAAAATGTATGAAAGTGATTATTGCGATGCGACCCGACCCGCTGCGGCTCGTCCTAATGTGCTCGGTCCTTTAAGCTTATTATGGCCTGTTCTAATACCATCTTAAGTGTAATAAACAAACTTTTTTCTTATACTGCCCATTTGAAGGATAAAAAGCTGTATAATTATGTGTGTTCTCTAGTTATTTTATATGTGTTTTCAATTTCAAGACAATTTGGTTTTCGTTATTCATTCAATTTTATGCATATCACTTTATTATAGCATTTTATACAGGATAATACAAAAAAGATCCTAATCGAAAGGCTTTCTCAAGGTCTTTCTGTCTTCTAAGATTGCAAAATCCATCTTTGACCAATGCCTGATGCTGAGAAAAAATCGAATTCTCTTCTTCTGCATTGGTGTCGAGTAGTAAACTATCAATTTTCTTTCAGACATGCTTCCAGTCGTCTCAATCCATAGGAGTAATCGGCGGCAAGCCCAACCAAGCTCTGTATCTGATAGGGTGTGTAGAAGACGAAGTCATCTATTTGGACCCGCACACCACTCAAAGATCTGGACTTGTTGAGGTAATCTCCCAATTAAAGTCTTTAGTATAGGTCTGTGCACTTTATTCTCAGGTAGTGCACTTTATTTGGTATACATTTAAAGCCAATTAAACCAAATCTAATCATCCCGAAAATTTAGTTTAAATCCGTTTCATTTCTTGTTAAATAACCAAATTTAAATATCACTCATAAATATCATTTATATTAGTTAAGTATACTACCAGTAAAAACAAAATTTGTGAAGTGAAAACGAAAATTGTTTTGAGGATAGAAACCATTGAGAACTTAAAAGGTTTTAACAATTCAATACGGTTTTTTTACAATTACATTACTCATTTTATTTATATTACACGGGAATTAACTAAACTACATTATTACTAAAAGTATTTATAATATGATTTTTTTTTTTTTAAATAGCCTCTTCGTTGAAGGTTTATTCACGATTTGTTTTACTTTTGATTTTCCAAGGTAAAAAGTATTTTCAGTGCACACTATTTTCTCATGATCATGTTTTTGTTTTATTGCAGAATAAGTTGACTGATGAACAAAAAGAAATGGACTGCACATTTCACTGTAAATATGCTTCACGGATACCTATATTAGCGATGGACCCGTCCGTGGCTGTGGTATGTACAATTTTAACTATTTTTTGAAAGAGTTGTCATCAGTGGAGTAATTGCAGTGACTGGCACATGAACCGACAATGAAGGTAAAAATATGGGTTGAAGAAAGAGTACCTAGTCAAAGTTCTATAATATCGATGAATCACAAAGAAGGTTATAATATATATTTATAATAATTACCGAATATCCTAGCATGTTTAAGAATACAACAATGAAGACGTATTTTAAATATAGTTACATTCTAGTATATTCTAATAGAATAAAATTATCTTTTAGTGTTTCCTGTGTCGGACTCGAAATGATTTCGACGAACTCTGTGCAACTATAGAATCCAACCTGATGAAGGAAACTCAAGCTCTGTTCGAGATATGTGAACATCGGCCGGCGCACTGGGGGCCGCTTAACAACGATATTGACTTACAGTACACTAATTTGTTTACAGGTACGAGTATGTAGGATACTAATTTATCGTACTCATTAACATGTTTCCTAGCATAAAAACTGCACGGTGTCCAATTTGCGTAATTGTGGTCCCGTGGTTTTACCCATCATTTCCAGCTTTTCCGAATTAAGTAACATATTATAACATGTCGTATCGTAGCATAGTGTTCTCATGAAGTACAATACTTCCTTGACAATTCTCATCGAGAACGGTTCAGTCATTTAGTTGCAAAAATGTATTTTATTATATGTATTATGAAAACTAATGTGATTTTCGTATACATTTTGTTTTTATTGAATGACAGCTGCGTCCTGCTGTCTCACCCGATAGGTACCTTACATTTTAGGGGATTAAATGTCACTCCAGTCCGCCAACTACCTCTATGCAAATAAATCACGTTGTTCCTTAGATCTGCTGTGTGAAAGAAGAACAAACAAATACTTTTACATTTATAATATTTAGTAAGCATAAAGCAAGTATAAAGTCTTTTTAGAACGCGAATTAGTCCGCGTTTGACCACCAACTCGCCTGTTGGTTAGCGACGATGTGGTCGAAGATGAAGCACGCAGACTTAGAAGATAGATGTGTAATTTCCATACATTACTTTCGTATATATTACCATTTTTCGTATATTAATGTGATGATTAATTGTCCAGTTTTTTCCACAATGCTTTTCCACTTGTTTCAGAATTCGAAGAAGTTGACAGACAGTTTGATGATTCAGATGAAGAATTCGAAATACTATGAACTGCCGTATTAACCTTTCATGATTTATACAGAAGTACTATACACTTAGCTTCATGTGAACACATTTATTTAGTTTATGATTTTACTAGTACTTAGGTACTTTTTTATTATATTTAAATTGTCTGACTACATGTTATAAAATGTGTAATAGAAAGTTGATTGTTTGTTCAGGGGCATTACCGTCGCCTGTTTTAAACGATTCGGCTTAGGTCATTGCGAAAAGTTGCGCGACCGCAAATCGTATCTCAGTGCACTAAGGTTCATGTTTGCGTGATTTTCCGCAATCACCTAAACTGAATCGCTTCAAACAGGCGACGGTATGGCCTTATATTTGGCTAAGAGGTAGCTCAGTGACCAAAGAAGGTTGCAAAGATTTCAAGTACTGTGTCGACACCAAGAAATTAGTGCCACAGCAGCTATAGATAACTGCAGTGGGTAAAATAAGCTAAACTTTACAAATGCCCACTTCAGCATCACATTTGTAAGCAAATGCATGTAGTTCTGTATTCCAGTGCCTTGAAAAATATTACGAAGTTGGTAAAAAAATAATTGTTTATCTTATTATCTTGTTGCAGGTTAACTAGTACAAAACTTTCTTCGCCTTTTAACATTCCTTAATTCTTCGGTTTCTCTCTAACGCTTTTTTGTTGTTTTATTTATTTCTAGTCATGCTGAAAAAATGTTGACGTAATATTTTTATCACTTTCTTTACCGAAAGTGTACATCATTACCTGTTTTTGTAAAATATTGTTAAAATTTTCAGTTTATAATCACAATTACTTTGCTGGTAAGCTAGCTATTGTGTAAGTTATGATTCAATAGCTCAGTTTCAAAGACTTATCAAACATGTAATCGAATGTTTTTGCTCACACAGAGCCCGTTTCCATGTTTACTTATTACGTAAGAAATGTAAGCGTTGCTCATACATTTGCAGAGCCAATTAATGCCATTAGTTCTTAAGTTTCTATAGAATCAGAAATTGTATGTATTTCAATATAGAACTCCAAAATTAAGTATGTACAGAGGTAAAGTTCAACTATAACCTACAAGCTTATACATTTTTATTTTCTAATCTTTTCATTACTCCACGTTGCAGATGGATTTGTACATAGTGAATTATAGATAAGCACATAAAATTGCATGTAGCAGCCAAAGAAGCAAACATTTTTGATGAATAAAACACTTGGTGAACATATTGATGGAAAACTTTTTTATTACTTTACTAAGACAGGACTTATGATGTGAAATAAAAGAGATGTATTTGTGACTGCCATTTATTATTTACGAATACGAACAATATACATAATACAAAATGTTGTGATTAGGATTATGCATCTTGCAAAATACCCAACTTAAAATCCTTTGGTAAATAATTATGCCCTCTTGTCTTTATAAAATACATAAAGCTATTATAATTATAAATATATATAAAGGTAAATCAATGAAAGGTTTCTTATTAATTATGAATATTTTTATTTTTACATGAATACAAAGTGATTATACTCTCCGTTGTATGTAATATACCAAAGAATTTATATATATAATGTATTCTCATATGGAAATAGAATTCAAAAGCGAATTGAACAAACAATAGAAATATTATTTTTGGCACTCTACAAAAGAGAATTTTTAGAATATAGGTTATCAATATAAATGCAACAGACTAGGCCATTGATTTAATATTATACAGAATAATGCCCGATAAAAATCCCTTTCTACACAAGTATTAAAATTATATTTATTGTACTATAGTCTTCTCAAAGACAGGTTGAATGACTTTGGCCCCAAAAGTTAGAGAAGATTATACAATGATGCAATAGGCCTTTATATTATGCTGGTAATTTACAATTGTACTTTTTTGAAGGATAAACCATTTAACAAACATAATACATATTTAAAATAATAACTTTTAAATACACTCGTTACACTACTTATTATGACTAGCACCACAGGCAAAAAAGGTACTTTGTGAGTAAATAAAGCTATGGTAAAAGCTAATTACTAAATCAAATGCAGTAAGTAATTTCCACCAAGACCGCAAACCAATTTAAAGTTATAAATGTGTTTTTTAAATTACATCTTCTTCAATACATTGATCATTAGTTAAAGACACCTATCAATATCACACCAAGGACATATTGTTAAAAGGTAAACACACCTATTACATGGACACATCGAGAAAACAACTGTAAGGATGCTACTAGTCGCAATCGTTACAAACATGTTTTTTTTAAATGTACCACTACTAGCAGGTCTTTAAACAACTGCTCACATCACAACCATCCATAATTCATAAAAATTTTGATTTCAAAAATACCTATTATACATGAAACACTCAAAAATATGTTTTTGTCTAAGCAATCTCATCTTTACACTGGACGTAACTATTTACAATTAAAATACTATGGCCGGAGTTCATATATAATCGTATTTCAGCTGTTTTTTTTCTATGGTTCTGCTTAGTTGTACTTTTTTTATAACAAATTGCTAACTTTGAATGATCCAGGAGACTAGCACAACTTCAAAAACATTCTTATTATAACCTTACATTGAGCTTTCTCTCGCTATCTCAACTAATGAGGAGCAAGAAAAAATTTCAATGTAAGGTTATTATAAGAATGTTTGTGAGGTTGTGGTAGCCCACCAGATCTGTGTGCAGTGTACTGAATACATGTGACACTATTTGTATAAGCAGGTGTCTGATTTCGCAATGAATTGGCACACCTTGTGCATGCTTTCAATGCTTTGTGCAACTAACTCAAGCCAGCAGCACATTTGCATATATATATTCTGCAGGCGAGAAAACAAAACAGCAGTTCATAACACTATACACACAAGTCTTACAGGCTGAATGGAGAGTTGAGGTGGGATACAAGGAGTTGTGAAAAACTTTACAGAACTATACGCAAGTTGGTTATAAAATTGTACCTCTTGTATAGCATAGAGCAGGCGAGGCGATGCGGAACATTTTTAAACATACTGAGAACTAGGAAGATCTGACTTTTCCGCAACCTCTTATACGCAATGTCATCTCGACTACAGTGCGCGCCACTTGAGTCTGGAGCCTGGCCTTCAGTAATTGACTGCAAAAGTCCTTAATTGATTTTAATGTTTTGTTAGACCATGACAATAGTATGGGCGCAGCTATATCTTTCACATGGATGGGGGGCCGTGGAAAATGTTTTTGCGCAGATTTCATGCAGAAGGCAAAATTCTAAGAGTTTCTCCGCATAGCTATCTTTTGTTGTCACAGCAAGGAACCATGGCTACAACAACCAAGTGGTGCATTACAATATTTTGTGACATTGATTATCCATGCCATCTGTTCAATATTCCACAATTTTTTTCTTCATAATTATGCTAATGGTATTTTTCGGACCCCCTTATTTACGCCCATGGACAGTAGTATATCTGGAAGTTACTAATGAACTCTGACCAACTAATGACACAATGGCCAAAATATCATTTCACTCACAAGATGTTTAAAAAGATAAAATATATTATTCCTATTTATAAAGTCATATTCAAAAGTTAGTAAATTGAATTGCAAAAATATTAAATTTATTCTCAGTATCTCTGGTTCTTTCGCTTTGTCGTTCACCATTTGTAGATTTTTTATTATCCAAGACATTTTTTATTTTATAATATTAAATAGATACCGTATGAGAGGGAAGTGAAGTTTTCTTATAAATTCTTCAAAAACATTTTAGTAGGTATTGAATGATAACTTTCAACTCTTACTGAGTTGACGCAGATGAGATTCTACCATTTAAAAAATTTATGACTAAAACTGTTATGTTATCTACCGAGCCCCTGTAATATGCTTGTAAAGTTAAACTTTTGGCGCCAAAGTCAGGTTCGTCTAATCGTTCTTTAATAAATTTAACAGCTTCTTCGTTGGTGAATGTATCCCACAAACCGTCAGATGCAAGAACTAAGAACATTGGTTTGTGGTCATCGAGATTAAATGTTAATATATCAGGATCAGCAATCACAAACTTCTTGTCTTTAAGAGGGTAGTCTCCCATAGCACGGGATGTGGCCAGGATACCGGCTACTCTCCAAACTCCATTGAAGGCTATGTAGCCACCGGCAGCTTCAATTCTCTTCTGTTCACGAACCTATGTATAAAAATGCATAAATTGTAAAACTAAAGACATGGATTGAGTCTAGTAACTATTTCATGAAATTGACCCGGGTTTACCTACATAAATTTATTTTGCAGTAATATTTTTATAAAAAGAGCTTCAAACTAGCATGATGGTAAGCAGAAACCGCCACCTATGACATTCTGTAACACTAGAGGTGTTGATGATGCTTTGCCAGCCCGTAGTGTGGTAGACACCCTTTTTGAAAAGCTTCATGTTGAAGCTCAGCAGGAAGACCTTTGAGGGAAGGATATTCCACACCTTGCAGGTCCGCAGAATAAAGAAGCGAAAAAATGAAGTGGTGTGCGATTTCCAGCTCTACAATATGTGGGGTGAGCTTTTTGACGGCGTGCATAGTTGTGCAAAGCAATATGTCGCAGCTCCCGGTCACCTTGAAAACACCGATGCATGCAGTTCAAACTATAGTCGGAGTATGCAACTTAATCTTATTTAATAAAAACAAAATGAAAACTACACTAATTTCCATGTTGCATTAGCATGTTGTTTCTTGGTTTTCCTCAGCATTTCTAAAGGATTTGCAGAGATGATAGCTCAGTGGTTTAACATTCAAATTTCATAACCAGGGATTGGGTTCTAATCCAAAGTGCTCAGAGCTGTCGGTAAAGAAAGACATCCTGAAGAAGCACTTAGTACTTAGTAACTTACTTAGTAGTAGTACTCGGCTGGCTAGCTACCTCACTGAAGTTAAAAGATATGTCACTAAGCACCTGACAATGTGTTCTGGACAGTCTCACTTGAGAGCCAGTTTCCATTCTAGGCTAAGCGTGTTTACCGGCTTTGACCACACCACTTTACATCAGGTGAGCTGTGATTAAACGCCTAGCCTGTCAAGTGTAAAAACAGATAAAACTACATACCTGTTGTGGCTTATGGTCAAAAGATACTGGAATAGCATTGCCTCGAGAATCACACATGACACCTCTGGAGTCGCCAACATTAGCTACAATCAGATAATTGCTTTCCATGACAGCAATGAGAGCAGTAGTACCAGCAACATTCATAGAACGCTTAGCTGCTTCTACTAGCAGTCTGTCTGCAGCGAGTACTTCATCTGTCAACAGTTTGCCAAAGTTTATCTTCCCTTTATCCAAGTAACTGGACAGAGGTTTGGCAACATTCTTTACTGGTGCTGCATTTGGTCTGACTTCTCTAGTTATAGGTCTAGTCTTCGACAACTGAGCTAACAGTTGAGGATCGGTTATTTCTTTCCTGGAAGAGTCATCTGCAGTGCTAACTGATTTTTTAAAGCTATTTTTCTTTTCTACAGTCACTTTATTATCTTCTTTCAGTTTCGGCTCTTCTAGTATTTCAGGCTGAGGGTTGTTAATTATTTTGCCATCTTTAAATGCGTTTAGCTCTATTATTTTATTAAACAGGTTTTGTATGAGGTGGTCTTTGGCGTAATTGGCTGCGAACTCCCCTCCGTGTCCGTCGAATATAGCAAACAGAGAGACACCAGTGTTATGGATGTTTTCGTTGATAATGAACCTGTCTTCCATATGCATTCTTCTGCCTTTTATTGCGTACACTGCGCTCAGCTTTCCCTTCAGCTCCCAGCTTTGCTTATCCGCCTCAGACCCCTCCATTAGCTTCATGCGTTGAACTGCGCCCATAGGGCTCATCGCTTGGGACAATCTGCTCAACATTGTGCGACTCCATAACTCTATCGTTTGCAGGTACATAAAGAATATAATTATACCGAGTGTAAAAACCAGCACCTCTGATCGTAGTAAGTAAAGTCGCACCATTTTCCATAAATAGCTCACGGGAGCATCAAGAGCAGCACTGCTTGTGAAACGTGAAAATATTTTTATGAAGGACTGATACGTTTGGTGCACAACTCTATCCTCCAATTCGTCTTCCATGTCCTTGAGATGTGTTTATTTGTTTTGTGCGATAAAAGTAATTTTACCAAAATAACGAGTAAATACACTTTTTCTTTGCAAATTCACGAAATTCACTTCACTTTTTGACGTTTTTGTATACATGCAAGAACGGAACAGTGTTGCCATTGCCAAGCCAACTCAACTGCTACTGCTACAAATACATATACCTATTTAAAATATAGCAAATACTATTGCTTGCTACGTACTACCAAAGATTATTATACTAAGTACTACGTAGTACTACTCCTTCATTACTATTTCCTGCTTCTTTGCCCTTCTTACTTTACCTGCATCCTTTTTTTTTCCTATTTTCAAAGTGACCAACTCACGTAAACTCATTCACAAGTTATTTTACGTACCCAGCATTGCACAGCAAGCGCCGAATTCAACGGAGCTTACATTATTTATAGTAAGCTTTTGATTAATTTATTGGCAGCTGGAATTCATAGTTAGCTGTGCAGCTGTGCGTGCTGTGACGGTGATAACGTGTGTAGAAAAGGGTGTGTGTGCATTCACCAGATTCATCTTATCTAGGCATTTAATGTTTAGTATATAATGACAGATATAATGCGGCAATGACAAGATAGATAATGCAAACTGTCTATAAGCGACAAAATTATCATGCTAAACGCCCCAAATGAGAATAAAATTACTGAAATTAGCATTTTATACGCAAAATTGGCAATGTTGGAAAGGAAATGAATGAATGAAATGCATGACTTGACTGGATGGTAAATATCACAGATATAGATCTGTGGTAAATATTCTGTGGGGTATATACACAGGGGTGCGTTTACGGCACTTATCCAGACTAAAACTTATACTAGATAAACGTTAAAACACCCGTTTAGAGACCCCACGAGGTGAAAAATTAAACCGGTTAAAATTTAAACTGCCCCGTTTACGAGCGTTCGCTAGTATAAGTTTACGCCTGACTAGATTAAAGGAGATGTCCCGTTGTGGTACTAAAATAAAAGAAAAATCTAACATCTACCATAATGCGGTTTTTGGAAAGAGCAATAAAAATCTAAAAGGTACCAACTGAAAAAAATATTTTTTTAGGCCTGCAATTTCCTGAAAATTATGAAAAAGAAATAATTTCATGTAACGTGAAACGGAACGTATTTTCAGTCATAGTTTTGGGTAACGTAAAACGGAACGTATTTTCAGGACATAGTTTTGATTGATAGGCCTTACAGGTACGTAATTAAAAAAAAAGTCATGGCGACACTTATGCAACATGGCCTTAAAGACTTTAGCCTGCCCGGTAGGCGAAAAAAATCAGAGACATTGATTAATCACTCACTGACAGCAGTGACAGTTGACTACTATCTTTATTCACAGATATACACAACCAGATCGGCAATATATTTTAGTGAAAGAGACAACTTGATATGGCTCCGCACAAGTACGAAACTGACATAAATAGATTTTGTTGTCCTTATCGGCGTGACCTGTTTTTGGTACCTCAAGTGTCAAAATCTGTAATAATCAGTGACAAACAAAACGGGTCTGAATTATATTTATTGCCTTTTTTTGGTGATTTAATGTGATAAATGCGTGTTTCCTCTGAGAAATAATTGTAAAAGATATTTTACAATAGTTGGTTGAAGCATTTTGGGCTGCAAGAAGCGCAGTGAGCGAAAATACGATGAAATATCATTTCACACGTAAGTAAACATATAAACCTTGTAAGGATCACCTAAATAAATTCAGGATATCAATTCGCAAATATTTTATTCATAATTAGTCAGTTTTTAGGTCGATTTGTGGTCTAATTCTATGAATTTTATCAAATTATTCACTTAGAAAATAAATTATTAATGTTGCCAGTTTATGAAAGAAATTACCCACCGCAACTAACATAAATTATTCGTTCTGCAGGTTTCCAACTGATCCTGTCACATTGCTGAAAAAAGCTGGCACATTGCAAGAAGTGCAAAATACCGACCCTTTTATGCCCATATGAATATGGTGAATGTTAATATTAAATATATATTAATGAGGCCACAGTTATGAAGCTGGAAAAGCAAAAGGCGATTTCGGCGAACCGATTCAAAAAGCTACGCGCTGTTCGTGAAATTTTTACTGTAAACATTAAAGAGTCTATTTATCTAATTATTTGGAATGTTATACATAATTCCATTCATGAAAAAACTAAACTGACCAAGCGCGAGTCGGGCTCGCGCGCTGAGAGTTCTTTACAATCACAAAATACAAAAAGTTGTGCAAAAAGACAACATCACGCCCAGGCTGTCACCCATCCAAGTACCGACCGCGCCCGACGTTGCTTAGCTTAGTGGTAAACAGAAATTTGTCACTGACTCGCACTTGGCCAGCGTTTATTATTTGTTGTTTTACTTATGTTCACTATAATCCGCTAAATTTGACGCTTGTACGGATTACCGTTTTTACACTAGAACAAATCCAAAAATACGTTTAACGTTTGTTGCATGAGGGACCCCCGTTCCGTTTTAACTCTGACTTTTTTATTATATTTTATTAATTATAAAAAATCATGCTATGGTTACTTTACAACCTTTTTTCTAGTACTATATTCTAATCCTAACAAATAATTATAATAAAAACGCAAGTAATTTTCTGTCTGTTTTTACGAGGAAATGGCTAAGTCATGGTATAATAATATACTCCGCCAGGTATAGCAATCCGAGAAAAAATGTTTACGTTGGCGTCCCGCAATGATGTCATGATGTCAATTTACAACAGGTTCGAGAGAGATGACGATACACCACGTAACAGCTGATTGAATAAAGTGGCAACTGGACAGTGACGTCATTGCGGGACCACTCTCAAATTGCTAGATCTTGTTTTCTTAGATCATGGGCTAAGTCAAATTTTGTCAGGACGATAGGGGTGTGTCATGAGGACAGACAACGTACTTTTCTTCCCAGAACATTGCAGGTAGCTCCGTGGGTTGCAGCAGATAGTGTATAAAATATAAATATTTAAAAGGTAGTATTGTTTCCAAAGTACTCATTGAAGATTCACACCCATCATAGTAGGTAAATTACCCTAACTTATAGCAAATCATTTTAATGTGGCAACACACCTTGTTGAAGCGAGAGGCATTGAGCTAGCCACGCTCATTGAAAATCTATAGGTAGTAGATCTGTGATCTTTATTATTTTATTTACATATTCAAGTTCAATTGTATTACCAAGATATTTTTTTTATTTACTTTATGTATATTACTAGAATACCCTATTACCGCGTTATTCTGGCTGGATCTGTATGGCGAACGAAGATACTGCTTTCCATATTCATGGATCTATGAGATCGTGCTGCCGTCACTGGTCAAACAATTAAAAGAAATATCGCCAAAACCACCGCTAATAAACACACAAAAAACCAAGCCAAGCCAAGCAAGACCGACAATTTAGTTTTACGACTCAACGAACAAAATTCGTTTTTTTTTGGTAAAATTTTCATGACCGTGAATTCAATGTCCTTTAGTCGTAATATTAAACAGCGTATGTAGTATTAATAACGTCAAACAAGTCATAGTCACAGTCAGAATCAAGCTAAGTAAGTCACGGTCAAGTCAAACTCATGCCCCTGTAAAGTGGTGGAGGCTTTACAAGAAGCTTCTATGGAGCTTAGAAACAACACGAAAAGACACGTTTTACCTCGTTATATCACTGTTCCACTCGAGCACGTTTACGAACACTTAATGAATAATAATTCACCAGTACACATTAATGCTCGAAAATACACAAGTTTAGGAAAATAATCCAACGAGCCAACATGTTTTTTCTACGTTGGCGCCAAAAACTCGAACGAAATTCGTCGAAGCTAACGAAATAACGAAAACGTTTTTTTTGTTCGTATTTTCATGGCCATGGATCAATGTCCTTCATTGGTAATATTATTCGAATTTACTCTGTATTAAATAGGGCCAAACAAGTTATAGTCATAGCCGCAGTCAGAGTCAAGAAAAACAAGTCACGGTCAAGTCAAATTCATGCCCCAGTAAAGTGGTGCAGGCTTTACAAGAGACTTCTATGGTGTTTTATAAACAACACGAAATAACATGTTTCACCTCATATATCACTTACCCACACTAGAGTATGTTCACGAAAAATTTATAAATAATAATGCACCATTATTACGCATTAACACTGGAAAATATAGAAGTTTAGGAAAATAATCAAGCCAACTATGTTTTTTTTACGGTGGCGCCAAAACCCTGGAACCCTTAATGTGACGAGCAGTGTTGCTGCTTTCGGACATTTTAGGATTGCAGTGTTGCTGTTAATCAATCCAGTATTTCAACTACACATATTTTTTTTTACATTATTTTAAAAAAATGCAAGGGTTTATAAATTTTTTTGTAGCTCATTTAGGCTCAATATTTGTGGCACATTTCGTGCTAAAAAGTTGAGATTTGTTAAGAATAAAGTACCAGGCTCCATACTAATTTAGGTACAACTCCTTTATCGACCGTTTGAGGTATGGTTTGAGGTCGCAAAATTTTCGTCTGCTGTCAGATTGACAGCTGGTAGGTTGAAGCCGTAGAGGGAGCTATGGTTGAAGCCACAGATATACACAACCAGATCGGCAATATATTTTAGTGAAAGAGACAACTTGATATGGCTCAGCACAAGTACGAAAAGGACATAAATAGATTTTGTTGTCCTTATCGGCGTGACCTGTTTTTGGTACCTCAAGTGTCAAAATCTGTAATAATCAGTGACAAACAAAACGGGTCTGAATTATATTTATTGCCTTTTTTTGGTGATTTAATGTGATAAATGCGTGTTTCCTCTGAGAAATAATTGTAAAAGATATTTTACAATGGTTGGTTGTAGCATTTTGGGCTGCAAGAAGCGCAGTGAGCGAAAATACGATGATGAGCGAGAGGCACTGAGCTAGCCACGCTCATTGAAAATCTATAGGTAGTAGATCTGTGGTTGAAGCATTGAGCTATTTGACATTATTAAGTTTGTTTTGTTCGAATCTGTGAATTGTTGTAGACGTCACTATTGACATAAAGCTATGACACCGTTCAGCGAACCACCGTTAGTTTAATTTTTATCTGGTGAAAAATTGGTCGACTCCGTAAACGCACCCCCTTAGTGGGTATATACGTAGAGGGAGAAACTATGGGTATATACCACAGATCTATACAAGATCTTTGAAATATGGTAACAAAAATGACACTTGACAGTAATTTGACATTGATTGCACGTACAGGCCCGTTCCGAATCTAACCGACAGGGCCAACGACACCGACGTGATAGCACAGAAGACATATTAATAGCAAAAGGGTATTTGACTACTTTTGGGAAACTATTGCACATTATTGCCTGATATAATTTAATGTATACGGCATTTATATTTTCTGGATATCAGTCGTATTTGCGATATAAATCGATGTTAAAGTTTGAATACATGCTACCTAACATCTGTATGTGAACTTCATAATAATTATGCAATAAATGATTGAGTATTGAATAAAAAAATATCGCGCCAAAACGCAGACCTGCGTCATAGCTTGGTCGAGCGACTCATTGACGTCACACAGATCTAAACAACTGCAGCCAGGCAGCAAAAGTTTGATAATCACTAAATTTCTAATAGAAGTAATGGTTTATAAATGTTGTGTAGTGCCACAATGTACAAATACTTCCATAAAGACATCGGAAAAACTATTCGTTCCTGTTCCAATGGACCCCAAAACTCGCAAAAAGTGGTTGAAACTAAGTAGCTCGTAGAGAACCCAAAAGTATTGGAGCTAATTCAAGTGTTTCTATGAGCGAAGATCATTTTGAGGTACATATTTGAGTCTATATATTTCTATTATAATTTGTGTTTTTATTGCGTTACTATTTTATGTATTGTTACTTTCTTTTTAAACATTGTAAAGCTTGACATAACCTAACAAAATAGCGATATCCACCTACTACAACATACTTTTTGTACAACTTGATTGAATGTTTTGCTTGGAGAACAATTAAAAATTTATACTTACATTGTAGTTTTACGTTTTGAGTTCTGCAGTGTAGAAACAATGACGTAGATTTTGAAGAAATATGCAACCATAAATACACTCATTTTGGGTAAGTTACTGCTGTCTGCTTGCACAAAATGTTTCTCCATTCATCTCACATTTAACCTCCGGACTGTTTTTGGTGAACATTTCTGGATAAATCGTTCTCAAAATAGCTTTACAACATTAAATTCGCAAATATCAATTCAAAATCTGTTTGTTTAGATCTGTGTGACGTCACTAGGGTAAAGCCAATTACAGACCGTTTTCGATCACGTGATCAAATGTCGAAAATACAGTTATTTTATTCGTGTTTTTACAAAAAATAAGCATATTTTTATAAAAAAATCAATGAAATATGCTTTTTCATTATGTCATGTTTATGGATGATGTCAATTGGCATAATATTTTCAATACAGTCAAATACCCTAATGAGAACGAAGCGCTGTTGGCTCCATTGCTGCGATTTATGTGATTCGGAACGTAAAATAAGCATTTTTAAAATTTAGTTTTGCAAATTTGCACTTCTATCACGTGACGTCTATAATCATTCTATAATGCGCTAACGACGGCAGTAGGGCAGAGTGGCAGACACAAATACGGCTGTTCTCTATGGGCGGGGCGTTGCGTTGCCGTGGCACTGAAATTAGCATTTATGCGTGGCGCGTCACAGGAACATTCGACGGTTGGCTCTAGCTGAAATGCCAAGGCCCAAGTATTCCGTGGGTATTTGATTGTTTACTAGCGGGCTACAAGGTGCACATAGATACTACAATGTGCAGTGTGCAGGTACCTGCCATAGAGAACATTATTTATAGGTACCTGCGCAGCGCAGTCTGCGCATTATATGTTCGAAAGAGCGCATGACTGTCAAAAGATAGGTTTCTCCATAGCATAGCTTGTAAATGCTTTAAAAATCAATAATGCCTATCTGCTCTGTTAAAGCGTGTAGAAATAAAAGTGTTACTCATAATTTAACCCGTGGAGGAGTGTCGTATCATCGGTAAGATTTTTGATTGATAGATGATTTCATACGCCAACGGTTGCACTATGTTTTAATTTATACTAGTCACTGAGTAAGTACCTAACGACTAATTACTACTGTAAAGTTAGGTAAAATATAGTAAGTACGCCTGAAGGCAGGTAGATAGGTACCTACCGAGCGCTAAGGTAGGTAAAGGTATACCTATAGGTATTGCTAGTGGTCCTTATTTTTGTTTACCTGCATACACGTAAGTTCCAATCGGCTAACTAGCTAGGTAAGACGACGTAACCATATAAAACCCAAAATAGCTTGTAGTCTGGCTATTGAAAGTATAGAGACTGAAAAAGCGCGGCATAAATGGCCTCTTTGTCTCTAGCTAATTATTAACTCTGTTAATTAAGACCGTTAGTTTCTCTAAGATAATTAAAATAAAATAAAATAATTAGAAATATCAGTATTGGACCCCAAAAATTAGTATGAAATACCTGAAATAATCTCACTTCATACTTGGAAATTATAATTTTTTATTAATGTTTGCATTTCATATTAGTTGTGAGGTTGCAATGCGTTTTTTTTTAAAGTTGGCACGCTTTTTCCGTTTATTAGCCAGACTATACCTATAAACTCGCATAGGTAAACTACGCGGGAACGTTCAAATCAAAATGTTAAAACGACCAATGTCAAAGTAGAGTATTTCGCGCGCTGAAATCTTGTGCTGTTATTGGCCAATCGATTCCCCGGCAATAAATTACTTGCGTCCTTGTATGCATGTAACTATCTTGCTTGAGGGCTATTATCACAACTGGGCATTTTGCTCTGAATAATGACGACCACAGAATACTATTAATTATATTCATCAACGAAATCGTCTATCGACTAATATGTATTCTGCGGTGCGATACAACTGCTAGGGCTGCCATACGTCCAGAATTTTTCGGACATGTCCTGGTAGGCGCTGTAGTCCAGAATGCGGGAATAGTTATTTATGATACAAGTGCGGAAAGTTGGTTATTAGAAACGAGTAGACGAATGTAAGCCCGAGACGAAGTCGAGGGCTTACCATAGTCACGAGTTTGTAATAACCAATCCGCACGTGTGCCATACAACGTTTTACAACACATTTGCGAGAAAAAAAGGCTACAAATGAAACAATTTTTGTTTATAACTTAATATCAGTCACAACAATAGTTTCTATAATATAATAAGAAAATGGCGCGAACATGCAAATAGCGCCACTATCACGTGGTGAAAATTAGAACTACATCTTTCGTCTCATTTTCTCTTTAGTATTAAACTGAGACAAACGTATTGAGCAAAAGCGCTTCCAAGGAGGTTTGATCATTCAGCTTATTTATTCTCGTAATATGAAACTCTTTTGTGGAATTTTTATGTAATTATGATGGAAATTAAAAAAATACCGTAAATCACACGCACGGTGCTATACATCTGAGCGTGCGGACAAATTCATTTCCGCACGCTCCGTTGTATGATCCGTAATGTTTAACTTTCGAACGATGTATACAGGCTTCGTAAGTGCACTTTTTGAGCAAATGTGTTGTAAAATTCTAAAACGCCCGGAATTCTAGAAACGAATTGAAAGAGATTTTAAAATAAATATAAAAACAATTTTTATAACATTATACATATTATACGTTATACATAATGTACGTACTTACCTAAGCTTCGTAATCTACTACAATATTTATTTATAACTAGCTGTACCCGCAACTAAAATAGGTCCCTGCAGACGGAATCACCGGAAATTGCAGTATAAGTATAATGTTAAGTTAACTACTACATTGCCAACACATTGGCGGATCCAGGGGGAGGGCCATGGGGGCCATGCCCCCCCCCCCCCAAACACCTAGCAATTCCATTCATTCGACTCAATTTTTCGATTTGATTCCTTCGAACCTTCGCAGAATGCCCCCCTCCCCCCCAAATGAAATCCTGGATCCGCCCCTGTGCCAACAGAGCTTTTATTAGTTGCCTATCATAAAGTAAAACATCACTCATAACGCAAAAAATCAGACCAATTTGCAATTGACAATGAAAAAACAAATACTTATTAACAATGATGAATTAACAAATCACTAAACTCTAACGCAACCTACGAAGTAATATAACATGAAAATAATAACACTACACCAAACACAATAGCGGACCCGGGTATGTCCTAAAACTGCGACCAGAACCACCGGAGGATGGGCAGCAGCGTCCTATTAGTACACGGTGAACGTACTGCGATCCCCAAGCCGCCTGCCAAGCGTGGGGATTATGGCAACACCCCTCTCTACGAGGGAGGCCTTTGTTCAGCAGTGGACGTTTACAGGCTGATGATGATGATGATGAAACACAATAGCGGAGGTCTCCATCTAGGCACCGCTATAACAGCGCAGTTCGGAAAATCTCGCGAACGTGAACCTTAACGCGCCCAGATAAAGTTTGCGGTCGCTCAACTTTTTTCATCACCTAAACTGAATCGCTGCAAAGAGAATAAAATAGATATCTTTACGTAATAATATGTAAGACAATAACTTACATTTCCATTGCAGATTTCCTAGAAATGAAAATGTAAAAGAAAAATGGATTTCGGCAACGGGAAGAAAGAACTGGATTCCAAGCAAAGTCGCAACAATATGTTCGGATCACTTTGAACCGCGACATTTCGTGGTGAAAACTGGTGAAAGACGTTACCTTCATTCCTTAGCTGTTCCTTCTCGCAACGTCCACTGTTTACCGGACATACAACCGCAACAACTTACAACGGTATAATAACTGCTAAACGATTATCTTACCAGTCTGTACCTTTAGTACACGTTTTGATAGTTTTCGAAATCTTTTTAGGGTTACGTAGCCCGACAAGGACCCCTTATAAATTCGTTCTGTCCGTACGTCTGTCTGTCCGTCCCTCAAATTTTTTGAGAACCTTCTAACTTATGTAGTTATTAATACAAGTGCATGAAACTTTGGACAATTACAGTTTTGGTCAATTTCAAAAGTATAAAAAAAGCGTTGAGTGATACTGGCTGGACAACAGCACATTGTGCACTTTACGATCTTGCGGCACCCGGTTCGATCCTTGGCTCTGCCCCTGTTGTGACTTAATAATTATTTAATAGTTAATAAATTATGTACACATTTTATTTATCATCATCAGCCGGAAGACGTCCACTGCTGAACATAGGCCTCCCCCTTTAACCTCCACACTAAACGACAGCCTGCCTTTTGCATCCACTGGATGCCAAAGGCAGTCTACTACTCACGTAAGATTAAGCCGGTCATTCCCGTGTAATATAAACAAAATGTGTGAAAACCACGTCAGTTTCTATAATAAAATTATGTGCAGTTTTACCATCGCTCAACAACTGTGAAGGAAAACATTGTGAGGAAACCAGTGCAAGCCGCAAAAGTTCAAAAAAAACATTTCACTAACATGCACTGGGCCAGCATGGTGGATAAGGGCCCAATCCTCAATCTCTGAGAGGTCTATGTCCCAGCAGTGAGCACAAGATAGGCTGATAATGATGATGATGAATTTTGCATTTTATGGATGACTCTGGGTAAATGTGAAAAGATGTTTTTTTCATTGCACTCTGTTGCATGGGGTGTCGTTAAATAAGTCTATAATAGTGATGTATGAAACCTTATCTCTATTTTAAAATTTTAAACTAAAGATAAAATATACTATTGTAGCAACTATCCTTTGCGAAATATGGCCCGCCGCAGTGGCAAAAGGTTGCCCCCCCTGCATTTCGTAACTATTAGACATAGAAACTTGTAACTCACCACGTGATAGGTCCAAAATTATTTCGAACTTCTGATTATAACTTTTTGAGTTATTTATAGTTATATAGTGTTCAAGACGTTCTAGTTCAAAGAGTCATACACTTTTCGTTACATGATCTTAGCAAAGAATGTTTCCCTATTAGTTTATTATTTTAACTTAACCATAAAAGGCATGTCGAGATGCTACATCTTTGAAAGACTGAGCTTCATCCTTTTAACTATACTTTCTGAACTATGAATGTGACCACAATTTTATGGCTTAGGTTACGTTACTCTACCATATTGCGTGTCACGACACGCTCTTGGCCGGTTTTAGTTTCCTCATTTGGAGACTGTTACAAATAAGTTTATTGCGTATCATATATATCACTTAGCATCAGTCGAGATGGCGGTCAAATACAAGCCTATTATTTAATTGAAAAATACAACATAGTCTTCTATTGAATGCGAATAATAAGCATTAAAAATATCCGTATGAATTGACAAACAGTCTACAGATAGATTAGTCTTATGAATTACCTATTGTATTCTCTTTGATGCTTTAACGTAGTAACGACTGGAAATGTTTTACCATAGTTTAGTTACCAAACTTATTTGTAAAATTACTTTGCAGTTATCAAATTCACTCGACGTAAATCCTTCATCATCGTCATCAGCAGCCCACATAGTGATCAGTCCACTTCTGCACTCAAGCCTTACCCAAGGCACACCACTGAGCCCAATCACCGTCTTTTCTTCTCCAGTCACTGCCCATCATGGCTTAAATCCTTCCGAGAGCATAAACGGAGGTACTACAATTGAAGTGGAAATAATGCCCGAAAATAGAATTATCTTACGTCCGCGAGATATCAGGACTTTACAAAGACCAGACGTGAATATGAATTCACAAACACGCGATGAAGATAGAAGTGAAATGGAACTGATGCGAGCCAAAATAAGAGAACAGGACCTCTTGATTAGAAAACTAAAAGTGAGGAATTACAGATTGAAGAGGAGATTGTTTTCGTTGAAGTCCATGGAAGCAATGGAGATTTGATAATTGTCTACGTATTAAATTCACTTCATAAACGTACGCCTATGTTTTTGTATATTTGAGCTTGATTTGAGCAGCCATTACAGTATGCAAGCGCTGACGCATTATTTAGTTGTGCGATTTACTTTTCATTTACTGAATTGGTCTGCCATTACAAGAAACTAAATAGGCTTTTTTTTTTCATGACCATGGGTACAAAATCTAATATAGCGTCAAACAAGTCATAGTCACAGTCAAAGTCAAGCATAGTCACGGTCAAGTCAAACTCATGCCCCAAACCAAAGTGGTGGAGACTTTACAAGAGGCTTCTATGGAGTTTTGGAAACAATCAGGCGAGATGGTGGTCAAACGCAAGACTATTAATTACTTTTAAAAAAAAACTAAGTGTTTCACCTCTTTATATCACACCTACACTCGAGCACGTTTCATAATCCACCATTATTACACATTAATACTCGAAAATACACAAGTTTAGAAAAATAATACAATGATTCGACATGTTTTTTCCCATGTTGTCACCAAAACTCCTAAATAAGCAAGTTAGCTCAGTGTTCTAACATAGTGTAATGGCTGCGATAGACACTACTTGCTCCTTCCTTAGTGAGGTATAACTAGAGAAAAATCTAATAATTACGGTAATATATGACTGGTGCTTTAAATACCTTGAAGGTGCATGAAAAATTAATAGCAAGGATGTTATTATAAAATGTATTAAAACCGTGAAATTTTGAATACAATTCAGTAAATAATTAATACAAAATGGATAAAGAACGGATTTCTCGTTGTGCAAAATATACGTATAGTATAACAATTTATTTTCATGGATATGACATGAATATAAATAAAATCTTATGCTGCATCAATTTGGACGACAAGACATGAGATTGCAGTTTCCGACATTATTATATCAATAAATGGAATTTAAAGAATTATACATAGCACAATAATAATAATCTTTGCAATTGTAATTATTTCTTATCATTAAAGAATTTGAATTCAATAAAGTTATTAAAATAGTATAAAATCAAAGCTCTATTTATTGAACAGAGATTGATAAGCATAATACCATAATAAAATATTGAGTATGTATCTTGTGGAATAAATGTAGTTTTACTGAGACATGAGTATTATTGGGATATAAATAAATATTTAAAAATTATATAATATTCACACATATATACAGATAAATTTTATTATAATGCTGAACGCGGATTTTCTAATTTTATAATCAGGAGGTATATCTATTGTCTTCAACCAAAATAAAATGAATGGACAGGCCCAGTAGTAGCGCATTTTTGAAGATAACAAAATGAGCGCCGGCTCTCATTTCGTTTCAGTCGGTCTCTAGCCGTAGGAAGTGCAACACGTGTCTATTGTTACGTGATAACAAAACATCTGACAAAATTATGCATTCTTATGCTTTCCCGAAGTGTAAATACACAAATAAAACCGGGATCTATTTTTTTTTTCCTTTTGTAACAAATATACTGTAAATTTGTATAATTATGTGTTGAAGTATATGTCCGACGGTTTTGACTCATTTTTACCGAGCAATTTCAATGGTTAGGGTCCGTCCATTCATTTTATTTTAGTCGAAGTCTATTGTGCGATATTTAGAAAACAATATAACATTGACCTTACAAAATATAGTTTTCACAGTTGCTATCTAACACGGACTGGAAATGTATTTAATTCGTTATAATATACAATGCCTAGGTGTTGTATGCAAAACCCAAAGGGGGTGGGGGGTGTTGGGGGGTTGGGGGGGGGGGGGGGGTTTGAAAGTGACGTTTTTTTCTGGAATAATGTTATTTCTAAAAGAATTACCACGCGTTTTGAACCGCGGCGCGCTGCTAGTTATATTAGATACAAACTCCAGTAAAGTATAAAACGGATATAATGGTGACTCACAGACTCCACTTCACATTGCTGGAAAATAGAAGAAAGATGGCAGTATAGGTTAAGGTAATTTTTATAGCAACAAACACCCTTCCAGTGACAATAAAATATAAAACTAAGCATTTGTCTGCTTCATACATTCTCCTTACACTATTTAAGCATTGCATGTAATACAACATTTTCTGTTTAGATTATATAAAATGCAAATAGTGTTTTACTCGTTCCCTTTATAAGGTCGGAATTGTTTACATTACCAGGGCATTGTAGACAAATCGCAATTTTAATACATTTCCTGTAACATCTACATTTAACGTTAGAGTCAACCATCAAACACAAGATGGGTCGCACACTGGGTGCAAGTCTATAAGTACAATAAATAACATAATAAATAAAACAGGCATAAAATTTCACATAAACTTTGTTTATAAAAATAATGCAAATCCTAACTGAGCCTACTTAACTTTATCTAATTTATCAGACATTTTGTAACATAAAAATGGAAATTAATTCGAAGGCAATTTAAGTTTGAAGTGTATATCTAACGCTAGCGAATACTGTTTTTAAATTAGGCAAAATAATTTTAAAACTTACTACTATTTCCATTCGTTTATTTGCTCTAACAACTGCACGAAAGATAACATTGTAAAAAGCTGAACGAAAACAATATCTTTTTATATTTGACTGAAGTATATTGGGGACCATATGTTATTTAATATACAATTTTAACTGTCGCCTCTATATATATGTATATATATATAGATTTGAAAATTATAAATTTGTTACAAAGTAGCCACATTTTTTTAGGAAATTAGTTGAAAACTGAAACTATCAAATAAGGTATAACTATAAACATAAATTAATCTTATAACATCTAAATTAGCAATGCATAGCTCCGGCCCAAGTCCAATGGCCATCAAAATGTATAATAAACTAACAGTACACATAAAAGACACAGACAATGAAAATAAATATGCCAAAACCCTAAAAGACATATTGCTAGCAAAATCTTACTATAGCCTAAACGAGCATTTAGAAGACAAATCAATTATGGAATAAATCGATCCGCTCCTTACTTTATTGCCATACCCAATCAGGTTCATTATGACATGCTAGTCATGCTACCTAAGATATGTTTGTGAATTTCATGATATTATGCAATAAATTATTGAGTATTATGTACCTGCTAGTCTTACGAAAGTGATCAGAATTCGTGGTCTTCATTCAGTTTTACAATTTTATTACAGCTGTCAGAGCAATGAAGTACTTGGACTGAGTATAAAGAACTTGAGCGTGTTCTTCCATTATTTGTACACTGATTGGTATAATAAAAGTATCTAGTTTACAGGGTTAAAAGTAACTAACGCAAACCTCTTAAGGGCGACTTTGGTGCATCAAGACTAACAACTTTTGTTTAACAAGTTTCCGAAATTCGCGAAAAAGCTGTTACATACAAAAAAATCATTCACTCCCGACAAAATGAATGAACAGATAGTTTTTTTTTTTTTTGCGAATTGTTATAAGTCTTAGAACAAAAGTTGTTAAGTCTTGATGCAACAGTCGCCCTTAAGAGGTTTTGCGTGAGTTACCTTTGACCCTGTATAAATTTGTCCAACAACTAGGCTGTGATAGCTTAGGTCGAAGACATTCACAAGTACAGAGGACCTATAAAAAGAAGCAGGTATTGAAGTACCATATATTCAAACTAATAAGCATCAAAATTGTCAATAATTAAATAATGATTATCCTCAAATCAAAAGAGATTCCTTCTATACAAGAGTCTTGCATCGTAGTCCGCGTCTTTGCTTAACATCAGGCTACCAATAATAGAATATTTGTATAATAAGTTATGGATGCAAGTCCGGCTAATAAATTTTTCATTTCATTTCATTTCATAGCAATGGGCTACCGGACAGGTATTTTTGTCTTACACATTAAAATATGTTTATAATTAAGGAAAATTTATGTCTTACTAGACAGAGAGCGCACTATACTTTCAAATGACGTCACTGGTAGGTACGCCATACAAACACCATACTGGCACTCACTTTGCGGGAAAGGGACAGAGCACCCTTTCCCAATCCAACCACAAGCTTTAAATGCTTATGCTTATCTCAGAACTTTATTAGCCAATTTGAATAATTCCTTGAGTAACATTTAACATAACATTTCCGATAGCCTATTGTGGAAAAACAACAAACATCAATTTAAAAAAAGATGTGGAAATCTTTGATGCAGTAGGGTTTCTTATTCACTAGAAACTATCATGTTTATTGAGAATTTGTTAAATATTGAGCACTTACCAATAGTTTGAATATTTTTCTCGTTTTAAACTCGATTACAAAATTATTAATTGATCTTGGTTATTCAATTATAGTATAGAAAATAAGAGACTATGATTCTTATCGTAAATTTCTACGTACCTATTTATTTCGGACAAACGAATGACTGACAGTGTCCGTATATAACTTTATGCATCTTGCACACGATGCAAGCAACCTGCTCAAATTAGAACAAGGCGCGCATGCGAGATCTGGGCCCCGATTCTACTAAACCAATTGTTTTTATATTGTATTTGATTAATGAATTGTCTCAAATGTATCAATTAACATTTTTTTAAATACTTTAATGTCACAAGTGTGTTTAATGTCAAAATGGACCGACGACATCAAAAATACTGTCGGGAACGAGTGGATGCGAATAGCGAGAGACCAGGGAGAGTGGTATAAACAAATGGTATAAAGTGGGTCACTCAGGGCTGATGATGATGATAATGTCAAAAGTGTTAACTTTGGGGCAATTTATTATCAATTTAAAACCAATTGGTTTAGTCACACATGTACACTTATGACACATTTTTTTATATTTTAAGTGTAAATTTTTATGCATATCGTTATCAATTTAAAAACAATTAGATTAGTAGAATCGGGCTTGATGCATGTATGCAATGATAACTGCTTCCTTCACGCCATGCGTAGCTAAGATGCGCCGTGTGCAAGACGCATTAGGGACATCGCAAATTCTATAATATACTTTGTGCAAGTAGTTTAAAACGTGTCGAAAGTCTTTCTCTATAGAAAAGAGGGCTCAGCCTTTTCGAACTTTGCAGTCATCTATATAACCGAAATGGAGCAATAATGAGGCAAGTTTACGAAGATTTTAATTTTGTGTAGTTTACTTTTACAGTTTCACAATAAACATAGATATTCTTGATCTGGCTGCGTAAAGCTAGTTTCATGCGCAACCATCGCGGTCACATTTCAGTGGACCATTTTGACCAGTCACAAATAACTCTAACTAGACATACAAGTAAAACTTTTAATTCTATAAAGTTTAGAAAAGAGAGACACGGGGGTCATGGCACTGGTATCTTTGATTTATTGTTCAGATCTTGATCCGAAAAATACTAAAATGACGCATGATCTCTGATTAGTCAATAAATCTGTTGGAATATAATTATTTTTTTGTTTTTATATATTATACATAATTTTTTCAATATTTTGAAGATGTCAAATGGACAGAATCGTTTATCTGTAGGGTAAGCACGCGCGCCGGAATAAAACTGTCCTTCCTTTTTATCCCTTTGTCTACGTAATAAAACTAGAATGTCTCCTTCTCGCGGGATAAAATTCTATCGTACCTCGCGTGCTAGGCTTTCTGAGCTTAAGGCACATGTTCATTAAACTTAACAACTCATTTATGCTTAGTCAAATATAGGATGATAATTTTGACAGTTCACAGTAAGGATGAGGTAGTGTATAATCGTTTATGAACCTATTCGATCATTGATATTATTCTAGTAGGAATCGATAGTTCAGATAGTTGCATGGTTATGCTGAAAAATAAATCATTCATTAGGTAAGCAAGTTTTTTTACAAATATGTATTTGCGCGATAGTAAATTGCAAATAACTTACATATATACAAAAAATAAATAAAAAAAAGTTACCCATTTATAAATTTTTATTTGTTTAATTCATTTTATTTCCAAACCCGTTTTTAGATAATCTGTGCGTGGCACTTCCCTAAGTAGGCGGTGCCCATCAATGAAGTACGACATTATTAGTAGTACATTTTACCGGAATAAATACGAATCTTCAAGGGCGTGACCTGCCAAAATTATCATCCTAAATTTGACAGACCACAATGAATTAAACCAACGTTTTGACCAAACATCAAAAACATGGGTTATATTCACATTGTTTTGTCAAGGTTGAACATAGACCTAAGTCAAGGATGGAAGTGTTAATTGACTTTATACTATTTCCCACTTATAGTAGGGTTTAAGGCGACTGTCATAGCATGTTTGGACATCAGTCTTGGATAAGTTATTGCTTTTCACGATGGAGGTAGGTTGAGAGAATTATTTAGATCAATACTAATAAATAACGCAGGGTCAACTGTTTCAAAAACAAACGATTAAATTTATAAACAGCTACATAATCAGTGGGCGAAGTACGAGTATACGCTACGTAAAATACGTATCGAAAGTTATACAAATTTTAAAGTGCTAAATTGAAATTTGTATGCAATAAGCCCACAGATCTTTGTAACGAGAGTTACTTTTTACTTTAGTTAAATATGGCTCAAAATTTTCAATAGACGAAAATAATTTAAGTTCATGCATGAATTCGTCTTTAACGACTCACTCCAATAGGATAGGATACTCACTCCACTTCAGTACGTATAAATATATACGTAAACGTACGTATAAGTGCCCCTCGACTCAAGTACGTTAAATCGAACTTTACGTGACTATAGAATTATTCGAGAACGAACCAAATATTCCGAGATTACTTCCAAATAATTCAATCTCTATACTTTAGTCAGTTCAAGCGTTGCTAGAATCCATTTCAACTCCAGTGACAGTCGTGCTAAGGTTTCCATTGACGAGTATATCGTGTAACGGTTCCCCGAGGATCTTAGAAAGGGAATCACTGAGCTTGTAGTAGTTTGTCTCTAGAGCTTCATGGTATGATGCTTGGTCGGAGCTGATGAGCTTTAAGTTGAGCTGTAGCGCCGAGTGGCATATTGTCAGGAACTCTCTGTAAACAACATAATGCAGAATTGAAGTATATGAACTTTATGGGCACAGTCAGATTATGTTTTTTATTATTATTAAATAATAGGCTTGCTTGGCTTGGACAGACGACCTAAAAGAGACCGCAGGGAAACGTTGGATGCAGGCCGCTTTCAGATCGATGGGGGAGGCCTATGTCCAGCAGTGGACGTCCTACGACTGAAATGATGATGATGAATAGGCTTGCCCTTGACCGTCACCTCGCCTGATGTTAAGCGAAGCTATCTATAATGGAGTATGCTTGCCTAGAAGAAGTCGATTCACTCGCGATTTGAAGACACCCGGATTGTAACTATCGGGGAACACCAATTCAGGCAGCATATTTCACATACTATATAGCAGTTAGCACAATTCAAATTCAATTTAGTTCTGTTTAGTTCACATCTGGCTATATAGGGTTTTTGAGATTGTTTGTGAAGCAAAGAGTGCTTCTTGTTATTAGTCGTGCACTCTTGGCAGAGCGGTCGTGGTTGCGTGGATGGCACACGATGACTCCTTGCTGTCGTCGTCCCTTCCCATTGCTGCCGCTCATCTCGCAATGCTTCTCAATTTCTGGCGGCAGGCTGTTTTGCGTGCACACTGCACTTGAAATAGCATTATTCACAGATTGGAGAAAGTAACTTTTTTATGCCATAGGTCACCTGTGGTTACCTGTAATACCAGGGGCCCTACAGACGATTTGCCGACTTTTAAGTTACTCGTAAATGCCACAGAGCTCATGTAAATGATAATGTAAAGCGCACAGTGTGCGATTTCCACAGATCTTATGAAATTAGAATGAGCTTTCTGTATATTAGTGGCGACTACTATACTAAATTTTGCCGATGATATAGTCATCATGGCAGAGTCGCTGGAGGACCTAAATACGATGCTCAGCGACCTCAGTCGCCTTTCGCCTTTTTAGTAGTTGCCTTTAGTAGGTGGGTCTTAAAATGAACATGGACAAGACAAAAATCATGTCCAATGTCCATGTTGAACCCGTGCCGGTAGTCGTTGGGAACGATACTCTCGAAGTTGTTGACCATTACACCTATCTTGGACAGATTGTTCAGTTAGGCAAGTCCAACTTAGGCAAAGAGGTCGCCCGAAGAATCCAACTCGGATGGGCAGCGTTCGGGAAATTGCGTGACATCTTCTCGTCCAAGATACCACAGTGCCTAAAGACAAGGGTCTTTGACCAGTGTGTGTTGCCAGTGATGACATATGGTACTGAGACGTGGTCCTTAACTGTTGGCCTTTTGGAAAAACTCTGAGTCACATAGGGGGCAATGGAGAGAGCTATGCTCGGAGTTTCTTTGCGCGATAGAATCCGAAACGTGGATATTCGCCAAAGAACCAAAGTCACCGACATAGCTGATAAAATATGCAAGTTGAAGTGGCAATGGGCAGGCCACATCGCTCGAAGAACCGATAACCGATGGGGAAGAAAGGTTCTTGAGTGGAGACCACGAACCGGAAGACGCAGCGTAGGTAGGCCTCCCACTAGATGGACCGACGACATAGCAAGAGTCGCTGGCATCCAGTGGATGCAAAAGGCAGGCTGTCGTTCAGTGTGGAGGTTAAAGGGGGAGGCCTATGTTCAGCAGTGGACGTCTTCTGGCTGATGATGATGATGACTATACTAAAATACAAAATAGTTAATTTCACGACGAAACAGCTCAACCGATCTTGCTCAAAGGCAAGGACAGTACATCATGAGGATGGCAGACGCTAAATAACTTTCTAAACTTATAAAATGCGGAAAACTGGGACCATACTGATAAAATCGCAGCTTGTATACTATAATATTAGAAAGGTTACTTACTTGAATATAGATTTCAGTTTGTCGACGGTTTCGTCCGGGTACATCGGCGCGAGCGTAGGGTCCAGGAACGCGTTGGCATACGCGAGCGGACCCGCGTTCACTTGCACGCACACGCTGCCTTGTAGCCTGGAAGCAAGTTTCATCATTAATGAAACGATCACGGATCATTCCCTTTCGATCGGATAGCTGAACGATTTTGGAAAAAATAATAATAGTGAGTGTTATGTTAACATTAGGCCTCCTTTGTTAGGCGTCGCGCGGAGGGTCGGCATCGTTTTCTGACACACGGGGCGTTGAGGAGCGCGATGTGCGTTTAATATGTTTATGGGCATGTCATATATCGTTTACGCAGAAGCATTTGGTGTTCCTAGCGGCGGCGCCTGGGTGTCGTCCCGCGTCCCCATAAACGATGCTTTAGCTGTTATAAACCATATTGAAATTCTACGGAGTTGTCTAATGGAAAGTCTATTGAGTTACACGGAAAGGGTGTACTAAGCCGAAAGGGGTCCATAGTACCCATCATTATCAACAACTTTTACGAAGGGACCAACACTGAAATAGTGAAAAAAATAATAGCTGTTCTATAAACTTTTTAGAGTGTGAATGACCGTTTTCTATGGAACAGCTGATATTTTGTTCGCGATTTTAGAGTTGCTGCCATAGTAAAAGTTGTTCATAATGATGGGTACTATGGACCCTTTTCGGTTTACTACATCCTTTCCGAACACATCATAAATCCCCAGACTTGTTACGCAGCCAGCAAACTATTCTCACCTTAGATGCAGTTTCTTGATATCAGGTGCCTTCGCGTTGACGATCTCAGTGAGCTCGTTCACTTGGCTCTCCATTTCCGAGACGGCGACCTCTATGGGGCTTTTCTCTTCGACTTGCGTGTCGATAACTGGCACGCGACGTTTCACGTAAGGGAACCAGCATTCGGCTGTGAAAAGCAATTAACGAAAATATGTAAGTGGGCTCAAACAATATAACAGAAATGGCGACCTCTATAAGGCTTATCACTTCAACTTGCGTGTCGATAACTTGCACGAAATGTTTTACATAAGGGAACCAGCACTCGGCTGTGAAAAGCAATTAACCAAAATATGAAAGTGGGCTGAACCCATATATGAACGCGTGAAATTAGAATAATAACGATATGTGCTAACCTGAAATTCGACTCAATATAGATCAACTGGAGGCTTGTTCTCATAGCTATAATAATAAATAAGCTAAAGCAATGCTTCTCTGGCGCCAATATAGGGTAGCCTTTATGGTAGGTGGGCAAATCATCACCCGTCAATTATTGCTAGGAGGCATATGCGGGTGCCGTACCTAATACCATAAACCAGCAACACCATCAAAAACTCATCACAATAACCCAGAATTTGTTAATCATATACTGTACAATAGTTTCATATTCCTTTTTAAACACACCAAATAACTAAACTTTATATTTAACAGGGCTTCTTGGTGTTGGCTTCAGCCCCCACAAACGCCTCTCACATGTCCGGGTTAGACCTAAGAATCTTATAAAATAAGCTAAAGGTATATTGTGCTATGAGATAAAATAGTATTTTTATTAGAAAAACAAGCACAATATACTGTGATCTTACCAGTAAGAAGCTAAAGTAGCAGCCTTAGAAATGTACGGGCCATCTCACCATCTCACGTTAAAGAGATTACGAGGGTGAATCGGCGCGAAATTTAATTCATTCTAATTAACATACTTTGATATTCCTGAACAAACTCCAAGTTGCTAACTCGTAAGAGACATCCCTAGGCCGGGATCGATAGCTTTCTCCAGAGTCAGAGTCTTTTTGGTCACAGTGGCCGGCGGAGTAAGTATAAATGTTCTTACTGGTGAGATGCGTAAGCCGCAACCTCTGATGATGCACTGGTCCCCTCGCAGCGCCGTCTCTCGTGAAGGGCGTTTCGAAGACGAACCGACGCACGTTGTGCGCGCGCTCGAACGAGCCCTCACCGCCCGACCCACTGGCGGCGAGACCTTCTGGCGCCGCCTTCACCCACGTAACTTGGATGTATGCAAGTTGGCTGTCCAGCTCATCGCGATTCACCTGTAATAACAGTAACCCCCTTATACTGTCATTCTATTTAGGGATGATAACACCTGTATTGAACCTCGGTGTAATGTGCATTTCCTCAACTAGCCTACCCAAACCAGTCTCGGGCCATGGGTCGCTGGTATTTCACCAGGTGTTATGGTATCATTGAAAAAAAGTCGTGGCCATTTCTTACAAGCGTTCGTTAGGCTAATCTATGTATGCAGTAGCACTAGTTTTTAAGCCATTCTATCATCATCATCATCATTTCAGCCATAGGACGTCCACTGCAGGTATTGGCCTCCCCCATCGAACTCCAAAAGGGCCGGTTGGAAGCGGCCTGCATCCAGCGTTACTCTGTGGTCTCTTAGGTCGTCTGTCCATCTTGGTGGACGTCCTACGCTGCGCTTACCGGTTCGTACTCTCCATCCGAGAACATTTCGGCCCCATCGGCCATCTTTTCTGCGTGCTATGTGTCTTGCCCACTGCCACTTCAACTTGCTAATTCAGTGGGCTATGTCGTTACGTTAATTCCTCTACGGATCTCATTTCTGTTTCGATCTCGTAGAGAAATCCCAAGCATGCTCCTCCATAGCTCGTTGAGCAACTTTGAGCTTGCTTATGAAGCCCATAGTGAGACACCACGTTTCAGTGCCGTATGTCATCACTAGCAACACACTGGTCGAAGACTTTCGTCTTAAGGCACTAAGGTATTTTGGACGAGAAGGCGTTGCTAAGTTTACCGAACGCTACCCAGCCGAGTTGGATTCGCCGATTGACCTCTTTTTTGAAGTTGGACCTGCCTAGTTCGACTGTTTGTCCTAGGTAGACGTACGCGTCAACAACTTCCAGAACTGAGTTCGCAACTGATACAGGGGTGAGCCGTTCTATCATGTCTATGTAATTTCTAGTATGAACAATAAATAGTCTATCTTGTTCGCAATAACAGATCAATGGATGAACGTGATTTTGCATAGAGAAAGTTGAAGAGCTGGAAAGTCACATTGAACAGTATTTTTTTTTATCCCGGAACAATATTTAGGCGGTGATGCTGCAGGGAACGTTGGGTCGTTGGGAACGATACTCTCGAAGATGTTGACCATTACACCTATCTTGGACAGATTGTTCAGTTAGGTAAGTCCAACTTAGGCAAAGAGGTCGCCCGATGAATCCAACTCAGATGGGCAGCGTTCAGGAAAATGCGTGACATCTCGTCCAAGATACCACAGTGCCTCAAGACAAGGGTTTTTGACCAGTGTGTGTTGCCAGTGATGACATATGGTACTGAGACGTAGTCCTTAACTGTTGGCCTTTTGGAAAAACTCAAGAGTCACACAGCGGGCAATGGAGAAAGCTATGCTCGGAGTTTCTTTGCGCGATAGAATCCGGAACGTAGATATTCGCCAAAGAACCAGAGTCACCGACATAGCTGGTAAAATTTGCAAGTTGAAGTGGCAATGGGCAGGCCACATCGCTCGAAGAACCGATAACCGATGGGGAAGAAAGATTCTGGAGTGGAGATCACGAACCGGAAGACGCAGCGTAGGTAGGCCTCCCACTAGATGGACCGACGACATTGTGAGAGTCGCGGGCATCCAGTGGATGCAAAAGGCAGGCTGTCGTTCAGTGTGGAGGTTAAAGGGGGAGGCCTATGTTCAGCAGTGGACGTCTTCTGGCTGATGGTGATGATGATGCTGCGGGGGTGCCGCTAGTATAATAAATATGAGCCATATTTGCTCTTAAGAATTACGCGACGCAAGACTACCGCACACCAACAAAGTCGTCAAACCACTGACTCCACACTGGTGCGCTATATACTTGTTAGCACCACTAAGTTGGTACCATTTGAAAAGCTCATTCGCCCCGTTCTTACTACAAGTCAAATACCACTATTATTTAATCTGTGACAAAGTAAAATTTGCACGTTTAGTTCCAATAGCAGAAGGCTGCTTTGTATTATAATTTCAGGCAACACGGCTTTTATGAATAACAATGGTTGGATGTATAATATGTAGGTATGTAATATTTTTAACTACTTATTGGAGAAGTCTGTTTGTCTACGAGTCTTCTCATAGGACAAAAACAGATACTTGTGGTTTGAATAAGTTCACGTGGTACACTGATATTAGCAACGTGGAAAAATACAAAAGAAATCTCGGTTCATTAGTTCCGTTTTGAAAATGAATAGAGTTCCACATAATATAACGCGGGGGTAATTAGTCGAGTTAGACATGGTCGATGATTAGACGATGTCTTAACAAGTCGAACAAAAATCACAAAAAACTACCAGTATTATTTATTAAGAATAGCAATAAAAGCGTTTTATTCTGATTAATAGAGATACCTAGCCTAACCTTACACAGGGTTATAAGGAAAGGGTAGGTATGCTAAGCTTAACTCTGAGCTAACTTTTACTATGGAAGCAATCCTGGAATCGCGAATAATATCAGCTGTTCCATAGAAAACGGTTCTTCATACTTGACAAAATGTATGGAACAGCTGGTTTTTTCCCCCGCCATTTTAGGATTAGTCCCATAGTAAAAGTTGTTCATAATTATGAGTATAGCAAACCCCCTTCGGCTTAGCATACCCTTTCCTTATTACATTCTTTACAAAAAATAGCCGTTACGGGACGCCCGGCAGATGTCGGGCGTCGGCTATGACGGCATATGACGTCACCCTGTCACGGCATACGAGTCGAACAATCTTCTGCGATATTTTCGTTTTTTATTTTATTAACACCTTATAATAATTAGTATTAGTGATAATAATTAAGGCTTTTTTATTTTCTTTGTTTGATATACCCAATTATTCTTGAATAAAGTTGTCATTAATTAACCTTAACACCTTTATTGATTCATTTCCAATCCTATCCTGCTTCCTTCTAATACTTACACTTCCTTCCTTCCTTACTAATATTATTGATACGAATGTTTGATCCTCTCTCACACATCAATAGATACACAGAATGACGTGATTGTTTGCACAGATAATTATAGGGCCAGAATATGACCAAGTTTTTTTTTTTTTTTTTTATACCAAGATACTTTTTATCCTAAAATAAAATACGGTTTCTGAAGAAATTGTTAGACAGAAAGATCTCTACATACAGAGAAACTCACACAAACAGTGTCACAAACGGCAGCCTTATCGCTTAAGTGATCTCTTCCAGGCATTTATTTACTATTGGATTGGATGGTAAGAATTTACGCTGGAAGAGGGTTACCATATTTTAGTGGGTTGGTTAGTTTTTAAAAGAAGATTTTTGTTTTGTGTTTGGGGAGACGTTAATCAAGATTTTACTCGTATTACATCGCCCAAGCCAAAAAAGCCGGGTAAATTACAAAGCCGGACTAAGGTCTAAAAGTCCGGACGGATGGTAACCCTACGCTGGAAAGACTTGTTAAACCCGCGGTTTCAGATAATATTATAATTGCGGAAGTGTTTGTGTTCTTTCACGCAGCAACAAAACAACGCAGCGACGTGGATTTTTCCATGGGTATAATGAAAGACCGTTTTTTTATCCTGTAGAAATGAGAGTTTCCTGTAGGAGTAATCGAACCGCGGAGTTTAGTTAGTCAAATAAAAAATAAAAAAGTTACCGGTGCTGAATCCATGATCATCTTTACATGTCCCGCGCCAAACTTCTGTTCATAAAAATTCTGCAGCTTCTCTGAAATTTCACTAAGTGACGTCAGCTTAGGCTCCTTGTAGATAAACTCGACGCCATCCTCGTCATGGCCGAAATGGGCTTTTCCGAAAAACGCGACGCGGTAGAACCTTCCGAGCAACCTTTTCCCCGAATTGGTGACTTCGATGACCTTAGCGTAGGCCTTGGTCAGGTGTTGGTAGCAACTTAGGAGAGCTTGGTAGTCTTTCCGTCGTTCGTAAATGGGTATGATGAGTCGGTAGAGGGGTCCTAGTAACTCGTATCGTTCTGCTCTGTCGACGTACTCTGTGCAAATCATCAGTTGATCCAGCAGTGCTTGCTCGTTGTATTGAACGTCAGTCATGCCTGTAAAAATAGAGAGGCTTTCATGAATCTACCTACGGAATCATTTGTAGTATCGACTCAAAATGTTATTGCCTAGTAAAAAATTTGATAGACAATGTTACAAGCATGTTTTAGAATTAAACTAAGGAAAAATAGTGGGCATAATGTACGTGTTGCGAGGAGATTACCTTGAAAAGTCTTTATCACAAGCTACAAAATTATTATTGTAATTTGTTTGATGTCTTTTTATACGTACATGTAATTTTGAAATATAATCATAAATTTTGTAATATTTATAATTCCCTGTATGTATACAAATAACAATTATTTTACTTATTTATTCGATCAAACTTTGTAGTTGGTAAAAAAAGGGGTTGTCTGTAAAGTCGGTTTGCGGACGATAATTTTATGTGATGACGCTTAGGTCGATCGTGCCTCTCTATGGCTAGTTCCGCGCTCTCGCTTGCACGCGCGGCTTAGGCGGAACGTGACAATTTTTTGTGTATGCAGCCGGCGTTCATCGATTTATAAGACGTTATCACGTCAAAAAAAGTTATACTGGTTTACAACTAATTCCATATAGAATTGATTTACTGAATGTCAGTAATATGACACATGGATTAGCTACCAATTAGCTGGAGTAGAACTCTTCAGTGTAATGTGTCAACTTACGCCTATTGACCTTTGCAAATGTGGTTATGTTTTGGATTAGCAGGGTCATTATATGGAAAATTTATTTTGTGGCGGAGAGTAATACATTCTAGTACCAGTACCTTATTAATATGGTTCCAGTAAATGGAAGTTTTTCTGTAAGATTGAAGAAAACCGCCACTATTGCTAAACGAATACACTAACTAAAGAGTCTACAGTCTTGGCTAAATGTGCGGATGAGGTACTACCGACCTTATCTATTCCAAATTAATGCGTTACTTCTATTCAATTTATTTTGACTAACGGCTTTTTGCTAACTATAAAAAACATTTCACAGATCGGTTTTCAAATATCATATAATTCATATGAAATAAGCGACTGCGAAAAGACCGAAAGGTTCTCGAATGGAGACCACGGACCGCGCATAAGCGCAGCGTAGGACGTCCACCCACAACATGGACGACCTAAACCGCAGACCGCAGGGAAACGCTGGATGCAGGCCGCTTCCAACCGGCCCTTTTGTAGATCGATGGGGGAGGTCTATGTCCAGCAGTGGCCATCCTACGGCTGAAATGATGATGACGATGATGAAGCGACTGCGTCTTAGGGACAAGATAATTTGAAAAAACACTTAAATATTGCCAGTAGCAGTAGTAGGTATATAAACTATGGTTGTTCATACGAACCGAATGATAAAATAACCGAACCAAAAGACTAAAACCATAGTAACGATGTAGCAATCTGTGCATTTATACTACAATTGATGTGAGCTACATCAGACATTGTTGTAACGAAATAGGGGTTAAATTAGGTTGTCTGTATATTTAAAACTAGCTGCGCCCCGCGGTTTCACCCGCGTAGTGATGACAAATGATGATGCTGATGATGGAAAGTAGCCAATGTCATACTCTGGCTCTTGAACAATACCCATGCAAAAATCAGGTCGATCCGTTGTTCCGTTGCAGCGTGAAAGAGGAACAAACAAACCAACAAACAAATACACTTTCACAAAGTTTAATTTTTTATTATTAATTAGGCTTGCGTTTGACCGCCAACTCGCCTGATGTTAAGCGATGATGCGACCTACGATGATACGACGAGCACGCTTGCCTAGAAAAACCCGATTCACTCGTGATTTGAAGACACCCAGATAGAAACTATCGGGGAACACCCATTGATAAAATAAATTTGTAATAACAAATCAAAAGATCTACCTCGATACAAGTAGCACTCTCTATCTTTACCATCACACCACAAACTATAAACTTAATAGAAAATGTAATGATGATAGTAGCACAATGAGTGGCTTCATCATAACATAATTAACAATAACATGATAAAATCTAGTATTTAAAGAATTACAATAATAATTAATTGAAATCGTATTGTATCGAGTACTGAATCCTGTTTAATATTTTTTCTCAAGTCGGAGCGGACAGCACGAGACAGGTTTGGAAAACTAGGTTTTGTTATATTGACAGTGGACATAATAGAAGAGATAGCGAGAAATTAAAGGTATATTACTGTACCTAAAGATAACAAGCCAGCAATGGGACGACTACAGTTGAAATAAACGAATAAAGATAACCGCAGTAACATTTTCAGGAAAAGTATGTGTTAAACAATCATTCTTTGTTATAATGATAAAATAATTATAATATAGTTAGAGCTTCATTGGTAGCGCCCACAAAATCTATAAAATCGTATCGCTATAATGTCTATAGGTACCTAACGTCTAACGAAACTATATTGTTATGCGCGCCGTGAAAAATTCGCAGAGCGCAATGACGCTGTTCTGTCGATCTTCTTGTATTGCTATTCTATGTATCTGTATATAAATGGAGCAGAGGCTCCTTGTATTGCAGTCGAAAAGTGCCCGCGAACGCGCGTACGTTATGTGATCGTACATTAGACACATCGAATAGTATTAAATTAAAATGGGGTTAGGATTTGTGGTGGGTGTATTATTTGTGGCCACGGCGGCCACGGCGGTCGGGCAGGAAGCTAGCCCCGCTAGAAGCGTGCTGGAGCTCCGAGTCGACGACTTGTCGACCACCGAGCTAAAGTTGGCATTCACGGTACGTCAGGATGCTTTATAATTGACGATCACGCTGGATAGACATGAAAACATATTCAATGATAGGCTGATGTTTTGATAAGATTCCGTTACTATTCTCAGTGAATGAATTGTATAACTCATGTTTATCTTGTAATGCTAGAACCATAAAATATGGAATTAGCACAGAAATTGTCTCGTGTACTTACTGCTTCACCAAATTGATTATTAGATTATCAGCCATAAACTAGATTCATGGCACCAAATTAATTCCAGCGTAAAATTACTTAAATATATATTTTACCGAAAATTTTACAGAATTATGTTTCATACAGATTTTTCGTCATGGAGATCGAACGCCGGACCAGGAAGAGCTGATCCTATATCCAGTTAAAGAGAAATTAAATAATTCTATATTCTTTCCATTTGGGATGAAGGCATTGACTAACGTAAGTTGTTTTTTTATTATCTTGGTTGATAAATTAAAATTCTAGCAACCTGTGTGAGCCTTCTCACTTTTTCATGAAATAAAGATACACATTCAAGTACTGAATGGAAAAGACAATAATTTTGAAATCTTCAACAGAAAGGTAAACAGCGGGGTTTCGCTGTTGGAAATTACTTACGTAGTGCCTACGACTGCCTGGTCTCCGAGCTGTACTTACCTCATGAGATCGAAGTGAGGACCACAAGCTTCGCACGCACTAAGATGACCGCCCTTACCGCGTTGGCAGCCCTGTACCCCCCACCACATTCCCAAAAGTGGAACCCTGCTCTAGATTGGCAGCCAGTGCCTTATAACACGGAGAAATATGAAGAAGATGATGTGAGTACATCTACACATTTCGTATCTTGCTTTATCATAAGAACCATTAACTTTTCAGCAGTGCAAGTACCGTTCTTTTATCGATCGTCAAATTGACAGATGAGGTCGTCAAATTCTATAATATGCCATTTTTTCAGTACTCGCTGTGATCGATTCTATGGCATTTTAGCGAATTTGACGATCGATAAAGAACGGAAATTGCACTGCAGTTTCGTCTTAGAAATAAAATTGGACGAATCCACGTCAAGTAGAATTTAAGGTAAAAATTCAGATAAATAGAAGAGGAAACAGCCTTGGATAGGACAAGTACCCATTGCGTTCAGTACAATTTCACATGGTCAGCGGTATTACCCAATCCCCTACTCTTTCCGTATTGCTCTTTGGGACTTATCCACACGTCATATAAGTAAGAGCATACGGGTACCTAATGAATTGAAGATAATGTAAATAAAAAAATTGTAGTGGTTTGAGCTGATTAATTATCTTTATTATTTTCAGCTGATGTACTGGTATAACTGCCCTCGCTACATAAAACTTAGGAACGCAGTATACCAGGAACCAGAGATTATAGAATGGATAAAACCTTACCAAACCTTAATTGACTACCTTCGCAACAAGACTGGCACTAGTATTAAAACTCCTGAGGACGTGTTTTTCTTAGACAATGTAATGCAAACGTTGGTACGTGTTTTGTTAAGTACTTTCAAAATAAATAAATATTGCAATTGAAAAATTTGGACTCATCTATTAACTTTTTGTACTGTTTTAATTCAAAAAAAAGATTCCAGACAATATTAATGATAACAATTTAATGTCAAGAGCCCAGAATAAGGTAACTTGACAGACAGAGGTGACAGACTTGTTTATTGAAAGGGCTGGTCTTTTTCAGCGGAATGTTGGAGTGAACCCACCAGAATGGTTGAACGTCGAGTGGTCACAAATTAAAGAGGTCACTAAAATAGAATATGCTACTGAATTCTATACACCTGAAATTATAAGACTTGCATCAGGTAATTATGAACATTTATTTGGCTGCGAACACAGATGTAATATCATCATCATCAACCCTGCGTGACCCAATGCTGGGTTTAGGCCTCCCTTTCACTCCACTCCACTCTCCCAAGTCTCTCGCGTCGAATCCACTCGTTTCTAACAGTTCTTTTGATGTCGTCGGTCCACCTCATACACACAGATGAAAATTAGAAAATTTATAATTATTACAAACTAGCGACCCGCCCGCCCGGCTTCGCACGGGTGCAATTTACGTGCGAAGCCGGGGCGGGTCGCTAGTTATATATATAAACCTTCCGTGAAAATGTATCTAACTGATGGTGAAAACCGCATAAAAATCCGTTGCGTGGTTTAGGAGGAGTTAGCGGCCATACAGACAGACAGACGCGGAAAGCGACTTTAATTTATACTATGTAGAGATATGTAGAGATAGAGATATTTAGGTATTTCATACATACTACTATCTACCTATATATTACATCTATCGCTGTGAGTAACTAAACTTGCGAAATCTATGACCAACTGTGAAAGATTTTATATTTATTTTTACCATATCTAATTATATTTTGACACGGTAAAAAAATACGATATCAAACAGTTAATTTTACTTCTATGTTTTGATTATATTCTTGGTGATTGCTCTTTATTATTTCTGGCGTATTTTAGGAGTACTTTTGGACAACATTCTCAACTATACCAGTTCCTACATAGCCGGTGACTTGGACCAGCCCAAGCTGAGGTTGTACTCTGCTCACGAGAACAACGTGGCGGGACTACTGGCTGCGGCGAGGGTCTTTGAGCCTCATCAGCCAAATTATGGCGCCACATTCTCGCTGGAGTTAAGAAAAGGGCGGACGGACGGAATGTATTACATAGCGGTAAGTAAACGTTTTTCTCTTCTTATACTTCTCGACATACATTGAACTAAGAATAACCTGGTTCACTTTATAATTTTACCTTATTCTGAAACCGAAATTGCTGATATGTGCATCGATTCTGATGCCATGATTTGACAGCCCTAAAATTGTTGCCATTTTTCTCTCACGTATTAAAATGAAAAGAGAGGCAGATAATTTTAGTCCTGTCAGATTGGTTTAGTTTATTGAGTGGTATGATAGAATAGGCCTCATTGTCGAACTATCTAATGAATATATCCTAGCACATGCAAACTGTCAATGACATTTCCATGATTTGCTTTTCCTGAATGCCAGGACTGCCAAATCTTGTCCTTGACTCCGAAATAGAAATCATCACTTTGTTTATTGAGGCGGCAAATTAAACTTTCTAATAGATAAGCAAACCATACTTAATTCGAAAAAGTTTTTACACGTTTAGCTTAGTAAAATTGTTTTAAATGATTATCCATGAATTAAAACAAATTGTTATATGCTTACTTGTGTTAGTCCTCAACAATTTATTTTCCTTTTACATGCTGTAGAGCGATAGAATCAGCCTTGGTATATAACATTGTCAATCACTATTTTATATACGAGAGTGAGTAGGATATGCGCAGCCCATGAGGAACGAACTAGGAAGTTACCGTCAGGGTAACTTCCTAGCTCGTTCGTTCCTCTACGAATACTGCGTATACCGATACCGACATAGCTATTAAAATTTGCAAGTTGAAGTGGCAATGGGCAGGCCACATCGCTCGAAGAACCGATAACCGATGGGGTAGAAAGGTTCTTGAGTAGAGACCACGAACCGTAAGACGCAGCGTAGGTAGGCCTCCCACTAGATGGACCGACGACATTGTAAGAGTCGCGGGCATCCAGTGGATGCAGAAGGCAGGCTGTCGTACAGTGTGGAGGTTAAGGGGGTGGCCTATGTTCAGTAGTGGACGTCTTCTGGCTGATGATGATGAGGTTTAAGGGCTTAACTCAACACCTAATTTTCACAAAATTTTTGACCCCGCAAAACTTTGTTGTTTATTAGTTCCACATAGTTAAGGACATGCCATAATTGAAAATGAATAAGCAAAGCTGGCTCCATGCCGTGTGAAAATTTGCCGCTGAAGAGCTATCTTAATTGGCTGCCGGTGGTTACACCGGTAAATAGAAATTCCCCCTAATTCCACTGGTGGGTGTACGGGTTATGACTTATGAGGAGTCCCCTTTATTGTTCTGGTGGGTGTACGTACGGGTCTCGACAGATTCCCCCTCATCCCACTAGTGGATGTATGGGTCTTGAGGGATTCCCACTCATCCCACTGGTTAGTTGAGCTGGTGGGTGCATGGGTCGTGTCTCATCGTTAACTGTGCAGTAAACAGATGTGGGCTGATAGATGACAACCATGTATCCGGTAGTGATCATGAAATCGAGTTACTTTGATCCAACGGTTGTTCAGAAAAAAAAAACGGGGTTTTTTGCACACAGGGTCATCTGACCCCAAACTAAGCAAAGCTTGTAATATGGCTGCTTGAGACTGATAAACGAACATACATACATATATATTTTTAAATACATACTTAAATAGATAATAAAACCCAGATATAGAACAAACACAAATGTTCATCACATGAATGATTGACATAGGTGAGAATCGAACCCACGCTCCCAAGCTCAGAAGGCAGGTTAGGTAAGGTTTGAATGTTAGGTTGGGTTAGGGTCTAGATTAGACAAAAACAACCAAAGTAAACAGATCAGGCGAACGCATCAGGCCTAAATCAGGCTTGATGCCTTTAGTCGAACTCACTCTGCAGACGACCTTGCCGCCCTTGCTTTGCATGTGAACTACTAGTTTATTGCTATCGCTGCATGTTTTTTATTGTGCGTGAAAAATAAGTCAGTGCGCCGTACATATAGTTTTTGCGTTAAGCGTTCACCCACTTTTTTCACCGCTGTACGGTATAGTGAAAAAAGTGGGTGAAACACGGAGACATTTGAACACGAACGATAACTGTACTAAGGCATATCTTCCTTGTTTATCTGATCTGAGGTTATGGATATGGCTAATATAATTATGTTTTCAGGCTGTGTACTCCAAAGACGCTGGAGGACCAGGGGAGGTTCTGTCTATCAATGGATGCGGAGGCGGTCTATTATGTGAATACGACAAGTTTGTCAGTCTCGTCAAAGACCACGCGTGGACTAAGGAAGAGTTCTACCATGAGTGTGGAATCGTGCCATCTAGATAGTAAATACCCATTAGGGATGGTGATTATCTAGTCCCGTTACACACAATAACATCAAATCTGCAACTTGCTCCGTGTACTTTTGCTGCTGGATCTAGAGTTTTATTACCGTAGTTTCTGATAATCATGAGATACACAATTTATTAAATGTATTAAGTGTGCTTGCACATACTAGTAAATAACAATGTCAAGAAAGCGGCTGTGAGTTTTTAAGTTAGGCAGTAACGAAGTACAAAATAACAGTTTCTCAAAGAATCAGTTTGTTTGTTTCTGTGATATTTATAAGTGCATTAAATGTTTTTTGTTTAAATAAAACAGACCTTCACACAACCTTTTGGCTTTGTTATTTTATCCTTGTCGTTTTGTTTGATAAAAAATAATCTAATACATTGTCATGTGTTATAATGATTTCCAAATGAAAATTCAGTATTTGGTCATTTCGTAAACAAACTTCACATAATAGAGGTATGTGTAAGTGAACGATTTTGAAAAATATCTGGCAGGTCATTATAAGTCATTTTAAAAATGCTATACTCGATTGTTGTTGAAATGGGATAGCCTACTAGCCTATTATCCCAGTGGCTGTGGGAATAATAGGCTAGCAGCCTATTATTCCCACAGCTAAGACCTCCATCTTCGTTTATTAGAGACAATTTGAGAAAGGGACATTTAGCGACGGAGCCACCCTGTACGATAGTGATCTTGTGAATCGTTGTGAAATTTGCAAATACGTTTTTTTTTTTAAGTGCCATAGGTGGCAAACAAGCCGACGGGCTGCCTGATGGTAAGCAGTCACCGTCGCCTATGGATACTTGTAACACCAGAGGCATCACAAATACGTTGCCGACTCTTTAGGACTCGATTAACTCGCCTTTTGAAGAACCCCACGTGCCCATGTTTGCAAATTTCTTAATTCAGTTTTGTAGGCAGGAGTCTATAACTAAATTCGAATCCTGAATTACGAGTATGGTTTGAGAAGCTCAACAAAATCATGATAAAATGAAGGCTAATGTAATGTATAGGAATAAACCAGTGGAATACATGTCCCGATAAAGGTATAGAACTTTACAGCCTGAACTTCCTCAAATACCATGGTTCGTAAACCACAACTTGAGAAGATGCCTTATTGTTATAGCACATAGACTTCCCTCCGTCCACTTGAGGATCTGATGGGCAGGGCCTGTTCCACTGAGGTACTCTAGATCTAGAACATGTTTCCCACCTTCTGGTCGACTGCGGAAGGAGCAATGTTGGCATGTTTCAAGATATCCTGGCCGCACCCACGTATGAAGTGGCGAGGGCCTTGTATGTCATGCTCTCGGCCTCATACTAGATCAGCGTAGGGACTTTGGTCCCTTTTGGTTGTTGAAGTTGCTTTGTACAATGGGGCTGGCATAATCGCATAGCGCTCTAACAAAAACAAAATAAAAGGCCTAAACAAATATTTGACTATAAAAATAATTACTTTGGAATCTTGTGGCCAAAAACTTGTTAATAAAAAAATATGCACATTTAAGCAAATAAAAAAGGCATTATTTATTCATTCTGTGCGTTAATTAATTCTGATGCAAATTTACAATATTTTTGTAAATTTGCATCACACGTATAACCTTGCCAAACGAGCCATTACAGAAGCTGGTTTACGATTTAATTACAATGAGATTAGATATACCTGACGACTGTGTTTCTGACACGAAACAGACACATGCTTCCTTCCTCCTCCCCAGCATTCATCTCTTAGTTGCCAGTCTTATCGTTAAACAAGACGTTGTAATGTACTAAGGCATTTAGTTCACGTATATTGCGAGCTCGAGTGAGAATGGTGCATTTAACCAGTATAATTTGCGTCGAGTAAGTACTAGTGTGTAAGACCGAATCATATCCAAATGTCCAATGACTGAATTCAAAATATCACTCGATAGCAAAAGTATTATTCTGAGTAGAAACTGTGGAATATGTTAAGCATTTGTAATTGTAAACCGTTTAGAGGTCTACGATATGACAACGTGGAGAAGTTGCTGACGTCAACTGTGAGAACTTGGAAATATTTGCGTTGATATCTTGATTTAAAATTAAATTCATTAGCAGTTCCTTGTTTGTTTTATCTGTTTAATTGTCATAGGAGTGTAATTACTTTAATGGTTAAAATCGTGTGCGAAATATCATCATCATCATCATCATTTCAGCCGTAGGACGTCCACTGCTGGACATAGGCCTCCCCCATCGATCTCCAAAAGGGCCGGTTGGAAGCGGCCTGCATCCAGCGTTTCCCTGCGGTCTCTTTTAGGTCGTCTGTCCATCTTGTGGGTGGACGTCCTACGCTGCGCTTACCAGTCCGTGGTCTCCATTCCAGAACCTTTCGGCCCCATCGGCCATCCGTTCTGCGTGATATGTGCCCTGCCCACTGCCATTTCAACTTACTAATCCGGTGGGCTATGTCGGTGACTTTCGTTCGTCTACGGATCTCCTCATTTCGGATTCGATCTCGTAGAGAAACCCCGAGCATAGCCCTCTCCATAGCTCGTTGTGCGACTTTGAGCTTGCTTATGAGGCCCATAGTGAGAGACCACGTTTCAGTGCCGTATGTCATCACTGGTAACACACACTGGTCGAAGACTTTCGTCTTAAGGCACTGAGGTATTTTGGACGAGAAGACGTTGCGTAGTTTACCGAACGCTGCCCAGCCGAGTTGGATTCGCCGATTGACCTCTTTCTTGAAGTTGGACCTACCTAGTTGGACTGTTTGTCCTAGGTAGACGTACGCGTCAACAGCTTCAAGAACTGAGTTCCCAACTGATACTGGGGTGGGCACAACATGGATATTTGACATAACCTTTGTCTTGTCCATGTTCATTTTAAGGCCCACCTGTTGGGAGACTCGATTGAGGCCTTCGAGCATCATGCTGAGATCTTCCATCGACTCTGCCATGACCACAATATCGTCGGCAAACCGAAGGTGAGTGATGTACTCGCCGTTGATGTTGATGCCGAGTCCTTGCCATTCCAGGAGCTTGAAGGCATCTTCCATTGTGGCAGTGAACAGTTTCGGAGAGATAACGTCTCCCTGTCTCACGCCTCTTCGCAATGGAATTGCCTTCGAACTCTGCTCCTGTACTCGGACCGACATGGTGGCGTTATTGTACAAACACTTCAACACTTCGACATACCGATAGTCAATACGGCATCGCTGGAGAGACTCGAGCACCGCCCATGTCTCGACGATGTGCGAAATATACGGTTGAATAAATCGTTAGCTCACAAGTCGTTCCCTCACGTTGACTGTAGCAATCGAAATGCAATGATCGTGCGCGACTACATCTCGCCAATCTTCTAATTCAAGCCATCAGGCAACAGGCACCCTCATACAAAAGCATTCTATCAGCTGTTTTCCTCTAGTATCTATTGCGAATCATCGACGCGGCGTTTCCCTATTCAATAATGTACAACGTAGATATTGAGTAGGCTAGGTTGACAGTGTGGACAATCAGAACTTCCGATTCACCCAGGCAAGGTTAGGACTGTGGACGCCACCGGTAGCGATACAAATGGCAATGTCGGACGATGTGTGCACGCATGTGTAAATAGGTAGGCACAATCGATTGGACAGCGTCAATCATCCGAATGAGCCCAGGTCGCGGCGACCGTGAATCTGTACCGTGGTCCGTGTGGGTCTCAGTGGGATTCCGCCTCGCGCGTTGTGCACTTCCTGCCATATCAACGACACACATACACTAATCAAAATCCAGTGCACCAGTCCATTGTTCCAGATGATCTAATTCCAAAGTTGTTCTAATATGGTTTACAAAAGTGAACATACAAATTACGATCGGATAACAATGTAGAGCTGCTGACTCGGCGAAGGAAAATGTGAGTGGCATTTGAAAACGATTTCCAGTTTTCAATTTACGATGGCGAAGCCAGGTAACGAGCAATTTATTGGCATGTGTGAATGTGTGACACGTGTTCTAAACCGATTTAAGAAATAAATTAATTTATAAGCACAGCTCTTATATTGTTATGCAAATTAGGGAAGGTAAATATACTAGTCTGATATCAGTTGTTGTCATTTCGAAACCGGCTAGTAAAACAACGGAAAGAAAGTAAGCCTTGCAGGCCTTTTTGGCACGCATCAATGCCAAGTAAATTTATGGTCGGGCACGCGGAGATGGAAACTTGATAACAAATATTAATTCATACAATTGCTGTTTAGCAAATATTTGCTTATGTGGGTCCATATATCGTGTTTTAAAGATCAAACACTTGGCAATTTAAACATGAAATAATTTAGCACGGGACTATGATTTCATTTATTGTGGCAGATATTTAATTAGAAGTATTGCGCACAGTATCGTTTTTTTTAAAATGTAATAGTAGACAAACAAATGACGGGCCTCTTCATGGTAAGTAGTCACTGTCGTCGCCTATGGACACCTGCAATACCCGGGGCATAGGCGGTGCGTTGCCTACCTTTGAGTACTCTATTCACTATTCGCTTGAAGCAATTGAGGTCATATTTTGGAGGAAAAACCGAAGGTGGTAACCAATTTCACAACTGGCAGGTGCGTGGCAGAAATAATCGATCAAATCGAACAGTGCGAGACTTCCACGCATCTATATTATGTGGATGGCTTTTCTGGCGATGGCAGCCGGTTGGTCATTAATAAAGCTAATATATATTCTATACATAATAATAATATTAAAATTAAGTTCGAAAAGGCGAAGAGACCAGCCTGTCAGAGTTTTTAATCCGCCCGAACGCCTATGATATGGCTTAACATACTAAAATACATGAGTAGGAAGAAAAGAACTGTGGTTCTGTGGTAGGGAAAATAATCAAATTGAAAGCAAAGAACTCTTTACAATACACAAAATTGGAAAAACTGTTAGGTATTCTTTGAAAGAGAAAGGAAGGACCTTAGGTAAAGATGTCATCAAAGTAGACAACGTAAAAGTAGATTCGTCAATGTTTCTTAGAAGAGGCAGGAAACTTTCAATAAAGAAACCTTGAGAGTAGACAAGATGAAGGAAGAACTTCTTGGTATTTCAGGAAAGAGGGCGGTCGCGAGGAGGAGCCGACCAACGCGGTGGAGACGGCTGTGGCGCAGGGCGTGCGCACCGAGCACACATGCTGCTGCCTCGGCGTGTTGGTGGGCATCTCACTCATCGCCGGTGAGTCAGTTACTAGTTGGAATAGGACGAAAGATATATAGATATGCAGAAGGGTTCCAACAGGACCAACGAGTTGTATACGGTTGAAAGATCGAATACAATAAGAACACAGCAGGTTGGTTTTTATGTTTGACTGCCAGATTGCTGCAATCTCATTTTGTGGACAAAAGACGAGACGGGTTAAGGTGGAAAAAGGCAAGTCTGACAAAATCACATAACACGCCGTAACACGTGTTTCCGATTGGTTACTACACTTTCTTGAAAAACGCCCACGGAACGCGCTACCTTGCTCCACGTTATTTTGACAGTTCAAATGAGAGCGTTGCTCACCTTAACACATTAGAAAATTTGACATCCCATGTAAGTAGCATAAAGCGGCCGCGTTAGGAGTTTATGAGGTCATAGAGACTAAAAGCACAGAGTAAATTTTTCAATGACATTTTATTGTTTTGACGTCACACGTTTTTGGCAAGGAATATCTTGTGAGATAGAGAATATCTGGGTGGTTATTCCAGGACCTGCGACATTGGTTTTGTCATGTCAACTGTCGCTCTCATTCAGATTGACAGAAGTGCGACAGGGACAGAAACAAAAGCACGTACAGAATTTAGATTTCATTTCCAGCCCTCGTAGCAGTGATCCTAATGAAAGACAGCACTGTGGACATAACAGCTCTTCGTCAAGTTCACGTGGTAAGCACATTTTAAAGTCACCTTTAGTTGTAATAATTAATCAATTTAGAAATTAAAAAAAAAGGCGTATAAATCTAAAATTAAAAGTAAATTAACGACGAATATACTAAAGTATGATAATTGATATTGATGAAATTAAATCAACAGCTGATGTCTCACGGTGAGCGCACGCCGAGCGAGCGTGAGTTGGAAATGCTCGGAGCACCGCCGCCTGACCACGTTTTTTCACCGTACGGTGCCGGGGCTATGACCAATGTAAGTAGCCTGAGCAATGAGCATGCACACAAACTAAAATATACCTTTTTTACTAACTGAAACAAGAATATTAACAAGCCTCAGGATTACGACGGATTATTGGTGTAAGTTCTTTGACATAATTTGTAAATTAATGCAATTTTGCACGCCCTTGACCTTGGGGCTGTTAATGGATGTACGTGTAATATTTTAAGACCTTTTATACCCATTGGCAAGCAAATAAAAACTTTGACTTTGACTTTGACGAAATTTAGAAGCTACAATAATTATTTTTAGCATGTTTTTTAGCATGAACTAGCAATCCTAATCTGACAAGTTCAACCTTCCATTCAATGCTCCGCTGATTTCATACGAGTCTATTCACAAATTGCATTATAATATCGCGAATTCGGTCAACGAAATATTCAATTTTCAATGGCATTGAATTTCATGGGAACCGCGTGAGACATAATTCCCAACAATGAAGCCTGTTGGCGTATTTCCTCGATTGATGAAACCGGGCATTCGCAGCCGCAACGAATCTGCCATACACCGGAACAGTAACATCGGTGAACTCTCACGTCACCGATGTAGATACTGCATTACAACTCATTCATGGAACGACGCTCCTTTATCCCGAGCCTGCACAATGGTATTGCGGCTCCGACAAAAGGCTACTTGTTACTCCGTCCTTGAAACGTCACCTATTTCCACCGAAAAGTGTCAATCGTAAAGTAAATCGCTTTGCCAGTGACAGTTCAAAACCATAAAGCAAATGCTTTAATTGTCTACTTAAGTGTCCATGGAGTTTTGGCACCAACGTGAGAAACATGTCGCCTTGTATTATTTTCCTAAGCGTGTGTATATTCGAGTGTTGATGCGTAATAACGGTGGATTATTATTTATTAAGTGTTAATAACGTGTTTGACTGTAGGGAAGTGTTATTATAATGAGGTGAAACACGTCTTTTTGTGTCGATGGAAGAATCAAGAAGCCCTAGTGAAGTTTCCACTACTTTACTGGGGCATGAGTTGGACTTGGCCTTGACTTACTTTGATTGACTTTGCAGACCTGAAACAATCGACTACTTGAACATTCTATTATACTTAACGCTGGCTAATTAGACAAGAAGTCTGGAGCCAAATGTAAAAAAAAAAACTTGAACATAAATAAATCATGGCATAGATAATGGATACATGACAGTTGTGTACAAGTAAAGTACGTGACATTGAACTTGCGGAACTGTGTAGGGTCGGTTTGGAAGGACTAGCCAGGACGAATGACTTTTTAACGAGGCGGCGACTTCCTGGTCGGCCTGCGGGAGGGGATCCTCGAAGGTCACCGATTACGGCTAAACGGGAACAAGGTGTCTACGTACACTCAGATTGCCGTCACCAGCTAATAATGATTTATAGCTTGTTGTACGGCGTTCAGCAATAACACAAAGTAATAGGAAAGCATTAGAGTGAGAGAGGAAGATTACATTCAAGTTTATTGAAGAACTTATACATACTTTACTCGCAGAGTATAAAGAGTTATCAACTGCCGTATAAATATTTTTTATTTGTTTGCAGGAAGGGAAGATGTTGACTTACGAAATGGGCGCATTACTTAGGAAAAGATACGACGAGTTTTTAGGATCTTACTACGACGAAGGTTTTCAATATTTTGTGTGTTAATTCGTATGTGGTTAGGTCGTTAGGTTAGGTGGATCAACAAATATTTATGTTTTCAGAAAACAGTATCGTCATAGCGTCAGACACGGAGTTGAGCAAGATGACTGCGTTGTTAATATCAGCAGGGCTGTGGCAACCTCCGGAAGCGCAGGTTTGGAATGAGACAATTAATTGGCAGCCTGTGCCCTATACATATCCTGACAACGACGACGACTTTGTGAGTCCTACTTGAACATCTACGCTATGTACGGTCAATTTGTTTATGAGTATAATGAGGTATGAATGTTGACTGTTTCAGCTTCTGTACGAAGAAAACTGTCCTCGTTACCAACATGAAAAGCAGAGAATACTAAAAGCGTTCTCAGAGGAGGGCCTACTGGTGCCTTACAAAGATCTGTTCCACAAGATCGCACAAATGACGAACACGAACTTCAGCACGCCCCAAGAAGCGTATTATTTAAATAATTTATTCCTCATACAGGTTAAGTAGATCACTAGAAAAACGATCTAGTGTTTTAATATTTCTTGTTTTAAGGTTTTAATTGGGTAATATATTTGCTGTGCACTTTTTGCTTCAGCACAGCTTAAAAGACTGGTCACTACACCGGACCATACCATGAACGAACCAGACACGAAAAAGCACGACAGGGTCACTAAAACCAAAAACAAAAAAAATACAAACAAAGCTCGTGAGTTCTCTGTCATGACACGCCGTTGACTAACAGCGTAGTGTTGTTCGTCGTTCGATGATAGAACGGTCTAGTAGGCGTTGTTTCTTAACAAAGGGATTTTTTTTATGTGCCGGTTTGATTACAGTAATGGTATGGGCTGATGTAGTGGGTTGAGGCCTCAAATCTACACTAAAATTTTGATGAGGTAAAGTATGTAAGTTTTGATTTTGTATGTTTATTGGAGGTAATCTCTGGAACTATAAAACCGATTCTGAAAATTCATTCACTGATAGAAAGCTACACTATCCCTGAGTGACATTGTTTATAAACCTGGCGAAGCCGCGGACAGAAGTTGGTATTTTACAAATGTTGTAATGCCAACTACCAATATTTAAATATTAGATTCATTTAATATTTTATAAACCGGTAGAGAATGTTTAGCACTAATGAGTAATGATATAATAATGTTGTCTTACAGGATGATATAAAAGTACCGAATCCTAAATGGGCGAAACACGTGAAGAGAAAATTGATGGATGTTGCTAAGTTGGAGTATTCAATGATGTTCCACAACAATTTATTGAGAAAACTTAGCGGTGGTAAGTAATTTTTTTTGTTTGAATCAAATGACCTACTCTACTACGAAAAAGTAAGAATAAGAACATTACATGCACAGGTAGCGTCAAGCAAAAGAGGCCAATTACATAGGAGTGGGTTGGTACCTCCACGTTAATATGGCGAAAACTTATTTTATGAGAAAAAAACCACTATATATTACTAACGAAACTTTTGCAATAAAATTCATTGCAGGTTATTTAATATCCTTGACATTAAGCCGGATGTTAGGTCTTATTTTAAATATTATTATCGAGTGGAGCCTGCTAGGTAACATTTTAAATACTACTGATGATAACTTACGAAAAATTATAATGAGCTATTTTCAACCATGCTTGAATACTTCGTTTTAAAGGTCAGACCTATAAAAAACAACTAGCCAGGTAGCAACTTTATTTTTGCCACAGTTCCCTAAACGCCAGTCATATCCATCTATTTTCTGCAACACTGTTGATAACAAAAGATTCTTACTAAATACTAACATCGAAGCTGAGGATAAGACCGACGTAGGACCGGAACCGATAGCACACGGAATAAAAACCACAAAACCACAGTGGGTTACATAATGGTTAATGGTGATGATAGCGAAGAAATTAAAAATAGTTCACAAGATCACTTGTTTTTTTTTTCATCAACAAATAAACGGTTTCAGGGGCTTTGCTGCAGCAGATAATAAAAGAAGCGAAGTCGAACATTGCTGCCAAATCACAACTGCGCGTTATAGTGCGAACAGGCACGCCGGTGTCGGTGGCGGCACTTCTAGCCGCGTGTGTGGCGCCGCCACCGCGCCTACCCGACCCCGGCGCCGCGCTGCTGTTTGAACTGCACGAGAGGCTGCCTCAGCCGCAGCCGAAGAAAGACCAGAAGCCATTGCCCGAAGGATTGCGGTTCGGGTTTAAGGTATGTCTAATGAACAACGTTTAGAAGTCTGCACAAGTAAGTTGTGGGGGCAAGTCAGTGTCGGTGGCGTCGCTTCTGTTTGAACTTAATAAGAGTGCTGCAGCCGCAAGCGCAGCAGAATTAGTATAGCCAGTGCGCGAAGGACTGCACGAGGTTGAGATTTAAGAAAGACTATCTACAGCGGTGCGGAGTTGTGCCTGCGCTTGAACTACATGAAATGATCAGAAGCTGGTAAAACTCCTGAAAGAGTAAGGGTTCTTTTCCACCACAGATGTGCGAGGAAGATGAGCGGTGCGCGAGGAAAAAATCGACCAATAGGATCGCTTCATTCTGATTGGTTGATTTTTTTATCACTCACCGCTTATCTGCCTCGCACATCTCTGATGGAGAAGCACCCTTACGTTTGGGTTTAAAGTAATCCTATTGTTTCATCTGTTTAAATTAGTCTTTTTAGATTACATTGTCATTAGTGTCTGATCGAACTTGGTCCCACAAAACCGGGGTCTATGTATGAACTGGTAAGAACGTTTTGGTAGTACGTGAAGGTTTTGATTCTAAGTTTTTAATCCGTACGGCCTAAGAATGGATGAACCTGCCGGGTTCCTTGTTTCCTGAGAGATACAATTTAATTCTAGGTCTTTTGAAGGCCAGAGTGAATCTTCTCCGAAGCAAATTCTGGGAGAGGCTTAAGTCTAGCAGTGGTCTGACATAGGCTATATATGATAGTGATTTTTCTCGCATGCGCTTACGTCAAGTAGTATAGTGATAATAAATTAAATTATAACAATAATAAGTCAAACTTACATTAAATCAAAGTACTATCAAGGAACATGATTCAGACAGTGCATTTCACAGTAAAGCGGTTTGTACAATAATAGTGGAACGATTTTTGGTCTTTAAAAACAATGATTTCTTGGGGTGACGATGTGAGTGTTTGCGGCATGATAATGTTTCTTACATTTATGTGCCACAAAAGATCATTCTATCGATTTGTATTTCAGATATACTACTGGGACGACGACTCGGCCGAGCCTCGCTTAATGGAGGTTCCAGGCTGTTCATCCGCAGCCTTCTGTCCTATTGAAACCTTCCAGGAGCTAACCAAATACATCACTTCGCATGACTATAAAGAAGACTGCAAAATTGTGTCTACGTAACTAAATATATTGTTTTAGTGTTGATTGTAAATATGAGTGCTCTAGTAGTAGTTTTTATTATCTATCGAATGTCAAATGTGAAATATCGTGTAAGTTCCTAATCAAAAAACATTTCCAAATATTTGAGGCTGTGTCAAGGCAAAATGGATGGTACAGTAAATTGAATAAAATTCACAAAGTGTAACTTTGATTTGTGCATTTTACTTACCTTCGTCGATTTTTAGGCTTGTCTCATCTTGCGGAATGTTCTTGGATATTTCTATGAATTCGTCGGCGCCCCATGTTAATGTTCCTCGTAGTTTTAGGTACTCGGCGATTAGCGCCGCAATATGAAGCTGACAGCACATCGCCTGTGGAAGAAAATTCTTATGTAGCGGTCGAACATCGGTTTAGCTGGGGCACATGACGTGAATAGGTATATATTTGTTGAGACGGAGTGAAATGGACTGAAAGTATTATTAGTGTTAAGAAATGTCACCACAGCAGTATTTGTAAAATTAAGGATGCGTTCCGAATCAACGCTAATAGCTCTAATGAAAGACAACCATGTACAAATAAATTTTCTTCGTGCCGTGTTGGTCACACTAAGGTTGCGTTCCGACTCTACATCAAAACCGGTAATTGTCATTACCGCTTTTGATGTAGAGTGCGTAACCTTAGTGTGACGGACTCAGATATAGATAATCAACCGATAGAAACATAATCGTGAGTGCAAGCCGGTGTTATAATAATAATTGATAGATAATCAACACCAAAAAACGCTAGTTTTGAAAGCGCTCGTCTATCACCCGAAGCAGAGAAAATTTAATATGAACAAATGCATGCAATTAATCTTTTACGTCTTTACATCGTGTGCCATCCAGTATTGTTCATTCCTGTCAGATTATATTTTCTTATATATAAAAGGTGATGTTTGCATGTATGTTCTCCCTATGGACTCCAAAACGGCTTGATCGATTCAAACGAGACTTTCACTGGCAAATAGCTGATAATATAAAAGGAGTAATCCACACGGGTGAAACAAAGGGGCGCAGCTAGTACAAAATAAAATTAAAACATAAAACCCAGATGAATAGAACGCTTTCAAGTGGCCCAATCAATGCAAATCGGTTTCTTCTAGGCAAGCGTGCTCTATCGTATGCCGTATCATCACTTAACATCAGACGAGTTGGCCGTCAAACGCAAACCTATTCATCATCATCAGCCAGAAGACGCCCACTGCTGATCGAAAGCCTGCCATCTGCATCCACTGGATGTCCGCGACTCTCACAATGTCGTCGGTCCATCTAGTGGGAGGCCTACATACGCGGCGTCTTCCGGTTCGTGGTCTCTACTCAAGAACCTTTCTTCCTCATCAGTTATCGGTTTTTCGAGCGATGTGGCCCGCCCATCTCAAAATGTGCAATGTGGCCTGCCAAACGCAAACCTATTACTAAATTAAAAATAAAATGTATCTGGGCGGATCATAAAATCCGGCAAAATGAGAGTAAATGGATGTCATCTCATATCTTTCTGGTCAGTTTCGTCGAACAGGCAGCCTTATTGGCAGTGAGTCAAGTATTGCTACCTCGTCGTGGTCGGTCTGCCGTGCGTTGTGATCAGCGAGAGTCGTGAGCCAGGCGTGCCGCAGCCGCGGCGTCGCGCGACACGACGCAGCTAACGCGTGTTGCAGCTCTGCCAGGTGGACGCTACCAGCGCCTACCAATACAAAACACGAGAAAAACTTCCTTAAACATGTTTATAGAGAATAGACCTCACAAGTAATCTGCCTGTGGAAGTACTTCGTTTTCCAGATGTTCAACAACATACAAACATTCCTGGATTTAAGATCTAATGTTGAAATAAAGGAGCATAACGAAATTTAGCAGCTAAGCTCGGTCAAAGCTTTTCTTTGCTCTGACAGCTGCAATAACATTGTACTCGTAATAAGCTGAATACAACTATTTTCTTTTACTATTTTGCATAAGTACTTGGGGTACCAGCCTTACGTTAAAAAAACCTAACCAAAGTTATCATAAGTCGTGGTTTCATTCAACTTTTTACAATGTTATTTTAGCTCTGTGTTATTGTTAGGTAGGCCTATGTTCAGCAGTGAACGTCTTATGGTATGGTATGATTGTAGTTGTCAGGGTAAATAAATGCTTGGACCGAGTTTTGCTGCAAAATTCCGTTTTGACTCTTTATTTGAACATTGGATGAGAAACCCAGTAATGTTTGCTAAAACATCTGGAAAACGAAGCATACTTCCACAGGCAGATTACTTGTACTTAGTATTGACGGTGACGAACGTAGGTAATATACTTTCATAAAGGATTATCGTCTGAAAAGTGATGAATGGTTTTTGGTGAATAGGAAGTATATGCATATAGGGAGTAAAGTTAGCGATCGTTGAATTACCTGAGGCTCCGGTGCCACCGACGCCCGCCAGGCGCGCCCGCGCGCCGACTACGGTGCGTACGCGCCGCATCAACTCGGCGACTTCGCTTGACAACCCTGTATACAAGGAGGTTGTTTGCGGATTTAGCTAGATTTTTAATCGAAGACCATTATGACAATATGAAATCCATAATAGATATTTAATTTTAACATTCAATATTTGATTAGCCAGAAATCGAACCCGCAACATTTTGCTTTGACGCAATACCGACTAAGCCATAGCAGTCAAAGTTCGGATGGCGTTTTTTTATCAGGCATCTGTTTTTCGTTTTAATGTTTTTAGCATGTTGAGTTGCAAGCCACTGGGCCACTGAGCCGAAATGTTGTGATTTCAAGCAATTGCCATTCAATCATTATACAAAACTTGAATTCTTACCTGTCCCTTTCATAGCCTTGTCACCGGTCGCAAAACAGTTTATCACAGATAGAGATTCTTGGAATCGTTTGCAGTTGAGCGCCGTCGAGTTGTCGAGTAGTTTTGAAACCGCCATTATGACCTGAGGAATGAACGTTTAGTTATTTGATGCAGTAAACGTTTTGTATAGGTCGTTTGACCAACCTAAAGTCAAGAGAGTGTAACTAAGCTAACTGTGTTAAAGTTTATCCTAGGAATTGTCACTATTTATCCATACTGGCGTCTGAGTTTAGCCATCCTAGTGTCAGACTATAGCCAGACTAGTGTCAGACTATAGACAGGGGATTGTCAGATTGTAGTCAGGCCAGTGTCAAAGATTAGCCAGGTTAGTGTCAGACTGTAGCCTGGCGAATGTCAGACTGTAGTCAGGATTGTGTCAGACTATAGTCAGGCTAGTGCATGTTTCACCAGGATGTCGTGGTGCTACGTGCATGTTACCTGCAGGTGGACCCTAGTGAGATCGGAGGCGCCTGCGTGCTGGAAGTTGGCCCGCATGAGCAGATAGAGCGCGGCAGCCGCCTCGCGCCGCACGCCGGCCGCGCGCGCCTCGCATAGCTGCACCACTGCACGTACTACTCCTGCGCATACCGTGCTGCCACCTAGCGGAGAAAAGTACTTAGTAATGACCAGCATAATGATTCCAAATGCTGACAAATTATACAAATACACATTGTAAACGTTACGTAAGATTATGTCGATATATAGAACTTCATAGAAAGTTGTATTAACGGTATTTATCCACTTATTTTACACCGGTAAACGGGGCATATTTAAAAAATAATAATAATGGGATTGATTAGAGTTATTACCAATTCATAAATAATTATTTTAAAAAGTTTACAAATCGGATATGGCGTAACATTAAAAAAAAAAAACTGCCGAATTGCGAACGTCTTTTTTGTAAGTCAGTTGGAAAATTGTCACTTAGATTACGACGATAGTCGTCAAAGACTCAAAAGTATTGACTTAGTATGGTGTTGATCATTAATGTCGGATTGGCTTGTTTCGCAGCTATAAATGTTCTTTGTCTCGTTTTTACGCGTAGAGATTCTCGTCAGCAGAAACAGTATTGAGTTTAGCAAGTCTGTGATTTATGTTTTATAATAATATACAAAAGAAAGACTAACCTTCAAAGAGCGTCTCAGAAAATTGATTGATATAGGCTCTGAGAGCCGCAAACAGGTGCTTGTACATCGTCTCACTTTGCGGAAACTGAAGCAGTTTTATATAAGGCTTGGCGGCCGCGCCGTCCGCTGCGCCGAGGTTTTTCATGAACAGACACGCTCGGTCTATAATGGTGAGGCCCACTTCCGTGGCCAGGCAGCTGGCCGAGTTGATGGTGTGTTCGGTCATGGCCTCTAATTCTGTAAAGATGTGATGATACAAAACTCTATCGAAGGAACAGTTTATTTATTACACTGAAGCGAATCCATCATACGTTGCGGTTCAAGAGATCAACGCTAATCGAACTCTGGCCGGACAAGTGTTAAACAATACACTATCCACAATTGCAGTGTAATTTAAACCGTCTAAACGTGCGCTGGGAGCTTTATTTAATTTAACTGCTGATAAAGATATTACAGAGAAAATGACAACGTCTATCTTATGGCTGAAGCTTTATGTGATTCGTTGCAAATAAATTCATACAAATTTGAAGTTCTCGAGGCGCGCGGCAGACGCCTGCCTGCGGCGGTTCTTATAAGTAGGTGATTAATATTACAAATGCGAAACTAACTTTATCTATTGGTTATCTTTTCATGTCTAATCGACTAAACATATTTTGATGAAATTAGACAAAGATGTAATGTGAAATACTCTGGAAACCCGACGATAAAAGTGACTGAAGAAAAATGGCAGAAATAAAATGGAGCCGTTTGCTTAACGGTGGGTTATTCAAAGCGCATCTAATTTAATAAACATATTTTCTTACCCACCTGTAGTAACCGTGGTATTGACCAGATTTTCCCTGTTAACCGTGTTGTTTTTCTCCATAATAATGGGCGGTTCTTTAGAGAAATCCGGAGGGCTCATTCTGGCCGGCAGCGTCCGAGCCTTCATTGGCTTCAGCTTGCCGTTACACTCCGGTGTGATCGTCTTCATTTCTGATAGAATCCTCTTCCGTCCCAAGTATTGGAACTGTTCCGCGCATATTCTGTAATGTAGAATCAGTTTTAAAGAATACAGCTATAAAAGTGTAACAAATTTTGAACAAGTCCTAGTAATTTAAATTTGACGCTCAAAGAAAGAAAAATATTCTCGCCATAGATTTTTTACTGTATTCGTGATCATTAATGTATCTGTAAGGCGGAAAGTATTGAAAACTAGTTTAAGATTTGAGTAGCACGAGGAATTTCTACTATCCTCTCGGCTATTGCTGCTATGGTAGCGGAGTATGACAAGGACAAAGTCTAAATGGGCGAATGAGAAAAACAAAACCATGAGATTCGAGTCAAAAACCAGTTTCAAACCCGTCGCGTTAAGCGTGGAGTCTTATTAACACATTAAAACCAAAAACAAATACTCCCAGAGAATAACATAACACACACTTACTCCAAAACATTAAAGAACGAGTGTTGTTGCGCTTGCGACTGAGTTTTCCACCATTCCACGAGCCTCTCGTCGTCCAAATACTTCAATACAAACAGGAAACACAAAAGCACATCGCGCACCTCTTCAGGGGACATCACACCAAATCTGAATGCACGAAAATGGACTTTAATGGTTATATATAATAAGGTCTATGTAAAAAAAGATAAAGATTGTCCACAGATTTTCCCTTATTCACAAACATTCTACAAGCCAACTCGTATGTTATAAAGATGTCTGTCACATTTTCGCTGCTGAAAATTGTCACGCGGGAAAACAAGACAAAGATTCATCATCATCGTCAGCCGGAATACGTCCACTGCTGAACATAGGCCTCCCCCTTTAACCTCCACACTGAACGACAGAGAACAGAACCGCCTTTTGCACCCACTGGATACCCGCAGCGTAGGGAGGCCTCCCACTAGATGGACCGACGACATTGTGAGAGACAAAGCTTATTGTATTTAAAAATTATGCCTAGTGGATGTTTCTGAAACGGACAGTAAAAACACATAAGTAGGTACGAGTAGATTTTAAAAGGAATTACAGTATCAGTCTTTTTGAGTATCTCGCAGAACTGTATAGATATGTATCTATGTATATGTGTGAACTGTATGTATGTATATGATCTGTATCTTACGTGAGTAATTCCCGTGTAATATAAATAAAAATGTATAGATATAGCTTGTGACGTTTTATTTTATTGAAAAGGGGGAAAACAAAGATTACCTATTAACTTGGTCACCGATTTCGTTCAAGTCCAATTTTCCCGCGTTTCTGGGAAGGGAATCTCCGCCGGACATCGTCGAAACGGACTCTAGCGAACTCTGTGACATATTGTTTGTGTGATCTATAAACAAAGTGCAAGTGTGACAACTTTGAAAATATGTGTCAGGAGAAGACAAAAGGAAGATGTCGAGCATTATTGATGAGTGAACAAAAATGATAGATTTAGGTAGGAATAAACATTTACATAAAGGAAAAAAATGCAGCACAAAATACTGAAAACACATTTAGTAATAAGGGACAAAGATTGGACACAACGAACACATTCTCCGAAAAATTTATGCGTACACGAACCTTTTCCGTACATGTGATTGGTTTGTAAGACAGGTGGGTCCTTAAAGTGGGCGGAGTTTCTTATAGGCGTATGGTCAAAATGCAAAGTCAGTCGGTTACGTTTCGGCGTGCTATTGACTGAGACTGCGTCTTTTTGTGTGTTGCTTAGAGCGTGGTTCGCTGAGGCGTCGCCGTCGACTTTGTCGATTCCGTTTTCCATTATAGGAGTTGCTAGCGTTTTAGTAACGAGGCGGTGAGCGTTTTCTGCAAAAAATAAGTATAATAGGAATGTGTCTTAATGTTAAATTTATTACAAATAACAGGCTTAGCGATGAATATAACTAAATACATTACACATACTTAATAAAATATATTAATTTAGCTGATAAATCTCTGAGATATGAGCATTTAAAGTTTTAAGTAGAGATACTCTGTCCTTTTCTCGCAAAGCGTGTGTTAGTATAGCATATAATATGGCGCGCCTGAGGCGTGACGTCATAACTCAGTATAGTGCGCTCTCTGTCTAGCATATAGCTTATTTATTTTTGAACTAATTTTAATTTTGTTTTCGTTGATGGTCTCTTTTTTATAATATACTAGCGGTCCGCCCCACCTTCGCACGGATATAGATTATATTAATGTCACCCGGGGATAGTGTGGCTTCTCAACAGTGAAATAATTTTTCAAATCGGTGCAGTAGTTTCGGAGCCTATTCAATGCAAACAAACAAACAAACAATCAAATCTTTCCTCTTTATAATATTAGTATATATAGTAAAATTATTTGTCATTATGCCTATTTCTACGCTGCGCTGTTTTTAGGCCTTTCGTGACTGCTGAACGGCTTCAACGGAACACCAGCGCTGTTTGGTAAACATCATTAGGCTGAGTTAGGATGTTTTGGTTGGGTTGATTTTTGTGACTCAGTGCATTAATTAAGCTTTAGTTATAGCTTAGCTTTATATGTAATATTGCTCAACTGTATATATTGATTAATGTTGCTTATGTACAAAAGCAAAACTATATTTTATTTCTAAAATTTAAAGTTTCTATTTTATCTTGTGATTCCAAATTAGTAATATTTACACCGATGTCACGTTTTCGAGCAAATATGTATGGATAGCGTTTAACGAGACATTAGATATATGACTAATCTTTAAAAAAACCCATCTGTGGCAAAGATACATGGAAGATTGTAGCTGTATTTGCTATCAGTTTTATTGAGTCTTATACAACAGAAATTTCTCTATAGGTTACCATACATAATCAAGCCTAGAAGGTGGTTTCTTAATTTCAAAACCAGCTTACCTGTGACGATGGTCAACCAAGGCGAGTACAAATGCGCGAGTCTGGCTCGACATTGTCTCGAGCGGTATCTGTCATCGTGCTCGTGTTTCGTCAGCAATGCTCGAAGGACGCCTAGAGCCGTGCGACGTTTTTGAGGCGCTTCCCTCAGTGATTGCTCAACCTACGTAGAGATAATACAAAATCAGGGAATTTGCACGCGTTTATGATGTAACTATGTACGATAGATTCCAAAAATATGTCCCCTTTTTTTATAATAGGCTTGCGCTTGGCCGCCATCTCGCTTGATGCTAAGAATATAATAGATATCATACAAATATGAGTTCGGCATTCACTGTATTATTTACATCGATTATTCATTTATACTGGGTTACGCGGAAAGGGTGTACTAAGCCGAAAGGGGTCTAAGCCGAAAGGGGTCCATACCATAGTACCCATCATTATGAACTTTTACTATGGGAGAAACTCTGAAAACGCGAAAAAAATATCAGCTAATCCATAGAAAACGGTCGTATATTAGATTTTTTTTCTCGATTTCTCAGGTTTGTCCCGCATAGTGATACGTATAATGGACCCTTTAGGCTTATTACATCCTTTCAGCGTAACCCTGTAAATGTACCATTTCACATAACCATGCAACGTTTATCAAAGTAGGACACCCCTCCACCGCAAATGATTTTGATAATAAAGCAAATATTTTGTTACTTGTTTTAGTAAGATTCCAGCGAGAAAATGTCTCATAATGAAGTCTTCGGTGAGTCGCAGTTTTGCGGGATCTGTGTGAAAAATGAATTATATAAAAATGATGTTAAACACAGGCAAAATAATTAAAATAAAAAAAAGGTTTTGCGTACCTTCGTCTCCTTTGGCTACTTTATTTGCGTGAAGAGGCAAGTTGAACGCGACGAAATGTTCGTGCGAACAAATCGTTTGCAGGAAGGTGAATTTGAAATCGAAGAGTGCTTTAGGATCGCACACCTTGAATTTATCCAGGTACTTCTTTATTTGCCGAAACACAAATCCTCTATCCATGAAGGATAAGCACGACTGAAATCAAAGAAAGATCTGACCGATTTGACTCCAATGTGAATATAATATTGACAGTTAGGGCCAGCGCTCACAGACGGCAAGGCGCGGCCCGCTTCGGCATGCCTAAGAATGCCGATGGATGCCGAAGGACCCTGTGACATCCCACGTGACGAAAGCTATATTCAACCTTGTTTAAAATACTTAGCACTCACATTCCTTTAACGACATGAAGTTACCTATGCGTCTTACGATATCCTATAGAATCTCGCGACCTGCCTAAGCATCCCTGGGAATGACGCGACGTGCCTAGGCATTCCGCGGCATCGCGTGAGATTTTTCGGCCGATTAGTGTTGAAATGTCAGTGCTTAATTTATTGTAATAAGGTTGAAAATCATTTGTCAAGGAAAAAAATCTTTTGCTGTGTCGTACCGTGGCTCGCCGTCTGTGAACCCGTCCTCTATGTAAAAGCAGGAGTATAACATGAGTATAACTTACTTTAAGAAACAAAGCGAGATTCTTGTTGAAAATGTGCGTTTGCATCGGCTGCTGTAGAATGTATGAGGGTTCGACCGCCGTCACCAACTTGTCAATGTTTTCTAATAAGTCGGAGTGAAACCGCTCGTTTCTGGACATCTATAAAAAAGGCGAAAAGTGTTTATAATAAAACCAGCTGCACCCCTTATTTGGTTACCGTAATTTTCTCGTGCCTGAGTAACATAGGCTATATTTAGTTCAGATCACGGGTAAAGCCACAGGCAAAAGCTAGTTGTAAATCCTAAGCTAGTTCAGTAAGCTAATCTAGTGAGGCTATGTCACCAAGGGAAAGAGTAGGCACAAGACCGCGCGGGAGGTCACCCAAGCGATGGACCGACCAGATCAAGTCTGCGGTCACTGCAGTGCAATGGGTGGTCCCTTAAACGAGTGCAGCAGGATAATCTCAAGCAGAGAGAAATGACGAGACATCGTGAAGAACATTCCAACTGCCTTGTCCTTGTTACTACGACTACATGACGGCCACGACTCGCGCTCTGCCAAGAGCGAAACGACTAAGAAGACATTGAAATCTCAACGAACTCCCGAACTATTCGATCCACTGGTGGAGCCGAACGATAGATCCAAATGGAGATTAAGTGCTCCAGGATCCACTCAGACCAATGGTGGATCACAGTGAACTCCAGAGTGGTATTCGATCCACTGGTGGATCCAGTCAGTAGATCCTAGTGGATTGAGGGGAAAGTCCTAAGCTAGTTGTACCTTAATTCTTCCCGTATTGATCAAGTACTGCGCCATGCTCTTGACGATGATATCGAAGAAGAACCCAGAGTACTGCATGAACTTGTGTCCTAGAAGGAAGTCTTGTTGGTTCGGGTCCACGAACATGTGCAGTGGCGCCGTCAACATCGTGTGGAGCTTGAATTCCACGCAGCTGAACACATACTGGAAATATAAATAAAAACTATCAGTATGACTTGACAATGATGTGCCATTCTCTCGTCAAACTTAAATTATAATAATTGCATTGTTTTGTGTGAGTATGTTTGTACTTCTTTACTCTGAAACGGCTGAATGGATTTTGATGAAATTTTTAATGGAGACAGCTTAACCCTGTTTTTACACCTAAGGCTTTTATCCCGAAAATGTTAACGGGTCCTGTGGGATAGCGGGTGTAACCGCAGGGCGCAGCTAGTTGATATATTAGAAGAAGCGATACTCAATAGAACTTATTTATGGTACCAACTCAGTGGTGCGACCAAGTTTACCGCGCATCAGTGTGAACCCAATTGCACGCCGAATTCGTTGGTGAGCGGTTCTCGTATATGAAGGCAACGCGATGTAGTTAGTATAGATTTAGATGGCACTTATTTATTTAAAGTACTAGACGTCTGGGACGCAAATGCTGGTATTGGCATGTCTAGATCATTCTCTGAACTATGCAATTAAACAAGTGAGTCAAACGAGTGAGTGTGTGATTTTCTGGACGAACACATACCTTATCTTCGATCTTGACTATCTATTATCCTTACATAATATCCTTCCCTTTTTTAATTTATGAGAAAACGATTACAACAAACGTAAAAGTTGTTAAATTTAATTTTGTTTATGAAATGGTGCAAAAAGCTAACACTATTTGCAAGCTAAAATATAAAACCTTTTTGAAAGTTTATATTTTCACTTCTAATTTTGGGAGTGGCAAAATGCATTCAAACCCGCGACTTGAGAAACTGGCTTTTAGTGAAGTCATTCGCATCAAATTAAACCAATATTTTTTTTAGTACCTATCTTCACTTTTCAACATAATATGATATAAAACACTGTTTTAAACTATCACGGTTGTTCACTAAAGTTATATGATTATTTACGGGATATTTACCGTGGTAAGGTGCATGTAACTGCGCCGAAATATCGGGAGCTCATTCCACAACCTTACCACGGTAAATATCCCGTAAATAATCATATAACTTTAATATGATATAATATCAACGTTTCTAATCCGTACGGCCAAGGATTGGAACAACCTGCCCGCTTCCTTGTTTTCTGAGAGATATAATCTGGACCTTTTCAAGGCCAAGAGTGAATAGGTATCTTCTAAGTCTGCGTGCTTCATCTTCGACCACATCGTCGGTTACCAACAGGCGAGTTGGTGGACTAATCCGCGTAAAAAAATATTGGTTATTTAATACTATTACATTATATACCTTCACATAGCTGTCCAGCAGATCTTTCCGTCCATAGTCGTGTATCAAATGTACAAAATGTACTATCAACTTCACAATCTGGTAGCCCATTTCTTGTGTGTAACTTTTTTCAACAGTCTGAAAGTAAAAAGTTAATATTTATGTAAAACAAAAATTAAATCGGATAGAAGGGTAGGAAGTAAATTGCACTTTGGAAATACTAATAATGTGAGAGACATAGCGAGAATATTTGGCTACTGACGGAGAGAGCAGTATTTTAATGCACAATAAATCCAGATAGGCATTTAAAAAAATTGTGCCCAGAAATGATAAACAAGAAAAATATTTTGGTTGGTGATTGTGGTACTCACCATCAACTCAAAAAGCTGGTTGAAAATTGTAGGCAAGAATCCTATCAAAGAACACAATTTGATAGCGTGCGCCGCTTTCAGCGCGTTACAAACGTCATTCCACGGCGGCGGCGACGGGGAAGTGGGCGGCGAGTTGGACTTTATCAACCTCTCGGCTTGACTGAACAGATTGTGTAAATGTACATCTCGAGTGGCCACAGTCGAGTCAAGGACTAACTGACACCTGAACAGCTGCTTCTCGCCTTCCACCCAAACAACTTCAGGCCCGGCGTTTCCTTTTCCCAAGCCTAAAGGCTGGATAGATAAGTAGCCCGATGGGAGGTGGGTAGCGATGGGCAGGTTTATGAACTCGTCGATTAGTTTGTCATTTTTGAGGAGCGGCGCCCATGCGTACCTATAATAAGATAAAAGTAAAAAAATATTTTTTTTAAACAAGCTTTTAGCCTTAGCGAAGAAAAAGTAAACCGCCATCTTGAATTTAGTGTGAGGTCACTTTATCGTTTGTTACTCTTCATTAGATACCCATATTAACAGGATTGACAAAAATATACACCATCCGCCATCTTGTGGCAGCGGCCATTTTGAAAATATTACAATATTGGGTATTGCATAAATTGTGTTGTCACCAGAACTAAAATTATATGAAAAAATTCAGCAAAATCGGTTAGGAGGAACTGGTTCTAATGCAGCTTGCAAGATTTGACCTGAGCCTATCGATACGGCCAAGGAATGGAACAACCTGCCGGATTCCTTGTTTCCTGAGAAATATAATCTGGGTCTTTTCAAGGTCAGAGTGAATATAGTTATCTTCTTAGTCTGTGTGCTTCATCAACCACATCGTCGCTATCGACGGCGACGTGGATTTGAGATGGAAAATATTAATTGAACCTCACCCTATACAAGTCTCGACGTTCGCGTCGTTCTTTTTGGCCAAATCGCAAGATATGTGGTGGAATGTGAAGAGCAGATGGTGTTGAGATGTGAGCGTGGCCGGCAGGCGGAGCTTGGCCTCGTCACTCCACGCCGGGCTCGCATTGTGATGGAGCACTGAGCAACGGTACTGGGTCGTCATACCACTTCGCCCGTACACTACCTGGAAATATGATTATAGTTAAGGTGACATGGATACTATATCCAAGCAGTGCTAAGTATAAGTTGCTACTTGATAATGGATTTAAACCATACATTCAGATCACTTATAATAGTTTTATGAACGTAGAAATAAATAAATAAAATTTCACACTCATAGCTCCCCACTAGAATTCCCTGTGTCAGAGATGCTATGGAACAAACAATATTACTACAAAACAAGGACAAATAGTGAAAGATTTTTTTTACTCGGTTTTGGCGCCAACGTGACTACGTTTTTTTGTAGCATTTGCAGTTCGAAAAATAATCCAAGTAATCGTTGGCTTAAAGAGTGTTTGGTAGTTGGCTATCTTACCTGTAAAGGTTTATTTTCTCCCGTATCGCTATCCCTTAGTTCCACAGAGCATGCTATATTCCTCGCGCGCGCAAACACTTTCTGCGACTCGAAGTTCAATGACAAAGGTCGCACATATAGGTGGTGTACGTAGGCTGCATACGGTTGTTCAGGCTCCACGTTAAGTGTCGCCAGCTCAAGGGTTAGTGGCGAGGTTGGCGCCAGTGGAAACGGCTTTAGGGCCGCGTAGGCGCTTGTCATGCAATCTGCAATCAAATTCAAATAATTTATTGCACATTATGATAAATAGGTGACACTAATACACTATGACCTTAAACATAATGACCTATGGCAGTTTATGTATGGAGCGGCCCGAACTGTTTTATAAACTTTTACATTTAGAATTTTTTCTACTGAATAATAAAAACTAAAAACAACGAAAATTTAATATTGGAAGCTGCCGTAAGCTGCCCTCTTATTTTCTCTGGTATTAAAAACACAAAAACAGCCCTCATTAGCATCAATCCTTTTAATTCTTATCAGAGTTCATAAAACGAGTGACGATTTTGAATTAAGTATATTATGCATAGTAGTATTTTTTCCAGTCCAGAATAATCAATGTTGTATACCTTTGATCGAAAATATTAATTAAATTAAATTAGTCGACCTGTAATTTCTAGTTCAACGATAATTATCAAGATAAAAACATTCCACAAACAATTCGCTCAGGTAAATGTAGTCCACGATACAAAAAGCCCACGAGCAATTTCGCACATAAAATGTCATTAGTCCTTTTGTTTGTTTTTTGCTGTTCAAAGCCGTGAATAAAGAGATTTATCACTCACTGGGTATTTGTTCGTTTGTTTGATGTACGTTGACACAGAGCCAGCCCGGTACTACAGTGAGTTTGGCAAGTTTCTCCGGCTTACGAAAGTCCGAGAGGATCTTCACTAGATCGTCGTCGGATAGTTTGTTCGGCTCCTGACGGTAAATGGCAGGGAATTCTGGAGCCGTGTCTAAGTCATTGCTGTACATTCTGAAAGATAAAAGCACTTATTTGACGTTCAATTTTGTTAAAATGATCATGAGATTCGTCAGTCTTGTGCCGTTAGTCACAGTCTAAGTTAGCTCGAGCCCATGCTAGGTCTGTGCACGGCTTTCAAAGTCAAAGTCACCATAATTTACCTATTGCACATTATGCTAAATAGTTAACACTGATTTTAACCTAATAACCCAATCAAGGTATGACAATTTATGTATGGAGCGGCACGATCTGTTTTTGTAATGTTTTACCACAGAAAAATTTCTTCGAAATAATTGTTTTTTTAAATTAATATTATTCAGATTTGTTGGATAACTACGTTCGTTTTCGTGATATCATTCATTCTGTGCAATTAAGTTCATGTATTACTTTAAAAAAATGTGCATCAGGAGATAGAACAAACTTTTACGACGACAAAAAACCGGCAAAATTCAAAAATAACGGAGCCAATATAAATATGGTTTACTAGAATAGACACAGTTTTCCTTTTGTCAGAGGCAAAACTTACTTGTACAATGGTTTGGCCGCCCAAGCAAAAGGCATCCTATATGCCCCGACACGGTTGGCGTACGCTTGCACGGTTTTGTGAACTTTGAAGCCAAGCCTTGGGTCCTTTGTGGCTTTTAAGTAGGGCTCCAGCACTTGGTTCACGTGGCCTTGCAGTATCTTATCTATCTTCACTACTAGGAACAGGTCTGGGTGGGGATTGTTCACTGATAATACTGCCTGTGAAGTCAAAATAAGCATCTTTCGTGAAAAGTTATAGTAATAATGTGATTTCTTGTTTATTTGTATCTAATTTCATAGGCTGAGATGTCGACCTCAGCACCCCTGCTGAGGTCGACATCGGTGGCAACGGCGTTTATAGAAATGAAAGGTGACCGCCGCCCCTCCCGCGAAAAGGGGTTATTTAGACATACAATACAATAACTCGTTACAATATTTTTTCTTTTTCTCTTTTCTTTTATTTTTTTTTCTCTTTTCTTTTATTTTTTTCTATTTTCTTTTTTTTCTCTACGTTTCTTCCTTTTTGACCTGGTTTGTGTTTGTTAAGCTGTAAGGCTTGATGATAATAGAGAGTTCATGTTTTATGATAGTGGATCCGTTTTTGGTTCCACAATGTATGGTCTTAGGTGGTATATCATGAACATGCCAAGAAGTTCCTTGGCCTATGAAAACAAGGTTTTTGAAAGTGTGAGATAACTTTTTACCTGTTTCTTGGACTGGAACCACTCCTCTGGTATCTGTTTAACGTCTAACTTAACATCGTAACTAAAATTCTCAACTAATGACTTGGTGCACTCGGTTTCATTGACTAGATCCTTCACGGCATCATGGTTCAGATCAAAATGAAAGTTTTCTGTGACTTTCTTTCCGCTTCTCGCGTCGTATAAAGCTAAGTATGTGTAGTATGGCTCCACTTGACACAGTAATTCTTTATCGCCGTCTATGGGCGCTTGTAACCTAAACTTCAAACTTTCGCATTTGAGCAATATTCTTTGGCCAAAGTGTTCTCTGAAATAAGAAAAGTTATGATTGTGATTTGTTCAAATAGATGAAACAAACAATGATTTCTTTGAAATCCTAATGGATGGGCAAATAAAATCGGGTCGATTCAAAATCGAATATAGTCCAGCATCAAGAAAAACAAACAGCTGTCGATTTCAAATGTAATGTTATTTTAAATGTCTAGTACACTCGTAACTAACCTACTGGCAAACATCTTGAGCATAAAGCGGTGTAATACGGAAAAGTTAAGTAAATGTGCACACACACTACAAACTATCGCGCGGTCAAAATGATTACTTAAAATCCCTTCATCCCGCTACGAGACCTTACAATCAACAATTTGCATTTTTCAAAATGTTTGCCAATCACTGTAAGAATCAACGTAGGCTATCGGGTGGTTTTTCACGAGTCCGAAAGCGAGATAAGAAGTGTTTAGACGCTTATAGATCATAGTGTAGAACATACTTGAAAGGTTCCAACTGCGGTTCAGGAGATGGCGCCCTCTTGAAGGGCAAGTTGAAAATGTTATAGCGGCACTCGTTTCTCGCCGCTGCTATCGACATGTCCGTCTCCCGGGAATACCTCATGAGGAGCGGGTTCATGCTGTGCTCGAGGCCCTTGAGCGTGCCGTATGTGGGGGGCGGCGGTTCCGCTGTTAGAGACACGTCTGCATCTGGAAATATTGAGTTATTTTTTGTATGTTTAGACTGGTTAAGCGTTTGACCACAGCTCACCTGATGTTAAATGAGTGTGGTCGAAGATGGTAAACACCCTTAGCCTAAAATGGGACCTGGCTCTCAAGTGATGTTGCCGGAACACTGCTAGGTACTTGGCGACAGATATTCAACTTGAGAACGGTAGCTAGCCAGCTGAGCATTAAATCATTAAGTGCCCTCATCATTATCAGCCTATGATGTTCCCATTGCTGGGACACAGGGTTTCTCTCTCAGAGAGGATGGGCCTCATAATCCATCCATGTTGGCCCAGTACATGTTGGAGAATGTCAAATGTTTTTTTAACTTTTTGAGGTTCTTGGACACACTGGTTTTCTCACAATGCTCCTTCACCGTTTTAGAGCGATGACATCGGAACTGCACCAATGCCCTACCCCCATGCAAAACTATAAGACTTTAGGGGACTAGGTTTGACTAGACAACCACAGACTATGGACGTTTAGTATACAGAAAACTGACTCTCCCGCCGAATACTACTGCAGTGGATTTTTGCCCTTATTGATTTCTCAGGTTGTCGCTATTATTTACCGTCTTCGAAAATGGAGGAAGGTTCTCAATTCGGCCTGTATGTTTATTTTTTATGCATTGCAATTAAACACTTTTAACGTATTTTCACTATCATCATCATCGTCAGTCAGGAGACGTCCATTGCTGAATATAGGCCTTTCTCTTAGAAATCCAGCCTGCCATCTGCATCCTCGCCACACTCACGATGGAACGAACGGATTATATCGCATGTATTTAATATTATGTTAATTCCTGACGTTCCTCATCCGTTTAGTGTTTAATTTCAGTGTCTTATTCTAGCTGTTTGTATTTTTAAAAGTGGAGATTCTTTACCAATTGTTTAGTAATGTCCTCACATCATAATGTGCATTTCGCGATATCATCGCGACATGTTGGTGTCCGTTGAACTTGGGTATTATAATGACAGTTTAGCATTTGATGCCCCATTGTTGTCCACTTTATGTGCAGTCTGACTGAGCTTGCTTTGTATAGAAGGGCTACGCGATATAAATAGAACACCATAATGTAGAACGACGAAAGGCGTTAATTGCTCATAAACAGTTTGTTGATATTTTCCGACCTAAATATCAATGGGATTTCATAAGCTTTCTCAACAATGTGTTGTTAACAGATTAAACTCGCATTCGAATGTGGATATCACTAGTGCTAGATGAGCACAGTAAAATATTTCTACAGTTCTTTTTTTATTGTAAAATTATGTACACTTTTGTTTTTAAAAGTTCTAGCTTAAAAATGAAGGGTACCTTTGTCCAGAGCTTCGTCGCTTTGGTGGTTGTCTTGGTTATCGTAGTTCTTCTTTAAGGTCGCATTAAATGCAGTTATCCAATCGTTCATGTCCTCTTCATTTTCACTTGAAAAAGTGTACCCTTTACCTCCCGACATCCGCAGTTCGAAGCAGTATTTCCCGCGCTTTGGGTTCTACAAATAATAAAGTATTAGACAATAACACAGTTTAGAATCATCTAGAGCAGGTAGAGGTCGAAATTTTTAAGAAGGTTGTCGGTTTTAACTTCTAACCTAGTCAAGGCATACGTAGGCTTCAAGAGCAACAAATTTGTGCTACAAACTCTTTGCCCTGACCTTAATTAGCGTTCGCAAATGAGTGTTTAATAACTTCATACTCACTCTAACAACATCCGAACAAAAATCCATGACGATTGTGAGCTTCGTGTCCGTCTTCTTTTCATCTTTGTACACTTCTAGGATATAAGTCCCATCCGCTTCTCTAACCATTGAGCAATACCGTTTCTTAAACGATTTTGAAGCGAGATTACTGAATATTCTGTCCGAGCCGATTTCCGGCCCTTTGAGGAGGTGGCCCTCTTTGGTACCGTGGTCCACTTTAGTTTGGTTTTCATTATCGCTTTCTGTCTCCGCGTCTATGTCAAACACTTCCGCAGGAAACTTGTTTTCGATAGGTCTGCAAATATACGTAATGCAGATAAGTGTTTGTTCATAGAATTCTTTGAAATAGCGATATGTGGTTATTCATGTTATCAATAGGATAAGGGAAAACTTCGTCCAAACAATAATTCAAATAGGAATAGATTCATTATAAACCTGTTCATAGAGCTGTAGTGAAAGTTAACATCTTAGCTTTTACGCAATGTAAACATAAATATTTATGTATTAGAGCGGTTTATTATCCTTTCGTCCTCTGTTGCGCAATGTTGTTATGAATTTGATATGAATCAGAACATAGGAAATGCTGGCACGGTATTACGACCTTGGGGAACTGTATCAGAGTTTTCTGTAGTACATGCATGCATCATGGCCATGGTAACTATGTTAATTAGATTGTTAATGAGATTGGAATCATTTAAAACATTTTTATGTGTGGAGTAACTATGGTTCACATATGTTGTTTTTAACATTTTAACATTATAACATCCTAACTTTTTAACATCACTAAATTACTACTCATACTAAGCAAAGTACTCTTTTATAATGCGGCGTCACAATAATAATTATGTATACTGCCGTTAATTTGAAAGTTTAACTTTAATGAATGCAAATTATAACTGCGAGATAAAATATGTAAGTATGGATTTAGATTTAGCATGAAGTCAAAGTGAAAAACTATGCCACAGCCACAGACCTAGGGTTTATTGTAATGTCCGGCTGGCTAACTACTACCCTCAAGTTGAAAATCTGTCGCCAAGCACCTCACGGTAATTTCTGGCAGCATCACTTCAGAGCCAGTTTCCATTTCAGGTTAGGAGTGTCTACAATCTTCAACCACACCGAAATTTAACATCAGGTGAGCTGTGGTTTAAGGCCTGTCATCCATAAAAAAGAAACCAATATATGGGGGCGTTCAAGCATTACGTAAGCACTTGAGGGGGGCGGGGGGGTCTTTGCTTTGCTTATTTTTGATGACATGGTGGGGGGGGGGGGGGGGGGGGGGGGGTCGATATCGTGATTACGTCAGCAGTTATTATTTACTTTTTTACACAAATGGCAACCCATAAATTGTCTATGCTTGAAAACAAAACACACATATCGGGGATTCCCACAAATAATGAATACGCAATTTTCTTTTAAATGCATATAGGTACCAATGATTACGTAAGCATGGGAGGGGAGTAAATGATTGTAAAAAATCTGCTTACGTAATACTTAAATGGCCCCTATGCATCATGAGGGTTGACATTGGACTAGTTTGAAATTTAGCTTCGTCAGCAATATAGGCGCTCGCAACCTGAGCTAGCCAGGTTCGCCGTTGACGGACATGTTAAGGGGGCATCCATTAATTACGTGAGCTCAATATCGGGGAAGGGGTCAAGTAAAAGCTCATTAAATCTCAATTAACCTGAGGGGGCACAATAAAAAAAAACCACACGTCAACTTTATAAAATAATAATAGATAGGCTTGCGCTTGGCCGCCATCTCGCCTTATGTTAAGCAACGATGCGGTCTACGATGGAGCACGAAAAGAATATACATCACTAGCTGTTGCCCGCGACTTTATACGCGTAGTTTCATATAAGCTTTCAGTCCCCATTTGCCCCCTTCCAAGCACCGAATGCTTTCGCAAAATCCTTTCTTGGCACATCTCATGGAAACTAACTGCAAATTTTTTGTTTTTGTAAGTTAAGTAGTTACTAGTTATCGAGATTTTATGATGAGTCAGTCAGTCAGAGAATGAGTGGTGGTATTTCACTCATATGTATTGTACAAGAATGACGTGTGACGGTGACTTTTGTGAGATTCTGTTTAGGCAATATTTCTCTGATTGAATTCCGCAGACTGGTATCTTTACAACATACCCATTACACATCAATCTGTACCTATTACTGATTCTGTCCATGCCATTGTTGTGACGTCTTGCGTGTATCCTTTGTAGTGGGTTAGAGGGATCAAGCAACGAACAACATTCTACTGATCATCTCCGCAAAGTTGACATTGCATTGATATTTGACCGGCTAACCAGAATTATGTCAATTAAGCCCATCATAAAACTTTGCGAAATTGCAACACGCAGAAGCCACAAAGAAAAGTTGAAGTCATATATGACATACCTGGGCAAGTTGAGAAAGGTCCCGGAATAGTTGCTGTACTTGAAGTGGATGAGGTTCCAGCTGGAAGCGTAGCTGAGCAATGCCTGTCTTGTGAGCAAGGGGCAGGAAGCCGCAGTCCTGACGTTGGGAACTGCAGTGGTGACTGTCCGCCAGCGACGGGGAAGCACCACGCTCTGATGTTCACACAATAGGGATTGAGCTTTCAAATGTACTTAACTCAAGTGTATGATCATCATCATCATGTTTTCAACCAGAGGACGTCCACTGCTGGACGTAGGCCTCCCCCATCGATCTCCAAAAGGGCCGGTTGGAAGCGGCCTGCATCCAGCGTTTCCCTGCGGTCTCTTTTAAATCGTCTGTCCATCTTGTGGGTGGACGTGGAAGTGTATGATGCTGACCACTAAACCTTGGCTAAACCCGGTCGAAGTATTTATTTGCTCTAACAGCTGCAATAACTTTGTGAGAAGCTGAAAGCTGAACGTAAAGTTGTAGCAGGACCCGATATACTTCAGTTAAATATTAAAAGAAAATGTTTTTATACAGTACTAGCGACACTCCCGCCCGGCTTCGCACGGGTGTAATTTACGTGCGAAGCCGGGGCGGGTCGCTAGTTATATATATAAACCTTCCGTGAAAAGTTATCTAACTGATGGTGAAAACCGCATCAAAATTCGTTGCGTGGTTTAGGAGGAGTTAGAGGCCATACAAACAGACAGACAGACGCGGAAAGCGACTTTAATTTATACTAGCGAATTATATATAGAGATTTTTCCACAATTTTATTGCAAATGTCAAAGCAAATAAATGCTTGGACCTAGTATAAGCTGTTTGCGTAGTACAAGTTATAACTATGTACCTTAAGTACCTAGGCGTAAGACACACTCGTAAAACGGGGAGCGTACGCTCTTCTTCATAGAAATTTAAATCTTAGTTACGATGCAAAACATACAATGTTGCGCCCATGTCCAACTCTAACGTCGTGTGCCATCGCGCGGCGCGTCTCTTTGTTTGTATCGTATTATCGTAATTGTTTTGATGGAGAGCGCACGCGCCCCGTTTTATGAGTGTGTCTTGAGCCTTAGATGCTATCTAATTTTATTTTCTAGTTCCTATATGCGATTAATATGCAAAAATCAGTCATATTATTTCCTGTTAGGTGGAATTATTGGTTCTTTGTTTTTAAATTATATACTTAATGTTAGGCTAATGCTATGAAAATCGAAGTTATATAACGCATGTGGCTTTATTACTTATTCTATTTACATTGTACTGTATTATTGTAACCTAGCTATCCTCCATAAGTACCCTTGCCAATCCAGGGTAGGTGTGAGTTATCCCCATACAAAATTGCATCCTGATCAGTTGAGCTGAGGCCTTACGTCCAACCGCTAACTCGGTATCAAACTAACGTTAAATCCGCTCAGTTGAAAAATAGCGCGACCGCAAACCGTATCTGGGCGCGTTATCGTTCACGTTCGCGTGATTTTCCAACTGAGCGGATTTAGCGTTAATTTGATACCGAGTTAGCCGTTGGCCGTAAGGCCCTGTTATGAAGTTGAGTGCGGACAAACATACACTTACACACAAATTTTCACATTTAAAATATAAATAAGATAATTTTTTTTCTAAATTCTGTTCCACACTATATAATGATTAGGTTATAAATATGTAAAAATGCAACAGAGTAACTTTAACCGCTTTTGATAGGAGCAGAATTAAAATGCCATTTTCGTAACACATCTTGCAAAATACAAAAGGTCACATAAATGCTGCATACTTTAACACACATGCAATATTATAAATAGAATGTAGATGTTGATATAATGCGATGGTACAGGAAATGTGGTTAGGTGACAGTCAATTGGATATTCTAGTTTGAATATTGACGCCACAACCACACTAATATTGTGTTAACATAGATTTACAAACTTGTTGTGTTGGGAAAGGAGGGTTCCTTTAGTTTTTACTTTTCGACTTTTTAAATGTTTCTTAGTTAATGCGCCTTAACATTACATATTCTGTGAAAATTTCAACAGGCTATCTAATAGGGTTCGAAAGATACAGCCGTTTAAAGGTAGGACAGACAGACGGACGGATAAACAGCGTAGGCTCAATAATAGGGTCCCGTTTTTACCCTCTTTATTAGGGTACGGAACCCTAAAAATGGAAACACTGGAATATTTTATTGGATTGGGTTCGTTTTATCATCAAAATTAGTACCTATCTGTAAGCTGTAGCTTTGCTATGAATAAATGTTTAATTCTATTGTATCCATGACTCCACGAGGACTGTATCGGTGCGATGTTTGCAATAAGAATGGAGATGAAGCCGGCAACTGTGGTCGTGTGCACGAAGGCGGCAAGCAATGAAACTAGGCCACAAGAAACGAGCGCTGCGCTTGTTTATCAGAAGCGACCTCTCAAACACTCAGTATCCACTTATACCATACAAAATGTAAGAAGTTTCGTCCAGTGTTTATCACCACCATATTAGACAAATAGCAGCCTAGAAATAACCAAAAGCTAATAATAATAGTAGCCATGTATTCTTATTCGAGATGGGGCCGATAAGTCCTGCACCGATTGTGGTGTATTGTGCATTTCCCCGTGCCAGCACCTACCCTTGGAATTGAGAACCTATTGAGAACCTTCCTCCTTTTTCGAAGTCGGTTAAAAATAGTAGCCCATTTGTTGTAATTATTTCCTATTATAGTTAACTTTTGCAATGTTTCCTCATGACTGAATCTTAACCTGAGTTTAGTCACCATGACTAATAAGCCTGATGGCAACTTATGGTTATCTATGTTTTACTGTATCTACATTTCAAGGCATTAATATGTTATCACTTTACACGCAGATCTGTGACTTCACCTGATATTTTATGACTAAGTCAATGACGTTTTAAAATAGGAGAAGACAGGTGACATTCTATCAAACACAAAATTTGGGCTCGGTTGGTAGACGGTTAGACTTGGGCAACTCATAAAGTTTTGTCAATGGGAACCAAACGGGCCACCAAATAGTGACATCAGAGGTGAAGCAAATAATATGACATATCATTAAGTAAGATAAACATTGTATTTATTATAATTGGCACCTAATTAACATTTCTACCATGCTTATGGAAAGTTATCCTGTTAGTATTATTTTTCTTCCCCTATTAAAGTATCTAAATGCCTTCCTTTGATTTTTAAAAACCAAAGGAAGGCATTGCTATGTATTTTAGGTTCCGCAGGACACTTTCGTTCACAACAATGTTCCAAGGAAACATAGCGTGCTTTGCGGTGTTGTTGAGGGAATAAATCACAGTTTATCTCTGTAAAACATTGTTGGACCAAGATCAATTTGTAAAGCGGTTTCTTTTACAGTTTTTATGTGCATGAAGATAGATCAAATGCTGGCTTAAAACAAAACTTATATATTTGGCTATGGCTTTGAGCATGGGCTTGATAATGCCATAAAGTATCAAGGTAACAACTATGTTATTTAATCTAGCGTTTTCCTGTTGATAAAGATAGAACCTTGGCACTGTAAAGTTTTAGGTGGTTTTAGCACTAAAATTTGATGAACAGCCTAGTAAAATAAAATACAATAACACTAATAAAACCAATAACACTAATATTAAATGCGAAAGTATGTGTGTAAGTTGTTTCCACTTAATTCCATAATGATTTATGATCTTGATTACTTATAGGCTACTTTTTATCCCAAAAAATTTACCAGATTCTGAAGTTGAGGTTTCAACTGCAGAGCATAACTATTATACTACGACCAAGCTTTTTGCCTCTGACAGCAACAACATAACATTTCACAGCAGTGAACCAGTTATCAGCTACAATCTTACATTCATAAACCAAGCGAAAGATCCAAATTTATGGTTTTCATTCAACGTTTCATCTACTGCAGCTATCAGACAATAAAATTGACAGAATATAGTTTAATATTTGATGCAGGCAATGGAGAGAGCTATGCTCGGAGTTTTTTTGCACCATAGAATCCGGAATATGGACATTCGCCAAAGAACCAGTTTCACTGACAGCTGTTAATGCAAGTTGAAGTGGCAATGGGCAGGCCACATCGCTCGGAGAAACGATAACCAGGGGGGAAGAAAGGTTGTATATTGTGTAGTGGACACCACAAGCCGGAAGCCGGAAGACGCAGCATAGGTAGGCCTCCCACTGGATGGAACGATGACATTGTGAGTCGCGGGCATCCAGTGGATGCAGAGGGCAGGCTGTCTTTCAGTGTGGAGGTTAAAGGGGGAGGCCTATGTTCAGCAGTGGACGTCCTCTGGCTGATGATGATAGTTTAAAATTTGACTAAAAAAGTGCAACTTACAGAAACATCATCAGTTGGATACAGGAGAATATCTCGGAGCGGGTCGTTCAGCAGAATAGTCTTGTTGTCTTGAATGTACTGCTCAAAGTCCAAAGCAGTACATTTTTGAGCAATGATGTTCTAAAACAATGAGGAAATTTTTTAATCCAGTAAGCACTTGGATTAATGTTTTTATATTACACATAAATATGTAAAAACTAAAAGATAAAAGCCATAACTCTCAAGTTCATAAAGCCTTTTTTTATTGCTAATAAGTCCGCGTTTGACCACCAACTCGCCTGTTGGTAAGCGACGATGTGGTTGAAGCTGAAGATGCAGACTTAGAAGATTACCTATTCACTCTGATCCTGAAAGGGTCCAGATTATATCTCTTAAAGCCCTAACAGACGTGACGGACTGCCAGCCAAGTCCATCACGTCTGTTAGTACTATTAGGAAGCGAGTTGAAATGCTTCTTGATTTCTTTTTGAAAACCTAGGCAGTTGATTTAGGCAGTTATTTAATCAAGGGTTGGATACAACAGGTTAGGTGTATAGTGACAAATGACAATTATGTATTTTTTTTATGGAGATAGATCTACATTAGGTCTTCAACTCAATATCACAAAAATAAAAACTCGCCTGATGGTCAATATCAAGAAAAATAATGTACCTATAGACCCATTTACAAACCAGTTTCACACTAATATTATTTTGCTTCTTGATAGAACACAGAAATCTGTAGCCTGGGGCCAAAAACCTTCCTAAATAAGTATCTTTGATGTTGCAGAATTACCTGATGTTATGAAAACAAATCAGACTGATTGATGAGTTATACTGTTATATTATAATAACAACACTTATATTATTACTCCTGTTACAATGAAACCGTAGCTCCATTATATTATACTCATTTTGGCATTAAAAGTAATACTATCCTAGATCATAAAATCTATTTTTGTGTTGATAATTACACCGACCTCTTTTCATTCACAAGTGCTTCTACAAAAATAAAAACACTAGAGTTTATATCAAAAAACAATTGTTGTGTAAATTATAGATTGTTTTCTACTGCAATAAAAACATCAAGAGAAGAACATAATAACAAAAAACATCATTTTCTTACCTCGTATTCTGCGCCACTTTTTTTTACTTTTGAGTTGACTGGAGGCATACTGATCTACTTCGAAGCACAAAAAGGAACAGAAGCCCTATATATTAGGAAATGTAGATTAATATTACATCTTGAGAAAATCGATCTTTAGTCACAAATAGAAAAATCGAAACGCCGCGTCCGTACCGCAAGTCCGCGAGCCACAATCCGCATCCGCATTAGAAATTTTACGAAATGAGACGGAGACGCGCGGCGCGATGCAATTTTGACTGCGAAATCGTGCCGAAATCACTAAAATGAAGTGACATTGACAACGACGGCTGAAGCATTTAGAGATGACAGTGATAGTTACTTTAGTTTGACATTGATTATAACATTTTATGGCAACTGCCAGTTTTGTTATTTATAGTGGTGTCCAATCACAGCAATCATGCAATCGATCGATTATAAGAATGATATGATGTTAGTGTAGTGAATACGTACCTTAAAAAATCCCGCCTTTTTGTAGCGCGAAAATTATGTTTATATTCTTCTCCCTGTCGGGCTATGCTGTCGGGTGATTCGGGTGACAGATTAATTTTAGTTCAAGTTTAAACATGAGTACGTGAGGAGTGTGGTGAGGAGCTTCTACCGTAAGCGAGCCTAGCCTAGTATTAGAAATTTACAAGAGAATTCAAATTGAATGTATCTAGGTATGCGAGAATATTATAGAGGTCTTAGCATGATTTTTTTCTTAGTTTATTATTATTATTATCTATTAATATTATTAATTATTGCTGTTGTCTTTTGCCTACAGCTACACCTACCTATTGATTTACCATCGATTCATCGACCAGCCTGATTTTATGGTTGAAAGGAAAACTAAAAATCCGTTTAGTCAATATTAAAATCTTTTACTTTTTCATTATTCATATAGTAGTTTCAAATGTCAACATTACTTAATTTGAAATCAAACGCCCGAAGAACCACACTTGCACACCAAATATTTTAATTTCCTACACCTAAGTAACTAGAAACCTATAGAACCTAGCACTAAGTCCTAGGTTCTATAGGTTTCTTACGATGTACGATAAGTAAGTCTTACTTATCGTACACAATTTACGTTAGACCTAGCTACGGGCTCAAGCGTGTTAAATGATAACTTTATAGTTAATCTAATTTTTTAAAGTAATATTTATTTTGACTTGTAACTAACCGACTTCGAAAAAGGAAAAAGGTTCTCAATTCAGCCCGTTTTTTAAATGAATGTACTGTACGTTGATTACGCTGGCATCTGTAAAGCAATTAGCGTGTTTCTTATTTTATCATGTAGAAGAAACTCTCAAGGTGGTCCCACAAAAATATCATCAAATATGGCTCAGTAGTTTTATAACCAACTCGAATAATACTCGAATAATTTTGCTCGAGCGCCTAAGGAATTTCGCGTAAGCATATAATTGTTATAACTACACTACTTTTGTTCAGGCGCTTTGTTCGAGTCAAAACAAAGAGGTATTGATGCATAGATCTGTAATCGTATCTATACATAAACTAGTAGTTCACCCCAAACAAAGTTAAAGAAGGTTTTAAGCATTTCACTATCATGGTCATTGTTTCACTACATTTTTTTTTAAATATCCCAACCTTAAAAATACCACGTAACACAAGTAAACATTCTAAGTTAATATACCACTACAAAGAACAAAATAATATTTTCATACTACCTGCTTGACAATGTCCAATTGCATAATATTATCATGCAACCTCAACGTAAAGTAAAGCATTATCTCTCAAGGGATTAAAAGTTGTATGTAACTCCGTAGGGAATAAATTTATTTGAGTTTGGAACGTCAAATTCGTGTGGACACTCGTGGAAAACTAAGTAAAAAAAAATGCCCAATTGCCCATATGGCATTGTAAAGAGGTTTGTTCCAAAATCGAACAGGGGCCTTACGGACAACAGCTAATTGCGGCACCTAATCCGCTCAGTTGGAAAATCACGCGACCACAAACCGTATCTGGGCGCGATAAGGTTCACGTTCGCTTGATTTTCCAACTGAGCGATTAGGTGCCGCAATTAGCTGTTGTCCGTAAGGCCAAATGTGAGTTTATAAAGAATGTGAAACAAAAGACGGTGTTTGGTGCTGTGATTTTCATTGAATTTTATTGCAATATTCATGTTGATAAAAAATGTTGAGCGATAGTGATTCTACTCCAGAGCTTATCAAAACCAAGGATGTTATATATTATACCCTAATAGGTAGAAAATCCTTGATCAAAACAGACGCTTTACAGTTATTAATAATCTACTACCGGAAATATCAAAACACATACCTATGCGAAAAAGCATATGACGAGCCCTGGCTTTTTATTGTCTCTCAGGTGTGAAAAGTAGAGTATGCTCCTCTGGAATAAAGCCTGTCTTCGTGTTGGGCAGCTTGAACCCCTCGCTTCACTCAGGACTCTCGTTACGCTCTGGGCCCTGATTCCGTAACTTTAACACGCATGTAACGCGCCGCGTTAAGTTAACCTCTTAAAATTTGAACTCTATTCCCTAGCAATAAAGGCCAACTTTTAGGGGTTAACTTAACACGGCGCGTTACGTGCGTGTTTGTAGTTACAGAATCAAGGCCCAGGGTTCAATATGCCGGCCGCGACGTAAGACACTGCTTTATTCCCTTAGTGCATAATCTACTATTTTAGACGGATTTTGAAGTAAGCGGGAAACAAAAAATATATTTGAAATATTTAAATCTATTTTGATACTAAAATATAGTTCCCATCCGACTTCAAAATCAGAAACCAGCAGGGCAATCGCGCTAAAATATTACAGACGAATCGTTGACGAAACGCAAACGCTCCACAACTTTTGGTCGATTTCGTATCAGCGCGAAAAAGTTGATATTTTCTAGCTTTATCACAAACGTTCGTTTGACAGCGTCTACGTTCCAAATGTGATCGAGTTGCGTTTTGTCTTTGGTTAAAATCATTAGCGCGATACGAAATCCACCAAAAGTAGTGGAGCGGTTGCGATTCGTCAACGATTCGTCTGTAATATTTTAGCGCGATTGCCCTACGGGTTCTTTGTAGTGGTATATGTTTACTAGTGTTTTGAGGTTTTTTGAAATCGTTTTTTCAAAGATAATTTATTCAAACAACGTTTGTTTGAATATTTAATATTCAATAAATTTATCTGTTTATAGGTAGGTATATAAGCATTTGTCGGAGTTGATTGAGGACTCCCGATATTAAAACATAATCACGAAATCTATATTTATTTAAAGAAAGTCGTGTTAGTTACACTATTTATAACTCAAGAACGGCTGAACCGATTTGGATGAAAATTGGTGGGGAGGTAGCTTAGAACCAGGAGACGGCTTTTCATCAGCATCATCACCATTTTTCATCACTACGCGGGTGAAACCGCGGGGCGCAGCTACTTAGTTATAAAATAAAAGGTAATAGAAAAAAAACCTGACTGCAAATGTGTTTTTTCTTTTAAATATATTCCTAGAATACCTAATTCGCCCGACACTCCGACAAGACGAATCTAACACGACATGAACTCCAAAATCTGTTAAAAGCTGCATAATCACATAATTTATAAATTTTAATAGAGGTAAATTATATTAATAACTGATGTTACGGAAGGGAAATATAAGTATTACATACCACCCGAAAAACATTGCAAATTCCGTTCAGGGGCAGTCGGGTAAAAGAAACATGCCATGTTCGTTTTAATATGCCACTTTCGTTCATTCTTTATTTTTCATTGCGATTACAAAAAAGGTACATTAATTTTTAACATTTATTAAAATGGAGAACTCGTTTATTTACACTCTTACTATTATAAATACTTATGTAGGTAGTCAGCTTAAATTTACAAACTCAGTCATATCATAATTAAAATAATTAATGTACTTGTACCTGTATATATTTATAATATTTGATAACATTGCAAATTTTCTATATAAAGTTAATTTGTCTTTATTTATATATAGGTAGGTAGCTACCTCAGATTAGACAAACAAGGGAGATAATGTCTTAGTACAATTATCGTCCATGTAATCCGTGTTCAAATGTATCCGTGTTTCACCCACTTTTTTCACGAAACCCCAAAAACTGTAAGTAGGTTTATAGACATTTATTCTCATAATATAAGATACAAGTGTGCATTGGCGTGGAGGCACTATAATCACATGAACCCATGTTATCTAATAACTTTAAATTAAATATAAATTATAAAATAGTGAATAGGTTTAAACTTAAAGGATCTATAAATGAATGGTTGAAACAATTCGATTATAGATCAACTGAAGACATGTTGACTATTGTTGACACGAGTGGAATAGTTATTCAAGCGTTTATAGTTATAGCATTAGTTATACAAATTTAAGCAGCTTTCGCAAAAATTATATTATTTATTACTCTATTTTTTGTTTTCTTTTTCCTTATCTAAACCGTGTGTATTGTTTACTATGCAGCGTATGTAGCCTTTATTTTGTATTTAGTTCCTATTAAATTGTCTATGTAGGTATACTATTATATTATATATATATTATAGTATATATTATAATTACTATACTTATTGTAACTGTTCTTATTTTTGCGAAGACACTGTCTGCTGCATCACAGCTAACGCTAAAGCAGCAGGCAGGGTTACTTATTTTTTCTGCATCTTTGTTTTACAACAATAAATTATTTTGTATTTTTTTTGTATTTTATAAATTAACAATACAAACATGTGGAACAAAATAATATAGCATACAGTACAATATCCATCTAATTATTCGTCCAACACATTTGCCTTCATTTTATGTTGTGTTAACATGCTCAGCAAGTCGCTTTTGAAATGTGTTGAGCGACTTAGTGTTATTAATTTCCGAGGGTAGTTTGTTATAAAGGCACGCTCCTTTAAAAGTAATCATTGTCTTGCCCTTAGAATAACTACACAACAGAAACCAAGTACATTCGCAAAATTTAAGCCATTCAAATGGAGTCATATATGGTTCCAAAAAAAATATAAAAATTTTACTATGACAATTTGCACGGTGAAATCGTACCACAACAAATCAGAAAAGCAGCATAAGAGTTATGGTGTGACATTCCACAGGTAATCCATTAATTTTCTTGCTTAAATCGTTTAAAATACCAATCGAAACGTAAGCTACAAAGCGAATTTGTAGCTTACGTTTTGAGTAGGCGTTGTTTGGAAACCTACCTTCTCTGAGTAGTTATGAGTAGTTATTCTAAGGTCTTCCCGTAGTTAGTACGGCCCACTTACCCATTTTTCACGCACACTAAGAAACTTGCAACGGCAGCAATGAACTAACTAGACAAATGGGGGTATTACCTATGTGAGGTGGCGTGCGGGTGCGACGTATCAGGCCTAAATCAGGCTTGAAACCTTTAGATGAACTCACCCAGCAGACGATCTGTGGCTTTTTTTTTTGCATGTGAACTATTAGTTCGTTCATTGGTGATGCAACGAGTTTCTTAGTGTGCGTGAAAAATTAGTAAGCAAACCGTACTTACGCAGTTTTTGCGTTAAGCGGTTTAGCGGTATATAGTGAAAAACATGTATGAAAAATGAAGATGAACTTAGGCATATCTCCCTTGTTTGTCTCATCTGAGGTGCCTACTTTACGAAATGGTTATAAAGACATAGGTACATTATTAATTGGTAATAATTATTGTTTATCTCATAATATTATAATTATTTTTTGGCATTGGTACATTAAAGGTATTGTACTTAACACATAAAATATTTATCTATGCAGTGATATTATTTACATTTATTACTTAGAAATATCACACATTTTAATGGTAGGTAGGTTGAGTATTGGTTACTTGAGAGTTATTAACATTTTATGATTTACAAATTATGCTGAAAGAAGGTACCTACTTATACCCGAGAAACTTATACATCAAAGGTCTCCTATTGCCCGTCCTACTACCAGCACTTATTACTTCTACTATAGTAGGTAAGAGTAAAAAAAGTTTTCGTCGTCTACTACTGAACCGCCTCAGTAGCTTATAGGTAATTTATCTACATACACAGATTCTTTATACATAATTTTTTTAAATTTCCAAGACATTACCCGTCTTACTACAAAAGATTTAAGAACGCTTTAGACATGTGTTTAGCAGTTGTTTCACTGTGAAAAATATGTTAAACACATGTTTAAAGCGTTCTTAAATCTTTTGTAGTAAGACGGCAAGTACCTAAGTACCGAAGTTAGGTACATCTTTGTATATTCTCTGAGGAAAATAAATTATTTGATTTGACATCTAGGTATTAAAATATAATTATACTTTGTCATCAGTCACCTACTACTAGTAGGTACCTACAATAGTTTCATTGTCTTTTCCACTTTGACACAAAATTTACTGTTCAAAACTTATTCAGGTTAGTTGCGAGAGCAGTGTTGAGTAGGAATGTGGAGGAGAGGTGAGCGGGGGCGGTGCGGGTGGCGAGGGGCGCGGGCACCGGCACGTACTGCGAGGCGGCCGCTAGCACCGGCGCCGGCGCCGCGCGTCAGGAGTACTCCTCCTCTTCCTCGCTCGACTCCGAGGAATCACCGTCCTCCGGCTCCGGCAACGACAGCGTCAGGTAGTCCACGGGCGGCTGCCGCGCCGGGATCAAGTACCCGGCCGAGTCCTGCGGTGTCGGCGACAGCGGAGGCCGAGGTAGCGCCTGCACGCTTTCGACCTGACTTCCCGCCGCCACTTCCAATTTTCTACATATTTCCTCGAAATTTATCCTATCTCGGGGATCCGACTGCCAGCACGCGCGCATCAAATCGCAAGCGAATCGCGGACATTCTTCGGGGGGTACCAGCACTATGCCCTGTAAGATCAACCTGGTCGCACCGTCATTATTATGTCCGTAGAAAGGTTGTTTCCCTCGACTGTAGATCTCCCAAAGTACGACGCCGTACGACCAAACGTCTGATTCGTGTGTAAAGCGGGCGTATACTATGCTCTCTGGTGACATCCATCGTACGGGCATGGGGCGTTCGCCGCCCATTTTGTAATAGTCGCAAGTGTAGACGTCACGGGACATGCCAAAGTCGGCTATTTTGACGGTGAGATTGGATCCGACGAGGCAATTTCTCGCTGCGAGGTCTCGATGCACGAACCTTCGCGACGCGAGGTATTGCATCCCTCGCGCGACTTGTATAGCGACGTGTAGTAACGCGGGCTCGTCCAGAGTAGGCCCCGGCCGGCCGCCGCCACGGGACCCTCGGAGCACGCCGGCCAGATCTCCCCACTCCATATATTCAAACACCATCCACGGACTAGCACTGATGTCATCTGGAAGTTTACATAAATCGGTAATAATTCTAGTCACTCAGAAACTTTAACTTACTTACTTACTTAATTTATCAGTAATTCCTTACTAATATTATAAAAGCGAAAGTAGCTCTGTCTCTCTGTCTGGATGTTTGTTCGCTTTTCAACGACTAAACCGCTAAGCCAATCTTAACGAATTTTGGCAGGATGATAGTGTACATCAAATGGATGGACATAGGGTACTTATTCTCCCAGAAAATGCGAGAAAATTGGAAAATCGCGGGTAGTACTGCGGGATTCAGCTAGTATTCTATATCACACTTACTTCTGTAAACTACTCCTACAAGTGTTAAAATATTATCATGCCGGAACGCTGACATTATGGATACTTCTCGCACAAAGTCTTCTTCAGCGCTACGACTTGCGCTTTCTTTTAGTACTTTGATAGCTACCACTAGCTCTCCGCTACTGGCACGCAATAATCCTGAAACAAACAAAAAATTTAGTCATGAAAGTAATTTTTATATTGAAGTGTTCCACAGTTTAGGATTTACTATTTAACCCAACGCTTAAATTTATTGCACAGACATTTCAATAATTTAGAGGGTGACAAGAAAGCGAGTGTAGCTTAGCACCTAGAGCAGTGGTTCCAATTAGTTTTTCCGGCGAGACCTCAAACTCGCGTTCAGCCCTCGAGCTCGACTCAAGCACCCCAATCCAGTTGCAGTCCGGTCCTGTGCAGACTCAGTTTGTGAGGACTAGTAACAGTAAGGTATGAAATTATATGAAAGACGGAAAGACGTCACGCTGTATGCAGTCCGTTGGATGCAGACGGACTACAAACGAATTGCATACGGTGTGACGACGTCTTTCATAGAATTTTATACTTTACTGGTCCTCACAAACTGCGTCTGCACCGGACCGGACTGCAACTGGATTTGGTTGCTCCAGCTTTTATTGTAGGAAAAATAAATTATTATTGAATGATAAATAAAAAAATTAAATACTGGTACCGGGATACTGGTACCGGGATGCTGACTAAATTATCTTAGTCAAGAGATTGCCGCACGTATAGGTACCCCTTGATGCAACTTCGTGTACCCCTGGGGGTACGCGTACCACTAATGGGGAACCACTGACCTAGAGCAATGGCGGCGTTTACTCGAATCGTTGCGCACAGGTTCAAATCCTGCTGATCATCAAATAATTGATGATTGATTGATTTGATATTAATCTATAAAATTAAAATTTAATTCTCGTGGTAAAAAAAATATTGTTTGGTACATATCCAACTGACTAGAAAGTACCTTTGTGAACTTTTCCAAAGCATCCTTCTCCAACCTCTTCAAGGAATGTAAGGGCGTGCCTATCTAGAAGTGGCACTTGCGGCTCGTTCGTGTCGTCAGCTGGTGCTGGCGGTGGACCCGATCCGTAAACTCCATATTGCGGATTTGTGATATACCGTTCAGCCAAGAGCGGTTCTCCAGTTCGTACACGCTACAAAAAACATATTAGATAAAACAAAATACACTTTAGCGACATCAGAAGAAATCTATACTAATATTATAAAGAGGAAAGATTTGATTGAAACCGAAACTACCGAACCGATTTGAAAAATTCTTTCACTGTTGGGGAGCTACACTATCCCCGGGTGATATAGGTTGTATAATATTTTCAAAAAAATAGGGATCCTTACTAAAACTCCAATAATGTAACCCTAGGTGTAAAAAAATAAGACTTACACCCGTGCGAAGCCGGGGTGCGTTGCTAGTATTATAATAATTTAAATAAATAGTCGGGACGTTTTTGCACACACGATTATCTGACCCCAAACTAAGCAAAGCTTGTACAATGTATAATACAATGGCTGCCGGAGACTTATGTGCATACTCGTATACGTATACATATTTTTTAAATAGATATTAACATCCAGATATAGAAAAAAACAAATTTCAATATTCATCACATGAGTGTTTGTGGGAATCGAACCCACGCCCCCAAGCGCAGAAGGCAGGTTCACTATACCAACTGGGCCACCGGGGCAGTCATGATTAATCATGGATAGAATATAATGGCTTATATAGTTACATACCGGTTTAGTTTTGCCATTGAGTTTGCAAATGCGTCTTCTGAGGTACCAGATCACTGCAGGCAAGACTATGATGAGGAGAGCCCCGAAGCCTGCCAAGACTGTAAGTGACAGCCAAGTGCTGTAATCCCCCGAAGTACCAAGATGCCGTGTGTCAGTTCGTATAGTGGTTTCTACGTTGAATTCACCACTTACTGATTTTGCAGCCTGCAACACGAAAAACAATTTATTTGATAAACTTTCGTAACAAAATGTCACAGATGATTCCCTAGATCCTCTATTACAAAGTAAATAATGAAGTCGCCGTACAAAGTTTGATGAGTTTTCCGATTCCAACGAAACAGTAAATATATTGCGGACTATTTTGTTCTCATTTGGTGTGTAGATACATTGCAAGTATGCAATGTAATGCAATGCAATGTATGTAAGTTTGCAGTGTAAATATGCAATAGCTAGGGCTTATTGAAATGATAACTCTGTAGAAACTTTTATTGGATAGGTATGATTAGAGCTAGCTAAAATTAGAGGCTACGAACGTTATCAGAGTTGACCTATCGTCGATATTTATCAGTTACATTAGATAGAGTAGGCAGTACTAAAGAAAAACATTGATTTTGGGTTTGATTTATTACCTACCTAGGTAATGTTACAATGTAAGCGTAACATTCAATTAATCTAGCAATGGATGGAATCGGAGTGTCTCTAGACCGTTAGTATGTGAGGTCATACTGGGTTTCTGGAACTGGCCATTTGAAATAAAATTATTTGAAATATAATTACGGATTTTGAAAATGGAACTCTCCGGGAGTATGTAACCTACATACCTATTAGTTTGGACGATCATTTGATTTTTCGTTTTGAAAATTTTGTGGCTGCCACAGTCCTCGCATTTTTTCTAAATCTGTGGCGGCTGCATATTCGAGCTATGTTATTTTATGCTTTTCTCAAGTTGCCAGAGACTTCAATAGGGTACTTGACTGTATTAAAAATATTATGCCAATTGACGCCATCCATAAACATGACATATTGAAAAAGCATATTTCATTGATTTTTTGATAAAAATATGCTTATTTTTTGTAAAAAACGCGAATAAAATAACTGTATTTTCGACATTTGATCACGTGATCGAAAACGGTCTGTAACTGGCTCCATCCCTAGTGACGTCACACAAATCTAAACAAACAGATTTTGTATTGATATTTGCGAATTTAATGTTGTAAAGCTGTTTTGAGAGCGATTAATCCAGAAATTTTCACCAAAAACATTCCGGAGGTTAAATGTGAGAAGAATGGAGAAACACTTTGTGCAAGCAGACAGCAGTAACTTACCCGAAATTAATGTTTTTATGGTTGCATATTTCTTTAGTAATAATCCACGTCATTGTTTCTACGCTGCAGAACTCAAAACGTAAAAACTACAATGTCAGTATTAATTTTTAATTGTTCTCCAAGCAAAACATTCAATCAAGTTGTACAAAAAGTATGTTGTAGTAAGTGGATGTAACTATTTTGTTAGGTTATGTCGAGCTTTACAATGTTTAAAAAGAAAGTAACAGTACATAAAATAGTAAGGCAATAAAAACACAAATTATAATAGAAATATATAGACTCAAATATGTACCTCAAAATGATCTTCGCACATAGAAACACTTGAATTAGCTCCAATACTTTTGGGTTCTCTACGAGCTACTAAGTTCCAACCTTAGATTGGTTCTAACCACTTTTTTCGAGTTTTGGGGAGTTTTGGGTGCATTGGAACAGGAACAAATATTTTATCCGGTGTCTTTATGGAAGTATTTGTACATTTTGGCACTACACAATATTTATAAACCATTACTTCTATCAGAAATTAATTAATCATCGAACTTTTGCAGCCTGGCTGCAGTTGTTTTGTTTTGTGTGACGTCAATTAGTCATGTGATCGGAGCTATGACGCAGGTCTGCGTTTTGGCGCGATATTTTTTTATTCAAACTTTAACATCGATTTATATCGCAAATACGACTGATATCCAGAAAATATAAATGCAGTATACATTATTTTATATCAGACAATAATGTGCAATAGTTTCCCAAAAGTAGTCAAATACCCTATTGGGATTTGGTAATAAATATTTAATAACTAAAAACTAAAAAATTAAGCCCCGATTTTCAGAAAAATACAAAATAAAAATAATTTTGTCCCTTTGTCCTACGTGGGAATCGAACCCACGCCCTCAGGCTCAGAAGGTAGGTTCACTACCAACTGGACCAGCGGGCTATCTTCGTACTTTAGGTATCGGTATGAGCCAAGTGCAAAAGAGTTTGCATGTACTTCTGAAGGTTTGGAAGCTTTGCGCTCAATGGACGTCTGCGAGTAGAGTAGTAGAAAAATAAAAACAACATTTTTTAGTAATTACACTTTATTTATGTTACATAGGAAATTAATTGGCTTTATAAGTATAATATATTGTCACAGGAAAACCTGCTAAGTAAACTGCATTGAGCCTGAAAGGAAAAGTCAATCGCCAGAATGGGGTCTTTCCTTTTAAAGACTTGCTGACGAAAGTAAAAAAAGACGAAGAGTTGCTAGAGCTGATGGTTACTTATTTTCCGGCAAATTGGGACATTACATTACAATGAAAAGAAACAAAGAAACTTTCAGTTTCAAAGAAACTTTCAGTGTGACCTAAGTATCATTGTGAAACACAGTTTAAAACTTTCACGGTCGAGCACATTAAAATTAATTAATTAAATATGCCTTGAGTACCTGAGTACTAATTTAAATTTACTGTATATTATTATGAAACACTTCTTCCCCAAACTACGTGAGGTTCCTGGGCGGCTTCGCCAGAATAGAGAATCTGTCTATATAGTCGTTTTTCTAGATACTATATATCTAGGCCATAGGGAAGGTAGGTACTTTTGATCATTAATATTTGCGAGAAAACTGGAAAAGGACACAGGACAACATAGCAACAACAAGGACTGGCTCCCGTTACATTGATTACCAATCTAGCAGCCTACAAACATTCAATCATTAACTTTCTCGTCTATTTGAAGACCCGGCACGCAGCAGTAGGTCGCCTGTCGGGACAGATAAGGAGATAAAGGGTTCTAATTAAGATGGATAGCCTACCTGTTCTGTGGGCGGTGACGACGCGTATATGTCTGTGGGAGCACTCGACGGCCGCATCGGCGGGCGCACGCCGTGGATCGGGTTCGCATGTAGAGTCGGCACTGGAGTCGTGGAAAATAACAAAAATATATTAGGCATGTTATGTAGAACTGTAGGTACTCGTATTTGTTACATTTGGCTCATGATAGGATATACTACCATTATAGTCATGGTAACAATCACGATAGAAAGTTCGACAGGGCCTAGTATCGCGTCTATGGTGGCCATAGTATTCGTCCGTCCTGTTCGCGCGGATGATGACTTTAAGTTGGATAGCTAGTACAAAATAAGGCCCTAGGTCAGTGTTCAAGTCTCATATTGTTATCCTCTGAGAGGAAAGTACGTGTAGGTAGAGGTACTCTATGTACCTACATACTACATGAGGCTTATGTTAGGTATGTGCAGTTTAAGATTTTGGCAAAGTAGTTTAGTAAAGTTAACGTTACCAGCGCCCCGCGGTTTCCGTATAGACATTCCCTCAGGAACCATACATTATTAGGGACAAAAGTATCCCGTGACGCTCTGACTCTCCAATTACCTTGTGCAAATAAAATTTTATTTAAAAAAACTTTTTAGACAAGCTTTTTCAAAAATATAAACCTATTCTTCTCAGCATACCCTTTCATTTGATACACATACATAGGGATAGGGGTGCATAAAAACATGATTGCTATTTTTGAGAAATTTAAGTCAAGATTGTGATCAGTTTTACTTGTATTTGGTTGATAAAGGCACTTGTCCAAAAAATCATTTAGGTAGGTTCTAGCTCATTGGTTCTGATAAAAAAATGAAACTTACGGGCTGTCCGGGGGCATGGGTTTCCTGACATGACTGGTCTTCCGTCGGAGGTGCACAGGCAATAATTGTGGGTATCGTTTAACGCCATGCATGCCTGCTCCGACCCGCATGATTGTGACGTGCACTTCTCTTCAAAGTATAACGCTGTAAGGTAAAAAATATAATGTTTCAGAATAATGTTTAAAATAAATTATGTATACCTAGGTACACTTGTCTTATAACAGTGGGTAACCTTTTGAACCTTTTGGGGTCAAAACCATGGGCCCGTCGTCGTGGGTCGTGAGGCATTTTTTTTTATTTGGCATCAGTAACTCCCAACTTCTAGCGGACTAATCGATTAGTTTAGTATTTAGTTTTAATTTGTTGTTTTTTTCTTTCTTGTAAGCATATTATTTCTATTATGATATTATCGTTTAATAAAAGGTACCGATAAAAGTACTTAAATATCCGTGTCTTATTTGAAAATTATTCTTTTGAGTGACGGCGCGTTGAGTGCGTTGAGTGAGGAAGAAAGGACGACAGCACTAACGAATTACACTCACCACTGGCGACAGACTCAGGAAGTGTTCTCAACATCGAGCGTGCGCGTCCTGGGCGCGTGGTCGTATTGGCGTCATGTCCGCGCCCGTCCCGTACGCTCGGCATACCGATGCCGCGTATGGGGGCGTCCACACTCGAGCGCCCTAGACCATCGCCTAGTTCGCTATGAGTCCTATCTGAAATAGAGACAAATATATGAAATCATTCGAACTTGCAAGAAATATACTGAAATAGCAGATTCTCGTCATTTTCTCATGTTTTATGGGTATGAGAACCCGCATTAAGTAATAATGCCATCAAGTTTTTTTTACTTAACACTATTGTCGCATTAAGTAGTACAGGTAAGTAGGGGTTTTGTATACCTACCCAAGAAATTATACGAAAGCTTCAAATAACGAGAACCGTAAGACAGTAGAGGGCACCCAAGATTTTTGTCAAACATGCATTTTATATGGTTACCAGTTTTCCCGCGCGTTTCGCTCGTCCATGCATTCTACTCTCGTCCTGCCCTTGCCACTGCCGTCTTACGTTTTTTTTTATGCCATAGATTGCAAACAAACAGACGGGCTGCCTGATGGTAAGCAGTCACCGTCGCCTATGGATACTTGTAACACCAGAGGCATCACAAATACGTTGCCGACCCTTTAGAACTCTATTAACTCGCCTTTTGAAGAACCTCATGTTGTAACTTCTCGGAAACACCGTAGAAGGTAGCTCATTCCACATTTTGCAGGTATGAGGCAAGAAGGATCGTGTGAATCGCACAGTGTGCGATTTCCACTGATCTATGATGTGTGGATGAGCCTTCAGGCGGTGGCGGCTAGTGCGATTGTGTTTACTTATCGCATGCCGATAAAGGAGCCGATCAGCTTATTTTTCTCCAACATATCTTACTAATACGGTTATTTAGTATGGAAAGCTAACCTATAGGTATCATTATAAAACATATGCCTATGACACTCGTGAAATATTTTTTCTAATTGAATGAAGTGTTCCGGAGATTAGCTCCAACAAACATCCAAACTTACAAAGCCACAAACTTTACCGCTTTATAACGCAAACAGGCTTATCTACAATAATAACACACGAGATGCGTTAGTGGTATAGATAAGGGATAATAACAGGGTCTTACTTTGTGGTCGTTGAGAGTAACACTACGTCGCAAGATTATTACTAAGCATATGTTTTAATGTATGTAATAATTTACCTTGTGCCACGACTTCGTTTACGTGGAAATTTCGTTACAAAACAACGTATCTCTACACATACCAGGGGCCTTACGGACAACTGCTATTACAGGCACCTAATCCGCTCAGTTGGAAAATCACGCGACCGCAAACCGTATCTGGGCGCGATAAGGTTTGCGGTCGCGTGATTTTCCAACTGAGCGGATTAGGTGCCTGTAATAGCAGTTGTCCGATAGTAGAAAAAATTTGCTCCAAACAATCATTATCACCTGTTTCGCCCTTTTACGAGTAAATTTATAGAAAACAATGTAAATCTAACGCGCGCTATAAAAGCTAAGTACCTTCTGTAGATCTCTTCGATCTAAAGATACCATACACTGATATGGGTAAGCATGACTCTTACCATCAGGCGAGTGACTTGCTCATCTCGATATACTTAAATAGTGAGTACAGTTACATAAAAACTTACAAGTATATCTTCACACCCACCGGAGGATCGATAAAATGCATACCATATAACTTAATTATATATTATATAGGAAGTAAAAAAAAAAAAAAACAATTTATACTTAGTTATGTATCATGCCGATAAATCAACGGTACGCAAGGTATCCCCAAACAAGCATCAGCCAGATCAGCGAAGAATTTTAGATAGTCTCTTCACAAGAGAAATTATTAATATTTTTAGAACGATAAAAGAACTTTTATATCGTTCTAATAAATAACTCTTTAACAAAAAAATAAAAACATCCAATACCAGATTAGCAAATTTAAGTGGCAGTAGGTAGAGCACATAGCATGCAGATCAGATGGCCGATAGGTTCATCCGTCTGAAATAACTAAACCAATACTACAATAATGAGAAAAAGAGAGTGATAGTCATGAGTCCCTGGCAAGAAACATCGGAACCCTGAAAAGTTAGTTACCAAATGTTAGTTTTTAAGCAGTTTTCATGATGATATGTATCCCTTATGATATCTATATGTTTGACTTAAAGATTCTGATAAAAAATTACAGGCTGTCCGATGGCATGGAATGCCCGGCACGACTGGTCTCCCGTCCATGTAGCACAGGCAAAAGTTGTGGGTGCTGTTCCACTCCTTGCACGCCTGCTCTGGCCCGCATGATTGTGGCGTACACTTATCTTCAAAGTATACCGCTGAAAGATAAAAAATAATATTAGGATATGGAAAAATTTCGTGAATCTAAGTATTGGTATACTCATACGAATTATCCGATTCGAAAATTATTCTGAATGATTTGAAATTCGGACAATAGGGCACACTATTGAAGACAAGGATTTCAATATTATCTTTTTTCCCGCGCTGATGTGCTCTAATAAGTTACCGTCGAATCGATACCTCAAGGCTCAAAGGGCGTAACCATAATTATAGGGGAAATTACTTTTAATGCCATCTTACCACATAAAACAAATACAACGAAGTAAAAAAAAAAACAATAATGCCAAACAGGAAGTTTTTTTTTACTAAAACTGGAATTCACTGTTTGGAGTTTTTATTTTTATTTTTGTCAAACTAAAATTCACTTTTATTTATCACATAATATATTGGGAGTAGTAAACGTGCGCTAAATATTTTACTTTACCTCAATAAAAACACGATTTTATATCGTTTTCCCAAAAACAGGCTAGTGAGTTGGTAAACGTTTATTATTTATTAATCGCTTATGCCTTAATTCACGATTTTACAATATAAACGCTAAAATATACTACTTTAATAATGATACATTTGGAAAACAAACAAAATCTAATAAAAAAACTACAAAGCATTTTAGGCAAAATATATAATTAGCTTACGTAGATTTTATCGTATAATTATTTTATTTATTCATGTAAATACAATTCTTATTTGAGTTTAGTCAGTATAGTATAAATACGCTAACGATTGGCCAAATAACGACAACCATGAAGATAGAGAGGAACCCAACAATTTTTGTCAATGTTTCGCGATTTCATAATATTTGATGACTAACTCTAGAAAAACGCGTTTCTCAATAATATCACATGAGATGTGTTAATGGCATAGATAAAAGATTAAGGGAAAATTCGTGTCGAAAAGCATCTAAAGATGTTTTCAGGAAGCCTTACTTGCGAGCCAGATCCCACTCCAGGCTAGGTGTGCTTTCGATTTATGATCATACCGTCACTTAACATCAGGTGAGCTGTGATTTAACGCCTAGCCTGTCAATCATAACAAATAACAAGGTCTTACTTGGTTGCTTGTTATGTTCCTGGCGCGTCTCTTCACGAGCGACACGTGCCAACTTATTCTCTGCATGCTCCCGCTGCTTCTGAAATGGACATTACAATTGTATAAATGTGTTAACACCGCCGGTACTGGGGTAGAGCTAGAGGAGCGGTCGCTCTAGGCGCCAGATAGCAAGGGGCGCCAAAATGCCAAATGCGAAAAGCAACGAGCTAAAATCTCGTGCTTGGGCAGGGGTGGCATGGCAAGCGGCAACAACACGGCAGGATACAAACTACAACAACACAAGTGTGCCCCACACAGTGTGTTGCAGCACAGAGTGTCGCACACTTGTGTTTGCTTGTAGACAGCATAAAAATGTGATGTGGAAATAGTTTATATCCTGGATTAGCACATGAAATACTTTTTATCTCGGAATCGATTACTGTACGTTAGTTTTCAGAAATGAAGCGCACCGAAACACAATCTCGCTCTAGGTACCCTGATCAAATACTAGAGCCAGTGTTGTGTGTACGTGACCAAAATGCTGGCGTGTTTCTGGCGTAACGCATCAGCATTGCCATTCAGCGTGGTAATGCTGCCAGCATGCTTGGTACGCTGCCAAGTGTTAGTGGGTTTGAACATTTGGATTGTCTCCAGACTTTCAATGGTCTATGGGCAGTCTAACTGTTTTTGTAGTGTTGTAGCTTAGAATAATGTAGTTTTGTAGTTTGTATTTTGTTTAGTTAATACATTTGTATGTTTTTGTGTTTAAAAAATTTATTATATAATGGTTTGCGTTAGACTGCCACCGCGCCTGATGTTAAGCGATAATGCGGTCTACGATGGAGCAAGCTTCCCTAGACAAAACGGATTCACTCGCGATTTGAAGGCACCCAGAAATCGAGCTCGCACAATAAAATTGGAATCAAAGGATTTCGTTCGGGTTTTCGGAATATTAACCACGAAGCGATGTCTCACTCTGGCAGTCCGACAGAAAAATGGGCAGGACGGAATTAGATCATGCAGATCCGATTTATAATTGTATACACTCTCTGAAAGGGGTCCGATAAAAAATAAAATACAAGCAACTTTGCGCCGTAACTCAAACCTAAGAAGCTTAGTCTGAATTAGAGGTTCGTTGCTGATGAGCCTCATGGCACGTTTCTCAATGGACTCCAATGCCCCAAGCTGGTACTGGGCTGATCCATCCCAAAGGTGCCAGCATAGTTACTACATGCACGACCGAACTGTAGGATCTAGTTACAATAGTAGAGCGGGTGAAACCGTGAGGCGCAGATAGTTTAGGTACGTGCTACCGTTCTCTAACTGGGTGAATCATGGAGTACTTACACGTCCTCGTGCTCCAGATAATATTTTAGTACAATCATGATTATTTCAATTATAATTATATCACTTTAAGCAGACACTTCACACTACTTAACTAAAATTTTAAACGTTTCCTAGTTCATTTTGTTTAAGACAGTGTTAAGAAAACTTTATCTATGAATACTTCCTATATCTCTAAAGGAAATGTTAACAAAACAGAAAACTGCGTAAGCAACATGTTCAGCTTGACAATGTCTCCTTGTGTTGGGGAAAGTACAGGTGGAACAAAAAAAAATCTCTAAATGACTTTAGTCAGTGGGATTAAATAGTAATTAAGGGCAATGCCGTGATTTTTCTAACATACATGATGTGCATCAGGTTTGTCGATTAGTTACACCAGAATGATAATGCGAGGACAAAAGCAACAAACACCAGTTGCTTAACGACCCGTTATCCATGTCAAACAGGCTATAAGCAGGTAATTAAAGCAAATTAGAATATGCGTTCACGTTAATTGTCTACCTCTAACGCACGGAATGTATAGCCAAGATTAACATAGGGATGTATTCGTACCGTTTACCAATTGTAATGGAGACACGATCACGTAATCTCTGCTGATCAAACCTACGCCTGTTAATTTGTACCTACCCACATGTATCCGCAAAATACTGTCGGTAATAGGAGATTGTTCATATTTTTTTTAAAGAGTGTAATTACAAAACCATTTCGAGCATTAGACTTACTGATCCAATATGCATGAATGAACACTATATAACCAATTTTTATTAAAAAAATAAGCGCTGATGACAAATATTTTTGATTAAATTTGATTGATCTTCATTTACCCTTGAATGACGTCAACGTTGGCGCTATGTTTAAATTTTAGCCGTTAAACAAGCAAAAAAATTGCCAAACCACAGAGCAACTAATGACATTGACAGATGAAAATATATTATGACAGAAGTAGGTTTTTTTTGTATAGACATCTACACGAACTAATATAACGCCGATGGTGACGTCATCACATTGAAAAAAACTACAATAGCAAGAATTATAAATTTATTGCAAATTAGTATCTTAAAATATTCTATATTTTTTAGAAAATATATGCCTACTAATATTTTTTCATAATATATTTTTATGAAATATATTTTTCAAAATATATTAAATATATTTTCATAAAACTATAAGTCCAGAAAATTTGGGCAATCCCCGAGTTAATTATGTTTTGCATTATTTACGGCCTCTACTAAGGTATGGTAGGCATTCTCAAAAATAACGCGTTCTTCGTTATCTTTTGAACGGCTGAGAACGTTGAGATGCGCAGCATGGAGTTATTTTGGCTACGTTATCGTGGAGAGTAGCGCTCTGCAGTGGCCCGGGCAACGATAAATTAATATATTATACCTACCAAAGTAAGTTATCAATGTTTTGCGTCTGTTGTCCGTACGCTAACCTCAATTTTGACTTTTATACGAAGTTGGAGTAATTGATTCGAATAACCGTTTAATTAATTATTTGTCACATACCTAATATCTATTTTAGTTAGGCATAAATGCAAAGGAGCGCCTGCGGTGAAGATAACAGTCAGAAACTAATTGGAAAAATATATACACAAACTCATAGCTAGTAATCTCTCACCGGCAACTTCAACCATAGCTATATTACCTACATTAGTTCCAAGACTATTTATATAATTCGTATTTTCTTCCACATAATTGTAACAAAAAGATTTGAATTAGGGTTCTTTATGCAATAACTATAGGTAGTTCTTACATGAGAATGAAAGCGGGGCTCGGACGAACCTTAGAAATCAAGTCTGTCATCTACAAAAAACAAAACAAAAATAGGTAAACTTTATTATTTTATGGGAAATGTACCTATTAAGAAAAGTCATGACACAAAAGTTATTAAGTAAAAGTTAATAACCTTGTTAGCTTATTATCAATAACCCTGTATAAAGTAAAACCAAAACAAAAACAAAACATGCAAAACCCCCAGCCTGCCTGCTGTTTTGCCTGCATGTCAAAACATTTTATAGATGTGCAAATCTAACGGCCTACGCCCTACGATATCACATACCTAATTACCAAGGTGATTCTGTCTGATACACGTGTCCGCTGGTGTATCTACTTGATTTGGTCCCGTAAACCATTCAATGAATGATGTTTGCTGGTCATGATTTTGTAGTGTCCGATTGAAATGAGCTCGTCAGTCGTCGCTATCCTCTACTACCTCTACATTCGCTACCTAGAAACTTGCACGCGTGTTTATGTGAAAAAAGGCAGAAAGATAGTATTATAATTATATGGAAAGGAAAAACTCGATACCTACTGAACTAAGGACGTCAAAGACTTTTTACGTAGTAGTTTTACTTAGTCTGTGGAGGACTTGAAACTGCTTTATTTAGTTAAGTGTAAGAATATCTAAATAATGATAGAATAGCTTTCGAAACTTATATCCGTCAAATGTACATTGAAAACTTTGTTAGAATAGTGATCTTACTTCAGTTGTAATTGTGGGCACAAGTTCAGAGGAATTCCGACGTGTTAGCTCGGAAATGCTACGAATGTGAAATGAGACTGTTAGGGGTAGTAGGGAAAATCTTACTTATATAATGTAGATATATCAAGTTTTTCCTATCCATACCTACTTGTTTTTATTAATTTAACCTGTACTTACGCATTTTTATTCATTTAACGTAGGTCCTTCTTCATAAATTTGCTCATAACGGTTTTTGCCAGCTATGTGATACCAAATCTGTCAAAATTCGCTATTAGGGATTAAAGCCTCTGTGAATCCTCAAAACAGAATAAATAAATGATAAATTCTCTTTTAAAAAACCACAAAACACAAACATTGTACCACTACAAAGAAAAAATAATCGGGCAGGAACTAGTATAAAATAAGCTAGATATATTTAAAAAAAATTTTTTTTGTAAGTTTCAACTTTCTTGGTATCAAACAAAGACAGGTACTTCATTCATACTTATTCATACATTAAATAGCAATCTACGCATGATCGAAATGATCAAGAGAAGATAGCTGCTGGTAATTGAAAATACGGTTAGGTGTAGATACTAGTTTGTTTGAAGAGAGCTGAGTGGAACTCGCAATTCGATTGTTCCGTGCACGTGTTTGGCCCGCTTCGTGCTGTCAATCCTAATCAATTCTGCACTTTGCTCACCCATCCATGCAAAATAGAGCAATAGTAATAAGTTGAACTAGTACAAGGGCTGCAACATAGAGTCGCTGAAAACTATATGAAATGGCATTAAACGTAGTATAGGTATACTTATATAGAGTTCAAAACTTTAGATAAACAACTAGGGAGATGCTTTGTAACACCCATTTAAAAAGTTTTGTATAGGGTTGTTCAATTGTTTTTTCTCTTCGGCCGGTTATCCGAGTCGCGTAGGCAACAAAACGCTGCCCCCGGCAAGTTATAGTGACGATGTATTTTGCCACACAAGGATCAGGATGCCCGCGGGGGGAGTGCAACGACAAAAACGAACATAGGTCCGACCACGATGACGCCTGGCGCGGTACTCAAAGAAAATACAATAGGCGGTACTGAAAGCGGTGCGCGCAAATTCTCGCGACCTTTTTACGCTTTTAATTCCACTAAAAAACGAAACTAAGTATTCACTATCAAACATCTATCCAAATAAAAAAATAAAAAAATTGCCTTTCAGTACATGCAATTTTCAGGTTATTACGAGCTTTCATTAGAGTATAAAACGAAAATAATAAACTAACTCGACTTCAAATTTGGTATATGAGGCCGTTAATATTTTTCAGTAGGTAGGTATAGTACTAACCAAGAACTAACTCGAAAGAAACGAAGGAGTCGCTGAGCATAGACATGACGTGTAAAACACTTAAAAAATGACATTATAATTTAGGTAAGTATTTATTATTATTTAACAATAATTTTACAGATTGTCAAACTCATTTCTGATGCAAAATCAAGGACGTTTTATACCCTACTTCCATGCTTCCATGTGCAAAATACTTGAGCTATTCGTATTACTCGTAGGTATATGACAATTAGTTACGGTCACTATTATGAGCATGTCAATAGTGAACAATTCAGAAATGTTTTCACACAGCTGTTACGCAATTTTAACGCCAAGCGGAGAATTATGTAGGAAAACGAATGGAACCTCTGAAAACTGAAACTCGGTTAGAATAACAGACTTCCCTCTTTCACAAGCGCCAACAATACTGTGGCACTGTTCCTCCGATGTATTTATGTTATTAATAGGTAGTTTTTATAGTCTGTGTATTGCATTGGAGTTATGATAATAAGAATTTACGATCGGAAATGAGTTTTGTAAAGGGCCTGTAATGATATCCATGCACTCGGATCGCGGTGGTATTGCACAATCAATGAACGGTTTCATAAGTAACGGAGATCATTCAATATGGCTTACGAGAAATTGTATATATGTTACTATATGCGCCCTCAGGAACTAATACATTTATCCGGCATAAATGTTTCCTATCTCCAACAATCTCTGCAATAAATCTCGCCAATCCATTGGTGCGTGGAAGAGGAACCAACAATTAAACACTTTTGCATTGATAATATTAGAATCTTAGATAAAGTATACGTAGAGTAATAGATCGTTGATTAGAATGTTTAGATGCCTTATTGGTAGTAGGTATTTTTCAAATACTTTAGGAGGACTGAACAAGAAGGTGAAAAACTTTTTTAAGTTAAGACAAGCTTAAAGTACAATTTTTTTCATTTCGTTTTCCATATATATAAAACTCCAAAGACATGCATATTTTCGTGTGTATGGTAGGTTAACCTGAATACCTTGGGCTCAATTCTCTAATTTGTTGTAAAATTCTTCTAATTCTCGCTTTATAAAAGTTTTCCGTGTGCGTGAGAGTATTCGGCCGACCATCGCTTATTTTTGACTCTAGATTGTTTTGACAAAGACGAGATTAATCTTCACATAACTCTACACAAATTGTAGCTAATAACAGTGAATGGTTATAACGATTTGATGGGCTAATTAGAAGGAAGAAATGGGGTGTCAGATTTAATGTCTCTATTATACAAATCCTGGTGTTTACTCATGCACAGTCATGTTAAAGCTAACATGACGAAAGTGGATGAAATTTGGATGAAAATTCGTTGATCCAGGGTCTCGATTTTTTAATTATGATTTCGCGTGAAAATATCTTGCATAATACGGCCTGAACTGAGAACCTTCCTCCTTTTTTGAAATCGGTTATAAAGGAAAAGTTTTTTTATCGATAGAAAGCAAATTCGAATAATTCAAACCACTCGCTGCGTTACTCGTTAACCGACATGATTATTAAAAAAAAGAGTAGACGTGTGACCTAAAAGTTTGGAAATAATAAAGAAAAGAAAAATTTCCGAATCAGCAGTGCAAGTACCGTTCTTTATCGATCGTCAAATTCGCTAAAATGCCATAGAATCGATCACAGCGAGTACTGAAAAAATGGCATATTATCGAATTTGACGACCTCAACTGTCAATTTGACGATCGCTAAAAGAACGGTACTTGCACCCCAGTAGCGATAAAATAAAAATTTAATGGAATTTTCGTAGGTGTAAGATGTTCAAGCTCAAATTACCTATCCAAAAGTGTGTATAATATATACTTGGGTAAGCAATTTCATGACAAAAGACAGAGTATTTAACAAAAACCCGTATCAAACGTTAAATATGGTAGAGCACCAAAATATCGAGGTATTTCGAAATGTCAAACAATGATGCGGTTTTATGGAGCCGTTAGAATGATATTTTACACACGAGCAACTTTTCCGAATGACCACAAATACCACAACAATATCAATTACATTACAGCCAGCCAAAGTATACGAGACCTTAGGGTCTGGTGCAAGGCCCTACTATTGTACACATACTCTCAAATATAATCTCGCACCCGGGAAAAAGGTTCTTTACGTAAATTTGGGCTGATGATGATGATGAAGTATAGAATACAAATGTGGTTCTTGAATAAATAATTGAAAATATGTACCTATACTTAGGTAGAATTTTTTTCTATGCCCTGCCCCAATGTGGTACAAAGAAAATTTTGAAGTGTCTTGTAAATTCTACATGCAAATAATGATACTTAGTGCAATCCTTGCAACTCCCAATAAATGTCCCTAGATACGGCCATACCTACCTACCATGGGCGTAGCCAGGATTTAATTTAAGGTGGTTGGTGCAAAAAATATAAACCTGGAGTAGGTACCGAAAGTTTATGTAATATATTCAAATCATGCTGTAGGCTCTATGAATACAAATAATATGAACAGAAGAAAGGAAAACCATCCTATGAGTATGAAGAGCAGTAAATTTGAAAAAAATTGTCGCTACAAATGTTAGCCAGGCCAGCCAGGGTGTGCACCTTGCCCCAACGTGGCTACGCCCATGCTACCTACTACTACAGTAGGGTACAGTGGGGTAGGGTAGAGTAGGGGTAGGGGGTAGGGGGCTAGTAGTAGGGTACTGGTGGGGTGCTCCTTTTTTGTGGTAATAAGCCAAAAGGAGATAATTATAACAAACGTTACTATGGAATCATCGCGAAAAATATCAGCTGTTTATGAATTTCGTTGAGGATGAATGATTTGTCTATGGAAATAATTTTTTAAGGTTATTCCCATAGTAAAATTTGTGTATAAGGATGGGTATAACCAATGACCTCCTTTCAGCCTAGTACTACCGTTTAGTGTAACCCTGTTTATATATAAAAAAGTATTGTAATGCTAGTCAGCTTGATCATGCCCACATAAAATACCTATATGTATTGCAATTCCACAATATAAGCATACAATTTGTATCGTTAAACCAGAGTAGCCTCTCGGTGTATTGTAGCACCCACGGGACATTTTCGCTAACAAATTACAACATAAATAACCGTCGACATGTTGTACCTCGGGGACATGACACGTTCGTTTCCAACCTGCCTTGTTGATGGCAAAACAATAATACAAAATAATATCGATGCTATTGTTGAGCTCTTGCATCACTACACGAGAAATCGTAGTAGCACGCCCACGCTGTACTGTTAGCTGAACGAAGAACAAACGTTTTAAATTGAGACAAGTCATCGTCAAACTCAGAAACCATTTGTTATAGATACTGGGATGTTATGTTACAGTCATCTACATATTCTCAATCAATTTCTACATATTTATACTCGGACAATTGTTCTTTGTGATCAGTACGAGCGTACTTTCATTATATTGTGTTTGTTTACTCAGTGTAATTAATATCATGAAATCTTCAATCAAGCCCGCCGGCGCGGCGCCTCTTCGAGAATTTGTTCCGGATTTCCTGGCCAGTACTGTTTCCTCTCTCCTGATTCTTATCAATGTCTATGAAAGAAAGGGCTCGATTTCATACAAAATAAATAGGTTGCTGTTTTTGGAACAAAAGCGTAGTACGTCAGGGTAGTATAGGGAAGACAAGGGGCCAGAGAGGGGGAAAGAAGAACCGTATGGGTGCACCTGGTCCGTGCGCGGGCGATCATTAAAAATGTTTATTTAAAAATCCGACCGCTTAACGCCGAGAAACGCTCAGCGAGAGTGAACCATTTGTGATATCAAGAGTCATTATTATTATTGCGTTACAGAAAATATAAGATAAGAGTTTATTTGGAGTAAAAATAGATTATTAATATTATATATTTAAATAGGGGCAGTAAATAGGTAATCCGCTACTGGCCCTTCCCATAATCCCAAAAGAGATTATTCAGGGAGTACCTACTAGACTAGAAAGATAATAATATTAGCCCGCTATCATAATATTGTCGCTACGACATAATTATGTTTCCATAAATAAAAATAATAAAAATATCATTATGCTACCTTTTAAAACCGATATAAAGAATGGTTCAAAACTATAAGGTTTTCTGAATTAAACCTTGTTAGACTCCTGCATAAAGTGTTTTTTGTCTATTTACCTAATGTGTCTGATCGTTCTGTTCCGCCACGAGCTCGCGAGTCGGTCGGTGCTTTTAAACAAAACAAGAGCTTTTCTCCGAAGCTTCTACAACGTGTCAATGAACGTACAATAAACATTAGTTTTATCGCAAGAAGACTTGCATACAAAACAATGTCCACGACAATCTATGGAATTAATAAAATCGCAAATTGGCCACGAGTTGCCGGCAGTGGCGAAATAGCATTGAAATGTGAACTTTTTATCGTGAGACATACAGCTGAAAATACGCTGCTAGCAGTTGATGCCTAAATGCATCAAACGTGCGGTGTTGTCGTTTGATTTTTGTCATCAGAAAACAATGAGACAGTTTCACTTTTCTGTGTGACGCTCAAGAGAAAATAAAATTTATAAAAACGACTGAAGTGTTACATAAAAGTTCGTTAGCGCGTGTCCTCTCATTGCGGCAAGTTGAGATAATTTTGAATGTTTATTCAGCAGTTAAGGCGCCTAAAACGCACTAAAGTGAGACATAAAAAGTTTAAAAAGCTCTCAGTAGATCAAACAAGACGAGTAGTGTCGGCCGACAGACGGCGCGGTGTCGGGTTACCGCTGGCGGGTCACATTTGTCCCGAATAATAAACTCCAGATTGGTGTCAAAAGAGGCACTTTTATTGTGCCATCAACCCACAATCCTGAAATCAAGCTCGAATCAAGTGCTTGTTTTTAATAAATCTTCCACGAAGGTCGAGTCGGTCTTTGATCCGCCGATCTTAATCCCAACGCGCTTCTCTTTATAACAGGCAGTGTAATGTGTAATACAAATGCAATTATGGTTAGCAAAATCGTTACTTCAGTTTTATGTTTCAATAAAATAATGCCGAACAACGCACGACTGTTGCGAATTTTCTAAATGACGCTTATATTTCAGACACTTACGCTTGTATCAGTGTTATTAGAATTTGCCCTGCTAATTAGCGTTAGAACGTAAATCTTTAGAGCATATCCAACGATATATTACGTAAACGTCTTTTTCCATGCATCAGAATAAAATTTTCGCGTTTAAAGGGCAATGCAGTTTCAAAAAGCTTTATTTTAGTAGCGAAATCCTGGAAGTATAGTCAAGTGGGCATTTGTATGTTGCTTTATCTCTATAGTAGGTAGCTTTACCAAGTCTGTGCTTTATCTATAGGCTTTCACGCATTGTGAGAGAGAAAGTGTCAAACCGTAAAGGCACATTCAGAGGAATGAAACCTGAGCTGGCATAATAAACGTTGGCGCAAAGGAAATCTTCTACGAATATTTAAATAAATGTAGGGTTGTGGGTAGGTGCTTATGTTTAAGAACAATCTACTTATAAGTTTTCTTACTTGCCAAATTTTTATGAGCTATAATAATCTACATAATCCATACCGATGTACCTAATATATTTAAATGTGTAGAAGGTATTACAAATGTAAGAAAATTAGGTATATACCTAAATATACTACTACTGGTACTTGTTGCCAATAATATACCCGGCATAAGCTCATTGATTCGCGGCTCTTGTTTGAAAACGTCATTGGTGACGTCAAACTGTCACTGTCATCTGTCCTTCACACCGGGGTCCTAATGCGGAAGCGTTCATTTGGGCCGCGCGGATTGTTGGCGGCGGCACCCGTAGTTCCGATCGGCCCACTTAGGTAGGGTTGTTGTGTTTAGCGCACAGACTAGGTAAAGCTACAACGCACAGACTAGGTAAAGCTAGCAGAGTCTTTGTTACTACGGTTTAGCCGATAATTATGGTCTAACAAGTGGCCTATTTCGTTAGTTTTAAATTTAGAAGCAAAATGTTTCATTAATTAGCCTAAGGTAGTAACATGGCGGTACTTCTTTAAAAAGCCTGTGTGGGATAGAGTTGGTTGAGCTATCAGATATGATTGTGATCACTTATCAGTGCTAAGCTAAGAAGGACCAACTAGATTGATGGTCAGTAAGAGATGAAGTAAAACGAAAAAAACCGCCTATAATGCGGTTGAAACTATATAGTCGGAGTGACCGGCTTAATCTTACGTGAGTAATTCCCGTGTAATATAAATAAAATGAAGTAAAACGGTGTAATTTTATTGTACACCTGTGTATCTTCCAACCCTACTTCCGAGAGCGACCTGGCACACATACTGAGCAATCATGATCCTTTAATTAGACGTACCGTGTGTAATGGCGCATGCGTCGTTTACGCAATGCTTTGTTAGATTTAGATGCACTTGCATTTGCATACATGTTTCTAAATTAAGGGAAAGTCCGATAATAAACTCTTGAACGGTGCTTGAAACTAAATACTCTGCAGTGAGAACATTGAGGTTTTATAGGCAAGTTCCCTTAAACACTTTTTTATTTTTTTAGTTTTCGGTTCACTAATTGAATGTAAAACCTTTTAACACTACAAAATAATTATATTACACATAAACAACAAGTAACTTTTCGTTGCAAAATAGAGATAGGTACAAGTAAGTACTTACTTATCATACTAATAAAATAAATAATTTAAGGACAAACATTTTGTTAGCGTTTTTTCAGTTAAAGTCTTTCCCTTGATTTTAAGAAAAAAATTGTACTTCTAAATTTTAGTTTTCTCTTTTTTTGATCTAAGCCCTGTATATTTAAAAATAGTAAGATTAGAAAATAAAACAAAACCGCTTCGGCCATTTTCGTAACCAAGTTTCGAAACTAGTTTCGGAAAACGAAAAATTATTCTGCTTCTGAAACTGTTTGCCAATTAGGAACTTTAATCCTGTTTCTGAACATGTATAATTAGTTTTGGCGGGACCCAGTTGTGTGAATTCCTTGGCCCGAATGAAACACGAGAGTGTATCAAATTAGACGCTGAGTTGCCAGTTGATGAAACAAAAGAAAATATTTTCTAGCAGTACTAACATCATTGAACGTGTGTCTGCTAATTTTGAGCGTTACTCCGATAATTGATTGTTTCAACGTGCTATCTAGATAGAGGTAGGCAAGTTATCCTGATACATATACCTATTACCTAGAACTATTTTATTGTAGAGGCTAGACAAATTTATTTAACCATTGTGTACTCTTTTCCGTAAATGCATGGCATACATTTTTCTTGCTCTTGTACTCTCCCGCCTACTCTACTTGTACCGTATAGATTATTATTATACAAGCTACAAATCACTTTATGCATAAAGTTATGCACAATACCCCTCCCAAGTTTATTCATTTTTGTCCAGTATACCAACATTCTACACTAACTATAGACGTAATTCATGCATGTTGAGAGTGAGCAAGAACTTAAAAACCATCGATAAGTTGGATCTATTCTGCATGAGCGTTGTACTCAGCGGCTAGCGGCATTGACAAATTCTTTGTTTAAGCCTAATATAATATCGTATGTCATTTATATTTTTTCGACAAACGCATATTGTGTAACTGCGTAGTCTCACTAAAATCGTTACAATTCAAATTTTTTCCACGAGGACTATTATTAGCTTCTGGATCTATTAAGATTATTATATTTTATTAATAATATTAAATAAAGTTTGATAGAATCTTTATTGTTCATACATCCCGGAAATTACATAGTAAGATGGAACGACTTAAAAACTAGTGTAACTTCTGGCATTGCTAACTGGCATTGCTGCACCTACCAACACCAGACAGACAAACAAGGGATATATTATTTTATGTACTTATCGTTCGTGTTCAAATGTCTCCGTGATTTTCCCACATTTTTTACTATGGGTATATAAACAAACTGGCAAACCGATAAATGCAAAAACTGTTAGTATACCTACGGCTCACACTCATATTTTCAGGCACACTAAAAGACTTCCAGCCACACCCATCAACGAACTAATAGTCCACATGCAAAAAGGGCACCAATGCAGTCTGCAGGGAGAGTTCGACTAAAGGTATCAAGCCTGAGAATGATATAGGCCTGATGCATTCGCACCCGGCACGCCACCTTACCTGATCTATCTATTTTTAATTTAGGTAATTTTCAAGGAAAAGGGAGGTAAAAGGATAATAAAGAAACCTCACAAATACGTAAGACTAATGAGGAAGAAAACCGGCTACCTATACTTATTGAAAGTGACCGTAGCCATAGACTAGATTCCTTGAAATTATGTTGCCATAAATTCTTCGACCATAAAACTTACATCATTAGTATTTCTAAATTAGTGTTTTTTAAGCCTTTATTATCGAAACAAAATACTAGCTAACACGACAAAACAGTTAGTATGTCTGTCCATAGACCGTTAAAGGTCTAAAGATAATCCAAATGCTGAAGCCTACTACCAGCTGGCAGCGTACCCAGCACGCTGGCGGCATTTATTACCACACTGAATGGCAATGCTTATGCGTTGAGCCTGAAACACGCCAGCATTTTGGTTATAGTTACAGCATTACATTAGTTACAACGCAGATCAATTACTATTATGTTAATAATGTGAATTTGTTTTGAAATGTTCTTGAAACGAACATTTCTATTAGTTATTCATTTTATTCTTTGTTACACGACTACGTTTCCAATAACAGAGATTTGCAAGGTATTTTAAATGTAGATCGCTCAACGTTCGTTCTCAGATAGCAATTTATTTTTCTTAAAACCTTTCGTATCTCTGAAAACAGTTTTACATTTAAAGTAAATATATATATTACATATAAATTTGTTTGTTGTTCCATTTGATTGATTAATCATTAGGTACTTAAGTACTCAAACGTTCTTCAATATTTTACGTGAACTGATTTGGCGATAGGCAAATCCATGCGAGCTCAACGTTCTATGGGTAACATAAAAGCTTGAACAATCAATTCTTCGTACGGAATAAATTCTTTTATTTTTATTTTGGAAAAAATATGTAGGTATAGGGTAAAAACCACGATACTCATATTGTTAGCTGCTGTGTGCGATATTAACCGTTTGGTCATCATCATCATCATCAGCCAGAAGACGTCCACTGCTGAACATAGGCCTCCCCCTTTAACCTCCACACTGAACGACAGCCTGCCTTTTGCATTCACTGGCATCCAGTGCCAGTGACTCTTACTATGTCGTTGGTCCATCTAGTGGGAGGCCTACCTACGCTGCGTCTTCCGGTTCGTGGTCTCCACTCAAGAACCTTTCTTCCCAATCGGTTATCGGTTCTCCGAGCGATGTGGCCTGCCCATTGCCACTTCAACTTGCAAATTTTAACAGCTATATCGGTGACTTTGGTTCTTTGGCGAATATCCACCGATCCACTCAACCGTTTGGTACTTTTATTGAATAGCTATATAGTATATACTAAAGAATACCAACAACCGCTTAACCAGATTTTTCTCTTTACTATGTACAAAACAATTTCAGAAGACAATTTTCAGGAGTTCATTAATCTCGTTCGTTCATAATATAAGACCATCATGCTATGGCAGGCTTTGGACAGGCTGTTGGAATAATTTTGAGAAGCTTGTCAATGGAAAATGTCGGGATTTTTTCAGGCGTGGTATAATCGGGTCTTAACGGGACATCACATCCTTGAAAAGTCTGTTCAAGTTATTTGGTCTCGTATCAGAATGACACAATATTAGTGCAATCTATGTTATTGATTTCAATTTGTGTTATCTATGAGTGGCATGTTTGAGTCTTTTGGGGTTGAAACTAGGACCGCGGGGGCCGGACTCTAAAAATATTTTTAATAACTTAGTTGAGTGAATCAGGCGTTATTTTGCGGAAGTCCATCTTTATAATCATAATTATCTTCCCAAATTTCTTATCGTATTGTACTTAAAGCGACGTAGAAGCGGAACTACATTAGAGATTCGTCAGAAAAAACAGTTTTGAATATTTTTAAAGTCTACATGTCTGGTTGATACTTTCCGTGACCGAAATGCTGGTAATGCGTCAGTATCAGTATTGCAATATAACGCGACAATGCAGCCAGCATTTTGGGAACGATGCCTACGGGCAGTGGTTTATTACATTAGTGTAGTTTTGTATATTGATTTCAGGTATGTTTGTTATGATGCCAAATATGTCTAATTTTCTTGTTTTAGTTAACAAACAGATATAATTCTGCAATACGTAAATAAAAATGTGTTATTATGCTTGTTATAAGTTCAAAAAGACAAATAAATTAAAAGAATCCTACTTTACGGTATATATGGCATTTAGGTACTTACCAATCTATATATTAGATTTTTATTTTTTGATTAGGGTCGGCAATGTATTTGTGATGCCTCTGGTATTACAAGTATCCATAGGCGATGGTGACTGCTTACCATCAGGCAGCCCGTCTGCTTGTTTGCCACCTAAGGCATAAAATATATATATATATGTAAAAATCAATTGCTGTTCGTTGGTCTCGCTAAAACTCAAAAACGGCTTGACCAATTTGTTTTTGTTTTTGTTTCTTTCGCCTCAATACAGTGATAGTTTAGTTTAGAACAATTATAAAATTGGAAAATTTGCCCGGAAAATTGGAAAATTCGGGCTAAATCGACAGTGCTTTTTTCTATGGAATTTGGACAGGTAAAGTTTTTCGGGTCAGCTAGTTTCCATATAAAAATTTAATCTAAGTCCTAAACAGATAATTTATAAAGCTTGAAAAAGATTAAGTTAAATGTAGGAAAAGTGAAAGTGAGATCATAAGGTTTTTTAACGTAGATACATAAACTGTATTCGCCCTTGAGCCGGCCGATCTGTTTATCCGACTGTCGTCTAGCACTTAACACCAGTGCCGATATTCGCTATTTTTGAACGATACAACATCGAGATCCACTCTTTTAAATGATTGGCCATTTGAACATTTGCTTACTAAGTTTCGTAATGTAGCGAGCGAATGGAAATATTCTTGTATCTTCTTGTCGCAGAGTTTGGCAGGGACTTGCAAAGTTTCCAAATTATTTATGCCTGTCCGAAAGTAGGTAGGGGCTGTTTTCGTAATATGCTATGTTTCGAATTTTAATATTATTCAAGGACTCGGCTATGTTGTACTTTTACGACATTATTTTTTTAAAGTGCGGTCTATGCATTGTTTTTTGTTGGTTGAATAGATGAGATTAAGTCAAATTACGACTCGGATATTTTGAGATAAGTGAGATGAAGTCTTTTTTCGACCTAGCCATTCTAGTACTAACCCGTCCGTCACTAGTGTGAGTGTGTATATCAAACTAAAAGACTCAGTAGTCCGATCATCACACTAAGTAATCGTACTACTGATACTATAGGCCTTATTTTCGGAAGTTAATAAACGAAAGATTATATTTATTCTTGCTGCCCGATGTGTTTGACTTGTTATTAATTGCAAATGCTTTGCTTCCTTGACAGCCTAGCTTTACAAATAAAGTAGTGCTATAAATCTGTCACCTTCTGCGTTTTTAATGGTTGCTAAAAAAGGAAAGTATAAAACTTATCAGTTGCGAAACTGACATCCTGACGTCAAGGTTGTTTTTGCTTGCGCTCTGCATGTTAAGAGGGGCAACCGTCTCTACTATTAATTGAAACACAGGAAATGAGCAGATTTTCAGATTAGTTCTTTAAAACAAGTTTAAAAGTTTAGTTCCTTTCTTCTCCTTTGATGTCTTCAATAGGCAAAGAACTCGTGAACAGAATGTTTAGCAAGATATTCTCAGAAACACTAAAGTTATAACTAAAGGCCGAGGTTAAGCCGAGACCAGCAGATTTGTTATAGAGCCCCCGACGTAGATGACATCGTTAGACTGTAGATAGGTCAATGGAGTTTTATAGGGGAAGAGTGGCGATACTCTAGCATAACTTGACAATCATACAAATTCAGTATGCACATAATATTATGATGTTCCACGTGCGTAGTGCAAGTAGAATCAAAATGACGTGTGACCAAAATGCTGTCGTTTTTCTGGGCGCGGTCTGATCACGATTTCACATTAGTTTTTCACCCGCTCACGCCATGATCTATTTGCTACCTAAAACGGCGTTGTTTAAAGTCGAAATTAGTATATCATCATATTTGATGATGATGATGATGATGACTTTGTACTTGTGTTTGTATAGTTTTAAGGGTCTTTATTAAATTTATCAAAAAGATAAAATAGAATTTTAACAATTAGCTGGTTAAAGTTTTAAAACACTAGTCTGGCTATACAGTTCGTACAAAAAGTATGTTGTTGTCACCGAAAATTCAGAGTAGGTACTTCAATTCAAAGGCTATTTTTGTTGCGCAATTTGTACCTTTTTTTTTTTTTAAGAAGCCAGATATTTTTTTAAAATTTTATTTGGTTAAGATTATTAACAGGTGTTTTTCTATTTGTAGTATTTATTTGAATCTGATCAGTTAATTCCATCACATCACGCACTTAGCGTTTAACACTTCTTTTGGTTAATTTTGCGATTGTACCGCGCGTTGAGCTATGCGTTACCATTCAGCGTGGTATTGCCACTAGCATGCTGGGTACGCTGCCAACTGGTTGTGGTCTTGCCATTTGGATTGTCTTTAGACATTCAACGGCCTATGGTAAATCCGACTGTTTTTGTATAATCGACCCAGTAGTTTAGATTTTCAGTGTTTGTTAGCTTGTATTTTTAACCGACTTCAAAAAAGGAAGGGGTTCTCAATTCAGTTGTATTATTTTTTATATTTGTTACCTCATAGAACTCCGTCATTTATAAACCGATTTGGAATTTTTTTATTTTATTTGATAGGGTACTCTCAGATTAGTTTATAGATATATCATGAAATCGGTTCAGTAGATTGGTTATAAAATAAATATAACTGGAAAAAATAATTATGTCATCCAAGTAAACGAAATTGTTTTTAAAGTCGGTTTTTAAACTGATAATTTTGTTTAGTAGAATCAACTCTGGAAATACCTAATTCGACTTAGGTAAATATATAAAGACGAAATAATATAATAAAAAAATATTATAAACTAATATTATAAAGAGGAAAGATTTGATTGTTTGTTTGTTTGTTTGCATTGAATAGGCTCCAAAACGAATGAACCGATTTGAAAAATTCTTTCACTGTTGGGAAGCTACACTATCCCCGGGTAACATAGGCTATATTATATTTAAAAAGCATCCTTACTAAAACTTCAACAATGTAACCCAAGGCGTAAAAATATAAAATTTACAATTTTGACTTTGCGTGTTTGACAGTTCTAAGACAGGACAACGTCTGTCAGGTCAGCTAGTATTCCTATATAAAACATCATCGAGATAAGTGCATTCGGTTTTACGCAAGCGTAGATATATAATCCTGGCAGTTCCTGGGATATGACATCTTAGATAATGGAATTTTACCTATTTCACGACCATTAAAGCATGTCGGCATACCTAGTTGTCAATCAATTTTTTTATCCACTATATGGTGGCTATAAAATAGTCACCGTCTCGTTATAGGTGCGGCAATAAATAACTCTAATCTATGCAACAGGTAATAATTTGACTTTTAGCGCTTATAAATCTCAGGTATGGATGGCATCAATCCTTTTTCACGGTTCAGTGACATAGTTACTCTGAAATAATAAAATGGTGGGTATTTAGGATACTGTCTAAATTAAAGTTGCGTAAAAAAGCCTGGGTTCTTAGAATAACTACTCAGGGAAGGTAGGTTTCCAAACAACACCTTCTCAAAACGTAAGCTACAAATTCGCTTTGTAGCTTACGTTTCCATTGGTATTTTAAACGATTTAAGCAAGAAAATTAATGGATTACCTGTGGAATGTCACACCATAACTCTTATGCTGCTTGATTTTTTGTGGTACGATTTCACCGCGCAAATTGTCATAGTATTTTTTTTTTTTTTTTTTTTTGAGCCATATATTTGACACCATTTGAATGGCTTAAATTTTGCGAATGTACTTGGTTTCTTTGTGTAGTTATTCTAAGCCTAGGTTATTGTATTACTAACAGGTTTTGTACTGACTTGCCTAGATAAACTGAGAATATATGTCAGTCATGGACATCCTTAACGTTTTAGTTTGGAATTAAACACCTGGCAAATCATTATTAAACTACATACACCTCGTAACTTTTGTCTTTCTCACACGTAATCACATCGCCTTTTTATAGCTTGCCAATATTGTTTTGGGTCAAAGATTCTACCATTATTAACTAAACAAAATACTTACAAGCTAACACTAACACTACAAAAACAGTTAAGACTGCCCATAGAACATTGAAGGTCTAAAGACGATCCAAATGCTCAAGCCCGCTATCAGTTGGCAGTGTACCCAGCTTGCTGGCGCTATTACCAAGCTGAATGGCAATACTTATGTGTTGAGCCAGATACACATGCATTTTGGTCACGTGTCGCATTAAACAGGCGCTCCGAAAGATTTTTGAAAATGAGGTGAGCTCCCGGTCCCTAAAGGCCCAATGTGTCAACCCCAAACGAGGTTAGCATAATTAATTAACTACCAACATGCACTGGGCTGGCATGGTGGATTAGAGCCCATCCCCTATCTCTGAGAGGTCTGTGTCTCAGCAGTGTAAACATGATAGGCTGATGATGATGATGAACTACTAAGTAATTTATGTACAAAGGCAAGTGCTCGTAGTGAAAATGTTTTCTGAAAATGCTTAGGTATTATCTTGACTCAGAAATACCCAATCTACAGAGTTTGCTTGAAAGAACGATTACGTTAACGAGACGCGCTAATCATAAATTCCAGAAATATTGTTTTCAGAGCTCAAAGGTCACTTTGCCTACCAATAAATAATCGACCCAGAGGTCAAAATGATCGGATAGACATCTCATATTTGAAAAACGAGAATACAAATAAGTACCTACGTCTACACTTCGACACTCGTTTAACTTGATAAATTAGGGTTATTAAACTCCTAATAAATAAATAAAAATACAAGATTTTGTGGGTGAAACTAACAACACGAATGTTTAATCGGTTCTGATTTATTTCAAATGTTTGCTTACCCATAAAGATATTTGTGTTCACAAAATTTATCTTTAAGTAGAAGATAATCATCAAAATACATACAAATTACAATAAACTAGAGATAAAAGGGCCATATAGATTGTTCCTATGAAAGTAGGTACATTTGCAGTTATAAAAAGACTGTTTTTTTGTACATAATTGAAAATACGTAATTGATTATATTGTCATTGGCTTATAAATTACTTTGTAGATAATTACTTTGTGTGTGTAAGCCGTTTTGTCATATAGCTTATTGGCTTAGGTATAACCTTTCGACGCATTAATGGATCCTCACGCGAGTTTTGATGAAGTACTTGGTAGATCTTTGGATGTTGTAAACACTTAATAAAATTTCTCATTGATTAACATTTAGTTTTTAATATCTTTGCAATTTCTGATAAAAACTTTTCGGAAACTTGGACATGAACTCTATGCTGATGGTCAAAAACTACTTACGAATAATTTGTGCAATAAGATTGTGCTTGAGGCATAGATTCAGTATAATTCTCCCTCTACGGCTTGAGGCTTGGCACTTGCCTGGTAGCGAATCAGTTGTCAAATAATTAAAAAAAAGATTGATTAAGCTTGTTAGCAAGTGGCTTTAGCCAATTTAGGTTTCAGCCACTTTTTGCTCAGTTTATAAACGGTCATGTCCTGTGGAACCAGTCTACACTACCTACGTAGTCGTACCTCATTACTCCTCCTTTTTTAAACTACTTTTTGACTTACTTTTTGTTTAGGAAACATTCGATACTGGTACAATTAAGTAATAACTACACAAACAAATGGTTAGCTCGAGATGTAGTTTTAAGGTAAAAATGTGTTTAGTCTTCATTATTATTTTTAGGGTCTATCCCCAAAGGATTTCAACGGGACCCTATTACTAAGCTTATGCTGTCTGACTGTCCGTCCATGTTGACCCCCGGACCCCCGACCTCTTATATACGCCCATGACCATTATAGATAGCTAGTTTAAGTTTACAAAATATGTAATGTTACGGACTTTGAGTTCTTGGGGACCGAGAACTCACCTCATTTTCAAAAAATCTTTCAGAGTGCCTAAGCCAAAATGGTGGCTCAACGCATAAAGAATGGTCGTTTAGCGTGGGTGGGTGGGTCACCATCATGCTGGGTACGCTGACAACTGGTAGTAGGCTTGAGCATTTGGATTGTCTCTAGACCTTCAACGGTCTATATGCCATATTCTTTCGCGATTTGAACAAATGTAGGTACATTAGCGGCGTATGGTGGAATCCCATGGTGAGCAATTGTGCAAACCGCAGTGTAGGTACTAGGACATCTACCGATACAGTCTGTGTTGTGTGTCGTAGTGACAACTCTGCGATTTTTCAAATCAAGTGAGGGTAGAGAACAAAACACCCGGTCTTCTCGTCGGACTCACCCGCAGTTTTGAGTCAGCTCGTGACCACGGCCATTGTAACATGGTCAAAAAGTTGAACATGGTATACCTACCTATTTCAACTAAATTATAATAATGCGCAATAAGTCCCGATAGATATTTGAAGGTAAAAAAAGGTTGGTACAATGTTTTCTAGCGTGAAAGTTCAATTCATTTGTAATTTTGCGTTTATATTCATTTTGATGCAATAAAATCCGATATAAATTACTTAATGGTAAGCAAACGAAGGCTGACAAATAGAGAGCTATGAATTAACAGCCCATAATTGACGCTTTCATTGGACATTTGATACTAACTTTATCTACAGCGAGATGAAAGCTCAATATCTTGCAATCGTGTAGGTAGTACAAAATTATGATATTGCATTTCAAACTCTCACGGATAGTGTTGTGGGAAATAAAGTTATTAGAGCCGTTAGGCTTGGTACTCGTCAAAACATAGGTATTTATAATAGATACCTGTACCCACAGAGTTAGGTAAAGCTACACCTAGCCAGTCTTTGGTAATGCCTGTATCATTCCGACCTATTTCAAATATTGTTTTTTTTTACACTTTACATCCCGCCAAACCATGTGGATTCATTGGACCACACATAAAGACACGGACAATAAATATCCATACTCAGAGCCGATATTTAAAATTGCTCAAATAAGATGAGTAGGCGGTCAAACTCAAACCTATTCCTAAAAAAGTGCCGGATATCGAACAAACCTATGTATACCTAATATATGTGTATATATATAGGTGTATGTGTATATATATGTGTACCTAATTATATGTTACCTATGTAACATATAATTATTATTACCTAGTTTCACAGACCAATAAAGTCATTGTATCATTGTATCATTGTAAACCCTTCAGCTCGTGAGGCAAACGCGCTACCTCTAAACCACACCAGTCGGTTTAACTCACGAAAGTAAGATCTAAAAGTTTCGTAGTGAGTATGTATGAAGTATACACAAATTAAAGTTTCAGCACACTAAATGAATCAGTCTGGTAACTGACCAGGAAGTTCACCTCCGAGTTGGAAATCTTTTGCACGGTAAGTTTTTATTGTACCATTTCAAAATATTTTTATTTCTTACTTTTGGGTTATACTTCAAGCCTACGCCAGCCCCATAGTATTTACAGAAAATAAATACTAAATAAATTTATTTTAATGCAAATGATTTCCCAAACTGACAGTTATTTTAGTATAAGTTTATCAGCAATACTTTCTTATTGTCATTTCGTTTTGCCACAAAACAAATTTCAGAGCCATAAGAGATAGAGATGTGTGTCGAGACGCGGTGCAGAGACAACCGCGTACTGAAGCCGTGGACGTTATCTGGGCACTATCTAGGGAACGTGACCCCGCTATCAGCGGGGCTCGCCGCCCGCCCATCTCTCAGAGAATTCTTCGACACGCAAAATAAAATATCCTCTGGCGTACACTAGATATAAATATGTAGAGGGACAACTTTAAAAAGTTTTTCGTAAAAATATTGTCAAGTTTTTCTACATGCCATCAAACATGTCAGAGTCAAAACAAGTAGTCCAAGTCATGCCCTAGTAAAGCAGCGGAAACTTTAACTAAATACTTTTTTGGCGTTTTGGAAACAACAAGAAATACATACCTAATTCACCTCATTCTTTGATAATAATTTACCATTATACGATGACACTAGAAAATACACAAGTAAGAAAACATACAATGAAGCGACGTGACGTTGGCGCCAAAAAACAGCTTCAAAGTTCATCACTTAATGCCTGTCCACCTGAAGACATATAGATATAACGACATCTGGTCCATCCATGATATTTCGTGCGAAATATCGTATGAGCGATTCAAAAATCGAGCCCTTAGTCTGCGTCTCTGCACTCCAAGGAACCACGGCAACCATCGCCAACCCATTAATTTAGAAAGGCGATCTGTCGTACGATTGTTTATTACAACTGGGACCACCTCGTCTGTGTTATTAATTGATCAAGAGATAAGCGATTCACACGGATTCGATTCAGAGTAGGATACGAGTATATCTCACATACAGGGTGTCAAGAATATGAAGTTAAGGGCCGTATTACAAAATGCAATAGTACAAATTTTGATATCTGGATTTTCGGGCATAAAACGAAAAAATAAAGCCGTAATTATCATGACGAATGTTAAACAAGTTATCCATAACATTACAATTGTAATATTTTGCCAATAATTTAACGTAATCCACTTTTCCTCCGAGGGTTGTAGGTAATAAGTTGATATGTAGACATAGACATAGACATAATTTATATGTTATAATTTTTTTTTTAATTTAAAAATAAAATAAAAAAATAGTTTTTTCAAAAATTTGAAGCCGTTATTTTCAATAAAAAATACAGATCTATTAGTTGCTCAGTTTTTATTTTATAGTTTGGGTAGACAGTTTAATTTAGATTTAAAACAGGTATTTATTTAGTATTAACTTTAGACAAATTGTTGTTGAACATTTGAGCTATTATATATATATTTTATATACACTTGAAATTGCTAGGTATTTATTTAATTACTTTTAGTCTATAGTTTTTTTTACATTTTAATGTATTAGGTACTTACCTAAATTATGATCTCTATACTTACAGATCTATTTATTACAGAAATTTAATTGTCTATAGATCTTTCTATTTCATAGAATCAGAACGCAAAAAATACAGTTTTCGTTGCTTTTTTCGTCAAAAAATGTAAGACCAAACTATCGTTAAAACAGCGCAGTTTGCTAAATCACGCGAACGTGAACCTTAACGCACCCAGATACGGTTTGCGTTCGCGCAACTTTTTTCATCACCTAAACTGGATTGCTTTAAACAGCTAGGCCCCTGCAGTAAGGCCCCTGTTCGTATGATTTTCAAATACAACGAAATATCTATATCTATAAATCCTTTGGGGAACGAATCCTCACGTCATGGAAATAAAGCGTTGATTCACGGACGTCAAGTAACTTTAGCTTACCTAATAAAAGTCGATGACAATGCGATAGTGGACGGTGGATAGTATCGATAGGTCGTTCTTTTTCCTGAAAATAGCATGACCAATGAATTCGTTAGGTGTGGATATTGGTGCAATACATAAAATAAGTTGGCAAGTATCGTAAGTTAGTGACGTAGAGGACGTATACTAAGCTACGTGTCTAATCCGTATACAGCCAAGAATGGAACGGGCTTCCTTGTTTCCTGAGAGATGTAATCTAGTTAGGTCTTTTCAAGGTATCTTCTAATTTTGCATGCCTCATCTTCGAACACATCGTCGCTTACCAACAGCAAGTTGGTATTCAAAACCGGAATTATTAAAAAAAACAATTTAAAAAAAAAACAAAAAAAAACAGCCAAGTGCGAGTTGGACTCGCGCACCGAGGGTTCCGCACCGCACCCAACAAAATTCGTTTTCTTTCATTGGGTTCGAGATCTTTAGCGTGCGCCTGACTCTCATTTGGCCGCTGTTTATTATGAATTTGTTGTTTTACTTTAGAGTGTGTGCTATAATCATGCCAAGTCTGACTCTTGTGTGTATTACCATTTTTATAATCGAGCAAATACAAAAATAAGTAAAAAAATACGCTTGTTGCAAAGTTTTTCCCTTGATTTTTACATTTTGATTTTATTTTTATTTCTTGTTTCATCCGCCGTAAGATTACATATTCTGTGAAAATTTCAACTAGCTACCTATTCCGGTTTAAAAGAGGGTAGGCTTTGATAGAAAGCTTTGGGTTAATAATAGGGTCGGGACCCTATTATAGACCTTAAAAAAATGTTACAAAAATGATTTTTCTTATCGGATTTTTACTATCGGTAGGTATTTGTATCTATAGATGCATACGTAGGTAACTAAGTACTTTTACATGAGTTATAAATAAAAATAAGATTGCATCTAAAGAACTAGCTCTGAACTATGTGAAGGTACTCTAAAAATAAATGTAGGTACTGCCTGTAAAGTGGCGCACTGTCACCGGACATAATACAAAAATAAGTGAGGGGATCTCGTGGGCGCACGCTCGGGGCCACAGACCTCATTACAATTCAATTTGCACTTCCCAGAGGAAGGTCCTGACGAAAATAAGAGAAAAGTCTTTTTTAGCTGATATTCTTAGCCTGCTATTGCCTTGCTTGGCTGCCATATTTATTGGATGAATAAACGATGAATTACATCAGCGCAACTTTTCTCATCACCTAAAAGGCAGTGCAAGTACGGTTCTTTATCGATCGTCAAATTTGACAGTTGAAATTGCCAAATTCGATAAAATTGCATATGATCAGTTCTCACTATAATCGATTTTATGGCATTTTATCGAATTTGACCATCGATAAAGAACGGTACTTGCACTGCGGAATCGCTTAACAGAACGAGAGCATGAAACCAATCCAATTGCAGAAAGGCGTGAGACAAGGAGATGCCATTTCTTCGAAACTGTTCTAGAATGCATCGGAAGACGTTTTCTAGCTCTTGGATTGGAACGAACTTCGTTTTTCATCATGGCAGAATCGCTGGAGGACCTCAATACGATGCTCAGCGATCTCAGTAGCATTTCCCGACAAGTGTGTCTTAAAATGAACATTGACAAGACGAAAATCATGTCCAACGTCCATGTTGTAAATTGATAAATAGGCTTGCGCTTGGCCACCATCTCGCCGCGATGATGCTGTCTACGATAGAGCACGTATATATATACGCTTGCCTAGAAGAAACCGATTCACTCGTGACTACATCCAGATTGTATCTATCAATCAGGGAACACCCATATTACTTATGTAGGTAAAAATGTAAGACTAGTTGAAATGAAATATGTTTAAAATGGCAGATATATAGAGAATAGGAACCACTGTAGAGTCGGCATCGGCAGTCTTAAAAGGCATAAAATTACGTCATATGACGATTGCATGCTCCTAATAGTGTAGAATTCGTTAACTTCCCTTTATCTAATGGCAAAGGTCGACAATATTGTTATTGAAGTTAACAAACTTGAATGGCGATTGTATAAATAAGCATCATAAAGTCTACATAATTATTATATGCGTTCATAAATACGAGTTAGTCTCTATGTATAGAGACCAAATATTAGAAGTACATATACCTACTTTTGGGCGCATTTATTTGTTTGCGTTAATAAGTAGCGATTGTATAAGGAAACTATCGTTTCTTAGAAAACATTATAAGAATTATATTTATTTTCATAGTTAAGTAGGTGCCTACTTACTTATTAGTTATTAGTCATTGTGGATGTTTCATCATCGTCATTTCAACTTATCATGTTCCCAGTTTCCCACCGCTGGGACACAGGCGTTCTCTCAGAGAGGAAGGATGACAGTACATGTTGGTGAATGTAATGTAATGGAGGCAGCTTACACCGTGGATTTAAATCAAATCATTAATTGTCATTTGAATTAACAGATAGGCTACTCTTTATTCGGAAAATGTAAGGTTCTTGTAGGTTAGCGGATGAAACCGCAGGGCGCTGCTATAGTTATGAATCAAATCCTGAAATGGAAAACAGTTCAACTGTCTAACACTGTTACATGGTGCATGTAACTGCGCCGAAATATCGGGAGCTCATTCCACAACCTTACCACGGTAAATATCCCGTAAATAATCATATAACTTTAGTTCAACTGTCTCCCTGTTCCCTTCAACTTTGATCAAATAAACACAGAGTATTGCAACAACGGCCCGACCACGGACTCCGACAAAACGCGCCAGTGCAGCAGTTTGCATTCAGTTACTCGTTAGTTGTTACCTAGCGATGCGTAAGCATGACGTGTCATTATATTTAGTAGGTATGTATTGATACTTAATTATGCCACTATTTTCCCAGAGTTTGAGTTACAGTCCCATGCCAAGAATTCCACTATCCACCTCCCTCCATAATCAGAACCTCGTCTCGTCACTAAGTGTAATGACCCCTTGAAACTGGGTTCCTCGTGACAATACAATTTGATACCATCAAACTGACCTGATGCTGGAGCCAGGAGGTGTAAACTGGAACTCTTCAATGGTTTCTAGTAAACCCCCGAGTTTGGACTCATTTAGTTTTATTTTAATGACTCACTAAAGCGTGTTTTAAGTTTTAAACTAAAATATTGATTGAAAATGTATTTTTATCACAATATTCAGTTTCACGATACAAAAGCCACTCATGTCGAAGGCGATGCCTCCTTCACAACACATGGAGAAACTTAATACGGATGAAATGAACTAAGTAGCCTTCCTTTAGCAAGATAATGACGTCAAACATTGGATTGAAATACGTACGTGGAATCAGTTAATATAATCACATCCTTACTTATATATTGTTTTGAGTTGCAGATAAATTAACATCATTATTATTGTCAGCCTGTATCGACTTACTTACGAAGGCCGTCCTCACTGGCCAGAGAGAGAGAGAGAGAGAGAGCATCTCTTTCAAACATTACCATACTTTTATAATAATTATCAATTAAAAATCCGACTTCATAAAATTTGTAAAATACGCCATTATAATACAAAAATTTCTAATTATTTTGATTTGCAAGCCAAACTGCTAGACCAATTTTGATGAGATTTCTATGGAACATTTCAAGCTGAAAGTATATCCTTTCGATTAAAAAATATTTTACCAAATCGGTTTATAAATGAGTTCTGAGGTAACACATTACGAATTGGGAACACCCTATTTATTAAAGCTGGTAAAAAAAAAAAACACGAATACGTCGAGTTTTAGCAACGCGATACGGAACAGAACGGATCTGTTTCCGTAAAAAAAAAAAAAAAACATTTTCCCCTGCTGATTCAGGTATCCGTAGATACAAAAAATAAAATATCATCATTTTCGAAACTGGCAGTATGTAATCCACCATGGGTTAGAAACACACTTAGAATGAGTTATCATCATCATCACAGAAAAGAAAGAAAAAAATCGTTTGTTATCATAATTGAACGCGTACTTATACAAAATATCATGTCTGTACTGCTAACCATTGAGAAGTTCCCCAGTCAGGAGTAGTCAGGACCCAACCCTGAGTGCAGCAACCATGTCATGGTAAAACTTAAAACCAGCAATCATAATAAAAATGCGTACATAAAATGTCATGTCTGTGCTTTTAGCCGTTGAAGAGTTCCTTTATTTCTGGAGCTAATCTTACTATAAAAATGCATAGTCAACGGAACTGAACCAATAGGTATGTTAAAATTCAACTCCGTGGGATAAGAGGAAGTGGATCTTATTCAGCTTGCAAGATTTGACCTAAACAAACACACATACAAACATTGCCAGTAAAATAAAAACAATTTGGTAGCTAGCTAGCCGAGTCAGAAAGTGCCTTACAACCATGCTATAATTTCCTCACGATGTTTTTCCTACCGGAGGCTCTATAGGAGGGATTTCACCGGCACCCTGTTTGAAATTTGAACGCTGAGCTATCTTCGCTACAAATCTAATCTATTATATCTACTCTACAATATGAAACGTCTGTATCAAAATCCGTTTTTTGCATAAAATAAACATGAACATAATTTATTGCATAACAAAAAAAAACTTCTTTTTGTGATCGGTTTGTCTATTAACTCTATATCTCTCTGTAATCGGTTTGTCTTGTCTTTCTATTTAACAACCAACGCAAAAAGAGGGGTGCTGTAAGTTTAACGTGTGCATCTGTGTCTGACTGACATCTAGCTACCAAACGGCTGAACGATTTTGATTGCGTTTTTTAATTTTATTTGAAAGGTGAACTTGTTGAGAGTTTTCTTAACTGTTCAACCGTTTGAAGATTAGCTCTTTTATTGGGGGCTTGATACTATCCCCGCATATGTTCTTTTGCTACCTTTTCACGGCAAATGGGACAGATCTTGATAAAGGAAGAAAAGTAAAATAAAAAAATAAAGAAAGAGTAGAAAAGTAAAAAGAGTAGTGTGTATCATGAAGAGGGGTAAAACGTTGGAGCGCAGTTAATTATCAATTTCTTTACAGTAAAAAACATAAATCGGGGTTTTATCCACGAGATCAAATCAGAAATGAGGAGATCCCTAGACGAACGAAAGCTACCGACATAGCCTACTGGATTAGCAAGTTGAAGTGGCAGTGGTCAAGGCACATATCACGCAGAACAGATGGCCGATGGGGCTGAAAAGCTCTCCAATGGAGACCACGGACCGGTAAGCGTAGCGTAGGACATCCACCCACAAGATGGACAGACGACCTAAAAGAGACCGCAGGCAAACGCTGGATGCAGGCCGCTTAATTCCAACCGGCCCTTTTGGAAATCGATGGGGGAGACCTATGTCCAGCAGTGGACGTCCTATGGCTGACATGAGGATGATGATGATGAAAAAACATAAGCTAAAAAAACGAATCGAGCTGAGAACCTTCCTCATTTTTTTGGAGTCGGTTAAAAAGTCAAACTGATTTATTATGACAGCACATTCAAGTGTTTACATATTTTTGCGCCCGACTCTACCAATCATCCACACATAAAACGTACACCCACATCATACCGTATATCCGTTCTCCATCGTCACTCACACCACCCATTACCTTCAAATAATGAATCAGCGCTAAATAATCGCTCAAATATAATTTCTATTTATTTTTAAGCATTAAGAGTACAATTTAAACTGCGCATACGTCAAATAAAATTACCGAGTTATGGACGAGAAATTTTATATTGAACGTAGGTATAGGTTGCAAGTTTGCGTTATGGAGAATTTAAATGTCTTTTTATTACGACTTGGCGTACATTTACAAAAGAATCTTCGTTACTTACAAGTTACAACACGTGGTTCGAACACAATGTTAACTATAATTTACTTGATTTGGTTTGGTATTAAGTATACCTATTTTAAAGATATGGCGTATATTCTGTCACTAAACTAAACCAATCTGACAGGACTAAACTTATCTGCCTCTTTTCATTTTAATACGTGTGAGAAAGATGGCAACAATTTTAGTGCTGTCAAATTTAGTTTAGTTTAGTTTAGAGTGCATCGGAATCGATGCCATTATCAACTTGAAATTTTATTAAATTGTATTTATACAGAGCTACTCGGAAATGGTGTAATAACCGAAATAACCGAGTAAAAAGAAGTTCATGATACTCATCATTTTAGGATGAGGCCAACCCTGTAATCGCAAAAAAATAAAAATGCCGTTCCCATCGAGATACAATACATATAGAGTCACAAACGTGCCCAAAAATGTCCGAACCAAAACTCGGCGCACGGTACGCATTGCGCAGGCAATTTTTGGATAGTTGTCAAAGCAACCGACTACAACGCCGCGCGATGCCAGCGCTACGATGCCCTATCGGACAAGCGACGTTGAAAACTATGCAAGCGTCATAACGTCTAAATAAACGTCGAAGTACGAAGTCGAAAACTTTACGTCGAAGTAAATGTGGCATTGTGAACTATATAATTGGACGTTTTTTGACTGTTTTCAATTAGATATTGTGACTCTATAGGTATTGTATCTCAATGGCCGTTACATAGAAAACGGCCATTACCACTCGATAAAATGTATGGAGTAGAGGTTTTTTTTGCAGTTTCCGTGTTGGTCCCATAATTAAAAAAAACATAATGATGAGTATACCGGACCTCCTTTCGCGTAAACCTGTATTCAACTTTTTTATCCCCGTGTAAGTTACGCGTTTGACGACCAACTCACTGTTGCTAAGTGATGAAACCAAGGATTTTCTACCTATCAGGGTATATATAACATCCTTAAACTAACCTAACCTGAAACATGGATGGCGACGGCAGCTTGTTCAATTCCTTGGCTGTATGTAGGGATTGACAACTTTATGATTATTTATACGATTTTTACGGGAGGGGAAATCTTTTAAAGATATTTTGCTTTATTGTAGTACAATAAATAATTATTTATACCTACCTACCTATAACTAAACGACGAACGAAAGTCACCGACATAGCCCACCGGATTAGTATAAGTTGAAATGGCAGTGGGCAGGGCACATATCACGCAGAACAGATGGCCGATGGGGCCGAAAGGTTCTGGAATGGAGACCACGGACTGGTAAGCGCAGCGTAGGACGTCCACCCACAAGATGGACAGACGACCTAAAAGAGACCGCAGGGAAACGCTGGATGCAGGCCGCTTCCAACCGGCCCTTTTGGAGATCGATGGGGGAGGCCTATGTCCAGCAGTGGACGTCCTACGGCTGAGATGATGATGATGATGATGATGACCTATAACTAAAATATACATACCTACGTATAGATACGTATACATAATTATACATAGGTATATGTATGTATACGTAGGTCCATACAGGATGTAACGAAACCCCTGTGCAATAAAAATCATAATTCTCCTCTCCCAAGTAATAATTCATTGATTACTTGCGAGAGAACAATTTACATTGTGATCTTATAGGTAACTAAATATTTAAATATTAACCCAAAAAATATTTTCTAATATGTAATATAATATGTAATATGTTACTTTGTATCATGCTTTGCCTAGTTAGTAGGCATAAAAATCTAGAGAGACTGCCTAAAATACCGTATACATTATTTATATTTTAATAAAATGAATAGTAAAAATATTTTCAAAAATTTAATTTCTAATATAAAATTGTATAATAATATAATACTAAAATATATATATTGAGATGAGACAGGATAAGGCAGGTACCGTTTCTCGTCCTATCCATTAGTTGTTCACCCCAATAGCCCAGATTTTTTAATCCTATACTGAACAATAACCCATAATTTTGTTGTATGTATTTTAGTTTACAACAGGGCCTCTTGGTGTTGGCTTCTGCCCCACTAATGCCTCTCAAAGGTCCGAGCTACATCCATGAATAGGTTTATAATATATAATAAAGTTTTTTTTTATTCCAAAAGACAAGTACCTACCTACATACCTAAATAAAAAAATTACATTATTTCCACAAAAAGCTTGTAATCTGAAATCATCACCACACTTCATCATCATACTAATATGAGAAAGTGTGATTGTTTGTTAGTTCATCTTTCACGCAGCAGAATCGTGACTTTTAGCATAGAGATAATTGGGAACCGGTGAGTGACATAGAATACTTTTTATCCCGGAACAATGTTCTGAGGGAGAGCACGCGGGAGAAAAGCAGAACCGATTTGGCAGTATTTTTTGTTTTAAAATGTCTGTAATATTCCAAATTCGTTTTGGAAATAATAATTGGAACAGTTTCTCGGAACATTTTCAAATTCGGGATAATACACACATACACTCTTCGCCTCTTATACATATTAGATACCGTCATTAAGTCAAGAATTTTCAGTAGGTAAGTAGGTATAATATACCTAGCAACCTAGCATATACCCTTCTCGGCGCTATGAACTTAAGTATGCGTACTACCCCTTTCTGGAGTTGCATTATTCATTACAAAGGAAGTGCAAGATAACGGATATGTTTTAGTTACATACATAAATCATGAAAATCATCTAGCCTATTTAAACGATATCAGACTCAAAATGTAACTATTTATTTAGGTTATCTGCTAATGACTCCTTTTTCCCACATTCCCACAACTTTATTAATGATGGATCATAAGATTAATATCTACTTTTTCGAGCAAAAAGGTTGCAATAAGATTGAGGTAAAGCTCTCTGTACGCAATGCGGAAAACGACAGTTTAAGCACAGAGCACATACATTTTAATTTGTATTTCGACTCCGCATATTTGAACTCGCATTATTGCCACTTTCATGGACCGGATAAAAGAGGTGATGCTCTGCGTAGATTGGGGAAAAGTGTAATTAAAAACAGGACAAAGTACTACAATACCTATGACTTTTTCGTCTCTACTTTTCAAGTTATATTTTGCTGTGCTATTGGCAAAAAAACGAGCTCTTTTTAAACACCTAATTATTAATTAAGCATGTTATAGGTATCATAGGTAGGCTCATAATTTATATCCTATAGAAAAAGTACGAATAAATACCTTACTAATATTGAGAATGTTATGTATCTTTTTGAGTAAAAGCACAGAAGACATAAAGAAAAAAAAGTACAAAAAACACACAGTAAAAGTCCGTACTTACTTGAGAACATAAAGCTAGTTTTATTTTAATTTTTAATTAGACAGTATTTTTTTAAAGTAAGTATGTCTAGTTGCCTTGTTTTTTACGACCTGATACAGAGGTTACACGTATCAATATTAATTACATTACACGCAGAGGCATGCATTGATACCAATTTTAACTGCGCCAAAGGGCACAGATAAATTGGTCAACGACCCTTTCAAGAAAACTTACCCTCTTTTTCCCTCTCGGATTTTCAGCCGACTGGCTGTTATTTCGTTTTCTCATCGCTGATTTATTATCCATGGACTATCATTGCAAAATCCAGAATATCACTAATCACTGTGTTTTCCACTCACATTATTTCTCCAATGAGAGCTTATTATTCACAAACACAATTAATCCTCTTTGGTAACATTGGAGATCAATGAAAAAGATAGAATTAAAGGAAAAGTTGTTATTCGGAAAATGGCGCGAATTAGTTCGGGCGCGGGATGTTCGTAGTCCGTAGCCGGTGCGGTAGGCGTCGCGCTTCGAACCGAAACTGACGTAGAGTGACTCCTAGCTCCCGCCTCCCGGCTCCACGCGTCCCGCGACTCACGCCCGCGCCTTTACAAAATAAACAAAACATATTTTTTATTGTATCCCATACTGCAAAATTATTGTACCGATGCGATAATCATCATACTTAAAACACTGCTTTATCAACATTAGTTTTGGCTTGATTTTCTCCTGTCGTTTAATTTTCGTACCTATTTTTTTTTATTATTGAGTTTTGTCGTTATTCGACCATGCCGCTCCCGGAAATTCAAAAACATGTTTAAACTATTTTTTTAATCAACGCAATGCTAAGTATATTTTTTGTTACTAGTCGTAGCGTAGTCATTAGTCGTATTTCTTGTATATATATTTATCTATGGTTGTAGCGTATACTTAACTTAGCCTATGTTATTAGTACCTACATTGAATTGAGACCTTAATAGACTACACAACAAAATGTGATTAATTACTTACACTTAGGTAGGTACTTAGTTTTAGGACTTCCTGTGTTTGTTTGTTTTGGTGCAGAATTGTATAGGTCACAAAAATATTACAAAATAGGACAAGTATTTGCTTACGGTAAAATAAAATTTTGTCACAAATTCCAGTAAGGTTAATTGTTTGTAAAGTAGATATATGAGTTTATTTTATTTTAATGACATGCCACTTTAGCTTCAGCAAATAAACTTTTAATTAGTTTTACATAAATTTTGACATGTTTATACGTACCTAAAATAAAACTGAGTTTAATTTTCCGAACTGCGCTGTTTAGAGCTAATTTGACACTGCGTAAGGTGTTAGCCGTAAGGCCCCAGTGTTGAAAATTAGATATAAACTCGTGCTATGTCAAACTTTTTAGAAAGTTTCATCTAATGAGGTTCGTATAATATGAGTGGTAAAAAATCATGAAAAATTCTGCAATTTCTTGCAATGAAAACGTCGCCATCCGTACAAATCCTCTTTGATTATGTCATGTACATAATCAAAGAGTTCTCTATTTACACAAATTATTATCAGTTCGTTATATCTGCGATTGGGACAATTCTGCCATCGCATCGGTACAATAATTTAGCGATTCATACAATGCTGCTTGAATGGGTGTTCCCCGTTAGTTACAATCTGGGTGTCTTCAAATCACGAGTGAATCAGTTCCTTCTAGGCAAGCGTGCACAAAAATACTCTAGATACACAAAAATACTAAACTAGAAAAACAATATAATGTAATACTAGAATATATATAATACTAGAAAAACACTACACTAGAAACACAACACACAAAGCACATTAAAACAAACTAAAAATTACACAAGAAAAATACGATAGAAAAAACACAAACATTAAAAGCACACTAGAAATACACTACGCAAAAAACACTAGAAAAACACATTTAGAACACAAAACACATTAAAACACAGAAAACTAAACCACACACTAAGAAACACACTTAACCCACTACAATAGAGAAATACAGTATAAACACACTACTCACAAAAATATATACACTAGGGATACACTAAACACTAGAGATACACAAGCACACTAAACACACACTAGAATAGTAGATTGGATAGAACATAAGGGAGCAAAATCATATTTTTACAACACATTTGCTCAAAAAGTGCACTTACGAAGCCTGTATACATCGTTCGAAAGTTAAACATTATGGATCACACAACGGAGCGTGCGGAAATGAATTTGTCCGCACGCTCAGATGTATAGCACCGTGCGTGTGATTTACGGTATTTTTATAATTTCCATCATAATTACATAAGAATTCCACAAAAGAGTTTCATATTACGAGAATAAATAAGCTGAATGATCAAACCTCCTTGGAAGCGCTTTTGCTCAATACGTTTGTCTCAGTTTAATACTAAAGAGAAAATGAGACGAAAGATGTACCTAGTTCTAATTTTCACCACGTGATAGTGGCGCTATTTGCATGTTCGCGCCATTTTCTTATTATATTATAGAAACTATTGTTGTGACTGATATTAAGTTATAAACAAAAATTGTTTCATTTGTAGCCTTTTTTTCTCGCAAATGTGTTGTAAAACGTTGTATGGCACACGTGCGGATTGGTTATTACAAACTCGTGACTATGGTAAGCCCTCGACTTCGTCTCGGGCTTACATTCGTCTACTCGTTTGTAATAACCAACTTTCCGCACTTGTATCATAAATAACTATTACGGCGAGGGCGCTTTTTTGAATCCAGAGTGAAGTGAGGGATTCTATAGTAGAATCCTGAACGTAGCGAGGAAATCAAAGTACGTCGCCCGAGCCAAAAAAATATTTTGCGCCCGAGTGATACGCTCTACTTTTCATCACCCACTATGAGAAAATAAAAGGCGCCTCATATTTTATTGTAATATTATTATTTAATAAAACATAGAGTAACAACTAATTTGAAATTAAATAGTATCTAATAATAAAACCTTATATTTACATTTGAGACATTTTTGCAATTACGAAAATTTACTGTTAGACAAAACCATGAATTTCTAAGAATGCGTGAAAATTTACGTAAACGCGGGCTGTAGGTCACGCGTTTTTAATTTGATATCTTTTTTTTTATTCAGTTGGCGGTGCGCCTACCTATGAACCGTCGTACCAGTACCAGCCAGTATTTATTCAAACAATATTTGCGTTCGATTTTGTTGGCGCTGAACACTAAGATGTTCCAAATTCAAAAAGTGCGCGCGGCAAAAATAATTGCGGCGCACTTATAAAGAGGATTAAAAACTCATTACTGCCCGCTAAAAGTTTCTTATAGAAAACACCACCTTTGGGTGCACTTAAAAGCGAACCAAGTCGTCCTTTTTGAATAGATGGGATGAAAATACACTACACAATAGAAACATTATTAGTGTACACAAAACACCAAAAAAATAACACTCACTAAAACACACAAAAATTTATAGTTGAGCAGCGGGCTATAGTGAAATTCAGTACAACACTATTGCCCGGCTAGTACGTAGGGCAATAATTGCTTACTTTAGGCTTGGTTTACAATGTTTGCATGACCTATAATTGGCCATTGTCGAACAGGTGTTGTGAAAATAAATTAACCGCCCTATTGCCACCAATCAGTCCGTCCGTCCTTCTAAAAATAATTATGACTTAATATAATAAAAATTATAAAAATAAAGAGTGTCTCCATAGAAGCACTATACAAGCATTGGTCCCCAATGACTGCAATGCTGGTCAAGATATGATGGCCTTGAGCTAAGCTTAGCTGCGCTCTCGGCCTTCAAGCTTCGTCATCATCACAGCCTTTGCTGTCCGCGCTATAAAAGCCCCGACCTTCGGTCTCAGCCTTTATTCCAGCTTATCCATCATGGGCTGCAATGCTGATCGCGCTGTGATGGCCTGGACGTGGACTACGCTGCGCTTTCGGCCATCATCATCGCTGCCAGCAACGCACTCAACGATAATAATTATATTGTGCTTGGGACAGACGTACAGACATCGTAGGCTTATTAATAGGGTCCCGTTTTTACCCTTTGGGCGTAGAACCATAAAAATTACTCTTGAATAAAATTAAAAGTAGTATAGTAATTAATCAATTTAGAGCGGTTTCGCACTACGTCCGATCCAAATCCGATCCGAATCCATGAAAATATGGATCTAGCAAAGATTATATACTAGAGGGATCTAGAAAACTCGGACCGAATTCGGATATTGCGTACGCACTAGTCCGATCTCTGATACAAATCCAAGCCATCATTTTAAATAAATAAATAAATATTTGGGACATTTTTGCATACGGTCATTTGACCCCAAACCAAACTAAGCAAAGCTTGTGATATGGCTGCCAGAAACTGATATACATACATACATAGTTTTTAAATACATACTTAAATAGATAATTAACAACCAGATATAGAACAAACACATTTGTGTTTGTTCATCACACAAATGTTTGTCCTACGTTGGAAATGTTGGAATCGAACCCACGCCCTCAGGCTGAGAAGGTAGGTTCACTACCAACTGGACCAACGGGCTACAAAAAACTACAAAAAAGGCGTAGCCACAGCAGAGTGTTCACGTCGTTGATCATGAGTCCTTTCAATCGACGTCAACTTCTGGCAATACTATTGTACGTACGAAGACGCAGAAGAAGTAAAGAAACCGAATCTATTCCGAAATGGAAATTTACGGATGACGGAGAGAATTCGGATGACGGAAATCGGATCTAGTGCGTAAACTACCATACAAATAGTTGTACGACAACTTCGGAACGAATTTTCACGGATTCGGATCTGATTTGGATCGGACGTAGTGCGAAACTGCTCTTAGAATACCCATCCGTTAAATATTAAACAACTAAACAAGAACATTCTCTCCTTTGAAACGTAGGTTTTATTCATTAGTCTATTGATTACCATAAAGACTGACACACATAGAAGCAATCGTCGCACCGCAAAATTCGTCGCGGCGACGCCATCGCTGCTTCTCGTGTCTCGTGCATCAGCCCTAAAAGCTAACCACCAAAAGTCTTCGTATAAATCAAGTAAGTTTGTAAATCTATCAACTTTTGTATTTCAAATTCGACTTCTTCAACTTTAACTTGTAACTTTTTCTTGGTAAACAATAGCGTCGATAATACTGCTCTTGAAAGTAAATTATAAAAACAAAACAAAAATCATCCGACTCTCTATTCATTTCAGAAAGTGTGATAAGGACAAGTGGTAAGGGAAGAATCGACGCCAATGATAAGGGAAGAAATATAAACAAAAAGAAAATCATGTCGATGGCATGTTAGATAAAATATACAAGTTAACATAGATTGTACTTTAATCTTTGCACTTGCATGTTCACGCATAATAATTGAATGTTAAGAAGGTTTTTGCATTTATCAAAGCTATATTTTGTAATTTCGCATTCCTTATCAATTTACGTGCGTTTGCTATCAGGACAACTTCGTAGATTGGAGGCTTTACTCTAAACCTGCCCTTACCTTTATGGAATCGTACCAGAAGAAGGTTTACATGCTAATTATGACGACTTGCAATGCTCAATAATCCTGCTGCAAAAAAGCAAAGAGCTACTTTGAATTTGATTCCATATACTGCAGTATCAAAGAGTGAGCCTGTATTTCTAGAAAATCTTAAACAAATAAATTAATAATATTTATTTTTTTATTTTTTATTAAGCTTTTCGTATTCTTCTCCCCAAACCTTTTTATTTGATACCCATATCAAGAAGGTAGGTATGGCCACCCGGCTCCATCATCCTGGTCATCGTCTAGAACCAAAGTGCTTGGAATGACAAATCCAACGAACCCAAACTCGACGGGGTAATGTAAACAGCAGATTTTTTTCCGCGATTTCAGTGTCGGTTCCTTAGTAAAAGTTGTTCATAATGACGAGGACAACGACCTCCTGTCGGATTAGTACCACCTTTCTAAGTAACCCTGTATACTTACCCCGATGGTTGTAGCGAGAATTGTAGCAATAATTTCAGAGTAGCGACTTGGCAAAGCTACGGGCCCAATGATTCTACTACAGAAATGCAGTAAATGTCTACACGCATCAGCGCTGCATACAAATCGGTCGTGCTTTTAGTAAACTCGAGGCTTTATTATTTACATAACAAATTGTATGCAAACTTTGACATAACTCGACATATCACTAGTTATGATCGCTGATGCTGGATTTCCATTAGTAAAATGTGCTTATTGAGTAACTGAGACTCGGTAGGCTGTTCTTGGGTAAATAGAGGCCATAATCTTAATTAAGTTCGTCTGTGCAAACTTTATTATTTACGTAGAGACAATAAATAGGCAAGATCTTTAATATTACTCTTGTAACAGTTACAAGTGCCTAGACTAGACACTCGACAAAAGAAAAAAAAAGTCTTCATTTTAATTAAGTAAGTACCTAAAGTAACGCTTTTATAAAACTTTCCACGTGCCATCCGAGAGCCTTTAATTAATGGATTACGAAGTAGACGAAAGTGATAGTTGTATTGTTTTATATTTCCTAGAAAATAAACCGATAAGTGTTCTATAAAAAAAAATCGTACAGGCTTGCGTTTGACCGCCTAGTTGCATGATGTTATGCGATGATGCGGTCTACGATAGAGCACGCTTACCTAGAAGAAACCTATTCACTCGTGATTTGAAGATGCCCAGATTGTAGCAATCTGGGATAGGTACTCCGATAATCTTAAAAACTTTGGTCCTTGAAAAAAAAACTAGCTACTACAAAAGTACGGTACCTTGGTGTGCGGTTACACCATAGAAATATGAATCTTTGCATAGTAAATATTAGTTTCAAAAAAAATAATATTCCATGGAAATTGCCACCTCTCTATGAGGCTGGCAGAGCGTACGTGTCGGTCGCGGGCCATATTAGGAGACTAGCCACCCAATACATTGCGCCAACATGTCAACGGTAGTTCTATTGATGGCAAAACTGAATGGCAAAGTAATTCCTTTCTTTGCCTTATAGATAAAATTGATAATCAAACGCCTTAGTGGACAGGCGGCCGTCATTAGTTAGAATTAGTGGACTGTATGCGGTGTTTGATTTGAACACAATTTGACCATAAATCTGTTGAATGGTGGTCACCGACTGGCGCGACCGCAACTCCTTCATTACGGCCGAGTATTGCAATGACTGTTAATGGTCAGGTATTCAATATTTATCATCATAATGACGAGTTATATGTTTAATATCTGTGTCAAGATACTCAAACATAATCAACTGCGATCATTACAGGAATTACCTTAATATAACTAGAATTTGTTGTCTATGCCTAATTCTAGCCGCTTAAAAGCCCTAAACGAAATAAAATTACTAATTTAAAAACTTTTAGTTTTCTTCTCTGCAAACCCTTTCATTTGATACCCGTATGGTAGATGAGATATATATATATATATCATGATGGTAGATAAGAACATTTTGTCCGCCATTTTGGGGCGTCGGCGTCCGCATGTTGAATTTAGAGCGACATGATTTTATTTTCGTATTTTTCTCATCAAACCCTTTAATTTGATACCCATTTCATGGGGGTGCTTAAAAATAACTGGTCCGCCGACTTTCGGAGTCCGACATATTAGATTTATAATGACGTCATTTAGCTAACCATGCCAAACTAAACGTTTATGCACAACTTCAACAATCAGATGGGAATAACTGTTTTAAAATTCAGTTGCAATATTTGATCTATATTAACAAGGCAAGTTAAATAATGCCGCCAGCATGCTGGGTTGGCTACCAACAGTACCAACTGATAGTGGGCTTGAGCATTTGGATTGTCTTTAGACCTTCAACTATGGACAGTCTGACTGTTTTTGTAGTGTTAGTGTCAGGGGCGGATCCAGGATTTCCTTTGGGGGGGGGGGGCATGGCCCCCCTGGATCTGCCAATGGTTAGTGTTAGCTTGTATTTTGTTTAGTTAATAAAGGCACTTTCACTATATTAAAAAAAAAAAAGCTTGTAAAAAAAAAAATTTAGTCACGTAAAACTCATAATTCTATGTGCGGTTCATACAAACTATACAAAGCTCGTTTCGATAATGAGATAAGCAGAAAGTTCGCATATAAAACAGTGTGCGATAATCATTTCATCTTAGCCCTTGCATATTCATTGAGCTTAGATTTGCCTTTGACAGCATGAGCTCTGTTTACTGCATGGCCATATAACTTTAATCAGATTCTTTAGAAGCCACTTTACATGGCTAGTTGAACGCATCGTGACGGACTGTGCCAGTGCCAGCGGTCAGCGATTCCCACAAGACACCATGCATCGTGTCACAAATTAAAATATTACGGTGCATGTTGTTATGTATGCGGTGCAGGAATAGTGAAATTGAACGAGTACATTCGGCAATTACTCAACGTGATTTATGAGAAGGCCCGTGGCCAATACGTAACAGGAAAGTAGGTATACTTAAATTACATATGAAGATTAGCTGAAGTTGGCCTGCGCCCATTGCTGGTGCAGGTTGCAGGTGTCTGGGCAGACAAAGCTACTATTTCTGAATGCTATTTCATAAATTCTGCCGAGGAACATTGTAAACGTTTGAGATGTAGCAATCGAGTGCATCATAATAAAATTTACGAGAAATCCATTTGCAATAAGTTTCCTGAACTATTAGATAAGATGGATCGTAGACTTTTAGAACTAAACTTTGATAGCATTAAAATTGATAGATTGTCAATCCGTACTACAATGACAAATAATTTTGTGTTAGACCGTTAAAGCCAGTTCGCCGCCCTAGTGCTTGAATGTCCAACAGACCAATTCCACCCAAAACAACATTTTTGTTTTAAAATTTAGAGAAAAAAATTACTCTTTTTACCATATTGATTATTTTATTTTATTTTCTATATTATTCGTACTTTTTGCAAAAATAAAAAATCCTATCTCCGTAATTAAAATAGTCTTTAGTGCTTGTTTGTCCTAACTCCATAATTTGCTCAAACGAACGCATCCAAATATCAAGCTCCGTTCTTGTATGTCCAACCTCCATAGGCCAACCAATCACAGCTAAGAATTTTACGCTGGGACGTTTCGCCGTCTTGTTTGCATAATGTTTGGTTTGTCAATGAGTTGACAGCATTTCTAAGCTCCTGTTTTAAATTAAAGAGTATAATTAGTTTTTACATAAATGAGTGCTTGAAGATGTCTGTAACTACAAAAAAACATCAATATAAGCACGCGGAACTGGATTTAGAAAGGTACGTTGGCATTTAATTTGTTTAACAGTGATGGAATTTTGTGTCAAAATATACCTACAGGCTGATTCAAAATCGAATGAATTAAAAAGTAGTTCATTAATCGCTTAGTCTACGTTAAAAAAAAACACGCGAGTGCATTTTAACCTACTTCCAAAAAGGGCGTTCTACTTTTGATTATATATTTTTATTTCTATATTACGTGATATAATTAATAATAGAATAATTTAAAATAAATTAATGATTAGGAATATTTAGGAATTAGTATAAGCTAGGATTATGTTAGGTTTTTGATAAGACTACGATAGAGATTGCTAGTAATGTAATGTAGATCAATCATCATCAGCCAGAAGACGTCCACTGCTGAACATAGGCCTCCCTCTTTAACCACCACATTGAACGACAGCCTGCCTTTTGCATCCACTATTTGTATTGTTTTTTTATATTGTAGATTATGTCTAGTGAACCTTGTGATATAAAATGGAACGTTAAAATATACTAATTTGAATAGATTATAGATAAAACTTGGTTACAGCGATATGTAAACGGCTTAACTAGCTTAGGGTTCACACATCGTCTAACGCTAGGTATTAGGTACAGGCTGTAAGGAATAGGTCAGTCACATAATTCACTTCCAGTACATAGCACTAATTTGACATGGATTCTATCAAGTTCGTATTATTGTACGTAAATATTGCGTCATCTTGCGGCCACCTGTGGGCCCAACCTCAACAGTAGGTATATTTTGGCAGGGTGCGTGTAACATGACTTTACGGGACTCATAAAACAGCCCATCTCCGCTTTCTCACGAAAGAATTCTACCTAGACAGAATAAGTGTCCTATTGTCTTGCGCTTGAATAAACGTTTATTGCCGTTCTAACGGGTAACGGGATCGCAGATGTACAGGGTTTGCGTAATATCACTTGCGGTGAATATTTTCGCCGAAAGTTCTAAATTTAGCTCGGCGTCGGTAACAGTTAGGTAACAAAGATAACTTTGGAAATAAAAATACCGGATTATGGTAGATTATGGGCGAAGCATCGCATAGCTTGCGTGGACATTCATGTGATGAACATTTGTGTTTAACAAATATCTGGGTATAAATATATCTGGGTGTACACATTTTTTTAGTAATGTATTTAAAAACACATATTATGTATGAATATCCGTCTCTGACAGCCATGTTAGAGGCTTTACTTAGCTTCTAATCTAGCTAGGTCAGCTAACCGTGTCGGCAAATATGTCCCCAGTATTAATGGAAAAAAAAATCAATAACAAATCATTTATTCGGGCATAAAATTATAAAGTAAGCTATGGTGTTGATCCCAGAGGCTCTTGATCTAGTCAGGCTGTGTGACAGAAGATAAATTGATAGAATTGTATGGAAGAAAAATACGGAACCATAAAAAGTGCAAAGCATAGGTGTTGGAATTTGGGTTTTTTTGGGTTAATAACAACACGTTTCATGCACAAAAAAGTAAATAGAGGTATTATAAATGTTTTATATTATTGCTTTCAGGATCAACACAGTAAAGAAAAAGCTATTTTTAATAGACTCTGACGATGAGGAGAATGTTATTACAAATACATGTAAAAAAAGCAAACAAGAAGAAAAAGCTTACAACATTATGATGACATGCAAAGGAAAGCTGAAAGAAAGAAATAATATGAAAGTTAAACATCTAGAAAACGAAACAAGCCAAGAAGTGAAACAAAATTATGTTAGTTGTGAAGAAAACAAACAAAACACAATTGTTCTTACAAAAGAAAGAAAAAAGCTGAAAACTAAACAGCAAGAAAAAGAAGCAAGCGAAGAAGTGAAACAAAATGAAAGCACAGCTGATCTTACAAGAAAGAGAAAAAGACAACCAGAGCAATGGAAAAGAAACATCGTGAAAAAGAAAAGAGAAGCAGGTGAAGAATATGTAAATACTAGTGGAGAAAAAAAGCAGAAAAAGGTTGTTCAAACTGGATGTGAAGCAACTTGTCACTATAACTGTTCAACTAAAATTTCACTTAGTAAAAGAGAAGAGATAATGAATCAATTTTATAACCTAAGTGATAACCAAAAATATAAATATTATAACGAATACACTGAACGAAACCAAACAGAAAGAAAGAGAACCCAGAAAGAAAATAGTAGGAGGAAATACAGTTTTCTGTACTATGTTCTTTGTGAAAATATCAGAGAAAGAGTATGTAAAAAATTCTTTTGTACTACATTAAATATCTCTGTTAATAGAATATACCACTTTTACAAAAAAAAGAATACCACAAAAACAAACATAACACCTACTCCTAAAAAAGGCAGGTATGTGAAAATACAAACTGATCCTGCAAAAATCGAAGAAATCATAAACCATATAAAGTCATTTCCCGTTCAGGAATCACATTACTGTAGAGCTACCACAAAACGTCAATATCTAGACCCAAGTCTTAGCATCACAAAAATGTACTATCTTTATGTAGAAATGCACCACGAACCAGTGAAAGATAATATATATCGAAAAGTTTTCAATGAAAACTTCAATTTAAGTTTTCATCGGCCCAAAAAAGATACATGCGATATATGTTGCGAATACAAAGCAATCTTAAATCCTGATGAAAATCAACAACTCAAATATAAAGAACATATGATACGTAAACGAGAAGGTGATGAAGAAAGAGCAACAGACAGGCAGAATGATATTATAAAAAATATAAACGCTGCTGTCATAACCTTTGATTTAGAAAACATTTTCAGTCTACCTAAAGCAAACATCTCATGTTTTTATTATACTAGTAAGCTTACAGTGTATAACTTGACAGGACACTGTAATATAGATAATTCTGCCACCAATGCTATTTGGGATGAAACAAAAAACGGACGAAGTGGAGATGAAATAGCCAGCGCATTAGTCAAAATTTTAATCAGAGTAGTAAAAGATTTGCCAAGCCACATTACAAAAATTATTCTTTGGTCTGACTCTTGTGTACCACAAAATAAAAATTCGCACATGAGTATGGCATTAATAAATTTTTTACAGTCTGAAAATGCCAAAAATATAACAGAAATAGAGCAAAAATTTTCTGAACCAGGCCACGGAAACGTTCAAGAAGTAGACTGTGTACATAGCTTAATAGAACGTAACTTAAGGTATCAAGAAATGTATAGTCCTCTTGGATTGATGCGGGCCTTAACAAAAATACAATCGAAAATTAAGTTATTTTTTTTGCAAATGCAGGACATGGACTTTTGCGCGTTTCATGATGAGGCAGTGAAACTAGGATTTGGTCAAATACCATACAAAAAAATTAAATCTATAAAGTATAATAAAATGAAATGGAACATAGTGGAGTACAAAACAAGTTTCACGGCAACAGCCATATCAACAAACGTTGAACAAAACAAAGTGTACGTTTTGAGTGATATAACACTTAAAAAACCAAAGAATTCTTTAACTGATAAAAAAATTCAGGATATACGTTCGGTGTATAAATTTATGCCGCTAGAAGATAAAAACTTCATGGAAGCCTTAATCAAAAAGGTCTTAAAACACAGGGATGATGATAAAATACAAACTGTGCTTTCTACTGGCCTGAATATAAATGATGTAAGACGGAAAAATAAAACAACGAAACAAAAAAACAAATCTAAAGTAAAAAAAAGTACTTCGGTCAGAGGGAAAAAAAAGTAGAAGCTTGCTATGCTTCATGAAGAACAATATCCTAAGTCTACCTATTTTATATTTATCGTATAAGGACTGATTATGTAGTACCAGCTGCTATTTTATGCTAATTATGTTAGTTAATAAATTTTTGATTATTTGTGAGTACTAGTGTATTTATTTTCATACTCTAATTTAAACTTCCAAAAACTTTATCAAACTCACGTAAGCATTAATAATGACACCTACTAATATGAACCATAGACTACCTCAATCCACCACTATCACCATTCAATTCATCATCCAGTCACCTCAGAAGTCTCAAATTTTAATGCCCCACTATACCTAGTATTTTTTTTTTTATATACTCATCTAAATTTATACTTTCTCCAGTCCTTTCCCAAGGGGGACAAAAAGAACCCTACGAGACCCTAGAGCTATAATGTAAATATTATGCTCTAATTAAATTAGTTAAATTCATTAAAAAGTTGAACATGCTGTATATGTATTGATGGTAGTTTGGACAAACAAGCACTGAATTCTCTAATCGTGTTCATGGGCTATCTCCATGTCGTTATGTCCAACCTCCAGTTACATAATTTCTACGGAGGCATTTTGTCCAACCTCCACAGATAAATGAAAAAATATCGGTTTTATGCTTATCATATTAAAATACAATATAGACAATCATATAAATATATACACCATTGTTCCTAAATCATCAAATATTTTAATAAATTTCAGCTAAATTAATAACAAACTAAAAAAAACGTCCCCTGTAAAATTTGGTGAATGGTTGCTTGGCCATTCAAGCACTAAGGCAGCGAGTTGGAGAATAAAATAATACTTAGACAATGCTAGTACCTACCTATTTTGTGCTCTTAATTTGGAACAGGTATTCTCATTTCTCCTGCCAACAAAAGAACCTGGATGTCGTCGGTAGTCAAAGCGTCAGGTAAATAATGCAAATTAGATTCCTATTATCAGCCGCTTGAATAGACAAGTGTGGCTTGCATTTGGCTACAGTGTTTGAATGTAGGTCGACACCGTCACGCACGTCCCTCACTTTAGCTGCCATCTTTACTCCATGAATTTTTATCGACCATCTTTTGTCTATCTGGTTTTTTTTCAGCAAGTGAGTTAAAGTTGGTTCATTATTTGAATAACTTGCTGATACCACAAAAATATACGTTTTTTAGTTTAGTGGCTGATACGGCGCATTTGCTGAACACTAGACTTTTTAATTAATTTGTGGTGCAGCTCCATGGTCCTCTGTAATTTTTTTGTAAACTGTTACTATACAACTAATGATCTAGACTTCTACCCTTTGAAGCTATTAAAACAATATTGTTACGTATGTAAATTGTGTACTTTATAGATATCTCAACCCTCATTCTTTTCTCGACTGTGAATCCCACATAGTGGTAGAGTCAGCCTTCCTTACCTTTTTCTTCCACTTCACTCTATTCGCGACATCGTCTTCGGAAACGTCTTTCCACCTTGTCTTGGACCTGCCTCTGGATCTTTGACTGAGAATGGAAAGTTCTAGGGCTAAGCTACTTACGTAGTCAAGTACTGTCCTCTTTAATTGACCATACCATCGCAGCTTACTCTCCTACATCTTGTCGGAGTTTATTTTTATAACAAACATATCTAACACTTAAAAAATAAATAAAAAAAAGTTGGCGAAATCTTTTGGCCCTAAAAGCACTTTTCAGATGGCAATAAAGCGTCGCTCTAGCTATATATTTATTTGACAGACTCCTTTAATTAATTTTCCCCGAATAAATTGGTGAATTTTATTTTTACATCGGCAGTTCGAAGACATGAAAGAGAATAGGCCAGACATTAAATGCCCTCTAAAGTAATATAACCCTATTATCTTTTCAAGTTCTGAGGCTGCCGGAAATTTGTTTCGTGCATTAGTGATTCGTAACTTAATTACCGACGATTTTTTAAATGAATTTTTGGTTCAATTTACTTTAGTATAATTTTATCGTTTATATCTATCTCGTGACAGTAATAATCCCCATACTAATAATACGTAGTAGCCCTTGAATAGTAGTCCGGTGATCGTCCGTTGTTTTCTGTCTTTCAAATTTGGAACTCTATCGAAAAGGACAAAAGACGGATTACCGCTATATATTACATTTCTAAGTTCAAGCTTTAAATCCAATAATTAGTAGTTCACCTAATTAAAATATTTTGGCTTACTTTCCAGGGCAGAAAAAGTTTCCCGTTCACGACACAGAATAAACAATGTTACAAATTCTGTTTTATTTAGACACCACACCATAACATCTTAGATGATACAGAATCTCTTTCCGTAACGTAACGAGGGCAAACTTAATCTGCATAATAGGTAAAAACAACACGATCAAATGATTGGGTACAAGGTTTATGTTTGTGATAAAATTAGAAAGTGGTAATGAACGGAAATTCTTTGTTATTATGGGAAGTCCGGCTTGTTTACTATAACATTGATTTACAAGTAGCTACAAGCACTACAAGTAAGTAAGTTTACTGAATAGCTGTGTTACGTAACGTAGGCAGAGGTCAATGTCATGGACTTTCAGATCAAAACTTATTGAAACTTTGAATTTTAAGTTCAAATCTGAACTAAGAATAAGTTTTGAATGCAATCTACGTCAAGTATATTTACTGTGATTAGTTTGTGGTACTCGAACTCAAACATAAGTCTCTCACTGTGCTGTGCTGTTGTCTGCGTATCTACAGGTAAGTACCGGGTTTTAGCAGGTCGTTGATATGCAGTAAGAAGAGCATTTCAGAAAGCACCGACTCTTGGGATATCGGCATTTAGTGCGAATAATGATACAAGTTTTATTTATTGTTTTTGAATGGAAGAAAAAAAGGCTAATTAATTAAAATTTGTTTAATGATGTAGAGAAGCTGCCGGCGAGAGGTTGTAAGTTAATTATCAATAACCTTGTAGGTATAGGCAACTTCCATAAACTGTTTGTTTATTTAAATCGCATATTTTCTCAGTAGGTAATTAGCTAAAAGGCTTTGTTGTTTTATTTTTCTTCATCTCTGAGTTAAGTGGGTCCCTTTGAGATCTTTGTTTGTTGTCATAGTATATGTAACATCTTGTCTACACAGATTGTTTATTTTGTACCGGTAGCAGTATCGTAATGAGGTGATTATCAATGGAACCAATGGTTAACTATATAAATAGCATATATTAAACCTCTGTCATTAGTATTCCATCAGCGTGATCACGTTTACCTATCAGTAATTGAGTTACTGTTTTTCCATTGTTCAAATGTGTAATCAATAAAATAAATTAGGTGCTTCTTAGAATCGACGCCCAATACATACGCACGAGTAATTCTAATTGAAATGAGATGAAATACGTAACAATCTTTATACTTAAAACATAAAATAAGGGGACTGTACTAAGGTAACTGATGGGTATGTTTACTTGCCAATAACTAGCCTTTGCAGTAGGTACGTAGTAGCTTTTTATCTATGGTAGTAGTATGTACAGGCCGAAGAAAATATCCAATAATAGCAAAGGTACAGAACTATAATTGTATTTGAGCGTTTTTTTTTAATTATCTATATTATATTAATCTATACCATTATTATAAAAAAAGAAAGATTTAATTGTTTGTTTGTTTGCATTGAATAGGCTCCGAAACTATTGAACCGATTTGAAAAATTCTTTCACTGTTGGGAAGCTACACCATCCCCGGGTGACATAGACTATATATATATATCTATACCCGTGCGAAGCCGGGGCGGGCCCCTAGTTTATTATATAGTAAATGTTATAGACTCTATACCACATAGTACATACATACTACATAGGCCTGGGGAGGCCTATGTCCAGCAGGACTGGGGAGGTTGCAGTGGACGTCCTACGCTTCCAACCGGTCTTTTTGGAGATCGATGGGGGCATCGATCTCCAAAAAGGCCGGTTGGAAGCGGCCTGCATCCTGTGTTTAGACTTTGTCTAGCTAATATAATATTGAAACCTCAATTGCGTATGTAGATAGGTACCTTTTTTGTGGTGAAAACGTTGGAATTGGAGGTCACTTGTTTTTTTTTGCAAACGATTCTTTTTTAAACCGACTTAAAAAAGGAGGAATGTAGGTACTCAATTCGATCCGTATTTTTTATTCTAAACATGCATGTACCTAACTTATAAAAAGACAATGCTTCGCTATTTACTGTAGGTATTTCAGTATGAAATGCAATACAAAGTGTGTGATTGCGACTGACATGGATGGGAGAGATTACCAGCAACCGGCACCGGTTGTTGCCATCACAGGCCCTCGTTGTGAGCTATTTAGGTCGCACTAAATTTTAGCCACTCAACGCACGTGGGATTGATTTCTACTTACAAACAAAACCTAATTCTGCCAAATTCATGAGTGAGTAAATAAACGCTTGGTTGTTTAGTGGTTTTTTGTGATTTCAATCGCTATCACTATAAACGGAAATCGGAAACAAATCCGGGGTAAACTGAATTAAAAAGTGTGTTAGTATTTTAAGAATTTTATACAAGGCTACACGTAACGGTAATAATAAGTCGACAGGAGGTCATTGTACTCATTTTGAACAACCTTTACAGTGGGACCAACCCTGAAATCGCGGAAAAAAACTAGCTGTTCAATTCAATTAATTTATTTCGGGTCTCAAGTATAACTAATATACGCTTGACGACCTACACTTGACTACGTAATTTACAGAATAAAAATCATAATTAAAATTAACATGACACAATTATACCTTATAGGTACACATTCATCATCATCATCATTTCAGTCAAAAAACGTCCACTGCTGGACATAGGCCTCCCCCATCGATCTCCAAAAGGGCCGGTTGGAAGCGGCCTGCATCCAGCGTTTCCCTGTGGTCTCTTTTATGTCGTCTGTCCATCTTGTGGGTGGACGTCCTATGCTGCGCTTACCAGTCCGTCTCCATTCCAGAACCTTTCGGCCCCATCGATTATAGGTACACATTAACGGCTGTGAAATGGCCTGTCAATAATTTTGCAGCTGTAAAGAGGCTTTGTCAGGTTAATTATAATTGAAAAAATACATAAAGTACCTACCTAATAATAATTGAATTCCTCCTCCTTAAATCGTATTCCTCATGTCCGAGGGTCGTGACCACCACCTTCCATCAATCTCTCTCTGATGATGTCTTTCCATCGTCTTCTATCCTCAGCAACATGGAGTGCGTCGTAGACTAATAATAGGGTATTTGACTACTTTTGGGAAACTATTGCACATTATTGTCTGATATAAAATAATGTATACTGCATTTATATTTTCTGGATATCAGTCGTATTTGCGATATAAATCGATGTTAAAGTTTGAATAAAAAAATATCGCGCCAAAACGCAGACCTGCGTCATAGCTCCGATCACGTGACTAATTGACGTCACACAAAACAAAACAACTGCAGCCAGGCTGCAAAAGTTTGATGATTAATTAATTTTTAATAGAAGTAATGGTTTATAAATATTGTGTAGTGCCAAAATATACAAATACTTCCATAAAGACACCGGAAAAAATATTTGTTCCTGTTCCAATGGACCCAAAACTCCCCAAAACTCGAAACAAGTGGTTGGAACCAATCTAAGGTTGGAACTAAGTAGCTCGTAGAGAACCCAAAAGTATTGGAGCTAATTCAAGTGTTTCTATGTGCGAAGATCATTTTGAGGTACATATTTGAGTCTATATATTTCTATTATAATTTGTGTTTTTATTGCATTACTATTTTATGTACTGTTACTTTCTTTTTAAACATTGTAAAGACATAACCTAACAAAATAGTTATATCCACTTACTACAACATACTTTTTGTACAACTTGATTGAATGTTTTGCTTGGAGAACAATTAAAAATTAATACTGACATTATAGTTTTTACGTTTTGAGTTCTGCAGCGTAGAAACAATGACGTGGATTATTATTAAAGAAATATGCAACCATAAAAACATTAATTTTGGGTAAGTTACTGCTGTCTGCTTGCACAAAATGTTTCTCCATTCTTCTCACATTTAACCTCCGGACTGTTTTTGGTGAAAATTTCTGGATAAATCGCTCTCAAAATAGCTTTACAACATTAAATTCGCAAATATCAATACAAAATCTGTTTGTTTAGATTTGTGTGACGTCATTAGGGATGAAGCCAATTACAGACCGTTTTCGATCACGTGATCAAATGTCGAAAATACAGTTATTTTATTCGCGTTTTTTACAAAAAATAAGCATATTTTTATCAAAAAATCAATGAAATATGCTTTTTCACTGTGTCATCTTTATGGATGGCGTCAATTGGCATAATATTTTTAATACAGTCAAGTACCCTATTGAATTAAAAACTGGCAAATTCAATAAAGGCAAATTCTTCTGTAATGATTTTGATACAGCTTTTTTTCATTGTATTCTGTCTTTAATAAACATCTTCAGAGTAGTACCTATGCTTGGCTCATCAAATATAAAATTTACTTTCAATTACGTGCCGGATAAATTTTGAACAGCGGAGCTTGGAACAGCAGTTTTTTATTTTATTTTTAGTGTTTGTCCCCAAACGTCGTCGTTTCGGTTCGGATGTAGTTTCAGCTTATTATCACCGTTACCCTTTCTGTATACCAAACTTGCTAGACGTAAGCGCTATTTTAATTATATTGGCCAGTATTGTTGAATCGATTTAAGGATTAAAAGTCCCACTTCTATTTCGGTTTATCACCACAGGATTAGATTAGCCCTACGGCACCCACAATAACACGATCGAGTATCTACAGTTTTGGTTCTGTGACGCAAATCGTGACGAAAAGAGATTAACTTACCATTTTTGGAAAAGTTAGTTGTTGCCGAAAACATCTGCTTATTCTGCGACCACACACGAAGTTAGAGAACAAGAAGTAGGTAGATATTTAATATATAAAAATTCCATAGGTGGCAAATAAGCTAACGGGCCGCCTGATGATAAGCGATCACCGTCGTCTATGAATACCTGTACCACCAGGGTACCGCACAGACACGTTGCCGACCCTTAAATACACTATTAACAGCCCTTTTGAAGAACCATATGATATAGTTACTCGGATATGTCATAAAAATTAACTTGCCCAACTTACTTAGAAGCACAATAAAGAGAGTATAATTAATACTGCGGATTTCAATCCTTATAGAGCACTTTTACAAATTTTGCCTGGAGAAGTATCACACCATTGCCTGTTATTCAACCGCCAAGCAGTAATAATTATGCAAACATTACTGTGTTTCGGATTGAAGTGAAATGTTTCCAGTTACATTACTGGGCATAAGTTTTAAAAACAGATTGACATCTATAACATCTAATGTTAATTATAGCATCTAATAAGGTGTTAAATGTATTTTAGCATCTAATAAGATGTTAATAGTTATTTATGATACAAGTGTGGAAAGTTGGTTATTAGAAACGAGTAGACGAATGTAAGCCCGAGACGAAGTCGAGGGCTTACCATAGTCACGAGTTTGTAATAACCAATCCGCACGTGTGCCATACAACGTTTTACAACACATTTGCGAGAAAAAAAGGCTACAAATGAAACAATTTTTGTTTATAACTTAATATCAGTCACAACAATAGTTTCTATAATATAATAAGAAAATGGCGCGAACATGCAAATAGCGCCACTATCACGTGGTGAAAATTAGAACTACATATTTCGTCTCATTTTCTCTTTAGTATTAAACTGAGACAAACGTATTGAGCAAAAGCGCTTCCAAGGAGGTTTGATCATTCAGCTTATTTATTCTCGTAATATGAAACTCTTTTGTGGAATTTTTATGTAATTATGATGGAAATTAAAAAAATACCGTAAATCACACGCACGGTCCTATACATCTGAGCGTGCGGACAAATTCATTTCCGCACGCTCCGTTGTATGATCCGTAATGTTTAACTTTCGAACGATGTATACAGGCTTCGTAAGTGCACTTTTTGAGCAAATGTGTTGTAAAATCTTTTACAACACATTTGCTCAAAAAGTGCACTTACGAAGCCTGTATACCTACATCGTTCGAATGTTAAACATTACGCATCATACAACGGAGCGTGCGGTAATGAATTTTACCGCACGCTCAGATGTATAGCACCGTGCGTGTACTTTACGGTATTTTTAAATTTCCATTTCCATAAAAAAAAAAAAAAACTTTTGTACCCTTTTTTTCTCGCAAATGTGTTGTAAAACGTTCTATGGCACACGTGCGGATTGGTTTTTACAAGCTCGTGACTATGGTAAGCCCTCAACTTCGTCTCGGGCTTACATTCGTCTACTCGTTTGTAATAACCAACTTACCGCACTTGTATCATAAATAACTATTTATGCCCAGTAATTTAACTGGTAATATTGCCCTACAATCCGGAACACAGAAACGAGTACCCCTTGGCGGTTGAGATATTTCTAAGTGTGCGAACACCAGTGCATTGCCGCGCAGGGGTTTGAAATTCTGGGTGGCACTGATCTGTCATGGACAAGGGTGGCGCCTCACCAAGCGAGCGACTTCACGAATTTCAACACTGTTGCTCTACAATAGTTCTCAAGGGCGTGGCCAGGTACGTGACCCCCCCCCCCCCCCCCCCCCCCTCTTAGGAGAGTACGATCGTCAGATACAATACTCGTTACCTACTTTATTAGTTAGTAGGCATGCTGAAGGTAGAGATCCACTAAGGTATGTAGCGCAAAAGAAAGTAAGAAGTGAGGAGGCAATGCATTAGAATTTGCCCTATTTTACAGCAATCTCTTCTTATAAGAGACTCCGGAAAACGTCATTACAAAATTCACACCCTGCGATAAAGCATGACATGAATTAGTATCTCCCGAGTAGCTCACAGTTCATAGAACTTCTAGCGTAGGTATCCGCGTTGTTTACTCACAATGCGAGTAGATATGAGTCGAGAAAGTCATTACGTTATCACGGCTCGATGCGTGCCACGGAGAAATGGATGCACTCACTAGCCCAAGCAACGGACCTGTCTCTTATCGGCCGGCGTGCCAACCATTGTCTGCGTGACCGCAATCAATACTGAACATTCTTGAACTTTACATTTACCTACTCAAAACAACAGAACTATCCAGTTGAACTTCTGAGTGAGACCGCATTCTGTTTGTACCTCTAATTACTCTAATCTGTGGTGAAAGCTTTAAGTATCTAAACTAACTTCTACATAGATAGGTCACGTAATATTAATTTTGTCACCTTACATAGGTATAAGTACTATTAAGTTTCTTTCAAATTTCCGTTACAGGACCCTGGACCAGCAGCATTGCAGTAGATATCTACATCGATGGACGGCAGCGAAGAACTTTTGATACTAACCTTTTGATACCAGCCAAATTTTTAATTGAGTAGTTAAGTACAGTAATCAAAATAAGTATCAAAATCACAAAAGCTTCCTAGTTCTTGTTGGTAATTACCTATTAGTACAATAGTATGTATACAATGAGATTCAGCAGTAGGTACGTAACTTCTAGCGGCATCGGCAATAGAAATAGCAATAGCTAATTGATAAGTTACAACATACGCCTTTCTATTTATAAGCCTGAGAATTTACGAAGCGAGAGCTGGACCGACCAGCTTGGAGGCAGAACGTATTGTTCAACAAATTAAGTTCTGCAGACTGGGGCCAGGGGCTGTGGGTGCTGGGAGATTCTTAGAATGTAATCGTAAGTTCAGTAATCGTCGATGTCGATCTTGAGTGTCGGTGTGCGGTGTCGTCGCGAAATTCGATTTATCGCCAGACAAGGCACAAGGCGGTCGGTTGTGTGGACGTTCCGCCTCCTTAGCTGGACTCCGCAGGGCTATCTCCACGCGATATCGCTGCTAACGAACTCGTTTGCTGAACTATAAAATCTTATTGACAGTTGTATCACAGCAGTAGTTACGATTGCCCTGATATGACCGTACTTTATAGCCGTAGAGCACGCTCTTTGTCTGCTAGAAATGCCTGACAATTTGTGAGATTTTTGATATCGGTTAATTGAACTTCGAACGCTTATAACCGTATACCAAGGTATAGGTGGGTATAGGTGTTCATTCAAATTGATTCAAACTTATTTAAATACGTAGGTACGAGTAAGTTGGCACATTTTCATATTTACCTAAGTTTGTATTACGTGGCAGAAGCTTGGAGATTTTCACCCGCTATCCTACAGAATTTTTTTCCTGATTAAATTAGTGGATTGCGGACATACATACATAAGTATAATATACGTACACACATCTTCCGCATTTATAATAATAGTTTGTTTTCACTATTTTTGCAGCCACATTTTTTTTTGTGCCAGCCCTGGTAATGCAAATTAGTAGAGAAGATTGAATACAAGAAGTGTCGGGTTACGAACGCGGGCCAGTTCAGCCAGAGCCCGACCGACCTCACACGGCAACGCCTTAACGTTATTTCAAATAAAATAATTTAGTTATGGTTATGTAGAATGTATTGCTGAAGGTTGAGTTCGCCGGTTAGAAGAGCTACAAGAGTAACAAGCGCAGAAAATAGATTAACTTACGCTAAAGAACTGGTAACTTTCTACTCGTATTCTAGTAGCATATTGAGTGTATAACAATATTAATACCTTTCCCAATGTTATCTATGTTGATAAGTGGTAATACTATTTTCAGCAGATTCAAAAAATAAATGTTCTGCAAATATACCAGGAATCATTAATCAAGAGGATCGAATAACATCTATTACGCACGCACGTCCGACGTTATAACATGTTCCTTTCTTTCGAATGATGGCAATTACTGGCGCACTCATCTCCGGGGCTCTGAGTACGGTAAATTAGCAAAAAATAATCACTGAACAGAGCCAGGACGCAGATTAATAGCAAGTTGAAGCTGTACGTGTCTCGGAAGTTCTTTGGAAGATGCCGCGCGGTGGGAGCGCAGTCAGCGCGCGCGCAATTTTTCATGCGAGATTATCTATACGCATAGCACGGATATCTCGATGTAGCAAGGCAAGGATTATCTTGTGTAAGACGCATTTGTTTGTTTTGAGGAACAAAGATGGATTGTTTGGGTCGATGATAAATTATTAGGTAGGTAGATAACGCTAACAAGATATGAAAACTCGTATGGATCTACTCTGTGCCCCTTCAATACAACGAGTAGGAGTAACCATTAAGCTATGAAGATCGATGTTTTATTAATTTATCTGGAGAATTGCGTACTTAATTAACCAAGTTTAAATATATATATAGTAATAGGCTTTTGTTTGACCGCCATCTCGCCTGATGTTAAGCGATGATGCGGTCTGCGATGGAGCACGCTTGCTTAGCTAGAAGAAACGGTTCACTGGTGATTTGAAGACACGTATAGATTGTAAATATCGGGGAACACCCATTCAGACAGCACAGTCCACAGCCTACCAATTCAAAGTGGAATCAAAGCGCTTTTTACGGGTTTCCGGAATAACAACCATAAAAACAAAAAAACAACTGAGGTTTTTCCATCAGTATTGCCCTACTTATTAACCCCCTACGGGCAAGGCATGGAGGCTCACCCATACCCTATACCTATATGTCAGGTAAAGTGGGTATTTAAATGCAATCTCCGTATTTTAATTTTAAGAGTAAATCGGAAATATTCTAATTTACGTATGTAAACGCTAGTGTTGATCTTATCGACTATACTTAGGTACTGCAAGTTCAAATATAGGTAGGTATGGTGATAATAATTATAAATAATATATTTTTTCATGATAGAAACATAGCTTGAAGTAGATCTGTGTTTCCGCATAATTACAATCTTAGAGTGTTTAAGCCATGCTTAGTTATTACTAGACAAACGTGCTCGATCTTCGACCGCATCATTACTATCCATCGGATGAGATTGCAGTCTGCGGGCTATTAAGTGATGCTCCTGCAGTTACACGTATCCATAGGTGACGATTTAGGCCCGTTAGCTTGTTTGTTGGCCATCTGTGGCATAAAAAACAGTCAAACGTAAGCCTAGGATATAGTCCGATGTAAAAAAAAGGAAAATGATTAGGGTTTGTATAAAATACGAGTGCCCAGATTATTAAATCAGTAGCCTGATAGTGAGCGCTACGCTTGGTAATTTGCAAAGTACTTTTACTACCATTAAACCAAATCTGAAATACACTCCTTGGAGTTACCTAAAAATAATTTCCAAGAAAACTACGACGCCTACGTGCAGCCTACGTATCTCTTCGTTTACTCTACTCTGATTGTTTTGTGATTTATTGAAAGCAAAGTATTTGGTGATTAACGCGAGTGGAATCATCTAAACGAACTTCGTTCTGGGTCACTGGTTCCGGATCTCTACCTATGTAGCTATACCGCAGGCTATACAGCGTTACTCAGAGCGGTGGTTCTTAGCCGAAAGGTCACTGTACTTGTCTTTATGAACTTTGCCATTGGACCAACCCTGAAATCACAAAAATATCAGCTATCTCGTTGCCATACATTTTGTTGACTATGAATGATATTTTCTAGGAACAGCTGATTTTTTTTACGACTTTTTGGTTAGTCCCTTGGTAAAAGTTGTTAGTCTATATTATTATTTATTAATATTGTATAGAGGAAAGATTTGATTGTTTGTTTGTTTGTTTGCATTGAATAGGCTCCGAAACTACTGAACAGATTTGAAAAATTCTTTCACTGTTGGGAAGCTTCACTATACCCGGGTGACATAGGCTATAATCTATACCCGTACGAAGCTGGGGCGGACCGCTAGTATACCTAGTAATAAGTAGGTACAATACCTCGGCTTATTGGGTACTATCATTCCGTACGTGTGATATGACCCTGCGTTCAAATATTACAATTGAGGTATTTTGCACGTACCCATTTACTATTCACAGCTACGAATTTACTGTGAAAGGATAGTGTACCCGTACCCGATATTAATTGTATCATTAAGTATACATAATATACATATATAATATCAGATATAATATGTACGATACACCTGAGCGCTAATGATTTCAGCTTAGGCCTCTGCCTCCACCAAAAGGTATAGCTCACTCACTTGAAACAAAGGCATCCTCTTTGAAGTTAGACACAAGAGACTGTTTATTGACGCTGGTTGAATTACACCAGTCCCTCATACGGGAAATCAGAAGAATAGGTTAACATGTAACGTATGGTTTGGAGAAACTTATTCTGAGGAATGATCTTGGCGAAGTAAAAATAATCGTTTCGTCACTTCAGAAAAGCTCTTCGAACGAAAATGTTTATAGCAAACCTGTTGATGGGTACATCCTTACCATGATGATACTGATATAGGAACTGGCTTCCTTAATATAAAGGTATAAGTGAACGTAAATACTACAATACAATCCTATTATCACAAACCCCAAAGTATTTGTTTTTATTCCAAATGAACGGATGTGACCAGCTGGTGCCAGTTATAAATAACTTCCTGTTTAATAGAAAGAGAGTAGATTCAGTGAAACGATATGATTTTCAGAAAACATTAGTTAATCGTTTACTGCGTATTATCGTTTTTATTTCTGAAGTAAACAATAGTTTCTCGCGGTTTTAACAATACAAAGTAGACTAAGAAACACATATAGCTCAGTATCAAACTACCGAAGACAGTCCTCATGACGAAATACCGCCACCAGTCATCCATGGTATTGTCTATATTGGCCCAGAGGGAGGTGAAAACAATGATCTCTATAGTGCACACTATGATCCAAAACGTATGCCAAACACGTACGTGCCGGAAGCGGATCTTGAACTCCATTAGGCAGAATAAGTAAATAAACGCCAGGAAAAAGTAAAACGTTCTCCTCAGGGTACTCGCTTGGGGCACAATCAGAAACAACAACATCACTTGATAGTGCGAAAACAGGACAATGATTGCAACAAATGGGAAGAAGTTTATAAAACACGCCATGGAGATGAGCCTCGCTACGAAGAACATATACCATCCTAGGTAGTGCATAATGATAGCCGTTAGGTCTTGAGGCTCGAGACCTCTCATGTAAGACCGAGCCGCTCTTCTCGGTATATCTGGCTCGTCTTGCACGACCTCTTCTTCACAGTATTTCCGTCGTTGGGGAGCCGAGAGCCAAGTAGGGATGGCTTCAGCATTTTCTACCATCCTTTCTGCCCACACTGCTATAGATCCTGGTCTAGGAGCAGGCATCACTGGCGGTGGAGTGATATTTACTTTTTCGATCGTATACTCCGTGTCTCTTCTTCTAGGTGCGACTTTATCTATGATCGAGACTGGTCGGACATACTCGTCATCACTGTCAAATGTGGACGACCATATCGAGTCTTTTTTAGGGGAAACTGGTGGCATGTAATCGGAACTTGTCTCCGAGTCTAAATCGGAATATTGTTCGTAGAACGTGGATGACCCAACCGTAGTTCTCGGTGATAACTGGATTAGATCACTGTTAAGTCTCACATTGTCGTTCATAGTTTCGTTAACAGCTGTATTTCTGGGAGAGAATTGAATCAAGTCACTGTTTAATCTATTACCTTTTTCCGAAGTCTCTGTCACGGTCGATTGTCTTTTAAGAATCGGCTCGTATAGATGTTCTATCTCCTTCTTTTCTGATAAACTGAGAACTTTGTTGGTGATGAGGACATCAGCAGCTTTGGTATTTATGTTCCAAGGGTAGCTCTTACCGCATAACTTCTCTCTCTCAAATCTTCTGTATATTGAAACTGTGTCGGCCATACGGAGAGATGAAGCGATTATGCTAACTGATTGCACCGACACTGGAAAGAATAATAAGAAAGTAAATTTTTAGAAGAAAAAATAACGACTTAACCTATACTTACACCATGGGCGTAATAAAACCTAATGGCAGGGTTGTTATACGTCCATGACTTACATGTACAATCTTAAACTAAAAAGTAGAAAAATTACAGTTAAAATAGATATTGAAATTCCTCATCAAAACTTTTGGGAACCACAAACGAAAACGTCATCTGTGTATATATTTTTTGTTTATGTTGATTTTTTCAAAAAGCTCTGATTCAATTTCGATAAAAGTTATATGTGTCCACCTCTGAAGTATGACCTACCAAACAAAACAAAGAATCATCATCATCATCAGCCAGAAGACGTCCACTGCTGAACATAGGCCTCCCCCTTTAACCTCCACACTGAACGACAGCCTGCCTTTTGCATCCACTGGATGCCAGCGACTCTTACTATGTCGTCGGTCCATCTAGTGGGAGGCCTACCTACGCTGCGTCTTCCGGTTCGTGGTCTCCATTCAAGAACCTTTCTTCCCCATCGGTTATCGGTTCTCCGAGACAAAAAAACAAAGAATCATCAAAATCAATTCATAATTAGCGGCGTAATCGCATAACATACAAAAAAATACAGTCGAATCGATAACCTCCTCCTTTTTTAAGTCGGTTAAAAAGATGTACGTTTAATAACTAACATGTATATTGTAGTATGTAATTTATTTGAACCTGCGGTTTTTAAGTAACTAAGTAAAAATAACATTTGTAGATATCATCGATATGGAACGTGCAGTAAGTCTGACCAAAGTTGTAAATAGTGCATTATTTAAGCGGAGATACGATTTAGCAAAAACATCGTACCTTTATCGAAGGTCGTTATCGAGTGCATCGACATTAGATCCAGCATGTTGATGATGGCGAACGGGGCTGAGTGTATGAACGCCTGAAGAAAGAGGTAGAGCTCCATGGGTGAAGGGCTGCGTGCTTCTTGCAAGGCTTCCTTGGTGCGCTCTTCGTCGTCGGCTCGGACCGCGCACACGGCTTCCACCCACCAGAATATTTGGGATACGTATCTGTGGAAATTATCGAAGAATAACATTACTATGTATGTTACTATGGTAAGATAACAGTTTCATTTAAAAGTCATGTCAAGTTATATAGTTATCAATACCGCCAGCATGCTAGGTACCATAGTGGGCTTTAGACCTTCAACGGTATATTGCTACAATACAACTGTTTTTTGCATACTTAGTATTGGCTAAGTAGGTACGTTAGTTAGCTTGTATTTTGTTTGGTTATGAATACAGGTATTAAATTATACAGAAATTGTGATGTTTTATTACTCTGTCGTAACTATTATAGTAGGTAACGACATTCAATTACTACTACTAAACTGATTTTTGTAGGTAAAAAGCTCCATATACTCAAAACTTTGAAACAACCGATTAAACTGGTCGAAACTCAAATTTATTTATTTAACCTATATTTATTTACATGATTTTTTTTAAACACCTAATTAATGTGATTTTTTATTGTTTTATGTATATACCTCATCATCATCATCATCATTTCAGCCGTAGGACGCCCACTGCTGGACCTAGGCTTCCCCCATCGATCTCCAAAAGGACCGGTTGGAAGCGGCCTACATCCAGCGTTTCCCTGCGGTCTCTTTTAGGTCGTCTGTCCATCTTGTGGGTGGATGTCCTACGCTGCGCTTACCGGTCCGTGGTCTCCATTCCAGAACCTTTCGGCCCCATCGGCCATCTGTTCTGCGTGATATGTGCCCTGCCCACTCCCATTTCAACTTGCTAATCCAGTGGACTATGTCGATGATTTTCGTTCGTCTACGGATATCCTCATTTCGGATTCGATCTCGATATAGTTATATACCTACCTATGTACAAATTTTGAGAAGTAAAATTGTAGGCTTAGCGTTAAGGGTACCTCTAAGGTACATGTAATTAAATAAATTATCATAGGTTTCACCGAGCAAAGTAGTTTAGGTTCAGATGTAATTATAGAGATTTTCCTTACGTAAACATACTTACGTAGGGAGTTAGATAGATAAGATAGTATAGGTACCTATGCATATGCATAACTAAAATATAACTAATCTAACCTAACCTGCCGATAGCAGCAATAGGAAAGAAGACAGCATTAGCTAGTTGCATCACGATCCACCAGGCATCACTCTTCTGCACGTTGATTGAGAACGCAGACAACTCCGTCTGCAGACCAGGCGGTGGAGACGCCAGGGTGAAGATCATGGACACTAAAGCCGGTGTCAGCATGAGAATGACACAAAACGTTCCCAATCTGTAAGGAAATATTCAAGAAAGTAAAATAAATTGATATAGACCGATGTAGATAATAATGCCATGATTTACAATATCAGCTATGCTGATGATTTTTGATGCTCCATTGAAAGCTACTGAGGAAGATGTGGTGAATATGCTGCAACTCATGGACTATAGTTACCAGTAAAAGTGAATTATTACTAGGTATTTACAGCTAATAATAACACTGGAAATGTACCCCGGTGAAATTTTACACCTTTGTAAGTAGGTAATTTAAAAACGAAATACTTGGGACACATAGTAACATAATGATGCTGACGTTATATATATATATATATATATATAGAGAGAGAGAGAGCGGCGGTGTGAGGAAATTTATGATAGCCCGTAGCTTTGCTCGAAACTGTAGAAATAAAAATGTTTGTGTAGGTCATATTGTCAGTGCTTCTACACAAGCCTATGGATTCAAACCCAAAGATCTACCAGCGCTCTACGAATAGGTACAACAACATCCAACATTCTTTATGTTGATAGGGTGCCGCAATTCTGTAGCGCTTTCAGTATGTTTGCTGATGCTCGAATCGATGGGTTCTACGCAATCATACGTAAAATGTATATTTTGCTACTGAGTAAGGTATTAGAAAAAAATCTTTAAAACTAAACTAGAGTGCCGCTGCCGACAGCGGGGCATCATCATCATCATCATCAGCCGGAAGACGTCCACTGCTGAACATAGGCCTCCCCCTTTAACCTCCACACTGAACGACAGCCCGCCTTTTGCATCCACTGGATACCCGCGACTCTCACAATTTCGTCGGTCCATCTAGTGGGAGGCCTCCCTACGCTGCGTCTTCCGGTACGTGGTCTCCACTCCAGAACCTTTCTTCCCCATCGGTTATCGGTTCTTCGAGCGATGTGGCCTGCCCATTGCCACTTCAACTTGCAAATTTTAACAGCGGGGCATAGGTTATAGGAATACCTACCTATCTTATTATTAATGTAACTATCAACTTTGTTCTGAAATTACAATATAGTATGGCTACCTCATTCAACTCCATAGATAAAGTTGGACGATAGACAGAGGATCCTAACTAATATCTTGTTCTATTATGTATAGGTATTATGTGCTAACATTATAAAGGCGAAAGTAACTCAGTCTCTTTTATATTTGTTAGTTTTTCACGAATATACCGCTAGGCCGATCGATGATGGTACTTTTCCTTCCAGAAAGAGCGGAAAACAGGAAAATCGTGGATAACAACACCCGGGATTCGTCTAGTAAGTATCTCTACATAGTATAAATTAAAGTTACTTTCCGCGTCTGTCTGTCTATCTGTGTGTCTGTATGGCCGCTAACTCCTCCTAAACCACGCAACGGATTTTGATGCGGTTTTCACCATCAGTTAGATAATTTTTCACGGAAGGTTTATATATATAACAAGCGACTCGCCCCGGCTTCGCGCGTAAATTACATCCGTGCGAAGCCGGACGGGCGGGTCGCTAGTATAGGTATAATAATATGTTAGGGAGTTTAAAATAAGCTTAGATAACCAAAGATAAGCAAAGATTGCTAATAGTCTTTGCTGTAGGTTGCTGTAGGGGCATACCTACAACAATGCGATTCTGTAATATATGCCTCACTAAGTGAGCCTTCACCCATGCAGTGATCCGCGCTCCCTTCGATTCTGGCGCTCACCTCACCCAAGTTGGTGTTCCGAGAAATCACGTGCAGGTATAGGGTACCTAAGTACATCATTATTTCAGCCATAGGACGTCCACAGCTGGACATAGGCCTCCTCATCGATCTCCAAAAGAGCCGGTTGGAAGCGGCCTGCATCCAGCGTTTCCCTGCGGTCTCATTTAGGTCGTCTGTCCATCTTGTGGGTGGACGACCTACGCTGGGCTTACCGGTCCGTGGTCTCCATTCCAGAACTTTTCGACCCCATCGGGCATCTGTTCTGCGTGATATGTGCCCTGCCCACTGCCATTTCAACTTGCTAATCCGGTGGGCTATGTCGGTGACTTTCGTTTGTCTACGGATCTCCTCATTTCGGATTCGATCTCGTAGAGAAGCCCTGAGCATAGCCCTCTCCATAGCTCGTTGTGCGACTTTGAGCTTGCTTATGAGGCCCATAGTGAGAGACCACGTTTCAGTGCCGTACATACCTATTTAGTATTCGGCTTAAGTTTTATTTCACTCGTAGGTGATTCCTCTAGTTCGAAAAATGGTGATATGTATGATGAATTGACGATAGTCAGACATGGTGGCAGTAGGATCATGTTCGCTATACCTAATCGTTAGTTTGTGGTAGAGCAAGGATCGTTTCCAGAGAGTTACTCTGTAGTTTGTACGCGAAGGTACCTAATAACTTCTAGGTCAATTTTAGGTCAAGTATCGGGTCAACTTTATCGACTTCCGTCTATATTATATTATATTATATTATATTATAGTATATTCCGTCGTTATTGCTGAGAGATGTACCTATATCAGCCAAGTTTGACGCTTCTACGAACGTATTACCGTTTTTTATAATAGAGAAAATAAAAAAATACGTTTACAAAAACGTATGTTGTATGGGGTGGGGTGGGGGACCTATTTAGTTTTTACTTTTTTGACTTTATTATTATTATTTACTTACTTATTCTGCCATAATATTACATAGGTAGTAGGTACCTACTCTGTGAAAATTTCAATTTATCTATCTATTACGGTTCGAAAGATACAGACGTTAAAAGGTAGGACATACAGACAGACAGACAGCGTAGGCTTAGTAATAGCATAGATAAATATATACTAGGTAATAGGGTTCCGCTTACATTATTTAGGTACGGAACTATAAAAACGCCAGTTGAGCAATATAATATTAACTATATAGGTAGTTACTTACTATAGGTACTAAATATGGTACTTAAATGCCAATGTGTGTTTCTTGGTTTGTCTGCCCTTCTTTCAGGCAGCAGCAGAGCAATGGATCGACGTATTTTTTTTTTCATTGGTATTGTATAGTTCGAGGGCCGGAGAGTGGCTTTTTTATCTCGGAAAAACGTAGGTACGGTAGTATCTGAGGAAATGTCCATGCAGGTAAAACCGCGGGGCGCTGTTTATCTATACTTCTATACTTTAATATTATAAAGAGGAAAGATTTGATTGTTTGTTTGTTTGCATTGAATAGGCTCCGAAACTACTAAACCGATTTGAAAAATTCTTTCACTGTTGGGAAGCTACACTATCCCCGGGTGACAGCTATAATATATACCCGTGCGAAGCTGGGGCGGACGGCTAGTTAAAAATAATCATGAGATCTTACCCTTCATCGCCATGCTTGAAATGCTCGACCACCAGCGCCAAATCAAAACAAATGAGCGTGAGGTAAACAAGAAGGCCACCGCAAGAAGGCAGCACTCGATGTAACAGCAACGCTTGCCATGCCGGCAGCTTGAGCCCCATCACCTCTCCAGACACGTCCTTGTCCAAGTTACAGGTCACCATCGTACAAATTCGTGTAGATTTATAGTACAAGTGTTATACAAATAGATCAGATGTTGCTGGTTGCCTAGAGTCAAAAGTCCTTGAAATCATCCTGCAGCTATTGCCTTCTATTAGGTAGGTAAGTATATTGCAGGAAGCTTAAATTTATTATTTACTTTATTTTGTGGAATTCATCCTACATATTCTATAATTAAATTAAGGCAGTCAAAATACGAAACAAATGAATGATTTCCACTCACAAATCACGAAACTTAATCAACTCTTTTTCATTTCGTACGCGGACAAACTTTTGCACACAAATAAATTGGGTATTCATTCAATGTTTGTAAATGTTTATAAAAAAACCTAAGAGATTTGTTTTGTACATTTGAGTTAAGTATAGGTAGGTAGGTATAGTTCACTTTTCTAGCTCAATTTACTTTAAATTAGTAACTTCATGTATTGTTTCCAATAAAAGAATAAAACGAGTTGTATTTTGTGAAGCGATGCCCATTGATAAAGATGATAAGATAATGGATTGAGTCAGGTATGGATATAGGTATGTAATGTACCTACTTAGTAATCAGATAACAGGACCTAGTTGTCTTTTTCATGGTGATAACATATTTTTCTAAATATTGAACAAAAAATAGGGGCCGGATTGAGAACCTTCCTCCTTTTTTGAAGTCTGTTAAAAATAGCCTACGAAGAGTACGAAGGTACCTAGTATTTGAAGCAGTGGTGGTCAAGTGGTGATCAGATTATTATAAACGAAATTAGATTTGAAAAAAGAGCGGCATTTTAAGGGGTGTTTTACTACATCATATTTGACTAGTGCGTTATTTTTATTGACCAACAATCGATCGATTTTATCTCTGCGATTTATTAGCCAGTCTTAAATTCAAATACGTCAAAAACTATCAAATGTCAATCTCAATAGTGTGAAGTGTCAGATGTCAATTTTATGTTGTTCAATGTTCAAACAAATGGTTTTTAGGTTAAGTATGTTTTGTTTTGATATTTTCGTAAGGGCATCTATCTAATATTGTTTTTAAGTTTATATGATAAATACGTTATAAAGGCCACAATTTGACGTTAAACATAAAAATGATTCGAAATGGCCTACGCGTGTTAAGAACTTTACCGAGACCAGTTCACAGAGTTAGTTTGCGTTTATCCGATAACGTTAAGATCAACAGGCAAATCCACTGTGGGATTTGCTTAAGAAATCCGAGGCATAGTCCTAAAGCAAACAACCAGACTTCTCCGGCATTAGCAAGCAAGTATCAAGTGATAACAGACGAAAACTCGCCTATTATTGAGAACACTGCTGATGAAATTCACGCACATGAGACGCAATACCCTATACTAAGTGATGAGTTTGATGGAATCAATCTACAACGTAAGTTAAAGTTATTTCATTGTTATTTTGGCTATCAATGTAAAACCATTAGTTTATAGTATTTCTTAACCTGTTTTGTAGTTATATTATACTAACATTGCAATTTTTTTGTAAATCATCAATTTCATGTTTTAGGTGGTAGAACTGGAGTGTTTGAAATAGAAGATTTAGTAGAAGTGCTCCAAAGAGAAAACTCGAAAGACATATTTGTTGTATCAGTTCCACAAGAAATCCGCTATGTGAACTACATTTGCATTGTTAGTGCAAGAAGCAAACGCCACATCGGAGCATTAGCAGAGTTTGTCAAAAGAGTTTACAAAAAAAAGTGTTACCAAAGTGACCAAATACCAAAAATCGAAGGGAAAGACTCTGGCGAATGGATGGCTCTAGATCTTGGTAGGTACAATATACCCACTGTATAACATGATCACAATAATTTTTTTAACAAATGGCATTTTAATCTCTATTTATAATTTTTCAGGCAACATAGCATTACACATTTTCGCAGACAAAGCTCGGGCAGTATATGATTTGGAAACACTCTGGTCTGTTGGACCAGAATATGATGAGCAGACCAAGAAAAAGGATGATGTTGAGGATGTGTTTGAGAATTATGCTAGCTTTTTGAAAGATCTAAAACCATTGTCTTAAAAAATAAAAAAGAACTGAAAAGTAAATGACTAAAACTGGTAGAACAAGGTAAATAAAGACGAAATAAAGTTTTTTTTTCAAACAATTATAATTGTTTTTGGTGTTGCTTCTTAGACATTATTTTAGGTAACAACAATTTGGTACATTTTGCATGTAAAAAGTCCGGAAATTGTACAATGAAAAAATTCAGTTTTGTCTCTATTGATCCTATTTTACAATTGGTAGTAAACTAGTTGCTACCTGTGGCCCGTTCACAAATACTTTCATATAAATTTCCTTTTGCCCCCCTTAATTCGTTATTTATCATGTGTATGTAATTTGAGGTGTGAACAATAAAGACTATCTAATTCGCCCCTTTCGCATAATCCTTTCATAGTGAATCTCTACACCCCATCTACCAAATGTCAGCTTCATAGGTCAAGTTTCCAGATTTTGTGGCGAGTCAGTCAGTCAGTATTTCACTTTTATATAATAATAATAACTAGCGGTCCACCCCAACTTCGCACGGGTATAGATTATAGCCTATGTCACCCGGGGATAGTGTAGCTTCCCAACAGTGAAAGAATTTTTCAAATCGGTTCAGTAGTTTCGGAGCCTATTCAATGGAAACAAACAAAGAAACCAACCATCAAATCTTTCCTCTTTATATTAGTATAGATAGATAATATAGAAGATTTGTATAATTCTTTCATTCACAATTCATACTTCATTAGTCATTTCCTTATCATAACAAGTATCCATATGATTTTGTCTATGGTCATAATATTATTATGACAGGGTTCATCATCATTTCAGCCATAGGACATCCACTGCTGGACATAGGCCTCCCCATTGATCTCCAAAAGGAACGGTTGGAAGCAGCCTGCAACTCTTAGGTTGTATGGTAAGGTTAAGCAGAAAAAATTTATAAATTAAAAATCCCATTAAAGTCTCATATAAAACGTTTATTTTGCTTAATTACAATAAAGATACATAATAGTATGGATTGTATAATATAATCACAATTCACATCATGGAAGTAATTTATTCAACACCATCGTGACTATTGCTTGTAAACAGTGCTACTTTAAAACAATAAAATAATTAGAAACATGTATTTTATTTGTATGTCAATACATGTCTGTTACTTATTCATATAATTTGAATAAATGTACAAAATTAAAAATTTGGCATAATTTGTAACTAGCTCAGAATTTTAAATGCAATAATAATGGTAATTTATTGTGTATAAAATAACATGTTGACTAATACATTCATACCACAATCACAAGATTCTTATTTCAGTCAAAATGCAATTGTACATCCTAATAGTCCTAAGAATATACTAAGTAGAATGGTATTGGAAGCAACCTAAAATTAGTGCTTTAATGAAATTAATACTAAGATTAAAATAAAACAAGGTGTAAGCCAATAAATATACAAACAAAATTCACTACAATCAGCACTGGTAGGATTATAAAAAAAAAATTGGACCACATACAAGTCTTCAATTATTTAGTTTTATAAAAAAAAAACTAAGTTGGATTGTCAATCGCAATTTTTGTGCACATGTAAAATGTAAATCTTTTGATAAACCTCAATAACTATGATTTACGTAACAAAATTATATTATTTTGTTAGATTTGTGGATTTCACATAATGATAGTTAACAGAACTAGTGGATTTCAAGGCATTTAAATGGCAGTATTATCATCCTCAAATAGTATTTTAAGCAAATCATTATCATGTCGCGTAATACAATTAATCTCTCATCATCTGGTGCATGTACTCTAAATACAATACAAAATACACAAATATTTTGTATTTGTGATTTTTGGATATTAATTTTGGCTGTTGACTAAATTTATGACAGTATGGCTACACTTCGCCTTACCCCAGCACCTGAATTGACATTGTCCAAGCTTGACCATTTTTTGAATCCATTTTTGAGTTCAGCAGCGATTTTGTCCTCCATAACCCTGGACATCGCCTCAAGTTTCTGAGCCCTCTCCTTGCTTAAAGGTTCACTGGGGAACGCTAGGTCATTAGCCTCTGCTAAGGTTCGCAGATCAAAATAATACTTGGCATACACACTAGATGGTACATTTATGTTGAATTGCAACATTTCCAAAAATTGCCTCTCAAGCTCATTCATGTCTTCAACTGTGATGTCTTTTAGAATCTGGCAGTAATCTACATTCCAAACTGCTTGATCATCCCATACTTTACTCGCCAGTAGGATAGCACCTAGGACTATCCTTTTCCAATTGGATGGAGCAATATCTAACTCGGCACAGATCAGTAGACGTTCCAGATAAACCAAAGTGATGATAGCACACTCTGCTGTTAATTGCGCTGCATTGAATAGTGTTCGCACAAACTTATAAATCTGCTTGTGCTCTGGGTTGTGTTTATCATAGTCTTCACATACTCTGTCCTTACTCAATGGATGCAGTTTCTCATCGAATATGTCTAATTGGCGCTCTGAGGTTCTATTTTCAATATGGTAATAGATAGCCAGAGCAACACATTTGACAGTATTTTTCAAATTAGGCTGAGAGACAGTACTATCATCTAAATAAATTGTAGAACAGGAACTGCTTTTTTTGAGCTTGTTTTCGGCGATTTGGTGTTGACTACGTTTTCTAGTCATGCCGTTTTCGATTGAAGCCTTGGATCTTTCCATGAAAATGGTCCCAGCTATGGGGTCTTGAGAGGGATCTATGTCACCATCATCGGGCTCTCTCTCGCTGATGTGTTGTATGTTATTGGAACTTACTTCTCCCTCAGGAAGGTAATCTTCTAGCTTTACTATGTCCTTCCGAATCGGCGACGGACTGCGGTAACAACAGCAACTATTCTGGTTACCCATTGTAGCACAGGCGAGGGCACTCACTCACAACTCGTTATCATTCTACAAGCACCACTACACGTCTAAACATGCGTAAATTATGTGCCGATATAGGAGAATGACATAAAAGGCCCATAACATCTGAAACAAAAGGCACGTTATGAATTATTACAATAATGAATATTGAAGTGGGGATTTATAAGGTTGTTAAAAGTTATCTTGAAACGGTATAAATATACGGAAATTTCACCTTAACAAAGCCGGTCTTTAAAAATATTATACATTTTATCGGAAAAATGTAGAACAAGCTTGACTAAAACTTATATCATTTTTGACAACAAAATGAACGAATAAGATTGAACAGAACAATTTTTGATAGTTTGATATGACTTTTTTTGTTTAAAAAAACCTGACCATGGGTCATGGGTCCTTCAGTCATAATATTAAACAAGTTTATATGGTAATAAATAGCGTTCAACTGCAAACAAGTCATAGCCACAGTCAAGCAATGTTAGTCACGTTAAAGTCAAACTCATGCCCCGATTATTAAATTACTAAAGTCTACTATGGAGCTTGAGAAACATAACGAAATGAAATGATTCACCACGTTAAATAACTTTTTTACACTCCAGCACTTTCACGAACAATCCTTAAAATCCACCAAACACATTAGCACTCGAAATAATACAAGTGTAGGAAAACTTATCGTAGTTAGTTAGTCTTTGGGAAAACTGGAAAATAATACAATGAGGTGACATGTTTTTTTCACGATGGTGCCAAAAAGTCAATGACCATGTACCACAGAATAATAAAGCCTTTGTAAAAAGTTGAGTTTGCCAAGAAACCACAGACAATCTAGGTACATTTGTGGAATAAATGATCCTCAGAAAAATGGTCACACTGTAAACCATAGACCATTACTTCGATAGTTCTACTTCACAGATCTAGTTCTGTATATCTGTGTTCTACTTGGCTTTTTTACTCTATAATCTATAGACAAGACATTAAACATTAAAAAAATTAAACAAATATGGCGGGTTGTTGGCTTCTGTGAAACGTAAAGAAAAGCGCACGCTGCCTGTTTATTTTCTAATCTTTGATCAATTGAGAGAGGTACGTGGTGTTCTTTTTTCTTATTTTAATTAAATTGGGTTCCTTCATGTTTTGACACATATTTTTTCATTGTATTTTAGGTAATAATGCGACGTAAAAGTGAACGTACCGCTGGCAAGAAATCTAAGGCTTCACCTGAAAAAAAGGTTGAGAAAGTGAAACGCACACGATCACGTCGTAGTAAGAAGCAGTCTAGTTCTTCTGAAAATGAATCTGCTGAAGATGCTAGCCCGGTTCGCGAAGCAGAACCCGCTCCTGCTCCTGTAGCCGAGGTAATAAATCCACCTAAAACTCCTGTCAAAGAAGAAAGTCCGGAAGAGGCACAAGATCAAGTTTGGCGGGTAAAAGCGGCAGAAGGCTCTGGAGATACCGGTGAAATACAAAAACTAAAAATATGCTTGACACGCCCGCCTACAACGCCAGAGAGAGCAGACAGATCTCCCCGTAGTAAAAGAAAGCATTCTCGAGCCACAAGTTCGAGTGATGGAACTCCAAGTGGAGAAGCCCCAGATGAAAAACGTAAGGGTAAGCACCGTGCAAAGAGATCTCACAGGGAATCTAAAGATGAATCGGAAAAGACTCAAGACAGTCAAGATGATGAGCCTGAATCAGACTTGAAGTCGAGCCAGGAACCAGAAAATCAGCCTAGCAGTGAGGCCACACAGAGTGAGGCTGAAGGTAAAGTTGACTCTTCGGAGAATACCATATCCACTAGCAATGAGGAAACTACAAGTGAGAAGGCTAATGTAGATTCAACTGAGGATTCTTCAACAAAAAGAGATACTGAAAATAATGAACGTAAATCTGAAAAAGATGAAAAAGCTTCAGATGCTGATACAACTGTTGATTCACCGAAAGCTGAAACTACAGTTGTATCGGCAACACCTGAAGCAAAAACTCCCACTAAAACTGAAACTCAGGATAGTCCAGCTGAAGACAAAATACCTGAACCAGAAAGTCCAACTCGTAGAAGAAGTGCATCTGTTGACAAGTCTGAAATACTTGAATTACACCCGGAAGAAAGCAAAGTTGAATCAGACATTGAAACATACAAGACTAAACTGGAGAAGTCTCAACAAAATGCAGAGGACAAAGACAAGGTAAGTAAATCCCAAGACGAATCTCCCATTGAGGAGCCGAAGTCAAATAATGATAATTCTATTAATAAAACTGGTGTTGTAGCAAGTTCTGAGAATGAAAAAAGATCAAGGATTATGTCAACTGACTCTGTGAAGAGCCAAAATGAAGAAAAAGGAAATGACAAGACTAATAGTGAAGATAACAGAAAGTCATTTGAACGTTCGGATTCCATCCAGTCTAACCAAGAAGAGCACCTTCACAACGGACAAGCCGCTCCAATAGTTGTTAGCAGGAAAAGGCGTTGGGGCTCCAGACCATCTAAAATCAGTAAACAAAAATCAATCACAATATCTACTGACATCCTTAAAGATATTATTCCTGATGTGAAACCTGTAGAATTTGAAGAGGTAATTGAAGAAAAGAAACACAAACGAGTGGTCACAGAAAGAATTGAAAGACCTGTTCTTCCCAAGATTGTGATAGATAATTCGGAAAATGTTCAACGGGCTGAACAAGAGCGCAATGCTGACCGGAAGGACCATGAAGAAAAAGATATTGTAAAACCCAGAGACATGGCATCTAGTAGGAAGATATCCATCATTAAAGATAATGACAGCATAATCGCGCGACCACCGAGTCCCCCAAGGCACAAACAATCCTGTGTATTGTACATTACAAATCTTGTCAGACCATTTACTTTGCCACAGTTGAAGAACTTACTCCAAAGAACGGGGCGTCTTGTAGAGAATGGATTTTGGATAGACAGGATCAAGTCTAAATGCTTTGTTATCTACGAGACTGAGGAGTAAGTATTGCTACATTTAGTTAACAATGCTAAGTTTATTATCTAAACAATTATACTTACTGTGTTATCTGTTATAGTCAAGCCGTGGAGACCAGGCATGCCTTGCATGGAGTTACTTGGCCCGTATCAAACCCGAAGACTCTACAAGTTGATTTTTCAACCCAAGAAGCTTTTGACAAGGCAAAAATGAATGAAGATTCAGACAATGCTCAGGTTTCTACAATACCTGGGACTGTGGAGGATTGGCTACGGGAGCAGGACATGAAGCGAGAACGAGGGGAGCCGGTAAGATTAGTTAATTTTTATTTTGATAAAAACTAGCTATCTCTGCGATTTTCCAGTATTCCACTTTTACTATGCTAATACTTCATCATTTTGGAAATTTTATTATTTTTATTTGGATAAGTAACTATAACATAGGGTTCTTCAAAAGGGCTGTTAATTTTAGGATCGGCAACGTATCTGTGATGCCCCTGGTGTTACAGGTATCCATAGGCGATGGTGATCGTTTACCATCAGGCGGCCCGTAAAAGCTTGTTTGCCACCTATGGCAAAAAAGTCAAAAAGTAAAAACCAAAGTGTCGGGGATAGTGCAATAGCGCGTAAGTAGCGTCGGTCAATACCGCGTAACTACATACGTAACTAAATCTATTTTTTTGTACCAACTCACACAAAGATTTTGTTGGCTCCTCCCTATATTACAAAAAAAATAAATTGACCAATAGTAAATTACGCAACTAGGCAGTTTTTGTCTCTCCTGTAAATTGAAGTGAAGTGTAGATACGTGTTATTTACCTGTGTTAGTTTCGCGGTATTGCACTATTCCCGACGAAAGGGTTGTTTATAAATATTTTTTTAAACATAATTTTGTATATTTTGCTCTAGTGTAAAAATGGTAATAAGAACAAGCGTCAAACTTGGCATGACTATAGTACACACTCTAAAGTATAACAAATAATGTAAAGTTACAATGCTATCGCTCAAAAAAGGTGAACAAAAACAGTGAGGTAACCGATATGTCCAAGAATTTCAAAAGTTTAAGGACATATTACATTTCCTGACATGCACTGGGCTAGCATGGTGAATTAGGGTTTGTCCTCTCTCTAAGAGAAGGCCTGTGTTTCAGAAGCTGACAATGATGAATTTTATCATTCTTTGCCACCCCTAGTTTTCGAGTCAGGTGTTTTAACTTCACATATTAAATACAATACAATACAATACAACTTTATTACACACCGAAAATACAAATGAAACTTAAAGTAACATAAAAACAAATAAACGGCAGTATAATGGGCGGCCTTATCGCCTAAAGCGATTTCTTCCAGGCAACCTTTGGATGGACAGGACTAAAGAAGAAACCTGAAACTAAATACCTTTCTTTGTAACGTTTTTAGGATAAGCCATGGGAGAAAAAGCTGGCGACGCGCGAGTGGGACCTCGGCAAGAATGAGAAAGACAAAGAGAAGGAAAGAGTGCGCCGTGAGGAGCGCCCGCTGCTCGACAAACGCAGGCACCGCTCGCCTGAACGGAGCCCCGAACCTGGTAATTTGAATTCTTTATTTTCTGACTAAATACAAATACTATACAAAATAACTCCATATTATGTGAAAGTCGAGGTATCTAATTACAGTTAAATGATTATTAATGGTGATTGTTAACGGTTAAAGGGGAGGCCTATGTTCAGCAGTGGACGTCTTCTGGCTGATGATGATGATGATTATTAATGGGATAATATCATATAACTGAAGTGAACAACTGTTATAGCTTAAAACAGTATTTTAAGCTATGGCTTTTTTAGCTATTAAATGTTAGATAGTTGTCATGTTATTTTACAATATATCATATTTATATATATATATATTATATTATCCTTGCTATTATCCTATAAAAAAAAAAATATTATTCTAATAATTATTAGAATAATTTATCCTAAATTCCTTATTTTACTTGAAGCGACGTAGAAGCGGAATTACACTGGAGATTCGTCACAAAAACAGTTATTTATTTATTATAAATAATGAGATGAGGCTGACTTTGATGATGATGACGCTGATGGCTGGCTGTCCCGGCTATTGCTCATACTCCGTCAATGGTTTTGTTTTTATACTGTAACAAATATTTAATAAAGCAACATGTTAGTTTTTCAGCTTAAAACGGCATATATTCACTCTTTGCAGCAAGGAAATTCAAGAAGAAAGAAGAAGAGGCGCCAGCTAAGCTGTTGGATGATCTGTTTAAAAAGACGAAAACGACGCCGTGCATTTACTGGCTGCCCCTCTCAGCCGAAACGGTTAGTTCAAAGGTGTAACTCAATTTTATAAATAGCCTAGATTTACCTATCTACTACCAAAATGGTATGCTTATTATTTATATGCCGTGTTGTTTTTAACACAATTGACCTTTATAAGTAGAAGTTTATGTAAAAAGTATATAAAAAACGTATTTTAGGGTTCTATATCCAAAGGGTGTAAACGGGATCCTATTACTCTGTCTGTCTGTCTGTCCGTCCACCGTCCGTACGTCCATCTGTCCGTCCGTCGGTCTGTGCGTCCTACCTTATAACTATTGTATCCTTCGTATTCGATAGCCAGTTAAAATTTTCACAGAATATGTAATGTTACGGCGGATTATCTAAGAAATAATAAAATCAAGAAGTAATAACTAAACCCATACAACAAACGTTTTTTAATAGTTATTTATGATACAAGTGCGGTAGGTTGGTTATTACAAACGAGTAGACGAATGTAAGCCCGAGACGAAGTCGAGTGCTTACCATAGTCACAAGTTTGTAATAACCAATCCGCACGTGTGCCATACAACGTTTTACAACACATTTGCGAGAAAATTCAAGTTATTTCTAAGGCTATTTATAAGGCTACAAATAAAACAATTTTATTATTTTGTTTATAACTTAATATCAGTCACAACAATAGTTTCTATAATATAATAAGAAAATGGCGCGAACATGCAAATAGCGCCACTATCACGTGGTGAAAATTAGAACTACATCTTTCGTCTCATTTTCTCTTTAGTATTAAACTGAGACAAACGTATTGAGCAAAAGCGCTTCCAAGGAGGTTTGATCATTCAGCTTATTTATTCTCGTAATATGAAACTCTTTTGTGGAATTCTTATGTAATTATGATGAAAATTAAAAAAATACCGTAAAGTACACGCACGGTGCTATACATCTGAGCGTGCGGACAAATTCATTTCCGCACGCTCCGTTGTATGATCCGTAATGTTTAACTTTCGAACGATGTATACAGGCTTCGTAAGTGCACTTTTTGAGCAAATGTGTTGTAAAATGTATTTTTGTATTTGCTCTACTGCAAAAACGGTAATACGTACAAGTGTTAAACTTGGCATGATTATAGTACACAGTCTAAAGTAAAACAACAAACAACAAATAATAAATACTGGCCAAGTGCAAGTCGATGACCAATTTCTGCTCACCACCTGTTCTCGTACGACTACCGAAGTTAAGCAACGTCGAGCGCGGTCGGCTGCGTGTTGTCTTGCTTGGGCGTGTTGTATTCTTATTCGAGAACCAGAAAAATTACAGAATCCTGGTCACGCGTTGCATTAACCAGGTGCTTTGTAAGATTTTTTAAAACAGGATGTTCATCCGGTCTACATAGATTGTATGATCGTTTGTACTTGTAACTAAAATGAAGTTTTTGATTTCCCAGATCGCAATAAAGGAAGAGCAGCGCCGACAGCACATGGCGGAGCATGAGCGACGCATGCAGGAGCAACGTCGCACCCACCGCCGCCACTAGCATGGTCCGTCCCACGAATTCATACACACACACACACACCACTACACTCACACCACTACACTACACTCACTCATACATCAACACTTACCACACATATGATACATCCACTCATCACTAACATACAATAATCCATTCTCTCGCTTAGCGACTTTTTTCCAGGTAGCATTAGATTGTCCTCCGTGGTAATTTTTATCTCGCAAGGATTTATTTAGAATTATTTTAGTTTATGATGACAGTAAGAAGGATTTTATTCTGAAGAAGACGATGATTTATTTTATGCAAAATGTTATAGAATAGCACACGCGGAGGAAATCCCTTGATTAAATTTCGTCGTCGGAGTAAGCCGGTTGGTCGATGGCTCGAGCTGTTGGTGCTACTCCCGGGATGCGCCGCTATCGACGTCGATGCCAGCTGTGCCTAACGTACATATCCACCGTTGAGTTTCGGCTGTACATAGTGCCCGATATACGCACGAAAGGCCCTACTCTTATCTCCGCACGGAGATGTCGACCGTCCAAACGTGTACACTAAACGCACGTTTGGCCACTGACTAAATCAAATGTCATAACAAATTATGACTGCAAGAAAATTATATTTGACGGAATACCAGAGGCCTTTACCAGGCGAATAACTCATGAAGAGAGTTCTGCTACGCTGTGATGATTAATCAGATATGATTTGGAGACTCACATTATGGAGTTACATGGCATGTTGTTTAATTTTGAAATCAGAATATTGTTGCTGAATCATCAGATATATTATAGACATTATGGTATGATATGATACTGAAAATGGGATATTTGGCAGTAGCCCTCATTAAAAACTAGACATTAGCGTGGAAGTATTTTTGAATGTAGCCCGGTCTTCGTCGTATTGTCTCTTTGTGTCAGAAGTGTAATCCCTTAACTTGATGTTCAATAAATACTTTCGTACCTTATCTTTTCGTTTTATTTTTACTAATACGTACCTAGCATAGGTATCAGATTACGTATGAATTTTTGATGATACAAATCCGTTTAGAATATTATCGACCTATTAAAACTATCAGAAAAATTCAAACAATTATCTTTATCTCCAGATAGGTTTGTTATCACGGATAAGAGTTGTAATTCTGTGAGATAATTTAAAGCAGTCGTGTTGGCGGGTTGCGATCGCCAACCGCTAACTGTAAATAGTGATTAGGAATACATAATTAGGAATCAAAATGGTAAGTTTATTTGAAATTCACGGGTATAGATTTGATTGATTGAAAAGTACTTTCTTTGTAGTCATTTATGTTAGTAGGATTAGTCTACAACTGTGTCTAACTAAAGACAAGACTAGTTATCTTGGTTTTAACCTGATTGTACCTACACTGTGTGCGATTTCTCAAATCGCAACAGATCAACCATAAGTCAATAGAACAACTGTAAATACATCTTCTAGAAAACTGACATACAAGTGGCACTGGCCCTGATCATTTTGAGAATAATGATGTAGGTGCCTGATTTAATTTCAACTATGTAGTTGCTATAGTTCCTTATGGTTGATGCTCTACCACGATGTACAAGGTACGAAGGTCGTGGAGCGTGTTCGCGTTGTTGGTGGCTGTAGCGGCGGCACAGAATCCATTCACGCTTGAAGAATTCGTCACGGGACAGTTCGGCCAGAGGGGATTCACTGGCACATGGATATCGGGTGAGTTTATCATATTGAGATATTTTTTGCCGTTCATTTTTATTCCTATCAATATGGTGTACAGATCTCTACTCTAAAAACGGTTCTACTTGTAGCTGTCCAGAGTAAGCCGCACCATTAGAGCTCTGGAAGTAAGCCTATAAAGTAAATTATCATGTCACAGCTGAGGTATTTTAACCTTTAGAAATTAATTTTCTAGAAACTTGGGAGTAGAATGACTATATTAGTAAGTGAATATAAACTGCATGCCTTTTTGAAAATCTCAGTTGCACAGCGGGAAACGGAGACAGCCATGCTCGGGATTTCTATGCGCGATAAAATCCGGAACGAGGATATTCACCGAAGAACCAGTCGCCGACAGCTGGCAATGGGCAGGCCACATCGCTCGAAAAACCGATAACCGATAGGGAGGAAAAGTTCTTGAGTGGAGACCACGCACCGGAAGACGCAGCGTAGGTAGGCCTCGCACTAGGTGGATCCGTGAGAGTCGCGGGCATCTAGTGGATGCATATGGCAGACTGTCGTTCAGTATGGAGTTCTAAGGGTGGCGGCTGATCTTCGGCAGTGGACGACTTCTTGATGATGATGAAGTGAATAGTATAAATTTTGACTGATTTTAGACACGGAGTTCACGTTCGTCATCCCTGGGGAATCCGGCATCAACGCGTTTGACGCCACCCACCTTAATAGCAGTGTTCTGGTTCCTGGAGAGCTCATGGTTAGTTATTACAACTGGTTTAAGTCATCGTAAGCTTATATCAACCCACTTAACTGGGTAAGTATAGGATACCGGTATGGCTCATATGGTATCGCGTTTGCCTTATGAGCTGGAGGTCTCTGGTTCGATCCTCGGCTGATGTTTGAATGATGAATTTGAATACCTGCCTTTGTTTTAATTGTCTATTGGGACAATTAAAAAGATAGGGTGCGGACATAAAGAAGCAGGTTTCCGGTACAGGTAAACATGTATCTACGGGTCGGTGCCGACCGCCGCAGCTGCACCTTAAATAAAGAAAACAGGTGAATCGGTTTGCAGTTACTATATCATGGTCATCTCGGATGACAAGTAAAAAAGTACGGATGACTCATCCGTACAGTTTTTTAACTGCTTCATTATGTCTGCATTATATATGAGGCTATTAGATTTTTCTGAAATCAGAGACGAAATTTAGGAAACGAAGGCTCTAACTTCCTAAGGAGATCGCATTTAGGAAGTTCATTGAGATCGCGGCGCGCGACGAGAGCGCATGACGTGAGCGCCGTCATAATAATGCTCATAGCATTATTATGACGGCGTGACACCGTAGCGTAGTGCAATGTGCGGTACCTTACCTATTACCTTTAAAAAATGGCATATAAATAAAGGCAAGTCCTACTTTCCGTTAGTTAATTAAAAAATTACACTTTTTTTTCGTTAACTAATATACATGTGTATCTATGCTATTATTAATACGCGGTTCAAGCATTCAGAATCCGCGCGAGCGTTAAAAATCTAGCGAAATTGATTCAGAGATCGTGGTTTTCATTTGGCTTTTTAAAATGTTATTGCAGTTGTCAGTGCAAGTAGATGTTTTCCCCGTTAGTTACAATCTGGGTGTCTTCAAGTCGAGAGTGAATCGGTTTCTTCTAGGCAAGCGTGCTCCATCGTAGACCGCATCGTCGCTTAACATCAGGCGAGATGGCGGCCAAGCGCAAGCCTATCTACTATAAAAAAAATTAAAAAATTGCTCTGTTTTGTATTGTGGCCTTTATCCCAGACCAATCTCAAGAAATGCATATTAATTGTTTCGGTACTTACGCATGTTGTAATGTTTTTTTCAGGCGTTCTTAAATACAACAAATCCTATCCTATCGGCTGACAGGGATTACATATTAGCACCCAGTGAAGTGGAAGGCGTAAGTAAAATACCTTACTAATACTAATAATACTAATAATACTAATTTTTCATACCTTTCTTTTTAAACTATGACAAAACCGTTTACCCGACGGTACCGCCTCGGCAATTCCAATGCACGGGCGACCTCAAAGGTGACCGTCTCCGGGAGCGCTCGTATTCCACCTGATGAAGAGTGAAACTGAAATGGCTCCGAAACCGGTCGGGATCTCGTCTTCACCGACAAACATGTGCCGTAGTATTATCATAGATTATAATGGATCCTCACCAGTGGCGTAGATAGGCAACCAAAGGCTCTGGTGCAAAAAATAATTGGGGCCCTATCTGAGCTGGTTAGGTTTTTTCAAGTATAAATATAAATTTATAAGAATACTCAAAAAGTGCAAAGCTACTTATTAGGTACATATATGTGTAAGAGCTATATTCTGAAGGTGGGAGAATTTTTCGCAAGTTGAGTTTGAGGTTTACAGGTCAGGGTTCGAGGGGCCCCTGAGCTTGAGGGCCCCGCACCACCTAGCCCTCCGATAGCTACGCCACTAATCCTCACGCGACCTTTCTTTTTGTTTTAAATTATTGTATACCTTGTATTTAAGGCCGAGCTATGTTGCACATAGTTTATGTTATTACTTTTAGGTAATTTTTATATTACTTATCACAACGATAAAGATAAGTGTTATCCCAATGTACCTAATTATGTAAGTAGGTACCTACAATTCATTGCTTATCTGTAGGTAACAATAACGTACACTACCTAAAGCATACTGAATACTAAATTACTTCCAGGTCTACCGGTACTCTACGACTGCGAGATACGCCCTATACGAAATTGAGACAGGGTGAGTACTATCGTGAAAAGATATTAGCTGACCATTAAGCCTGTTGCAGTATATACTGCGCAAGTGTATCGAAAAAGTTCCCAGGCGATTACATGCTACTGTACTAGGGTTCGTGACCAATATAAATTATAATTGACGCTGTAAATTATCATTGATCAAGGTAAAGTAGATTTTAGAATACCATCACAGAGTATCAAAATATGACGCCATGTTTAGGCGTCCGCGCGGAGCATAACATAATAACTAGTGAACAACCGTGATAGTTTAAAACAGTGTTCTAAAACTTTTTTGCAGGAATGTGACATACATAGCGAACCACCAGCGTCTGCAGCTTTGCATTTTCGGCGCCGGCCACTCCTTGGCGTACGTGCTCGACAATAATGTCTACTACATGCCTGACTTCAATGAAACCGCGATCCAACTCACCTACGACGGTATACCTGGAGTCTTCTACAATGGACATACCGATTGGGTGTATGAAGGTAAATTATTTATGCAATTTTTTCCTCATGGTAACACAACTTGCTTTGAATGATAATGTCATTCACCATCATTATTGGAGTTATCAAACAAATTGATAAAATTGGGTAGTCCAACAGTAGCCTAGGAGATTTGAATAATTTTTTTGTGTTCTTGAATTATGCATGCCATATTGACACGGAAATGAAAGAAAAACACACAAAATCACGAAAAACACCAACGCACTGACAATGTCCCGGGTATTGTAGTACCCATTGTAAAAACTTCAGATATGCCCGGTTTTTATGATTACTATTACAAGATTTATTTTAAGTGTATTTTATATATTATTGTGATAAATGCAGTGAAATAATAACCTCCAAAGCATTTTTACGTACTCACGGAAATAAGAAATTACTAATAAAATGTAGAAAGTAATTAAATTCGCAGCCGCAGGCTCTTCACAGCGCGTCGCGTTTTGCTTGGTTTTTAACCCATATTATCTTGGTTTTCGTGGTTTTAGTGTAACGCTCCTATAGTTATTATTTCGCTGGATAAATGCAGGATAAGTGTAATGTTTCTAATTATATATAAATTCTCCAGAGGATGTGATGTACACTGGCCAGGCGACATGGTTTTCCAACAACGGTTCCTACTTAGCTTTCGCAACGTTCAACGACACAGATGTGGAAAGCTACTCGTATTACTACTTCGTTGACAAGTCGGACCCTGACGACTTGTACCCTGAGCTGGTCGATCTGAAATACCCCAAGGTGAGGAACTAAAATCTAAACCCGTTTTTTAAGTTATTCTAAGACTAATTAGCAGTTTAGCCATGCAGTTTCACCCGCTATCCTAACTGCTCATTGGGAACTTATAACTTTATCGAATTAAAAGTCCGTATTTTTTTGTTACTGAGTTAAGTGCGGACAAACATACACACTTACAAATTTACGCATTCATAATATTAGTGTGATGTGATTAGATGCGCCCGTAATTTACTAGTTTTCGGACGTTTCCAAGAAAATAAGTACAAATCATGCGTCTATCGTTTTCATTGTACATACTCGTATGGAGTGTAAATCTCTATTTTCTTGAGAAATTTCATCGAGATCTGTTCAGTCGCTAAGGCAGATGACCCAAGAGGCTACTTAAAAAAAAAATTGATACAAGTACTTATAACTATACTAGCAGCGCTTTTCGTTTCACTCGCTATTCTTCAGGAATTGTTTATCTTCCGGGATAGGAAGTAGCATTTATGTTAATTAAGAAAGTTACCTCCATACCAAATTTCATTCAAATCTGTTCACCTGAGTCGAGTGGTGACGAACATTTATTTGTGCGAATGATTGTTCTAGGTTGGGCGCACGAATCCTACAGTGGTCCTCCGAGTGGTAGATCTCGAAGCCCTCGTAAATGACCCCCTAAACACGGACTTCATTGTGATGGCCCCGCCTGAATCCGTCACCGACGACCACATCCTCGGCGGCGTGCGGTGGACCACGGATTACGAGATGGCTGCGCACTGGCTGAACAGGCGACAGAACTATACAGTGTTGAGGATCTGTAATATCATCACTGGTATTTGTGAGGTGAGCACTTTTTATAAACGGCCGACGGTGTGTATAAGTAACTAGCAGACCTGACAGACGTTGTCTTAGAACTGTCAAAGAAGCAAAGTCAAAATTGTAAATCTTATTTTTTTACACCTTGGGTTACATTATTGGAGTTTTAGTAAGGATCCCTCCCTATTTAAAAATAATAATAATATAGTCTATATCACCCGGGGATGGTCAAGCTTCCCAACAGTGAAAGAATTTTTCAAATCGGTTCAGTAGTTTCGGAGCCTATTCAATGCAAACAAACAAACAAACAATCAAATCTTTCCTGTTTATAATATTAGTATAGATAAATGCGCATAGTCGTACCTACCTGAGGAAATCTTCCGAAGATACCCGGCTGCATTGGGGTGCAGCCAGGTTATGTGGGATTATACCCACTAAAACCCCCCTGCTGACCAGCCTTAGTGCTTGACAAGAGGGCTCCGGGATCTCCAGAAGAACGCACTGGAGCCCTCGGCACTGCGCTACGGCTCCTCCCGAGATAACCGTGCTGTCTCAGTCGTACCATTATTTTTTATCTCGCTTCATTGATTTACAAACCTAGCCGTTTAGGTTACAGGAGGTACTACAGGAACCCAGAAACATACATGCTTACATACAACCCAAAAACATTACCCTCTTTCTTGGACAGTTGGTTAAAAGTTCGCAAGGTTTGAAGGGAAATGCGTTCTGGTTAGTGAGCCACTGTATCAAATATACTGCGTTCAACCGCATTGATTTTCCATTTTTATTAGAGTTCCGTACCCAAAGGTTAAAAACGGGACCCTATTACTAAGCCTACGATGTCTGTCTGTCTATCCTACCTATATCCAGCTGTATCTTTCGAACCGTAATAGTAGCCACTTGAAATTTTCACAGAATATGTAATGTTACGACGGATTGACTAACAAATAATAAAAAAAGTCAAAAAGTAAGTAAAAACGAAATGGTGGGGGTTTGAGTCCCTATACAACAAACGTATTTTTGTATTAGCTCTAATGTAAAAACGGTAATATTTACAAGCGTCAAACTTAACATGATTATAGTACACACTCTAAAGTATAACAACAAATAATAAAAATGCCCAAATACGAGTCAGTGACAAGTTTATGTTCATTACCAAGTTATAACTGGTAACTTCGTTTTTGATTTTTTTTTCTTATTTTATTGTGTAATAGGCTTGCGTTTGACCGTCATCTCTCCTGTTTTTAAGCGATGGTGCGGTCTACGATGAAGCACGCTTGGAAGAAACCGAGTTAGTGTGTTAGTATCTATGTTTGTATGTTTCTACCTGCAGTCTCACGTCTCAACCGGATTTGATAAATGAGGTGTCGTCGTCTGGTAGGTGGTTGTTTGGCATCATCACGAACACTACTAGATGACGACTTGAAATTAAGTGAGTAAAAAAATGCAATTCCCGACCATGCAACGTATCGAATAGGAATTTTTAAATTAAAGTGAGGTTTGGTACATTATTTTTTGTTATGGTAGTTAGTAAACTTGTTTTATAGATTTTGTTTTTGGTGCACATTCAAATTTGACCCAATATTTCTTCTAGGAAGAGCACCGAGAACAGCCCAATGGCTGGGTGCCCATAGCCCTGCCCCGCTTCAGTTCCAATGGTTCATTCTACGTGTCGACTCGCTGGTCTCCAGAACAAGTAGACGGCACCATCTGGCAACACCTGTACGTCAGCGTGAGGGAGAATGGAGAAATCGAGTCCAGCTCCGTTACACCTGGAGCGTTTACTGTCAACAACTTCGTGGGCATGGATGAGGAAAATGAGTTATAGTGAGTACTTTGCTGAAAGCGAGTTTTTTATCACAGATCAGACAAACAAGGGCAATATCACCATCATCATCATTGTCAGCCTGTATCAACCCACTGCTGGGTATAGGCCTCCTCTCCCTTGCGCCATTGATCCAAAAGGGAAATATAGTACAATTATCGTTCGTGTTAATGTATCATGTCATGGTAATGTCACTAAAAACCGGCGCTGATAGTCCTTGACTTTCAGCATTAATGCTGAGACGGACCCATTCCACACTGATTGTATCCTTTAGATATAAGTTTTTGTAAAGGTGTCGAATAAATTTTTTTTTCTTTTTTTCTTTCTAAAAAAATGCGTTTGATCGATGCTAAGCGATGATGCGGTCCACGACGGAGCACGCTTGCCTTGAAAAAAAACTATTCACTCGTGATTTGATGACACCCAGATTGTAACTATTGGGGAAAACCCATTCAGGCGGCGCATTCCACAGACTAGCAGTATGCACAATAAAACTTTCACACTTTGACGTTATCAACCACTGTAAAGTGTACCTATTACAGCTACTACACCCGTACTGTGACCAACGAACCATGGAGATCGGAAGTACACGTGGCGGGCGCGAACCAGACTTGCCTCAGCTGTAACTTGGTGTTGCCTGATGGAGGGCCTTGCTCCTGGGCGACCGCCACTGCTAGTCTTGGGGGATCCTTCCTCTCTATCACCTGCTCTTCGCCCAATGAACCTTCTGCGACATACATCCTAAATGCGAGGGTAAGATACAGCATAAAGCTAGCAGCAGCTTTGTTTTTTTTTTGCGTTTACTGTAACGAAAATGACATTGCTTTAAACTATCACGGTTGTTCATCACAGCAATATGACTATTAACGGGATATTTACCGTGATAAGGTGTTGATTGCATCCATATTATTCACAATCTTATTACGGCAAATATCCCGTTCATAATCATATAACTCATTAACTCATTCACAACCTTGTCACGGTAAATATCCCGTTCATAATCATAATTATAACACATTCACAACCTTATCACGGTAAATATCCCGTTAATAATCATCACTCAGTAGAAAATGAAATTGGTTTTGACTTAGCTCGAAGGACTAGAATTTTGATATATTATTGACTGAAACTAAATTCATAACAACTAGCGGACCGAAGCTTTTACATAAGTTTACCACATAAGTAACCTTACCACGGTTAATTATTTATTTATTTCATACTTTATTGCACACTCACAAATTAAGTAGACATGTACAATGGAAGACTTAATGCATTTTCTACCAGTCATCCACCAGATTGGAACAAATGGTACGTAGGCGTGCATCAAAAACACCTTATGAAAGACAAATGAAAATAAACAAAAAGACAAAAGTTTTACAAGATATACATAACCTAATTATATAATTAATATCCCGTAAATAATCATATAACTTTAGTGAACTGCCCTCATAGTTTAAAACAGTGTTTTACATATGTTTGTTTAGCATAACTGAAGCAAATTTATCTCCATTGTCACAGACCGGTGAAACCCTGTACCTATGGGAAGATAACGCCATAGTCCGCCAGCGCCTGATTGGCAAGTCCCGTCCTGGCAGCATCATCACAACTGTTCCCCTAGAGAATGGGTTCCCCGCACCAGTCAGGCTGTTACTGCCGCCTGGATTGGATGTCAACGACAACTCTACCAAGTACCCAGTGGTGTTCTACGTGTATTCCGGACCCAATACCAACACGGTTTACGATACTTTCACTGTGGGTAAGTAAGCCAGTGTTATATAAGTATTAAGGTTCCGTATAATAGCCCAGGCGCGCTAGGAGTTTCACCTCGTAATCTAATTTTAATTTAAAGTGGGGGTGATAAGACCTACACTGACATCCCGTTTGGGGTGTATTGTGCATTTTCCTCTGCCAGCCTAAACAAAACAGCCGAGCTCCCTAAAATAACGAAGCACGGCTTTGGGTCGCACGGGTTTGGGACTAAACTACTCTATTCCCTACTACTACATCTACTTCCCTACTTCTACTTCTCTACTCTCTCCCCCCCTATTTCGCCAGGTGTTGTGGTATTGGAGACTTGTTTTTGTTGAGTTTCTTCAAGGAGCCTCGACCTTAATCGTATATCTTCTGTGGCCTTGCAATGCAGTAGTACATGCTTCACGGTCTCGTTCTCCTGTCGACAGCCTCGGCACATAGGGCTGTAATGAGAGATCACGAAACCGTCGGAACACCTCGGAATGCGAGATAATAAGCTTGTGCGAACTGATAGTCTGTGGAATGCGCTGCTGTCTGAATGGCTGTTCCCTGATAGCTACAATCTGGGTGTCTCCAAATCAAGAGTGAATCGGTTTCTCCTAAGCAAGCGTGCTCCATCGTAGATAGCTCCATCGCTTAACATCAGGCGAGTTCGCGGTCAAACGCAAGCCTATTATTGAATATAAAATAAACGAATCTATATATATAAAAAAGCGAAATGCACTCACTCACTCATTCACTCATTAACACGAAATCTCGAAAACCACGTGACCCAGGAAGCTGAAATGTGACAGGTAGATTCCTTATGGGGTGTAGAGGTCCGCTAAGAAAGGATTTTGCGAAAGGGCCGAATTAAGGAGGAAAAAAGGGGGTTGAAAGTTTATATGAAAGACTACGCGTACGAAGTCGCGGGTAACAGCTAGTATTTACTAATATTGTTGTTTTCTAATAGTTGTCTCATACGTCTCATAAAATCTCGTGTCCAATCCAGGTAGGAAAATTTCGGATCGAACTCTCCTAAAACGGAAGGAGCGGAGCGATGAGATGATGAATATAATACATAAAAATTGTGATCTATAATAAACATATAAATGCCCTTTATGTACTACCTTACGTTTTTTTATTGTTTTCTCAGGATATCACTCTTACCTGGCCACAAGTCGCAATATAATCTACATGTTGGCCGATGGACGCGGCTCGGGACTTAAGGGTCAGGGCATTCTATACTCCCTCAATAACGCGCTGGGAACCGTCGAGGTCGAAGACCATTTCGTTATTCTGAGGTACTTATAGTTTTAATCTGCAGTGCAAGTACAATTTTTATCGATCGTCAAATATGACAATTGAGATCGTCAAATTCGATAAAATTCCATTTGATCAGTACTCGCTATGATTGATTTCATGGCATTTTATTGATAAAGAACGGTACTTGCACTGCTGTTAGTTTTCGATGTACATGTTCATGAGGCTGATGTTCTGATAAGACGAGGCGTGGAAAAAACTTTAATTTTACAAATTAAATTCACTACTAGAATATTTGAATTTTATAACGTGCAATTTTACTGTACCTAATTAAACGACAAAGTCGTTTTAGTATGTATTCAGCACACATCCTACACGTGTATCAATAAATAGTGTAATTTTTTCGCCAACATCTGTGTTTGATCATAATTATAACGATATTTTATTTACCTTCCAAATAGTTAGCGTGTTTATTTTGCAAATTATGTGGGTACGTAATCTACTAATAACTTAGATGTCATAATTTTAATTTGTCATGTATAACCAGAGGTACTTATGTAAATATTAACAATTGAACATAAACATTATGTATTATTTCAAAATATAACAAATATTATGATTCGACTTGGAAATTACATGTTATACTCGCAAACATCGCGAAATTATTTCATGTATTTATTAATTAAAAGTAAGGCGTGTGTGATGTAGGGCCGACATAGCCCACCGGATTAGCAAGTTGGAGTGGCAGTGGGCAGGGCACATATTACGCAGAACAGATGGCCGATGGGGCCGAAAGGTTCTGGAATGGAGACCACGGACCGCTAAGCGCAGCGTAGGATGTCCACCCACAAGATGGACAGACGACCTAAAAGAGACCGCAGGGAAACGCTGGATGTAGGCCGCTTCCAACCGGCCCTTTTGGAGATCGATGGGGAGGTCTATGTCCAGCAGTGGACGTCCTACGGCTGAAATGATGATGATGAGGGAGCGTGTGACTTTTAAATCTCCTTAGATAGACAAATAGTGTGATACAAAAGTATCTCGAATTCCTGCATCTGTCTGTGCAAAAATATTTACTAAATCGTTGAATAGACTTCCACAAATAGATTAATCGGCCCTTTTGTAAAATCGATTCTTCACATCATAAGGACTATGATGAGGCAGGATCTACCTGCCAAATTGCAGCTTCGTAGGTCAAGTAGCTTTCGAAATTTCGTAATGAGTCAGTGGTATTTCGCGTTTATACAGGGTTACGCATATAGACTGTACAAATCCAAAAGGTCATTGTCCTTATCATTATGATCAACTTTTAATAAGGGACCAACCACAAAATAGCAAAAAAAAATCTGCTTTTCCATACAAAACGGTCTAACTACAAAATGTATGGAACAGCAGATTTTTTTTTCGCGATTTCAGTTTTGTTTCCATAGTAAAAGTTGTTTATAATGATGAGCATAACGGACCTCGGCTTAGTACACCCTTTCCGCGTAACCCTCAATAGCTTTTTTTTTAAAGAGAATAGCACCTCTTTTAGTTCTGTCGTCAAAATCATCATTGAAGTACGTATTTGCAGGCAAGTGCTGGACCGCTACGGGTTCATTGACCGCGAACGCATCGGCATCTGGGGCCACAGTTACGGCGGGTACGCCACGCTGCTGACGCTGCTACACGATGACGAACACCTCTTCCAGTGCGGAGTCTCCGGTGCCCCGGTTACTTCGTGGCTCTATTACAGTGAGTAGATTATTCTTCTTGAGGGGCCATCTCGTGGCGGAGGATTTTCCTTATAGTGTGAACACTTCGTGAAATTTGTCGATAGATAAAGAACGGTACTTACACTGCTGGAATCACGTGCTCAGCTTGTGTAAAGACTAAAGATTTTTGAGCTATGAGATAGATTTTCTTTTGGGTGTTAGATAGTAGCAATAGTAGTTAAGTTGCAGGTTCCAATCCAATCGATTTACGTAATTTACGAACTACTACTAAACCAACAACTTTGACACTAGTTTAGTTAGGGGGTTTAGTGTAGTTTGGGCTACGGATATAAACTGTACTATTAAGCCGGAATAACGGAGGTCATTGTACTAATCATTGTAAACAACTTTTGCTATGGGACCAAACAAGAAATCGCGAAAAAATATCAGCTGTTCCATACATTTTGTATAATGCGACCGTTTTCTATGGAACAGCCAGCGAAATAGAAACTAATTTCGCTGGGAACAGCAGGCATTTTTATGACGACTTCAGGGTTGGTTTCTTAGTTAAAAAACATAATGATGAGTACAATGATCTTCTTTCGGCTTAGTGCAGTCTATATGCGTAACCCTGTAAACTTCTTCTAAAACCCACAAATCTAAAACTACAATAACGAAGTAAAATAAAAAAAATAACAAATATGATGTATTAACATTATATTAATAAATAAAAATATAAACTTTTTGTTATTATTTTATTTCTAATATCGGGAGCTCATTCCACAACCTTACAACGGTAAATATCCCGTAAATAATCATATAACTTAAGTGAACAACCGTGATAGTTTAAAACAGTGTTTCTTCTAAAACATGTCGAATATTCGTTTATTACTATCGTGGTAATTCCATGAATATTCTCGATGGAGAAAAGTAATTTACTCTGTCTGTGTGCTTAGACTTTGCTTTGTCCATTATTTCAACGTTAGTCCATCAAACGCACAGGTAAAACGCCTATTTCGCCTGGCACGACGTTAGATGCAACACTTTTATTGCACATAGTGGGAACATTATGTATTTTCAAAAACTAGTTCGGATGTTATATAACTATTTAATAAAAATTTGCATTTATAATTTTATCGTTAGGTATTAAAAACCAATTAAGATGTTTACCAAATTAACCGTCTGACCAGAAAAAAAACTAGAAAATCTAGTCTTATAGAAAGTTAAAGCAATTTCTTCATGGGTATAAAATAGGCATTTAAATATGCAGATTCTCGTAAATCTTAATCATGTTACGTTTATACATTTTGCGTAACTTAATCCTTTATAGCGGCTTTCTCGTACTCGGAAACATCTCAGAAAAGGTCAAATTTCTTTATCGCCCCATAATTACGTGATCTTAGAGATCCCAGATAACGTTCGAAGTTCATTCACTCAAACGGTACTTGAGTTAGATGTGTGTGATATCGAAAATATTATCTACTTATAGATTTCTAATCAAAAACCCCCATAGAAATAGAATGTATGATGTCGAAAATATTTATTCTAGATTTCTAATCAAAAACCACCACAGAAATAGAATGTATTGTTGAAAATATTTCTTCTAGATTTCTAATCAAAAAATACCACAAATAGAATGTGTGATTTCGAGAATATTACTAATAGATTTCTAATCAAAAACCACCATAGAAATAGAATGTGTGTTGTCGAAAATATTTCTTCTAGATTTCTAATCAAAAACCACTACAGAAATAGAATGTGTGATGTGTGTGTGATGTGTGATTTTTTTTCCTTTTTTTCCTTTCTTCTAGATTTCTAATAATTCATACAGAATTATCAAAAATCCTGTCCGATCCGCGAGGGGGTTATTCAGAATCCGTAATATGTCAGAATCAATTAGAATCAGAAAAGGTAATTTTGTAACAATTAAATAAATAAAAAGAAATAATGAAAACATACATTGTCAAAAACCCGGCCTCAACTCAGCATGTTGCTGAGTAAAACTATGTGCCACCCTTTTTATAGATAGATAGAAATTCTGTATTGTGCACATCAGAAATAACAATTAGATACAGTGGCGGCCTTGTCGCTAAAAGTGATCTCTTCCAGGCAACATTGGAAAAAAGGAACTTACGCATCCGTATCGACGGGACGTATCGCTATAGACGGGGTTTTATTGAAATAAAAATACCGCGTAAAGAAAAAATATATTTAATCCGGAAACGTACAATGGTTACTCAAATTGCAAGCAAACAGCTGAAAAAACAATTATAAACACAGTTACAGATGAAATTATTTTACTGTTGCTGCACACTTGCATAGCACTTCCAAGGTTTAAAGGTGTTAATATAGACATATAATTATGAATAGTATTTATTGTTGGGACAATAATAAAAAAAATTGCTGTGCGTTTTACGTTACCTCTTTCTAAAAGTTGGTTGTTTGAGAATATTATAACGATCTTATTTTAAATATTAATTAATAACAAAGAATTACTAATTCTTTGGTCTCTTTTAATAATGTTATTCGAGTTTACTCGGTTATCATGTTGGATAATGAATTTGCAAGGAGCTGGCAAGAAGGAAAGTTTGGAATGTCGTGTTAATATTATTTTATTCAACAAAACAGGATATAGACTGATGTTATCATTTACTCACATAGTGAAGTCTTGTTATAAATTCGAGACTATGCCAAGGTCACTTGAAAATCGAGCTCTATGCTGATTCAATTACACGTTTAAGTCAAAGTCAAAGTCATTTATTAGTAAATTTAAATTTACATTGAATTAGAATATAATTATATTGAACATGGTATATAAAAAGTTATATACAACAAAATAAAAAATAAAAAAAGTTAAATAATTATTATATCAGCTATTATTGTTTTAATTATAGTGCCCTATTAGACTAAGTAAACCGATTTCAGGTGGGCTAACACTAACTCAAAATAATTTTTATAATAACTGTACATTGAATTTTGTCTTGCTCTCTCCTTAGGCGAGAGAGAGATTACATTGAGCCAAAGCTCAATGTAAGATTATTATAAGAATGTTTTTGAGGTAGTGGTAGCCCCCCTGATTCTTCTAAATATTTAACAATATAAAACAAACCTCTGCGTCGTGTGTAACTTCAGCCGTGTTTTATACTTTTTACCTTAAGTATTCTTATATTAAGTAGAAAAGAGGCATCCATTTAACTCTTGCTTTGTAACATCTAAGGTTTTAGCAGATAACTAGTTTTTTTCGTATATGAGACATAGCTAGATTTATTTTTGCCCCCTTAAACCCACGCATAGGTATTGTTTGTTAAAATAAATACAAAAACATTGCTTGTGTTGGACTTTTTTCGCTTTATTGTTTGCAAAATTGGTCGCATCCATCCATTTAGAATAATTTAGATATTGTATTTTTAGGATTTGAGAGGAAAATATGTTCATGAATACAGCTCGCGACTAAATAAGTCATTGGTCTCGTTATTGTGACTAACTTGGTCGCATTCCTGGCTCATCATCGAAAGTAATTCCGAATTTATTTATGTGGACATTTATGGACATGCTGCCATTCTCGAATTTATAAGGGCAAATTTGGCAATTTGCAATCAGGATTTATGAGATCAATTTTATATAAAAAGAGGAAATCTAAGCAAACAATATCACAATGTCTGTACTTATTATATAACTAGCTGCACCCCGCAGTTTCATCCACGAGTTAAAATCGTCGTTAAGTTTTCTGAAATTTTCCAATTTTCTGCGCAATTTTCTTATTTTTTCTATCCGTAGAACCTTCTACAAAGTATTAGAAAACTTTTAAAAAAAGATGAATGAAATCGGTAAAGTCGTTTTCAAGTTATGGCGTGACCAAGGTAAATAGGGACTCTTTTTTATTTAAACAGATTATCGTTTCAAAGATTTGAAATTAGTTTCCACTAGTGGTAAACAAAAGATGCCACTCAAATAAAATTAAAATCTTACAAGAAACTTTTTGCGCTTTAGGAATCTATTTGATCCGCAGGCGGAATGCGTTTGATTTAGAAACCGGATATGCATAGCATGCAATCCTAATCATGTTGTCGCTGATATGCAAAACGCACTCATAATAAAATGAATATTGCATTCATTACCATTTCAATCAGAACTTATGAGCTAACCAAAATGCACATGCAGATTTTTAAAATCTAAATTTCTTATGGGGCTTGAGTTCCTTTGCAGTCGCAGGACCATAATGTACATTTAATATATCCTCTACTTAATATCCCACACAGCAGTTTAAACGAGGGTTTGAGTCGTCGCCGAATCACGCCGACATCGATAAATTTTGCGGCATATTAATACTGTTTCTAAAACGGGGAAAAATATCTCATAAAATAAGTCACTAATTTAATTATCATAATAAGATCTCTGGAGTCGGAGTTGGGTAAAAATCTTGACAACCCCAGGGAGTTGACAAGAACTAACGTCACAAAGAAGGAGTTCTAAAACTTTATAATTTTTTCATAGATACCATGTACACGGAACGCTACATGGGCCTGCCGACCGAAGAAGACAATCTGTCCGGCTACCAGGCCGGTGACGTCACGCTCCTCGTTGACAAGCTCAGAGGGCATGATTTCTACATCATGCATGGGAACGCAGACGATAACGTGCACTACCAGAACGCAGCCAAGCTGATGAGGGCGCTGCAGGAGAAGGATATACCGTTTGAACAGATGGTGAGTATGAAAAGATCTTCGGCCTTACTTATAAAAGTTAAGCAATGCTTAAAATTGTTCTGTCAACCCTGTTTATATAAGTATCAAATGAAAGAGCTTGAAAGTAGGAAATGATAAAATGAGTGACTTCAAACTAAATTAAATATGGCAGCCGCTCCAAGATGGCGGATCCCATTTTCTTTGCTACTGCTAAAAGCTAAAAATATTTTTACCATCGTATTTTTTTTTTCAGTATTAAAACATTCCAACCTCTTTGAATAGCACCTCAAATAGGTTGATTTAAGGAAGTTCCTATCTTAACTTAAAAGAAATACAATATTTTAAAAGGTGAGATGAAAAGTTGTGTGTTCCACTAGGCTGCAACATTTATTTCCGTCTCGAGCAAATTGAATCCAATACCAGATTCAACACCATAATAATAATAAAAATGCAGCTTAGTACAACAAAATACAATTTTTAAATAAGTAAATGCTAAAGTAGGTTCCTCTATTACTTTTTACCTTTTCATACCGTATGGCCAAATTGATTTATGTAAATTGATGTATGGCAGAATTGAAACTTATTTATTAATCTATTTCAAATTAATATTTATACAGATTTACAATTTTAAAATTATTATAAGCAATGAATTCAATGTAATAAAAAAAAACAGAATTTACCTTTTATTGACATGTAACATTGGAATGGAATAGAATAGAATAACTTTTATTGTTTCAAACTGGTACATGAGTTGTTACAAATACATCGTTGAGTATCACAGTTGTACCCTTTTCGGGGGTACAATATTTTCTTGCCTAGATTTATATTGTTTCCATTACACCATAAAAAAATAAAAGAATAAAATACAGAAGGTATTGCAGCTTAAAATAGGTATCATTGAGATAAATAATATGTACATTAGGCATCTAAAACTACATTTATTTACATTATTATATTACAATTAATTATTAAAATATTCTTTCACTGTATAGAACACTTATAATATTAACCAGGCTTTTAACTTGCGCTTGAATTGTGCAATTTCCAGTATCTTGAATTCCAGCGGTAAATGATTACCTATATATTTTAATTGCACTGTAGAATGAACCATTTGAGAACATAGCATTGGTGTTATTAGTAAATATTTGTATTTGTATTTGATCAAGCTGAGTTAGGAAAGATGGACAAAAGATACATTAATCCCCGAAAATGCAAGAACTAATCGCATTTTCCAAAAATTACCTTAGACTATAGTGAAGGTCTAAGGTAATTACATGAACGTACGCAGTTCACATAACTTGCAGTACCTAATCTCTGTGTTTGTCCACAGTCATACCCCGACGAGGCTCACAGTCTGGTCGGAGTTAACATGCACCGCTACAACGCGATGGATCGCTACTGGACCCGGTGCCTCAATCTCTAAGAGACGCTTGTAAACACGGTATACAATACAACATTGTACTAACTTTTGTATACCAGTATCTAAATAATAGTTTTTATTAATTACCTACTAGTCGCGTTACATTTTTTTTTACGTAGGTTTAATGTTTTTTTTTTTGAATTTTTGCGAACGTTTTGCAAACTTTAATATAACAGAAGACGATTGTTCAGAACAATTTATCTAAACTACAATGTGTTTGTATTTATTTTTACGCACGACATGAGACAGCTGTTTTATAAACAAAGAAAACATTTGTTGTATGTAATACGACAGTGATGGGTGCATATACAGTTTGCATTTGTTATGACATACCTACCTACTCCGTTACTGCTTTTATACTTTGATTAATATAAGTACCTAATGAATAAAGTATTTTTCTATAAACTTGGCACTTTTCTTTATATCTATCGTAAAAAGGCTCTAGGTCGATACTTTCAGTATTTTCCTTTTATCTTTACTTCTGTAGGTTTTAAACGTTTATCGGGACTTATCACGTATTATTTAATTTAGGTATAAATATGTACCTTTAAAACATGTGTTCAAATCGCGAAAGTTTAAAAATTTCTGTAGGTTTTCTACAATGTCGAGAAAGTTCGATAATTATGATGTGTAGGTTCGTTTTAATAACAGATATTATTATTTGGTTAGAACCACAGATCTTTATCAGGTTAGATGCCGCGAGTTCAGTACTTTGCGTGTCTATGAATGGCCTTAACCCTTAATTCACTTAGTCCCAGGGACTCGTATATTTATTTTAAGCCGCCACATGTCGTACGTTTTAGCGTCTAGTTCCCCCCTCTTTATTATAACTAAAACAACAAACTGATTTTTTTGTTGTTTTATTTGAGAAAACGAAGCATTTAAATATCAACGAGAGTCATAGAAGATGTTTAGGTACCTAGCCTAGATACCAAAGTAGATAACTCGAATCCGTATTCATATTTTCGTAATTACAAAAAACTAGTAGGCGAGAGTTGTTCCAAGCGACTTCCTCATACAATACTTTGCTCGATAGTAATAAACCTGAGTGTAGTACAACCTTGGCATATGGAGTGTGGTTGTTCACAGACCTTCAAGAAACCTTTAATACCTATAGCCTAAGTGCCAAATTACTATAACACAGATTTCGTTCGCAAGAATCATGAGCAACTTAAAATTGTCGAGTTGTGAAATAATCTCAACGAGATCATAAATGTCATCAGCATTGTCTGTTACGCATAGGAAACTGTATCAAGGAAGAAATGTGCCTTGAATAAAGGGCACGTTTCCGCTTTGAAGATTTAAAAGCTACTTTTTATGCATACTAATGAGCTAGAGGACTTCCTTTTGATTTGATTTGTTGAGAATGAGTCGTAAACTAAGTAGGAAGAATTACGTACCTATTTAGAAATTAAGAGTTTGTATTTGACCATCGATACTATCAAAGACGACTAGTTTTTACGTATAATTTTTTTGTGTTTATTGTCTGCGTAGGCGTTCATAACCAGCCAGTATTGTTCTGGTCATAGACCTCTACTTGGCGTTTTTATCGCGTTAATCCGTTTGGTGTGACCCTGCCCGCAGGCGGTGTCATCAGCTCATCCGGCCCGCGCTCGGCATGTTGACCTTTCTGCTCTCTTGACCATCAATTTATCACCACTTACAACATCTGTCCATCCGTCTTATTGTCCATACAGTTTTATTCATCTGGATATAGGATCAATAGTTTGTTTTAAACTTTAATTTGATGGCCACAGTTCTACCCTTAGTTTTCCGTGTTTTTCAGAAATGAAAAGCACCTATTTTATCTAGAATCGTCACTATTTATCAGGTAAGTTCTGTTTAAAAGCTAGTCCATTTTATCAATAAATAAAATTAAAAGTATAATCCTGGGTTACGTATTAACTTATAAGTTGGGGTTCCCTACCCGAAAGGTGTCAACGAGACCCTATTACTATGCCTACGCCGTCTGTCTGTCCTACCCTTTGACGGAGTTTAACGGCTGTATCTTTTGAACCGTAATAGATACCAAGTTTAAATGTTTACCGAGGATATAATGTTACGACAGATTAAATAAGAAATAGTTATAAATAAAAATGGGGATGTGTCCCTATACAACAAACGTATTTTTGTCTTTGTTCTAATGTAAAAACGGTAAAACGTACAAGCGTCTAACTTGGCGTGACTTTAGTAGACAATCTAAAGTAAACCCACCAATAATAAACACCGGCCAAGTACGAGTCCGACGCGCGCTAAAGATCCCGAACTGAATGATAGAAAATAGATTTTTGGGTGCGGAACCCTCAGTGCTCGAGTCCGACTCGCACTTGGCCAGTGTTTATTAAATGTTTTAGTCGCTTGCAACTAAAAATGTTGATTCATATTCTTCATTTACATTCCTTCGATGAGAACCTTTTCTTTCGAGCTCCAATCTTTCTTATTGATTACTTTTACTTAAGTTTAATTTAGTTATTACATGTTCGAATGTTATTCAGTATTGGGATTTAGTGTCGTGATTTTATTCGCTTATTATGTTTATAATTTATCCTCTGTATTACCAGTTCGTGGACCCCTCCGAGGTCATTGCAGTCCAGTTTAAAATGTCATATTGGCCTTTCCAACGACTCGAAAGCTCTAGATCTCCTTTTCGTTTTATTAGAAACCTACGCAGATACTATCAGATATGGTCACAGGATACGGTCATAAGTCAAGTGGCGAACCAGCTAAAATCATAAAATCTAAATATGTCAATTGTATTTATTAAAACGTCTTTTGAATATTACGTATATTACGTATAATTAATTTAACTCAATATAAGTTTTTTCACTGACACCGATGCATCACCGCTGCCTGCTAAGTGTGCTATACTTCTCAATTAAATGTTGCTTTATCAAGCTGATCAAAGAATACCAATTACCCATGGTGTTCACAATCAGTTGGTTGCCAGTCCAAACAAATCTTCTAATATCATCGAATGGCCAAAAAGTCCATTAGAAATTCATTAAGAATGTCCATTTTATATCAACCGAAAATTGCGGCCAAACCTCGGCCACAGATTAGATAATAAATTTAACTCAATATAAGTTTTTTCACTGACACCGATGCATCACCGCTGCCTGCTAAGTGTGCTATACTTCTCAATTAAATGTTGCTTTATCAAGCTGATCAAAGAATACCAATTACCCATGGTGTTCACAATCAGTTGGTTGCCAGTCCAAACAAATCTTCTAATATCATCGAATGGCCAAAAAGTCCATTAGAAATTCATTAAGAATGTCCATTTTATATCAACCGAAAATTGCGGCCAAACCTCGGCCACAGATTAGGTTACATGCAAACTTATATCAAAACTACAAGTAACAAATGAGCGAAACTACAAGTAACAAATGAGGTTACATACAAACTTATATCAAAACTATTTACACGGAACTACATACAGATTCAACAGTATTAGTAATACAGACTAAAAATCATTCACTCAGTTGTAATCAATTATGTAAGAATTTCAGACGTTGATTTGGCAAAGTTTGCAATTTGCTCTACTTAGGTGGTATTAATAGGTGGGTTGCGAGTGGTAGGTAGGTTTGATTTGGAAAATGCTTTACGATTAATAGTCCTGTTGCGCATAGAAATAAACGAATCCAATAAGCACTTTTTTTAAAGTATTTCATGATTTTAATATCTACTGTTTACCTACTGTTACACAAGAGCAACTTAAATCTTAGTAGCTACAGCGGATGTGATGATTGGAAACGAAACGCTAAAAATATCCCCATCTCCTACTTAAGTGTTCATTGAACTAAACTACACTCTGATCCGTTTCTTTCAGTTTATTATTAGAAACCCATCATCCCTGCTTCTATTCACTAACCCACGTAGGTAGGTAGGTAATACGTAGGACGTAGGTATACTGTAGAAATTCGATACAACGGGGTTCAATAATACGAACGAACTTACCTACCTACGATAGCATAGCTCAAGAAGCAAAAATAAACACCGGCTAAGTGCGAGTCGGACCTGCTTACCGAGGGTTCCGCACCCAACATAATTATGTGTTTTCTTACATTCAGTTCAAGATCTTTAGCGCGCGCCTGACTCGCACATGGCCGGTGCTTATTATTTGTTGTTTTACTTTAGAATAGAATACTTAATACTTTATTGTTCAACTGTGTACCTTTGTCTTAGGCTTATTAGAGGGTGTATGTACTATAATCATGTCAAGTTTGTCGCTTGTACGTATATGCACAAGAGCAAACGTAAAAAAATATTTTGTTATATGAGGACCGCCCCTTGTTTTTTATTTTATTATTATTTTCTTAGTATAATAAGTAACATTAACCGTAACATTATTTCTATTCTAAAAACAAAACTGGCTATCTATGACTGTTCAAAAGATACAGCCGCTAAAATGTAGAACAGAGGAACAGGCAGACAGACAGCGTACATTTAGTTATGGGGCCCGTTGAGACACATTAGGTAGATACGGAATCCTAAAAGGTTGAACACTGACCCAAGTTATGAGCTACTAGTGTCACTAGCTACAGAACAAGTCACTAATAGAGGAGTATTTAACAATATTGAAATTAAACAAATTGTTCCCTTCTAACAGTAGGTAAGCAATAAACAAAAGAGGATCAGTAACAAACAGAATAACAGTCGAAGAAGTCAATAAGGATCAAGAATTTTAAGTTTGGTAACGGGATATTTGTCTTGTATTTTGTTTCGAATGTTTGCACGTGAACATGGTTATTGCATTTCTGCTAAAATATCGTTTGCGTTACAAATAAATTAGGTACGTAAATATCCCGTTACTTTATTGAATTCCTAAAATTTTTACGCAACATTAAGGTCCTTAAAATTTTTGACGCTTTTGTGAGTCATAAGTATAAACAAGTTTTTTTAACGAAATCGCCTTATTTCTGTCGCGTAGCCGCGAGAAGCCAGCCTCTAGTTCAAGCAACGGCCTTCGGTGTCCCAGAATGACTGCCGTCGAAAGTGAAAGGAACCGAGATGACCTGCTGTCATCAGCGGTTATACAACACTGCAATATAGGTGCCATAATATACAAAAACCAACTAGCACTCTCTATGTGGGTCGTAGATAGTGCTGTCACTATTATTAGTACTTTAGTATTTGGATTTAAGTAAAGTGTGCTAAAGCACAAAACTAAACTAAACTAAACTTTTACTTTGTTTTGGACTAGCTTAGTAGGCAGGTACCTAAGATATTTTTACCTGTAGATGGGTTGTGCCCGCCACCATATTGACTAGACTAGACGAATGCAAGGTACATTACCGTACTCGCCACAGCTGTCTCTCAGTCACACACTCCGAGTGATCCGGTGATCCGATCCGGCAACACATCGCAGCTAATTAAGTATTTTAGCGAAAATATTTGTAATAAAATGACTATCTTCACAAAATGCACATATACATGCGTAGGTAAGTAGATATATGCTGCTTTTAGTCAGTTTTTAAAGCCGTATTGTTGGCCTATAACGTCTCTATTATTAAATTGGTAGTACTGGTAGGTACATATTTAACTTTTAGGTATAATGCTGTTAAAGTACGCGTAAAACTATGGAAAATACGGTCTTGCACTCGATTGAACGCAGTTTGCGGCTTCAAAAATAGGCATGGGGGCATAGGTATTGAAAGAAAAGAAAATATAGGTTAAAAATTATTTTGACTTTAAAATAAAATTGTTACTTGCAAGACTAACTCATAGTGCATTACTTAAGATTGGTTACGTTTCCGTCAGTTGAGATTGATGGTTACGAAATACTGAACCCGGTAAAGGCAAAGTACCTATTTAATATAACCTAATTAGGTGCATGTGTGTTGTGTGTTACACGATAAATATATAGCTAATATATCTTTCAAAATTTTACGGGACTGAACACCTTTGTTCATGTTCATGTCATGGTTGAATTCTCTGGTAAGGCTAATAAAAAATATGGAAACGTCTATATCCGAAGATTGCATAAGATGTTACACATATGCGTGATTTTGCCATAACTTTGCTGGCATATAACTTACGTCACCTTCAATAAGAAATCAAATATGTTGTGTATCAGGATGTTACTTTTTCCATTCTATTTTCTCGTCTTGTCCATTTAGGGATGTTCCACTTGTGTCGGCATCATTCGTCAACGATGCCGTGCTCTTTTTCGTGTTTACGGATACATAAAACACTATTTCTAAGGATCTTGGGTAATGGGCATGGTAAGAACGAAATCTGTCCACGTCTTTGCACACACAGTAATTTATGAGATTCAATTAACTACTAACGAAACCTTACATAGCACAGCTCGATCGTACCATAATAAATGTTTGGTAAGTATTTCAACTGCAAGAAGGCGAACTGCAAGCTGGGTTACGTCACATGCATGTATTGCTACTAGATGTACCATAAATTATACTTGGTATGATTATGTAACTAACAGGTAAGATTTAATGGGAGGAAATCGCATATTACGACCAAGCGTAAGGTCGTCTGAGTTCATCGACTCTACTTTCTGCGCGGCAAAAGATAAACATAAACAATACCCATTATTTATAATAAGAACGGTCTTTTGGGGGTCTCGATCCGATATCTCAAATTTTGTGTGCAGTTATGTGACATAAACCCGCACCTTTTAAAATCCCTTTGAATTGATGATACTGTGGTATCAAGGAAACTTTAGCGTCTTAAATGGAGCAAATATGCTAAATTCAGCAGCAGAGTTACGATGTGACAGAAATTAAACTCTTTTCCATCCCATCATGCGATTGCTTGCGTCAGATGAACTCGTCATAAAGCCATCATAAAACTGGACTGGCTACAACGCATGCATTGAAAGCTCCTATAAGAACTGTTTATAGTGTGTATTTTTTATAATGTGGTCTCCACTACTTTTTCCGTAGCGCAAAAGTCGATAGCGTTGATGTCTTTTCTTCCGCAATTTAAATTAGATTAATTAATGGTGTGTTGTATTAAATAAATAATAAAAAATAAATTTAAAAAATTTAAAAAATTTACGTAAATTTAAAAAATTGTTTTCGACGCAAACTTACTAGAATTACTGGAAATAAGTAATATTATATGGAGACCACACAAGAGTCCTGCTATTTTGATTATTCCTAAAACAGCCATGACTTACGAAAAACAACATGTTTATCCGCATTTCAGTCACATCCGCCTCTTTTCCTGTTACTTTCCATTGCTCGATAGTCCTTTGCTCTGCTCCTCGAAATGTTAGGGGAGCAGTAGGTATGTTACGGCGATGTTTGGTACAGCGGCGGCAAGGTACAGTCGGTGGCCGTGCGAGGCGTCGAGCGAACGCGTGTGTAGTGCCGCCATGATTGTACCATTTGGACCAGTTTACTGATTGGACTCGTGCCCTGCCTTCTGTGGGAGATGGTGAGTGACATATACTTCTATCATGGTACTTTATTCTTTGTTAAGTTCTATTGTTTTATTTCGTTGCTATGTTGTTTTTGCAATGCTAGTGTTGTGTCAGGTGGTTAGTATGTATTGTAGGTATATAAATATATGAATAGGTAAATAAATATGTATACTAAATTTAATTTAGCAAGCATTAAAATTATGAATTCCATGAATCATTTTAGGGTCAAGTGCGATGAAATTTAAGTTTCACTCCAATCTTTTTTGTGTAAAGTGTGCGTCAGCGGCGACGCTTTTGTATGTTTATTTTACATAATGATGTAAAATATTTTCACACTTATTTAAATACCCGACCGTGATCAAATATGAGATAGGTGGAAATAATTAAAATTAATTTTATTTGAGTGCTACTCGGTACGTTCATAGGAGAAGGACTTGATAAGGAAGAACAGCTTGTAAATGTAATATCAATAACAATAACATAAAGAATAATTCTAACGGTTGGTAATGAAGATTGGTTTTTATTAGAAAAAATAATTCAATGCCGTTTTCAAGGTGTGGGAAGTAAGTAACAAAATCGCGTAGAGATTACGTAGCTATGCAGTGCACTCTCCTTACTAGAATTTACTTTTTTATGCCATATGAGGCAAACAAGCAGACGAGCTGCCTGATGGTAAGCAGTCACCGTCACCTATGGAATCACTTGTAAAACCATCGGCATAACAAATACGTAGGATGATAGGTAGGTTACCTACCTTTAGTTTTTGATTATGTATTACATAATCAAAGCCTTTAGTATAAAAAAGATAGAGGATACGAAAAACAAGATTTCCCGTAACCCGATAGTGAGAGATGTAGTATGACACCGGAAGCATTCAATCGGATGATAGTAGGTAATTGAATTTGTCCTTTTACGCGCAAGGAGATATTTGGAACGCAAATATCTTATAAATATCTTCTGCTGTTAGCTAAGAACATACACACTCGTTTAATTCAAAAAAGGCGTGAAGCTGTAAATTCTCCGTCTGCAATCCAAAGTGGGTGGCGACTTCATTATGATAACGATCCTATATTGCCAAATATGCGTGCATTTTTGAAATGGATTTCGAATTTTCGATTTTGCTCAAGATTTTTTGTTTAACACAAAGTATTATGTGAAATGTGTGAGACACACGTTAAAAAGAAACACGAAGAAAATAATTTACCTGTTGAGCATTTTAAATAATACTTAAAAACCTATTAACAAAAATGTAGTTTGCAAAACATGGCTTCAAGATTTAAACTCCATAATTATTCTGAAACGCCATTAACGGAACAAATTGTGTTCTAAAACAAATTTTCATTATTTTCGATACGACGGACGCAGATTTTAATTGATTTGCCGCGCATTTTTAATTTATTTTCTTTTTTTAGTAAAATAGCGTAAAAATGAGTTTGCTCTACATTTAACTTTTTTCGTACCTATTCCTTGATTATTGCGTATTTTAGTGTTGGGCTGGTTCTGTCGGTATCTTGTATCTAATATAGTTCCACCGTTTCTTACTATATACATCATACTAAGCATGCTGGGTACGCTGCTAACTGGTAGTGGGCTTGAGCATTTGGATTGTCTATAGACCTTCAACGGTCTATGGGCAGTCTAACTGTATTTGTAGAGTTAGTTTTAGCTTGTATTTTGTTTAGTTAATAGAGGCACTTGCCCAGGGAAAAAATAACTCATTATCATACTAATATTATAAATGCGAAAGTATTTGTTTGTCTTATTTACGCAGCAACAGAGCAACGAATCGACGTCATTTATTGCATAGGAAAAAAACATGTTTCTTAAGAAAATGTCCACGTGTGTGATATCATAGGCCGCAGCTAGTGTTTTAAATATTTCAAAATATCCTTGGAAATAGATTGCAAGATCCGAGTTTCAATCACTTGTCCTCTCAGTATTGTTACTAGCGTTATTACTAGTCTAACAAGAGCGTATAAGGTCGGGCCGGTGCCTATATACTAACCGGCTCGTGAGCTCTTATTAAGACAAGGTTTATCGACTTTTGAAGTTATTTAACTGTCTGTAAATCTATTATAATATTATTTTGTAAAAAAAACATCGTCTATTACATATAAATAGTTTCATATTCAGTTCAAATACTTGAACATACACTAAAAACAAAAAAGAAATACACAAATATATAGTTAAATAGATTTACAGACGGTAAAAAGACTTCAAAAGCAAATAAATGTAATTAATATAATTAAAAGAATAGAAACTCGATTTAGAGTGATTGGCTCGAATTACATTTCTTATGCAAGATTACAATAAAATGCTTTAAACGTGTAATAATTAAATCTCTTGATCTAATCACCATACCATGTGAAAGTTATACTAATAAACAAGGCTTTTGTGACAACATTATGATAACAGAATTTTGTTTCTAAAATATAAGCCATCAATACACAATTTGGTTTCTACAATAATAATCGACTGCTTTAACAGACGTGTTCGTATCGCAGAATATTACAAAATGCAATCGTTTCATATAGGTATCTGGATTTCGGGCCATAAAACTAAAAATTAAAGCCGTCATTGTCAAGACGAATAAAACAAGTGAACCATAATATTAAAATTGTTTATTTTAAGGCAGTACGTAATAAAACGAAATCTACTTTTAAACTTTCCTCCGAGAGTTTTACGAAAAACTACTTTTGTAAATTGTAGGTATTAAGTTAATATTTAGTCTTTCCAAAATTTGAAACCGTTATTTTTAATACAAAATACCTCTAGTCTATTACAGAAATTAAATTTCCAGAGATATTTCTATTTAATAGAATCTGAATACCAAAAATCCAGTTTTTGTTGCTTTTTAGCCAAAAACTAAATCGATCGATTGGCTCGACCGGTATAATCGTGAGTGTAAGCCGGTGTTCTAATAATTAAAACAAATTTAGTTGATAAGTAGTTGCGAATAATAATAATAATAACTAATTTTCCTAAAATTTATTGGGTAATCAATGTGTCAATTACGTTCATCGAGATACAATTCTTATAGAGTCACAATCTCTCAGTGGAAACAGTCATAAAACGTCCGAGTGTCATTGTACATACATTGTATCAATTATATACTTCACAATGCCACATTTACTCTAATTTAGACGTTATGTTGCTTCCATTGTGTTCAACGTTAGTTATCCGCTATGTCATCTCGTGGCGTTGAAGTCGGATCGCGGTTACATTGTACCTAACCAAAAAGTCTGCGCAATTCAAAGCGTGCGCCGAGTTTTGGCTCGGTCATTTTTTGGCACGGTTGTGACTCTTGCATTGTATCACGATGATTACGTTGCGTAAAAATGTATAGTAAGATCTTCACAATTCAAAATATACTCATATTATTAATGGGAAAATAAGTGCTATGCTACATTTTCACGACTAAATTGCCCAACGTTGATAAGTTTTAGCAAGAAAGTAAAATTATAAAAATAGACATTATAAAAAAGCAATATTTTTATCACGGGAAATTACGGGCAGTACCGGGCGGTGTGCAACTTTACATTACAAGTAATTTCTTCGTTTATTCCCCGGGGTTTCCAAATGACATCATCTTTGAAATTGAGGTATGCAACATAGACAGCGTTTATTAAACAATAGGTTTTAATCAGTTCAGCACAACAAACAGGACGAATTGTTTATTCAAATGACGAAACTTTACGTGGAAACTACTCAAAATACATATAATTATATTTTTAGGGTTCCGTACCTCAAAAGGAAAAAACGGAACCCTTATAGGATCACTTCGTTGTCCATCTGTCTGTCTGTCCGTCTGTCAAGACCCTTTTTCTCAAGAACGCCTAAAGGTAGCAAGTTGAAATTTATATTAAATACTTGGGCCTACGGTTTCTTGCGGCTGTAAAAAAATAAAAGTTGTAAGTCAACGCAATCAAAAGATATGAACGTTTATGTCGCATATTTTGCGATTTCACAGGGGAACCAAAACCTATAGGGTACTTCCCGTTGATCTAGAATCATGAAATTTGGCAAAAAGCAAGGTCTCATAGCACATATATAGGAATAAATCCGAAAGTTATAAATATGAAGGTATATCATTTAAAAATGATTATTTTGCTATTACAAACTTACATTTTGTAGTTGGAATGTATGGAAGAACCTTATTCTCAACTACAAACTTAAGTTTGTCTTTCAATATTTTAACTTCAGTTAGTTTTTTTTTTGTTCTCGCGCTCTTAGGGTTCCTTTATGTCGTATATTTTGCAATTTCACAGCGGAATCAAAACCTATAGGGTACTTCCCGTTGACCTACAATCATGAAATTTGGCAAGAGGCAAGCAAGGTCTCATAGCACATATATAGGAATAAATCCGAAAGTTATAAATTTGAAGGTATATTCATTTAAAAATAATTATTTTGCTATTACAAACTTACATTTTGTAGTTGGGATGTATGGAAGAACCTTATTGTCAACTACAAACTTCAAAGTTGTCTTCCCAGAGACTGTGGGATCGGCCGATCTGCGAACTAGCACGGAAATCGCTACTAGATACGTGTCCTAGTATTGCAGATCGCGCTCGTATTCTTGCTGTCTCTGTTTGGGAATCGGGACTTTGGTTGCAAGCCATGCCCTCTTTTAACACAGGTAGTCTTTTAGATCCAACCGCATTTCGTCTAGCTGTCAGCTTACGTTTGGGTGCAAGGTGCTGTGAGGTCCATCGCTGTCAGTGTGGTACTGCTGTTGACCAGCTCGGTCACCATGGTCTCTCTTGCTCGAGAAGCGCTGGTCGTATTGGCCGACACGCTAGCCTGAACGACATCATACGCAGGGCACTTTCCACCGCCAATGTCGCAGCTGTTTCTTGCGAGTGACGATGGAAAGAGGCCTGACGGTATGACACTTGTGCCCTGGAGGTTGGGGCGGCCCCTTGTACGGGACGCAACTTATGTCGATACTTTGGCGCCGTCACATCTTCCTGAGACACAGGGTAGGGCTGGCGCGGCTGCTAATTCGGCAGAGCAGCACAAGCGTCGCAAATATGCTAACCTCGGCAGTGGTTACATATTTGAGGCGTTTGGGGTCGAGACATTGGGCCCTTGGTGACCGGGAGCTCACCTCATTTTCAAAAATCTTTCAGAGTGCCTGGTTAATGCGACGCGTGACCAAAATGCTGGCGTGTTTCTGGCTCAACGCATTAGCATTGCCATTCAACGTGGTAATGCCGCCAGCATGTTGGGTACGCTGCCAACTGGTAGTGGGCTTGAGCATTTGGATTGTCTTTAGACCTTCAACGGTCTATGGGCAGTCTAACTGTATTTGTAGTGTTAGTTTTAGCTTGTATTTTGTTTAGTTATTAAAGGCACTTGCCCAGAAAAAAAAAACTACAAACTTAAGTTTGTCTTTCAATATTTTAACTTCAGTTAGTTTTTTTTTTGGTCTCGCGCCGGGTGCTCCGCGCGCTGTCGGGTTCCGTCTAACGGAACCCTCAGAGCACGAGTCCTACTCGTACTTGTCCGGTTTTTTTAATAATAGGCTGCGAGATGTTAAGCGATGATGCGGTCTACGGTGGAGCACGCTTGCCTAGAAGAAACCGATTCACCTCATTAATTAAAGTGATTTTCGTACCTTTTTTACATAAAAAGCAAGGTTTTCTTGATTTTACGCTACAATTTGTTTTGTTTCTAGCATTTCTTGAGCTTCAGTAAATTAATACCTTATGATATTCCCAACGTTCCCATAAGTGGAACGTTAAGAATTTAAATTTAATTAGAGCTACAATTATTGATGTATAAACACATGAAAGTTGGGTCTAGTAATAAATTCACGACAAAAAGGCGTATATAAAGGTAAACTCATATCCTACATACAATTAGATACCTTTTAGAAATGCCACATACTAGTTTAAATCCTATGCCATTATAACAATGTCTAGCTTAGTTAAAGTGTTAATCGTTAGGGATTTGTGTAGTTTGTGCATAAAAATCGGACTATTCCGACTAGTCCCGTTAAAGTTATCCCGTGATGGGACTACTGGGTTTTTTCCCAGAGGTTCCATTAACTCGACTTATGGGAATTTTCTTCCCAGAAATTCCAGTAGTTGTCCCGTGAAAGAAATACTAACATAAATAGAGGCATGAATGTATTCTAATTGCGTCATCTCTCAAGTTTTTCAAGAATGGGAAAGTGTTTGGCTTCATCTTCAAAACACTTCGAAACCTATAATGCAATCCTAAGAAATTTTTATCCCTAGGTCTTGTCTTAAATGAGTACTAAGACCTAAAGGAACCTCTGGGAAAAGAAAATTGCCAGTAGTCCTACTTGTAATACTCCTAAAAACTAATATGTAGCTTACTCAACTCACATTCCTTATAAGGTTTTCATCTGTTTCTAGGACAACCGAATCCTCATTGGTCTGGTCCTGGCACTGCTCAGCTGCCACTCGGAGTCTTCACCGTACCTTCACAATGGGCTGCAGACTTTCTCGCTAGAAGAGATCGTCCCGTTAAGGCCTGACTTTTACCCAGATCGGCTTAATGTCCAGTGGATCTCAGGTATTCCCATTGGATAATGAAACAAGGATATATTATTTATTGGATATATCCGTTCTCAGAAGTCAATTGCCATTAGTATTTTAGACTTACTAATAAAACTACTGGGAATATTGTTCTAAGTAAGTAAATTTACAGAATCATTTCCTTTCCTGCCCTTCTCTCTTTATAATGACATGTACTTTATCTAAGTTTATAATATATTTTTCTCATTATTGTATTATTATCTGTATTTACTTCTCTTCCTCTTCCATAAACTTTCCCTTACTCTTCTATATCCGCCTTCTACCTCCTATTTGAATCTCTCCATCCTAAGGTTTCCTGAAAGAGATCGCTCAAAGCGATAAGGCCGCCGATTGTTGCACTAGTTTTAAGGTGTTTTATAGTGTGTATGTAATTCAATTCAAATTCATTTATTTCGACCACTTTAATCATATAAAAACATAAAATTTAAAATTAATAAAATAAAGCTATACTTAACTAACACACATACCCCACCATTTGCTTGTTAGTCAGATATATACCTAGTCTGTGATCATAAGCATGTTAGTACAGAATAGAATAGAATAGAATAGAATAGAATAGAATAGAATAACGTTTATTGCTTAAACTGTGTACAAAGGTGTTACATAAAGTTTTAGGATCCAACAGTTTATCCTAGCGGACGTGCAATATTTGGTAGGTATCTAGGAACTATAACATACATTATGGTGACATCGATGAGATCTACTTATTCTTCTAGATACGATTTTGCTATGTAATCGTTTGTACATACATAAAATTCGTCTAATGTATAGAAAACTTTTTCTGTGAGCCATAACTTTAGATTGTTTTTGAATTTATTTCCATCTAAAGATTTAGTCTGAAATGGTAAACAATTGTATATTTTTATAGCAGTATTAAATGTGCTTCTATGGTACATTGCATTATTAGCTTGTAAGACACGAATGTTTAATTTGTGTTTTGGACGTAGAATGTCCGATCGAGCAGATTTGTTTTCAAAAAAGTAATTTTGATTGTTCTTTACGAACATACAGATTTCTAATATAAATATACCAGTTAGAGTTAATAACTTATTTTTACTAAACACATTTCTGACTGAATCGGTATTTCTGATGTTGTAAATGGCTCTTAAACATCTTTTCTGCAGCTTAAAAGTAGATATTACATCAACCGAGTTCCCCCAAAAAATTATTCCGTACGTTAAGTGAGGGTAGACATAACCGTAGTAAGCATTTCTCGCTATTTCTTTTGAAGATATATTGCTCAGGATCGTAAGTGCGTAGCAATATTTAGAAATCTTTGAGTTTAATTGAGATATATGTACTTTCCAATTTAAGTTAGAGTCAATATTTACGCCTAGGAATTTTGATTCATTAACTTCACTAACTTGTATGCCCTTATACATAATATTTAACTTTACGGTTGAGGTTTTATAATTTTTAAATTGTATGAGCTTTGTTTTCTTAATATTTACTGTTAAATTTAATGATTCTAGTCTTTCAGCAACTTTTTCTAACGTGTTAGTTATCTCTTTTTCATATTCTACTGAGTTTAGTTTATTTTGTGGTACATAGACTGTAGCATCATCTGCAAACATAACACATTGATGTTTCGTCACTAGAGGTATGTCATTTACGTAAACGAGAAAGAGTAGCGGGCCGAGAATACTGCCTTGAGGAACGCCAAGTGAATTTTTTTGAAAATTTGACAGTACTTTTTCAATGGTTTTCGTTTTGGGGTTATAAAAATCTATACTAGTGGACTGGCTTCTATTTGACAAGTAACTTTTGATTAGATCTAAAGCTTTTCCCCTTATTCCTATACCGTCAAGTTTGTCAACTAGTTTGTCGTGTAAAACACAGTCAAAAGCTTTTGACAGGTCCAGTAATAGAGCTGTACCTTTGCTTTTGTTGTTTATGTCATCCCATACTTGTTTCAGAAATTTAAAGATGGCTGAAGTAGTATTTTTCGCTTTTTGAAATCCAAATTGATTGCAATTTAATAAGTTATTTGACTCCAAGAAAGCTGTAATTCTATTGTGAATGACTTTTTCAAATATTTTATCTTACGTTGACATTGCTCAGTCTACTTTATTTTGTTACTATGAAACAGTCTTAAGGCCTAACGCCGACTGTAAAGTCGAGGCGGCGTAAGTACGAAGATATTGAATAGTCAACTTATTTTGATTTACGCTAGGTCAAAATTGTATCTTATTTACTAGAGTTTACAGCAGTCGCTTGTACTCTCCAGTCGGCGCGCGGCGTTGGGCCTACTACGTTAAAACAGCATGCTTACCAAAACATTATTTCCTTAAATTTTAGGGTTTCGTAGTACAAGGAACCCTTACAAGTTCGTTCTGTCCGTCCGACTGTCCGTACGCCCTAATTCATTAAAACATTCTATAGGTATAAAGGTAAGTGCATGAAACTGCACAATACAATTTTTGGTATAGATCTCAATTTGAAAGTATGAAAAAATCTAATTTTGTAGTTTAGGGATGGTTCTGATACATGTGAAAAGGGATGATTTTGTTTATATGGCTTTGCTACGGAACCCGTATGCGTATGAATATGCGTGTTTGGAAAAGCTCTTGGCCATTCATTAAAGTAGGTAATTTTGGATGCATTCATAGTGATCTATATCTCACTAAAGTAATTTAACTAAAAGTTCGTTTCAAGGTATCTTATTTAAATTAATGTAATTACCAGTTGCGTCATAATACAGTTTACAGTTTAGTCACAGTTTTTATATTTTAATTTAGGTATTTGTTGTACATAATATGCGTACGCAAATTTCGCATACTACTCGTGGGTATTAAAAATATGATAAACGTAGATTGATTACCATAACTAATGGAAAACGTGCTTGTAATGTTTATGTATGTCTAACATTTTTTGTTAGGCATAAATATTAGTACGTAATATTGAAATTATACTACTACAAATAATAACAGAATACAATTCAATTATTTATTATGTGTAAATGTGGCAGTTTAAAGTTAGATAACTTGACTTTACTGCAGGAAGCGTCTATATTTGTTTCCTATATTCATTGTTCTGCCCCCCGATTCTACTAAACAAATTGTCTTTAAATTGTAATTGTTGCGATTTTAATTGTTAAATAACTGCCTCAAAATTGACAGTTTTTATTTTTTTATACTAAGTTATAATATTAGGTGGTTATATTTTTCTAGTATAAAAAATATTTAAAACTGTCAATTTTGAGACAGTTATTTAAAAATTAAAACAGCAACAATTACAATTTAAAGACAATTTGTTTCGTAGAATCGGGGCCCTGATATAGACAAAAGTTGTCTAGAGATAGAGGTCAGGATTATGTATTATGGGAAGTTTGAATATGATAATAGTATTATATCTACTTTTTTTTTTAGTTTGTTTGTAAAAATGTTTTTTTTTTTTAGTTTATGTTTTAGTTAATTTGAAATTGTATATATTTGTGTTATGACTTGCTTGTGCTAATTAACTACTTCAATTGTAAACGAAAGAGTTTGTTAATGATATATAAGAGTTTGTTAATGATGAATGATGCTATAAATCAAATTGAAACGGTTTTAATCGCGCTTTGCATTTCACAAGACTAAATTTGATTGTTATTAGAAAGCTCTACATTAAGTTTGATTTGATAACTTTTGATCTTGACTGGATTCTTTTTGATGTAGGTATTGTTTTTGAATGTCGAATTAAGTATTAGGACGAGAATACGAATTATTCTGCACCTATAGGTGCGTGTGCGTAGTAAGTCATTTAACTGATAACATTTGAAAATAAATCAATAGGTACCATGCAGTGCAATAATAAATCATTACGTAGTGTAAAGACATGCGATCTCATTTAGAAATACTGCTCTGTAACATACACTTAATTGACGTTTATCTAAGGGCAAAAATGTTTGGAATTAGTTACCTATTCGATCTCGAATAATACCAAAAAAACTTTTACCAAACTTTTATATACCTATTGATTAAACCATTATACACTTTAACCTATCGATTCAGTCAAGTAAAAAAAAAAAAAAAAACCAACAACAATACTATATATTATTTGTATGTTTTTCAGTAGTAAGTCTAAATTGGCTAAATCATTGAGTGTTTGGCTGTTGGTTTTCCTTTCTTTTATCAGCCTATTTACATACATTTCTTGCGTAGTCCTCTCTTAATCTCTGTCATGATGAATTTGTTACGACTTCCTTGGCCGGCCAGCCATTATTTGTGTGCCTTCGTATGTCATTGACGTTTGCCTACAGTCTACACTCAAGTATTCTTTGCGAATATCGGTGATAGTCTATCCAAGGTAATTGGCCAGTTCATTTCTACTACTGCCTCTACTGTACCTACTTTTTATCCTATTTTTATTGCGTCTCTATTTCAAATGCAATGTACGATATTTGCAGCCACGGCATACATATTCAAGGATGCGGACGGAGTAAAGAAATACGACGCCTCCACGGACAGCTTGGTTACCATCGTGGACGAAATTGATCTGGTAAGTACCTACGCCTGCGATCTTTGCTTAATTTATTATACATATTTATTTGAAAAGTGGCCCGTGGACGATATAAATTTTATTTTTTTGCAGTACAACTTGTTCAACTACTCAATTTCGACGTTCTCTGAAGATGGACGGTATGCGTTGCTTACGAAAAACAGACAAAAGGTGAGCACATTAATTTTCATTTACGTTTATTTGGCTCGTTATTCTGTAGAAGTACCCACAAACATTAAGGTATATCTGTATTGTCAAAAATTTAACACGGAGGCCTTAACTCTCCATAAACTCTCTCTTCTCTATTGTATAAACAAAATTTGACTTTGCTAGTTATTTTCGATCTCATAACTGGAACTAACCAGGTTTGCCATTGATAGATACGTCGAGCAAAATGATAGATACTCTTCATATTACCTACTAGAAAGTCTTACTCGTAAGTATATAATATTGTACATTCAGGAAAAAAAATGAATTTTCCCTAAACATTTACGTAGTTAAGCATTTACGTAGGTACAAACCTACGTAAATGTTTTAGGAAAATGACCACCCTAAGCCGGATTTCTGCTTTCACTTCCACGCCTTCAGTTCTCAATGTTAGGTAATCCCACAGGGTAATCCACGATTCCCCCATCGCGCGAAATAAGAATTGGCATCATCTTCAATTGTGAATTTTTAATAAACTTTTTTTTTTTTTTTGCGTATGAATATTATGTTTCCGTTAGTTTTGTTATAAACATGTTAACGTGAGTTTCTTTTATTCATGGATATTTCGCTCGTTAGTGTGGCGTGCTCCACTGGACAGGTATGCAAACTAGAGAAAATAGTAATCCAGTCGATTAGCGTTTGTACTTTTACTAGATTTTACAACACTGTTCAAAATGGTTAACGCTAAGATAATGATTTCTTCGGCGTCATAATTTGACCTTTGGCCCAAAAATAGAAAACTAATATAACCTATCAGTAATTTATGACCCCATACAAAAAACAAAAAATATACACCAGATAGTTTTTCTGTCTTCTGAAAAATTTGATTATACATATTTTCAAAATAACGGATTCGATTATCTACGAAGCTAATGAATCATGTTTATGAGTATCAGTGAACCTTTTCAAATACTTGTTTCGGTTGTTTTTGGTAGTTGTCTAGTTAGTGGACTTTTGTTATTTGTCTAGGTACGAGTGCGTTGTAACATTTCGTATGTTAGGTCAAGGCACTCAAGACATGCACGTTACATACAAATATCCTTTTCAGCAACACGTATTTAAATTATTATGATCTTCGCATAGATAACGATTTACCTAGTTACTACCAACCAACTTAAAGCAATTTCATACCATTATTAATTAATATTCTACGATATAAACTTATTGAAATATTGTTAATCATTTAGATTTTCTTATAAGATCATTTGCCGGAATGTTTGTTTTCTTTTTTTTGTTCTTGAATTTAGATTAAAATGTCAATGTCTATAATGGCTTGCAACTAAAATCTGTGATTAGGATCGCAGTTTTCTATTTTTATTAAAGCATCGCAGTAGATTTATTTCATTTCAAAATTAAAACTATCACAACACAATAAAAGGCACTTTTAACCACTATTTAACCTCCTTGCTTAAAAAATACTCGATACAAACTCCTTAAATCTTACTCTTTATCGTAGTCATGGTATAAAGTATAGTATGCAACTCTTGAATGAAACGGATTTATATCGACGGCCATGAATCACTCGCGTTACTCAGGATTCTAACACGAATCACTCCCTGCGGTCGTGATTCAGTCATTAGAATCCTTCACTTGCTCGTGATTCATCTATGGCTTTCGCTTTGAATCCGTTCTTTATTCACTAATTGCATAATATACAATTCAATGCTCACTTTTAGATTTTTGCCTTTGAGATAAATATTTACTTCAGCATATTATTTTGAACCGAACTTATGTATTAACGGAGAATACGATTTATTGAAAGGTTAGTTGGTGGTGGAAGTGATTCAAACAGCTTTATTTCAACTTTCAGGTATACAGATATTCGAGTACTGCGGAATATGCTGTCTATGACATTGAAAACAGGTAAGATACTTAACTGACTGTCACGTAGAGGTGGGTAAAATATTTTACAAAATTACAAAATACTTAGGTACTTAATTAAAGTAGCAATATCGATAAAGCAAATACAACATTTATATAAGTTTTCACAATCGTTAGGTATTTCAGCGTAAAAGATGCATTTCTGTGAGCATGAGTGACATCACTATTTTAGATCTAAAATCAATTCATTTTGATCAAGAATTTACAAGAAATGCAGTATATAAATAAATAAAAAACACCCGTCTACAGTAGCTTTATGCACATACATTATCTCGATTGATTTCCACGTGGCTTAATATTACCTGTTTATTAGAGAAAAAACAATGGATTGTAAAAATGAATGCAACTGTTTATTAGACGCATTCAGGTTTTTTTTTGTTTTTTTTTGTTTTTTTGTTTATATTTAAGAGTATATAGGTAATTATCAATATAAAAACCGACTTGAAAATTAGTAAATATGCAATTTCGTTTATTTGGATGACATATTTTTCCAGTTATTTTGGTTTAAATACCAAACTACTGAACCGATTTTGATGAATTTTCTATGACTAATAATTTTTATTGGTCATAAATCGGTTTATAAATGACGGAATTCCGAGGTAAAAAATACAACCGAATTTAGAACCCCTGGTTTTTTTGCAGTCTGATAATAAGTCGTAGTTGAAAAAAGATCCTTGACTGCGAGTAGATACGTACTTTCTATTGGAAATAAGTAGGTAGATATAATATTGTTTGAATAGAAATATCTAATCAAACAAAACAAAACAAAACAAAAAGTAATTTATTTTGACATAAATTTAGTTTTACATAACGTGGTTTTCCATAGGCTCCCGAACTAGTCTGGGACTGTGTTTCGGGTGCCAGTGGCTTCTCTTATTATAACAGTATAATTATGCCAAAGCAAACAGTTATATCATGCAAAATACAAAACAAGATATAATTTAGAATGTAGAATTGTTATATAAATTTATCAATATTTATAAAGCCAAAAAGAGAAAAAAAAAGAACACAACTTACAAAATAATAAAAATATTCATTAAAAAATATATATATATATATATTATAACATGTTTGTGTGTTTTTAGTAGGGTTAAGTGTTTCACTGATCCATTATATTTTATTTTATTAAATACGTAGACTGTCCAACATATCTTCAATACCTTTATAATCAAATTTCTTTAACCAAGTAGTTATAATTTTTTTAATTTCGTTATTACTGTACTTTTTAGTGTTATATTCTCCATTAAGAATTTTATACAATCAATCAAAGTCGTTCATATGCCTGAAAGGGTCAATACAATGGAATCAAAATCATGAAAGAACTTCCTTCAAGCGCAACAAAGTGTAACAAAAGTCAGGTATTCAACTGTTTTCTTTTTAATTCATATTGTTTAGTTATTTAGGCAAAGGTAATCTAAATCACTTCATGCATTTTGTAGTAAGTTAAATATCCACGCGATTGTTACGGTTGACTGATTAAATTTCTTTCGATTATAATATATTATTTATGTGAAAATAAAAACGTAGGTATTCGACTATTTTAAAGTATTTTAGTATAATGAAACTGATGTTATAAATGCGAAAGTTTGTGTGTAAGTGTGTTTGTCAACACTAAACTCAGTAAAGGATCAACGGACTTGGAATTAATTTGTATAGAGGTAGCTTATACAGTGAATTAACATATTTTCTAATAGCTGATTTTTTCACGCGTTTTGGGTCGGTCTTGGGTTAGTAACTACGTTTTGTGTAACTCTGCCCTGTAAACGCTTATTGTTAAACAGTTATATTTTAAAATCAACAGCAACATTCAACGCCTATACACTAAACATCAAAATTAAATTAAACTAAACTAACTAATTAAATATAGCTTATATTGTACTATCTATAGGCAAAGGAGGCCTATAGATGGTCAACTATCTCTAGTTTCCGAAAACGTGCCCAAAACAATATACAATATCGTTCTGTTACCTAGTACCTACAAGTACAATATCTCATAGTTACAGCAAGACTACTGTTTTACGTCATCATTCCAGCCGTATAGGACGTCCACTGCTGGACATAGGCCTCCCCCATCGATCTCCAAAAGGGCCGGTTGGAAGCGGCCTGCATCCAGCGTTTCCCTGCGGTCTCTTTTAGGTCGTCTGTCCATCTCGTGAGTGGACGTCCTACGCTGCACTTACCGGTCCGTGGTCTTCATTTGAGAACCTTTCGGCCCCATCGGCTATCTGTTCTGCGTGCTATGTGCCCTGCCCACCTATTCCTATTTTACCTATTCATTTTATATTTCTTTAGGTTGATTCGAAACCTAGGGACCGGTTCACTCCAAGTGGTGGTATGGGGCCGACCAGGCGCACTGGCGTATGTGAAGAACAACAACGTGTACTATGTACCAGACATCAGGCAAAGCGAAGAACATGCCCTCACTATGGACGGGGTACCAGGAGAGGTGTACTATGGCGCTGCTGACTGGATCTACGAAGGTAAAATTGAAATGAAACCAGATTTGTGCTGGGGTCTTACGGCTAGTAATTTAGGTGATGAAAAAAGTTGCGCGTCCGCAAACCGTATAGGGCGCGTTAAGGTTCACGTTCGCGTGATTTTCCGAACTGCGCTGTTTTAACGTGACTTTGAGACCGCGTGAGGAGTTGGCCGTAAGACCCCTGGTCTTTTGGAACTCCGTATTAAAGAAACTTTTCATTTCATTCTGATGATGCCTTTTCAAAACAACGTGTCAAAGGGCGCAGCCGGGTTAACTTAAAGACGCAGCCCTTCATCACATGTCCATAACTTTTTTATAATACATTATAAGATAAAAATCGTCTATAAAAATATCAATAGTCTAATTTATACAACTTTCATAATTCAGTTCGTAGGTACACATCATAAATGTGAAAATTATAAAATCCACTTTTCCGTACCGGGCTCTATTTAGATTTTTGTAACGTCATTTTAACAACAAGTTTTGATAGTATCTCTACAGTAAATTTGACAAAATCTATTATGACTAAAATTGTGAATAAGGTACAAATAATAAGGTAAAGTAAGAACAGATATGTGTTATTGTTTGTACATTGCCAAACCAACAATAACACATATCTATTCTTAGTTATTCTAGGTCTTAGGTCTATTAGGTAAAAAAACATAACAAATACCTTACAATAAATTTACGGTCTATGGGCACTATGGGCAGTCTGTTTTTGTAGTGTTAGCTGGTATTTTGTTTAGTTAATGAAGGCACATGCCCTTAATAAAAGTTCTATATATATTTTTTGCTATACTGATATATAATTTTATGCCACACAGGCATACATGAGGTCTGGTTCATGCATGACTAACAATCTTTTTGTCTAGGTACTTTACAGCTCACTGTTGAAAGCCTGAAACGTCTTTTGGTTCTCTGTTAAGCAGACCTTCCAAATTTGCTTGACAATGTAGCTCGTAAAAATCACAATAACTTCTTTGAAGTTGAAATAGTTTTCTCATTTTTATTATTTTTCTGCCACCATGTATTGCGGTCATAAAAATAATGTTTTCTTTGTTGCTCACATTTTACGCTTCATTTAACTTTGGAGCCTATTCACAAATATGGAGGTTGTAACTGTACAAAAACAACCTGTTCAAATGTGCATTATTGTGTTAAATACTTCATACTTTGTGTTCCTTTGTTTTTGTCTATATTTATCTGCCCCTATACAAAACTGCTAATATAATTTAATATGTAGTTGTCGTAGATGCTTTGGTGACTCTACATTCTATTGTTTGAAATAATATTACTCATATTTTTTTAATCATACATGAGTCAAAATATTTATTTTACACAGAGTTTTATATATCTTCTATATATATATCTATATATAGTATATATTTTACATTCTAATAAATAAATAAAAAACACAACTAAAAACTACTTAAAAATACATACAAACTAGTACTAAAATATAAAACTAAATAGTTATTCCTTCTATTTGACCACTAACCAAGCATGTACTGAACACAAACTTTAACTGAATAAGAGTTTTACGCGACATTAAAATAAGGAAAACTAGATCTACGTAACACAGAATGTCAATCTTAGTTTTACCTGAAAGAGATCCTTGAAAGTAATTTTAGCTTAAAGTATTCCGCAATTTAAAAAATTGCTATTTAATATAATAAAAAAATAGGCTGACGTTTGACTGCCATCTCGCCTGATGTTAAACGGTGAAGCGTTCTACGAGAACAAATCCAGCCGGTCGACAAAAAAAATATTCTATAACATTTAAATGTAACTTTGCCTTATCTACGCTATTCGTCACCTCAGTTATCATCATCATCAGCCCTAAATTTCCGACTGCTGGGTGTAAGCCTCCCTTTTGTTTCTACCACTCTCTCTCTTTTGATGTCGTCAGTCCACCTCATCCTCGGTTGGCCCGAGTTCCGTCGACCTGGTGTCGGCCACCACGCGATTACTGCTGTACACCACCTCCCATCATTACGTATTCCATGTGTCCTGCCCAGATCCACTTAAATTCCATCACCCCTTTTACGACGTCTGCAGCCTTGGTGCGACGTCGTATCTCGTCGTATATATATTACAATAAAGTTATACCACTGCTACTTGTTTGATATTCCAGAGGAGGTATTCAACGCTGCAGAAGCGATGTGGTTTTCTCCCAAAGGCACATACGTAGCGGTGGCCCAGTTCAACGACACCGAGGTGGAGTCTGCTATCTACCCCTACTACGGAGACTCAGGCGATCTCAACAACCAGTATACGGATCTCGTCGAATTTAAGTACCCAAAGGTTAGCACTGAACTTTGTTTAAAAAAAAAAACTTGATTTATAAGTTGCGATGTAATATTACAGTATTTGTCTCTTTGTACATATAAATTATCAAAGCCTCAAACAGCATGTAACAGGTTCTAAATTGAATTTATCTTATTTATAAATCCTTAATTCGTTTTGAACAATTAGCTTGCGGGACTTGCAGCCACAGCTTCCAAAACATGCAGAACTTTGTAGCTACATTTTACATTGTAAAATTACTAGCAAAAGTCCAATGTTTAACATAAGTCGTTTTATTCCGCTAATCCATCATTCGCTTAGCCTTGACGTCGTAATTTTTCTGTCAGGCAGGTCGCACCAATCCCAAGGTAGGGCTTCGCGTCTACAAAGTGGATGAGCTTCACGGTGAACCGTGGAGTATCCCGGCACCGGTAGACGTAGTGGGCCTAGACCACATCCTCGGTAGAGTAAGCTGGGCTTCCGAAGAAAACCTCGTAGTACTCTGGCTTAACAGGCGACAGAACATCAGCATCCTAGTCAACTGTAACTTAAAGAAGGACAAGTGCAGCATGATAAAAGAAGAGAGGGAAATGAACGGCTGGATCGATATCACCAACCCGTTCTTCGACTCAAGTGGAACAAAGATGGTTGATATCGAGCCTTTATTTCACGGGGAGCAGAGATTTAACCACGCATCTCGGTTTAACTTCCTCACTTTGACGACTGAGGATCTAAGTCCTGGAAACTCGACCGTGCAGGAGATATTGGGGTGGAATCAAGAAACGGACACTGTTTATTACATAGTCGCTCCGGGGACGATACCTTGGTTGCGGCAGATCTGGGCTACGTCGGGAGGGGTCGTGAGATGTGTCACTTGTAAAGAACCGTCGTGTCGATATGCTTCTGCCGAGTTCGCTCCCGGAGCTAAATATGGAGTGATTACTTGCGGCGCATGCAACATCCCTCCTAAAACATTCTTGTATGATGCCAAAGAAGACTCTTTCAAGTTAATAAACGACAATGCAAGGTTGAGCAACAAGTTACAGCAGTATAGCTTGCCGATGACGCTCTACAATGTGCTGTCGCTTGGAGACGATCTGATGGCGAACACTAAGATGCTGCTACCGCCGGGAATACGGAATGGAGAAAAGTATCCCATGATTGTGAGAGTGTATTCTGGACCTGCAACCAGTAGAGTCAAAGACAACTTCGACTTGGGTAAGATTTTTTAAATATTTTTTTCATGCTAGAGGCTTTTTGTGCTCCTCTCCTGTCAGCCATTGCAGGCTCTAAAAATATCGAAGAATGGGTCTGGACCGCTGGCTTTTTTTAAATAATAGACTATGAAGTCTAATATTATCGCCCTACTAGTTTGTAATAACAGAGAACCCATTGTTTCCAGAATACTACAACTCGTACCTGGCGGCGAACCGTAGTTTCATCGTGGCATCAATCGACGTGCGTGGTTCAGGTGCCATGGGCGTGGACGCGCTGCACGCGGTCAATCGTGCCCTCGGTACCGTCGAAGTCAGCGATACTCTCGCCACTATAAGGTAATACTATATAGACTACAACTAGCATTTAACTACATTTTCATCGTAGCACTTATAGATGTGGGTGGCGCAGACCATGGTCGTACTTATAGATTCGCTGGATGCGGTTAATTGTGCCCTCGGTTCCGACGAAGTCAGGAATACTCTCGTCACAGTTAGGTAACACTTTCGGTGTTTTTTATACTATAGATAATATATAATAGTATACATTATAAACTTAACAAAAAATTCAAACCTTTTTATCCGACTGCACAAAAAGGAGGGTTATGTTTTTCGAGTGTATGTTTATATTTTCATATGTCCTCAGAAGGCATGCGCAAAATAGGTTTGATAGCAATCTTGGCGTTGATAAATCTAGGTCTAAAATATGTCGGTACGTAACCTAAAAATATGTTTTCAGGAGCCTAGCAGCCCTGTATTCGTTTATCGACGCCGACCGCATCGGAGTATGGGGGTGGAGTTACGGCGGGTTCGCAACCACCATGATGCTGATACAAGACGATCTCAACACCATCGCCTGTGGCGCCGCCGTCGCGCCGGTCACTTCCTGGCTTTATTACGGTATGAGTCAAATATGAAAGAAGCATGTTAAACATCACAAACTTCTGAGAAACCAGTCCTACTTCAATAAATGCGGCAAAACTATTTCTGATATGATACCTCAGATCAGCCAAACAAGGGAGATATGCCTTACTACAATTATTGTTCGTGTTTAAATGTCTCCAATTATTTATTTTTTTACTAAACACTTCACTACATATCCCCTTAACGCTTAAACGGTAAGTTCGGCCAAGGGTACGTCTCACTTACTCATTTTTCACACACACTAAGAAACTTGCAGCGACACTAACGAACTAACTAAAGTCAACATGCAAACAAAGAGCGGCAAGTTCGTCTTGCAGTCTGTTCGACTGCAGGGTGAGTTCAACTAAAGGCATCCAGACTCATTTAGACTGGATGCATTCGCACCCGACACGCCAACTTACAACTCCCTTGTTTGAATGACCTGAGTATGATACCAAGACTTCCCACCCCGTTAACACCTGATATGGGCGAACACAATCATACAAAACATTAGTGGTATTCCGCTAATGCATTTTCGAGCGACCAATGGAACGCCAGAACAGATATCGATACCTTGAGCTTACCAATCAGAGTTCTCTACCTCGCCCCGAGCACCGTTTGCATTGTAAAAGTATTTAATGCCTGCAAGGTCGTCGCTAAGAGCGCTTTTTAATAGTTGTCTCCGTTAAAAACCGCCAAGGTCGCGCGGTTCGCTGGGCCGCAAGCAGCCCGCGAGAGTGAGTTTTAAGCAAATGTGATGTACAAAATAAGTTTAAAAAGAAACCGTCGAGTTCGCTCGTTTCGCTGGGCTGGATCTGCGAATTTTTTTCGCATATAAAAGTATAAAAGCCTTCAGGATACAAGCGACTATTGTAACATGAATTTGCATTCAAATCTATTGAAACAGCTGTTTTGGCGAGAATGAATAGCTAATATTAAAACAAATTTTACTGTCCTGCGACCACCCACCTTGTTTTATATGATTACGTTGAATTTCGCACATAAGGCTAAAAGGTAACTAAAAACTACTGATTCACGTCTTGTGGCTATCAAAAAACCACAAGATTCCGAATTCTCGGAAATTTGTTTAAAAAAATATCATTCAACTTTTCAAATGACGTTAGTTATAATTATGATTCACAATTTTTCAATAAAAGCAAAGTCAATACAACAAACAAGAAAAACTTCGAAAACGCAGTCTTAAAAACACATACGAGCATTTTCCAACTCTCTCGAATGCTCCCATGAATTATTCATAACAATATTGATATCTACTTAGCGTTCGGCGATACATTCCAAGACGCTCTGCCATTTCCATAAATCGGTAATCAGGATAAAAATTCCAAACAAAACATACCTTGCGGCAGGCATTCTTTTTTTTAAACCAAGGAAATTGTCGAAAATTCCTGTCATCGTTAGTTGGTAGCAGATGTGCTAAAAATATCTGTACTATAGCAGTAGGAAAAGACATTTAAAAAACCCTACTTTATGCATGAAGAACACATTAGCTGTTTTATCGTGTGTATGAAATTTGTGGTGTGAACAATAAAGAGTTTATCTATCTATCTATCTATCTATTTGATTCGCAATTTTTTTATTCAACTCAGCGATCTTTTCCGTAATATGCACGAGTTACTAAGAATATAACAAATTAGTCATGATTTTATTTAATCACTAAGCAAAATTCTAACGTAGAAAATTTAAAATTTAACTTTAGTTAGAGTAAAAACTATCTAAACGAAAATATCTTTATTGTAATTCAATTTCAAACAACATTTATCAAAATAAAATAAAAACTAACACTACAAATACAGTTAGACTGCCCATAGACCGTTGAAGGTCTAAAGACAATCCAAATGCTCAAGCCCACTGCCAGTACGCAGCGTACCCAACATGCTGGCGAAAAAAAAGAAGATATTACATGTGTATTTCGTTATTTTAAGTTTTTAGTTATTTATTTAAGTTTTCGTTAATTTTCTGTTTTTTTCATAATAAAGTATCTATACTTACACGGTTTTATCTCTTTTTCGAAATTCACACACTAAAATTGACAATAATCTGAAAATGCGCGAGCGAGAAAACCCCGGACGGAAAGATCCGCCTTAAAAACCTACAATTAGTTATCTGGGTAATTCACCTGACTAAGCTTCTACCACAATTGTTTTATATTTTACCAATTAACCAAACTAATAGGCTGAAAACCAATTAGTGCAGCCTTCGCAGATTAGCGACTTTTATTGATTGTTCACGAAGGTATTAAGTACTGGTTGTAAAATGTTAAATGGTGGATTCTGTTTTGATACAAGTAAATGATTCATAATTGCTTAACGCTGAGAGGCCGAAATTTGTTAGTCATTGTATTATTATAGGGTTAGTCCTGCAAGTTAATTGTGCAAATTATTTGGCTCTTTATAATCTGCGAGACGTTAACTCTACTTGAGAATGCACTCAGAAGGGCTATGGGATGATAATGAACCTTTCGCCAAGTCGGTATCAACTCACCTAGCAGCTAAGTGATAAATATTTATTTATTTTATTTATTATTAAAACACTTATAACACCATTACAGATAAACTATAAAGCGATGCTATAACAACTTAAATATTTAATTTGAAGGTACAAAAATTGTATTGTATATAATTATTTTTAGTCTCGTTATACCTACTTTCAGTGACATCTATTGCGTCAACAATAGATGTCCCTGAAAGTATGCTTTTCACATATTCTGTGAGCAGCCTCTGTGAACTCTGCCAGGCCACAAGTAAAAATATCAGAACTTTCTGAGACCAGATTGAGCAACATCAAAGCACGTGATACCGGGGCAAACCTGAGCAGGTTTGTTCTAGACGCGGGTACGCTGAAGGTAGGGAACCTGCGTCGCCTGGACACCGCCTCATCAGGCACGCACAGCCGCAGCGCCTCCAGCACCTCGGGATGGTGCAGCTGGCCGCGCAGCACGCGCCACACATACTTACAGAGCGCGACGTCACGCCCCACACCCAGCTTGCTGTACCCCACCATGCCGATAACAAACAGGGTCGGATACATCAGTGGGTAAAAAGGATAGACGCCGCATTCCTTCAAATATAAAAAACGCGTAAATTTATTTTGAATTTTCTCCACCATGTTGATGTATTTAATCTCGTGGGGATTCCAAATTATTGCGCTCGTTTCGAGTCGGCTACGAACGAGTGCGTTGTATAAAATTTTAACGACCTCAGTACTGTGAAAAGCCTTGCATTGCCGTAGAAGCGACTCCGAATATCTGCGACTCCCTATTCCTCCGATGGTTTTTACAGTATTGGGCAGTTCTAGGTTGAGGCCATACGGCTACAAGAGCAGACTGCAAACTGCTAACTTGCTAAGGAAATACAATTTTTACACTTCAGTTATATTATTATTAACGGAATATTTACCTAGATATTTCTCGATATTTCGGTGCAGTTACATGCACCATATTCACGGGAAGACTGAAATATGCGGGATGGTAGAAAATTTCAAAATTAGGTGCAGCCAAAACGATCTACCCACCTTTTTAAATCATTTGTACTGAACAACTGTGATAGTTTAAACAATTCTTACAGACTCGATATACACCGAGCGTTACATGGACACTCCTCAAGCCAATCCTGCCGGCTACAAACGGTCCGACCTCACTACCCAGGTGGAAAAACTTCGTGGGAAGAAATACCTCCTCGTCCACGGCACAGGGGACGACAACGTGCATTACCAGAACAGCTTACAACTCGCGAAGAAACTGCAGCATAGCGACATCGCTTTTGAACAGATGGTACGTTAAATCACACAATAAAAACATACTGATACAAATTCGCCGTAACGCAAGTAAAACGCGCTCGCGTTTATTTAAATTTTAAATTATAATATATTTCAAAGCTTAATATTGTTTGTTCTGTAAACTTTACTTACTCAAACTGATCGAGTATTTATTATGTCCTTAAACTTTGGAGATTAGCAAGGGGGACATTTATTTTTGTAACTCACAAAAAAACTCCGTGATGAAAAAGCCTATGATTTTAAATTGCCTAAATCAATCACCACATTGCAAAGCTTAAAAACCCCCCTATGAAAAATCCCTTATGATGAAAACTCCTCATGAGACCATATTTTCAGCAAGAGACAATTTAAAAAGTCATGCCTTTTTTAAAGTAGTTTCCATTGCAGTTCTTAACTATGTTTAGTCAAAATCTGTTTCTATGATGAAATAGGATAGTTTGACCACAACCCAGGTGCGTTGGAATGGAAAGTGACGATGTCGTCTAAAGGATCGAGCACATTAGGACGGGCCGCAGCGGGCCGGGTCGCAACACAAAAATCGCTTTCATACATTTTATATGAAGTAACGCACATTATGCCGGGGCCCAGCGGGGCGGATTTCCATATAAATGTATGAACACGATTTTTGCGATGCCCCCCGGCCCGTTGCGGCCCGTCCTAATGTGCTCGATCCTTAAAGTCGCACGTACGATCACAAACATCATACTCGAACATTTGGTTCTCAGTATCAGTAGCCATAGCTCCGCATGGTATAGCATGTTGTAACGTAACGTTTATCAAAGTTCCCCGAAAACTCTCCACACAAAACGTATAAATTGAATCGCCACGAACATGTTTGACGAACACAATGTTCGATGTTCGTTAGTGACACGCACATGCAAACAATGCATATGATACAAAGTTGGTTGCGTATATCATGTAGCGGAACAAATTCTTACGTGCGTTCCATACTTCATACCTTTTAGGTCGTCCCTTTCAAAAGGTTTTTTTATTTTGTTGTCTTCTTTTTATAGATATTTGAGATTAAAAATTTCATCCTAATTGCTTCGAAACTGTTATCCACTCGCAGATTATGATTATTATTATAAAAGGCTTGATAATGATGCACCTCATCAAACGCTTATAAACCTTCTTATTAATAAAGGATTTTTATGGCTTTTAAAATTTGGAAGAAACAGTTGAAAGTTAAATAAATGTAGAATAATTACGGAACGTATACGACCTTTGTCAGTTGTTAAAAATATAGATATACATAAGTAGGACTTATTTAGTGTTTTTGGACAAAGGTCAATTGACATCAAACATATAAAAGTGAATTTCCTTTAAGGCTTTATTAAGATACATCACAAGTCCTAAAAAATAACTTTATTGTTTTGTCTGTTTATAAAATGTGTTCGCAAAAATCTTTTAAAGGGTTATAAAAAGGATTTTTATTTGTTTAAATGAGACATGTTTATGATGTGTTAAGAGCTGTCTTAACACATATCATAGCGATAAATTCATTTGAATTAAGACCACGCATTGCATTTTGTCACATAAAAATTCCACAATCCCAAAGCTCTCAATGTTATCGGTTTGATTAAGATATTACCTAAGTGGGTCAATCTATTTTTTTCTTAGTGGATACCTACGTGTTTACATTAGCGCCTTAGAAACTTTGACTTAGCGTTGAAAATGTTTGTGATTGAATAATAAACATCGGTAAAGTGCGAGTCAGACTCACGCATCAGAGGCTCCGCACCCAAAATATGTGTTTTAAACGGACTAAAAAAAGATGGGGTTTTCAATTCGGTTATATTTTTATTGTTTATTAACTCAGAACACCCGTCATTTATAAACCGATTTGGAAAAAAAAATTGAAAGAAAAAAATTTATACTTTCAGATTATCCCATTTTTGAAAGAAAAATATACTTTCAGATTAGTCCCACATAGAAATTTCAACTGCAACAAACTTCAAATTGCGTACTCAATAGTACGCAATTTCGTTTATTTGGATATGGTGCTATTTACTAATTTACTTTTACTTTTTATTTACACTCTTTCTCTTTCTCTTTTTTTTCCTTTTTTTTTTCATTTTTTTTTCACTGTAAATGTATTGTTAGCAGTGTTCTCATGGAAGTGATGTAACATCTTATATGAGAATAAATGTCTATAAACCTATTTACTAATTTAAATTACTACTTACTTTTTTGCATCGGTTTTTTTAAAATTGATAATGATAAATTGATAACTTTTATTCAGTTCGAGATCTCTAGCGCGCCTGACTCGCACTTGCCCTGTGTTTATTATTTGTTAGTTTACTTTAAATTGTGTAAATAATCAATAATCATGTCAAGTTTGACGCTTGATACGTATAATTACTGTTATACTAGAGGAAAGACAAAAATACGTTAAATACGTTTGTTATATGGGAATCATTTATAGTTTACTATTTGATTTTATTATTACGTCTTAGGTGATTTACATATTCTGTTAAAATTTTAACGGCCTCATATACCAAATTTGACGGTTTTAAATCAATTTTATTCAGTTAAATCCCAATATTTGTGCTTGAAAAAAATACATGTCACAGATACATCTGTGTTTGAGTTTATGATTTGGTTTAAAACACGATAGAATAAACTTTCCTCGATCAAAAAAAAATCTGAAACAAAGTCGAGTTAGTTTTTTTTGTTTTTTTGTTTATGCTCTAATGAAAGCTCGTAACAACCTGGAAATTGCATGTACTGAAAGGCAATTTTATTAAAAAAATAATTATTTGGATATATTTTTGATAGTGAATAGTTTCGTTTATTAGTGGAATTAAAAGCGTAAAAAGGTCGCGAGAATTTGCGCGCACCGCGTTCAGTACCGCGCCAGGCGTCATCGAGGTTGGACCTATGTTCGCTTTTGTCGTTGCACTCCCCCCGCGGGCGTCCTGATTCTTGCGTGGCAAAATACATCGTCGCTATAACTTGGCGGGCGGGCGTTTTGTTGCCTACGCGACTCGGATAACCGGCCGTTAACTGGCTATCTATTACGGTTCAAAATAGAATTATATTAAAGGTAAGATAGATAGGCAGCGTAGGCTTAGTAATAGGGTCCCGTTTTTATCGATTGGGTATGGAACCCTAACAACCAAATTCAGAACCCTCCTCCTTTTTTGAAGTCAGTTAAAAACCGAGTATAGATTGGTATATTTAACTTGAAACCTACTTATATTGCGACCTATCTCTAAAGTTAGCATTCATAAAATGTAAAATGTAAATATTTTCTTTACTTTCAGAGCTACACAGACGAGAACCACTCTCTATTGGGAGTCAGTCGACATTTCTACCACGCACTGGATAGATTCTGGACGGAGTGCTTCAAATAAACATTATATTTAAGACTGCGCGAGAAACTAACAGTTAATAACTTCGATAATAATCGGTAGAAAAATTGTAAATATTCTCTATGCTATATAGAAATTTTTGTATTATGGTATGGGGCCTACGCAAGGACGTTCTTTTTTTTTGATATTGACTTGAACTTTTGGCCTTTTGGCCTCTACAGCTTGAACGGACTAGTAGGCAAACGCAGAGTGCGTTCGGCATAATTTGGTGTAAGGACGTTCTACCTCTTTAGGGTATATATAAGATCTTTGGGCCTACGTAATCTGTTAGAGCAATGTTTTTTTCTCATCATCTCATTTAGCATATGCTAATTGAGATATCTCTTGCTCTATCAATATAGAAAGAGAGTGGGAAGAACGTTAATTGTAAAATGCGAATTATTTATTCATTTTCGGTCAATGACATGTCCTTTATTATTTGAACTACTAGGATACCAAAATTAAACAACAAGGTTTTACATTTCTTTTTACGTTTAAGGTTTTTGGCGGCAAAGTTGGCTTAGGGTAAGCACCCTAAGAAAATTTGAACTGCCAATGTGGATTGGTATACAAGTACAAAATAATATCAGATTCTTTTGATTATACTGCATGTAAGGATTTAAATTCAACCATTATAAATAATCACTTCAAAAAACTATTCACTTCTTTTGTAAATAATGTTACGCAACTAAGCAACTAAAGTTTTGGCGTTAGTAGGTACCTACTTAAATGCACTCTCAATTTCATTCCAAAAAAGTACAGAGAGCTTTGGTTCACCAGTGTTATCAGTATATACAAAACACGGTAGAAATTTCGTTGAGAAAATTAAACCACGACCTTCAATTTTTGCCTATGTCCACACGATGCACAATACCTACTTCCTTGACAATTTTTATGAAAATCGTTTCAGGCATTTAGTCGAAAAGGTATTACCCGAAAGCATCACAGGAACTTTCATATTTATATGTGTTCTTTATCGCTTCCTGAATAATTATAAAAATTATTGGTGTTTAATTAGATAAATATGATTTATTATTGTATGCATGTATTTAATATTTAAGTCCATGCTCGTTAACTTATCAAACCAGTGAAATTAAATATAAAATGTATATGCTTAATATATTTATGCTTATTTAGTATTTATAAGGCTGGAATTAAAGCGCTGACATCAGTCACGCACGCGTGGTCATATATACAGAGTGACTTTTAATTAATCACCACCTCTTTAATGCAGATTCTGGACATCAAACTTTGTTCCTAAGATTTTTGAAAATTCGCAAAAGAAATAAAACACTATTACATAGAAAAAATTCATTCACATGCAACAATATGTATAGAACAGTTGAATTTATTGCCATTTCTCGAAAGTCGTAGAAACAAAAGTTGTTTGTCAGATGTACAGAAGCTGCCCCTAAGGAGTGGCTGGATAATTAAAAATCAGCCTGTAGTATATGTATATCTATACGTCTATATATATAAATCTATGTGTGTATGTTCCCTATGGACTCCAAAACGGCTGGACCGATTTTGACGGGACTTGCACTGGCAGATAGGTGATGTTATAATAAGTACCAAATCCACACGGGTGAAACCGTGGAGCGCAGTTAGTGTGCAATAATACAGGAGTGGATGGAGTAAATATGATCAACGATTCGGGAATATGGTGTGCGCATATATCGTTAAACGTGACCAACGTCGCATCGTACCGGTTCAGCGTAACTCTTTCCAGCCCAAAATACTAATAAAATGTCTTGACGTTTACTGTCCCTCGAAGTAGAGGCACGTGTTTGCTCAAAACGGTAGAAAAAAATATTTTACCGTAGTGCTATAAATATTGTATAATATTTTGTTTCTACCGATTTTATGTACAAGAAATATCGAGTTAAAACTAGATTCGTACAATATTTTACATATACCTGTCTATCACCGGCGACATTCACCTATTTGAATGCAAATAGTAGCTGTAAATATTGTATAAGTAGCTGCCAAAATGATTAAAAAGTTTTAGTTACCCAGAATACCAATACTAACTTAGTTAAGTATTAAGTGACTAGTTCTTATTCGTAATTTATTAAAGCTGTAAGCTCGAAAATTATATTGTTTTATTTCCGATTTATTTCATTAAATAGGGAAATTTTCTTATCGGTAATATCTACTAAATGGTCTATATAATACACTAACATATCGCATAGGCATAAATTTATAAATTGATAAGTAAATACCTACTATATAAAATACAGCTTAAAATTACACAAATCCGAAAAGCATGGCAATTAAGTACACCGCTAAACAAAGTAAAAATATGCCCGGCGGCGCCAAATCGCTCCGATGCCATTCCACTTGCCAAGTAAAACATTTACGTTTTGTCTGCTTCTTTTCCAAGGTCTAGCCTCTGCTGGACATACATATACGCTACAGCTCAAACAAAGCTACTTAAAAAGTAGTAAAAGCACTACACTGCGACGAACGCCTGTGTGTAAATATAAAGCAAAATTCTTCGAATGCAGCTGCAGCATTTTGATGAACGCGCAGTTCTAGACTGACAGTATAAGTTAAAAATTCGGAATGTTTTTAGGAAACCCGATATCTTTTTAGAGTATTTAAATCCCTTTTGCGTTTTGGTATTTTAGTGAAATTCAAACATCAAGTTTATTACCTACCTACTCTGCTTCCTGCTCCTGAAGTAATGCCGCGTTGTTTGTTGAATACCTACCTACTCCATGTTGAGCAAAAAGAAGTTACGTTATACAATGTGTAAGAAGATTAGGACAAATGACAAAGCTGAATATCCACAGTGAATGTCAAACGATATGGTACCTCTTTAGGGTATAAAACGTCCTTGTACCTACCAAAGAGTGTACCTACTCTACACAGAAAAGTACTCTATGATATGATGTCAAAATTGGGAATGATCTTTTAATCTACAATTTACCGGCAATGTAATTAATTAAAAATCTATATTTATGAACATTTTACTAACTAAAATCTCCAGTGAAACAGTACACATGAAATTTTTTAAGAGAGTGTTATTACGAAATCTTGTCAGAGCATGGCCGAGGACACAAAAAAGATGGTACGTCGTGCCAAAGTGGCCTACTTTATTCCGTAATTGATGGGCGTACATAAATTCTATCTATATTCTTATAGGAAGTCGAAATTCTTAGAAGATTCACCCGCGATTACGGAGTGCGGGGTGGACATGGAGGACAAAGGGGTATGCGCAATGGATCCTTGCGATCCGAACAAGTGCTACGACGAGCCCCGGGTGGTGATTATAGGAGCAGGAATGGCCGGCCTGTCGGCTGCAGCCAGGTTGTCGCAGAGAGGCATTAATAACATAATCGTTCTCGAAGCTTACGAGAGGTAAGTGTTATAATATCATACTTTTGTGTAAGCATAGCAGTCTTAGTCTAGACTGAGACCGCACCTTAGTCTAAAATAGGACCGCTCCTAATCATCCCGAGTGTGAACTATAAACTGTTTGAGGTGCAAAATCTGAAATGTGTACTTATCTGGTACCACCAATTAGTAGAGACTGGAGGTGTACCTACTGATATTGACTGGCGAACATCATTAGGGGGCATACCATCTCGTGCAAATGGTAATCATAATAATAAATCATAATAACATTGACATATAACGTAAACTTGCTGTACCGACTCCTATGTGGTGTCCAAAGGTTCAGAAGAAAATTTTCGAGTATTTTAAGAAATGAAATTTACTAGGTATGTACATACTTACCTATAATTCCAGGCCAGGAGGGCGGATCCATTCATGTTGGCTCGGTGACATCGTTGCAGAACTTGGCTCTCACTGGAAACCAGACGAAAACTGTTGCACTCATCCAGTGTACCTAATGTCAGCCACTGAGGACCCGCCGCGCCCTGGCACTCCCGGCTCTGAACACACCAGGGGCCTGTTTAATAGAATAGTAACCGGCAAATTGGCATTTCCTCCCACCGTAACGGCCTATCATAAATTTCGCCAAATCGAAGAGGAAGCGGCTCAAATATATTGCCTCGGAGGTAGTAAGCAACAAGGTTCGCTTATCAACTTCATGAGTTTGAGAATACAACAGGAACTACACGAGTATCCCGAGGAGCAGCAGCATGATGCGGCGAGAATAATGTTCGGACTATCACACATGCTCAGTGCGCGATGTGGGGATGACACAGCGATGCTCTGCGCCGACCACTTCGGCTGTTTCATGAACATGCCAGGCGGTGAGGTTCGAATACCCTTAGGACTAATCGGCATATTAGCTCCTATACTACGACAAATTCCGGAAGGGGCGATCCGATATTGCAAGCCTGTGAACTGCATCTACTGGGGAACATCACAAAAATCCGGCTACAGAGCAGTCGTGTCCACTTGCGACGGTGATGAATTTCCCGCTGATTATGTCATCATAACCGTATCTCTTGGAGTTCTGAGCATAAACGCATGCAGGATGTTCTGTCCTGCGCTACCCTCTTCGAAAATGGATGCGATGCGTTGTCTAGGATTTGGCTATTGTAATAAAATTTATATGGAATATTGTCGGCCTTTTTGGTTCTGGCACAATGACAAGCTGAACTTCAGGTACAACAGTGGTGAGTTAAACAGCAGAAGTGATTGGACGCGTGGAATCACTGCGATAGAAGCAGTGCCGAATAGCAAGCATGTGATGTGCGCCTGGGTCGTCGGGGTAGAAGCCATGATGATGGAGGGCCTCTGCGATAAGGACGTGGCTGAAGGTATCACCGATATACTGCGAATGTCGACTGGAAACCAGTACATTCCTTATCCAATGACGATACTAAGATCACATTGGACGTCAGATCCCTATTTCTGTGGAGCATACTCGTTCGACTGCAACTGTACGGACGGAAACGCGCAAAGAGCGCTAGCGTGTCCTTTGCCAGGGCCGAGCGAGTCTATTCCCCCTATTCTCTTATTTGCGGGAGAGGCCACGGTGCCGGGCCACTTCGCAACCGTTTCCGGTGCAAGACTTAGCGGAGTGAGAGAGGCAGAGCGTGTGCTTAATCTGACTCTTCAGTACGAAGGCCCCCCAGTTCCAGTATTACCTCCATGTCTCGAATCTAGAAAATTTAAGAAAAATGCAAAATAAATAGTCTCTTAGTGTTTCGGATATAATATGTACAGCTTTTTTATTTTGTGAATGACGAGTAAAAGGTTATGCAATCTTTATTACTGTGCTTATTATTTAGTTTCTGATTTTTCTTCAAGAAATTAGCGCCTTAGTTATCTATTGTTGCTGTAGTAGAGGGAACTTTAGCAGCACGACAGTGTTCTTTGGTGCCGGTTTGCAACTAGGTTATGTCTATGCTTTCGTCATAATTGCCATTGCAGCAGTAAGGTGCATAGTTACTGAGGCATATGTAGCAATCAAAAACATAAAACGTGTATGATCAGTAATTTCAAAGCGTTACACTACGTTTTTGACTAATTTTAATTTATTAGGTACCTATTTATATAGATTGATAGATAGATAACTCTTTATTGTTCACACAGAAATGCCATACATAAGACATAAACAATTTAGAAACTAGTTAAACAATTGGCGGCGTTATCGAATACCTATTTACTACATATTTTTAATATAATAAATTATCTATTAAATCATAGATAGACATACGTAGTATAAGTATAAAAACTTTGTATTAAATATTATTAGTGTGAAAAAATATGGAAACCTCTACTAGCCCATCTCTACTTTTAAATAAAAAAAAAAAAAAAACTTTGTTTATTCAGTCTTGGAAACGCTGGATGCAGGCCGCTTCCAACCGGCCTTTTTGGAGATCGATCGGGGAGGCCTATGTCCAGCAGTGGATATCCTACGGCTGAAATGATGATGATGATTAGATACTAAAGTACTTGCTCAAATATTTACTACGTAGTAGCTTTACCTAGTATGTGTACTTGCGATTTACTTACCTATAAGAACGTACGAAAGTTACTGATACATTGACGTTTTATCCAATTTAGGCCACCACCTTGAACTAAATACCCTTTCAGAATAAAATTAGAGTGTACCCTTTCGTGAATCCACATTTACACTGAAACCTACGTTTGGTTAGTACCTTTGGGTTTTATAATATCTCGACAAATAGGATTATATCCCTTTATTACCGGAGGCCTTCCATTGGAACTAACCTAATAAGTACGCAGTTACAGCCGACAAATAATAAGTTAGGGTTATGTGTGTTTGGCTGAATAATATTAATTCACAACTGAATCTAGAAATAATATGCGTGCGTCGTTTTGTAGATACATATTATATCCGTATTTACTTATACTTTTTACGACATTACTGCCAAACATGATTTGGTCGTAGATTAAACTTCAATTAATTTCAAAATGTTTGGCCTTTGATTTTGCCGTAGTGTTCGAGTTGAATTGGTGTAGAATTCTTGTGCCAGCTTGCTTTGGCGTCTCTACAGTATTTACCACAAACAAAGATGACACATTATAAGACACAAGTGCATGGATGACCTAACACGGCTCGTAGTCCTTGCCAGTTGGCAATTGGTACGACTTTATGAAATTAATACGCAACAACAATAATTTTATTCTAGAATCTAATTACGGAAATGCTTTTCTTTATCAATAATAATAGCGAGAGCCTACCTATTATTGAAGACAGGGGGAAATCTTAGAAAGATGCTCGGATGCAATGGGACGTCAGTTAATGTGGGATTGCACCGAGAGGCAACACTCCCGGGAAATGCTCGGAGCAACGATGCGGGCCACGCCACGCTTTTATGAAGTCAAATCCCCAAATCTGACCATCCATTAGCCCAATGGCTCCATTTTAGTCTGCTCTTACGACATAAAGGGGATACCGAAGCCGTAATCTAATACCCCGGCTCCAGGGATAGCAATAGGGATAGATACATACTCGAGATACATAAATAATTACAAGGATAAAAATCCAAATGACCTAGGTACATTGATTCACAAACACGTGGATTTTGGATTTATTGTTTATACATTTTGAACCGCCTAGTTAAAATTTTGTCGTTATAACAATGTCTAGTAACAAAATAATGTCTGTAGATTTAATTCATAGATAACTTTAATAGTTAGTATGTTTTAGGTTTTGGGGTCGGACATTTTTAAGCGCCGATATCCATTGTTTTGAATGTCTCTATATAGGATAGGTAGGTATACCTAATTTCAAAGGAGAATGCATTTCTGCAGTTTTTATTAAATTTAATAATAGGTTCGCGTTTGGCCGCCAACTCGCCTGATTTTAAGTTTCCGATAAACGAATTTATGCAAAAGGTGTTTATCTTATTTGTTGTAATAGATACCTACTCTATACCAATAAGTAAGTAATGTGATGTTCCTCATCGAGCCAATTCGATACCATAATAATGGTGATAGCAGATAATTCTGTTATTCTCCACGGGCAGCCTGATTGAGTCATTTTCCGACGTGTTTGCACTTCGGGCACTGAATAGGCACGGCCTGTTTTGAACTGAGGCCGTTAAACGACCACCTTCCACGAGTACCCTTGGTGCGGGCCACTCAACTCGCGTTAAGTGAATTAACAGAACGATTTCAGTCATTTTTAAGTGAATTACGATACCCATGTTTTACATTGGAAGAACTGGTATTTTCAAACCTTGGGCTTATTTTTTTAGATTAATCTGGACGTTTTAATTCTACGTTTCTAATCCCTACACTCCCTAAGCACAGAAATTGAATAAACTGCCGGTTTCCTTGTTTTCTGATAGAAACAATCTAGGTTTTACCAAGGTCAGAGTGGTATCGTCTAAGTCTGCGTGCTCTATCTTCGACCACATCGTCGCTTACGACTACGAGTTGGTAGTCTTATGCGAACATACCTATAACTATACGCGTTAAAGAAAAATATTTCTTTTGTCTGTTTTTCCTTACTTACTTACTGTCGTTAAATAGAAGTACTAATTACTATTACCTATAATCGTCCATCCTCCAGCATAAAAATGTATTGGCCATGACCACAGTGGTAATGACTGAACGTTCCTTGGACGAACCTTTTTATTCTAACCGTTCGCGGTCGCAAGTTTCCTAGCCCGAATGTAACGAGCGTCCACCGCGACCGTACCGCACGGAATACATTCCACGGATTAGTGTCCGGTTGAATAAATTCCGTCCTTTTCCCCCCATCATTGCCGTTTTCAGCCCCCGCAATCCCGGATCTTTATTGCGATGCCGAAAATATACACTTGTGTGTTCTTACAGGAGTTTTATAAATAATTGAACACAGTTCCTGGGGGTCAGTTACGGAATTACAATCATCGTGACGAACCCTTAGGACGACCACCTTGATTGTTTCAGCAATTTCATCGTTCGTGACTGTACTTTTTGAGTTGTGTTTTCAAAATAATTTTATTTTATTTTACCTTATCTATGTATTGAATCGAATGTTTCAAAGTAAGACACGTTCTCTACAAACAGATTTAAAATATCAATTTACAAATATTTCGCTACCTATCTAGATATGCACCGAGATATATATATTTATTAGTAGGGATTCTGCCTGTATTTTGTGCTTCTTATGTAACAATAAATAAATTTTGTATTTGTATTTGTATTAGTGTTTCAGAAAACCGAAACAACTTGATTTACTCTTTCATTTGTAACTCAATTAGGACCAAGTCACTAGCACCATGTACGATGTGTAGCGCTTTATCCGCATTCATTTTTTCAGATCAACGAGCAAAGCGGTTAGTAAGGTGCCTCCATTTATTTCAATAGCACGTAAACTCTGTTATTTGTGGCCGTGCTTTTGAATAAAAAACAATGGCATATTTTGAAGTTCTCATTCCATGTTAATCTATAACATCTATATTATCATTCACACAAAAATATATGCTTAGATATAATTTAAATATATTAAATCAGCTTACTCCTAGGTAAAGGTATCACAATTGAAAAGCAATAAAACGACTCATTTACAAAGTTTCTATTACTTCTAACTTTAGTTAAAAATTTACTTTAGAAATCGTATTGCTAGCTAGCATCAGTTCGTTCCAATTCTCATACCTATTATGCCTTTTTCCTATTACGGAATAGACATGTTTTGTAGATAGGTAATAAATGCAAATGCCTACTTAACTCTATATAAAACAAGGAAAAAATAGTCCTTAACCCTATTCTCGCAGTTTTTTGTCCTTCAATAATAAAATCGGATGAATAACTTCCCATCCAAATGTATTCGATTCTGCGAATTGATTGTACAGTGATTGATGCCGTCCACTCGCCAAGAAACGCCGACATTCAGATCGGTCCGATGGAGAACATTTTAATTTCATGTTCGACAAATCAATAGGAAATTCTGCGAATGCCAATCATATTCACCCGTCCATTAAGAGTGACAGAGACCTCTCGGGCCGTCGATCGTCAATCTTCTGATCGGCGTTACATAAAGGCTCTTAAGATTTAATTAGCGCTATTAATAACCGTAAGTAGTCAGGCCATTCTCATTATCGCAAGGAATTTAATAAGTAGAGATGAATGTTCCTTAAATGGTCATAAAACGGGAAATAACGCCTATATTCACGTCTCAGCGTGCTCTTCAGAGGTAATGCGAAGGCGCTCTTAAAGGGCATTAACACCGCCGCAATGTGGTGTCGGGCGGGCCGCGGCCGCGGAGACAGCGCGGGTCCGGAGCACGAGCCGAGCGCGACTCTGCAGATGGCGGGCTGCGGAGCGCGCGAGGACCGCGGCCGACGAGACAGATGCGTGACGCAGCGCGCAGGAGCGTCCCCCGCCGCGCCGCGCGGTGCGTGCTACTCCCCCTCGGCCGCCCGCACCACATCTCCCGACGACAGACGGGAACACATCGATATTCGCGCGGTGCGTGAGGCGGCTGGGCGCTAGGCGGGCGGCGGCGGAGAGGCGGCACAGCGCGCGCGGCGCGGAGGCTTGTGCGTGCTGCCGGTGCACGCGGTGCGTGGTGCGGCGCGTGGTGCGGGCGGGGCGCGCGGCGGCGGCGGCCCGGGCGGCAGTCGCTCGGAGACAGGCGGGCGGCTCGCGTCACCCTGCGCTCTCTCGGTGCACCGCTGCAGCGTTGCGCTCGCGAACTCGCCTCCAGGCGCGCGACGCGTCGCCACATTGATAGTTGCACACGCCGGTGGCCACCCGCGGACGGTTTTCATTCATCCCTAAGCAGTTCTCGCTTCTTTTTCGCATAGGCCCCGGCCCTGCCTGAACTCTCTTGTATTTACGCGTTTCGCAAATTAATTTTCTCGCTTTTCCGAAACATCGAAGTAAAGCTGAAGAAGTTTTAATTAATACGGTAAGGATTTAATTTAGTAGAGTAGCTATTTTTGCGCTGAAAAGTTACAGTAGAAAACAGACATGCGTAAGCCGTGTTAATGGCACCCGAAACAAGACTGGATCTTCAAAACACGTTACAGAGTTTTTATAATTACCTATCTTCGTATTTTCATGAAAGAAAGCATTCATAAAAAATTACAAAGAGATCGCGGTAAGTAGGTATTGTAACAATATTATCTAGACGCAAAGACTGCGTCGCATTTTTTCTTATAGAAGTTGTCATGATGAAGAAAAGAGCAAAAGCACTGGCCTGATGCCAAATGCCGACCGCGGCACACATCTTTGAGTACAAAATATTTTAGAAATATCAGAGATCGTGATAATAATATAATGAGATCAGTCAACACTGGAAACTGCGCGACACATGTTTTAGTGAAAAAGCAACAGATTTTCAGAGAGTACCGCCGCCTACTCCGCCAGACCGAAGGGCTGGGTAACGCTGGCCTTTCTGTCATCAGGTCCTGGATGTTATCTTATTAAAATAAGAAAATTTATGACTCTCGATAATTCATCACAGTTTTCGGTTAGTAAAGACACTTATCTCAATTTGAGACAGATCTTACGTATAAATTAGGTATGTTTTTGGAAATTTCTGGACTAAATAGAATCAGTCCAGATTCTTCAGAAATTCTTTCCTTAAGAAAAACGAAAAGAAATGCTTACGACTGTACATCTTCTTAAAATAGGGGTAAATTCTAGCATATTTATAACTAAGCTTGCTTATTTTTTAATAGTCACTAGGTATAAGGTAATTTCCACCATAACCTACAGGTTTCAAAAACGACGATAAGATATACCTAGGTGTAGATGATGATGTATTTTGTAAAACAAGTAAAGGTGAGACGCTGCTGTTACGTAGTGATAAGGCAACGTCAGAGCACGTGGAGTTACAGTGACCTGTATCAGTTTCTTACTATTGATCGAAATCTTAACTTTTAGCCTTTAGTTTTTGGGTTGTCGTGAGTTTGATTACATTTTTCTTATTTACGTCACACCCAGTAACTAAATCATGTTTTTATTTAGTTTGGTGGAGACGTTTGACAGCTCATCTGACATCAAGCGCCAGTGTGATCGAAGATGGTTAACTTTCTACAACTTTTTTTTTACTTTGATTTATTTTTATTTTTTTGTTTGATGTCAGACTTTGGCAAACACGCCTAGTCTAAAATAGTATTTAATGTAGAGTAGGTACCTAAGTGTAGCGATGGTGGCCAGAGATCCGACGGTGGCCGGACGGTAGCATGTGCGCTTTGTAATCAGACGGCACCCGGTTCGATCCTCGGCCTTGCACCAATGATTTATGTAGTATTTAAATAAATTACGCGCAGTTTCGTTGCCATCGCTCAACAACGGCTAAGGAAACCAGTATGTTCAAGAACCTCAAAAGTTCTATGAAATGATATTCACCAAAAAACACTGGACTAGGGCTCATCCTCTCTCTCCAAAAGAGAAGGTCTGTGGCCGAGCAGTGGGAACGTGATAGGTTAATACTGATGATAATGAGGTCAGATAAAATTAATATCTTTTTACAGTTTAGTTAAGACATTGTGTTATGAAAGGAAATCGTAAACAAAAACGTACCTATCCCCTGAGTAAGTAGCTATAAATAACAACACGCCTACACTCGCGGTATTTGGGCAACACTGACATAAAATAATACGCACTCTGCTCGAAGCGAAATTAATTGCGACGATTATAACAACAATTGAAAGAAAGCATCGCCATCCGTTCAAATTCACGGTATTGTAAACTAATTATCAATTCATATCTTTGTTATTACATTGCTAATTCGTGGAAACAATGATGGTTAACACACTGGATGAGTCAGTGTTACATATTAAAAATAAAAACTTTGGGTACAAGTACCACATTTATGATTTTAGTATCTAATGATATGATAGTAAATATTGCATTGTCATTCAATTTTTGCGATGAAACGTAGTAGGTAACTATATTTAAAGCTTTAAGTCTCAAGCTCCTTGGGAAATTGGTATAAAATCGATTTTAAAAATTGTACAGCCAGACAATAAAGCAAATATTAGACAAAAACAGGATCGCCAATTAAAACACGTCTTGTACATGTTTGCAGACTTCAGATATAGGTACTTTGATAACTCTGAACTAAAAGGTCTCTTTAATGAAATAATGTTTCATCATCACCATCATCATCATCATCAGCCGGAAGACGTCCACTGCTGAACATAGGCCTCCCCCTTTAACCTCCACACTGAACGGCAGCCTGCCTTTTGCATCCACTGGATGCCCGCGACTCTCACAATGTCGTCGGTCCATCTAGTGGGAGGATTCCCTACGCTGTATAATGTTATTACTTAACCAAAACTCCAAAACTTTCAAAGGTCTTACAAGAAGCCTAAACTGGAATTGCTTTCCCAAAATACTTGCCGCAGCAGTCGCTGGCAAATTGTCATTTCACTTGGAGAGTTGCTGACGTTTGAGGCAATTTGTGAACTGTCCCCAAGAGATGCAATTTCCCCCTTCCGCCTAATTGCTTCTCTACAAAGCTAGTTAGGCAACTCCCGGTCCACTTGCGCCGTGACCGGTTCAATTATGTCCACGTCTGGAGTTGCGAGGTCCGAAAATTATGGGAACTCACTAATTAGAATTGCCATTTGTACTTGAGCACGAGTACATAAAAGACGTTACCAAGCGATGAAAATTAGTTACAGATAAAAAAATCTAGATATTTATCCAAAAAAGTTACGCACCGTTGAAAGGATACTATTTAAACGGGCATGCAAATTCATGCAATAAAATGATAAGTTTCAGTCTTACTTTTTTACTTATAATATTCTGATTATGTACTTAATTTTACTTTTGGTTTACTAAGGTAGGTAAGTCGCTCACTGTCGCAAGGATTTGATTAATGTCTCTAAAATATCTAGTTTTAGAAATAACTCTGAGTTTTACCTATCAGTTGATTCAATTCATCAAAATTTACAGAATAGAAAGGCGTGGAAAAATTATCATTAATGACGACTTGTCAGTGGAATCCAGGCCACAGAGCCTGTTGCAAGGTGTGTGTAGCAGCTAGTCTGTCAGTATTTTATAGAATGCACTACGGCGAGTATGCACTAGAACTGCACGACCTAATACTACCATCACCATTCTTCCATAACAGTACCAGACGCACGATAAGGAGACACTATCTTATGGTAGGAATTCCATTCAAAACGCACTAAACGTTTCCAATTCACTTTTTTGAACCAAACAGCAGAGGTGTGGGACTCCATAACTGCGTTTGTCTTTCCAAACAAGTACAATCCAGGGTTGTTCAAGAAAAAATATATATATAGGTATTATAGGACCACATCAGCGCTTTCCACCAAGTGAGATTGCGGTAAAAGCTTGCCAAGAACATTGTAAAAAAAAAATTACTAGAAGACTAGACTGTCTCAGTTCGTAAAACTTCCTGAAAACTTTTCAGCAATAATAGTATTCCAGCTTAGCCTAGCGCTGCCAGGTACAAGACATAAAGCGGCTTACGCTTTGACCGTACATCATTGGCGCGGCTCGCGCCTAGGTTAGGCTTCTTCAAGCCTTGTTTTGTCTGTAAATCGTATGAATAGTAATATCATTATTTCGGTTGAATGATATAATGTGATTAATGCCAACGTTACTTATATACGTCAGAATATATTTTTTTTACTAACGGAAAGGAGAAAGAATATGCGTATGGGAATATGATGGTGTACTACGTCTGTTTGCATGTCTGTAAGTTTTTTCCAAAACGGTTAAACTAGTTTGAATGAGTTTTTTTAAAGGAAGCAGGTGTAATTGCGATAGTTTATAGCTATTTTTTGGTTGATCAAAATCGGTTCAGCTGTTTTTCTAGAGCAGACTAGTTATGCGTTTGACCACATTCTCACCTGATTGAAAACGATACGGTCGAAGATTTACGTATGCTTGCGTAGAATACCTTTTTTTTATTAACCTGGATTACTGTCTGTCGTATATCTTCTATATTATCTATACAATATACCTATCTACCTACTTATTCACTCACTAACTGACCCATCATGAAATTTTATAAACTACACGACCTACGAAGCTTAAATTTGGCAAGTAGATTCCTTATGGTGTGTCTAAGAAAAGATTTTGTGAAAGGGATCCGTGAAAGGGGATTGAAAGTTTATATGAACGTCTACGCGTACGAAGTAATGGGCAACAGCTAATATAATATTAAATAAAAGGACAAGCGTTTTTTTCTCCAAACCGCTAATAACCGCTAAGATAGAGACGTGCAATTTGTACCCAATATTTCTGAAATAATAAAAATAATAATTCTACGTAAAAAAACAACGATATTTGCGAAATGTCACCTAAAGGAGGTAGTTTGAATGGAAATTTAAAAAGTTCATGCTATGCTAACGAAGCTCGGTTTGTCATCATCACTTCACTATCACTACATAGTATAAAACAAAGTCGCTTCCCGCTGTCTGTCCGTCCCTATGTATGCTTAGATCTATAAAACTACGCAACGGATTTTGATGCGGTTTTCACCATCAGTTAGATAATTTTTCACGGAAGGTTTATATATGTAACAAGTTCCCCGACCTGGCTTCGCACGTAGTTAAACCCGTGCGAAGCCGGGCGGGCGGGTCGCTAGTTTATTAATAAAAACTAAAGAAAGGCATATCTAAGAATATTTACTAATCTACACCTGTAGGAAGTTTTAGGGGATTGTAAGGTTTTATGGAGTTAAATATTATGAATCTTACGATGTCGAAACTTTGTTAATGTGCTAAAAAAATACTTTACACATATTTTACATTTTATTGAATTTTAAACTTAAAATGAAATTAAACTTTATGTAATACTCTGTAAATATACGAAACATAAGAAAAGCAACCAACATCAAACGGGGTCTTAAAGTTAAGTTACCAGAGCAGATAATTTTTAACAAGCTAAAAAAATGTAGCTAATGTAATATTTGGGGTTTTCGCAATCAAAAGAACCGAATACTCGTAAGTATAAAATCTTTACAATACCTTTGTATTTAACCGTGTTATAAAGTTTTTGTTTAGGGTGTTAAATACATGAACATGAATTTATACTAAAATGCTTCCGACCAAAATAAACTGAATGGCCATAACCATTGAACTTGCTCAGTAAAAACGAGTCAAAACTGACGGATATGTACTTCAACACTTAATTATAACCGTGTACAGCACATTTGTTAGTCTCGTGTTGCACGTCCTACGGCTAGAGACCGACTGAAACGAAATGAGCGCCGGCGCTCAAAAATGCGCTACTTCTGGGCCCGTCCATTCATTTTATTTTGGTCGAAGCTAAAATGTTACCAAAATTTGTTGTTGTTATTCGAATTTATCAAATAATCCGTCCCAATGTTGTTCCGTTCCGTGTATCATTAAAACAATAACGGATAAACAGTGAAAGGGATTCACGGGAATCCTCTTGAAACGCAGAAATATTTAAATATGACCCACTTCCCGTCATCGCGGTGGGCTAATATTCAAATAGATAAATCAAGCTAGTCCTGTCGGCTTTTTGCACGCGAATGATTGATGGGAAACTTGCAAGATTTCTTTGGGGATGTTGATCTGTGGCTCGCGTTACTGTTACGTAAGCTTTTGTATAAGGATGAGAATGCAGATGAAACCGTGATTGCATAGCTCGATAGATGGAAACGTCCAGTCACGGCCGCAGTGGGACGCTGGTGGCCTCGAAATGGGGAAACAGGAATATTACAGATTGATTAGGGGCTCAGACAATTGCTATTTAATGATAGTCATTTTGATACGAGAGTGGTAAACTGATTTTTACAAACGATTAGACGAATGTGAGCCCGGGATGTTGTCAAGGGCTTTCTTTCATTCTTGGCGAATTTTACTTTCGTAAACCATGCGACAGTTTTCAGAAAATAGAGTTTATCCAGGGTCGCGACATTTTTACACTATTTATAAAATAAATATTAGACTCTTACAAAAAACTTTTTAGAAAATCGAAGAAAAAAACCCAACAAAAACAAAAAAAATATCTGAAGAATGTCGGTTTGTTTTGCTAATAAAAATATTCTTATAAGTTTAATCAAAATCTGAGGAGTGGTTTTCGAAAATGTAGAATCCTGTGTATGAAAAAAATCACCCCATGTCCGGAGCTTTGTCACTCGTCAATTGTGACCACAAATATTTTACGACCGATTTTTGTCAGGTAACAACAACAACGGATTCCCCAGTCCGTAGGTACCCACGTATTACAAACGCGTAGGACCCGTCTAGCTTTGCCCAAATTGACAAAATGTTGTTACTTTTCACAATACACACCTAGTTTGTATATTAACAAACAAATCTTTAAAAAAAACAGCGCTATTTCCCTCCACTAGTGGTCTTTTAGTTTAGGTTATTATTTAGTTATTTTAAGTTTTAGTTTTTAGTAGAAACAAATAAGTATTCTTTAATTTTCTGTTTTTTAAGATGTGCATAATAAAATTGTAATTTAGAATATCGCCTATTAGAAAAATTAAAAAAACAGCGCAAATGTAAATAACACGATTTTTCGTTATTTATTTTTCCTCTATTAATTGGCTTCTTGCAGTTGTGTATCTAGCTAATCTCATGTCTATACTTAAGCGTGTCTTTCTAATTGACTCATAGGGCCAGCTACAAAAATACATTTTTCCGAAATTTGGTTGCTAAGCAACGTTTTCAATTTTTTTTACAATAAAATGTAAAAATTACCCCTAAATATTTATCTGTATTTTTTGTGAATATCTGAATATAAATATCCTCACTACGTATAAGAAGAGTAATGTACAACAAGCCTTGGGAGCAAAAAGGTATTCATAGACTTACGTATGCTGGCCTCTACTACGTCTTGGCCTATATTTTTACACGTCCGTTCATAAAAGCCTGTGTCATGTTGACATAATCATGTTTTATTTACAGTTTGGCAAATAAGTCCAGAAACGGAACTAATATTTTTATCTGACAATCGTCAGAAATTCAAAAATATTTAATGTGGTGAATTATAAATGCTAAAAATAAATAAGACATCTGATTTCCTACTGATGAGTATCCCATAATGCCTCATGAGCTGTTTTAGAGTGGAATTTATTTGCGAAAGCTACTGGCGTCCCCATTATGTTCTGCATTTTCTTCAAAGCCATAGCTAACCATTGATGACTATTGGTTATTGAACTGACTTTGTTGTACTTACCAGTATTGAATTCTCTTTGGTACTCATCTAATTATTTTTAATGATTTTTTTCTCCATGTTTTTAATTTTTTGGTGACTTTTGCAAATGTCTGATGCAAAGATTACACATAATATATATGCCATGTTTGGTCTAATGATTATTAATTACCTACAGACTCTTTTAATATGGATTTCTTCCTGAAATTATTGTATATTTTAATCTGTTGCTGATCTCTGCAGTAATCACACTATTACCCGTAAGTGCGTAAATACGTAAGTACGGTAGTTTCTGAAGTTATACTCATTTTAATAACGGCTGAACGGATTTGGATGAGGTGTAGAGATAACTTGTACCCTGGATTAACAAAATAGGCTGCTTTTAATCCCATTTTTTTTATTAATTGTTTGTATGGATATTGGTTAAAATAACGGGGCGCTGCTAGTGTACAAACTTTAAAGAGCAGCCGCTGAAGTAATGCGTCTGACAGTTGCCATAACATTGCAAAAAGCTGAACTCTAGGAAAAATCTGTTCACTTTTACTATTATAGCTTTTTTAACGTAAGATTATAGCTGGTAGCCAATAAACTACAGTAAAATATTAAAAGAAAATATTTTCATTCAGATTTCCAGTTGTTGCAGCTGTCAGACGCATTATTATACTTGCCGGACTATAATTTAAAAAAAATCACATGTTTTTTTTATTGTTTCAGGTGGTTGTCCAAGTGACTACAGACAATTTAATTAATTAAAAAACAATACTTAACTGACTCTACTTAGGCACTTGTTCTATAGTTTATTTTAAAGGTGCCTAAAGTTTAATAGCTAAATGTTAGTTCGTGTCACAGACACATTTTGTAGTGTAGATTAATTTTGTGATTAAACTTTCAATTGACAGCAAGTGGATGATAACGTTCGTGTCAAAAAAAGCTGCGCCATTTTTCAACTATGATTTAAAGGTAAGTGCAATTCTAGTAATAAACCTAACTCTACCAATCCCTAACAATATCAAGCTATGATACAATAGGCATGATATTTTTTTTTTATTACCTCACAAAAGCTGATTATAAATAGAGCCCATCAACGAAAACCAAAATTTTGTTAAAAAATAAATAAGTTATTATTATTTTAATTTCATGCTAGACATAGAGCGCACTATACTGAGTTATGACGTCATACCTCAGGCGCGCCATACAAATGCCTAACATACGCTTTGTTAGAAAGGGACAGAGTATCCCCACTTAAAACTTTAAACGCTTATATCTCAGAGATTTATCAGCCATGTTTTAAACGTTTATCGGGACTTATCACGTATTATTTAATTTAGGTAAAATATTAATTTAGGTGTTCAAATCGCGAAAGTTAAAAAAATAAAATTTAAAAAAAAAAAAAAATATCAGCCAATTTAATTTAAAAAAATAGTATGTGTAATGTATTTAGTTATATTCATTGCTAAACCTGTTATTTGAAAAATATTATACATAGGATACCTACATGCCTATTATTACTTAATGTTTGATGTGAAACATTTATTGGCACGCCTTAGCAGTAAAACCGACTCGTATGCCGTGACGGCAAACGACAATCTGGGTGATGGCCTACGCTACGCTTACTGTTCTGTGGTCTCCATTCGAGAACCTTTCGGCCCCATTAACAATCTGGTTTGCGTGCTATGTGCCCTACCCACTGTCACTTCAACTAACGTCCGGTCTTAAATAAACGCAACTCTTCTGCTTTCATTCCTCAAGCGAACAAAATATAATTTTATGTCATACACGCTCAAATATGTTCGTTAAATCTTCTAAAAGTGAGAACAAAGTAATTTTTCAACATAATTTTACGGAAAGAAAAATTGCGGTAAAAATGATTTTACATACCTAGTTTGGTGGTAGTCAGGTGTTTTTTATGATTACAACAAACTCTAGGTGGCCATACGCAAACTTTGTGGAAAATAAAGAGATCCACAACCTTATCACAGTAAATAATCCCTTAATCTCTATGATTATATGTAACTGTTGTTTAAAGATTTAAAAAAAAACTTTCTTAACATATGAAACACAGAAAACAATTATGATAACTTTTTAGATATAATTTTTTTGGCTGTAATATAGCTTGGTGAAACCATTATTAGTATTATTGTTTGTCACTACAAATGCACTAACCGTACAGAGCAAAAAAATAGATAAAAACCTGCCGACCTTTACAGAAATTAAGGAAGTTCTATTTGAGCTTTAAAATATTTTCACATAAAAATATGGTAAAATTCATGAAAAATTCTCCAATTTACTCGTAGGTATGATAAAAGCACTTTATACATCACTTGCAGGGAAACTACAGATTTTTATTTCGGTTGTATGACGGCCTTAGCTACGCTCGTTCTGCAAATGTAGTAGGTACTCGTTAAAATCTGTTCGTTTACCCCCGCGTTAAATAATGTACCTACTATTTATTGTCTGACTGGCTTCTGACTGAGTGCAGGTTGAAGCACTAAAATTAATAAGTTAACACATCATATTTGTTCTCCACTTTTCAGGAGAATATTTGGTATATTGGTAAATTCATGCAACATTTATTCTAAGAAAGACAGCTGGGGATGATCAAAATATTTTCGGCAAGGCTTCATTTCCTGCACGGTCCTTCCAAAGCAATAGGCGTTTCGTGAGCTCGAAAGTAAAAAGTAGGTCACTACTCTGTTTACTATGAGCAGCATTTATTGGCAACAACATCCTCAAATACCCGACTGTTTTGTCTCTACGTTTTATTTTATAGAGTCATATTTTTAGGTATAATACTGTAGGTAAAGAACATGCCAAAGCAGTTTTAGGTTTACCTACTAAAAAAATAAAACAGCGCAAGGATTGTCTACGATCATTAAGAGGTTGGAAACCTCAATTGCGTTATACAAATATATTTTCATAATTATGACCAGCTAGGAAAGGCATGCTTTATCGTTTAAAATCTGTGCATCAAAGTTTTTATTTGCAAAGTAAATTTGAAATTCAAACGCGACGTACTATTGCCAAAACTTTCAAATTTTTCAGTTGTAAAACATTCCAATCTCTTTGAATAGCACCTCAAATAGTTTGATTCAAGGAGGTTCCTATATTAATTATAATTAAGATTATTGATTTTATCATGATCCAATAAAACAAGGTCCAGCATTCCAGTAGTGACACAAGCCTACGTCACGATTAGACAAAGACAGAAATTTGGAAACAAGTAAATAATCTACTTTGACAAATATACAGGTACCTAAGATAATCTATTATTATTTTTTATTATAAAATACAAAAAGCATTTCAATAGTCATTTTGTTGTTCGCTTTGCTCGTGTTTCAATCTTAAAATCCCTAGCTTGCTCTGAACTCAATACCAGGCACTCGCACCAAATAACAACTTTGCAGCTTAGTAAAACAAATAACTATTTCATAGAAAGGCGTGTCTTCATTTTTCCTTACCTCACTTTTACGGGAAATGGCTTTCCCACAGAAACTTTATCAAACTCGATAAAACTCACCAAAGTTGCAAAAGTTTCGCTTCCTTATATTAAATCAACAGTGAAAAATCATCAGACCCGAAGGTATTCTATGTATGTTCGGGGTGTCGACGCTTTGACACGTGTTTCGAATGTACGCGTGGTGTTTTCAGGACCTTATACAACCTACTTTATATATTTCATAAATATTATTATCATTAAAGCCAATCTTATTGTAACCATGTTATTAGACAAGCACAAAAAAAACATTAAAACTTTAGTATTACATTGTAAAGTCGGAAATTCCAGAAATTCTTTAAAAACAGGAGGTAACCCCGATGTCTATGCAGCACTTACCGCAGTGCAGTGTCACGCAGTACTATACTTCAAAGTATCGAATGGCCCTGCAAAGCATGCAGGCATTGTCATAACACAAACCGAACGGCTTCTCAGTCAACAAAAACTTGTTTTTTAGGCTGGCTAGCACAACAAATAAAATCTATATTTTAGTAAATTTTCCATACGATATGACATTTGAATTTCGTTAAATCGAGATTTAAATCGGTTGTGCAAGTGTGTCTTAATATATCCTAAAGTTTAACACTCATAGCTTTCCAGTAAGGATTACCTTTGTTAGAGATACCGTGGAACACACACAGATCACTGACACCCAGATAACAATATGTTTAAATTTATCGTACTCGTATTATCTGCGGCCGGGAATAGAACCCGGGATGTTCTACTCATAAGGCAGCTACACTACCATTGAACCAAACTCGTGCCGGTTGTCGATACAATTCTTGTCATTTATTTACATGATCTAGACTAGATAATATAAAAATATTAAGGTTCAAAACTTAGAAGCATGTGCCAAAATATTGTAAACAGTTATGTATAGCTACCAAACGTCGCAGTTTGTATCCACATAGTTTCAGCTTGTGGCATTGGGAACGCTACTTGTCTCAGTTTCAAAACGTAATCTTGCTATCTATAATGGAATCAGATCGAGTAGGTAGTGCTTACCTATTATTACGTTGGCGACGTTCCAGCCACCGCGACACTCGCTGGCCTTACTAAGGTTAATTATTTTAATATAAACTAAATATAGCTAAGAGCTGTGATTATGCGATATTAGCAAGGTAATTAGCTTCCGGTTTACCTCTTGTAAGGTCTAATGAAAACGCTGTTACATTTTTCCCCCGTGTTCTCAGAAATTGTGAAACGTTCTCAATCGTTGCAATTAGACTGATATCCCCCATACCTAATAGCGACCAAAGTGAATGTTCCCTTGTTGTTTCGTGATAAAAAATCAAAACGATTCAAGACAATAAAATGAAATACCATTATGTTTTGCAGAAAGTATAATAATATAATTATATATAATACCTTTTTTTTATATGGTCAATCATTATCATGGTCAGCCTATTTTAGCCCAGTGCTGACATAGGGGTCTCCCAAGGACAAGCCACTCAGCTCGGTCATCGGCTGTTAAGTAAATCATCATCATCGTCAGCCTGTACCCACTGTTGGGTATAGGCCTCATCTCCCTTGCGCCATTGATCTCTGTCTCGGGCCAATCTCATCCACGTATGGGTCTGATGTCATAGGCTGCTTGTCTACCTACGGAACGCTTATCCGCTATTGGTTATAACCACTCTGTCAGGGCACTACTGCACCTGCCGTCACCACGCCTAGCCACGTGCCCTGCCCAGCGTGACTTGAGTCGCATAATACGGTTTCCGACATCCGTGACTTTTGTCCTTAGACGGATTTCGGTATTTGTTAAGTAAATAAATGTATTTAAATCAGAGTTTGGGGGTCGCCCATATTCTTTCAATCAATACTTTTGTTTCGCTCTAACATAAAATTTAATTATTAGTGAATTTCTAACCATAAAAATTATTATATACATACTTAAGTGTTCAATTTTCTGCCTTACATATTTTTGTTCTGATCAAATTTCTTATAATACGCAGAACAATGCTGTTCAGCCTCCCAAACTCACAATAGCGTAGACAAGAGGTCGGTTTCATAGTGGATAGAGACCAGTTTTGGTCATCAACGGCCAGCGGCCACCTTCGGCCTCATAGCTCCGCTATTTGTCTCCGCGTTGTCTACGGAAGGATCAATGGATTAGAAGAAAGCTTGTCGTTAGACCTTGTCGTAAAAAAATCCTGAAGCCACGTAGTGAAGCCAAGAATTAGAAAATTGTTTTTCTCGAATATGCTCGGGTGTGCATTAATTTTATTGTCATGAGCATTTCCGTGGATATTGTCACAATTTTCGAGAAAAGTACTATACCAAATTGTAAACGTGTATATAAAAATAATAAACGTGTGACTTAATGGATTTGGTCAACCACTCGTCTGCCGCTGCTGATTCTAATGAACCTACTATTAATGCTTTCTCCGTCAGTTTGGTATTTACCTACAGTTTTTTTTAAACTGTTATTTTATGAAATAGTGAATCATATTCTTATATAGATTTTTACAAGGTCTCGCGCCTTGGAACCCGTCTTCCTGAAATAAACGCCAGGGGGCTTAGTCCCAGATTTGATAGTTTTCGAAAACTTTTTTCGTTTACGTATTTTTCCATACATTTTAGTAAAGCGCCTCCAGCGGAAACGCGGAGGAATTAAAATCGGTAGTAATCGGCGGTATAGATTGCTTCACTCTAATACGAAAAAAGTTTTCGAATACCTTTCAGCCCAGCATTGCGATTCTGTAAAAACTATGGAACAATACGTATACGAAAAAAGTTTTCGAAAACTATCAAATCTGGGACTAAGACTAAGCCAAACTACTGGGTAGTTTGGCGACGTTCCTGCCCTGTCGAGTACGACGCGTTGACAGATACAAATGCTATGATCACTGCACCCACCACATCCGAATGCCATTATATTGATTTAATGATATATGGTTGAGAACTAAGATGATAACTCTGATGATGCACTGTCAACTTCTCACTGATGAAAATTCTCACCCGCATTGCTTAGAATTTGCCTACTCGAATGACATTCTCCGTGGGCCGTGGCTTTATTTAAGTTGTCTAAATTGTAGGGCAGTACGATTTCATAAATTAGAAGCTAATTTACAAGGAAATGGTCAAGGAAACTTTACTATGACTATTAATCACAAAGAAATTTCCTTTTACAGCTGAAGTTTTCCGTGTACAACAAAATAATATTGTTAGGAGTGTACGCTAGCCCGGGGCCGTGGGCGCGGCTGTAGACTTCAATCAAGGCACGGAAATGGAATGTAACTTTACATTATACTACCTGGAAAATTCACATTCATACCTTAGTTAAGGCTTCGAGCCTTTATGAAAATATAGGTTCATATTCTAAATATAGGTTTTAGGATTATGCACGAGTTCATAATCTAACATCGAGAAATAAGCTGAATTATGTAATCATAACAATGTATTTTCCGTTACAAGAATGTGAATGCAAGATTCCTCTCTAGTTACGTAAGTTTAAACAAACGAGGAATTCGAAAACCCTTCAACCAGAACAAAGGGGTGTTTTCAAAGACAACCGCGGCCATTCGATTATATCGATGCACTTCTGTCGCAGTAGTTCGATGCGGTCTGCCAGACCCGTGTTTGCGGATGAAACAGCGAGCTCACGGCATAGATTGTATATTTATTTTATTCTGACGTCTCGTTTTCGTGTCGGTTTTCCGACTGCATTCCTTCCCCCAATATAAATAATCATGTCTGTATTTGCTTTGTAAACACGTAGAGTGGGATGCTGAGAGCAATATTAATCTATTCGCTGACAGCCTGTTGCATTACAAAAAGACAGCCAGTCGGATTTTTTGAAAAGATACATGTGTTAATGAAAAGCACTTTAATAAATAAATAATATCACGATCTCGTCGTCAACTGCTCCAAAAAGAGCTGTTATTTCTGAATAAATGAACTGCATTGTTTTTCCTCTGCGCTTCGTGTCCGTCCCTCTCGTCCCGTTTTCGATCTGTTTTTGTCCCGCTTCGTGTCCCGCGCGTGTCGTTCGATCCCGCGAGTGCGCATTTCCACACATCCAGTTAATACCTCTCCGTGGAACTGTCATAATAAAAGCTGAGCGCATTGTCGAGCAAAAGGATCTGTCACATATTGTTTACTTTTGCTCAAGTTTTATTTTAAATATTGTTGCTTACGTACAGTTACATAAACTGTTTGGCTACTTTAAATATAAAATATTCCTTAAAGTGTTCGCCAGACTTATGCTTGCAAGTAACGTTTGAACATGTTAACATCAACATACAACATGTTTATTGTTTAACATGTTGTTTGTTGTTTTGCGTGCGAGAGCAGGTTGCATTTATGTAATGATACGTGGATTCTTTTCTAGCTGCGCAGTGTGCAAGGCACATTAGGAAATATTATATGTTATGGTATTATATGTGTCACTAAATCTATTGTATGTTATATACCATTAAAAATATGGACCAGTTGTATTTAAACGTGCAACATTCGTTATCATGTCACTTACAGTTCAAACCATTACTTAGCTTGAAAAAATAAAATTATTAATAGATTGTATAGCATAAGTAATCAGAGTTTTAGCTCAGATTTGGGACCCATTGTCAGAAACAAATCATGTTTTTTTTTTTGTGCAAAACTGTTCATACTAGTACTAGTTCATACTAGTCGCAGTGGAGTGTCTGAACAAATACCGCCTCTAAAACTGGTGCAGTGGTATACGTGCAAAACAATGAGTGCAAGGCATACACGCCCGTATGTATACTGGAACCTAGTACGATATATCTGGATGGCTCCACAGCGCCTGGCATATCTGGATTTTGTACGTACTTATTTTAACGGAGTATCTGTATTATTTTGCTAACACGGGTGCAGTTACATCCTCCATTAAGAAAGCTGTTTGAAGTTATTTTGGTAGCTAGATTTCGTCACCACCTGACTTATTCCTATTGTGTTGACTAACACTTTCTTAGCTAAATGGCCATGATTTAAATTTTCTTAAGAACTAAAATGAAAAATGCGCTGTAAGTATGGGGATGCAGGAGGGTTTTTTATTCTTTGGTTTTTTGCCACCTTTATACGTTTCAGGCAAGAAATCAAAGATATTTTTAGTAGAGATCTTTGCAAGTAACAGTCTCCGGTCAAACCTGTAAATTCCGTAGCCATTAGGACTTATGTTTTAAATGTTTATCGGGACTTACTTCACTTTATTTTATTTAGGTAAAAATATTTACCTTACGCTCGACATTTCGACCATGTTACAATGACCGTGGTCACGAGCTGACTGAAAACTGCTGGTGAGACCAGCGGGAAGAGCGGGTGCTGTGTTATTCTACCCTCACTTGATCTTGAAAAATCGCACTGTGTTCACTACGACATACAACACTGACTGTTTCGGTAGATGTTCTAGTACCTACACTGCGGTATGCACACTTGCTTACTATGGGATTCCGCTACGCCGCAAGCTTAAATCCATTCTCCCGGTTGAAATTGCGATGTTTTAAAATGTCCACCGATTCACGAACTATTCTTGAAAAATAATGTCGTTCAATGGTCCTAGTGCTTTCCACGCAATGATCTCGTAACCCTTGATGTTATCTTACGCTGACGTCAGCGTCGGTCGCTGACATTGCGTCATTCACGCGTAACAATATACCTGCAGCATATATTTTAAACTAACGCTACCGACAGCGTGGGATGAAACTAACCCTTACACCTGCAATAGTCCAGCTCCGACACAGCCGTAGCTCAGAAAATAAACCCTGATAACCTAAATCCTGATTGTTCCACTGTCGCTGTCAACTCGCCGTTTATGTGAACAGTTCACTTGAAATGTTGTATAGCAAAGTGCAGAATGGCGCAAACATTTTGTGAGGAATCATACCTCGTTCATAAGTACTTATACTGTGAAGATATGTAGGGCTAAACACGATTGCTCTGACACTTTTAAAAACGGTCGATTGTAGTAGTTAAGAACTTATACTTAAGCTGCAATGTACACCTGTTATCGAATTTCGGTCTGTTGATCGGGAAGCTCTGTTTTTGAATCAAAGAATTGCAGAACAAAATTACATATTTGTTTTGTTTTCCGTTGGCGGCGGCCTGATAGAAAATTAGGCACTCAGTTGCCTCTAAACTACCTATATAAAAAGTTAAAACTACGTAGTTACTTACTTACTGATAGTTTCAAGTAAGTAGTCAATAAATATTATAGCTAATACGTACGTACAGTTAACATCTACTTATAACAACATTGGGGTAGGTGCTGAATTGATCTCTCGTTTACATAGGACTATAAAATTGATTCTCTTGCAAATTCATTTCAAGGATCATGTAGAACAATAAGATCGCAAACTTACAAACGCAACCTTATTAAGAGTTCTCAAAGAACAAATAAACTACCGAAAACAGCCGATTCATCATTAATTCAACCTCCGATAACAGCCGTTTCTCAATGCAAATATTTAATCACTGTTGATTTTGGCCAATGACTCGCATCGAGGGGGTGTGACGCACGCAAGAGAGCGGGGAGGGTGTGACGTCGCCCGTGTCGTCAGAGCTTCCGGCTATGGGGCTAAACGGCACAGATTACATGACAGTTACTATGTAAGTGCTACGACGTAGCGGATGTTATGGGGTCGAGGTCCTTTTAAAATAGAATTAAAATTGGTGTTAAACCCATAAAATAATATCTACCATTTTCTTTGGATCATCATCGTAATAACCTAAAATCAAGGAAATTATCTATGTACTTGTCTTACGATAAAAATATTTTCTAATGGACTCTCCAAAGCAGTTTATCACTTGCTTCTTACACATTTTACTGCGTAAACTCTCAAACAATGGCAGCCGACTCAACCACAAAACAATCTTCTTTAATGAAGTTTCTTTAACGTTCTGACGGAATATTAAGCCGGAATCCAATCAAGCAAAGAGGCTATTCGCACCCTTCTGTGCACAAAATGCAAGCAATAACCATTACTCAGCAAAATAGCGCGGATCTAAAGTACTAGCTGCGCCACGCGGTTTGTTCGTGTTTTTCCAGTTTTTTCCTGTACAAAGAATATTTTATGTCCTCTATAGAATACTACCTGCAGCTGAAAATAACCACGTACACACACACAAACACTTAAAGCTTCACAACTATTAAAGTTGGATATATACATACACACACATCACCTTTTTCATATAAGATTGATCTCGTAGATTTATTATCCGTCCGTTTCCTAGATTATTCTATTTGTTGTGTTGTGTTTACTAGGAATAAGAATGGTTATTAATAGTTCACTCTATTTTTTCCTTTTTAAGATTGACAGGCTAGGCATTTGATAACAGCTTATCTGATGTTACATGTCATTGAAGACGATAGACACGCCTGGCCTGGAATAGGAACTGGCCCTCAAGTGATACCCCTGGAAAGACTGGAATACACCGTTAGGTGTTTTTTGTCACCAAGCTACGGTTTCTTCACGAAGTTTTCCATCACTGACAGCTTAAGCTCATTGTTGATTTGAGTACACACCCTGCGGTTTAAAATTCGAACGTGATCAGATATGATAATCACTGAGCTATCATCGCTACTAATTTCCTTAAGCTCATTGTTGATTTGAGTACACACCCTGCGGTTTAAGATTCGAACGTGATCAGATATGATAATCACCGAACTATCATCACTACTAATTGTCTTATTTTAACGAGATTATTCAATTGTGAAAAGATAAATTGATAGATACAGTAAGTTTCGTATTTATATTTTTAATGTTGGTGTGATGATATATCAAATAGATGAAACGTAACTAAAAGATTTTGAATTTTGAATATGTATCTTCGTTGCTCTTAACCATGGCCCTCGGAACATGGTTGAAACGTCGAAGGGTTGCCTGATTAGTTTCAATTCACAATTGTCACGTTTGATTATCTAAAAACATGTATCAAGTACGAAGTCCTTTTAAAAGATAAAATATAGGAGAAATAGCAACGGATTTGTTACTTGCAATATATTCTCTGATGTGCCATTTTTCACAATGGATATTTGTTTCAAAAGTGGTGACCTCTCCACCAGCGGTCCAATTCATATCAATTTAAAACACTGTTAAACCTATCACGGTTGTTCGTTAAAGTCATATAATTATCGGGAGCACCATCCACAACCTTATCACGGTAAATATCCCGTTAATAATCATAGAACTGCATATTCATTTATTGACACTGTATTTCAGATAGATTCAATGGGCTATAATAATTACTAGGTAAGTAATCAAGGTACACATTCATATTTTCAAATAATAATGGATGTGTTAATCTTCTTCAACCACACCTTGATGAGTTGTGGCCAAACGCCTAGCCAACTCACCATAAAAAATAAGACCAATTAGTCAATTAACAATCTAACTCCTTCGTATCCCTTTAAAAAAGTAATCACGCAAGTATTTAAATAAGTAATGATTTGCATACGAATAAAACTGAACTCCAATTCAACTGCTATGAATTAAAAGGCACCATTATAAGCCAACACGCAAAATACCCATTTTCACTGTTTCCTGAAAGTTATTACTTTATTTTGCAAGTTATCTGCAAACTGATTATCCTAAAATTGCTATATTTTCATAGAAATGCTACAATATCATGTTTTTGTCGACGTATTTGTCTACATATACTCATATTTTTCAACCACCTTCGAAAAAGGATGTTCTCTATTCAACTGTTTTTGCGTGAATTCGGTAATAATATTTTTTGTAAAAACGTATGTAACCTACATAACTGTAACCTACAATGTAACCTACATTGTTAATCCTACATATCTGTAACATTAACATCGTGAAGAAACCAGTATGTCAAAGAATCTCAAAAGTTCAAAGACATACTCGTATATAAATGCATTTCATACCTACAATAAGAAACCTGTACTATCGATATAAAGAAATGCATATATTTTGTCTTATATCACGTCACACTGATATTATCTACAAATGCAAAAGTTTTTGTGTACATATAGTCTGTAGGTGTTAATTTCCATTTCACTCCGTAACGGTTTAACGGATTGAGATGAAATCCAGGGTATTTTAACCAGTAAAAATACATGGTTTCTGTAGGGTGACGGGAGAAACCGTGGAGTGCTAGCTAGTTTACGCTATCTGTTATCTTTAGTTCAAAGTAGGATGTAGAAATAGACATAAAACATTTTACTCCTCCACTCGAGCATTCCATTGTTAAATTTTTAAACGTAGACAAAGCATACAAGCCATTTATTTCAGACGATAAAGTTTATAAACAGACCAGCGCGGAAATATACTTCAGCACATCATAAAGATTTTTGTCGCTCGCATGTTACAGGCGAAGATATTATCAGACTGACTGGAAAATACCAACTGAAATTTAATAGCGATTTCAGATTTTTTGTTTCCTATTAAAAGACTTTTATGAGTAAGATATATATTTTACTCGTGATAGATAAGATAAATTCACATGAATTTTTGTTACGTTGAATGCGCGTTTTGATTGCTCTACTATGATTTAGGTTTTATTCTTCGTAGTACGTAGACTTATAGTCAGAGTTTGCATTATATACTTGATGACATTGTCCCAACAATCAGATATGTAAAAGCCATTTATAGTCGTACGTTAGGTAAGTACGACTATGTACACACCAAAAGTATTTCCATAGAGCGGCAAGTTTCAAGTTTAGTTTTTTGTTGTTGCTAAAGCAAAAATCGGGATGAAAATGTAGGCCATTACGATCTAAAAAGTTATATGATGAGGTGTATTGATTATAATTCAAATAAAATCCGCTCATATGACATAAGGTAAGGGTAATAAGATTAAGAGCTTTAATTGGCTGAGCGAAGAGACGTCTCAGATTCTATGGACAAGTCAACGTTTCTATGCATGGTTTGTTTGACGATACCTTGGATATCTTTGATTCGATCTTCATGAAACATTGGAGGCAAGTAGTTCATTTTAATAAAACAATAATTTAAAATATGGACAAAATCGGGTTCCAAATATTTATGGGTTGCGAGGTCACAGTTTGGAGAGAACTACTAGTTTATGTTAATCCACGTATAAATGATTTCAGTTTGTACATGTTGATATTATTCCATTGGTATGCGTACTATAACCTCACCTCGATATGAATAATATATATACACTCCAAAGAAGCGTAAAGTTACGTCATACGGCGAGAACATTTACAAACAGCCTACAAAGTGAAGATTCGGACCCTCACGGCACTTAGTAGAAACCTTCCGAATCTGGCACAAACTTCGCAAGGACAAAAGTATTGAGCAGATAAGCGTGTGATGGTATAAAATTGAATACGGCCAGAACTTTTGAGCAATTTGTCAAAGTAAACAAAATACTGCGACCATTTTGTTTTTATCCGACTTCAGGAGGAAAGTTTACAATTCGATCCTTATTTTATTTTATTTTTATATGTAGACTAGCTGACCTGACAGACGTTGTCCTGTCTTAGAACTGTCAAACACGCAAAGTCAAAATTGTAAATCTAATTTTTTTACACCTTGGGTTACATTATTGGAGTTTTAGTAAGGATCCCTATTTTTTTGAAAATATTATATAGCCTATGTTACCCGGGGATAGTGTAGCTTCCCAACAGTGAAAGAGTTTTTCAAATCGGTTTAGTAGTTTCGGAGCCTATTCAATGCAAACAAACAAACAAACAAACAAACAATCAAATCTTTCCTCTTTATAATATTAGTATAGTATAGAAGAAGTTCTCAAAGCGGTCTTCCAAAAATATCATTAATTTTGATTCCAGTAATATGAATAATTTTGTAATACTGACTAATTTTTTTGTCATATTGAATAACTTTTATCTCTATATTCTCAACCTAAGTCTCAGATGTCGAATGTTATAAACTGAAGTGTAAATTCAGTGGAGGCCTTTTCCAATACTGATTAATGATCAGCTGAAATATTACAACAGAATACCATGGCAACATAAATCACCTGCAAAAATGTTATTCAGCACCATTATCTCGCCATCGTCTATCAAAAATACATATATATAAACAACGGGTCGTAGGGATGTACCTACGCACCGAGAGTAGCACCTGGTGCTATTGGAAATTAATGGTAACACTTTCATAATTAATTGCCTCCCGGTACGGCAATCTGTCATACTGATCCGTGTTTCTCGTTGCTTTTTGAGTGCACTGGAATAAAATAGTGTTTGACTATGAATTTTTGGGTTCTACTAGAAAATGTATATGTACTTAAACGTTGTCCTTTTTAAACCTCAAGTTATTGAAGTATAAAATACGAGTTGGGCAAGCTTACATAGTAACAAAGTAAATATTTGTTTCAAGCTTAAATATCTTCAAACTCAAAAGATGACAATTACGTGCTGTAAAACGATTTTAACCTAAAGAGTAGGTATTTACAGTGCCTAAAATCGTGCTAATACATAATAATTATTCGGTTCAACTCAAAACTAAAAGCACGGAATATATCAACAATACAGATCTTAATAAAAACATGACGCTTGTGACACTATTGCTTTTTACTTTTATCATATTCTCTCGAATAAACCTTTGGAAAACGGCATTGCAATCGCATCGCATGCTTTTTTTTATGGCATCTCTCTTTTTTAGAGTGCGTTAAAATTCTCAAGCTAGCTTGTTAATTTATCGTTTATCATTCTTATCTAGCAAAACTAGTATTTAGAATTCTTGGCATAACAAGAATGTAAAATTAGTTTTCTGGAGAGTGCATATGCACACTCGTAAAGTTATCAGAGTTTTCATGAGGTACCTAGTAGAATGGTGACGTGAAAAATTATTTTAAACCTTGATTTTTTTTGTAGCTTTCTTCAAAATTTGGAAAATTACTTTAATTTTTAGATAGATTTTTTATATGATCGCTATTAACTATGTTTATATACTTAATAGAGTAGGGTGCTTGAGGATTTACTAGAAGATCAAAGTATGATTTATATAATGACATTCATCATCATCATTTCAGCCATAGGACGTCCACTGCTGAACATAGGCCATCGATCTCCAAAAGGGCCGGTTGGTAGCGGCCTGCATCCAGTGTTTCCCTGCGGTCTCTTTTAGGTATAATAACATAATGACATTGCACCTACTTAACCATAGTTTCAGATGTCATGATAATTTGGTGCTGATGAAATGTCGTTACAATAAAACTGCGCTATAACTTCGTAAATGAATGCGCTGTTAATTTTCACAGCACCGCATATATAAAATTAGCACATTTTCGCGTGTCAAGGACTCGTATCAACACACGCGGTGCTCATCGAACGAACGAGCTTTCGCCAAAGTTTTATCTCATAACGCGTCTTCATGCTCGCGTATGAATCCTCTCGGGCGCGGTGCGGTAATTTTAATTAAGTATATTTGCCGAGACGTGCGCCCCGAGACCCGAGCGCCGGCGAGCGATAATAAATGCTGCCCGTAAAGGTAACAAATGTTCGCGGGGCGTCGTGTGAGCCCGCCTGGCTTGGCTGGCTCAGCCACGCCGGAACCTCCACCGAGCCAGGTGACATCCACCTGCGCGACTCCTTCCTTCCTGCGCCTGAATACCTGCGAGCACGTCCCTTCCTCGCACCCCAAAATACAAAAGCGCCATCTACGAACGTGACAAATAATCCCATTTTACGATTGCCGTAAAGCGTTTCATTGTTACCTGATATCGTTGAAGATACGATATGAAAAAATAAATTTAAAATATATGCTTCTCGTACAAATTTGTCTGTATTTTATGTATTTCTGCCGAACTTTTTAAGTCGCAAAAAGGCATCGTATCGGGGACCGATTCAGGTCAATCTCTCCGAGTCAGCGAAGATTTAAATCCTTCAAATTCTAAGTTACGAGTGGGAGCCGAGAATTGTGGAATTTTCTTGCCACCTTCCTATTTTGGGTCGGGTTTTGCTCGCTTAAATTTGGAAAGCTTCCGAAAGTCTAGGAAAATTGAACGCAAATCCGATTTGTTCGGATCTTGAACCGAAATCTTTCGAGAACGGGAGAGGGACCTGTGCAACATTCTTAGCATCTTCGGCCAGATTTTTTTTACTGGCACCAATTTTATTCGGCCTTTAGTCATGTTTCCATCTTTGCAATGATTTTGTATTGTACCTGCAATACCCGGAAACTGCGAAGCCAAGTCTGACTAATATCTGGTTTTCGCGTAGCATCTTAAATTAATTTGAAGCCGCCTTATTTAATTAGTACATAGGTTAAAGCAGAAGGAAGTAAGATATAATTTCGTCTTGAATAATATTTTGTGAGAGCATGAGTTCCGGCAAGTATGTGTGGTTGCGGGTTCTCGCCATAAATTCCAACTTGGCCCTGCAAATAGGAGCTATGAAATGTTTTGGTACCTTAACCCGTTATTCAGGTCATTTTCCGGGCAATATTCGAGCCCGGAGCGCAGTTAGGAAATCATGCGCTAGTGTTTATAGGGAGTTGACGTATATTTACTATCTGATGATGACGTCCGGTATCATTGTAAGACATAATACTGTTGATGAAAGTTCTTTGAAATTGAAAATACTGGTATAAAAATAATTTTTTATTAGTTATAATACGTCTAATTGAAGTTAGTTTATTAAAATAGATGAATATGCATGTGTAAAAGCTTAATTAATATTTAAATCACGTTATAAATCATATTATAAATGCGAAAGTGTATTTGTTGGTTTGTTTGTTCTTCTTTTATGCAACAAACAGAGAAACAAATCGACTTTTTTACATAGATATACTTCAGGGGACGGAGAGTGATATATGCTACTTTTTATCCTGTTTTTTTTACGGTTCCAGCTAATAGTAGCTTTATAATTTTTTTTCGAAATAATAAACCTAATTATGTAAATTTAAATTATACTGTCAAAGATGAAGAAATTCAGCTATTTTATAGCATAACTAAGCTTCATATCATCTCGACAATTTTGCCGGAACTATTTGCTCCGACTTTCTTAAAACAAAAAAATTCTGATATTTTCTTTCTGGGAATTTAAAGCTCACTAAATTCTGGCTTCGTTTTTATAAAAATAGTCTTACATAATACAGGGTTACACGGAAAGGTAACTAATGCGAAAAGAGTTCATGAACAACTTTCAACAAACCCTTTGAAACGCAAAAAAAAAACCAGATTTTTCACTAAGCACTTAACCATATCGTACCTACTTATGGAACAATTGCTGACTGATTTCAGAGTTGGTCCAGTAGTAAAAGATGTTCATAATAATGATGGTGCTTTTATCTCATATTGGTTTACTACCACCGTTTCGTATCTCTGTACTTTATTGTATACTAGTGGTCCGCCCCAGCTTCGCACGGGTATAGATTATAGCCTATGTCACCCGGGGATAGTGTAGCGTCCCAACAGTGAAAGAATTTTTCAAATCGGTTCAGTAGTTTCGGAGCCTATTCAATGCAAACAAACACACAATCAAATCTTTCCTCTTTATAATATTAGTATAGACATAATGAACATACCTACTTAGTTAATCAGACTTGACAAGTAATAATATAACTAAGTTACTTACGCATTCAGTAATACTTATACATATATGAGGTAAGCAGAGTAGTATGTTCATCACTCACAAGGCTTTTTTTTAAACAATCAAGAAGTCGAGACTTCTAAATATTATTGGTTCTATATTGCCGCGAATACACGGCGCTAGTATACAACGTTGAGGGAATATTGTAGCAAATTCTCACCCAAACCATTTATGTTGATATGACCGGTGACCTCGCGTAGTCCAAGTTTAACTGCACGCAAGACTAGATTCTAAATTCTAGATCCTAACAAGGTGCTCAAGAGACAAGAGTATACACATGCTTGCGATGATAGTACACTTGCGTGCGATGCTCGTCAAATTTAGAGGACTTAATAGAGTTTATATGATTATTGACGGGATATTTACCGTGGTAAGGTTGTGAGTGGATGGAGCTTACAGAGCTGGCACCTTAAACGGTGATTAACAGAGTTTTCACAGGTTTTTCACTTCACAAGAGACTTGAGCTCTTGGTAACTCAAGTGTAGTGTAGTGTAGTAAAGCTCTAAAATCTGGCAAAACACACCGCAGTGGTACGATAAGTAGCGCGGTAAATAAATAAAAAAAAGCTTTTTAACGTGCCAATTCAGCGCTTGATTTTCACACAGCTATGAACTGCCAATACTCGAAAAGTATGTATTTTTTTGTCATTCTACTAGTTTCACCTATTTAAGAACATGCCATTGGCAGATTTTTTTTAAGTATATGCACATTATTTTAATTTTCAGTTATGCCTTGTGAACCTAATAGGTTATTTAGGATTTGTCAAGTTTGAAGTGTCAGTTTTGTGAAAATTAAGCCCTTGAGCGAGTAACCTAAATAGGTTTACTATCTGAATTGACCTCAAGTCAACCATAAGTTTCCCAAAACCTTGAAAAATACGTCATTCTTACCTAGCAGTTACTATATCAAGGATCATCATTAACCGGGTGCCTTACGTTACCGGAAATGCGATAATGGTGCTTAAAGGCGCTACCCGTTCTTGCGTGCACCTTAATAGAATGCTCGACGCCTGAGATTGCATCTAAATAGCTTTGCGCGAGCTTCAATATAAACACCTTGGAAAAACCCAAGCTTTGTCCTAAAGGTAGTCGATTGTTCACTTCATAGTCTCTAACTGACATCAAACAAATTATCTCCTAATTAGCTCGTGCCATGGATTAGTTTGCGTAGACATTACCTATGTTACAAAATAACATAATTATCTTTACATTTACTAAGAATAATCAGGTAAGGTGTATGAATCCTCTCCATCCTAAGGTTGCCTGGAAGAGATCGCTCTTAGCGATAAGGCCGCCGATTGTTGCACTAGTTTTTAAGCTGTTTTATCGTGTGTATGAAATTTGTGGTGTGAACAATAAAGAGTTTATCTATCTATCTAAGGTGAAAAATTTTGGCCAAACGAGATCATCATCATCATTTCAGCCGTAGGACGTCCACTGCTGGACATAGGCCTCCCCCATCGATCTCCAAAAGGGCCGGTTGGAAGCGGCCTGCATCCAGCTTTTCCTTGCGGTCTCTTTTAGATCGTCTGTCCATCTTGTGGGTGGACATCCTACGCTGCGCTTACCGGTCCGTGGTCTCCATTCCAGAACCTTTCGGCCCAAACGAGATACTCTGGACCTAAAAGCAGAAATTACACGGACAGAATCGGTGGCAATTGTTACTTTAAACTTGAGTTTGTGTAAACTTGAGTGAATTTTTGATTGATTAAAGGAATTTTTTGATTGATTAAAGGAATCTAAGAAAAAAGAGAAAAACATTTCTTATTACAGCAGTTTGATAGTTTACTACAACTAATAGTGTTTCATTAACTATAGAGCCAGCCTTGGCGTGCTATCACGATAAATGAACGTTGCATTAATGTGCAATTTGAGGTCGTCTAGATTAGCTTGTTTATAATTTTATTTAAACTTGGCCTTGCACGCTATGCTAATAAAAGCACTAGTAGGCGCCTGATTATGGGTTTATTGTAACAGAAAACGCGATAGTGCACTTGCAGCTTATGAAAACTCGGCTAGTAGGTAACTTACGTTGTTTAAATAGTGCAGATCACGAAATGGAAGACGCAGCGTAAGTAGACCTCCCACTATAGACCGACGTCTTCGTGGTGAGAGTAGCGGGCATCCAGTGGATCCAGATGGCAAGCTGTCTTTTAGTGTGGAGTTCTAAGGGTTCAGCAGTGCACGTATTCTGGCTAATGATGATAATTATTAAACTACAAAAGAGGTTATGATAATTAGCTAACTATCTCTAGCAGGCAGACTATGACTAACAACAACTTTTCAAAATACATAAGTATTTTTTCCTTCGATACAAAAACATTTAAGTTGTGGATCTAGAAACAAAAACGTTATACGCGTTTTCAAATAAAAAGGAACAGGGGAGCCCTCTCTTTCATGTACAAATTTAAAAATCGTTTGTTCATTTATTTTTTATTGTTTATTAAGTTTAAAGTAATGAAATAAAAGTCTACAATGTATGACGCAGAGAAGCTACATGCGAGAGGTTGTTAGCTAATAATTAATTACCCCGTATTAGGTATTGGGTATACAAATAATGAATTAGTCGTAATCATAAGTAGTCCGTGCTTTTATCAACCTATACTGACACTCCTGGACAAATGTCTACCATCTCGTTCCAGACAGTGCGATCACCCGCCAGATTTGCCCGCTGTATGGAATGTGTTGAGGTCATCGCGCCAGCGTTTTCTCGGCCTGCCTAGGCACACTATAGAACATTATGACATCAAGCCTTGCCAAGCCGCTTTACGGGAGAAGGGCCGAGCATTCGCTCTCTATCTCCACCAAACGCTTTAAACGCTTATCTCAGGAATGTATCAGCCAATTTAATTATTTGTTTCAGTTTAAGTAATGTATTGAATTGTATCCGTCGCTAAGCTTGTTATTTGTAATAAATGGACGCAGGCATTACTGTACAACTGAATACACCCAATTAACTGAGTAACTACATAAACTGTTTCAAATCATGCTGAATTTACGTATTTCCTAGTAGGTAGTTCAGAATCCTGTCGGCAGTCGTTACTGAGTACCTAATAGCTAATGCCAGTGTTGGGGCTCGTTAACATGAGTAAATATTCATCAGGCCCCGCAATAGAGAATTCTGAATGTTATGGATAGATGAGAAGCGCCACCTGGAGGAACCCCGGGACTATAGTTTCAAGGCTTCTGAATAGCATGAAAAATATTTGGCATAGTTTACACGTACTACAGCATAAGTAGGAATAAATAGGATAAATAAGAAAAATAAGTAGGAAAATTCATCAGTGTCCTTTTAGTACACGGTGAACTTACTGCGATGCCCAAGCCGCCTGCCAAGCGTGGGGATTATGGCAACACCCCTCTCTACGAGGGAGGCCTTTGTTCAGCAGTGGACGTTTATGGGCTGATGATGTGAAGTAGGAATAAATGCAATTATGATTCCGTTCATTTTAGACCTAGACGCAAACAGAAGAGTGTTATAAGTCTGTGGAGTTGTAGCTCCCAAACGGCTGAAACAATTTTAGTTAATTCATTTTTTGTTTCAAAGCTGACTTGATCGAAAGTATTGTTAGTTATGATTCAAGAAAACGTATTCAGCCGTTTAAAGATTATCAACTCTTTCACTGGGGGTTAAAAACAACAATTTATACTTGTTGTTATCGTGCAAGTGTCTTTATTAACTAAACAAAATGTAAGTTAACCAATACTATCGTAAATACCTATACGAATTACCTATTATATCAAAAACAGTTGGATTGCCCATTGCCCATAGACCATTGAAAGTCTTGAGATAATCCAAAACAAACGTATTCATTAAACAGACAGATACGCAAGTACTATACGTTGTTTATTAAACGTATTGTCCGTTCAAACTTCACAAGCGATAAGACCGCCCATTGTGCCTCTGTTTAATGTATTTTTTTCTTCTTATATCCTTTCTGTGATGTCAATAAAGTGTTGTTGTATTGTATGCTCAAGGCAGCGTACCCAGCTTGCTTGTAAGTATTAGGTGCCACGCTGAATGCTTCCTTCTACTTTGAGCCAGATAAACGCCAGCTTCTTTACTTGTGTAATTAATTATCCATGCCTGGTAATCTATATAAAAACGAAGTAAATTACTTCGTCTAACAGACAGTTAGTAAGTGAATGAGTATTATTAAATAATACTCATATGAGTATTATTAAATAATACTCATTCACTTACTGACTGTCTTATCACAATATCTCGAAAATTAGTTTACCTACAACGCTGAAACTTGGGGGATATATTAAGGGATGTGAAATAAGAAGGTTTTTGCAAAAGGTACGAATTAACGAAGCAAAAGGTTTAAACGTTTTTATTAAAGTCTACGCGTACGAAGTCGCGGGCAACTACTAGTTTGCATACAAAAATGATCTCAAACTCGAAGAATTACTTTATCATGCTTAAATATTGTTACAGTCATCTTTATTTTCATTGTCAATTATTTTAAGTGCATCGCGAGCGCCATAAAATTGTTGTTTCGTTTACTATAAAACTGAAATAACAATAATATAAACAGATATAACAGTTTTAAGGCCTACACATCATTCGTACACTAAAATATAAGGTGAAGGACATGGCACGCGAGGAGAAGATCATAAAAACACGTCATATCTAGTTCGCGTCATAAAAACGCGAGGTAAAGGAAAAATGTGCCAGAAAACTTCCGTCCAAGAGACTTGGAGCACTTGATCATGGCGAAAATAGAGTACAGGAGCACGAGCATTTCTAACGGACTTAAATAATTATCTCAGTTAGGACAACGTTAATATATGTGAATTGAAAAAAAAATGGTATACTAAAGTTGAGTACTTAATACAATCTCAGGTAGTGTATATATATATATATATATATGTAAAATTGTGAGTAAGTATTCATAAAAAATAAACCGGCCAAGTGTGAGTCGCACTCGCGCATTGAGGGTTCTGTCCACTACAATTTACAATAAGGTTGTCCAAGTAACCGAATTACCAGTTATTATAACACCTTCCAAAATTATCGAAGCAATTGCTATGCCACCACAGTTAATTATGTTGCTACAGGCGCTCGCGAGTATAACACAATTATAACTTGGTAATGAACAGAAATTTGTTACCGACTCGCACTTGGCCATTATTTATTATTTGTTGTTATACTTTAAAGTGTGTAACCCATTGGTCATGCCTTAAACATCGATTACTGCAAGTATAGATTTACAGAACCACTCGATATTGCAAATCAATGTTATCTTTATTTATGAACCGCATTTGCTTATCTGATGACAGTCAGGCAAGTTTATGGATCGTAGTTCGATCGTATTGCTCTGTGATGACTTTTACGAGTTCAACGGAGCTACTGCTCTTGATTCCCAATCAATTGTCAGGTTTACGAGCTTAATGCACATTTACCGAAAAGACTCCTGTTAAAGCAATTGAAGGTAGTAAAATTTAAAACTGGGTCACTTTAAGCGATCTTATTAATTGGCATGGGCCGGTGGGTAATCGGATTAAAGTCGATTCACTCGCTATTGGTATTAATACCTACACCCTATTAAAGTAATTCAATTAGATAGAATTGATCTGCAATAGCAAAATAGTTTTTCTTTTAATCTCACCTGACACTGCACCTCGCAGTGATGGGGTTGGCAATTATAAAAATAACGCTACCGTAGCTTGTACCGTTGCTTGCTGTTGCTTTGTTGAAGGAATTTTGTCATTGAGTTAAGTATGATTATTCATGAAAACCCTTATAAATTATATCTAAAAATACGATAAATAGGTAGACAGAAAAAACAATAGCATCGTATCACCCTTTGATCGAGCCGTCACCGGCACCTATCACGTTTTAAAGATTGATAAGTCCCAAGTTTCTTTATGGAGCTCTCGAACTGATACCTCCCCAACGAAAACGTCGAAAGACTTCCGAAGTTGCTTTCAAAAGTCGAATAAAGACGTTTTGCGCAGGGACCGATCCAAAAACTTTCCTTTTGTAGATTGTAGGGATGTACTGGACAATGTTTATGCCGGATACTCAGGCTGGATACTACAAATGTCAATATATGTTTTTACTATTTTATCTGTTCGGTTTATTGGGTCACTGGTCAGATGTCATAAATATTATTTAATTTACATGATATCAGTTACATATGTTGTGTAATTGATAACATGTGCAATATTAATGACAAACCGGCAACATTCATTGCTACGTTGGTGATAGTACTGGCGACGCATAGTACTCTGACCGTATGACCGGTGCCCGATGTTCCAAGGTGGAGTAAAATAGAAACAGACTTTGTGTCTGACATTGAGAACTCTCTTGAGAGAATCTTGGAGTTGGAGACACAAGTTTGTGCAATACAATACAATACAATACAAAATTCTTTATTAAAATACCACAAAACAAGGATAACATAAAAATTTCCACAAAAATATTATCTAGGCTTTTAACAGGCGGTGCAATTTCAGCTAAATACTTCAAGCAAGCAAGCACGGCAGCAATACTTTCCGACGGGTTAGTGGCTTCTGCTTTATAAATAACTAGCGGTCCGCCCCAGCTTTGCACGGGTATAGATTATAGCCTATGTCACTCGGGAATAGTGTAGATTCCCAGCAGTGAAAGAATTTTTTAAATCGGTCCATTAGTTTCGGATCCTATTCAATGCAAACAAACAAACAAACAATAAAATCTTTCCTCTTTATAATATTACTAGCGGTCCGCCCCAGCTTCGCACGGGTATATATTATAGCCTATGTCACCCGGGGATAGTGTAGCTTCACAACAGTGAAAGAATTTTTCAAATCGGTTCAGTAATTTCGGCAAATCTTTCCTCTTTATAATATTAGTATAGATATAGTATAGACAAGTGCGACCACACATGGAGTATTGCTCCCACTTCTGAAATGGCGCACTTGAATACCAGCTGCAGCCTCCCTACACCACTACTTCTCCTTCCCTACAGCGGCAAAGCACTAGAATTGTTAACGATCCCATGGTCACCAACAAGCTGGACCCACTTAACCTTCGAAGTGACGTGGGTTTCCTTCGTATTGTCTACCGCTTGTTTTTCGAAGAAACTTCTAAAGACTTTTTTGATCTTATTCCTATGTCAGAACTCTACTACTGCACATTTCGACACCATCACAAAGCTTACCCTCACTTCTTGCAACGCTTGAAATCGCCAATCGTCGGCTTTCTTCCGCGGAACAGCTAGGTGTGGAATGTCCTTCCCCTGAAAGTCTTCCCGTTTTTTAATGCAGTATTAATTAAAAAGAGTTTCTACAACTACATCTCCAGAATGGCAAAGAATCGACAACACCTTTGGTGTTACAGGTGTCCGTATGAGGTGGTTATCGAACGTTTATTGTCGCTCAATGTTTTTTTTTTTCAAACAGAGCAGTAGAGGGTGCTATCAACAATACGCGGTCCACTTTCCATGGAACATACTGTGACTACAACTGTACTAAGAATTCTAAATAGTTACATTATAACATTATACGAATTAAAAAATCTGTTGCACCAAGTTTTCTTACTTTATATCCCAAACACTTAGATAAACCTTCAAACCCTTCACAACTTAGATAAAAACTCAACTGATCTTTTTATGCAACGTCGACCATGATACGATGATACAATGTTAATATTACCTGTCAAATGCCTGATAATTAAGACTTTATAGTGATATAAATACCTGAAAATAAACGTTGCATCTTTTGGACGGTTAAGCCGGATATTGGAAGTCAGTCCTATCTATATCAGTTCCCATCCTCCGTCTACACTGCGTCATTTTGAACGCCTTATTTATTGTCCTTTGACGTTAATTAAAGATGTTCTGTTTTTCTTGTAGCGCCCTATGGGTTGCCAAATGAGAAAGTTCGTGATTTATAAATGGCTACTAATTGCTAACTAATCTGTAACTTGAACACACTCCTGTTCGCAATTTATTGTTATATGTGGGGTTGGGTTGTTGTTAAGGGTCTAGGAATGTGAGTAAATTATGTTCCAATAACTGGAGAATGCGGATATTAAGCACAGTGAGTTCCTTGAGTTACATAGTCACTATGTAACTCAAGGAAGTAAGGGGCCTAAATAATTAATATATTTTGAGGGAAAAAATAGGAACAACCTACTTAATGGAAAGCTCAATAAACGGGATTGATCCCCTAATTTTCCAACCTTAAAGGTGGAATATTTTCGTCAAATTTAAATAGGACCCGTTAAACAATGCGATTAAGGCACACTGCGTTTTAGGTACGCAGCGAGCAAACGCAATAAAATACACTCTAATTTAGAACTTCTTTTTTTTTAAGTCTGTTAAAAAGCCTTTTACGGCCTTACTAGAAACCTGACAGAGATAGTCGCGCGCGAACACATGGTTCGTTTACAACGCCCAATTACCTGAATGTATATCTAACTTTTTCCATCACCTAAACTGAATCGCTTAAAACAGCTAGCCGTAAGGGGCCTGTACTGAATAAAACAAATCTTGAAGATGACATTGTTTTTCTCTATTAACTAAAAAAAATACAAGTTCACCGACACTATATTATTATATCTAACTACTTAGCCTATTATGCAAAAACAGTTGAAATGTCCCTATTTTATACCGAAAGTCTAAAGACTATCGAAATGCTTAAGCCTCTGTTGGCAGCAAACTCAGAATGCTGGCGGCATTACCACGCTGAATGGCAATGTTAAACGTGGAGCCAAAAATCATCATTTTGGTCACGCATCACGTGGTCACGTGTCACATTATTGACTACTGTTATATGTCGTTCAATTCAATGAAATCCATTAATAACTTTAACACTTTAATCTGTCTGCACTAAAGTTCCAATTACGCGACCAAAACAATTAGCGGCACAAAGCTGTCGCTGTAAATTAATTACGGTATCGATGTCGGCGATCGCCAGATTGCGGCTTGCATCTCATTAGCACCATGCAGGCGGTGTAGTTTTAGTGGTGTTGTAGTTACAGAGTTGGAAAATATTATTTACGACAAGTAAGGGTGCGTTCAAACCAAGTACAAAGGCCCTCTCTTTGACAACTCTTTCTCTTACTCTAGCCCCCTCCCCCTCCTCTTTTTTTACCTTTAGTTTCCTTTCGTTCTTTTCTTTTTTCTTAATCTTTTGTTTTTATTGCCTTCCTTTTTTTCTTTTTTTTTTCTTGCCTTGTCTTTTGTTATCTTTTGTTTTTATTGCCTTGTTTTTATTCCTCTTTTTCCCTCTTCCATATAAAAGATAGAAAACTACACACAAAAAATTTACATAAAGACGCAAAAACCTGGAATGTGTAAGTAAAATGAATCTAAACAAAATAATCTGACGTGATCACAACCATAACATGACCTAAAGTTAACGCCGTATTTCATGCATCGCCTGTAAATATCCGTGAACACGTATGAGGCGTGAAGAGGTGCCGTTAGGCTGTAAAACGGCTGGAAGCCTCACGGAACCCCTGATTATGAGTGCAGATGATGTTTACGAGCAACGTACGCGAAACCCTATTGAGATTGGGCACGCGATGCAAGAAATATTTACGAAATATAACCAGCAGGTAATATATTTAGAACAGCAAATATTATGGAAGATTCGAAGCACCTTGACGCAGTAAAGAACACATTTACCATTGTGAATAAATTTTTACTATATTGCGTTTTTTTAGGGTAATAATGAGCGTCGCCAGTGCTGTAGATATCGCCTACACCTGTATGAAAGCCTAAACGATATTGATCAAAAGTTTTTACAAAAGTCGAAAAATATGGTTTGCGAAGTACAAAAAGTCCACGCGATATTTTCTACTGTCTCTTCTGTTGCATTTTCTAGAATAAACTTTTTATGCAAAAACGATAAGATGATCTATGCTATAATTGTTCTATCAACTGGTTGATGAGTGCCACGCGTGAAATTGAGACAATAAATTTAAATAGATTATCGGGCATTTTGAGCTTATCGAGCATTTAGGCATAGGAGGATATTTTCTGACATATATTTTGTTTGACGGAAACATACACGCACTTTGCCAATCAGCTGTATCAAACTGGTGCAATAATGACTGCAAAGACCTCTTTTGGGTTTATTACCTCCGTTCCGTGTAACACTGTATACCGGGTATATATCCAGACGACGTATACATATTCATTGGGACCAACCCTGATATAGCCAAAAAAACAGTTGTCCCAAAATAGTTATTTATGATACAAGTGCGGTAAGTTGGTTATTACAAACGAGTAGACGAATGTAAGCCCGAGACGAAGTCGAGGGCTTACCATAGTCACGAGTTTGTAATAACCAATCCGCACGTATGCCATACAACGTTTTACAACACATTTACGAGAAAAAAATAAAAAATGGAAAAAAAAATACCGTAAAGTACACGCACGGTGCTATACAACGGAGCGTGCGGTAAAATTCATTACCGCACGCTCCGTTGTATGATGCGTTTCATTACCGCACGCTCCGTTGTATGATCCGTAATGTTTAACTTTCGAACGATGTATACAGGCTTCGTAAGTGCACTTTTTGAGCAAATGTGTTGTAAAAAAAATTACCTGAACCGAAGCCTGTATACATCGTTCGAAAGTTAAACATTACGGATCATACAACGGAGCGTGCGGAAATGAATTTGTCCGCACGCTCAGATGTATAGCACCGTGCGTGTGATTTACGGTATTTTTTTAATTTCCATCATAATTACATAAGAATTCCACAAAAGAGTTTCATATTACGAGAATAAATAAGCTGAATGATCAAACCTCCTTGGAAGCGCTTTTGCTCAATACGTTTGTCTCAGTTTAATACTAAAGAGAAAATGAGACGAAAGATGTAGTTCTAATTTTCACCACGTGATAGTGGCACTATTTGCATGTTCGCGCCATTTTCTTATTATATTATAGAAACTATTGTTGTGACTGATATTAAGTTATAAACAAAAATTGTTTCATTTGTAGCCTTTTTTTCTCGCAAATGTGTTGTAAAACGTTGTATGGCACACGTGCGGATTGGTTATTACAAACTCGTGACTATGGTAAGCCCTCGACTTCGTCTCGGGCTTACATTCGTCTACTCGTTTCTAATAACCAACTTTCCGCACTTGTATCATAAATAACTATTTGTGAACAATTAAAATGTGCATAGTACATCTGATTTTTTTACACGATATCAGGGTTTCAGGGTAGGTCCGAAATTAATACTGTGCACGAAATGTGGAAGACTTGATATTTTTAAAGAGCATGTAAACATTCATAGAGGGCACGGAAGTTACAACTGTGGAAGTGTAACATAATACCTACTACACAATTGCTGCAAAGCTGTCTGAAAAGGCAGGGTTATGCATGCACATATTTTAGGTTATAATGTTATGCATGGTTGCTAATTTTGTTCACAGTTTCCTCGCAGTCGGCGTCCACTTAATCATGAAATATAATGCTCTTTCCTTTGCGTAGCGAATCTAACTTTATGTAGTCTAATGGACTAACTAATTACAGCTTCAAACTACAATGATATAAATAGGACAGGGTTTCCTATTTATATCATTGTAGTTTATCACATGTACCTACAAGTTAATAACGAAATAGCAAATTAATAGAAAAAAACCTTTTAGGGTCTTCTTACAAGATTAAATATTTAGACTTAAGGAAGCTTTTTGGTATCTGGATTTGCACTTCTGTATTTGATTTGAAGGCAACCTTGTAAAGTGATCCTTGTTTGAACCCCAAACAAACAAACAACAAAGGAAACCTCGGCCTGCACGCTCACAAACTGACATAAGACTCTTATTATCTACTATTTTCTCACTTCCCTCGCGTGTTTTACTTCCCTCGTGCGAAAAGCTTTCCCTCTTCATTGAGTAAGTTTTTTTAATCCATTATAAAAGTTAGGGTCGTATTTAACGCGTTCCTGTAAACAAAAGCAGTGAATGCGCCGACATCTACTCGAACTGCGGTCTCTCACGCGAACTTATTTACTGAGTTTATGACGCTCACGTCACGTTACTACAAATACCTACCGCTTTGTACTATAATACCTACTGCGCCATGAAATCTATAACTATTTTTAAACTTTCGCGATTTGAACACATGTTTTAAATGTTTATCGGGGCGTTAAAATAATACGTGATAAGTCCCGATAATCATTTAAAACAAATCTATAACAGTATCTCTAAGTACAAGTACGTATTTCACTGATACTACTCTGTTACAGTAAACTACTTACTTGAGTAACTTACGATCAAAACAACAAAAAAAGTAAATAGGATTCTCTCTTTTATGTAATCAATTTTTATTCCAGGAGAGGCTAAATTTGCATCAATAACAATAATGGGATAATCCAAAGCGATGTAGAAGCGGAAATATACAATAATCTGAGTATATATATATGTATGTATATATAAGTGTCACTAATTCAGTATAATATCGGCACGTCCAGTAGTCCGGCATTCTACACCCACAGGCTCTCTCTCTCCGTCCGCGCCTTCCCCTTTCCTCAGCCACTACTTACGCCCGCTGACACTTGGCTCCCCCAGATTACAGAAGTAAGATAGTTGTCATATTTTTAATAATTATGTAAATATATTCTACCTACATATATTATGCAATGTTTTATTTGATTTACCTTGAATTTCCCAATATAATCCAGTAATCCGAATATTCCAATAACGCGGCACCTCCTTGCCTTTAATATATCTGTCGGATTCTACTGTATATATAAAATAGCAATAAAGTTGATATAGCCACAGTCTTGTTAGATTTTATAATATGGCTGTTCGCTGTTCCTTTTAGCAAAAAATTAACGACACCCAAATCACAATTGAAAACTAACCCCACTAAGTTTCGTAGTGCCGTGCGGAGGGTCACCGAGCTTTCAGAAATTCAGAATGTTTAGTATAATAGAATATGTTCAGTAGCCGCGTTGTTTGGTCCCCGACGTAACCCTATTTAAATTTCAAAAGACATCTCCGGGGGATTGTCCCGTGAGCGGACTGGATAGATACCTAGCGGTTGTATTTTCTGATCACAGCATAAGTAACAGTATATACACTTTGAAAGTTCCCTGAGATAGCAATTCGTCGCATGTGTTGGTATATTTGCTCAAATTCTCTTCTAGTTCGGTGGACTGCGTGAAGCGTTATAAGATTTGTGAACGTGCGGAATGTGTGAATCATCCGCTTACACTGAGATGTATCTCTACTGTTTGTTTACTGTGATCTTATTCTGCCACCTATCTACCTTCTATACACGACCCACGCTAAGAAACGTTTGGACAGCTGCATTAAATTGTAAAAGGCTGAATGAAAACATTCTCACCTAGCCGAAAGTGGAACTGTGGACGAAATAAACAATGTGCTGGTGGAAACTGTCCAAGCAGTGGGGTCCAAGTTCTTTAAGACTCCACGCCGGAAAAGGCCTCAGAAACTCTCAGTCAAAACCATTAAGCTAATGGAAGACCGGAGTGAGATGAGACTGCAATCTTCAGCTGATATATGTAGGAATATGGCAAATTTAATAGACGAATCTCGAAATCTGTGTGACACGACCTGCGTTCCTTTAATACAATATGAATTAAGGACGAAGTTGAGCAAAACCAGGGCTCAAAATGTTCGCGATCAATTTTTTTCTTTTAATTATTCACAGAAGTAAATCAGCTTACGTTTAACGTTTAAAAAAAACTATTGATAGTAAAAAGAACATACGGTTTTTCATTCATCTTTTTACTGTAGCTGCCAAAACGCTTCTTAGCACGGCTGGGGTATAGATTTACTCATCTACTTTGAATAGAAAATACGGATTCGATAAAATTTGACGCAGGTATAGCGCAAACTGCGACGGTTCGTTTTGTCTTTTATTGACGCCTCATCGTGGCTCAAGATTCCTTTAGTTCTGTTCATAAATGCCAATGCTCTGATTTAATTTCCACTTTGGCTTGAATAGAACACATTTTATCTAAAAGATTTCATCTATTCAGTGAATCTAAAATAGGTTATACATTTTTACGTATACATTAAGTAGGTCCATGAACAGTTTTTTAGATCAAGTTCTTGTATTAATACAAATACACAAATACACAATATTTTATATGTAACAAAAAAAAAAACTAAAACGGAAAATGTGGAAAACTACTTAGTAGCAATGCGTGAATTGTTTTTTATATTGGTTGCACAATCTATGCGATTGGCTTTAGTCCAAGAAATTATGCTGACTTGTTTGGTACAAAACACAACTCGTGTTGAGTATTCTACACTCATGTCGAGAAAGCCAACTAGCCAAATATATTTGTGAGTGGTAATATTGCAATTCGCAGGGCCCAGAAAGGTCCTGGCGAAATTACGGGCCTCTAGACAGCGAAAGTCCATTAGGTTTTACGGGTTACTCCACAGGACGAATAGGCGAGCTCCAACCGTAGAAATTAATTAAATTCTCACCTAAATGCGACTTAAAGCAAAAAAGAGTAATGAGAGATCTAGACGGCGCGGCGCGCGTGAAAAGAGATTCGTAGGCTTTTCTTGAATTTAATTAAAACTCTCTAATTCTGATGCATTTAACGGGTCATTCAAAAATTTTGTGACTTCTAAATTACGAAATCTTGTTTGAGGTTATTCGTTCGTTAAAGTTTAAAAGAGGTATATTTCTTGTGTAACGAGGGTGGTACCAAAAAGTCCTCCCTTTGTCGACACCTTGCGCTGCAATCAGCGGGCCATTCTCTTCGGAGCCATTCTTTAGCAACGTCCGAAATTTAGGTGATTTTATTTCGGCTCTATACCTTAAGCCGTTTCCTACTTATTCCACTTCACGGCAATAAAGGTTTTTACTGAAAATTCCAAACTAGATCTGCAGCCGTAAATTGCACCTATCTTTGTCCTGGTATTTGTCTTAGAGTAACATCTACTATATATTACGTAAATTTCATGTCAGGCAATAATATTTAGCCTTCAAATATTCGAGAATAGCAACACATCATCCGCTAAAATTGGGTAACATTTCCGCAACCGGTAAAATACTGCCTCCAATGATGAATAATTCATAGGGTAGTAATTTGCAATGTTCAGACAAGCACGTGTCACGTTAGAACACAACGCCCAATTACTCAACGATGTTGCGGTCTATGCTCCGCGTAAGAACATAATACCTCACACGGTCCCCGCGGACACGGGAAATAGAATACGTCATCGTATACCCTTCCCATTAGAGGCTGGAGTTCATTTGAAGCTTGATAAAATTGCTGGTGCCGTGTATATACAAGATTGTGCTTTAATAAATATTTCACTTCCTATCGAAGGTTGATACTCGCACATAAAAGCTATCGTGCATTCAAAACCCAAATTGGTCGATCCGCCAACTTTATTATAGCAATAAAACACATTAAACCTATCTCCTCCGTTTACGAGCATCTGTTTGTGCAAATGCAAATTCCATGTATAATCACTTCGCCCGAACGACCCCAGCGTTTGGGTACTACATCTGAAAAAGTTTTCTCGTAAAAATTGGCATTTTGAGGCTAAATCGTAAACCGGTCGAGTTTTCAAAGTAGATACTTTTTAGCGAGAACGTCTCACTCGGCCAAATATAACTTTCAAACTTACGCCCGAAATTTTAATAACTGAAAGCCGCTGCTCTCCTAAAATTCGTTTCTTTTACTCTAGTTTGGAAAATTGTTTAAATTATAACGACTTATATGAAATCGCCGGTGAAAATATCGCCCAGGCGAAGCAGATAGGCGCTCGCGGTTCGTGACTCAACTTTTAACTAGTTAGCAACTTTATACAAACACAATTTTATTTCAGAGCTAACGACAACTTTATTAACAGAGAATTTGCATAATGTTCATTTTCAAATTACCTGTATTACAAAGTATCTAAGTCATAAGTGCCTAGTCACACTGTGCGATTTACATGATCTTTCTTGCCTTACACCTGTAAAATGTAGAATGAGCTACCTTCCGCAGTGTTCCCGAGAAGCTACAACCTGGGGTTCTTCAAAAGGCAAGTTAATAGATTCTTAAAGAGTCAGCAACATATGTGTGATGCCTCTAGTGTTACAAGTATGCATAGGCAACGGTGACTGTTAACTATCAGGCAGCCCGTGTGCACGTTTGCATATGCATAAAAAAATTGAATTGCAATTTATGACATTAAAAAATACTAAGGAGTTCCGCATTCTACGATGCCACACGATGAACAGAATTAAAGAGAATAAAACTCTACGCTAGAGACAGAATAACATTTATACAACTCTTGTACGATTAAAGCAACATCTCTTTTACCACTGTGAGCTAAAAAAGGAAAGCGAATTTGCGGGTTACGAAAAAAGGTAACACAGGCACAGAATAAATATAAATCATAACTCCATTCGGAACAATTCCGATAAATTATTACGCAGGGGAAATAATGCCGGCACAAAAACAACGGTAGGCTATTTATTAATATCGGGTACCTTGTTAACTGTTACCGCATTCTGAATACTCTGAAAACATGAAACCTGAAGCATGTTACAATTTTATCGATACTCTTAACAAACTATTGAAAAATTGCTCGGAAAAATACATCACTACCTGCGCGTTGTGAAATGTACGAGCATTTGATTTGAGTACGTAAGCTTCAAAACATATTTTCCCCAAGTAAGACAGGCAATTTTGTAATTTTTTTTTAAAATAACTTAAACTTGAACTTGAAAACTTGAAATATTTTCAAGTTTTATAAAATATCGCCAAACAAATTATAGTCACGGTCAGAATCCAGTAAATCAAGTCACAAGTCTAAGTTATGCCCTAGTAAAGTAGTCGAGATTTCACAAAAGGTTTCTATGGAATTAATTAAAAAACAACCGGACAAGTACGAGTAGGACTCGTGCTCTGAGGGTTCCGTTGGAGGGAACCATCAGAGAGCACTCCAAAAAAAACCTAGCTGAAGTTGAAATATTGAAAGACAAACTTAACTTTGTAGTTGACTATAAGGTTCTTCGATACATTCCAACTACAAAATGTAAGTTTGTAATAGCAAAATAATTATTTTTAAACGATCTAACTTCAAATATGTAACTTTCGGATTTATTCCTATATATGTGCTATAAGACCTTGCCTATTGCCAAATTTCATGATTCTAGGTCATCATATCTTTTGATTGCGTTGACTTACAACTTTTATTTTTTTACAGCCAAAATAAACCGTAGACTTAAGTATTTAGTATAAATTTCAACTTGATACCCTCACGCGTTCTTGAGAAAAAGGGTCTTGACAGACGGACAGACGGGCAGACAGACAGACGGACAGACAGACGGACAACGAAGTGATCCTATAAGGGTTCCGTTTTTTCCTCTTGAGGTACGGAACCCTAAAAACAAAAATATTACTTTTTTTTATCTCGACACATGTTTACACTCTTATCACGTTCAAAAACATTATTTATTTATTAATAATAATCCACCAATAATACACATTGACACTCGAAATACACTAAAAATATCACAAGTTTAGGAAAATAATATAATGAGGCGACATGTTTTTTTTCCGCGTTGGCGCTAAAATTCAGTTTGTCACATTAATCGTGTAGTTTAAAATTCTATAAATATTCATATTCCGACAAAACTGAAAACAGAAACTCAGTAATAGAAATAGTAATTTTTCATTCCTAATTGTGCCTCCAATCCTCTTGTTACCTATGTAGTTGGTGATATTTGTACACATAATTTTATTTAATACAATTCGAATATTCTATGTCACATCGTGCACACGTGGCAGCCTGTGAACAGCATAATTGGCTTTAACAACCTAAAATCTCGTCAATAGGCATGATGACTAATATTTTTATTACCTCATAAAAAAGCTGATCATAAATAGAGCACATCAACAAAAACAAAATTAACATTAGTTCAAAAATAAATAAGATATCAGCATTTTAATTTAATTTAATTTCATGCTATACAGAAAGCGCACTATACTGAGCCGTGACGTCACGGCTCAGGAGCGCCATACAAATGCTATACTAACACACGCTTTGCGAGAAAGGGATCCCCTCTGTATCCCCACCTAAAACTTTAAATACTCATATCTCAGAGATTTATCAGCCAATTCAAATTATTTTTTCAGTATGTGTAATGTATTTAGTTATATTCATCGCTAAGCCGATTATTTGTAATAAATTTAACATTAGGAATCATGCCTATTTCCTATTTATTTTACTATTGTGCTGTATGCTTGCTGTAGCTGTCTTTCTATGGAAAGTAATTTATTGACGTGGAAATCCATGCATTGTAACTTACGGCTTCATTAACTTACACGACAAAAGTGACATATTTACTCGCGGAAACTATAAGTTCATGTTATATAAACTCTGGTGCTTACGGTAACTTTAAACGGTTTCATGCATGCACCTTGTAAGCAAGCACTTCAAACTTTTTAAACATACTAAACGAGGGTAGGAAATGTAGGATATATTGATATTTACGTATTCTAGCCTTGATGGTTCCATAAAAAAATATGACAATACTCGGTGAAATTCGCACATCGTTATCACGAAATCACGTGACGTTTTTGGGACTTTTAGGCCGTTCCACTACTGAAAAATGCGGATGTATCGTGTCGTTAAAGTTTTTTTATTACACTTTTCGTTATAAACGCTTTCGAATAAACGCTTTCGATCTTTGTGCTTAAAGTTTGTGTATAAAACGTTACCGTCGTTATTTTAGGTGTATAATAAACCTTCCACAAATAATATCTGCGTCGATTGTTTAGGAAATTAAATCCAGTAATTGAGTAGTAATGAAAGCCAGCACGCGAAGTGGCATTAGTCTAAAAGATTGTAAAAATAATGAATAGTTTAATTAAAGTTTTGTTCGCGATTACGAATGGACAAAATACGTGATAATAACACGCAATGTACAGCGGAGATATGATTTCAAATAGTGATGTTATAGTAATTGTATTAACTGACTTCAAAAAGGAGGAGGTAATCAATTCTAAATATTGGCATTGCGAACTATATATAATTGTTGTTATAATTGATGTCTAGGTAAGTACAACGACACACTGTCCATTTTTGTCTGTTTTCACTTAGAGATTGTGACTCTTTAAGTATGTATTGTATCTAGATGCTGACATAGCGTTTTTTGTTTAGAGGCTTGCGCTTGACTGGTGACCGTTTGACTTCAACTACCACCACCTGATGTAAAGTGACGGTGTGGGCGAAGATGATAAACATACCTAGCCTGGAATGGAAACTGGCTCTCAATTGAGGCTGTTGCAACACACCGTTTGAAGCTCGGCGATTTAAAAAAAAACTTGTTGGATTGGTAGCCTGCCGAATACAAGGAAGAACCGTACCACCATGATATGGTTCCTTTACTATGTTTTACTTCATCGGAAGCTGAAGCTCAGTGTTAGGATTTGAACTTATATCTGCGGCGTGAAAGTCAAACGTGGAAAGCGCTGAACTGTACCCCATGAGATAGAGGCTTACCGTATTATTATAAAGATGAACATTTCAGTCAGATCTTAAGGCCACGCTCATTATCCAGAAATATCTGTACCGTACGCTTTCAGCATTTTAAAAGAAAAAATTGCTACATGCCCAAATAAAATGCCCAATGGGTTATGCAAAACATATTTTTTTTCTTTTTTTTTTTTATTAGTTAATGTACCTCGGTTATTTTCCGAAATTAATTATTACAAAATATAAAAAAAAAAAGAATAAATGGCAAAAACTGTTAATCCAATTTTTTTGAAGCAGACAAACATTAAAACAGCAATTTGTTTGAAATATTTTGAGTTAATAACTTTGCAAAATAACCAAAAAAATCTTCGATATGAAAAAAACGTCAAATGTGCGAGTATATCGCGCAGCAACGCATATTATTATTCTGGGCCTTAAGAATGCGTATAAAGCGAGGAAAATTTCAGATTTCACCCGCGCGTCTCGCATCGCCCGCATTAGTGTGAAACACAACCACGGCAGCGCGGCAGTCGCGCGCAGCTCCAGTGTACACAGCTCGTGTACTTGGACTCGTCATGCGGCAAGGAGTAATAAACACAGGATAAGCGTAGTGTTGGCGTTTTGACGATTAGCTGGGTTCGGTCGCGGCGCGCAAAACCGTAAATTGTTTATTTCACTTTTCAAAATTGTATTTGTTGTTTATTTTTTAACTTCATTTTTAAGTTTTCTAGAATATAAATATACAATTAATAAATTATATAAATTAAATTGAAATTGCCTAAATTAATTAATACGCGAAAGCCCGTTGGTCCAGTTGGTAGTGAACCTTACTGAGCTTGGGGGCGTGGGTTCGATTCCCATCTAGGACAAAAATTTATGTGATGAACTTTTTCTGTTTGTTCTACGAGTATACCTGGTTGTTAATATCTATTTAAGTATGATTAATTTAATTTAATGCAATTCAATTCCATTCAATTCAATTTAATTTAATAAAAAAACATCATCATCCTTCACAGAACCTTCCTCCATATTTGAAGTCGGTTAAAAAGATAAGTACCTACTGTTTGACCTACCAGTACCTACTCGAGCCAATCCGGGCGGTCTAACAGTAGGTATTACTACTTACCTTTTTATCCGACTACAAATAAGGAGGAAGGTTCGCAATTCGACTTGTATAATCTTAGTGTCTGTCTACTTGGTCCACAGTGTTGCACCACAGTGTTGCACCGCAGTGCTGCAACGCAGTGTTGCAACGCAGTGTTACACCGCACTGTTGCAACGCAGTGTTGCAACGCAGTGTTGCAACGCAGTGTTGCAACGCAGTGTTGCATCGCACTGTTGCACCACAGTGTTGCAACGCAGTGTTGCAACGCAGTGTTGCAGCGCAGTGTTGCACCGCATGTCGCGAAGCACCTCAACAGGTACTCTGCGAAATACCCGTATGCATAGATCACTTGTCATCATGTGAGCTGATAATTAGTTGCTGAGAGTGTACTATATTAAATAAAAAAACATGGTTATATTTAAGGTTAGACTGAGTGGTACTATGAGCACCGCGACGGTTCATACGTTTACACTGATATGTGGCTGATGCAGACTCTGGTACCTGGAGCGCTCGGCTTCCTAGGATTTCTGATACTGATGCACAGCTGAACAGCCTCTGGCTGATGCAGACTCTGGTACCTGGAGCGCTCGGCTTCCTAGGATTTCTGATACTGATGCACAGCTGAACAGCCTCTGGTACCTGGAGCCATAGGCCTCCAAGGATTTCTGATACTGATGCACATACTAATGCACTTGTTTCACTGTCAAGTGTCAATAATATCAATAGATAATTTTAGTAATTAAACCACAAAAAAGTTTTAGACGAAAAAAATCTCACTTCTGTGAATTACATAATAAATATCATATGGTAATAAAACATGCCTCTGTGTAGTGCATATCAGTGTAAAAATAGAGGTACACACCGTTTTCCTTCCAATGAGAAAATATAATATTAATAATTTTATTGCATACCTACCTTGCCAAAAGATTCGCTTTTTTACCAGCTAAGGAAACATTAACTTTTTTCTGAGATTCGCCACTGTCATTATAGAAACAGTTTACTTTTTAAAGGCAAAGTTTATTTTTATTGTTTTATTCAAGAGCAATGTTTATAACCTCAAATAAGCCACAAATGACAGCACCAGCGAAGGTGGCGCCATCTGAGATAAGTTTTGCCGTGGTTTGCCTGTGGCTTCTCATTACCCAAAATGTATGAAAAATACTGCGTTAGTTCCCTAATACTCACCCTGTGAAATCATTTACCACTGAATAAAACTCAAAATATGTAGTGATGGTCAAAATATTTTCGGATTTGAATTAAATAAAGAAATTTCGTTAGTGAAGCTACTTCTCAAAATCTCTGAAATATTGGTGCCGTCGTTTGGCTTTAGACCTCAGCAGCCATTAATCGATGCCACAGACTTAAAATATTCAAGGATGGCTGAAATATTTTCAGATTTAACGTCTTCACTGAAATATTGAAGATGTCTTCTAGTATTAGAACTGAACAATCTATAATCACCGTTACTGATTTAAAATATGCAAGGATGGCAGAAATATTTTACGATACAAGTCAAGATTCTCTGAAATATAAATGCTCTCATCTAGTGTTGGACGCAAATCACGCAAAACCTCACCTAATCCTCAAAAAAAAAACTCACCTATGTTTCCAACCAATTTGTTCAAAATATTCAAAAATAGCTATTTATTTTTTGATATAACCTCACTTTGCCGAAATACTGGTGGTGCCACCTAGCGTTTGATCTGAGAAACTCGTATTAAATGCTACTGATTCAAAATATTTAAAGATGGTACCGCACTGTTGTACCACACTGTTGCACCGCACTGTTGCACCGCAGTGGTGGACTGCAATTCAACCAGTATAAAAAAATACTGGTCGAATTGAAGGTACTCTAAGGTAAATGAGAACCTTCCTCCTTATTTGAGGTCGGATAAAAAGGTAAGTAGTATTTGACTTTGACTAAGGTAAGTAGTCCCGCTAGTGTATTGTGCATTTCCCCTTACCAGCACATACCCGAGCCAACCCAACTGGTCAAACAGTAGGTACTTATGTTTTAACCGACTTCAAAGAAGGAGGAAGGTTCTCAATTCGACTAGTATTTTTTTATACCGGTCGAATTGAGAACCTTGCCCCTGTTTTGAAGTCGGTTAAAAACATAAGTACCTATTGTTTGACTTTCCACATTTTCATTTTTTTTTTATTAGAAGCAGTTTTGTTGCTTCCATTATTACCAAGCTATTTTTTGTCTGTTAAAATTGAGAACCTTCATCCTTTTGCAGAAAGCCGCTTCTCGTAAAAACGTGAGAAAATGTGGATGGAACTCTCAAGTCAAATTAACCATCACATTAATTTAAATGATTTTTAATTTTAATTTTATGAAATTATCATGAACTTAAATTATTTTATATTATCTTTGAATTTTTAGTTTTATCTGTCTGACTCTCTCTCTCTGCTTCTCTCCGTCTCTCTCTCTCTCTCTCTCTGTCTGTTTGTCTGTCACAAAGAAACACTCCGACTCTAATAGTTATATTACTGAGCATACATAATAATGGATGCGTTACGGCCTAGTCATATCCATTTTATTAGTATCTATGTCATTTTTGCGTAGTATCTTTACCTAATCTGTGCTCTAAGGTCATTGGCACCACTTAGTTGCCGCGTCAAGTGGTCGCGTTCGAGCCATCGATTTTTTATATTATCCTTTGTTTGAAAATACAGTAGGTGTTGATATAATCGCACTCGGAAGATAAACCAAGGCGAAAAGCAAGCGCGTGCGTCCTTCCCCGTTGAGGCACAGTGCGGTACTGAGGTTGAACGGAGCATGTTTCGCTATTTAGATACAAAGCGCAACAGAATAAGACTGAATATTGGACTTGCCGTTTGACCGAATAGTTGCTTAGAACTAAAGGACGTAAGTCTCAAATCGAATATAATTTATTATGAGAGTACTAATTAATCTAGGTAAATTTTGTCTTAACACTGGAAAACAAACTATATTTTCCTTCGGTGAGTATTTATTTTAGATATGTAACTGAAGTACTTTCCAAGTAAAATCAAAAAAATTAGCAAAAAGGCACTATTTTCAAAACATTAAAGTATCGAGTAAATATCTTGCTATTATGTTTCTGTCTTAATGGTGGAAAAAACATGAATTGAAAAATCATATGTATCAATTATTACGTTGATAGGATATTTGGTTTAGTTATAATATCATGGCAAATTAGCATAAAATTTCGGATGCCCCCTCTTAAGAGGGGGCAATTTATGCTAATTTGCCATGATATTATAACTAAACCAAATATCCTATCAACGTAATAATTGATACATATGATTTTTCAATTCATGTTTTTTCCACCATTAAGACAGAAACATAATAGCAAGATATTTACTCGATACTTTAATGTTTTGAAAATAGTGCCTTTTTGCTAATTTTTTTGATTTTACTTGGAAAGTACTTCAGTTACATATCTAAAATAAATACTCACCGAAGGAAAATATAGTTTGTTTTCCAGTGTTAAGACAAAATTTACCTAGATTAATTAGTACTCTCATAATAAATTATATTCGATTTGAGACTTACGTCCTTTAGTTCTAAGCAACTATTCGGTCAAACGGCAAGTCCAATATTCAGTCTTATTCTGTTGCGCTTTGTATCTAAATAGCGAAACATGCTCCGTTCAACCTCAGTACCGCACTGTGCCTCAACGGGGAAGGACGCACGCGCTTGCTTTTCGCCTTGGTTAATCCACTCTGGGTGCAAGTTAATGCGCAGAAGTTACTTTTAGTACCAGCCATCTCAGAGGGTGAGAGAAAATTAAAATTCATCACTCATTCATCATGTTTTAAATTCTAACTTTATTGTGTTGAACTTTACTTTATTCCCATAATTATTATACTTTTAATTATTTTGTTTATTTTACACGGGAATTACTCACATATGATAAAGCCGGTTATTCCGACCATAGTTATACTAGTTGCGACCCGTGGCTTCGCCCGTGTGGAATTTGTCGCAAGTAGCGAACAATATCAGTAAAAATATTATTATGTATTATTACAGAACCTATATTATCTACATTCCAAATTTCATCAAAATCGGTTTAGTAGTTACGGAGATACGTAGTAACGAACTTTCGCATTTATAATATAAGTAGGATATGTTTTAATTAGGTTTCTTTCACGGAGACAGTTCATAAGTTCTTTGACATATTGTCGTATATGGTGATGTTTTATTCTGGATTAGCAAGCTGAAGTGGCAGTGGGCAGGGCACATAGCACGCAGAGTAGATGGCCGATGGGGCCGAAACGGTATCGAATAGAGACCATTGCCCGGTAAGCGCAGCGTAGGACGTCCACCCACAAAATGGGTGACCTTGAAGAGACCGCAGAAAAACGTTAGATACAGGCCCCTTCCAACCGGCCCTTTAGGTGATCGATGGGGGAGGCCTATGTCCAACAGTGGACGTCCTATAGCTGAAATGGTGATGATGATGATGTTTTTGTCAAAAACCCCTTTTGCTAAAGACACCTAGTATTATGTTCTTTGACTATTTATCTCTTAGGTATAAACGCTCGATACGATAACATATTATATGCTGTTTAAAGATCTGTTAACTTCTTGCTGAGGAAAAAGTGAGACTTTTTTAATGGGACAGATTAACTGATGGGCTCTATATTTATAGTACACGTGAAGTAGCGACGAATGGCACTCCGTGATTTTCCCTATAATTTATTTATGTGTATCACATACTTACACACTCTTTTGTTCTCACTTAACTCTATAATTGTTTTGTTATTTGTTTTTTTAAGATGGGTATTTTTTATTATTGTTATGTTTTTTTTGGTATTTTTTTTTTGCTGTTGGTATAAAGAACAAAAAAATAATAACAATTATAGAGTTAAGTGAGAACAAAAGAATTCATACAAATAAAAAAACGTTCACATTTATTATGATCATAGTGTGACAATTAAATTTTTTGTTACTTGCTACGTAACTTCGTAGCATTTACGTAGTTTCGAAATAGCTACAAATCTTCGTAGCAGGCTTACGATTTACGCATTTGCGAGTTTTGTCAGTGGCGTTTACTTATTCGATCCCGTTAACATTAACTACAATTTGTATAAAAAAATAGCAGTTCCATCTACATGCGCTAGAAGGCGCTGTTTTTACGCAATGGCCGTATCTGCTGTATCGGTAATGTTATGCTACGATTATTATCACTGACCATATCAAAGCTATGTAAATCTAACGCCTAAGAAACGTCACGTCTACGTAAGATAAACTCCGAGATTAATTTTCAAGTGGGTCTAAACAATACCTACGTACTAGAATTATAGTGTAGCTGGTTTATCGGGCCTACATCGCGCTATTCATCACCACGTCCACCATGATCGATGGCGGGCATTACGCCGGCCAACTTCTGGCTTTTTGTTACTATCAATTTTAGTGAGTAGCGATACCTAATAGCGACATGAACTAGGGATCCTGAGTTCATGCAAGTGAGTGGTTTGCATTTGTTATGGAAATGTTGTGGTTGCCTACATATACAAAACAGTCATTATCACTATATATATGTATAGTATGTATATAATATAATATATGCGTTTGTAGGTATGTATGTTTCATGGGGGATTTGATTTTCCGGATATACTTGTGTAAGCCAGAATATAATATTAAGCTGCAGTGAAATTACAGGGATTACTAAAAGCCACAATGTCTTATTAAAATTTTATAAAACGTGTCAAACAGGTGGCTTGATCGTGGATTTAGCACATAGATTTTTTAAGAAAAAAAATTTAGTTCCTACTTGATAGCGACTAAACCGCAAGGCATAAAACGCAACATCATGCCAATCTTTACGATCGACATTACATAAAAAACCTTATTCATAAAAATCTTGAAAATTAATTCCCAACGCTACCCTTGCAGTCGCTCCGCTGAGATGCTCCCGTCATTTCCTAAACTCGTAAAATTTCCGACGAAGGCGCCTATCAAGACGGATAGGGGAGGAAAATAGTTTCTATCTAAAAATAGCAACAATTTGGAAGCGGCAATATACAGAAATATACTGCCGAGAATTGTGGAAGGGCAGGTCACGCGGTTCGGTTAAGGCAGAGCGCGTAAGGGCAAGACAATAGGTTGCGTTGAAATGTCGCTATTGGTGACCTCTATTTCATCAGGCTGGTCATTTTACTTTTGGACTATTCATGGTAAATTATATAATTTTGAAATAACTATCGCGCTCTTTCAGGACAAACTTATTAATATTCAGAAAGTTGTATACTATTATGAAATTGAAATTTTTATCTTCAAACAACCGTGATAGTTTAAAACAGTGTTTTATCTTCAAATCTAAAAAATTGGCATTCGAAAGTATTTTTTTTCGGATGAGCATAGCCACTGTTTACAAAATACGCATACGACGTTTTGTCGCAGTGTTTCCAGCCTGATGCTTAGCAATTCTAATCGAGCTGGCGAGCTTCCGGCCTTGCTGCAATGTTGCCATTGTTCCCACGGTGAATTTAAAAGGGCAACCCGACACGCAATCTCTTTGGATAATTAAATCGGTAACAACCCTAATGTCCGAGAGATATGAATCCAAAGAAGGTGGCATTACCATTTCTAATGAAGGGATTGTGTTTAGGGCCACCAGGGCTGGCAAATGACTAATGAACCTTTGTTTTTGCAATAAAAAACAGTACGGAATATTTTCATAATTTAATGCAACTAGGTACACCCCGCGGTTTCAGGCGCTACCCTACAAAAATCGTACTTAAAAAAATGCATTGTATGCATCGTATAAGCTCTATAGGATATTTTATCAAAATTTGTTTAGCCTTTATGAAATTGAGTGGGAATAAACATACTAACAAACTTATAGAGACACAATCACAAACTTTTGCATTTGAACATTTACATTGTGCCTATTGGAAGTCTGGTACAATCATCATCATTTTCAACCCGTGTTCACTCATTGCTGAGCATATAGACGTTCATTTTTCTTATACTCGCCACTAGGTACTGTGCCAGTCTTTTCCAGATTTATCCGCAATTTTTACACATAAAATCTTGTTGGCTTATCACAAGGAGCATATTGAAGTATGCCTTGGTGGCAAAATGATTCTATAGAAAAACGGCAAACCGTAAGAAACGCCTGGATTCCAGATATTTAAATGTAATAATACATTAACTTTAGTTTTGTTTTTATTTTAGTTTGTGAGTTTACCAGTATTTTTATTTATTGTCACTAATATATTTCTGTCTATTGTCAAAATGCTTAGAACGAACGCCAAATTGAGTCTCAAAAAAAATTACACCGAATCTCGAATCAGCATTTTTTGCCATGAGCGCAGATGTATTTCGGACGTTACATAAATCATATATTATATAATATAGGCAAATTATGACTGTAGCCAATCGTCATAGGCCTATATCAATAGCCAGGATTTTAACGCCTGCTACGAAACGAAAAAACAGGCGTTAGGAGTCCGAAGGATACCATGTGACGTGTTAGGTTTTTCTTGTATCTTTGCCATTCAAAATAATATTTTCTTGAAATAATCTATAAGCTAATGAAACAAAATCAGTATAAAAAAGTTACATTCATAAAATGAGGAAATTATCATACTATCGAAGCTACAAAATAAAGCAATGTTAAGCCCCGTTAACTGGTTAATCAATTGGTTAAGATCTACTCAATTAGGTTATAAATTAAACCAACACAACATATTGGCCGCTAATTAGGGTTAACAATAGTTATTAGCATGTAATAAGATTAGCTTTTAGTGTAACTGAAGTACTTTAGTACACGCGACTATTCAGTGTTTAGCACGATAAATAAAAACCACAAAGCCAATAACATTGATTAAAAATTGGTTTAGAAAAATACTCTTATGTGCAGACACAATTCTTAAAATCACATTTGCTAAGCGTCATTGTTATTTTTTTCAGGTAATTGTATCTGCAAGTCAGGGGTTTTCCAGGAAATCATCATCTGGTTACTAGCCATCCTTTGAGGTAACGAGTCTTCATCATCAACAACAGCGAAATCAGCAACCCTAAACAACCCACAGCTGAATATAGCATAATCAGCCTTGTACTAGTTCACTGCTGGACTTAGGCTTACCCCCGAAAGGGTAATTGGGCCATATCCACCACGCTGGCCCAGATGCGGGTTGGTGGATTCACATACGTCATTGAATGTCTTCTTCGTACGTTTCCTCACGATGTTTTCTTCACCGAAAAGTCAGTGGTATGAAAATCCCTACATAAACTAAAAAGAGCTCATTTGTACGGGCCTGGGATTTAAACCCGCGACCTCACGCTTTCAAGTCAAGCGGTCTCCTAAATAAGCTACCACGGCTATAGGCTATAGATATTAGACCTCCTTGTAATTCTGCCTTTTTTGCTCTTTTGCCCTATTACCTAACGTTTAATTGTGTTTTTAATTCTTTTTTTTTTCGAACTAATGCGGGGTTCAACCTATAAAATATCCTTAGCGTGAGCAAACCAACGCCATGCCCTGTAATTTTAAAGTTAGATACGTATGTACCTTTAAAAAGTTGAAATATTGCGTTTAGTCATGTATATCCTACAAATTATTTAGATTTTGTCCGAAACTCTAACCGACTGGAAATTAGAGAGAAGTTCAACATGTTTTGATATGATCTAACTTCTAACTAATATTACAAATTCGATGTGTTTGTATGTTTAGTTCATTAGTAGCAATGGCATTGATTATCTTGTATTATTAATCAAAAACAAATGAATCATATTATCTGTTAAACTAATTATCTTTCTCGTTTTTATTTTCGTCCAAGTATCTACTTTAATACAATTAAGTACTACACTTTCAGTTATGCCAAATTTACAACAGAATCATAGCAGAGTAAACATCATAGGTACATTTATCCTGAAGCGTGGCCGTAAACGCGCGTCGCCCATTATTCCGGACACATTTCTTTAAACAGGCGAAGGTTCCAGCATGGCCCTGACGCCGAATGCCATTTCCGGGGTGCGAATCGGCCCGCGCACGCGAACTATGCGCCTCACAGCGGGTGCTAATTTAGGGGTAGCGTACGTGCTATTTTTACGTGTCTAGACTATTTCACGAAAATAGTCAACAATAATTAGGCAAATAAATGTGGTTTCAGTAGTATATACTTACTACCATGACGATAACTTTACCTTACAACTGATGGAGGACATTACGAGCTAGTTGCGAAAATTCGACAAATAAAATTGAGCACCGTTGCCCCAAAAGTAAAGAATGGCATCCATAATGAAACTCAGACTATTTTACTGACAAACTGTCAGCAATCCTAGCAGTTTCTATTTTTGGATGGGTGACCGCATCTCTGTTCGACACTAACATAGATTCTATTGTAATATTATCTAAACTACATCTGACCGGAACATAAATCTGGAAAGTTATTAAATTGACTAATTCAATTGATTGATTTCCTCTAAGATAGTTACCATACTTTTCTTACACACTGTTATGGCAAAGAGACGCAAATAATTGTAGTCTAAAGTAATTTGGATATTTATTGTTAGTATTAATGTATATTGTTTAACTTTAGTACTGAAACATAATACAAATGCACTTACTTTGCCCTTTGAAAATAATATCGTCCTATCAGATTAGTTTAGGTTTAGAGTTTAGGTTCAGATAGCCCGTTGGTCAAGTTGGTAGTGAACCTACCTTCTGAGCTTGGGGGCGTGGGTTCGATTCCCACCTAGGACAAACATTTATGTAATGAACATTTGTGTTTGTTCTATCGTATATCTGGTTGTTAATAACTATTTAAGTATGTATTTAAAACTATATATGTATGTATATCAGTCTTTGGCAGCCATATCACAAGGTTTGCTTAGTTTGGGGTCAGATGACCGTGTGTTCAAAAATATCCTCAATATATTTATTTATTTTATTTATTTATTAGTTTTAGAGAATGGATCGGCAAAATCGACACCGGCAGACTAGGTGTTATATCATGCATCTTTATCCTTTATCCGATGTCAATGACGGTAGCTAGCGTGGATTGGTAACTGTCTCTCAAGTTGTCCTCGTATGATATTTGTACTGTTCAATCATTTGTCGCCTCCGGTGGTGAGGCTAGCAGCTGGCAGCCCTCGTCGCCGAACGTGATAAATCTGCATAAATCCACCGTGATCACTGCGATTAATCATAACAAGGCCAACGCTGCAGCCCTGACGCTGCCGCCCTGACGCTGACGCCCTGACTTATGTGCCGATGCATTAATTAAGCCCGGTGAAGGGCATCTGTAATTAAATCGTATACAGGAAAAAATATTACCCTTTAATATGGTAAATATTTTATTATGAAAACTAACGCAATTTTCATAAATTTTGTTTATCATCATCAGCATCATAATTTCAGCATAATATCTTGTTCCCACTGCTGGAACTCAGGCCTTCTCTCAGAGAGAGAGAGAGGATGGGCCCTAATCCACCATGCTGGCCCAGTGCATGTTGGTGAATGTCGTGTGTTCGAACTTAAGAGGTTCTTGTACATACTGGTTTCATCACGATATTTTTCTTCACCGTTTTTGTTGATTTGGGAAATAAAGCGAGGCAAAGCCGCGCGCACGTGCTCGGATTTAACGTTAGTTTGGTGCCGCAATAGCAGTTGTCATCCAAATATACGGCTCGTAAAATAGTATTCTTATAGTGTTAACACACGTATGGATTTGGTTGACGGACCGCCGTCCAACCAACGGGAGAGAAAGAGTGAAAATATCATATTTCCCTCTCTTTCCCTCCCGTTGGTCAGACGGTGGTTGAGGTCAACCAAATCCATACGTGTGTTAACACTATTACTTTGCCTGGAATGGAAATGTGGTGCGCTTATTGCATCATTTCTTTTGATTCTCGTCCCATGTTCTATCTAGATCCGATACAAAAGTAAAACGAAAATCAGACATGCATTCACTTATTCATATCGACGTCAATTCTGTCATATCATTTTCTAAACTGAACTAAATTTGACAGCAATTGTTGGCATCCTTTTTCACACATTGAAATTAAAAGAGACGCAGATAATTTTAGTCCTGTCAAATCGGTTTGTTTTTTTATTTTTATTTACTGCATATTTATTTATTTTGCTAATTATTTATTTTAGTGAGTAGTACCATCGATTCTGCTGTAAGTTGTAACACTCACTAAAATAAATATGAAGCATAATGAGGATCAGTCACATTTTTTGTTGAGTGTGCAGAAATGAAGCGTAAAAAGAGGCAAATAAAAAAATATCGGATGTGAAATTACAAAGATATAGTGATTTCAAATTCCTGAAAAAATGTGACTGATGTTGATTGTTATACATACATACATATAATTATGTTCATTTCTACTTTGTCCTAGGTCCCGAACCATCTCATTTCATTTTCCATTGTGTAAGTTTGCATCGCCATAAAGTTACGAGTGTACCAATACTTGTGGCACCAAGATTATTTCATTAATAAGTAGATACCTACTACTAAAAGAAACATGAGTAATATGCAAGTAAGTATAGATAGATACTTATTATACACTCACATTTCTTTTAGTGTTCGTAAAATTTACGAGACAAGTCATACAATTCTTGAAAAGGCGTACCCTAAATATTATGATCGTGGCTGTGTAACAAAGCTATAACTGTGGAGTAATTGAAATATAAACCACTTATTACAAAACAAACATGGAGTCATTTGAATATAACGAGTGAAAATCACCTACTTTAGGGGTATTAGAACTCGTCAAGACCATTCCAAAGAGCCTACACACGATTGGCTTATCTTGTTGCGTTCATTAGTTCCTTTGACCACCTTCCGAATCCATTATCAGAAAAGCTCCATGGTACCACATTAATGCATTGCAATACAAGTTACATAGGTGTACCAAATTACAACTTAATCTAACGCCGGGAAGTGTGTAAAGTTTACTTGCAAGATTTATACTTAGCAACCTTACATACATACTAACAAGTGAAGTTAAATAAAAACTTGTAAAAATTAGGTCTATTGTGAATTAACTACAGAAACTATACAACATTGTATCGATAGTGGTGATGGCTCGCGATAACCGTCATGTTGGCGACAATCCGACGCGCGACGATGTCGCATCCATCAATTCGTGTCTGTTCACTTTATAACGACTGACAAGCGCTGCAACACCGATGCGAAACCTTTATGTTTTCATTGATCAATTCATGTTATGAACATAAGGGGATTTATGAACATTTATGGATATTGAGTTTTTAAATATTACCTTTTGAATAAAAAAAAAAGTTAAGGGACAGTATATTAAATTTGCAGTTAATATACAACACAACGTTACAATAAGTCAATATAAATATTTGAACGTAATTTACAATTGTAATAAAATTTTAATTATTCCTTTTATACATTACAAAATGTTACATTATATAGTATTCTAAATTTGGACCTACTCATTATAATTATACCTAGCTAACTGCTCTCCACGGTTTCACCCACATGGACATTCCTTCAGGAACCCATACATGTTAATAACACTCTACGACCCTTCAACTATCTCTATGCAAAAAACACGTTGGTTCGTCGCTCTGTTGCTGCGTGAAAAAGAAACAAATAAATCAACAAAATCAGTTTCGCATTCATAATATTAGTGAGATTGTTTTGGCATATTGCAGCGATTAAATTTCGGAATATGTATTTTTTATCATTGAAAGTATCGTACAATTGTTGTGTTTATATAAGACTTACTCCCCTTATCATATGCCTAATATGTTACCATCTAAAGTGCCATCGGCAAACCCGTGTTTGTAAGATCGTTTACGACTTTAAATTAAAACGAAATGTTTTTGGACCAAAACAATTTAGATAAAATCGCAAATAAATGATTTTTAAACTCATCAAGCTGGGAGAGCAAACTTCGTCGTTCGATATTTTTATCTACTAACTGAAATTGCGAACAAAACGAAATAAAAACAAAAGAGGAGCTATGACAAGCATCTGGACAGACGACTGGAGAGTGGCGGAGCGGGGAACAAGGGTCGAGGGGTGGTCGGGGGATCATATTGTGCAGTATTAGAACAAAGCGTCTATATATAAATTTATATAATACTAGCGGTCCGCCCCAGCTTCGCACGGGTATAGATTATAGCCTATGTCACCCGGGTATAGTGCGTAGATCCCCAACAGTGAAAGATTTTTTCAAATTCGTTCAGTAGTTTCGCAGCCTATTCAACGCAAACAAACAAACAATCAAATCTTTCCTCTTTATAATATTAGTATAGATATAATATTCGAAACACCACTCACTCACGTACTGACAAGTCAACACGAAATCTTGAAAACTACTTTACCTACGAAGTTAACATTTTGCTGGTAGATTCCTTATCTAAATTTTTTTACTTAGCAATATCTTTTTTTTTTTTTTTTGCGATATGGCCGAATTTGCGAAAATGGGAGCAAATGGAGTTTGTAAGTTTATATGAAAGTCTACGCTTATGAAGTCGCGAACAATAGCTAGTTATAGTAAACAATAACTACATACCGGTAAAACGGGGTACACAGAAACTACGGGTTGTTAAAAAACGCAATTCCCATACCTTTTTCACCAGAACTAGAAAAGTAGGCAGCTACTTAGGTAATATTCTTATCCTATAAGCTGCACCAAATCATGGTAATGCAATAAAATGAAGTTAAAATAAAAGATATTTCAATTATTATATTTTATCTTGTGTAGTGATTTCTATAACTTGATATAACACCTAAAGTCAGGTACTATAATAATAAAGCACAAAATAATATTGCAATTTATATCCTGCGATATTTCACAAAGACAACCATCCCGTTAAAAAAAAAAAAAAAAAAAAACATACAGTCGAATTGATAACCTCCTCCTTTTTGAAGTCGATTAAAAATGGGTTAAAGAGTTCGCTCGTAATCAGACATGGCGTTCCCGTGACGGCACGCGCGACTTATTGAACATAAGGGCATATCTGTTACAATATAAAACAAAAAGGTGTATTTTACTTTAGAAAACACACACATTCACCCCGCGCTGCCTTGCGATAAATTAAAATGTCTTCTTTGTTTTTCTTTCCCATTTCGTGAAGTCACAAGGGTTCGCCTCGTGATCTTAATCCTTTGAATTAGAACTGCAGGGGTTGTATTTTTAACTCGCTGCTCTTCGTGATCTTCAGGATTTTACAGTTTTCTCGCATTTTTAATACTACGATTTTTGAAGTTTTTAGTACTCTAACCTAAGTTGGTTCCAAAGATACTTTTAGTCGTTATAAAGAAGAAAAAAAAAACTAAAGCCATAATTTTTTTTGTAATAATTTTTAATATTTTTTTACGATTTCTGAACGACATCTCCAACTGAAGTTAACTCTAACTGAAGTTGTTCCCATAGAAACTTTTAATTACCAAAAAAAATATTTCTCCCTTTGTCTCGATGACCGTACATTTAGTCAAAGTACAAAGTTTGTAAATGCAATTTTTTTTTTAAATGTTCTTTGAAGATCTGAGGTTTAAGGTAACTTTACTATAACGGTTAAGGTAGCTGCCCTTACTGCCCTTTTTAAAGTATGTTTAATGTTCATCGTCAGGATGCACTTTTATCAAAACTGATTCAGTACTGAAAAGGAAACAAACGTGTCATAAACAGACCAATTCACAATTAATACAAAAAAGATAATAAAGGTTTCAACATTGTTTTAGCGAGACAACGGCAAGTTATATAATATTTGACACTAGACAAATGATAAAAGCGAATTTGTGGAATCTAATAATTTTTCAAAAATCTGCTGATCACTTGACTTGTTTTCTTTTTGGTGTAAAACTAATATATGCTAGAATACCCACTGATTTTTCAAACAATGAATCTTGAGTATTATACAAAATTCAAGAAAAACACTGTTTAAGATTTCCTAATTTAAATAATTCCTGTGTCTTTATTACAATGTCTAATTTAGCTTGCAATAAAATGTAATGTAGACTACATTTACAGATTTCCTTAATAGTTAGTATGGTTTTAATTTACTTTAGGTGCAGAAATTTTTGTGCGCAGGCCCGATTTTCATAGTATTAAAGATCTTTGGGCACACATAAATGTATATTTATACCGGCTGTAAGGAAAACGCTGCCGAAGCAAAAACGCCACTATTATACTATTTAAACATAATCGAATACCAAAAACCATTTGCCTTACACTTGTAGTTTAAGTGATGTTTTTGTGGTTTAGAATTTTGCAAACCAGCAATGTAAAGCGTAAAAGCGTGCGCGCGGCACATCGTATCTCAACGACCTGCGATGCGTTGACTTCTAGCGTCAGCTTAGCAGATTTTATATTTGCATAACATTGCAAACAATAAAACAAAAAAAAACAAAAAATGTTGTGGTATGGTATCAGCAATTACCAGTACTATTGGTTCGAGAAGTCGGTTGTCTTGGTTTTCGAGAGCATTTCCCTTATATGTATATTTATAAAAGTGAAATAAATATTCAGGACATAATACTAATTACTTACTTAATTACTTACTAATTTACTCACGCATTAAGTGTTTTATTATTTTCTAATTTAGGTTCAACTTTACTAATCAATTTATTTGGGTTAGCTGAAACTTTGAAAGTAGTGCTCAATTAGTTTCACATGTACATGCAGTGTCTTACACGGTCCAAGTAGCTCTAGTCCGGTGGTGCAACTTGTTGCAAGTGTGGAAATTCCAATGTTGCGCGGTTGCACCCCGATCTCTGATTACAAGGATTCTAGATCAGTTTCAGTTGCTAGAGTTGATAAAATACATTGACTAGAAACTGAATTTTAACGTTCAAATATATACAACTTGCCATGGAAGTAGCGTAAAATCTCAGCTATTTCGAAATTGTTTTCGTTGATGAGCTCAATTATGATCAGAATGAAAAATGAGGACACAGGTCTATTATCAATGACAATTTATATTATTTTGTCTATTATAATATTAGTAGGTATGCTACTAGTAGGACAACATACTTGATTCTAATTAGATACGATCAGAACTTCATGAATGTGGAAAACTAAAAACTTAACAAATTTATTGTTATCCTATTCAGGGTTTTCAATTTAAATATATGTTACTATAATTTAACTCTAAACCCGTTGGGTATAATTCCTTTTCAGAACCGAAAAATCAAATTTTTATTTTATTTTGTCTACTACAAAACGAACGGTCTGGCGAACACTAATGAACCTGCCTTCAGAGCATTCGACTGAGCGGAATGTGCAGACACCTTTTTATTTGCGTGTAATGATTCAGGCTCCATTTGATTTCACACCTTATGTATTTACAATACAGTCTATTTGTTAGAATTCCCTGTAAATGTGGGGGTAGATTAAAGGTTGGCGAAGGTAAAATAGGGGATTATTGGGGAAGCGTGGACGTTTCCATAACAGCGGTTGAGCGAGCCCGTGGTATGTTACGGTGTCAGGTTAATTAAGACCGAAGCTTAGTAAAGACGTGAAATGGAATTTATTTTCGAGGTTTCCGTCGATTCCACCTAGTCAACTCACTATAATAAACTCATTCACCTTCTCGTGGGTTTTATAGGAAAAATTGATTTTATTAAATTCGCACCAAAAGCATGCGCAGGTGATGGCATCTGCTTATGACGTATAGGTATATCTTAAACACTCAATATCAACCAGTCTGCACTGTCTGCGAACATTCAAACAAAATTGTGTTTGTTTTCATAATCGTGACGACATTCGCTTTAATTAGTATTTTACTTATTATTACATCCGTACTTTAATCCATATTTTATATCTTCATATATAAAATATCTATATAGTAATTTTGCTTTTATTTCTAAAAATACAGTTTTTATTTAATCTTTCTTAACTATTTCATAATATAAAATCATAATTTCAGTGGTTCTTTGTTACTGTCATCTTGCCTATTCTGTGTACCAAATTTTATAAAAGAGGTGTTAGATAACTGAGTATCCGTATGTATTCTGCAGGTGTCCACTTATTTCAACATTAATGGTGTCGAAACTGACATCCAGCCCATTATAACACCCATCATCCATAATCTAACGACCATTTATAAACACATAAAAACGCAATTCCCGTTTTACGTCTCAGAACACGAATTGATCATAACCCAATTTTACTGCTCTACACTGCTGTAAACTAATTGAGCAACGAGCAAGTTGCTCAATTTTCCGCTAGCTCGATCAATCTGGGCTCGTAGACTGATCAATCAAAATGATCGGCAACATTGTTCAGTTCTGAACAGTTAAACGTGATTTAATTATAAACCACGCTGTATTGGAGAGATAAATTTTACGAGGAACATGGAAGCACCGTCAAACTGACCGCAGCAGCGCAGTCAGTTTACACTATCAGAACTGCAAATGTTCATAAGGAAGGACAGTTAATAAGTATCTATTTTGTCCGCATCGTTATTATGAAATCTACATATACTAGTTGTTCTCCACTGTTTGCGAAGATAATAAAATTATCTTCGCAACCTAACCTTTAATTGAAACATTGTTGGAATGAGCTACTTACCTATAAAATTTCTTATTAATAGAATTAACGGTACGCAATAAAATGTATCGTCGAAAAATATACAAACTCACAAACATACTTCACAACGCCAATTTATTCCCGTAGACTGAGACCTTCACTTCACTCGGTTAGTAAACACGAAATACTACAAATAAATAATTTAATACAAATAAAAATTACAAGTAAAATAAAAACTTTAATTTAAATTTATAACTAGAACTAATAATTTAATACTAAATCTACATAAATCTTGTACTGAAACAACAAATACTATGAGCAAGCATTTACTACGGAACCAAATAAGGACGGATAAAATGGAGGTTGTAACAGATAGTAAATGTATAAAAGAAGCTATAGACGGATTATTTAGATAACTGGTAAAGAAATTTCTGTATTGCTTTATTGTTATTCCACCATGCTGTTTCCTAAGACACTCTCACGAAGACCCTTACGCTTTGTACTGCTCTACTAACACACCTACACTTTGTACCTACTGGCCTACTAAGATACCTATAGAGTAGAAAGCGTAAGAAATTTTCGGGATGTCAATACGTACCTTGCTAGTTAAAGGTACCTGTCTAAGTAACTTTATAGTAAAAATCTCATGTACAAATTTACGAATATAAGTAGGTATATAGGTACAACTGGGTATAACCAAGGAAGATAGTCTATCTTGCTTGGTATAACTGAAAGCTAAGGCACTCTCATCTGAACTACTAATTAATATTATGGCAAGAGAATTTCCATTTATTAAATGAACGTTATGAACTTATTATCAGCACGTTAGCAGGAATTCAGCCAGCTAATTTTCTGAGTGCTAACGACCATTCATATTTAACTTTGAAAAGCACAGCGCAAATGCAAAGACATTATCACCGACGCTGTCATGATGCGCTCGCAGGCATCGCTGCGACCAGTTAAGTGCACAAAATTTAATGTAAGTATTTAAATACGAGTTAGCGTAGTACTTTATGTTTTTACTTCTACTTGATGTAGTTTTTGTCACTAGATGAAACCATTCAACAAGCCAGTAGCTTTGAGCCTAATTTGAAACACATGCTGACATTTAACATTTCGGAGGAAGGCAGTTTGACCAAAGTAGTAAAAGATTTTAGAAGAGGCCAAGAACCACAAAAGCTTCACGAAGTAAGCCATAGCTAAATAGAAGAAATAAATATTCGGGACATTTTTGCACACACGGTCATCTGACCCCAAAACTAAGCAAAGCTTGTGATATGGCTGCCATAGACTGATATACATACATATATATTTTTAAATACATTTTATATAGATTTTAACACCCAAATATAGAAAAAACACAAATATTCATCACATGAATGTTTGTTCTAGCCTTTTTTTATGTTTACTGGCCACAAAACATTTTTCAATCACAAATCATAAAAGCCAATTTTTGGTAGGGGAAAGCGAGTACTTAATTAATTTAATGGTTATGTAGGATCGCACCTACTAAAATCCCCTAGATACCTAGATGCCTCTATGGCTGATGGGTGGCACTGTATGGTACACCGGTACAAGCCTAAGCGGTATAGCCTAAGTTGCTCATACATTATGTGACATTTTAGGTCACATCAGTATTGTACATACGAGTAATACAGTCTCTCAAACTGTATTCTGTTATGTGTAGGTATAACTCAATAAATATAATTAAAACTTTATCGATCTTATTCGCGTTATCATATAAATTTATTTATTCACGACTAGACGTACAACCACCACTTACATAAAAGAATAAAATTAAAATAAACTCTTTTTAAAAGAAAAGAGTTTGCACTTTCCTTTTTATTATAACCTTAAACCTTATTGACTGTCCTGCGTTTTTTTTTATAAGATCAAGGTTAACACCCCTCTTAAGCCCATTTCGTTTATCTCCGCTTATCTGTCTCCCGAAACTCTATACTAATTTGTAGACGTAATTCATACTTTTTGAGAGTGAGCAAGAACTTTAATACCATCGATAAGCGCTTAGGGTTGGATCTATTCTGCATAAGCGTTGTTTCGGTTAGGCAACTTTACTGTTGAGTAGGGAATTCTTGTTTAAACCTAATACTAGATCTATGTTATTTTTGTGTTCTCATCAAATGCATATTGTGTAATTGCGTAGTATTTATTTTCATTTACATCATTTACTAGATTTTTTACTTATCCAATTTCTATCCGCAAGGACCCATAATTGGCTTCTGTTTATATTAAGATTGTTATATTTTTAAGGCTGTGTTGGTCTTCCTAAATAAATAATAAATAATCACATAAATAAATAAGCCAGCCTCGCTCGCTGCCAGTTGTGTACTTACTTAGATATTATAACATTATTATATAGTAAATCAGCGTAGACTAAAACTCCATAATTATAACATTACTATAAACCTTAGTGTCTTTTTTTTTTTATATCCTATTTGTATACTTTTCTTTTTTTTAATGATAAATAAATAGATATATTTAAATAAATAAATAAAGTACGTACCAAAATAATTTCAGTGATTTTATTCCAATTTTTCAACTATTTCCTTGTCACATTAATAATGTCTGTTTAACTCCCACGCATTCCGTTATAAACACGGCTGCATGTATAGTTTTTTTTAATTCTTTCCTCTGTGAGGATTTTAGTGTCGCACTTCTTGTGTATTTTCCAGCGTCTAGTATTAACATCGTGATAAAAATATTATAAAGTTTGATGAAATGTAAGTCAGTCACAGTCAAGCAAAGTAAGTCACGGTCAAGTCAAACTCATGCCCTAGTAGTTGTAGAGACTACAAGAGGCTTCTATGGAGCTTTGGATACAACACAAAAATACATATTTCACCGCGTTATATCACTTTACTACACTCGAGCACTTTTTAAATAATAATAAACCATTATTACGCATTAACACTCGAAAATACACAAGATTAGAAAAATAATACTGTGACAGGTTTTTTTTTACTTTGGCGCCAAAATTATGCCATATAATTCCAGCTTCTACAAATCCATCAACCGACAGTGACTGACGTAGACGTACGTGAGAAACTTGTTAGAAACATATTTTCAGAAGGTGAAACGAATCACACTTTTGTTTTGGTTTTCACTTTATACCTGTGTCTGTTAAAATCAAAGACGTTTTACCCATACATACATATTACATACCCACACATATTGTGAATAATTTGTAAGTGAAATAAAATTACGAAACGGAAAATCATTAACTTGAAGTATTAGGTACCTACTTAACTTAAATTATAAATGACTAGCGGTCCGCCCCAGCTTCGCACGGGTATAGCTTATATAGCCTATGTCACCCGGGGATAGTGTAGCTTCCCAAGAGTGGAAGAATTTTTCAAATCGGTTCAGTAGTTTTGGCGCCTATTCAATGCAAATAAACAAACAAACAATCAAATCTTTCCTCTTTATAATATTAGTATAGATAAGGAATACGATTATACAATGTTACAAAATAAATAACGGTCAACTGAAAATTCAATAAATGTGATTCATCCCCTGATTTTTTTATTTTAGAGGGCTCAAAATTTATTCATATATTCATATTCATTTATTTTGTAAATATTATTTACACGTCAAATTATTAAGGAAAGGAAAAAAAGGTTATTAAACAATAATAATTAAAAACATAATAAAACATTGGTACACTAACAATTCTAAATATTAGTATTGGTAATATTGGTATACCAATTATACAGCAATTACATTATATTTTCCATTCAAGGAACTCCTTGAAACTGTAGAACGTCTGATCGACGAGCCAGCGCTTTAAGCGACATTTAAAGCGCACCAGGTTGGGAGCGGCAATGACGTCACTTGGCAGTTTGTTATAAACCGTCGGTCCCATAACATGAGTGAGCTCATTCATGAGCTATTCTCAATTGGGGCAGATATCATATAGGTACACACAAAAAAACACATTTGATTTGAGAACCTCTTTTTTGGGACTCAGTTGAAATTATAGGATATATTTAGAAAATTTACTTTATAGTTATTGCCCACTATGAAAGTCTTTTGGAAGAAAGGCTTATTTTAGTCACTGAAGACCCAATTATCGTATTTTCCCCCGAAAAGATGAGATTAAATATCCATTACTAATCAGCAGTGCAAGTACCGTTCTTTTTCGATCGTTAAATTCGATAAAATGCCATAGAATCGATCATAGCGAGTATTGATCAAATTACAATTTATCTAATTTGACGATTTCAACTATCAAATTTGACAATCGATAAAGAACGGTACTTGCACTGCAGATACGCTGCTTGACTTTACTGAATAGATAATTTTTTCCCAGCCACAGATAGGTTACACTACATTTACTCGTAAACGAATCGGAACGGACTGCTGCGTTCCCGCGCCCGCTCGCCAAATGGCGGATTTAATTCAATACCAACGGCGCAATTAACATTCTCACAGCATCCAATGTTATTTAAATAGCACTTTAACGGAACCAATGACATTTGGACGAGTAACTACTGTTTACCGAAACACAGTACAAACAGTTAAAAGTTTAAGGCCACTCAGGATAACGAATAAAAACGTACCAGACGTTTTATTGAACTCATTTGAACTTTTTACCGAGTCTACTATATGCTCGTTTCAGTTCCATTCCTTTTTAAATTTTCCTTTTACTATACCTGTTTCTGTTTTAATTGAATTTTTTGCAATTATCATTTTATTAACTCAAAATGTGTTTATCTCAAAATGTTCAAAATAATGTTGATTAAAGGCAAGGGCTTTTAATACTTCTTAGTGTATAAAACGTCCTTGAATAATGGTTTTTAATATGACCTGTCAACATGGCAAGTTACAAGTTTCTATGTCTAATGGTTGAGTAATGAAGGAGGCAACTTTTTGCCAATTTTCCTTAAAGGATAAAATAAATCTTACCGTCATTACACATGCAAATGCCAAACCTAAAACAAAAAAAAACGTATTTATTGTTAATTAATTAAATTAAATAAAAAATTAATTAATTAATATTTAGTTAAAGTAATTATTATTTTTAAATTAATTAATTAAGTTGTGAAAGTTATTTGCTGAGTATGGTCAGTATAGCCACCTTAGGTAAGCAATATTTTCTTCGAGTAAGAGGATTACCACTCGTATCCTCGACTACAATACTTACCGCTTTCCACTGTTTGACTATGTAAACAAAATGTGTGCTTGTAATCTGCAAAGAGTTGCCTCTTTGCAGATTAAGCAAGCCGCCGCAAGCAAACTGCATGCATTTCAGTAATGAAAAGCAGCCGAGCAACAGGTATGAGGAGTTTCAAAACTACAGCTATTTCGAGTAAAAAGCTTAACTTTATAAAGATATCTTTATTCTGTAGACCCAAGAGCAAAAAAGTAACTTTTTATGCTCGTAATTTAATTTATATCTGTTTCGTCTCGGGGGCAGTTCACGAAGTCATCCTGCGAGTAAAGGACTGCATTCGAAACTTTTATGAGACTGAAAATATCTACGATATGGTGATGGACTTATTATACTGGCAGCGTTCATTATGAAGTTGAGCAACGTGAAGATTATTTAGATGATTATTATATAACTGCAATTTTATGTTATAGTAATTATTAGAAGGGAAGATGATTGCTTTTTTACCTAATCGCTCTAATACGGCGGTAGGTAAAGCAACAAAAAGTTTAATTAAGTTCTAGACGTTCTAGTGACATTAATAATATTTCAGTGGAATGATTTCATAGCTCCTGATTTAAGTAGGCAATTTGTCGTCAGAAAATACCCATTCAGTCATACGTACGAGTACGTAGTACTGTAGTACATAAAAGTAAAATACTCAGTACCTGTCTCACAGGTCGGAGTAAAAAGTATTATATTTGCATGAATATTTTTAATAGCTAAAATGACTTTTAACTTTTGTCTGTGCACGTCACTTATTTGTATATATTATTCGCTGCTTGATTCGCTGCAATGGAAGGAGTGCAATATCGGGCCGAGATGGATTGTATAACCGCAGAACAGCATCTTCGCAGGGTCACAAAGCCAGCGAAATCAATTCCAACGGCGACGCATGTACTTGGCAATATTTCAAATTCTCTTTGATGCAATATTTTCCTTCCTCTCTTTTCTTTCGAATTACGTAACTGAGGAAACGTGCTTTCAACGCGACGTATCAATTCCTTTTTCCTTATTTTCGAATGATCAGTTCATTTCAAGTTATATTCTGGGATTATTGAGTCAACTTATTTTTCAATGGCAATAGGTATATTACGGAACAAGGCAAGTTAAGTTGGAAAATATGTCTTAAGGTAGGTAAGTAGTTTTCTTGGTAGTAATTTGATTTTTACCTGACTTTAAATGGCTTTTTTTATTTGAAAGTAGGAATACCTTCAGTTTGGTGCCATAGACAATTCATCAAAATCAGTTCGGTAGTTGCGTTTTTAAATCAAAATAACTGGAAAAAATATGTCATCCAAGTAAACGAGATTCCGTATTTACAAATTATGAAGTCTTTATTTTATTATATATATATATATAACACTGAATTTGATTGTTTGCTTCATCTCACGAGGTATTGTGACATTTTCATAGTGTCTACTATTATTTATTTGGTACTGTGTAGATAAAAGTATAGATACGAGTACGTGCGAGTATTGAACACTATTTTCATTTCCATTGGAATAAAAAACCTCACATTAAATTAAACTTATCTAAAGAATAGAAAAAGTCCACATTTGAATTGCAAATTCCTGCTATCTGTATGGCTGGCTTATCTACAAATTAAACTAATGAATACGATGAACTGAACGGGCTGAACCCTGTGAGCATCGCGAGTCAACGTACCCATGAAAAGGTTTTTGTCGAGCTGTCCACTGAAGGCTATCACCATTACCACTCGCCAGTGGTTCGCTCGATTGTCCTACTTTTTATCGCCCTGATTTATGACGCTTATCTCTCTTCGCTACTCACTTACTGATAGTAAACTTAGACAAAATACTACGGTTTAATCAATCACTTAGCCGTTGCCGCTTTCAATTTGTCACTTTCAAGTATTCATAAGGTTCTGTTGTCTTATCAAGTTTATTTTCAAAGAGATAAACTCGAGTTGTTATTCGTCGGAATTGCGGGTCGCCTTGGGCAAAATTGAGATGAAATTTTCATAGCGCCGCCGAGCGTTTCAAAGTAACGAGGGCAGAGCCCCGACCATTAGCGTCTTGGCTTTCATCGGCGACGTCGTCGTCAGTTCGTGACGGGTGCCGCCGCCTGCATACAACAACCGTTTGTAATGAAATTTGTCGAACGACGCCGCATTCGGTGCACGTTCTCGCACCGACGTCGCTCGGCAGCGCCGATAGAAGCTGCACCCGCGCAAATTGCCGCCTAATTAAATTACGAGCCTCTGCCCTCTGCGCAGAGAGGGAATTCATTTCAACTCTTCAGCTTCCATTTTAACGTTTGCAGTGACGACCTATTCGAACCAAATTTCGGCACCGTGGTTCGTGTCGCAACTATCATTAGTCTCGCTGCGACTAAAAGGTTTTGTATGCTGCAGCGGTGATATATCACAAAGCCACGATAAAGCTCTCTGGTGTAATCTAAAAACGTTCCCTGCAAAAATCCGGGCTCTCTATTGTTTGGAAAACAAGAAGCCAGAAGGCAACTCGTGAACCATATCACTGCGACGGCTGGTGACTGCGGCCACTTCGAATGGAACTACTCTTCAGCGCTTGCACTCTGGTTGCACTCCACCGGTTAGAACAAAGCCGTATTGCTTATTGCACTTCCAACATAAATTTTCATTACGGAACAACTCTCCTTTGAACGGAAGAGCGCTATGAGAAACATTTTGTACAAAAAATTCATTGGTTGAATAATTTTATGAAAGCGCTTAAATGATTACTTTCCGATAGAGACGGATAATAATTTGCAGTTCAGGGTGGGCGGTAAATGATTAAAGACTTTGTTGATTATAAACATGTATTAATAGTATCTAGTAAGTATAGCCTCTCAGAAGATGTTGTCAGAAAGTTACTAATATTACATTTACGCCCGAGAGACGAAAACACAAATTTCCATGCAAATATCTATAAAGTAGCCGGTGGCAGCGCCGGTGGCTGATAACAAGGCCCCTTGGGAGCCTCGCGGCGACTGTCGTCTGATCCGGCAATATATGCACTGCGAATTGCCAATATATCCGCCACTGTCGAACGAAATTACATTCTTAATAGTTTTCTTTCGTAGGAAAACGCGCGTGATATTTTTAGATTCACAATCCTGAGAGAAACGTAGAGCGTTGGTTACAAAACTGTAACATATTATCATCTTTAAGCTTAAAATATTTGGATGAGAGAGATTAAAAGCAACTTCTTGATGAAGACGAACGGGTGTGGGTGTTGGTGGGTGAATCCGCGGAGAACTCAAAAGGCGTAAGGCGCCCTGGACAGTGGGTACATTTTTAAGCCGTTTGGAGGCAAAACCATGTGGCTGTGGGGATAGGAAGCCAAAAAAGATTTGTCATCACGTCTGATCCACCCAAAGCGTGACTTAAATGGTGGCTTCTACATTGCTCAAAGCATAAGTTTAGTGAGAATTGCTATACAACGTGGTAATGAGGCAGGCATTATGGATTAGTTATTTAGTAGTATGTTAAGTTAATGTTTATTATTATATTTATTTAATTTGTTTTTCTCTGCACATATTTTTTTTCTGTTTTTGATGAAGATATTTTGAAATAATGTCTCCATTGAACCCAAATCATGGTAACATTTTCATCTGACCGTGAGGCGGGTAAAGTCCCAGACACATTTCTCAAACTCCTGCGAGACCAGTTAGACCAATTAATTTCAGATTCAGAGTATGTCCGAAATTCACGAGACGAGACCGACTGTCGATGGCGCAGGGTTTTACACCCTGATTTTAACAAATCACTCGATCGGAATGTCAGACTTCGAAGACTTATTGCCAAATCCCGGTAATTCCCGCCACCCTTTCTTTCCGGTTATGATTGGAACTCGATCTATGCCTTGATTAATGATAAATCTGAACAAAATAACATAAAAAATGTTTTTTCTGCCTACTAAGAAGGGTTTCGTTCGTTTTTATGGTATTTTGTTTATGAGTTGTTGTCTCGTTATTTCGCTAGAACCAATTATTAATTATAGCTACTTTCCTAGATTGTTTATTTTATTCATAAAGATATCAAGTGCCTATGATGAAGCATCGCCTAAAAATTTATCTAAACTCAATATTTATAACAAGCGTGTTCCGCCGTTTACAAATCGGCGAAATTTGCTCATTGCAATAAGGTGTGAGATTCGTCAATAACTAAGAATTTTTTACAACAACAAAAAACTGACTTCACGAAAAGTTCAAGAAACGGGAATTTTACACCCTTTAGTTAGTAAGTTGGAAAAAAGTTATTTTAATTAATACCTACACATTATTTAATTTTTATCGCTACAGCAAGCGTTTGCAACTAAATAAGTGAATTAAAAAAACTGACTGCACGGAAATTTAAGTAAACGAGATTTGTCTTTTAATTTTAACCCTTAGGAAAAAGAATTACGATAATTAATAATACACATTAATTAATTGGCTTCGCTGTAAGCAGTGCAAAATTTTGAACCTACATAAAAAAGAAAATAACAACTGACTTCAAAGGTTGTTCTATAAACGTGATTTATATATCGTGATAACACGTTTTTTTTTGTGTTACATTAAAAGTGAAGTTATTATTATAACGTGTTAAAAACACGGTACACAATACTGCCAGGTCAATAAATAATCTAGTATTACTCACTCGTAGAGTCGTATCCACATGTAAATTGCAAACTTCAGAGGAAGTTTTAAAAGTACTCTCATCATACACGATGTCTAACCCGACACTGCTGCATATTTAAGTTATCCAGGAAACTATTCCCGAAAGTTCCATCTGAAATCGGAAGCATGTGGACAAAACTTTACCAAAAACTTTAAATAGTACATCTAATATTTTACACAAGAAAGAATAAAATAAATAAAAATATTCAAAAAAAATAATTTTATTGCCACAGGTGTCGTCTGGTCGTAAGCGTTTTTACCGTCACCTATGGATACAATTATTTGCTGAAAACTAAGATTATTGCAATTGGTCCGTAATTATTCGTATATCTGTGTTCTGAATAATATTTTGACTTTTTATACGTCACAAATGAGACCACAGACCTTTAACAGGATAGACACTGCGACCATGTCAAGTTGTATGAATACCAAGGGTACAGTGGCCGGGAAACAACTTGAGCCAAAGTCGACGTGGTGGGGGTAAGTTCGTGCATGTCGTTCGCGCTACGGCCAATCGCGTGGACGCGTGCCGTCGGAATACCCCGCGCACCTCTCTTCAAGTTGTGTGCCGGTTACTGTACGGAACGAAAAATGGCTGTGCTATACTACGAGAGTGCGGATAAGCGCTTGTTCAAAGAACTTCCCAACCTCTTTAAATAACGTTGCATTAGACCCCAACTACCTCCCCCTCCTGAAAATGAGGGTGGGGTTTTCATCAAGGCTACCTTTTTGTGTCTACTATGACGTCACAGTTTAGTGAGAGTTTAACTCCATTTCCCCGGCCAACTGCTTTCAATGAGTTATGCGGCGTGATAGTTGGAGTATTGGTCCAACTTAACACAGGCCACAGACAAGCAAAGTTTGCGAACTCGCAGTATCTATGACATGTCATGACAAAAGACTGTGGTACCAACACCCTAGACATTTTTAGTCTCTACAAATAGAGATGGTGGTTGTAGGTAGTAACAATTTCTAAGCAAATAATTTATTCCTACTTGAAGTGACGACATTCCCTCCAGTGTTCTATTCACTGCCACTATAACATAATAGACATTTATGATAAGAATATAATGTAGGTAAATTAGTCCAAGGCAGATTTTACAAAAGAGTAACCGTTAACGGGTAACCGTTATCATACAAAGATGTTTACAAAAACGACATTATCGTAACGTAAAGTATCGCAATTTATTATTGCACTAGAAATTAGAATTCAATACACATCGTGCCACGAGTGAATCGACAAACGTAGGAACGGCAAATGTAAAATAGCTAAAATAATTCAAACAGACAAGCCTATAAATAGTTCTTGCCAGCAGCTAATGACCGTTCAAACAAAGTGGCTCGCATTTAGCACGGTAATGGTTATTTTTCGCATAACACCATCCCGCTGAGTCACGGTGAACTAAGTGGGATCTTATGGGCACTCCCTGAAACTATGTGGTACATTTCTATACACTAGCCTAACTACTGGGCTTCCACACTTACTTGAATCAGCATTAATCATTTGATGATTAGCTCATAATAATTATTTAAATGCACAATAATAATAATCACCTTCCCACGTGACGAGAACCTCGTAAAGGCGAAGAAAGACTAACTCAGCAAGTATATACCTTGACTTGGCTCACGAAGTCGCCGCCATTTGATGTTGACTCGACGATCATTTTTCCGATAGTCGTATCGGTCAACAGCTTTATAGGGAAGAGCCTCGACCAACACCTTAAGAGGCTTTAGTTTGACGGTTGGGTCAAGGGTCAGATGCAGAAGGCGATCATCCTGATCACGGCCTGCATAGTCAAAAGGTTCCTCACTCTGCAGCGGTAGTTTGGGTCCTGCTCCACTGCCGGCTGCACCCTAGTTTCAAGTTTTTTTATGTTATTTTTTATTTATTTAATGTAAAAAAAAAACTTAATATTAAGAATTAAAATAAATGTATAATAATATGCGGCAGCCATTATGGAGGCCCATTTAATGGATGGCAAGTCATCACCTGCCTAAATATATTTTGAAATGAGACAAGATAAGGCAGGTGCCGTTTTTCATCCTATAGATCAGTTCTCCTATTCACAAGTTGCTGACCTCAATAGCCCAGATTTTTTAATTCTATACTGTACATGTACAACAGTTTTATATTTCATTTTATACACACGCCATAAAATTGTATTTTGTACTCAACAGGGCCTTCTTGGTGTTCGCTTCGGCCATACAAATGCCTCTCAAAGGTCCAGGCTAGACCCGTGAAGAATGTTAAATAAAGAATTGTGATAATACAATTCAAAAATCTCAAGACCAGCAGGATTCGAAACTGTGCCACGTTTTTACAGCACGAACGTTCTATCTGCTAAGTTACGCTCGCTTTTCTGTCAATTTCCAAATTATTATTAAAACAGCGGCTTGCACTCACGATTATGTTTCTATCGGTCGAGACGATCGACCGGTAAAATAATAATAATAATAATTTATAATGGTGGTTCGTCCGTAGACGAACGAAGGTTACCAACATGGCCCACCGGATTAGCAAATTGAAGTGGCAGTAGGCAGGGCACATAGCACGCAGAACAGATGGCTGATGGGGCCGAAAGGTTCTCGAATGGAGACCTCAGACCGGTAAGCGCAGCGTAGGACGTCCACCCACGAGATGAACAGACGACCTAAAAGAGACCGTAGAAAAACGCTGGATGCAGGCCGCTTCCAATTGGCCCTTTTGGAGATCGATGGGGGAGGCCTATGTCCAGCAGTGGACGTCCTACGGCTGAAATGAGGATGATGATGATGATGTTTAATTGTTAAAAACTTCTCCTGCATGTTTTGCACTCATCAATCACATGATACACATCAAATGCAAATCGACCCTTGACCTATTAACCTGAAAATAATAAATATAAAGGTTCGCAGTCAAAAAGATAAAGCTCCTCACTTCACCGTCCTCGAATAAATCACCTCTTGATCTAAACGATTTCCTTCTGCGAGTAAAAACCGTCCAGTGAATTCCATATTTTTCATCGGAAAATGTCAGAAAAGCTTTAGCAATTCCAGCAATTCCATGAATGTTATATGTGAAAACCTGTGATTTTATTCTGTTTTCAAAAGTAAATTTCTCTTGTTGCAGGTTTGTTCTGGGATTCGGATGAACATCGTTGCTGATAATGTAAGCATGAAGATGCATTACTCACTTTGATAGGTACCCAAAACGACACCGCACCCGTCTCAAGCTATTGCTGCACATAATCGGACCACAAGTCGTTTAGGAACTTGTCTCAGTGACAAAACTTCACAGATGACTCTTCTGGCTTGTAGTCATTATAGTGCCAAAGTGTCACCAAACAAGCTTTCATATACGAGGAGCTGTAAAGAGAAAGGTTGTATTATCCTAGCTTGATTTTTCTACAGGTGTATTAAAATAAAAATGCACCAACAAAGTTAATAAAATTTCTCCTTTACCAAAACTGGGACACTTGCCAGTTTGTCACTTTCAATTTGCGACAGAAATGACGGCAAAAAGTGCTATTAAAATGCATGAATCAATTCTAATATTTGGCATCGGATATAAAACTACAAACCACAGATCATTTTCTGATTGAGATTTCGCGGTTTTATTTTCTAGCCATCTCATTTACATATAAGTATCTCGTCAACGTAATACACAATCTTACTTTTATGTGCTGTTATTTAATAATAGTGAAAGCATGTTTGTTCATATTTTTGCAAAAAATTCTATGCACCGTTAATTTAATTGTGCAAATAGCTAAACCTTAAATGAAGTAAATAATTATGTAAAGTAAGTAGGCAAGTCCATTCTCGTCGCCAACTCTTCGAGTGGTCTACTTTTTCATATTATTCCACACTAAGCAACAAACAAAAACAAACCAATTCATCCCATGTCACGATATTAATTACTCGACAAAAAAGCAACTGAAAACTGGTGAATCGTTTTGTTTCATTTCAATACTTACAGCATAGCAGCTTAATTTCACAGACCAGTGGTCTCAGAAAAATGTATGAATGTTTTCTATTTTAATCTATTTTAAGCGGATAAAGTATGAGGTAGCAAAATACCGGACTTTCAATTAATAATGTTAGAAATGTGCCACATTTTGCCTAAGGTTTCTGATAACTGACTTGCAAAGTCATTTCAATTTTTAACCGACTTCAAAAAAAGAGGACGGTCTCAATTCGACTGTAATTTTTTTTGTATGTTTGTTACGCGATTGCTCCGCTAATTATAAATTGATTTTGATGACCCTTTGTAATTGGTAGGACATAGGTGGTCCCATATAAATTTTATCGAAACTAATTCAGCTCTTTAATAAAAAAATAACACCAAATAAAAAATATATACACATATGTTAGATATACTCGTTTTGGTTTGTGATTCCCTTCAGCAAAAGTTTTGATGAGGACTTTCAATCTCTGTTTTAACTGTACTTTTTCAATTGTTTGTACATATACATAAAATAAATAAAAAATATTTGTACCTAATAAAAATGCTAACGGAACACAGATTAACGTTGGTCTTTATTTTGTGATGTTAATTATATTTAATACGAGTAAAAATTTCTGGAGACCTACCAGAATCTCTTTGATTTAGTATTTATTTATACATTATTTTTCAGTCTTATTTGGCCTTTCTTTCACTCTCTTTACTGTAAACAGAGCGAGCGAAAATCGAAGTAAAACTGCAAAAACGAAAGAAATGCTAAAAGGCTCAAAATTCTCGGTTGCATTGCAGCTGTAATTACTGCCTACGTGGCATCGTTACGTCTTGCTGTCACGCGCCGTCGAGACGAGGCGAGACAAAACGCCCGGTACGACTGCAATTTATATTCTGCACTGCTGTACCCGCAATCTGATGTGTTCCATAGAATCTGCAAGATTTGATAGGTTTAGTAACATACCCGTGAGAAATGTAGTACCTAGGAGCAACGCGACAACTGCCTCGTCTTGTATCTAGTTGTTTTCCCAACAAAACTGATGCCGTACAAAATTTTAGTACATACATCTCATAATATAATTATTCGTTATAGACAGGGTCTGAGTGAATAGGTATTTATCGCGTGCTACGCCTTCGCTTGCTTGCAGGCGAGTTGGTTCTGAAACGTGGACCTATGAGCGTTAAAATATTTGTACACACTTACACTCATCACCTTATATATATAGATTAAAGCTATCTTAATGCATAATTATTATTATTTATATTTAACTGTACAAGTACATGATTATTGGTTTCTCTGAAATACTCGTATATACATATAATATCAGCTACACATTTTTATAGTAAACCAAACTCACCGATAGTCTACCCAGCCAACAACGGCAGAGCGAAGCCGCGTCAAAAACGTATATCGCTCTTCCACACCCACACATACACAGGAACTGGCGGCGGCCAGCATGGGCATTATTGTGACACCGCTCGCGACACGCTGCGAGGTGGTGACAATTGCAAACTGACACACCTACCTTCCTCCTCACTCAACAACACCTACCTACCTTCAAAACACAAACATGACACACACGAGACAAAATTGGGCCCTAATCCAATATTTTTTTTTATTATACAAGTAGTACCTAATTAGTAAATAGTACCTAGTTAGTAACTTTAGCTATTTAATTGTTATTTTCTACTCGCTTTTTATTTTTATTCTTATGTACCTTGTCACAGGAAGAGCCTGAAGCCCACAACATAGGTCACCCTAGTGTGGGTTTCAGTGCACACCGATGAAACACTGTTAGTAGTAAGGGATAATTTTGTTACCTTCTTCAGCATCCTCTGTTAATTCGGTGTATGCATTTAGTCACTAAGTTATATTGAACTAATAAATAAATAATAATACATTTGGCTGCCTTCATATATAGGTTGTTTGCATATTATGTAGGCTCAGATAAACAACCATAGATACACTTTTTTATGTCAAGCCTTTGTCCATTTATGAAAGTGTAATTTCAAATTAACTAGGCGATTCTATACGAAGTTGCAATGCAACTCTGACCATTGTGAGAACATTATGCACTGGAGAAACTAATGCAACATACCTATGCTGAATGAAAGCACTTTCAGGAAGTCCAAAAGTTTTGGTAAGCATTAAACTCCAGCCAAGCCTGCTCGAACAACGCGACTGCAAAATGAGAACCATCGTGCAGTAGTATGGTACATACAACGATATTAACTACTGACTGAAGCTTCGTGAGATACTTATTTTGAGAGCATAATTCAAGTAGAACAAAATATAAAAAAATTACCTAGGGTACAGAGTCAAAATAGGCATCACAATATTTTTATTTGCAAAATGTATACATTTTAAAAGCAGCAAAAAAATGTGTTAATCTTGATCATATTTCTGGTAATGAATTATAAGTAAATAATGGTATAAATAATAATATATTAATAATATTTTATTTCTCAAAATATTATTAATATATTATTATTACCCGTAGGTAGGTAACCCGTAATCTTCCTTAAAATCTCAAGCCTTGGTGGAAAATTTGACAAATAATATTTGCAATTATAACATTTCTTACCTTATTATTTCAGTAGTCTCACATTGCAGTCTCGTCGCCATTACTGCACTGGCGCAGGTTTGCACAAAGCTTGAAAAACGTAGAGTTTAGCATTGTCACAGTTTGAATACCCTTTGTGTTAGTCGGATTCGCGATATACAATGTTCTGTTCAGACATTGTTGCGTATGTTTCCGGGATGAGTAGGTTACTATACGTGTTTTCGTAAAGAGCTCATATTTTAAATAGGAGAGAAACTTAATGCAACATTAATATGTAGAGATGGTTTAGAAATTAGAATAAATAATACTTTAGCTTGCATGAACCACCATTGTTTACGCCTTAGTTAAATTAAATATACAAACTTGTAAATGCTCGTTCTCAGTAGATGTAAAATTGAAGACCAAACCATTCCAAGTTATGCAATGAGAAAATGAAGAATTAAAGCGTGGTTTCGAAATAAATCGTGGTCGATCGTGTCCGTGGGTAAAGGTAGGGAAGGTAATTTTTTTACAGCCCCGGTGCGAAATTCGGGCTTGGGTAATAAATTGGAATCGGGCCGGGATAGAGTTGTAAACATTTCAGCTTTAGCCGGATATATCGAGCATGAAACCGATTTTTAAAATATCCAAACATTTGTTTAATTGAGAATTAACCACAAAACAGTAAGATATATTGTTAACTTTTTGTACAATTGTGTTTTTGAATAAATTGACTACAAAATAAGTAAGCTCTTTAACTAAAATTATTGGTATTGCAAAATCAACTAGCACCCGAACCAAATTATTCACATATAGAACTGGTTAAACAGCTATGGACTTTTGTAGAGTCGCCTCTCTATATACCTAATAAAAAAATAAACACGTAAATTGGTTGACAAATATAGGGGTATTCGGTAATAAAAAACAGCTCAAATTGAATCATTTTTAATGTATGTACGTAGTCTCTCCTTATCTGATGTCGGTTAAATATCGCAGAAGCTTTACTTCAAGGCGAATAAAACAAATGCGGCGTGGCGTTGTAAATTTTACACTTTTTTCAGAACAAGACTTCTATTTTTTTTTGCACAATAATACGGTCTCGAATCAGAATAAAATTCTTGACTATTTTATTAGCCCATTCAGAAAAGAAAGAATGAAAATAAATTTTATTCGACACCTTTACAAAAAAAGAGAAAAGAAAAAAAAAAAAGATTCGTGATTGTGGCAGAGTAGCTCACAGCCCTGGCCGTTTGTGCGGTCCCAGCTCCCGGGCGGACCATTAGGCACACCCGCGACACAGTGCGATCTTGTTTTTAGGGAATCTTCGAATGGAACCTCAGCAGCTTCATTTTATTGTTACGGTGACAGCTGCCAATGGATTCTTGTGAATGAGAGAAGGAATAACGCGGTAGATTGATTGTCGTGCTTTCTGTGAAGAGAGGAAAAGGTTCGAAACCTACTAACATACGAGTAATACATAGTTTTGCCTAGTAGGAAGTGTCTTTTTGCACACGAATTTGATATTCCTAAGCTCTTGGAGTATTATTATTATTTCCCTTTATTCATAAACTTTCTCGACTCTAGCTTGGACATTTGGTAGGCGTTGGTGGGGCCGAAGCCAACACCAAGAGGCCGATTGGAAAATCCACAACACTCAACAGTTAAATTGAATAATCCCAACAGCTTGTTTGTTCGAGCATTGAAAAGTTGATAAACTATATCTGGTTATTCAGATTCAGTGTAGTGTTCAATAACTTCCATCAGTGACGTATATTTTTTAACGAAACAGGCGCAACTTGTTGAGCTCATACCCAATAAGTTTTACAACGGTGGAGGGCGAAAACATTTTAATGTAAAATGTACATGAAATACAGCAAGAATAATCTAGCATATTATAGAGATTGCATACATCTACGTATATACTCGTTTAAAGGTCGTCATGGGGAAGAAGTCCTGCCTAATGTTTAATTTATTACAAATAACAAGCTTAGCGAAGGATATAATAAAATACATTACGCATACTGAAAAAATAACTTAAATAGGCTGATAAACTGAAATATAACGTTTAATTACTATTGTTTTAGGTGAGGAAAGAGAGTGGATACTGTATCCCTCTCCCGCAAAGTGTTCGTGAGTGTGTGTGTGTGTGTGTGTGTGTGGCGTGTAAGTGTGTGTATGTGTGCGTGTTTTTGTAGCATTTGTATGGCGCGCGCACGGCTTGACGTCATAATGTGCTATATTGCGCTCTCTGTCTAGCATGAAATTAAAATAATCTTATTAATTGTTAGTCGCAGTTTTTAGTTAGGTAGTAACAACAACTGACTAGCCACGTCAGAAGTCTACGCTGTAAAAAAAGCTCATAAAAATCACAATAGTGCCTTGCCGAAAATAATACACGTGAAAATGAAAAATGTGACGTAGAAGAGATACGCCGGCTGGCACAGTCTTGAGAGGTGTGATTCAAGTGAACGATAGCACATGTTATTGGTTTCCCTGCTAGGCGTCGAGTAGAGACAAGTCGGGGATCCCGTTGACATCGGGATCGGCATGTCTACGAGAAAACGTTGACGTCAGTTTTACGGGAACATGAGGAATATGCTCGGCCACTTATGTGATTTTTTTTTCTTCAAGATGTTGTTGCAATTAGAGTTAAATTCTAGCATATAATGTTCAATCCACTAACATTATAAAAGAAGTCACTCTGGCTGTTTGTCTAGCCCCTCGTCTGTTTGATATATGTTCACAATCAAATGACTATAAGCCGATTTTTATGAAACTTGGCAAATAAGCAATATGAAACTTAAAGATGGCAATTAGTATTTTAAAACCTTAAATAAAAAATGTTAGAAAACTTGGGACTCTTGTGCATAAGAATACGATAGTTCTTTTATTGGTACACAGACTACTTTTTATTTATTTTGACCTCACACAAAGGCCTCCCAGAGAGGTAGGTGTCACTTTAGTTTTTTTATTTATTTACGCGGTCATCTGACCCGAAACTAAGCAAAGCTGGTGATATGGCTGCCAGAGACTGATATACATACATATATATTTTTAAATACATAATTAAATAAATATTAACACCCAGATATAGAACAAACACAAATGTTCATCACATGAATGTTTGTCTTAGGTGGCAATCGAACCCACGCCCCCAAGCTTAGAAGGCAAGTTCACTACCAACTGGACCAACGAGCTATCATATATCTACTACATGAAATTAATAAATAACACTTCACACTATTTATATTCCCCGTTCTCCAGTCTCCCCACTACCAGGATCCCCCGTGTCGATGATGCCGAACATACACAAAAACACGGATAACTAACACTCAGACCTAGAGCATTAAATTTAAATCCATCATTCATTCATCTTCCTGGCCGGGAATTGAAGCTCATGAAGCAGACGCGCTGACACAGCCTGACGCAACTCTGTTCCTAAATAAATCTTACCTTTGTGTCACCATCATTATCAACTTATCATGTTCCCACGGCCGGGCCTTCTCTCAGAAGGAGAGGATGGGCCTTAATCCATTATAGTAATTTTTAAATAAAATCCATTATGCATCCATTATAAATTAATCCATTATGCTGGCCCAGTGCATGTTGGTGAATGATATTATATATGTCTTTGAACTTTTAGGTTCTTTGGCATACCGATTTTCTCACCATGTTTACTTTCACCATTTTTGAGCGATGGCATCGAAACTGCACATAATTTATTTAAGTACTAAATAAGGTATTGTTGTAGGGCTGAGGATCGAACTGGGTGCCGTTAGATTGTAAAGCGCATATACTACCGCCCCCATCGAACTATGTTTACTATCTATAAAGCACTGGTTACATCTACTTCTCAGCGTAAGAATAATAACAAAGTTGAATGTGTTCGTGTATTCAGACAGTACTTGATGACCCCCCACTTCACATAAACGTTCAACTTTCTGTGATTGAACAGTAAAACTTACCGGCGAAGTTGTAACTGCTGGAGTTAAATTGAACCTGCAGATTGCTACGAACCGTATAAAGCAACAAAGAAATTAAACGCTAAGGGCTCTGTCGCTCGCGTATTTTCACATTATTGAATATAATTATAATACAACAGAGAAAAATTTGCAAAAGTTGAAAACCTGGTCTTTTGTTAACTATCATAGCATTACATATATTTTTTTAAATTATATTTAGTCTTTCGCTTGGTGCCTGATGTTAAGCACCCAGACACCCAGATTTGTTACTACTTGTACTTTTAATTTGACAGAGTTATATGGTAACACTTGTTACTTTGTATCTTGTGTGAGTTTTTGGCGCCAACGCGGAAAAAACATGTCGGCTCGTTGGATTATTTTCCTAAACTTGTGTATTTTCGAGTGTTAATGTGTACTAAATGGTGAATTATTATTCATTAAGTGCTCGTAAACGTGCTCGAGTGTGGGTTAGTGATATAACGAGGTGAAACGTGTCTTTTCGTGTTGTTTCCAAAACTCCATAGGAGCCTCTTGTAAAGTCTCCACCACTTTACAGGGGCATGAGTTCGACTTGACCGTGACTTACTTAGGTTGACTCTGACTGTGACTATGACTTGTTTGACGCTATTAAGACAAAGTAAACTGTTTAATATTACGAGTAAAGGACATTGAATCCACGCTCATGAAGATTTTAACAAAAAAAAAAAATGTATCTTGTGTGAGTTTTGGCGCCAACGCGGAAAAAACGTGTCGGTTCGTTGGATTATTTTTCTAAACTTGTGTATTTTCGAGTGTTCATGTGTACTAAATGGTGAATTATTATTCATTAAGTGCTCGTAAACGTGTTCGAGTGTGGGCAAGTGATATAACGAGGTGAAACGTGTCTTTTCGTGTTGTTTCCAAAACTCCATAGGAGCCTCTTGTAAAGTCTCCACCACTTTACAGGGGCATGAGTTCGACTTGACCGTGACTTACTTAGCTTGATTCTGACTGTGACTATGGCTTGTTTGACGCTATTAAGACAAAGTAAACTGTTTAATATTACGAGTAAAGGATCATTTTTTTTTTCATCTTCATAAGACTGATAGCTGTAAACCGTTCTTTTTAAAACACAAGATTCTGACATTACCATCTCTATACATATTAGAAATAGCTACTTTTGTAAAATTAAATCCACATCTCTTTTGTAGAACAACTTTAGTTTAATCATTTAATGGATAGATGAACTAACAACACCATTATAATGAAACTGTATTGGCGAAGTTCACACGTGTTCGTTGACAGTTGACAGTCTTTTGTCGACTGCCAACGAACACAGTATATAAGTGGCGGTTGCATTGCAATCACTCTCTTTCTGTGATCGAACCTCGAAGCGAGAACAAGTGTAAACGAATTGTGTGTAAAATGGTTCAAGGGGTGATTTCTTGGCCGAAATGCTAACACTTTGGTAGTTGGACTGATGCTGGTATTCGTACTCGCACACAGGCCGAGATGAAGCTCTGCCCACGTACGGCCAAAACTGCACTCATGCAAAAAAGTGTATTCTGTATGGCTCCTTTAATATATACTAAAATTCCTAAAATCATCAGAGAATTAAATGTTGGAATGTTTAAAAATAAACTAAAAACTTTATTAGCACAAAAAAGCTACTATGAAATTTCAGAATTCCTTAATGATAAAAATGTTTTGATATGTAATGTAGACATAAACAAATAAAATAATAATAATACCTTACATAGGTAGTAATAAACATCTAATTAAGGTATAAAATACAACTAAACCAAAATATGATTCTAACAATATTCTAACATAGACATAATTTTGTTTATTTTTTTCCTTTTTAACTTTAACAAAAACTAATAAAAATATTAATAAAAAACTAACATTTGTACGCTGTAACAGGCAAGGACATGAGATACGTCTCCATTCTTACGATCATGTATGCTACTTTATATGTATGTGTACCTACCATGTTCTGACAAATAAATAATTTGAATTTGAATTTGAAAGGACATTGAATCCACGCTCATGAAGATTTTAACAAAAAAAAAAAATGTATCTTGTGTATGTTATTGTAGAGCAGCAGAGGCCATACAGGCCCGCTTATATTCCGTCCTAGTTTTTTAGCTCTAACAGCCACAAAAAATTTATAAAAATAATTAACCATACCGGGTTACGCGGAAAGGGTACACAAAGCCGAAAAGGGTTCGTTATACTCTTAATTCATCATTGCTTTAGCCGATAAGGCCCATTATACTGCCGTATTGTTATTTTTGATGTTAGTTTAAGTTTCATTTGTATTTTCGGTGTGTAATAAAGACCAGAATCATAATTAGTAGTTCTACTTTTTTTGCGTGTTAACTGTAGCTGTTAGAAGAAAAAATCTTGGACCGAGTTTAGCTAGTTACAAGTGAAGGTAACTATTTAACACTTTTTACTATACCCTCTCAGAAAAAGAAAAGAAAATAATAAAAGTTTATATCAGTTATTGTGCTACAATCTGCCGCAGCACATCAGACACACTCCACTTTAATTATCTCCCAATTTTTCCGACAAAATAAACTAGACCATAAAGCACAAACGACAACATAAAAACTCTCTTTATAGCCCGGATATACACATCTTCGTCAGCTCACTGTATTTTACTTTATTATTTATCGATAAACATTAGTTCTAAAGATAAGAGCTAACCGCCACAATAAAGATTGTATTATAAGGTGAGTACAGTCCGTTGTAACGAAATATTTTCACTGACACTACGGGAGGCGATGAAAATAAATCATCTCAGACAATACTTGAATACGAATAAAAAGGGTTAGAATTTCCATTGTAAATGAACTGTGGTAATTGAGTTTAACCAAAACAACCACAGCTAGTAAATATTGTGACAGAAGCAGAATTGAAATTGGTAGGTAAGTAGATATTTATATTTTCCGTTTCTTTTCATAACATCTGACTAAAACAGTATTTTTTCCAAAATTCAGCTTTTGCGGCGAGACCAATACTCAATAATTATTACCGTATACCAACTATGTGTGTACGTAATCAAAATATATTTATATTTATCGACTTCAAAAAAGGATCAAGGATCTTCTCAAGTCGAAATTAAAAAAATAAAATATTATAATATAATTATTTAATTTATTTCTATTTGAAAGGATATAATCTCAGATAGGTCATAGGACCCATAGACATTTCATCAAAATGATTCAGCAGTTTGGTTTTTAAATCAAAATAACTGGAAAAAATATGTCATTCAAGTAAACGAAATTGCTTATTAGAAATCGGTTTTTTAAATTGATAATCATTCATATTTGCAAGGCAATTTTTAATGCAGTGTCCTTTTCCCTTAATAGGATTATCTAAGTTCCAATATTTCAAATATCAGTTTTGGAGGAAACTGCTCTCTTAAATGCAGTCGTTAACGTAATTTGTTTCAGGTATAAGGCCATTATTTGCAAGTGCAGGTGCTCAGGAGTAAACTGACGTTGCTAATGATCGCAGCCAGATTAAGTTAGCTCAGCCATTTCCTTCTCCGTGCGATACAAGTCATTACACACTTTTAATATGTTGATGGTTTTTATCATAAAAAACAAAAAAAAAACATACAGTCGAATTGATAACCTCCTCCTGAAGTCGGTTAAAAAGCAAATGCTTCAATTCCTTTTAGCAATGATATTTATTCGTAGTTCAATTCAGAATGCATACTAAAATGAGGCGACGAGCTAGCATTTCCAACGTTTGCGAGGTATCTTTTCACAAGCGCTCCGTCAGCATCACGTATTCCAGTCCAACTTAAATAGTGATGTAAACAGCGCAAATTGACCTGCGAGACCCACTGGGCGAGCCACCTGTGCTTCCTTAAGTACGTAGCCTGCCTCCACCAGCTCCATTCACGTTGTTCACGAGCACGACGCCTGCTAAAGTCCTGAAATCGATCTGAGCAATCGAATGCAACTCCTTCGGTCAGATTACTCGTCGTACAACGGCATAGCTCCATACCAAATCAGTGTCGTGCTGTTAGGAATGTTATTACAGTAGCTGTAGGGGATAAAGTTTGAGATGGCATCCAGACATTGAGACAGGCTAACGAGCTTGTTACTGCGGAGCTGGGACGAGCAGCTCAGCTCTGGTTAGTGCAATGAACCGAGATTGGCGCACTCTCTGCTGCGTCTAGCCGTACTTGAGACGTTCAGATAACTTGCATTGAACCTAACGTAAATTTACTCGTATATAAAACCAACACGTTATGGCAGATGGTTTCAAATTTTCACATATTTGCGAATCTATGCATTGTCTACATCTACCCACACGTATAATCAAAGGCAACATCTGTTCGCGGAAAATAAATACGCAAACCGACGAAGTAACTACTTTGATAATGGGCTGAAATTACAGATGCAGCTTCATAAAACTTGGAAAGTATTATGAATATTCAGCGGAACTCTTTGGTCTGAGAGAGAAATTCCAATTTCCGGTGAAGGCGGAGACTTTGTGTAACAAACCAGTGGGTTATCTTCAAGGCAGGCTAAATTGGATAATTTTAAGTGGAACAAGCGACTTGACTCATTCACACGTTTCATCGCCTGATCAATTAATAAAACCCGGAGTTCTATTTTGTTCCGCCGATTAGAATTGTTTCTGGATGATGATATAACTGTATGTAGGGACATTACCTAGTTGATACAACGGACCATAGTCGTAGCTTTCCCCCATCTTTTATGAATGTGTGCTCATCTCACCTCGAAAAATTCTACCCACCTGCTATCCTACAGAAACTGTACATATTCTGGGTAAAAGTGTGTATATCTGGGTTAAAAACTACTTCATTACTGTATTCAAACACTTACAGCTATTATGGAGTTAGAAATGGGAACAAACGCATATTCATACAAACCTATTTTTTTAAATAATGATACGAGTTACCCTCACATATTTTTTTATAAAATTGTTCTAGGTTTCTATCTCATCCACGGTAAGCTTTGTGATTTTCTCACAAAAAATCTCCAATGATCTACGCTGAGAGTGACATGATATTGAACGAGAATGCGCAGCGAAGTGAGCGGCGACGTCGGCAACTTACATTCATAAAACATCGCGGAAACTCAGCCTGAGGCAGCCGCCTTATTATCTTGTTACAATCTCTCATGCAGAGCTTCTTCAATATTATCACAGTCTAGTCAACGGAGAGTTAAAATAAAGTAATTAAACTAATATTAAAATTGTATAACGGTGTTTGTTTATTGGTTTTTAGGGTTCCGTCCCCAAAGGGTAAAAACGGGATCGTATTACTAAGTCAGTCTGTCCGTCTGTCCGTCCGTCCTAATTTTAAACGGCTGTATCTATCGAACCGTAATAGATAGACAGTTGAAATTTTCACAGACTATGTAATTTTACAGCGAATTATTTAACCAATAATAATAAAGTCAAAAAGTTAAAAAGAAAGGGGGGTCCCATGCAACAAACGATTTTTTTTAAAGTATTTTTGTATTAGCTCTAATGTAAAAACGGTAATATGTACAAGCGTCAAACTTGGCATAGTTGGATCACAGTTAAACTTGGATCATAGTTACACACTTTAAAGTTTAACAACAAACAATCAATAATGGCCAAGTGCAAGTCGGTGACAAATTTCTTTTCATTACCAAGTTATAACTGGTAATTTCGTTATTTGGACGACCTCATTCTAACGTCGACCTTATCATTTCACCGAATCGAAATGCCATATTTTAAAGTCGGTTTTTTTTAATTGGTAATTATTGTATTTTGTGGTGGTACAGAAACCTGAGTGCGCGAGCCCAACTCTCACTTGGCCGGTTTATTTGTATTCGGTACGCCTTAATTATCTTCGCCGATCGTAAATAGACTTTTATTTTATTTTATTGAATTTTATCTCGAGGGTCATCATCATCAACCAGGAGGCATCCACTGCTGAAAATAGACATCTCCCTTAGAACTATTTCACGACGTAATTTCTTAGTGGGCGTGAAAAGTGAGTGAGTGTGGTGTACTCACAGTATTTGCGTTAAGCGGCTTAGTGAAAAAAATGGGTGACAAACGGAGAAATTTAAACACGAACGATAATTTGTAATAAGGCATATCTCCCTTGTTTTCCTGATCTGAGATAGCAACCATAAAGCGAATCTTGACAGATGAATCTTGACATGGATCTTGGTTGAGCTGATATGGATCAAACTAATTTACCACACTGTTATTAGAGGATCTAGGACATGATCTTTAACGCAATTTGCTAAGATATCTTGACGCACCACACCTAACATTAGACGTGACACTTAATCTGGTGTCACGTCTCTTAAGCTAATCAGCTTATGAGCTGTACCGCTTAACGTGGAGTAATCTCCTCGTAAATAAAATTATGTAGAATGGTACTGGATATTATACATCGGAGTTATGCATATCAGTGATATACAGGGTTACGCATATAAACTGTACTAAACTGAAAGGAGGCTATAATTACACATAACTATGAACACACAATTACCATTGCCATTACCATTTACCATTGTCGTACACATAATTATGAACAACATTATGAAATAGCTCGTTGGTCCAGTTGGTGGTGAACCTGCCTTCTGCGCTTGGGGGGTGTGGGTTCGATTCCCACCTAGCAAACATTTATGTGATGAATATTTGTGTTTGTTCTATATCTGTGTGTTAATATATATTTAAGTATGTATAAAAAAAAAATGCATGTATACCAGTCTCTGGCAGCCATAGTACAAGCTTTGCTTAGTTTGGGGTCAGATGACCGTGTGTGCAAAAATTTCCCGAATGTCCAGAATATACTTTCAACAATAACCTTTCAGATTTTATTATAATTTATAAAATTAAGTATATCAGTTATTGCGCTACAATCCGCCACAGCAGACACAGTCCACTTTAATTAATTCCCAATTTACTGAAATCGGGAGATAATTAAAGTAGATAGTAGGTTAAAATTAAATTCCAAGATTTTATTTGAGTGAAGCTTATAACATGAATTACATTTTGCATATTTACAATCAACAGAACAGCCATAAATAAGGCGCAGTCAAGCCGCGAGCTTCACGCGCAAGACGCTTGACGCGTCGTAGAGCCCGACCGCGACACAAAATGCTGTTGTCTGCATGCCACAGTGCAACTGACGTGCGCTATTTGCCCGCCAGCACTAGCCCGTGGCCCTTTGTACGAAGCCTGTCTGCGTGTTCAATCTGAGATTAATGGAGTGAACGCGGGGACTGGCTTTTTAATCTACATGTCCAGTTTTGATTTGATCGTTAAACAAGAGCCTTTGTAAATAACATAACAGTATAGGTAGGTTACCTACGGTCTTATTTGGTTAGATAGACTAGGTAAGTATATTTATTCTCGAAGTAACTAAGTAGTACCTACCTACCAGAAGCTTTCTATATATCTCTCTTTCTCTTCCCGACTATGAATTACAGGGTGGTAGCCTTAGCTTAGGTGTTAGCCTTACTTTTCCTTACTTTTCTCCTCTACTTCGCTCTATTCTAGACATCGCATCGCCTTCGAACTTACACACTCTCATGTCCTTTATTTCGCACAAAATCTTTTCGCTTTGGGTCTGCCTCTTAATCTTCGACCGATATCAAAAAGTTGTAGTGCTAAGTACCAACATTAGAGCAGGCAAAAACGTTAAAATATAGGTATTTACACCAGAATCTGATTGTAAACAGACTTACTGAGTTACAAAATTTGGCCCGAAAAAAAACTGATTTAACGAAATTTGTCTGTGGCATACCACGCTTCAAAAGTTCCAACCAGGAACGGCCAGGCCGAGTTATTATTTGAGTTTTCATCAAAGCATAAAAATATAAAGTAATCCCCGCAGTATAATCCAGTACCTTCAGTTATACGGTTCCTAATTTCAACAAAATGTATAACTGCCTCCGGGAAGCGAACCACAGCTTGTTACATAATTTCATGCCACAATAATACAAAGGTCACATAAATAAGGTTACAATTCACACAATGCGCGAAATTAGAGCAAAAGGAAGCAAAGCGATGATTTAGGGTCCGAAGGTACTTAGATTTCCGTATACGGGATTACCATTGCATTAAATAACCTTGTTCCTTCCTGGAGGTTGGAGTATTTTGTTTTATGTTATCTTCTGTACCTATTAACCATTATTTTTTCGTTATTAATAGCGGATTTTACGTAATTGTACCTATTTATAAAAGTTGTATAAAGGTCATAGTGCATACAATAGTTTGAGTTGGTCTTAAACGGTGCAGGTATGATATTGACTTATCTCCTTCTTATTCAAATTTTCGGTTCAGAGTCACCTGGTCAGCAGTCACCTGGCCACACAGTGGTTAAAGACAAGGGTCTTTAACTAGTGTGTGTTGCCAGTAATGACATATGTATATATAGTGAGACGTAGTAATTAACTGCTGGCCTTTTGGAAAAACTCAGATTCGCACAACGAATAATGGAGAGAGCTATGCCAAAAGTTACTTTACGCGATAGAATATGAAATTCACCGAAAAACCAGAGTCACCGACACAGCTATTAAAATTTGCAAGTTGAAGTGGCAATGTGCAGGCTACATCGCTCGATAAAGCAATAACCGATGGGCAAGAAAGGTTCTTGATTGGAAACTACGAACCGGAAGACAGCGTAGATAGGCTTCCCACTAGATGGACTAAATTTTATCGATGAATTTTTGGTGGCGAAACTCTATCTTCCTGTATATACCTTTAAAAAAAAATTGCGAGCCCACTGGCTTTCTCTTGCTTACGCTGAGGTACGAGTTTACGTGTATCGCGTACGTGGTTAATTTAGTTTTAGGCAGTAAGGAAGCGTCATTAAAAAGATTTTGGGAACCCCTGATCTACCACAATACTATTATCAGTGCTCCAAACTACTCCACCACTTAAACATAATACCAGCCTCATACATCTTGCATAAACATCGTCACTAGTATTATCACTAGATCTCTCCGCAACACCACGATACCTCCTAGTCCTGATTCAAGGGATTCAAGATACGGTAGACATCCGCGTAGGTACTAGATTAGCATAACTTGGCACAGATTGGCTCGGGCACTGCTCCATTATTAAAATCACTGAATGCATGCAAATCGGGGGCTATTGGATAAACATGAATTGACTTAGGCGGAATTTGATATTCACTTTGATTGGATTATACTATTTAGGAAGATAGGTAGCTATTGTGCTGATGGGGTATTCTGGAGTAAGTAAAGATATAAAGGTACCTATACTACTTATAGATTTGTCTTAAAATAAAGTAAATTTAAGTAAATTTTTGGAAGAACTACAACGTTAAGTTTGTCTTTCAATATTTCGACTTCAGTTAGTTTTTTTTATTGGACTCGTGCTCTGAGGGTTCTGTCCAACGGAACCCTCAGAGCACGAGTCCTACTCGTACTTGTCCGGTTTTTTTTTATAAGTAGATTTACTTAATTTAATTTAATTAACAATTTAATTATAAACTAACTAAAAGTCGAAATATTGAAAGACAAACTTAACGTTGTAGTTCTTCCATACATTCCAACTACAAAATGTAAGTTTGTAATAGCAAAATAATTATTTTTAAATGATATAACTTCAAACTTGTAACTTTCAGATTTATTCCTATATATGTGCTATGAGACCTTGCCTTTTGCCAAATTTCATGATTCTAGGTCAACGGGAAGTACCCTATAGGTTTTGATTTCGCTGTGAAATCGCAAAATATGCGACATAAACGTTCATATCTTTTGATTGCGTTGACTTACAACTTTTATTTTTTTACAGCTGAAAGAAACCGTAGACCCAAGTATTTAGTATAAATTTCAAATTGATACCTTTACGCGTTCTTGAGAAAAAGGGTCTTGACAGACGGACAGACGGACAGACAGACGGACAGACGGACGGACATACAGACGGACAACGAAGTGATCCTATAAGGGTTCCGTTTTTTCCTTTTGAGGTACGGAACCCTAAAAAACCGGACAAGTACGAGTAGGACCCGCACTCTGAGGGTTTCGTTGGACGGAACTCTCAGAGCTCGCGCTCTGTGAGTTGTTTTTGTTTGGTCGCGAGACCAAGACAAGAGAAAACAACAGCAAAAAAGTTGAAATATTGAATGACAAACTTAACTTTGTAGTCAACAATAAGGTTCTTCCATATATACCAACTACAAAATGTAAGTTTGTAATTGCAAAACAATATTTTTGCATATTATATAACCCAAGCTAACAACTTTCGGATTTTTCCCTTTACATGTGCTGTGAGAACTTGCCTCTTGCCAAATTCCGTGATTCTAGCTCTATGGAAAGTACTCTATAGATTTGATTCCCTTGTGAAATCGCAAAATATGCGACATAAATGGTCATATCTTTTGATTGCATTGACTTATAAGTTTAATTTTTTCACAGCTGAAAGAAACTATAGACCCGAGTATTTGATATACATTTCAACTTGATAGCTTTACGTGTTCTTGAGTAAAATGGTCTTGACAGACGGACAACAAAGTGATCCTATAAGGGTTCCGTTTTTTCCTTTTGAGGTACGGTACCCTAAAAACAGCAACAAGAAGATGATAGAATATTTATTGAAACCAGATAATTACGGTTGTTCGGAAAAGCTATGCTAAACTAAAAAGGGATTATACTACTCATCATTATGAACAAATTTTACGACAGGACCAAACCAGAAATCACGAGAAAACAACCGTATAAAGAAAACGGTATTTCACATTTAACAACAGTTTTTTTTCCGTGATTTATGAGTTGGTGCCATAATAAAAGTTGTTAATAATTACGAGTACGGTAAGCGCCTTTCAGTTTAGCATTCCCTTTCAGAACCTTCTACTTAGTAATAAGCAAAATTAACACCATGCACTTAACTTATTTCAGTTTAGTTTAATCACTTTATTTAAAACTAGGTGCGCCCAGCGGTTTCACCAGCGAGTTATGTTTCTGAAATTTTCCAATTTTCTGCGCAATTTTCTAAATTTTTCTATCCGTAAGAACCTTCTACAAAGTATAAGAAAACTTAAAAACAATATGAGTGAAATCGTTCTCAAGTTATGGCGTGACCAAGGATTGATATAATATGAATAATAGATCTGTGTTCATTAGCTCGGAACAAAGAAAATTATTGACAAACTTAACTGACTCAGTATACGTATCAACGCCGGCTCAATTCCAAAGTCTAAGGAAAAGTTTTAATTCGAGCCACATTCGTAGGAGTTCCCATCTGTATTAAAAGTTTGAAACGTCACCTATCTTCAGTGATATTTTAGCACAGATCTACTACCTATAGATTTTCAATGAGCGTGGCTAGCTCAGTGCCTCTCGCTTCAACAAGGTGTGTTGCCACATTAAAATGATTTGCTATAAGTTAGGGTAATTTACCTACTATGATGGGTAGTGAATCTTCAATGAGTACTTTGGAAACAATACTACCTTTTAAATATTTATATTTTATACACTATCTGCTGCAACCCGCGGAGCTACCTGCAATGTTATACACTATCTGCTGCAACCCGCGGAGCTACCTGCAATGTTATACACTATCTGCTGCAACCCGCGGAGCTACCTGCAATGTTATACACTATCTGCTGCAACCCGCGAAGCTACCTGCAATGTTATACACTATCTGCTGCAACCCGCGGAGCTACCTGCAATGTTATACACTATCTGCTGCAACCCGCGGAGCTACCTGCAATGTTATACACTATCTGCTGCAACCCGCGGAGCTACCTGCAATGTTCTGGGAAGAAAAGTACGTTGTCTGTCCTCATGACACACCCTATCGTCCTGACAAAATTTGACTTAGCCCATGATCTAAGAAAACAAGGTCTAGCAATCTGGGAGTGGTCCCGCAATGACGTCACTGTCCAGTTGCCACTTTATTCAATCAGCTGTTACGTGGTGTATCGTCATCTCTCTCGAACCTGTTGTAAATTGACATCATGACATCATTGCGGGACGCCTACGTAAACATTTTTTCTCGAATTGCTATACCTGGCGGAGTATATTATTATACCACGACTTAGCCGTTTCCTCGTAAAAAAACAGACAGAAAGTTACAAACTTACTTGCGTTTTTATTATAATTATTTGTTAGGATTAGAATATAGTACTAGAAAAAAGGTTGTAAAGTAACCATAGCATGATTTTTTATGATTAATTAAAAATAATAAAAAAGTCAAAGAGTTAAAACGGAAGGGCAAAGGAAGGGCCCCCATGCAACAAACGTTAAACCTATTTTTGGATTTGTTCTAGTGTAAAAACGGTAATCCGTACAAGCGTCAAATTTAGCTGATTATAGTGAACATAAGTAAAACAACAAATAATAAACACTGGCCAAGTGCGAGTCAGTGACAAATTTCTGTTTACCACTAAGCTAAGCAACGTCGGGCGCGGTCGGTACTTGGATGGGTGACAGCCTGGGCGTGATGTTGTCTTTTTGCACAACTTTTTGTATTTTGTGATTGTAAAGAACTCTCAGCGCGCGAGCCCGACTCGCGCTTGGTCAGTTTAGTTTTTTCATGAATGGAATTATGTATAACATTCCAAATAATTAGATAAATAGACTCTTTAATGTTTACAGTACAAATTTCACAAACAGCGCGTAGCTTTTTGAATCGGTTCGCCGAAATCGCCTTTTGCTTTTCCAGCTTCATAAGTGTGGCCTCATTAATATATATTTAATATTAACATTCACCATATTCATATGGGCATAAAAGGGTCGGTATTTTGCACGTCTTGCAATGTGCCAGCTTTTTTCAGCAATGTGACAGGATCAGTTGGAAACCTGCAGAACGAATAATTTATGTTAGTTGCGGTGGGTAATTTCTTTCATAAACTGGCAACATTCATAATTTATTTTCTAAGTGAAAATTTGATAAAATTCATAGAACTAGACCACTAATCGACCTAAAAACTGACTAATTATGAATAAAATATTTGCGAATTGATATCCTGAATTTATTTAGGTGATCGTTACAAGCTTTATATGTTTACTTACGTGTGAAATGATATTTCATCGTATTTTCGCTCACTGCGCTTCTTGCAGCCCAAAATGCTACAACCAACCATTGTAAAATATCTTTTACAATTATTTCTCAGAGGAAACACGCATTTATCACATTTAATCACCAAAAAAAGGCAATAAATATAATTCAGACCCGTTTTGTTTGTCACTGATTATTACAGATTTTGACACTTGAGGTACCAAAAACAGGTCACGCCGATAAGGACAACAAAATCTATTTATATCCTTTTCGTACTTGTGCTGAGCCATATCAAGTTGTCTCTTTCACTAAAATATATTGCCGATCTGGTTGTGTATATCTGTGTATTTTAGTATATCCAGAGTTAAAATAAAATTAAAACATGTCACCAAAAAAGTAAGTGACGTTCATATGAAATATAAGCAAATCAGGGGTGCAAGTACCGTTCTTTTAGCGATCGTCAAATTGACAGTTGAGGTCGTCAAATTGTATAATATGCCATTTTTTCAGTACTCGCTGTGATCGATTCTATGGCATTTTAGCGAATTTGACGATCGATAAAGAACGGTACTTGCACTGCTGGGATGCAAGTACCGTTCTTTATCGGACGTTGACGTCGTGACGATGTATCGTGACGACCTCAACTGTCAAATTGACGATCGGTAAAAGAACGGTACTTGCACTGCAGATCCTAATCTTTTCTTTAGTAAAAACATAATTGTTACTTTAAAAAAATTAAAGAATTAGTATTGTAACACTTACAAGTATTGAAAATTTTACATGTAAAGTCCAAAAATGCCTATCATATATACCTACATACTTTGAAGTCATACCAAAAGTTGTTGCAATAAGTCTCACTGATGAATTACGACATTTAATATCCGATATAGTTCGCTGCAAACCATTCATAGTTGAAGTTATATGATTATTTACGGGATATTTACCGTGGTAACCATTCATAGTTGGTCTCCGAGACCCGCACTGTAACGACATAAATCTTGGACTCTTGGACCGGTATTCAATTTACCTTGGACTATTATGTCGTTGTAATCCAATGTTCTCTTGTAGCTCTTTCCTAGTAGACAGGTTTCCAATTCCGTTGGGAACCTGTCATTGGTATCTTTATTTATTTATTTTTAGAGTTCCGTACCCAAAGGGTTTAACGGGTTTATTACTTAGCGTACACTGTCTGTCTATCAGATCTGTCTCTGTCTGTCTGCCCGTCTGTCCGTCTTACCTTGTAACGGCTGTATTTTGTTTAACCGTATTAGATAGCCAGTTGAAATTTTCACAGAAAATGTAACTTTACGGCGGATTAACTAAAAAATAATAAAAAGTCAAAAAGTAAATCATTTCCGAAAACCAGATTTTAGTTTAGTTATTATTACGTAAGGAAAACAACTCAGTTTTCCTCACGTTATGATTACGATTGACTAACTAGTGATTTTAAAATAAAATTTATTATACTAACGTGCTTTTTAGGGTTCCGTAACTCAAAAAGAATAAAACGGAACCCTTATAGGATCACTTCGTTGTCCGTCTGTCTGTCCATCTGTCAAGACCCTTTTTCTCAAGAACGCATAAAGGTATCATGTTTAAATTTATACCAAATACATGAGTCTACGGTTTCTTTCGGCTGTAAAAAAATAAAAGTTGTAAGTCAACGCAACCAAAAGATATGAACGTTTATGTCGCATATTTTGCGATTTCACAGGGGAATCAAAACCTATAGGGTACTTCCCGTTGACCTAGAATCATGAAATTTGGCAAGAGGCAAGGTCTTATAGCACATATATAGGAATAAATCCAAAAGTCAATAGTCAAACAAAAGTCAAAAAAGTCATACAATTTGAAGTTATATCATTTAAAAATAATTATTTTATATTACAAACTTACATTTTGTAATTGGAATGTATGGAAGAACCTTATGGTCAACTACAAAGTTAAGTTTGTCTTTCAATATTTCAACTTCAGTAATTTTTTATTATTTATTTTTTGGACTCGTACTTGCCCTTCGTACTTCGTTTTTTTTGTTTGTTTAATATTATTTGATAATAATGTTTAATAAAAAACGTTGATTGTAATTTAGACCTGTATTTTGTTTAATAGGGAATATGCATGTGTTTTTTTTATATTTTTAATTAACTGTTTACATCGGTATATCATAGTAAAAAATATAATTACAGTTGGAAATGCTCAAATTAATTTTTAAAATAATATTTAAAACATCGAATAAATTTGAGCTGTTTGAACGCCGCAATTTTTCGCGGGCCTTGGATGACGTCAGAAGCCACGTTCTTTGTTTGTTTACTATAGACGATACAGTTATTTCACACAGATTTTCAGTTTTATAGATATTCAGACCATGGAAGAAGCTAAAAACGTTTTTATAGGTATTGTCATGTGCCAAAATGTACAAACACTATTAGAAATACACCCGATAAAGTGTTTTTTTGCCATTCCAAGAGATGCGAAAATACGTAAACGATTCAAATTCAAATTCAAATTCAGTTTATTTACACATAAAATATTACATTACAGTGGCGTAAGGTTATGAGAAGAGATGAAGTATCTCCAACATCGTGTTTGCATTGTTGTGAAAATCATTTTAATGTAAATATGTTATATTTTGATAGCATGGTGTGAGTTAAAAGTATGTTTAGTATTGAATATTATGCACTCAACAAACAAACAATAAGTAGGCACATTAAGTATTTAGAGTAAACAGTATTCACATAAAAAATAAAAAAAACTTAAAAATTCACGGAAAATAAGTAATGTTAGGTAAAATTACTTATAAATTATTATAATGTAGACCGTAGAACAGCAAGTTCATAACAATTTTAATGACCAATGATTATTTACAGGCTATGTTTTGGTAATCAGTGCCGAGTGCATTTATGTGTAAAAACCTAAGTAATGGATTAAAATATATCATGAATTATAACAATTACCTTGCAGCTTTCACTCCTTTGATCTCAGCAACTATAAAATCTGGATTTGATGCAAAATATGCTGTCATAATGAATGCATCTAGGTATTTTTGGTAGATTGTCCGATTGTGCTTTGACAAAACCAGTCTCAGTCATCGTCCTAAATGATCTCTAGTCTCACGAGAACGCTAAAATTACACTAGCTAATGGAAAAAACTACAGGAACTCAATATAAAACGATTTTTCTCTCAAACACTACTAAAACAGTATGAATATCGACGCCGATTTAGGCGATGTTGTGGCTTTTGACGTCACGTTTCGTTTCGACCAATGGTGAAGCGTTTCACTAATTTGAATTTCCCTCTTATATTTTCCAGTTTTTGTTTAATATTTTAAGCAATTAAAATGCAAATAAATAAATAAAATATCTTTTAGATATAAAGTTAGAACAATAACGATTCGGAAAAAAAATATTTCAACCAAATTTAAACCACATGCATATTCCCTATTGGCTTCAATAAGCTTCAATATAAGAAAAACTGAAGTGTCCTTATTTTTTTTTTTTTACTATGCTTGTATAGATAATACCGTACCTTTTTTTTAAAATAAATAATAGGATACACCATTTCGCTTGATGTTAAGCGATGATGTGGTCTACGTTGGAGCACGCTTGCCTAGAAGAAACCGATTCACTCGTGATTTGAAGACACCCAGATTGTAACCATCGGAGAACACCTATTCAGGCAGCGCATTTCACAGACTAGCAGTTTGCACAATAAATGTGGAATCAAAGCGCTTCGGGCGGGTTTTCGGAATATCATCCATAAAGCGGTACCTATTTTTGTACGTATATAGGAGTAAAATAAATTGCTTAAGCTCAGCTACAGCTGCTAGATGGAAAAAGTCCTTCATTCTAATAAATCGATGCACTCGCTAAGCCGTTCGCTACTAAGTGATGGATTAGGAAAGATATCGTGCTATGCAGTCTTAGGATTTACTCTGCCGCTGACGCCACCATCCTACTTATCTTCAGCTTATCTATAGGTTTATCTCAACGTGTTTCCATCACGATACTTCTGGCTTATTATCCAATGAAGGATATGTACCTTTACACCTGCATCTTCAGCATGGTCTCATATCCGGAGATGAAATTGAGTGTAACGGACGGACAGACACCGGAGTATCACACTAACAGTTATGAAATCGTGGTGATAGTTACTATCCTCAAGATTTCTTTTTTCAATTGTAGTATGGAACTGCCTCGTTGTAAATATAAAGTACAATCTGGATTTCTTCAAGACACCTCATGGGCAAGTGTGCTCTATCTTAGACCACATCGTCACTTTCCATCAGGTAAGTTGTGGTCAAAAGCTAACCAAATTATCATAGAAAAAAAACTATTCCTGTCGAATGCTAATGGTGCAGAAAAACATTTAGGGCCTTATTTAAAAACGTTACCCAAGTTAATCTATGCTTAAAATTGCTCTCTCAATTTCTCGCTGACGGCAATGGTCGCACGCAAACTTTATTTTAAGCATAGAATAACTTGTTACTTGAGTAACGTTTTTGAGTAAGCCCATTAGCTTTTAGTCTTAATAGACTCTTTCCTTATAACCCTATAACATGTGCTTATATTTTAAAGTATGGGTAATGAAAAAGCTTTAGAGTGTATCACAATATCCATTCGAGGTGAGACCGTGGTGAGACGGTCCATTTCCCAGAGCCGTCTCGCGCGCTTTCCGGGATTTCCTGTGATGCATCCCGGCTCTGTTATCATTTTCTATTTGTTACGGAGTGGTTTGAAAGACTAGATGGATAAACACTTTTTCAAGAACCGCTATTACTTTTATATGCTCTTATCGGAGAATAGAGAAACACAGCTTGAACGAACAAGACCGAACGAATGTTTTGTGTTATGAATAGTAGTAGTATCTATTATAATAATAGCAGTGTTTATTTCATAGTTTTCGTACCATGCATTTCAATTCCATAAACTAATTGGGCCTCGCGGTTTAAGCGTAATTTCGCAATTTCTTGCCATTATTCGTAACAAACAGTATGTTATCATCATAATTTCAGCTTATCATGTTCTCATTCGTTTGTCTTTGCTGGAACTCGGGCCTTCTCTCAGAGAGAAAAAAAGAGGATGGGCCCTAATCCACCATGCTGGCCCAGTGCATGTTGGTGAATGTCATATATCTTTGAACTTTTGAGGATCTTGGACATACCGGTTTCCTCACGATCTTTTCCTTCACCGTTTTTTGAGCGATGGCATCGAAACTGCACATAATTTATTATAGGCCTAAATAAGTCGAGGAGGATCGAACTGGTCAAATTGTAAATTGCGCCCACCATCGCTCCAACAGAATGTCAACAGCTACTTTCTGCCATATTCCAAGTCGGTTTAGCTGTTTAATGGAGAAAAGGTAATAAACAGACAGGAGAGATGGGACATCACATTCATATTTTCACGAGTTTCATCATATTCATATTTTTGTGTGATTAGTGTGATAGTTTTGGTACCTACCTACTCGTACGTAAATTGTGTTCATAAAATTACAATGTCCACATTCGCAATATAGTAAGTACACATATCCCACCGCTTTCACACGCTCGATTTTCCTATTTTCTCCACACGTGTTTTCTGATGGTTTAGAATGCAACCTCGTTAACTGGCCTCGTTGTGCACATTCCGCCCCACGTTGCTGGAAAATTGGAAAATTGAAAAACAAGAATAATAATTTTATCGCAAAACACTGCAGTTTCTTTTGATTGGTTTTTTATACCTATAGCCTTTTTCATATACCTTGCAAATTATAAATAAATATCAGTGAGTTCACCCGCTATGACCAGATTTGGTTATTTTTCGGGATAAAAAGTTATATATCTTCTATGTTTATATCTAACGGCAAACTTAACAAAATTAGGGAGGATGATAGTGTACTACATAAAGGCTATTTATAGGGTAATTTCAACTCCATAAAATGCGGAAAAACTGAAAAAACGCGGGTAATATCGCGGGATTCAGCTAGTATAGATATATAATTCTTCTGTACGTGTGTTTGTCACTGAACTCTTCCTAAGCAACTGGACCGATTTTGATGATTATTTTTGTGTGTGTTTAAGTAGGATTGTTTAGATACACAATTGAACCCGGTAGGTGACGCTGCGGACAGATTCCATGATTTTTATTGATTTTTACTGCAGTTCAACGTTTTCTGGTCAACTAATATATAAAAATATTAGAAATAGTCCAACTTCCTTTTTAGGGTTCCGTAGTCCTACAAGGAACTCTTATAAATTAGTTACTTGTATAGGATGCTTGTATGAACTTACAAAAAAATATTGAAAAATTGAACAGAACAACGTCTTTTTGGTCAGCTAGCGGACCAATTAACAAACTAGTGTGTTGATTTTTAGAAGAAGAAAAAACAAAGACCGACTTCAAAACTATATTATTGTCATTATTAGGTAGGTATAATATCTACATCTACAGACTTAAACTAAAAATTAGTAAAATTAATTACAGTTATTTTATTTTAATATAAATAAAATGTATTGTGTAACCAGTAAGTAACCAGTTCAGTTTGTATAATAAAATTAATTACAGTTTATCACAGAGATTGAAAGTCTTCACCAAAACTCAGCAAATTTCATCGAAACTGAATTAGCGCTTATAAAAAAAAAAACTGATGTTTTGGTTTGTGGTTCCCATCAGCCAGTTTGATTTGACTTTCTTTCTTGGTTTTAACTGTCTTGATAAAAAAAAAAAGCTGTTATTTTCTATCTTAACCATCCGTATCTACGCAATAAACTAAATATGAAATGATATCAATTAATCTTCTTTATCTCTGTAATGTTGATTTGATTTACTGTAATATTTGTCCAATCAAAACAATGTATCGCTCCATAACAAATTCTATCCACAAAATACCATTGATAGCATCAGATATATAAATTTACTACATAATATCCCATTTCCGGTTTAGTCAATGTATTTCTTATAGGTAGTGCACTATTCTCCCATATTTATTAGAGTGGGTCGCGTCGGGATTGACCGAACTTGGCTTTTTCGCGAATGGAACGAGATCGATGATCACGTCAACGTACGATAAATAGCCCGCCAAGTGAAATTTACTCAACTTCTGAAAATGTTACGTAAATAACTGATGTAACGAAAATTTTTTTTTTAAAAGTTTTTCTGACTTAACATTTAAGCATTGCCATTCAGCGTGGTAATTCTGCCAGCATGCTGGGTACGCTGCCAACTGGTAGTGCGCTTGAGCATTTGGGTTTACGATCAACCTTCAACGGTCTATAGGCGGTCAAATGTTTTATATAATACTGGCTGTGCCCCGCGGTTTCACACGCGTAGTGATGAAAAATGGTGATGGTGATGATGATGATGAAAAGTGGCCTTTGTCACTCTCCGGCCCTTGAACTATGCCCATGCAAAAATCAGGTCAAGCCGTTGCTCTGTTGCTGCGCGAAAGAGGAACAAATAAACACACTTACGCATTTATAATATTAATACTTTATTAGTATGATGACAAGTAGTTTACGTTTCAGGGTTAGTTATAGCTTGTATTTTGTTTGGTATACATGCGAAAGTGTGTTTGTTGATTTGTTTCTCCTTCTTGCACGCAACAACAGAGTTACGGGTCAATGTTATTTTTTGCATGGGTATAGCTCGAGGGCCGCAGAGTGACATAGTATACTTTTATCTCTGAAGAATTATCGGCACCTTAGGGAATGTTTCATTATCATACATTTTTATCCAATGAAGAGTAATCAGTTTTTTGCATACACTTTACGTGTATAGGACCTAGTAACTGTCTTTTATTTATTCAATGACCATCCCTGAACGTAGAGCTATATCGCACAACATTTATCAAAAGTTGGGTTTAGGCTGTAATATACATGTTAAACTCAATAAAATACCCTCTTTTTGGCTTTGCAAGTAAAAACAGTGATGCGATGCAGTTATTTTGTTGTAAGTCAAAGTAGAAATACCTACACACAAAAAAAAACGAAAACTATCAGCTTAATAAGTATGACATTTTGTTATTTTTGTCTATTACTTACTGCGCTTTGTGCTACTTCATTTGGGATATTCTTGGAACGAGGTAAAGTAATATAGCAATATGGCTCGGCATAATCACAGAGTAGAGTGGAGTATCTCTATAAAACGACAGAGACACTTTCAGCAGTGATGAAAAGTAAAATGAAAGCTCCTAATTTAGCCTGACGTTTGACAAAATGAAAACTACAACATTGCAATACAGTGGGTACCCTTCGACAAAAGGAAAGTAAATGGACAGGGCATAGCCATTGAACGTGCTCAGTAAAAACAAGTCAAAACCGTCGGACATACACTGCAATACTGCAATTCTAACCATGTACAGTAAATTTGTTGCAAAAAATAGATATAATAACTACGTGAATATACGCGAATATAATAACTACGTGAGTAAAAGAGAACACCTGTGTTTATCTATTGATCTTGAACCGTTTGACATTGACAGACGCCAGACGGCTAAACTTGTTGACAATTCGGTATGTAAAGTTTTTTTTTGTATTTTTTTTATATTTTTATTTCGTAGATAAGGCTATTTTAAGAAACTAATTTCAATATTTTTGTTTTCTATTGAGTAGTTATTTTACAATATTTTTTTGAAAATTGAAATTATGTGACGTCACCATATAGCACAAAATTTCGTTGCGTTGAGAAGCCTAAAAAAGCACCCCATATTGGCAGCCCTGAAAAAAACCAGACAGTCAAACCACAGAAATGAAAAAATATTCTATTCTGTGTGACGAACAGTGTGTCAAATGTATAATATTTTTATTCTTAAAAGGCACAGAAAATGTAATGCTACAATGTGACGTCATTTAGAGGACAGTGAAAGTCGAATGATTTCTTAGTTTTATGTTAAAATAAATGGCATCTTATCGTTTTAAAAGGTCAGAGTAGAAAAATAAGGGTTGGTAACATAAAATCTCGAAATGGTTTTGGAATTGGCATAGGTTATTTTTTTTTAGCATACCGAATTGAGTAGCGTTAGATAATTATCGAACATAGTGAGCTTTCCTTGTCTCACTAAGCATATGGGTATATTTCTGTCCCGCAACGATGAAATAAAACAAAATGGTGACTACTTATCGATGTTTGATGAAATTAATTTACATTTTATGACAAAATAGAATTATGATTATGTACTTACGAGTGAAAGTGATACCTGAACTTTTACTTTGTGTTTTTACACTTCGGGAAAGCACACGAAGGCATAATTGTGTCAGATGTTTCGTTATCATGTAACAATAGTCTTGTGTAACACTTCCCACGGCTAGAGACCGACTGAAACCAAATGAGAGCCGGCTCTCATTTTGTGATCTTCAAAAATGCGCTTCTACTGGGCATGTCCATTTACTTTCCTTTTGTCGAAGGTGGTAACTACCTACCTACTCGTAGAGTTACGTTTAGTAAGTTAACTTCAACCTGCGCTATTCCCGTCGAAGGTACTCGTAAAACTGTTCCATAGTTTTAATGGACGGCGCTAAAATAAAATGCATTAACGAAACGTGTTTTAATCGGTTTTACTGCCTCGTAAAAATATTCAGCGATTAATGCCGTGAAACAAACAGCCCTAGGCGAAACAAATTGAATTAGAGGCTGGCTGTGCGCCAGGATAAGCTCTCACTTTTTAACATAAAAATATTGTGCGAAGGGTCGCCGACCCATTAGCGGCCCTGTATGTATTTCAACATCTAGTAGGTAAAGTGATGCGTTCCACACACTAAGGCTATTTTTAGGGTTCCGTACCCAAAGGGTGTAAACGAGACCCTATTACTAAGCCTGTGCTGTCTGTCAGTATATATCTGTTTGATGGCTGTCCGTCCGTGTCCTACCTTTTAACGGCTGTATCGACATGTATGTATAGATAGCCGGTTGAAATATTCACTGAATATTTAATGTAACGTCGGGTTACTAAGAAATCATAATAAAGGCAAAAAGTAAAAACTAAAGGGGAGGGAGGGGGTCTCCTACAATCAATGTTTTTGACGTGATAACGTCTTATAAATCGATGAACGCCAGCTGTATACACGAAAAATTGTCACGTTCCGCCTGAGCCGCGCGTGCAAGTGAGAGCGCGGAACAAGCGATAGAGAGGCACGATCGGCCTAAGGGTTATCATTTCAAATTATCGTCTGTAAACCGACTTTACAGACAACCTTTTTTTTATACGTATTTTTGTATTTGCTCTAGTGTAAAAACGGTAAGACCTATGTGCAAGAGTCAAACTTTGCATGGTTATGGTACACATTCTAAAGTTAAACAAAAAATAATAAAAATTGGCCAAGTGCGAGTTTGTGAAAAATTTCTGTTCTTTACCAAGTTAGAACTGGTAATTAAGTTATTTGGATGGCCTCATTTTCTTTCACCGAATCGAAATGCCATATTTTACCTAATATTTGAAGTTGGTTTTTTTATTGATAATTATTGTATTTTGTGGTGGTACGGAATCCTCAATGCGCGAGCCCAACTCGCACTTGGCCAGTTTTATGCTTTTAATATAATATAAGCTACATTCAATAGGCTACACACTTTTTTTAATAACATGCTTTGAATAATAATTATATTAAAATTTATCTATCGTTATCATCATCATCATCATGAACCAATTTACAGACACACACACACACACACTATACTGGATATTATTTATACCCACCAGTGTCTGACATGGTTGATATGGAGACCTATACCTATTATTACCCATAGTGGGTCCTATAATAGTCGGGTTAGGAAGGGATGCTCTATTATTTTTCCGCAAAGGGACCGTCAGTGGTCAGTATGGAATGTGTATGGCGTATGCACTTACAAGTGACGGCATTTGAATGTAGTAATAGAGAGCTGTGTCTATAGCAACTTAGCAAGACATTAAAATGCTTCCTTAATTTTAAACACATTTAATTTTGTTTTTGGTAGAACCAAGGAAGATAGACTAGTAGAACGTATGCAAGTGCGTCTGTAATATAAAAAACCGTATAAAGAAGCTTTCCAAAGAAACTGTAATGTATCACATCATAATTTTTCAGCTTACACCCCGCACTGTCTGACCTCACGTTCTCTACGCATACCTATTTCGAAACCCCACATGATCTAGTATGGTCTGAAAATCTTTATCGAGAGCGAGGTGACTGAATCTAATGTAACAATTGCTTCCTATATCATTCGTATCACTATTACCTATGTATGTAGTAACTACCATACATTTAACACCTCGTTGAAACATAATATGTGCCAGCCGTACCACGTTCATTTGAGAACATTAATCTCAATACAAGCAAGCTAAAACCACTCATTCGATAGCGACAAAGTTGTCGAATCGCGCTCAGCAGCCAGCCACAAATTGTGTTCGGTTAATTAATGCTATAAATCTACTCTCAGTCTAGCTTCAGCTCTTCAGGTGGAAGTAGTCCCAGACGCAGATTAACTAGTAGTTACAAGTTGCAGTGCACGCCACCTTTATTTCCAGCGACTACATTATTTTAGAATATCTCATTGCTTACGACCATTTTACATAAACACCTAATACCCGACACATTTGTTGGTATGATGAATAGAGACCGCTACATCTGCATTGCAGCTAGCTCATCGGATATTTAGTTGTCCGGTCGCGTCCACGCCGTTAAGAATGTAAAACAGTGCAAAGCAAGATCGGGGATAATTATAAGAAGCGGTCGGTGCCCAAATTGTAGCCCACTGCTCCTCGGTTTTCAGCTGTAAGCCATTAATCTAAGCTCGCTACAACAACTTTCAGGCTTAAATGGAATGTTGACTGTGCCGCATAGATGACATTAATAACGCAAGTTTAGTTCAATCGCACTTTTTTTATAGGAAAAGCGAATCGTTTTCAACGTCAACGGGAAACTTTACCTCTATTATGTCAAGGTAAAGAAAAACTTTCTCATAATTTTACTCTAAATTATATCTCATTTTTCACTATTTTATCAGGATCACAATAGTTTACGGCGAATATTTAAATCCAAATGTACCTATATTAGCAGCATTTTTGCAACCCTCCCATCGCAAACACAAGTAGAATTTTATCTGATTATCCATTTAAGACAAAAATATTTGTACAACATGATGAGCTTCTTCGATCTAAAGTAATGACTTCCTATATGTGAATTATACTCTTGTAATAAAAATGGCATCAGTATAAAGAATCGCATCGGAAGAGCAATTCGAATAACTTAGCGGAGTCGTAAAGTTGGCGTCGGATAAATGTATAGCAGAACTGAATACGAGACTGCGCCGTGTTGGCCAACCTCCAATAGACTCCTCGTATCGACACAACGCGTCAGCTACATCAATTAACAAATTAATCCATCTCCCCATTCATCGTAGCGCAATCTCTTACAAAATTTGTTCACATAAATTCTTGTACACATCAATTTATTTAATCATTCACTTGCAATATGTGGAATGAGCTACCTTCCGCGGTGTTTCCGAGAAGCTACAACATTGGGTTCTTCAAAATGCGAGTTCATAGATTCTTAAAGGGTTAGCAACGTAGTTGTAATGCCTCTGGTGTTACAAATATCCATATAGGCGAAGGTGACTGTTTACCATCAGGCAGCCCGTCAACTTGTTTACCAAATAGGGAATTTTTTCAAAGAAATTGTCCACGGAATGGACTGTTAGAATTCAGAGTGCAATGAATAATACACCGAAATTGTCGAGCAATTTCCCGCGGTAAAAATCTAGCGACTGCATACTGCATACGAACTTTTCCACAAAACCAGTGCGCTGCGGTTGAATCAGTATTGTAGACGTGCTGCCAGCGACCACCATGCACTGTGGTTTGAATGTTTTGTTCCATTCCATCCACAATTGAAAATTCAGCTCTGACAAGAACAGTTTTACGCCTCTTTAAACCTTTTATTACCAGCTATAAGGTGAATATTCGTAGTCCCCTCGGTTAACGTATCCAAATGAAATGTGAATAATAAATATTTCGGGTTATTAAAATTTCACCGGTTGGGATGTACGTGTCGCAATTTTCTTCTTCGATTCCGACCGTAGCTACATAAATCTTGATTTGCTTGTTTGATTTACTGCTCAATTTTGTGTTGACATTAAATTTTATTCGCTGATGAAAACTGACAGATACCTATTAAGAACGTCCCTTTATTGTTGCGTGTACAAAAACATGAAAACAATGGTAGTGCTTCCCACGGCAAACAGCGGAACTAAATGTTCATTCTGTAATTAACAGGTGTTGTTACTGTGTTCGGACGTAAGTGAGATTTTTAGTTAAAGTGTCTGCTCTGCTGCTCGAGAAAAGATACTGATAGTGATTAATACGCGATGTTAGCGCAGAGCCAAGGGGACATTTAATGAAAAAAAAAATATATGGGCCTAATTTAGAACCTTCCGCCTTTTTAGAAATCTGTTAGTTGTAGTGTTAGTTATAAGCATTTTAATTTTAAAATGCCAAGAACTAATCTATCATTGAAATGACCTACACTTTTTTTATGTCCAGATCAGACAAACAAGGGAGATATGGTAAAGTGGCGTTGCGAGTGCGAATGCATCTAGCCTAAATTAAGCTTGATACGAGTTACTGTGACCCTGTAGAAAACTTCGCCGAGCTTTTCCACATAGAATAGCTGACTTGGCTCTTCTCGGGCTCTCAAATTTTTTTGCAGCGAAAGTATTGCAAAGCTTATATATAGCATATGGGCCTTACGGCTAACTCTTAATGCTGACTCGAATTAGCGCTGAAACAGTGCAGTCCAGAAAATCACGCGAACGTGAACCTTAAAACGTGATTTGCGAATGCGCAACTTTTCTCATCACCTAAACAGAATCGCTATAAACAGGTCGCCTTAGATGTAATAGATATGTACAACAGTTGTGTTTAATTGTCCAGCAGAGATGGAGCGTGCGGTGCGCGTGAGAGTCGGAGCGTGGTTAGCGGGCGCGGCCGGTGCCGGTAGTGCGCTAGGAGTGGCGCTGCAGAGCGCTCCGGCGGAGGCGTAGCGCGGCGGCGGCGCGGTGGCGGGTGCGGCGGGCGCGGCGGGAGCGGCGGCGGCGCATGCACGCCACCGGCCACACGGACCGCTCGGGCGGCGGCGGCGGCGGCGGCTCCTGGCGCCTCCCGCCCGACGAGACGCTGCAGGTTGCCGACCCCAAGGCCGCCAAGGACGACGTGAGCTAACAATTATCACTACTAGTAGTTCGCCGCGAACTGTGACCTCACGACCCTTACATCTTCGGAACCCTTGATCGATTTTGCCCATTATCAAACTTAAAAATTGTATTGAAATAAACTACTTGCCTACAAAGTGGTCTACCAACTGGTCCCATTAGCCACTAGTATCTGAGACCTCTCTTCGCTCGCATGTAGTACCTACTAATGTCTTCTGTGCTATTACCACAGTAGACATACTGGGTGACTGCTGAGACAGTAGTAATATTCTAGGAAATAATTTTTCTCATCATTATGAACAACATTTAATATGGGACCAACCCTGAAATCGCGAAAAAAACCGGGGTTCCATACAAAAAGTTAATTAACACTCGACAAAATGTATGGAACAGTTGATTTTTACTTCGCGATTTCAGTGATTGTCCCAAAGTAAAAGTTGTTCAAAAAAAAAAGATCAACTGTTTGTATACACGAGTACAATGATCTCCCCGAACATTTCCATTGTCTCACCAGTCACCCTGTACGTATAAGCTAAAACAGTATATAGTTTGCCCCGTACGAGGTGTGGAAGAAAATTTTATATGAACTCGTAGGTGCCGAGCCTCGTCCGGGACGCGGGTCACACACAGTCAATGACAGTTTCAAAATTTACTTACATCAATGCACACAGTGTAGCATGAATTGCTTTTTATAAAATGTCCGTGAAATTATAAATCTGTGCTTCGTCCGAGCCTCGTACGGGTCACGCTTAGTACCCGCCACGGTCTAGCATAAATCATCCTTTAGTCTGAGCAATTTCAGTCAATGAAATTTTATGAAGGTTAGTACATCAGAAGAGAATCAGATTGACTGTTCAGTGCTTGAACTTTTATGTTTCAGGATCTCTACGGTTCAGATGGCCACAACTGGAGGAGCATCATATTCTCGTTGATGGTCATCAGTTTTGTGATAGCTGGAATCGTCATAGCAATTTATTTACTAGGGTAAGTGGGTCTTTTGTTATCATCATCGAGTTCTAAATTAGAATACTGTTTAATAAAAAAATATACGTGGAAATAAATGTTGCGTCGATCACATCTTAAACAGTTTTATTCAAACATGATTTAATGAACCCACTTCGACGAAAATTGAATTTTATGGTCTCTACCGCAATAGTCTACCTGCCTGTAATTTTTTGTCTTACTAAAAATCTGATCATAAAATATAGAGCTGATCTCCGAAAAAAAAATTTTTTTTTTTATAATTTAAGGAAGATAATACATTTAGTATAAATATACATATAGTATTAGCATTTTAATGTCTTGCTAGACAGAGAGCGCACTACACACGTAGTAGAGAGCGTACTATACTTACAATTGACGTCACTTTTGTAAGTACGCCATACAACTGACACTCACTTTGCAGGAAAGGGACAGAGCATCTCATCCTAATCCGGCCAAAAACCTAAACGATTTATAATTTATTATTCATAATGACCTTTAAAATATTTATCCTATTGTCTTACTCGTCAGATATGTGGACGAGTTACTGTACTGGTCGGGGCGACGCATGCGACTAGACGAGTTCCTGCGAGGGGACTTGAACGCGGAGCGGCTGCCCACCACGTGGGTGACCTCGCACCAGCTCGTGTACCAGGCCGACGACGGCGGCCTACTGGCGCTCGACACCTTCAACAACACGCTCTTCGTGCTTGTCACCAATCACACGCTAGTGAGTCAAAACTCTTTTCATTTACTAATTCTTCCTCATCAAATTGTGTTTCTTTGTCCAAATGTTATCTTCACATCCCAGAACCTCCCTCTAATGACAAGCATGGTGAATCATCTCACTGGGCTTGCGCTTGACCGCCATCTCGCCTGATGTTAAGCAATGATGTGGTCTACGATGGAGCACGCTTAAATAAGTGAGGGGGATGGTGTGGTGTTTATCATCATCATATCAGCCGTAGGACGTCTACTAAATATACATATAGTATATAGACATAGGCCTCCCCCATCGATCTCCAAAAGGGCTGGTTGGAAACGGCCTGCATCCAGCGTTTCCCTGCGGTCTGTTTTAGGTCGTCTGTCCATCTCGTGGGTGGACGTCCTACGCTGCGCTTACCGGTCCGTGGTCTCCATTCCAGAACCTTTCGGCCCCATCGACTACGTGATATGTGCCCTGCCCACTGCCATTTCAACTTGCTAATCCGGTGGGCTATGTCGGTGACTTTCGTTCGTTCGTACGTCTTTGTACATACATTGTATCAATTATATAGTTTACAATGCCATATTTACTCCAATTTAGACTTTATGTCGCTTGCAGTGTTCAGCGTTAGTTGTCGGCTATGTCATCGTAGCTCTGGCAACGCGCGGCGTTGTAGTCGGATCGCGGTTACCTTTAACTAACCAAAAAGTCTGCGCTATTCGTAGCGTGCGCCGAGTTTTGATTCGTTTTTTATTGCCACGATTGAGACTTTTTAATGTATTGTATCTCGATGACAGCAGTATTGCTAAGTTTCAACTTAGTTTCAAGGTATTTTCCGTTTGTTTTTTCTGATTGCCGTCTACAGCATAGGTTTCCCCTAAGGCATGTAACTTAGCCCAATCTTGGGCTTTTTCAGTCACTGCCTAAAATCTTCTGTATATTGTCACCGTTTAATTTTTAATTTTACTATTAAAACTACCATGCTCGTAATGTCTTGTACCAACTTTTTTAGTCTGTAGTTTATCTCAGTTCTTTTAAAACATCATCACTTTTTAAATTATCGGAGATTACACGAAGCTAAGATAAATCTTGACTTTATCAAATAAATTTTTCCAAAGTATAAGTTGAGAAATGGTGTGCATTACACTGCCAATAGTCTCATCTCAAAAACAAATTGAAAGGATTTAGATAGAGGGCTGCAATATTTATCTTTATAAGCTTTTATTCAGCTTAAATGAAATATTGGCTCGAAGCCTAGCCTTAAATAGTATGACTTACCATGTGAGATGTGAGCGTACTCCGACCGACGACGGCGTTACGTGGCTTCCAAAGTGCGGTCGGTTTTACGTCGCCACTCTTTACTATAAAATTTATAGGCACATCCAAGACTCTATAATGGCATTATTATGCAGGGGGGAGCGGGCAACGAAAAATGAAAATTTTAATGTGCCGACTTTAAAATATCTTCCGATTCGATGGCCGGAAATAAAACCCAAACGGACACAATTCAGTCGAATAAAAGTATGAGTATTCCAAAGCGAAATATGATCTTTATCCCTTATCTGGGATGGAAACGTTTTCTTATATCACAAAGCTTCGTTAAATAGCACACTCTGGTAGTTTTTACCACAGATCAGTTAACACAGCTCACTGAAAAATACTAAAAAGTTTAAAGAGAAACTACCTTTTTCTTATATTTGCAAAACTTTAATGAACTTTCGATTCTTGTCTGATCAGCCCCACCGAAGTTTCCCATCATTAATGTAAAAGAAGTAAGATAAGCTAAGCTGTACTGAACTATTTTATTACAGAGGCAGCTCAATGTGCGAGGCTACCAATGCTCGCCGAACTTGCGCTACGTGCTCTTTCAACACAACATCAAGGAGGTACGTTCGCCATACTATTGTCCCGTTAAACTTTTAATTAGATTTTTCCAAAACACATAGATCGTTTAAAAGTTCGACCTCTTAGACACTGTTATTTAAGTTTTATTATTTCACAGGTCTACCATCGAACGTTTACGGCGCACTACACTGTTTATGACGTCTCAAATGAGTGAGTCGCTTTTGATATTTGACGCTTGAACTCGTAAATGTCGAAGTAAAAGGCGCGAGGTTTCCGTAATTGCATTTCCTACTGTAAATTGAATTTCTTCGTTCCAAATTGGTTTTCGTTCACCGCACTTTCACCAAAAATTTCGTTTCCATCCAAGAATCTTTTATAATTTTGTAAAAGCTCGACGTCTATAAGTTGAATTCACAGAAACATAAGATTGGATAGTTATCGAAACTAAAATGTAATCGATCTGTCGAGTCGGAAAATAAATTTAGGCAGCGCAGCGTGCGAACGGGCATGATTCCGGTTTCCTTTCGGCGAAATATAAAATATCTGCACGATCTCAATTCGTTTCCCTTACACATTTATTACTTTCCGAGGGAATTTCGATATCATCTGCAGCCTCTTTTCTTAATGAATATTGAATTGAAATAAATGGGAAATTCTTCGAAAAACAACTGAACATTTCTGATCAAACTTTTTAAGCAAACAATGCACTTTTTCCAAGATCTTTCTGTTATTGTATCGCTTTGTTCCCATTTTATTCCCTTTTACGTATTCTAAACAAATTGTATTCATTTCATTTCAAAGCAGTTTTGTATAAACAGTTTTAAAAGCGTTTCTCCGATGGAAATAAAAATATAAAGGCAATTTTAAAGAGCTATTTCAGTTGCCCCCTGTTTGTTTTCTCTCTACAGTCATCTTGGTAAGTTCCGTTTTTTTACTGGTCGTCTCACGGGTGGAAAAATCGATTTGACGATTCGAAGTTGATGATAGGTACGTGAATACTATTTCCAATTTAATTCAAATTTTGTGAGTTGAATTTTAATGCGGTGAGAGTCGGTCCGCGGAGGAGACTATCTAGATAGGTAGGTACCTAAGTCTTACTGCGGTAACTGAACGTGAACCGAAACATACTGTCCCGTGGAGACGTAGAATCCGAGTAGTTTCCCCTATAAAGCTAAACAACTTTAGAACTCGCTATTTCGCTGTGGCTTTTACGAGCGCAAAATTTACCAATCTTTTAAGAGCAGGCATGAAAACTTACTTATATATCTTCCACGACCTTTGCGGATGCGGTAGAAATCGTATGAAACTAAAATAGGGTGCCGAGTGCCTCTCCACTAAATATGTAATGGACTTATGCGTAAATGCATTTAGTAAATATCCGTTTAGTAAATACCTCCATAATGGTCATTATTGCAAGTTTTTTTTCTGTTTCTACCACAGCCACCATGTACCGTTGTTTGGCGAGGGTCAGAGAACCTGGGAGTGGCAGCACGCAGCCTGGCTGGGGTCTGATGGATCGCTTCTGCTGGCGGCTGACAACGAGGTCCTGGCACGCCCGGGACCACCGGCCAAGCGGGCCCCGTTACTGCAGCTCACCAACGACGGGATACCCGGCCGCGTGTACAATGGAGTCTCCGACTGGTTGTATCAGGGTACTGATTATTTATTTTATTTTAAATTGGAAGCACTAGTAAACTTTCGAAAACTTGTAAACATAGTATGAAACACAACAGAACGCTAAAGAAACGGCGTCTAGTCTTCATTTCTACATCTTCTCATCATCATCTTCATGTTAGAAATGGTTTCAAATACCACAAAGACAAGAACATCGTTCCGCATCGTTCGTTCAAATATTGTCGGATGTAATTTCCTTTGAATTATCCACCCTAACGTTGATCAAAATGGTGTTATCACAGAGGAGGTGACGAAAGCATCCGCGGCGATCTGGGGCTCGATGGATGGGTCGCTGGTGATGTACGTGCAGTACGATGACAGCACCGTCTCCGAGCTGAAGTTCCCACGCATCTCAGAGGGCATCGGCGGTGCGGGTGCCACACGTGCCGGCTTCCTGCTGCCCGCCTTTAACCACACTATGCACACTGTCTTCCCTGACCATATTACTATTAGATATCCCACGGTTAGTGAATCTTTTGTTATTTAAATAGTTTTGCGGTTAAGTCTACCTCGTCTGGTGATGAGCAAGCTAAGATGAAACACACTGAACCATATTTTTTTAACAATATTTGCGTTATTAATAATTATGTGAATTATTTGTTGCAGCCCGGTAGTTCGATACCAAAAGTGTGGTTATGGATAGTGGCAGTTCAAAACTCCACTGCACCGCCACGATGGGAAGTAAAACCTCCTAGTACTTTAGATGGAATGTAAGTTTTGTTCAATTGTAGTTGTGTCAATTAGTCAGTTAAATGTAAGTTCAGTCTAGTCTTCTACGTCTTCTATAAATCCATCCTAAGATTGCCTGGAAGACATCGCTTTTAGCGATAAGACCGCCTTAATTAATCAATCAATTGGCCAAGCGGTAAAAGTGCTTGATTGATAGATTAACTCTTTATTGTTCACCATACACCATAAACACATGTAACACCATAAAATTTTATACAGAGGACAAAAATATATTTAAAACAAGTGTAACAACTGGCGGTAATTTTCAACGTTCATCAATATGTCCATCTTTTGAAGGAGTGTTCTGAGACTTTATATTCTTTTCAGGGAATATTATCTCATATCAGCCCAATGGGTGGGCAAAGAAAATTCTCATGTAGGTGTAGTGTGGATGAATCGTGCACAGAACTTAACAGTATACAGCAGTTGTTATGCCCCCAACTGGACTTGTACAGAGGTATTTACAGAAGAGGTATATTTTCGCCTTGACTTATGTTATTTAACAAAAGCGCGCATTATTTTCATTGTAATCTTTTACAGACACATTCTGAAAAGGCTACGGATGAGCCGTGGCTTGAAGTACATCAGCAACCAGTATATTCACAAGACGGCAGCGCCTTTCTTCTTTTAGCAGCAGTCCAAGAGGGTGGAGGGCAATACTACACCCACATCAAACATGTGGACGTATTGCGTCAGCGAATGGCAGTTCTGTCACATGGGAAAGTAGAAGTAGCAGAAATCCTGGCCTGGGACCAGGAGAACCATTTAGTTTATTATTTAGGTAAGTATACTTTCATAAGCTGCTTCTAATCTTCAACTAACAGTAATAACCGTAACTTTTTTTTATTAAAGGGTTAGACAAAAGGAAAGTTTTCATACCTAAGCTCGATCCCGATATGGTCAAGGAAGCAAATCAAATTAAGTATTTAAAATGATTGCAGTTGAGTGATTTTCTGGATATTGAAATTACTTTACTAACCGTTGTGTTCTCATCATACTAAGCGTTTGTTGTCAACCATTATCTTTTGTTCATTCAAAAATGTGTGTGCTGTTTGTGGGATTTTCTAGTGTCGTGTTAATATTTATTTTCCGTGTCATTTTCGCATCGCATTGTACTATTTGGAAAATGCTAACGAAACGATTTTGCTTGGAACAGGTAGTGCAGAAAGGCCCGGACAGAGGCACGTGTATGTTGTGCGAGATCCGAACTACGGAGGAGGGAGTAACTCTGTGAGAGCAAGGGCCGAGAGAGAAGAGCCTCGTTGCCTTACCTGCGAGCTGGCTGTGTGGCCGGCTCGCTTGCATTACGCCAACTGTTCGTTTTGGAGTGCGAGATTCCCTTCCGCCAAACCGAGCGTTGGCATAACGCATTATGTTCTGGAGTGCGGCGGCCCTGGACCTCCTTTAGCCGGGCTGCACGATGCCAGAACGCATAAGCTAGAGAGAATATTGTATGACACGAGGCCTTATAGGTGAGTCTTTTGATAAAATCTACCATTTAATCACATCACATTCTAGATTTTAAATATCTCATGTTATATATCACTCAGTCACCTTATCTATCTTTAATTGTTATGTTATCGTTTTCCAGATCAGTACGATTACGGGAGTTGGCGTTACCGACTCGCCGGTCATTCGACGTGCAGCTGAGCAGTGGGTCCAAGGCGCGAGTTCAATTGCTCCTGCCACCTTCTTGGCGTGAGGAGTTGAGGGACGCCGCGTTTCCAGTCCTTGTTCATGTGTAAGCTTTGAATCTAAATTTATATCTATACGTTAAGCTTTTGTAATATTCTTCGAGTGCAAAATCATTATTTAGTAAGTAGATACTCTGTAATCCTATTTCTTTATTTTCATGTATCTCGCTGACCTAAGAAATTCACCTCAAATATACTATAGGTCCTGTAGGCAAAGTGCAGCATATGTTATTTACATATGTCGGATTAGCTACAAGTGTTTCATTAGGCCGTAGAATCGATACCTTAAAACAATTCATAGGCTTGCCAAGGATTATGTCAATTGATTCTACAGCAGCTCTAACGATGTAGCCTGCCAATTTTTATATCTCCGTTTCTGGCACCAGTGTTCGGTATTATAAGTAGGGTGGATGCAGGTGTGCCAGTTTTATATTGTTTTGTGAATGCCGTGAACAAAATAAGTAGGAAACTCATTGTTTTTTTGGAATTATTAAACTCTGCTCTCATATAACTTTTTTCGTTGTCGAAATTCAGTACGCAAAAAGTTCTCTTAAAATTAGTCGTATTTACATAATACAGCAGTGTGTCAATACAAATTCGGTGTATGTTTCAGTGATGGCCGCCCGGGCAGCCAACAGGTGACGGAACAGTTCCTGGTGGACTGGGGCTCGTACATGTCGTCTCGGAATGACGTAGTGTACGTGAAGCTGGACGTGGCGGGCGCGCGGGGGCTGCCGCGGGCACTGCTGCGGGGCCGCCTCGGAGGCGTCGAGGTGGCTGACCAATTGGCTGTTATTAGGTGAGGACTTTAGTGTATGACGCGCTACATGTCGTTGATGTCGAGCGAAGATGGCGCAAGATTATCAAAGATCATATGATCAGGACAGTTCGCCAGCCAGTAGTCTTCAATGTAGCTTACAATGAAGACTCGCGTTGTATGAATGGCATAGGTACGTACATGTTGCCACTAAAACACGGCACACTGCAATCGCTGAAACCACTTTTGGTTGACGTTTGTTTAGGACAAATAAATTTATATTAAAGCTTTCACTCGCTATAAGTACTCGCGCGGAACACGGAGTTTTTTTGTTTTTTAACGTAGCTTTGCCTAGTCTGTGTTTAATATGCTACAATTGTCTGTTCCAGATATTTATTAGAAACCTTCAAATTCCTGGACGTCACTCGTGTAGCGGTGTGGGGCTGGGGCTATGGTGGCTATGTCACTTCCATGTTATTGGGCTCGCAGCAGGCCACGCTCAAATGTGGGATTGCTGTCTCGCCTATCACAGATTGGCTGTATTATAGTAAGTTTGATTTCATTAGTAGTATTACTATAGCAGTTTTTTTTTTTTTTCTTAATTTGTCTGTTTCTTTTGTGTGTGCGTGTTACGCGATATCTTTAGCAATTGTGAACCGATTTTAATGGTTTCTTTTTTTTTCTTTCCAAGATTGGTTATATAAATTTAAGACAAAAGTTCACCGTTAAGGGTGGACAATTTAGGGATTAATCTAGTTTATTGAACTTTTTGTGAAGTTGTTTTTATTGGTGTTGTAGTAACAATGAATCATTAATTTCAAACAAAAAAAAATCGGTGTAAGAAAATATCAGTATTAAAGTCACATACTTCTATACTAAACTAAATGGAGTTCTGAATATGACCAATATGACAATATGACCAAACAATGTTATTATGGATGGTGGGCTGGCAAAGCACCGTCAACACCGCTTATGTTGCAGGTGTCCATAGGCGGCGGTTTCTGCTTACCATCACGCGGGCAGCATGCTCATTAACCGCTCTTTTAATAAAAAAAATGGAAACTACACAACAAAACTCAATCAAACAATACATCCCAAATAATTGTTCTTATTTTAATTTTATTGGATAATAGGCTTGCGCTTGACCGCCTGATGTTAAGCAATGATGCGGTCTACGATGGAAGACGCTTGTGTTGCTTTTATCGTCGTGTACTCTTTTAGTGCAAAATTTTTGTTTTTAATGGAGTATACAGACTGTTTAACCAGTTCTCTTTCCCCACCGTTCGAATCGTCAGATGCGGCGTTCACGGAGCGCATCCTCGGCCAGCCGTCAGTGAACTACAAGGGGTACGTGGAGGCGGACGCGTCGCAGCGCGCACACCACGTACCGCCGCACGCGCTGTACCTGGTACATGGCATGGCCGACATGAGCGCGCCCTACCCGCATGCGCTGCAGCTCGCGCGTGCACTCACTGACGCCGGCGTGCTGTTCCGCTACCAGGTAACACCCTATTTTACATTGCGTTTCCAAGAGGCTGCGTTTACAACCTCAGTAGATGTCAGCAACAACTGTCGTTTCATCATGTCGCCCAAATGCCCGCTAAAGTAAAAACGCGGCCATACTGGCACGTGACAAAAGCTGAGTGGAGAAATACTTCATTTTTAATGATAGCTTTAGCAATTGTTACCCTCAGTTTTAACAAATAAAATCCATGCTATCTACACCTGATTTTCCTGGAGCATTTTATGTAGTTTACTGTGAATTAGTATGACATAATTATGTAATTCAAAAACTTAGTTACGGCGATATTTCCTCCGAAACCCTTTTCAGCTGAATTGTTTCAATAGTTAGCGGATTTGTTTTTATTTTCTAGGATTAGTAAAATACCGTGTACCCATCTTAGACCTATGATATTTTTGGTTTCAAATAAGATACTATGCCCAACGTAATAATAGCGTGAGTGAATCGGTTTCTTCCAGGCAAGCGTGCTCCTTCGAAGACTGCATCATCGCCTAACATCAGGCGAGATGGCGGTCAAACGCAAGCTTATTAGTTGATAAAAAAACTGATGAAATGTTTAAACAATCCTTGCTAAATTCAAACAAAAACTTCAATTAAAAATTCATAATTCTAACAAAAGAAAATATTCAAGGTACGAAGTTTCATATTGTAGTGACTATTATTGTATCCGTATTCCAGGCATATGCTGATGAAGGGCACGACCTAAAAGGAGTGATAGAGCACGTGTATCGTTCCATGGAGGACTTCCTCCGCGAGTGCCTCTCCCTCGACCCTGAGGACACCAAGCTGCCTCCCCCTGACAGATAAGACAGGGCCACTGGAACTAGTCAATTTATATCCACTTGTTATCTTTGTAAATATGTATATGAGAATACTACTTTATAGCAAAATGTGTTCCCGATGTTTGTTTCCCATAAGTTTGACGAGGCCGTGTTAAGAAAGCCTGATTTTAAAATAGCTAAATTGTGTGACAGACCTTTGTAAGTGTTTGTTGACTTTATGAGGTATTACATGAATTTAAAATATTTATAGTCGTTAATTTTGTATCGGAGATAAAACTAAAAGCTAATAAATTTAAAACTTCGAATTAATATTATCCTCATTGAATCCATACGAAATAGCTTCTGCACATTCGGCTTGAATACTATCAGCTACCTTATCTTAGATAGGAAATAAATTCAAGACGTTGATCTAGAACTAGTCAAGGATTTTTGTAGTCATTTGGAAACCTTCACTTTAAAACTAATAATCTCTCGTGAAGATTGTGATCATGTTACTTAGACTTTCGAGCTTGTTCCACTTAGGCTTAACTGTTTTCTACTGCGCCTTTACTATCAGCTTTCCTATCCTATCTCTATTGATAAGCGAAATGAAAATGAAAGACAAAATGTGACAGATTTTAGTGTAAGTAACAATGTTAGATATACACATTGAACAATTTTTATGTCATAGTAAGATAGCAGGTGCCTTCCAAGTCTATCCGTGAATGGAACAACTTTCTTTAGGTTCACTTATTAAAGTTATGAGATGTGAAAAACCTATGATATTTTGAGACAAAAATACTGGACAAGCAATATTAAAAAACAACTATAATACAATTTTACTACAGCACCTACTAGTTCTTGTCGTGGATAGACCTAGAGTGCAGGCTTATGTAGGCCGTGAAATTAAATACGGGAATCTTCAACAGTACTTGATTGCATTTGCTTTCTCTTCTTTGTTTATTATTAAATTACCAAAATTTTATTACAATGAGGAGCTTATCGTTTAGGGAAATTTAAAATAGGCAATTTTGACGTTTGTTTTTTTACTACAAATAAGTTTTTTAAATATTTGGAAACATAGAGTTGTTAAAAATACCTCATAAATAACTATGTATATAGTACTAAGGTACAATAATACTTGTGTGTATAATAGAATGAGTTGTTTTATAGAATACTTTAATGTTTAGGATTGAAGTGACCTTGATCATCCCCCAAACCTAAGCTGCTTTAGCTTCATCCCATCATCACTTACATGATCTTCTAAACTATTAAGACATAATCTTGTTATCAAATTATCTATATAGTATTTCTACTAAAGTGTACACTGGTCAGAAATAAATCATTACTCAGAAATATCCAAACTTGTTATTAGCATAACATTCTCAACATTATTACCATGTAACAGAGATATTCAAGTTATAGGAAATCTTATTTATTTACTTCATACTTTTAGTTCATTTATATTCATAAATGTGTATTCATGATCCAAATATCTATCTACGTATTGAAAGCATACCAACTATTTACCAATGAGAATATTCATAAAATCATATTATACGAGACACAGCTCTCTTAGATATTAATTTTAACAAATTGCTAGCAGACATGTACATGTTTATCTGTACAAATAGAATTTTAGGAGCTCAACCATTTAGACTTCCTCATCTTATTGAGATTGCAGAGACGCAGTGAGTTTATTATCTGGTGATGTAAACAACTGCACCATTGTGAACGATAATATCATTATTTGAGGAGTTAGTTTAGATACCAGAGTAGATATTATAATTGTAAAGTAAAATATCATCAAGCTGCAGTTATATAGCTACGAGACGGCCGACATGCGGCACGCTAGTTAAATTATTATAATTATACTGTTGTTGTTGATTTCGAAGTAAATAATAAATGTAGATAAATCCATTGTTGTTGTATAGAATTAAAACGTTCGCCGATATATGTTAAGTGTTATCGGATACCTGCATAGACGCATATCGTACATTCCATGTTTGTGAAGACTGCCAATTTGGTCTAAATTTTACAATCATTGTAATATTTAAATACCTACGATATGTCGATGAGATTAATTTCAATTGCCGTTATGGTCTTATAAGAATGCTGTGATTCTTCTATTGCATAATTTTAACGATATTAAAAATAGTTGTAATGTCTCCATCTAATATTACGTAGGGCCTAGTGAAATCGAATTCGTTGTAATAAAACTAATTGTAAGGTTAATTTTAGATATTTTGAAATTCTTCCATTGTAATAATAATGATAATTGCTTTGTTCTCCGAAAAGTTATGATACAAACATAGACAATATAAGACGGGCTACGTGTACCCACACACAACTGAGATTTTATAGTTAGATTAAAATACGAGAGAGTTCGGAAACCGGGTGCTTTAAATTTTAGGTACATCATGTTTATGTACGTATTGATTTCATTAGCAATTGTTCTCTAGTTATACAACTCATTGAGAGTTGCATCTAGTAATGAAGCGAGGCTGTCGCACTTGGCACCGTTGCCAGACCGTTACAAGTGCGACGTGCAAAGCAAACGCTAGTTCGTAATTACTTACGTAAAATAATTTTAAATCCAGTGGAAAATTCAAAATAAGCTAACGTGAAATCTGCGAATAACACCAATTTAAATCATATTGATATTATAGTAAAATTAAAATAAAAACAAATAAATGAGATACCGGGTTGTTATTAAATATTAGCACGACGGTGTTCTAGATAAATTGTTTGCACTTCGCTTCCATCCTAAATTACTCGTTTTCAATGTACTCCTAGTATTTAGTCTTCCATTGCTGCTAAGCTTCCGTACCCTGATCTTATTCTTGGAGCAGGAAAGTAGGAACTATGTGATGACTATGTCAATTATTTCATAATTCCGACTCAGATCAGCTATATTTGTTTCGGTTCGTTTCCTTCTAGTGTCCTGAGACAACTTCTATAATCTAAGTTTAGATTGTGGTCCTAGTTTGTCCTGGTTCTATGGATGTGGTAATAAATGTGAATCAGTAATGCTGTGTTCTTAGGATCCCTGCCAAATTAGCTATACTGCACTCGACGTAGACAAATCGAAAACGTGTGACGTTGAATGTCCTTGAATCAATTGAGGGGTTAACATTTGGTGAGTTTCTAATTAAAGATGGAACGTTGCAATAAAAAAAAATCTTTGAAATCTGCTCTCATATATTGCGAGTTTGAACTCTATGCGTGCACAATAAAGGGGCAACAAAGCATGTTAGCGTCGAGTGCAGTTGGGGTGCAGTGTAGTGTCCGCCTTCGTAACTAGTGTTGCGGGTTGCTCCCTTAGTGGTTAGATTGACTTGAGTACGGTACTGAATACTGCAACTATCACGACATGGAATAATTAAACTAACGTAAAAAATATCAAGACATGATATTAGATAATGTATTTGTCTTAAATACATAGTCTTAAATGACGGAAAATTTATCTTGAAGTACTTTACTAGTTACCTGCATGCATCTTGAGTACAGCGATATATGATAAAATAGCGTTTTCTTTTGTAATAACGGACAACATAATTTATTGATGAAATACCGTTGACAGTGTTCAGTAACGCATCATTTGATGGCCCTAGAGAAAAGTTCAACTTGAATTCTATGTTATTGTTATTCAGTGTTAAATCTTGTCGTCTCGTTTAAAAATAACAGTGTTGTATAGATTATTATGTTTCATTTGTAAATTCTGAGATTATTCTGTTATTGTAAAGTTTCTTTAAATAAATAAAATTTTAAAATTTACATAATCGTTCATAGCGTGGTTTTATTGATGTTTCTGAGAAGTTGACTTATTTATCAGGTCCTTGGTAATTTAAGCTACTGGCACCACCGTCTCTGAATTTCTGGGACCAAATTTCAACGCTTCGGAAATATCTTTCTAAGTGTTCATTTCTGACGTTGTTATCGGGTGAACTCATGCGAGCACTACACGTAGTGCTACTGAATGCTCCATCAGAGTTACAAAGAGAACTGGACAAATTCCGCATAAGCTCGTAGTGGGAAAAGTTCATGGACATCAAAGAAGCGTTGTCCATTCCCGGGCAGGTGGCAGAAGAGGAAACATCCATGAACATTTCAGGGTACATTCGCCTCTTTTGATTAGTTGGGGAACTTGAAGTGGTTACGCACTCTCCATTCACCAATTTACTCTTCTTTTGCCTATAAGCCAGATCAAGAGACCTTACCGCTTCGTTTAGATTGAATGACCTCCTCTTAGCAGGATCACTCTTCAACTTTGTCGAGGGAGCAATGGAAGTTTGAGCGTTGAAAGACTTGGCTTTGTTCATCTTCTTATCGGACTCCTCGCTGTTATGCATGTTGACTGGTGATTTTTACATTGCAAATTAACTCGAAATTAAAGTTTTGCTCTCGCTCGCATTTTTCAGCTTCACTGATACTGACAAATAGCGCAAAGAGAATATAAATAAATAGCGTTCCGTGGATACTGAGCTGACAGCAAAGAGTTGGTCTTACATTGTATTTATATTCTCCAATTCTCTTTCAGAGTAGTTATAATAAAAGGTGCGTTCGGATAGCCCCTTGGTGGCAAAAATAACTGTTACAAACGCCAATAATGATCACATGTAGCGTTCGTTTTGGGAATGTGTGTGCAAAAGTGGCATTATTAACTGTTTTCGCTCGCCGTTCGGATAGGTCGAAAACAGCTAAAAATGCCATCGTAATCTGCCACTTTTGACCCACCTCGCGACATGGGATCGTTGTGATCGTTTTTTGACATTAAGATTTTGACGTTTGTTTTTCGCGGTGTTTTGGTGTTTTGTTTGCGCGCGACTGTCAGTTTCTCGTTTTACAACAAATCTATGGTCAACTACGGATTGTATTCTCTTTGAACTACTGTGTTTGACGTCATCGCTGGTGACTGTAGCGTTCGTTTAGGATAGGGATCAAAAGTGGCAAAAATTGCAAAATTCTCAAACCGAACGCTTTACATCAACGCCAATTTTGACAATGCTAAAAATGCCATCATAGCCTATCCGAACGCCCCTAAAATAATAATATAGGAACTTAGCAGACACTGACATATTAGACCGTTATTTTTTCAAAATATTTTTCTTGTTATGCATTGATGTAAGTAAATCCTTTTTAAAACAGTCATTGGTGTTATGCACAGAACACATATACCAGGTGTTATGGTTATGCTACTTTTTCTGTAATAAAACGCCACCTAGAACTTTACTGTTGAATTAACTCGCATCGCGTGCAGCTCCCTCACAGTTCACAATGACATTCTCCCCTTGTAAATGTTCAGGTTAGTTGAACCAAACTCAACAAGTTTATTGTAAAATATCACTAGATGGCAAGACCCGTACCAAAACATGATAAAGATTTGAATAAAGTTCAAGCAGATTATAGAGGCGATTTATTTATAAACTAGCGGTCTGCCCCAGCTTCGCACGGGTATAGATTATAGCCTATGTCACCCGGGGATAGTGTAGCTTCCCAACAGTGAAAGAATTTTTCAAATCGGTTCAGTAGTTTCGGAGCCTATTCAATGCAAACAAACAAACAAACAATCAAATCTTTCCTCTTTATAATATTAGTATAGATATAGAAAATTATATAAAGCTTTTTTATTTCTACTTCGACTAAAATAAAATGATTATTTTGGTCGAAGAATAATTAGTAAGTATAATCATTTATTTCTTTAGTATCAAGAGACTTCAAAAAAGGAGGAAGGTTCTCAATTCGGTCCGTATTTTTTATGTATCACGTATTCAAAAAAATAAATTAAATAAAAAAACTTATGTAAGATAAAAAAAGTTATATCATACCCAAAAATTTTAGTTGTCTGCAACTCTTGGTGGAATTCAAATAATTTTAGTGGTTAAAGAATATTTGATCGAAAATTTAAGAGTAATATTTTTTTAATTATTATTATTGTAATTATAATTTTTATTTTTGTTTGTAGTAGTTCGAACGTCTTGGAATTTCTTGTAATTTATAATTTGTAACTTACTTGTATGGTAGGTATTGGGGGTTGTTCAGAAACTGATGCCACTTGAGAATGGCACCAATTTTTTCAATCATTAAACATTTCAAAAAAATTGAATTACCCGGAGCCGTACAGTTTAATAAGTTTTGATCAAATTCAGCGGTTGGGAAAAATGGAACTGAAAGAAAATCATTGAAACGAAATTTTTATTTTTATTATTATTAATTTGATATATTATAAATTATTATTATAAAATTGAGTAATGACATATTATAAAAAAATGTTACTTATCCTAGAAAATCTGCTTTGATGATTTTAGCTGGTAGATACGCGTCGCAAAGGGCAGCAGTGGTTGGAGCGAGACCTTCTATTTCTGCTTTAGCTCCACATGAGAGCATTGCGTTCAGCTCTTCTTTTATACGGCCACCTAAGACAACCAACTATTATTATTTTTAATCGTAATTGATTAAAGTAATTAGGATCCCAAAATAGGTAATGTAGTCATGATCCTCGTCATCATCTGCCTGTCATGTTCCCTCTACACTCTCTCTAGGACACAGGCACTCTAAGAGAGAGAGATAGATAGAGAGAGAGTATCGGCCCTGATCCATCATGCTAGCCTAGTACAAGTTGGTGAATACCATGTCTTTGAACTTTTTGGGGTAGATAGTACATCGTATTTCAACAACATGGGAAGTGAGAACACTTTCCTTAACATTGAAGTTGTACTTTCCTTAACATGTACTCAAAAGTTTAACCTGTGAACCGCAAACTAAGATTCAGTTTTCGAGAGAACGGGTGATAGGTACTTAAGTACTACAAAAATTAAAACATGAAAAAAGTTAAGGCATACCAACAGCATTGTCCAAATAAGGTCTTTTTAGCAAAGATGCCAGCTTTCTCTTATCCAAATCGGTCAAAGCAAGGCGAGCTTCAGTTGGAGCTAGGGTCATGACATCATTGTGACGTCCACCGAGCAACACCACGGCACTGCAGGCCAGGGACGAGGAGAGGTGAGATTGAGCCTAAAATAAATGGAAGATAGCTTGGCGAGACCAACTTCAAGGAAGGCAAAAGGTTTTGGCCAACGTTGAATGCCCCGGTGGCTCAGCTAATAATGAACCTGCTTCTGCACTTGGAGTCGTGATTTGGATCCCCACCTAAGACAAATATTTATGTACTGAACACTTGTGTTTGTTCTATATCTGGGTGTAAATATCTATTTATAAGTATGTATTTAAAAAAATATATGTATGTATATCAGTGTCTGACAGCCATATTACAAGCTTTGCTTAGTTTGGGGAGTGGTCCCGCAATGACATCACTGTCCAGTTGCCACTTTATTCAATCAGCTGTTACGTGGTGTATCGTCATCTCTCTCGAACCTGTTGTAAATTGACATCATGACATCATTGCGGGACGCCCACGTGGACATTTTTTCTCGGATTGCTATACCTGGCGGAGTATATTATAATACCATGGGGGTCAGATGACCGTGTGTGCAAAAATAACCCGAATATTTTAGTACCAAAATTTGTACACGCTAGCAATAGATTTTAAAGATATCTACTGTCCAGTGAATGGTTATAGTTTAGTCTGGTTTATTTATTTCTGCGGGCGGCGTTTTCGTGAACTAACGCGCTCGTGAAACATAAAAATGATTAATTTTGCAACTGCAATGCTGCGTCTGAAGAACATGATAATCTGAACACTTTTTAATTTTTCATATCAAACTGTTGATAAAAAAAAATAGGTTAGGCCGATCTAACTAGATCGATTAGACAATGCGGTCAGTGTGAGTCAAAGTTCGCCTAAGCTTAATCGAAATATTTAAAATGTTGGTGTTGTAAGACCTAATGTGATCTATTAATAGATGGGGGTGGGGTATATTGATCTATTACCTATATGGTGGGCTGTTAATAGTCTTTAAAGGTCGGCAACGTATCTGTGATGCCCCTGGTGTTACAGAGATCTATAGGCGGCGGAGCATTAGCTTGCTTGACACCTATGGCATATTAAAAAAAAAACGGTTGAAATTTACTTACCAATGATCCATACTTGTAGGTGAGGAATATTTCGTATCCGTGCGGGTCAGCGTCGACCAGCGCTAAAGCTCGAAGCCGCAGCTCGTTGCAAAGTCGGCACAGCAGCTGACGCGTGCAGACGTCTGGATAGCCCTTGCCCTGCACAACGATTATGATGTTAAAGCTCTAATAAATAGACGAGTACAACTACAACACTGTTTTAAGCTAACACTGACACTGTTTTAATATCCCGTGAATGATCATATAACTTGTAGTACAACTACATTATAAAATAATATTGAAATAAATGACTGTAATAAAATAGTATCGTCGGTAAATTGTAAAAATAAGTATTTTGTAAAAAAAAGGTTTTTTTTTAAAAATAAGCATTTTGCTTAGAATAACTACACAAAGAAACCAAATACATTCGCGAAATTTAAGCCATTCAAATGGTGTCATATATGGCTCCAAAAAAATTATAAAAATTTTAATGACAATTTGCGCGGTGAAATCGTACCACTACAAATCGGAAAAGCAGCATAAGAGTTATGGTGTGACATTCCACAGGTAATCCATTAATTTTCTTGCTTAAATCGTTTAAAATACCAATCGAGAAATAAGCTACAAAGCGAATTTGTAACTTATGTTTTGAGAAGGCGTTGTTTGGAAACCTACCTTCTCTGAGTAGTTATTCTAAGGTATTTTGTAAAAAAATACATTTGTTTACTAAACGAAATTGCTGTCTGCATCTCTCCCACATACAACCTTCTTAAAATCAACAGTGAATTGTTTCAGCGATGCATAGGCGACACATTTGGTATACCAAGTCTGATCAATTTTAAACAGTGTTCTTCCTTAACATGACACCTATTTATAACAATCTACTTACAGTAATTATTATAACCGGAGCCAGTCTGACTAATACTCCTTCATCTAACAGCTTCTGAAAGATAGCATCTTTTTCCACCACCAAAATGTACTTGGCTGAAGATCTGAACTCTTTTATTCCGCTTATGTCCTGTGGTATTAGAACTCCTAGAACAGAAATATAACTAATCAATTTCTAGAATTTTTGACGTAGTTATTACATGCCTAATACTTCGACCAAAATAAAAAGAAATGGACGGGCCCAGAAGAAGCGCATTTTTTAAGATTACAAAATGAGCGCCGGCGCTCACTTCGTTTCATTCGGTCTCTAGTGTTAGGAAGTGCGACACGAGTCTATTGTTACAGTACATGATAACGAAACATCTGAAAAAATTATCCCTTCGTGTGCTTTCCCGAAGTGTAAATACACAACAAAAAACCGCTATCGTTTTTTTGTAACAAATGTACTGTAAATGGTTATAATTAGATGTTGAAGTATATGTCCGACGGTTTTGACTCATTTTTACTGAGCAAGTGCAACGGTTATGGCCCGTCCATTCATCTGCTCAACCCAAGAAGTCAATATTTCCGAATGTCCCTTTTTATTTGTGTATGTATTTGTGTACTTACCTCCTGTAGTCATACAATCAATAGTAGTTCCGTCTCTGTGATGCATCGTCAGTGGCCCAGCTATCAAGCCCTTGGCAGTAGCTACTATACCCAAACTCCAGGGCGGGGTCTCTAGTAGACAGCACACATCTCTTACAGCCACATCGAGGTTGCTTTGATTCCGAAGCCTTATTATGTTTTGGTAGAACAATTCTCTAAAAAGAAATTTCTCTTTAATTCGTTATTTTCACATTCAAGGGGACCAGACCCTTCCGGTCAAGTCCGGACTCAGTCTTTTCTTACAAACCTTATAATATTTTTTTTTATATATTTCTTTACCTTCGTGTAATCGTTAAATTCTTAGAAAGCAATTCGTGCACTTTAGTAAGCACAAACACAATCGTATTGAATCTTGTTTTATCTTCGCTACTGGAATAGATGAGAGTCGTTTTCTTTGCAGCGTTAAAGGATTTCAGCGTCACCCTAAAAAGGAGATTAAAGTCAAACAATCTGGTAATACTAACAATATTTTAATTTTAATCTCGTTAATGTTACCGGTCTAAGTCGTAAATACAGTTACTCCATAATCTTTGGTTTCTTATTAAGAGTTTTGGGGTGTCTCCAGAGTCTGCGCTTTTATTTATGTCAGCTAGAATTTTTTCTATTTTCCTGATGAGAGATTTTCTTGCATCGTTTGTTTCTTTTAACAATACTTCCGGAGGCTTTTCTGCAACTTTAGACCAATATGTAAAGACTTTATCATTGAGTAGAATATGTATCTAATGGTAAGTAAGTGTGTCTAAGTTTTCATACAGTTTAATAAAAAGATAATACCTTTAACAGTATTTGTGGCTTTTTTTAAAAGTATCTGAACTTCCGAGAATTCCAATTTGCGTTCTGGCAAAACCAACTCTTTATTCTCCGCATTTAAACCAGCGACTTGTCGTGTAAAGAGTCTGTCGATTGCGGTCACTAACTTTGGATCTTGTTTAAATGCTGATATTGGATTCATATCTAAACCTTTTGTCAGGTTCAAAAATTCTTTGTTCATTAAATCCATCCTACAAAATATACATCATAAAACCCATTCAAAACGGCAATAATTGACAAACAGACTCGATGGATCTCAATAAACCACCGGCAAAAGTGATGATGATCCCTACCTACCTAGTGGCGAGATGTTTATCAACCGCAAACAATAACAGCTTCACAAAACGGAGCTCGTAAAAGGGCCACGAGACAATGGGACAGCTCCTTGGAGAGTTTTTATGGCGAAGTCGAGCGAACAAGAGAACGGTACCGAATCATCGTCGGTGGCGCATCCGACTCGCGCTCGCTGAAAAAATGACAATAGATTTAATCGAGAGATAGTCGAGGAAGGCGTCTGAAGGAGCAGATGACACGGCGTGACGACCTCACAAAGGGCGTGAAATGACGTCATAATAGCCTCGAATTATCGCCCCCTCTTGTCTCAGGGCAAATATTTAACAGCAGCGTCGTTTTTGTCCTTCTTCTTGGGCAGGAGACCATAAATAACAGGGTTAGGGCTGACAAATGATGCGGACCGTTACCACAGCGCTTTGTTATTCGTAACATATTGCAACGAGCCGATGTTTATGTCTTATTATGGCCTGTAAGGTGAGTTATGGTTTAGCTCCGGAATTCTTGGTAATCCGCCTCTTTGCGCTTTAGGATTTGATAAGTCGTTGTGAGAATATGCGTATTCATATTACAACATACTTATAGATAGTATAATTACATGAATAGGTAATTGAGAGTTTAATTACCTACTCACCGTTCCTAAGCTACCTGTTCTGTACCTTTATCCACTTGGAATATCAATCACACAAATGAAACACTTGAGGTGTGAGAAGTAACCATCTAAAACAGTTCCCATTGCAGAGGGCACCCCGAGGTGCGGCGATAGCATCAGCGGGTGACAGCCCGCACAAATACCATACAAATTGCTCGATAGCTCCTCCAAATTGATTGTTGCAATTATTCCGCGCACCCTGCGAACCCTTTCGCGAATCAGCGACCGCGGGGAGGTGAGAAACCACTTATCTCTTCCCTCGATCACGACCCAGCTTTTTGAAGTCTTTGATGACGGTGTGAAGTAACAATCCTAGGAACCGCCGATGGGAGGTCGCTGTGCTATTATTTTTGTCACGATCTTTCTGATTATAAGCGGACTGATAAAGATCCCTTACAATTTATTACTTATATAAAGTATTTAACGAATTTCAGCTAGATGGAGATATAAAGGGTTATTTTATCAGATTGTCATTAATGGCGAATGGTGGTCCATTGAAGACTTCTTCTTAGTCGGACACTTTTGGCAGAGTGGTCGTGGTTGGTAAGACGGTGGTACACGGTGGGTCTTCAACGTCGTCGGTCTTCTCTGCGGCGATCACTGATTTTGCAATGCTCTCCATTTTACTCGGTTCGTCGCATTACGTGAACACTCTGTTATGGTAGACTTAGTTGCGGTCTTAATGAGGTCCGTCCAGCGTGTAGGAGATCTGCCTCGACCTCTCTTTCCTTCCACTTGACCCTGGACTACTAGTCTTTCCATTGACGCTTCGTTCCTGGTGATATGCCCGAAGACCTTCAATATTCGTAATTGTACAGTTGACGAAAGCCTGTTCTTAATATCGAGCTCCTTTAATATTAAATAAATAAATATTTTGGGACATTTTTCACACACGGTCACCTGACCCCAAACTAAGCAAAGCTTGTGATATGGCTGCCAGAGACTAATATACATACATATATAGTTTCAAATACATACTTAAATAGATATTAACAACCAGATATAGAATAAATACAAATGTTCATCACATAAATGTTTGTCCTAGGTGGGAATCGAACCCACGCCCCCAAGCTCAGAAGGTAGGTTCACTACCAACTGGACCAACGGGCTATCGTTATATTGAAACGTTGGTGCGGAATGCGGTCCATGGGATCTTTAGGAGGCGCCTCCAACACCACATCTCCAAGGCGTCAATTTTGCGGCGGTCTAGTAGTCGCACGGACCAGGTTTCTGCTCCGTATAAGAAAATTGGAAATACAAGAGATTTCATAAGTCGAACCTTCGTGTTTTTGGTAATTCTCCTATCCTTCCAAATCTTCCCCAACCTTTCCACAGCAGATCTGGTAATGGCACACCGTCGTTTAATCTCGCCTTCGCAGCCTCCTTCATTAGATATGGTAGAACCGAGGTATATGTAGTTCTGGACTACTTCGCAGTTTGCTACATTTAAGACAGACCATTGAAGACAGGTGACAGCAAAATGCTTAAAGAAAGACAAACATCCCGAATGTTGCAAAATGTTTTTGAATAGATTTGAAGTTCCCAAAAACTTGATCACCGCAACTTCTCCATTCATATTTTCAAATCAGCAGCTTCCCACAATATCCACCTCTTGAGTGGTCAGCGAGGCGTCACTAAACGCAACAACTTCAAATAGGAAACAGTGTTTTTCTATTGTGCAGTGGCAGCGGCCGCCGCGGGGAGTCGCCCACAATGGACCACCATCACGCTATCTCGATGGACCTTGCCGCCTAATTGACTGCTCAAACGTAAGCTTAATACGACGTTATTGAATATTCGCTGTGGAAGTCCATTGATTGACGGTATCGGAGATGTTATCGATGCGATTTTGTCAAAAATCGCAATTTTGAAGAACTGCTTGACTTCTAATAAACTATAGAATGAAGGTGCAAGAAAATGCTAAAAGTAGCTGCAATAAAACATCCAAGCCTTCTCTGAACAAGACAATCATAACATGGTATTAACAAACCAATACAAAAATAAAGAACAAAACTCTACCTACAGTTTTATGGAAATACGTCACATTTTACCAAGTCAGTCACATTTTCGTACAAACCTTGTCAATGAGAAATTCAAAGAGCATAAGAATACATTAGGTTATATAAATGATTAAGAATAATATAGAAGATAATCAGCCACCCTCTCAAATACTAACGTTGCTGAAATTTTTATGGAACATAAGTACCTTAACAGAAGCTGATGAGCATTGTTATTATCCATCCAATATGCATATTTGAAACAAAAGAAACCACCAAAATAAGATCACCCTTACAATACCCACATTCCCACCGCGATCATCGGAAACGCTACAGTTTCTCACATTCAAACGGCTACTTACCTTTGTACGCAAAACAATGGTAACAGCAGCTAAGAATATTACTCGTACATTATAGAAATAAATCTACAGTATTGTTGCTGAAGTGGCGAGTACTAGGGGCGTATTATAATGATTGTTTAATTTATTGTTGCGTTTGTAAGCGATCGGAGTTCATTACAAAATCTTGATATGTAGGTATTGTATTATGTATCTAAAGAAGAAAACTTACTTGTGTACGAAGAGTTTTTTAACATCTGAATTATATCAAATGGAAATGTGTAACTGCTGAAAAACAAGCGGCGAGTTGGCGGTCAAACGGTCAAACGCAAGCCAGGTTTTTTTTTTTTATGAAGTTAATTTAGCTTATTCACCACAGACTAGGTAAAGCTACAGTACACCGAATTTTTCTTTTCTTTTTAAAAAACAATGTTGAATTGAACGAAGTAGGTTAGTTTGAATGAACAACAGCCATGTTAGTTTTTTTTCCTCTGTGAGGATTTTGGCATCGCACTTTTTTGCATTTGCCAGTGTCAAGTATTAAATTATTATCAAGTTTGATGATATGTAGTCAGACAAGTCAGTCATAGTCAGAGCCAAGCAAAGTAAGTCACGGTCAAGTCAAAATCATGCCCTAGTAAAGTGGTGCAGACTTTACAAGAGGCTTCTATGGAGCTTTAGTAACAACACAAAAACACATGTTTCACCGCATTATATCACTTTCCCACACTTGAGCATGTCCACAAATACTTAATAAATAATAATCCACCATTATTACGCATTAACGCTCGAAACTGCACAAGTAGGAAATACCTATATGAAAATAATATTTATAATGTGACATGTTTTTTTCACGTTGGCGCCAAAACCCTTGTAAGTTTTTACACGAGTTTTTTTAAATTAATTTTTTATTTTCGCTCTCCTCTAGACAAGCTAAAGCTGTTAATGTCATACCGCCTCAACTTACGTATTTTTAGTGACATAAGTTATAAGTATGCCCCAGTCAAGTAGTGGAGACTTTACTAAAGGCTTCTATGGAGTTTTGGAAACATCTTAAAAATATACGATTACTTCATTTTATTGCTATTCTGCACTGAAGTACTGTACTCACAAACACTTAATAAATAATAATCCAACAGAAAAATAATACAATGCGGCCACATACCACATGAGTACCACCATATCACGTTGCCGCCAAATTTTCTCGCTGCTCTATTTCTTGGTAGAGCAATTTCATGAATAACAGGCAACTCAAACTGAGACCGTAGTCTAAATAATACTGTTACGAATCAATACTCTGTGATTGTTATGAAAGTTCTACCAAAGTTTATAAAAACAATAGGATGCCAAGCACAGCCGGCGTCCCGTCGCGTCTCAATATTGTCGCCGCTGCGTTCCCACCCCACTCCACACTGAATTTGCATACTACAAAGCGACTGTCACATATTAAACGTTGTAATTATGCAATCTAATAGATTTATAGCTGAAAAACAATAGAACTCGAGTGCGTTCAACCCTTTTGTCTACGAAACGCAACAGCGACGAAATGCACTGCTCATTTAGGGGGTAATTATTAGAATGAGTTCTCATAATCCCCTGCAATTAAAACATTTTTATATTCAATACTTTCGCATAAAATACAATAGAATGACCTTTATTTTGATTTTAGGTTTATATTTTTGTTTGATTTATTTCCCCGTTTGAAACGAATTCTTTACTCGCCACGCGGCCGTTAAAAATATTCTTGTGAAGTTTTTCATTTTCCTTGCAATAGTTAATATCTTGGGCTATAATATATAAGATGCGGGCTACCTGAGCTTAAAAGCAATATAAATGTTAAAAATATCTTAATATTATCAACACACTTTATGTCGATTCCTATCAGAATTATAATCTAGAGTGGTCATTCATTTAAAAACAAATAAGTAAATTCAGTTCACGCCGGCGACAGGTGTGTGCATTTTACATGATTATTCGATGCACATAAAATAATAGTAAGCAATTGAAATCTATGCTTTTGAACAAGTTACTTACCTCAGTTAGTACTTACCTAGAGTAAGCAATCGGACTTACGTAACAGCACATAATAGGATTACTTTTGTACTGCGATGAGTTTTTTTTACGAATTTATATTTAAAAAGATTATATTTCGAAGATTTCGAAGATTATTATTTCAAAATACACGTAATCAAAAGCACTCGACTAACTTACCAGCCAAAACAAAGGACTTAAAAAATTAAGTTTAATTTAATGTAAGTACAATCTAGTCTAAATAATGGTATGAAGGTGATACCTAAAATGTATATATGACTTTCAAACATAACTAACAATACGAGTAAAGTTTCAGGCAGCCTTTAAATTTCTACTGTAAGATGGCAAAAATCACCTTATCGAATGACGGTGGCTGGTAAGTAATTATGTTAGTAGGTACTCATATAAAACTTGAACGTAGGTCATTGGCGTTTCTCTTTTATGCCAATGGTATGTTTTATTCTCGTAACAACTTCTATGAATCGCATTAAATGACATAGTAGCGCCTCGTTAGGTTTAAAGCCATGGATAGCTGGTTATTCCTAATGCCATTAGAGATTCTGCGTTAGGTGCCAGGCAGGTGGCGCGGCAGCTGCATTCACACGCATGCTAAAATTAAATCTAGACTCTAGAAAATTATAGAAATTTCTGCATATAAGTACTTAATACCCATGTTTTATTTGTTTAAATAAAGTTGGCCGTCACGACACGCCCGTCAGATATGAAACATGACGGCATAAGAGTGCGTCATTTTGTTTGCTGTCACGGCATACGTGTCTGTTTTACTGCCAAGGAACACCAATAGTTATTTCACAGCAAAAGCTGTCTCATGATTTTTAAATAATGTCCTCTGCAATTTCGGATGTAGAAGTAATTTGATAGACAATAGACAATATTTTATTTGTAACAAAAATCCACACACAAAGTAGAGCTACACACAAATGGTACTGATCGGTACTTACTTGTACTTTATTCGAAGAACTGTTTTAAAAAAGTTGTATTTTTCTAGCACTGTTTTCTAGGTATAAAAATCAAAAACTATAGTTACATTTGCTACGTAAATAATCGTAATAACTTTTTTTTGTAAAAATTAAAATAGGAACACTGTAAAATATTGGCAAATGGAATGGGCTTAGAATAACTACACAAAGAAACCAAGTACATTCACAAAATTTAAGCCATTCAAATGGTGTCATATATGGCTCCAAAAAAATATAAAATTTTTACTATGACAATTTGCGCGGTGAAATCGTACCACAACAAATCAGAAAAGCAGCATAAGAGTTATGGTGTGATATTCCACAGGTAATCCATTAATTTTCTTGCTTAAATCGTTTAAAATACCAATCGAAACGTAAGCTACAAAGCGAATTTGTAGCTTACGTTTTGAGAAGGCGTTGTTTGGAAACCTACCTTCTCTGAGTAGTTATTCTAAGGGAATGGGTTTTTTTAATATCATTTTTCTCTCATTTGTATTGTACTTCTCCAAAAATAAGTTTTGACAGCTTATTGCACTTTTTTTTTATTGCCAGTGACACGTGCGGGTGCATCAATTTAGCCACTTCCTAGTTCCTCCACGTGCGGTGGACAGGCAGGACAAGATTGTTATCTTCGCCAGCTGGTTACGCCACGCGTTGGTATTGTAAATACATAAATAACCATCAATAAACTACACAATAGATCTTGATGGAGTTGACTAGAAAATATAATAATAATAATGTATTTATAATCTTGGAATTATAAACAGAATCTTATGTCGTTTTATTTGCAATAGTACCTACCTTTTTTTATGCTACGTCAACCTCTTTTTATTCCACTTAATATTTGATTTTTCTGCAGTCTACGAAAAAAAAAACTAGGAAAAACTAATGATACAAGCTTTAGTTGCTCCGACAATTTGCCGACAATCTTGGAAGGCGTGTAGGCCTGAACACAAAATAATATACAATGTGGCGAATTAATGCATAAAAATAGGACAGTAACGAGATTACACATATTTTTTGTCTGTGGCGAAACAATAACCCTTTGGTGAGATGGTTAAAAAACTTTAAAAACTAATTTATTTACATACTTAGTTGTAATGGATTTTTTCGAGTTTTGGCGCCAACGTTGAAAAAACATGTCTGCTTGTGCTATTATTTTCCTAAACTTGTGTATTTTCGAGTGTTAATGTGTATTAAATGGTGAATTATTCATTAAGTGCTCGTAAACATGCTCGAGTGTGGGCAAGTGATATTACGAGGCGAGACATTTATTTACGTGCTGTTTCCAAAACTCAATTTTTACTTTATCCACTTTACTAAGGCACTTTAACTTGAGTGTGAATTACTTATGCTTGACTTTGACTATGAATAGTTTGACGATATTTAGTAACATTTGAAAACATTTTGATACTTGACACTGGCAAATTCATAAAATTTGCGACGCCAAAATAATGTCAAGAGCAAATATAAAAAAAAAATGCTATCATTGATTTGTACAAAATATATTCTTTGATTTATTGTACAGCGAAACTGTTGCATCATTCATTTCAGTAAGTTTACTAATCAGTTTACACAAAAAAAAACTAGAAACTATTAGAGCATTACATTATTAACTCAAACTGTCACCAATGCCGATCGCATCGTCCCTCCGTGCGTACATATCCCACTTCGTTTTTTTATTCATCATCAATTGTGTGCTAGGGAGGGCAGCATTCCCTCACACCTCCGTCAGCTGGCAACAGCCCTCCCTGTTACCTATTAACTTCAATTGAGCCCGACAAATTTACATGTACTGAGGGGCTATGAAAAAGGCGAGTATGGAGAATAAGTGGAAGCGATCGTTAGTCGCAGTTAATGCTGCCAACTAAAAACTTTCAGTTTTTTAAATAGATATTTTACGATGGTAGAGAAAAAATAAACTCAGCCACTTTGTAAAGTTTCCAGTTAACCAAATTTTGAGTAGTGTAATAAACATTATTAGTTGTTATGTTATACAGTACCTAATTTCAACATAAATATAAACTCTGAAAAATTATATGTTACTAGCTGATATCCGGTACTTCGTACGCGTAGAGCTCGGCCCTTAGCGTAATGAAATATTCTTTTCTATCAACTACGTAGAAATATTATCATTAATCGGTACAAAACCAATCACAAAGGACGTATTTTTTGCTTAGAACCAAAACAATGATTTCTCATTATTGCACAGATTTTCATTAATGCACTGTTTTTTATTTTTTATTTAGATATAAATTTACCACAGAGGTTTAATGTCTCCCATTATGTTTAATATAAAATGTATGCATTAGATCAAAAAGATACTGGCTGAAAATTAAAATCAGCGGAATAAAACAGACTTGGTGAAAATAATTGAAGTTTTTTTAAAGTTTTAAATGTATGAGAAGATGAATTTAACTTTGTTTTCATTATCTTGAGTTTTGATTTTGAGTAGGAATATTTGATCACGGTTGGTTGATTGGTAGTTGAAAGAAAGGTAGATGACGCACCTCGCTAAAGTAAGTTATTAAGTACGAGTGTTATGTTGGTGCCCGAGCGCATGCGAGGGCACTAAATTGACAAGAGTGCGCTCGATGCAACAATCTACTATTGCGACCTTTTCTCATACCTACCAAATAGACCTCATCTACTCATACCTACTAAATATATCAAATATATATACATAAAACTTTTCATAACTATCAGTCTAGCCGTTTCGGATGAGTGCGACCATAAACACCGTGACGAGAGATTTTTATGTATTATAAGAAGATAGAAGATTGTATTTTTATCGAAGCATGTAAACGAGTAAGTAACTATACCTACCTAGTCTTAAAAAATCTCTAGCGTAACGTAAGGAATAATAACTAAATAACCTATCACATTCATCAGCACGTAGCTGGCGTTGATAACATAAATGTCAGCATTTAAATTTATCTTTTTTATTACAAAGCTTGCTAAGCTCTCGTTGTGTGGCCCCAAAGAAGCTCCCGTGCGCCGCGCCATATGGCCGCAGCGTACGCGACTCAAATCGCTATTATATTGCTTTTAATTGATAACAATTTAAATATATTTGGTGATTCACACTTACAAAACTCATTATTATTCATCGAGTCATTATCTCCATGTTCGAACGATGCTATCTTGGCCACGAATGTGTTTTACCTTTATATTTTTATCGTCACGCCACTAACTCAGAGTGCTTACTGATGACATGGTATTTTTAAATTGGGTATTTTAATTTTGTCATCGCCAATGCCATCTAGACCAATAGAAAAAAAACTTATAGTTCCACCCACAGATTTTTTTTATTTCCCTTCTCTTTTCTGTGGCTCCACCAGTGGCGTAGCTCTCGGGGGGCTAGGTGGTGCCATACACCGGGGCCCTCAAGCTCAGGAGGCCCTCGGACCCTGACCGGTAAACCTCAAACTGAACTTGCGAAAATTTCTCCCACCTTCAGAATATAACTCATACACATACATGTTTACATGCTTTGCACCTTTAAAGTATTCATATACATTTATATTTCTAATTGCAAAACCTAACCAGTTTATTTTTGCACCAGGGCCTTTGGTTACCTAGCTATGCCACTGGGCTCCACCCATGTTAAGCAGTGGAGACACGATTACTATTTTTTTTTTGTTTTTTTTATAATTCTTTTATTTCATAAATCTTACACACAAAAATCTTACTTTTAGTGCAACCAAAAATTAGCATACAGAGAAAAAACATTACGTCTGTCTTGTTTTTCCTTGTGTATTATTTACAAAATCTTCTAATAAAGTTCAAAGCGAAAACATAACTCTTACTAAAAATAAAACAGTACAAATTCATTTCAGCAACATAAACAACGGCAGTTAAAATTATGACCTATAAAGTCGTTCCATTTCGCGTAGAAATTTTATTATTCAATAAATGGTCCTGGCACAAAGGCACATCGGTCCCTGCGGTTTCGGAGGCTGTAAATCAGGAGCAAAGACCCCTGGGAAGGTAGACTTCTTGAACTCTCAAGGCCTTGTTGTGGTCATCCGCAACTCCTCAGCACACAAAGCGTGTTGGCTCGCAAATAAGCTGTTGGAAACGACTTGGCATAACTATGCCAACTAGGTTATGACGCCATGAAGCTTAGCAATTTTGATTCGCATTATAATTGTAAGGATTGCTATCCTGAAGACTGAAATTAGGTTACAGGGAGAAACAGTTTAGTGACAGGTAGAGCCGAAGATGCATGATATTTCCCCAAAACTATTCGAATTGCTTAGTTCAGTCTATCATAGAAACATACAATTAAAATCATTAAATTACACAGTTTAAAATAACAATGGCGTGCAATTAAAGTGAATCGTCGCATGTCGATGGTATAGCTGATAAAGCAGCAATTCACAGACCATATTGCATCCATGTCATTTACATAATTGTGTCGATGAGTGAATATTGTAATTTAGGGATGGTATAAAATGGGTATTTTACTGGATTATTGTCCACAATAATAGTATCAATGTTTATAAAAATGAAATACCACTTACTCTCTATAATCACGATATCACAACTTGAAATATGAAACCAAAAATTGGAAGACGTATATTCGTAAATCATTCTTAAAAAATAAGGGCGTCAAAAAAGGATTAAAGTTTATTTGGAAGTCTACGCATACGAAGTCGCAGGCAATAGGTAGTAAACCATAAAATATACTATATTTAGGTATATTTAAATTAATATCTAACAGATACTTACTAACAGTTATTTTTTAGCTTTAACAGGAAATAAACTAATATTTTTACAGTCGATTTCAAACAAAAAAAAAAAAAACGCATTTATTACCTATTTGTTAAATTACAAGAAGTATTTAAGTATATCATATACTCATGCAGGAGTTAGTAGTGATTTAGTCTAGTATTGTTACATGAAAGGTAGGAGCTAAGATTTTGGGTACAAAATTAAATGAAATAGATTTTAAACCCGTGCTTAGTACTTATTAGCCTAAGTCCTGGTGGGTACCAGTGGTTATTTCAGGACCTGCGATATTAGATTTGTCACCGTCACTCTCTTCGAGATTGACATAAGTGTGACGGGGATAGGAACAATACGCATGCAGTAGACTAGCTAGCCTGATGGGTAAGTCGCATCCCCTACACCTTATTTAATTTTCCTTAAACTGATTCTGTTCGAAACTACGAGTACGTAACTTTTAAAACTATAAGGTTATTTCAAACTTGCTCTCTGATTTTTATTTTCAAACAGATTAGTCTTCCCGTGAACATGGTGCATGTAACTGCGGCGAAACATCCGCGGCCGACTTCGGGAGCACCAACCACAACCTTATCACGGTAAATATCCTGTTAATAATCATATGACTGTAGTGAACAACCGTGACCGTTTAAAACAGATTTCTAATTTTAAAATCACAGAACTTTAACTTGGTCAATGTTCTAGTTCTGTTGTGGTTTTAGGGTTTTAATATATATAACAGTCATGGTAAAATCCAGCAACCTACTTTAAACACAGCTCAGATAACAGTAAAATACCTGTGCTGAACGGTTTTGTCAGAACATGCCACCACCGACCAATCTCACACCGCTAACTATTGATTTTCCATGGCCAGCCAATGACAAAATAGTAGGTAAATACCTAACTATTCAGTCGCCTACAATGTTACCTGACGAGCCTGGGGAAGGAAACAAAGCAGTTTAGATAACGAATTGATGAGGGCAATAACCGTAACTTATCCTGGGTAATTACGTCGGTAGGTACCTAAGAACATAAAATAGAAGGCTTTGGAAAATTGCCATTTAATATTTTTATTCATAACTGGTATGGAATGAATATTCTGAAGTAGGTACGAGATGTCGCTATAGTGTAGTCCATTTGCTATCGGACGATAGCTTACAGCTGTAGAGGATCATTTCATTTCATTTATTCAATAACATACAATACAGAATGCAATAATTTTAAAATAATATTGAATTTACATTTAAATGATCTGTATCACATTCTAAAACTATGTATGCCTAGGTGCATTATAATAACATCATTTTGGGGGTCACAACAAACCGAATGAAAATCCTATATTTTAATTTACCTTTTTTGTTCTTCTAACGTAAAGTACCTATTAGGTAAATGAGTTTACAGCCAATTTACAAAAAAAAAAAGATATAAATTTTTATTTATTTTTAATTTACCGCAGCTTTCAGCGATCATTCGTTATATATGTATTCGTCCATAGAAGTTTGACGACATGTCTTCATGTCAGCAGCTGCAAGTCGATTGTGTGGTCGAATCTGGTAACACGCCCAGCCCGGAAACTAAACTACCTAAAAATTATAACACTTAGAGGGGGAGCAATCTATAATGTTAATTATTAACTGGTGGGTAAGCATGCAATAGAAAATACCGGTTACTGTTCACCACCACTACACAAGTCAATCTGTCAGTACCAGTTTCATCACAATATTTTCCACCACCAACAGGTTAAACTCATTATGGATTCAAACTCCGTATTATGTCTAATTCAGAATACCAAAAAAACCTAACTTTTGTATGCAGATAAAGATCGCTGAGCAAACAAGTGCTCATTTGCGAACTCCGAACATGTGTAAAGAAAGACAAAGAGCTCGCGTTCACCTCTGGATCCTTGTGCCAGATTCGCAGCTAATTGCAGCTCGTATATGTGAGATAAACTCATTTACAAGGATAGAGCAGATTCCGCTACCACTGCCGCGCTTATCTGTTGGCGGTGAACAGTGCGTGATAAGCGAGGACGAGGCGGTAGCGGGAGCGGGTTTTATTGCAAAGGTCTGTTAAATTTTTTATCAAAATATTTTTTCTTTCTTTGGTTAACAAGGTAGGAGTTATCACAACTTAGCCTTATATTTGGTAAAGGCGTGGTCAAAATAGCCAGTTTATTACCATTTACTACCACTATGTTCAGATTTCTGATGTGTTTTGTTAACTAATTTTTGTGATACAGTTTTCTACTTAGAAGATTAACTATCTCAGTGCAAGCAATTAGAACAGTTAAAATCTGTAAGCGCCTAACGGATGTAACAATTTGGGGTTTAGTTTTTTTCTAGAATTATTTTAAGAGTGCATTTTCATAGGTTTTAGGATGGCCTTAAACCCTGCCATTAGCGCTTGTCTTGTCACTCACTCATCTTATTTGAACCTTACTTAATTCTGACTTAATAAGTCTTTCCATTTGTCGCGTAGCCCAATACTGAGACCTCTCCACATCACCGTACAAAGGCCTTTGAGGCGCGCAAGCGGGGGGCGGCGCAGGGCGGGCGGCCCGCATGATCGCACGATCGTCGACGACCCATTTGCGCCTCGTTGCTCGCTGATAGCACCAAACAAAACACACCCCAAGTAATTAGGGAAAGCCTTTTCCAGATACGGTAAGCACTGGCGACTTTTCATGCGTAGATACCGTGTGTGCTCTCTGTTGGCAATTAGACGTAGATTTGGACGGTAAATGTTGGAGGATGTAGACTTGTAGAGACAATAGACAATTAAGAGCTTATTTTACAGCTTGTGTGGCACTTTTAATCAAATAGCGATTAGCGACCTAAAGCAATCTATGGTGGTATTTAAAACCAAAATTGCTGACTATCAAGTATTCGGTATATGTAAGATCGTAGAGATTTTGCCACCGTTAACGAACCGGCTTACATAGAGCAGAACGGTATCTCACGTTACATGATGACAAGAGGCCTAAAGATATGACATTAGCTCCCTGGAGTCGAAGGAAGCCGTTAGCGTGAGACACAACTTGCGCCGATTTTATGGCGCCATCTCACTTCCAAAGCACATCAAGAGTGGCTGGTGTAGCGCCGGAAGTTGCGGGAAACGGAAGAAATATTGAATCCCTCAGCGAGGGATACATATTTCCTTCTGTTTGGAGTTAAAACTTTGGAACCGTGGCTTCCAGCCGCTCGGAATTTAGTAAAAGAGATAATATTAATAATAATACTTCATTTTACACAGTAAAGTCATAGCTTGTGCTAAATTGACCATAGATAGTGAAATTTTAAACCCCATAAAGATAGACAATAGAATTGTGCGAAAGAAAGGTGCAATTTTTACGAGCTTTTCACCGCATATGGGCCATTATTGTCCCGATGTGGTTTAGAAAGAAACGTATGTAGGTTTTTTAATACTTAGCAAAGGTTCCTAACATTATAGTTCCGACCGCAAAATTACGCACTCTGTACTAGAATAGTTAATTTTGCAGGCAGTTGTAATACTGTACCATGGGTCGCTATCAGAATACACACATAGCAAAATGACGAAATTTCCCAAACGATGCCATAATTACTACAACGTCGTCTGTTTATATTTTTTCATCGATATCCGTGCTGTCTCAAATTTTCACAATAATTTATTAGTTATCTTTTGTCCCCGAGCGAAGCCAAAATTCCAAAATATAATAAGTAAATGTTTGTATTTTTCTGACATATTGATGATTATCAGCCAATCAGTCGGCCATTTTGCTAGATTGTCCTTCTGATACGGAGCGTTTTTACTAAGTAAACAAAATACAAGCTAACTAACACTACAAAAACAGTTAGACTACCCATAGAACGTAGAAGGTCTAAAGATAATCCAAATGCTCAAGCTCACTACCAGTTAGCAGCGTACCCAGCATGCTGGTGGCATGGCATTACCACGCTGAATGACATAGCTTACCTATGCGCTAAGACAGTAAGGTAGTAATAGTAACACATGTAACCCAAAAAATAAATTGAAGAATAAAATATTTCGCGTTTTGTTTTTGCGAGACTTATATATATATATTTTTTTTTGTTGATGTGCCTGATTTTGTGTAACTAGGGATAACAAAGTAAAACAAAAATATGCACTTACTTTTCATGTTTTGCTTGGTCAATGTTGTGAGAAAAAAAGTTATTTAGCTGCCACGCAGAAAATGCATTACTTTAAACGAGACGTACGCAATTATTTTTCTACTACAATGAAATGATACCTAGTTCAAAGATCGCGATCGTCAACAATGCATCAGTGTCCATGTAGGGAGCGAGATGAGGCCGGGTGGTAGAGCAGACCACCTGGGCAGGGGCGCACGCGCACCTTTTTGTCACCGTCGCTAGCTTAGATCTTTTTACATAGATTATTTAATTGATGATTAAATTGGACATCTGTAGAAACCCTGACTTATTTGTTTTTTAGGTAAGTTCAAGTTTCCTTGTCAATATTGAATATGTAAGGAAAAGATCTTATTAATTTTCCTTCTACCTTTTTACTAGCAAACGAAAAACACATATTTTCTATCACTTAAGATTAAAAAACTTGTTTTTTTTTTGTCGTAGACGGAGTCAATTAATATTTCGTTTAAAAACTACTTGGCTCATGTACCTTCACGCAAAGAGCTAAAAAGTTAACCTAATACCCTAATAACTATTGCATAGTGGTGGGGTGAATGGCAGTGTAACGGTATTGTGCTAAGTTCGCCGTCAATCAGTGGATGCGGGCCTACAATTGGGCACACGTGCCTTGCTGGGAAATACGTTGCAAACGCTCATAAATACTTATAAAATATCGTTTAACGCTATGGATTTCGATTATATGAAACAGTTTTTTGTATATATATTAATTTAAAATAAAATTGATAAAAACAGTCACAAATGTTTAGAAATCTCTACCTTATCCAAACTAGGCAATCTTTTAATCATATCTGTCTCTAAAGGTGGATATTTTTGTAGGTCACGCACACATATTTAAAACTATAGATTCAACATCTCTTCGCTTCTGTATCTCTTCTCTCTCTACATAGTATAAATTAAAGTCGCTTTCCGCATCTGTCTGTCTGTGTGACCGCTAACTCCTCCTAAACCACGCAACGGATTTTGATGCGGTATCAAATCATCAGTTAGATAATTTTTCACGAGAGGTTTATGTATATAGCTAGCGATCCGCTCCGGCTTCCAAAGCCACCGGCTCCGAAAGCCAAGGTGGATCGCTAGTAATTCATAGTCTATAGGTCGATAATAAAATAAATAAATAAAACCGTACCAAATTTGTGGACCGATTTGCAATTTTTTTTTTTAAACCTATCATTTATTGCTATACTGCGGCCTATGATTGCGTATGTCTACAAACACTGCTTTTTTGATGCCGTTATGGCACGTCGCTGTTGAATAGTAGGTACGTATCTAGTAGCTATATGTGGGTAGTAAAGTATTTGGTTTATTCCAATGAGTTTTAATATAAGTATATAATATAAAATTTATTCTCATTTAGTCTTTACGCCGTCTCTGATTTTTTTCTTTACGATGTCCTTAAGTACAAATATTAGGCTTCGATCATTAATAGGGATAAATCTTTTTAAATATGCGGCAAGTAAACCACAAACTCTAATAATACTATTAGGTTCACTTACGAGTTACGACTAAATGACAGGTTAAAAGCATTTTACTCACGACTCGACTAGACTGCCAGCAAAGCTTGTGCATCACTACAAAAGCTGTAAGACCATATCGTAGAAAATGTATGTACTAACTAGTGAAATGCAAGCGATTTATTTATAACCTTATATTTTTTTTTACTAAGACAGGGTTCTAAGTCGTAAGCTTTAGTTTAATATCAGATAGAGACGATACATCTGTCTAATTATCTTGCATAAATATTCAGTATTTCTCAACATACGAGCTAAATTGCTTAATTGAGAAATTGCCTTACTTATCGTCTCACGTCTACGGTTATTTAGTTATAGTTTTGTTTTACTGGCGATTTTCACGTTTTAGCACTTAGAATATTTTATACCGGGTGATTTTATTTACCGAAACAAAAAAATGTGACAGCTACAACTCACTATAACGAACTTAACCGATTTCTTGTTTTTTTTTAAATCCTATATGTATCCTTGTATGCAGGATAGAGTGATTTATGACGATTAATTTAAACAACAGTGGTTTTTTGAAACTAAACCAATTTCTAAAACAAGTATGCCATATGGTATTTGATTTCTTGGATGTATCTATTAGCAAAATTAACACTAAGCCATTAACATGTTTTTATGAACCTCGATATATTTTTCTGAAAAATTCTTGTTCCGAATAATTATTCTTATACAGAGTAGATCCCAGAGGTGGATTAGCTGCAGCTCATTGCTAAAGGATCTCAATACCTGCCTGTTTTAAGGACGCTGAAATGTTATTTCGAATTTTACCGCTGTACTATACGGCACTGTACTTCACTCACCCTGTAATTTCATTGGTAGCAATGCCCAATTCACGGTTCGAATAGCTGACAAAGGTGTGAAACTTCCCCAAATATATAGACATGCCTGTGGATCCATGGCACTGCCACAATTTAGCATATAGCTAGCATCAAAAACAAAACGATCTAATATTAGCGTTTATCCAATTAGCTAGTTACAAAAATAACAGCTATCTGCAATGAAATCTTTAGTTTAGCGCATTCGCAGATCTGAACATCTGGTGTTAATGTTAACCAGAGCACTAATTACACGTTGAGTTATTGCATAATTCTAGATATCCGCTCCAAACCAGATATTTTTTCTTAGCTTGATGAGTGGTTACATTGCATAAGATCAAGTTCAAAGTTCTGACTGGTTCTGACGCATCTGTGTAGGACAACGACTTGATGGAGCCTTTTGCTATTGCACATTTTTATAGAACGTTTTCCTTTTGAATCAGTAGTTCAATATAGTTCAATAGTTTCAATAAAAAAAAATTCAGACCTCTTCTTCCGGTAAGCTTACCGCTAATTTTTATATGTTTATTCACTATTAAGATATGTGCCTTAGAATATATACACTAAAACATATCTGATCTAATGAGCAGGGCCGAATATCCCGCCTGTAAACTCTGCGGTATTCTATAAGATGTTTCCCACCTTCTAGTTGACTGCGGACGAAACGAGTAGGTATATATTGTTGTATGAGTACGCCGTAATCCCTCGAGATGTTGGCATGTTTCAAGGTATCCTGGCCGCACCCACGTGTGAGGCGGCGAGAGCCTTGCATGCCATGGTCTCGGTCATATTAGATCAGCGTAAGAACTCTGGTCCCTTTAGATTGTTGAAGTTGCTTTGTAAAATGTTGCTCAAAAGAACAAGCTGAGAAAACCTCAAGAAAAATAAGTTTAAAAAAAAGCTTTCTGCTATTTTTATACATCAGCACGATGTGTCGAATATACGCCACTTTCTACGCAATGTCAAAAGATAGTTTCAATTTCCCACAGGTGCCGATACTTAAACGAATCCGACGGGTTATAATTTTGTTAAATATGGTTACGGCTATATTGCCATTACATCGAGTTAACCAGAACTCGGACACTCGGACTAGCCCCTAGTTTCTGAAAGCCTGTTCAATTTAATCTATTGTCAAAACTCATGTGAAGTGACTTGATTGGCTGTTGTATTTTCGTTCTACCAATCACGTCAGTTGACATGGGATTTAACAACGTGTTAGAACATTTTTATGTTGATCAGCCTTTCAGAAACCTAGGGGTTAGACACGTTGTTCCCTCTAAAATACAACCTGTGTCTCTTCAATACAAGAGTGAATAGGCACCTCATTAACAAGCGTGCGCCATCTTAGACCGCATCGTCACTTACCATCTGAGTGCATGTGCTAGTTTTTACAATTGCGTTTATTTACTCGATCGCTTTAAAGTTAAGTACAATTTGTATGAACTTGTATGAAGAGCAGCACAATCTAGATTGCGCTAGATGGTGCTGCTCGTATTTCATACGAATCATAGGTAGCGTAAACGCAATCGAGCTAGTAAACCCAATTGGAAAACTCACAATACGCACTCGGGTGCGTTGTTGTCAAAAGCTAGCCCATTTCATCATAAAAAGTAAATAGAACTACATAATTCCTTTTTTTAAATCGTCAATCTGAAAAGCTTTCATTTATAATATTCAATGAAAAATTCGTTAATTAACTGTAACCATTCTAATGTTACCGGAACGGAGATATTCGCCAAAGAACCGGAGTCACCGACATAGTTGTTAAAATCTGCAAGTTGAAGTGGCAATGGGCAGGCCGCATCGCTCGAAGAACCGATAACCGATGGGGAAGAAAGGTTCTGGAGTGGAGACCACGAACCGGAAGATAGCAGAGCAGCGTAGGTAGGCTTCCCACTAGATGGACCGATGACATTGTGAGAGTCGTGGGCATCCAGTGGATGCAAAAGGCAGGCTGTTGTTCAGTGTGAAGATAAAAGGGGGAGGCCTATGTTCAGCAGTGGACGTCTTCAGTAAAATATATGTAAATTTGTGTTAAGTGTAAACTCAAGGGTTCGTCTGAAAACCGGCGCTGATAGTCCTTGACTATCAGCATTAATGCTGAGACGGACCCATTCGATACTGATTGTATCCTTTAGACATAAGTTTTTGTAAAGATGTCGAATAAAATTTATTTTCTTTCTTTCTTTCTTCTTCTAGCTGATGATGATGATGATGATTCTAAAGTTGTCGTAGATAATCGGAAATAGTATAAAACAAACAATTAATGTGGTTAAAATATGTAGTTATTGAACTGTTATTATTTTATGCCATAGGTGTCTAGTATGTTAACGGGTTGATTAATGGTAAGTGACCACCGGATACCTGTAATCAGCAGTAACGGCTGTAACACCAGGGGCATCTTAGATACGTTGCTGACCTTTAAACTCTATTAACAGCTCTTTTTTCCCAACCTCGTGTTATAAATTACTCGGCAATAGCGCAGGAAGAAGCTCATTTCACCTAATGCTGGACCCTGATTCCGTAACTTTAACACGCACGTAACGCGCCGCGTTAAGTTAACCTATTAAATTTTGGACTCTATTCTCTAGGAATAAAGACCAACTTTTAGAGGTAAACTTAACACGGCACGTTACGCGCGTGTTTGTAGTTACAGAATCAGGGCCCAGGCGTGAAGCAAAATAGATCGCGTAAAAAGCACAGTGCGAGATTTTCGCAGATTTACAAAAAGTAGAAAATTTATATTTGTGCTGTAATTCATACTTCATAACGCTGTCTAAATTAAAGGTTAATTAGTGACTATAACGTCTATAACTACAAAAACAACAAGAAAGATTCACTACACAAGACACACACTAAAACTATAACAAGAAAGGGTCTTATAATACCAACTTATATATTAAATAAAATGTTAATGACCTAGCTCAACATAATAAACAAAGAAGCAAGAAAACAGGAAAATTAATTATAAAATCTTAAGTTCGCTGCACTGGCCATCTGGTAGAAGGACAATTCATTAAGCGCAGAGCTATTGCGTAATGCACTAGAACGGCAGATGGTTCAGCTGATTGCACTAGGATGTATATTTAGCTAACAGGTGGCGCTGCTATCCACGTGGTTTGTTAGGGCTGACAGGAATTCAAGATGTTTGGGTGCCTATGAAAGTCTGTATTAAGTACCAACTGTGCATACTCCAACAAAATGTAGCCTATACCATAAAAGCTCTCGACTGTATGAGTTGTGAAACCTTGGAAAACCCTGAACCGACTTCGGTCCCAAGTGGGCCGAAGTCGGGATAATATGGCAAAGCGGGGATATATAAAGGGCTCTGATGCCGAATGTCTTCGTGGTGTGAACCTTCAGACAATGTCACACTTGATGGACTGTGCAGCGTGTCCTACAACTTGCACACTAGACGACCTGAATGAAGCCACGGAGAGTGCCATAGGGGTTGCAAAATTTTGGTCTAAAAATTTAATATAAAGACAAAATAATTATTTACGAAACATTGACTCGATATAAGAAGAAGTTGTGAAAAAAGATATGGGAAGCTTTTACATTGAGGTTGGATGGTTAAAATATTAATACAACCTTGCTATATATAATTTTAAAAAACCTAATATGTAGGTATAATTAAAATACAAAGATTTTTAAAAATCTTAGATAACTCACTAATTGTCTATCGCGTCGCGTCGTCATTCTAATGGCTATTTCTAATAAACAACAGTATATTGTATAGTATAGTGACAATAATAATAATCATCTTTCTTTTTTGGGCTGTCGTAAAAAAAACAACATACAGTCGAATTGATAACCTCCTCCTGAAGTCGGTTAAAAATATATTAAATCGACTATGAACCAATTGTTTACAGAAACTCGAGCGCATGCTAGAAAATAATCTAGATGATGATGGATTATAAAAATTGCAAGCAGACGAAATTTTATGTAAATATTACAATATAAATAAATAAATAAACCTGACAATAACTTATTTCAGCTACCTACTTAAAAATATGTGCCACCCCTGAACTTGTTACAATCTAGTCAAACAACCAAGACCGGTCGTCGCGATTTTATAGTAGACATTACATAGTGATCAATGTGATAATCATACCCTTGTAGGGAGACGAGAAAAACACTTTTTACCCTTCTATGGTAATGCCTAAAAAACTAAACTGATGGATAGAAGCTAATGGTAATTGAATATTGATGTTAATATAATCGATTAAGCCGCTTTTACATTTTTATTGGTGTTGTTTTCTGATTTGAATGATATTATGAGGTATACTTGACCAATAACTTAATCATTGCAATATAATTTTATTATCAATAAAAAAAAACTGACTTCAAAATTATTAAGCGAAATTATTCATATTGCCTAATCAACAGGCCCTTGAAAAAAAAACATAGTATTGAAGCTGGTTAAATACCACTTAGCCAGAGTCAATGAAATTTTTGTAGGACCATTTCGAGAGTTTCCTTTAGATAGGTAAAAAACCACATAAATTGATTCACAAAAATTGCGAAGTAATCAGAGTATAAACATTAAAAATAAATAAAATAAAAACTGAATTAAGAATCTTCCCCAGGTTGACGATGTGCAATTGTTACCTAATTGATTTGATGCATCGTTTGTTTCCAAAAAATTACATTTATAAGTAGTTATAAATATCCCAGAATAAATACCCAATAGTAACCGTACATTTTTCGGTAGCCTTTAAAATTTCATAAAAGTAGCTTATATTTGTTAATCCAGGCTACCTCCGTACCAAATTTCATCAAACACAACCTTTCGCATCTATGAGATATCAAGATGTAGATATGTAGGTACATAAATACCAGTAAATATCTTGAAAGTGTACCTGGCTGCGCAATAGTTGAAATTTAGGTCTTTTGGCGGACTGAGGTAATTATGAGGCGAATAATGGATTTCGACCGCACGAGTCCGGGCGATTGGTTATCTATGCATGTGTATGTATATAAGCCTCACTGCGCCGCCTTTTATTCAAGATATTTGGCGTTTACTATACCTAACACCACCATTATTATTTACATATAAGCAAAATTGTCTGCACTAGAATTACAAAGCCGTGGACTATTGCTCTAGCTAGAATAGCAGATTTTTATAGACAAAACGCTGATTATTGACTTGCACTCGGTTATAGCCAATGATCATTAATCCTCTTCCGACACGTTATACGAGTACATAAATCAAACACAAACGCATTTTAATAATGACACCAAACATGGGTCTTGATTATAAAACAAATACGCAGGTGGGTTTCCATAAAGAAAAGTTTTTGCACTGATATCGAATGCAGCTGCTGGGAAAATTGCAAGCCCCTATAGCCTCTTTATAATCTAAACATTAATAGATGGGTAATGACAAAATGTTAATACGTCGGTGTTTGGTCAGTTGGAAATTACTTAGTACGCGCGTAATAGTTAGATTCGCCGGTTGACAGAGATACGGGCGGTAGCACGTGCTATGCCAGGAAGGTAAGGAGTTAAGTATTCAAGTTTGTTTATAGCGTAATTTTGTTTTTATAAAGGCACTAATTTTCTCAGTGGTGACATAAACAGGTGAAGATAGTAAGCAGGCTAAGCGTATTTACCATCTTCTACCACACCGTCACTTAAGATCAGGTGAGTTGTGGTCAAACGCCTAGCTTGTCAACCATAAAAATCTTAACTAGACACAAAAACAAAGTACAAACACGACATGCTAAATTCCAAAGATTTTCCGCCAAATTTTTCCTACCCTGAGAACCCACAATTAATAGAAAATGAAGGGTAGATTATACAGACTATATACCTACTCGGTGACTACCTACTCGGTCGGTACTAACTACCTACTACTTAATTCTCAATTAAAACAAAATAGTCAAGTTTTTTTCCAAATATACGAAAGGCATTGTGCAATCGAAATCAGCAGACATCAATAATAGAGCAAATCAATGCAAACACTGCAAAGCTTTGTATTCGCACATGCGCTCTCAATGTAGACAGAATACTACAAAACGCTTTTCATTTCGTTTGAACGCGCGTTTTGTGCGATGTGCGCACACGCAAGATGACTCACGATAACCGATGATGTAGCAATAGGGACAGAAGGGAAATTTCATTATCTCTATTTATTTACTTACCTACTTTAACTGAAAGGACTGTGATACTTAAGTACGTGACATACAATTCAAGAAATGGTTAGAGGACCAACCTAGTTTTAGGATTCAAGAAATATGTACTATCAACAATCGATGGTTGCATAACGCTTTTAGGGTGGGATAAATTGTAAAGAAAAAATACTCTTTATAAAAAAAATATTTACTATTTGAGTGTTTGTAGGTAAGACTTCCAACTCTTTCAAGCCTAGATTCGCTAACAAACATTGTTTTCAAATCAAAAGGTAAATACATACACCTGAATTACCCGAGTTACAATCAGGGTATCATCAAGTCGCAAGGAAATCGGTTTCTTTTAGGCAAGCGTACGTTCAAAGAGGTCACCCGAAGAATCCAACTCGGATGGGCAGCGTTCGGGAAATTGCGTGACATCTTCTCGTCTAAGATACCACAGTGCCTAAAGACAAGGGTCTTTGACCAGTGTGTGTTGCCAGTGATGACATATGGTACTGAGACGTGGTCCTTAACTGTTGGCCTTTTGGAATAACTCAGAGTCACACAGCGGGCAATGGAGAGAGCTAAGCTCGGAGTGTCTTTGCGCGATAGAATCCGAAACGTGGATATTCGCCAAAGAACCAAAGTCACCCATATAGCTGTTAAAATTTGCAAGTTGAAGTGGCAATGGGCAGGCCACATCCCTCGGAGAACCGATAACCGATGGGGAAGAAAGGTTCTTGAGTGGAGACCACGAACCGGAAGACGCAGCGTAGGTAGGCCTCCCACTAGATGGACCGACGACATAGTAAGAGTCGCTGGCATCCAGTGGATGCAAAAGGCAGGCTGTCGTTCAGTGTGGAGGTTAAATGGGGAGGCCTATGTTCAGCAGTGGACGTCTTCTGGCTGATGATGATGATGATGATGAAGCGTACGTTCCATCGTAGGCTACATCATCGCCGAGGTCGTAGTCAAACGCAAGCCAATTCTATAAAAAAACTCGAAATAAAGTATTGCATTCGTTCTTTCATATTCTTTGACATCATTTAATTAGTAGCGGGGTGAGCCGTTGTCTGCAAGGAATTCTATTGAGCGGAGACAATCGGAGGAGTCTGGGCCATCAATAGGGTATCGTGTTGCGGCCACCTGCGCGCCCTTTCATCCACGGAGCTGCATCAGATTGCTGCTTTCCTGGTACATATAGAGAGACCAACCTATCTGTAATATTGAATGGGAGAGCCTACATCGTGTTTGCAGAACAAAACCGGAAGTTGACACAACTTTTTAGTTTAGTCATTTGATCAACTTTACAGATAAGGCGATCGTTCTATACTTTGTTACTCTAAACACTAGCCGTAAACATTACTTACAGTGTAATATGATGTTAGCACTAATAGGCATGATGACAAATTTTTTTTTATTACCTCATATAAAAGCTGATCATTAATAGAGCCCATCAACGAAAACAAAATTAAAGTTAGTTCAAAAATAAATAAGATATAAGCATTTTAATTTCATGCTAGACAGAGAGCGCACTATACTGAACCGTGACGTCACGGCTCAGGAGTGCCATACAAATGCTATACTAACACACGCTTTGCGAGAAAGGGATAGAGCATCCCCTCTCTATCCCCACCTAAAACTTTAAATACTCATATCTCAGAGATTTATCAGCCAATTCAAATAATATTTTCAGTATGTGTAATGTAATTAGTTATATTCATCGCTAAGCTTGTTATTTGTAATAAATTAAACATTAGGACACATGCCTATTGATGTTAGGACTAGAAAGTTAGGTAAGTAAGAGATTATAAGAGTCTTGTTAGATGAAACGACAATGTTGTTTATATTATTGATATAGATTATTGGTTGTGTTGCAAGGTGACATTTACGTACTCATCTTCGGCCATCGGAGTGTTATTTCCGTTATTTTTATTTTTTAAAGTCCGACGACCGTTACCTTAATTAATATCTTTTTACAGAAAGTAAAATAAGTATCAAACATAACCAATGCAACATTTTTGTTATTACAATTTTATTATTTTTTTCAATTTTAGTATAACAATCTGAATAGAACCTTCGACTAAAATAAAATGAATGGACGGGCCCTAACCATTGAAATTGCTCAGTAAAAACGAGTCAAAACCGTCGGACATATACTTCAACACCTAATTATAAAAATGTACTATTACTATGTCTATTACTGTACTATGTAATTATATGAATGCATAGTTTTGTCAGATTTTTCGTTATCACGTAACAATCGACACGTGTGACACGAAACACGAAATGAGAGCCGGCACTCATTTTGTTATCTTCAAAAATGCGCTTCTACTGGGCCTATCCATTCATTTTATTTTGGTTGAAGAATAAAACCCTAAAATCTAGAATAAATGTCTTTGTTTCCCAATACTGGGACCAAACATAATATGAATCGTCATTGACTGGTACACAAGCCTTCTCACATAGATAGAGAGAGGATGGTCCTTGTCATCCACCTAAGGACTTTATCCATCAACATAGTTATTTAGTGACCAAAGCTGATCTCAAAAGTTGCCCTACCTAAGGAGAACTGTCCAGACTTTAAAAAGTATCTTACACTAAAAAGCTAATTATTTCCAAAAGTGTATATTCCCGGAAAGTATCTACGAAAGTTCCTACGAGAAATAATTCTTCAAAAACAAAATATTTGATGAATTCTATTTTTAAACATGCACCCTTAGAATAACTACACAAAGAAACCAAGTACATTCGCAAAATTTAAGCCATTCAAATGGTGTCATATATGGCTCCAAAAAAAATATTTAACTTTGACAATTTGCGCGGTGAAATCGTACCACAACAAATCAGAAAAGCAGCATAAGAGTGGTGTGACATTCCACAGGTAATCCATTAATTTTCTTGCTTAAATCGTTTAAAATACCAATCGAAACGTAAGCTACAAAGCGAATTTGTAGCTTACGTTTTGAGAAGGCGTTGTTTGGAAACCTACCTTCTCTGAGTAGTTATTCTAAGCATGCACCTTAAAAAATCTACCCACGAAGACCGTAATAACACAAGCAAATTCCGTTCTTGAAAAGCTAATACAATTCTCAATAGCAATTACAAACTACCTCATTCAAACCCAAACACCATAAACAATTTGCAAGCGATTGTTATGCAGCCATTTATCGAATTGACTCACCAAAAGTTCATGAAACTATTAGATCTCACACGATGATACGAGTCACCCCCAAACACCCCGCTGGCTCTTGAGAACGTCACTCATTACGATAAATCGATACATCGATACATCGATACTAGTCAAAATCGATATGGATTGTATCGATACCTGTGCTGCGGTTTGTGGGAATAAGTGAAATTGCCGATTTACGTAAGTACAATTAGACACGTGTGCTTTATTGCTGAAACCAAAGCAGCTGCCTATTTTATTTAAGGTAGGTTTGAATATGCAATTTTTAGAGTAAAATTGCATTAAGGAGTCTGTGGTTCTTCTATTATTGTTACAATATTTTTGTGGTCAAATATGCAGGTGATTGATTCATACGAGTATGTAGTATAGAAATTACTATGGCTAAATATTTTTATTGATTACCATCGTCAAATCATCCTAAAGCTTTTAAATCCAATGTGTAAAATATAAATTAGTTCTTAAGTTTTCGTGATTATGACATCCAAATTTTAATAGAGGAATGGTTGGCAGTCATCAAATTAATAAAATCTCGAGCCTGGCGAAGAATTGCAATTCCACTGTTAGCGACTACGTACACTGCGTAAACTACATACCTAGGGGACGTTTTGATTAAAAATCATTGGCGGAACTTGTCAATAATTTCATAACATTTCTATAGACATCCATCATCTAATCTGTGACCACTGCACTGTGTGCACTACGAAGTGTTCGAATCGTCAAGAGATGATAAAATAATGTAAAATACACGCGATAAAATCCGTTATTAGTATCAATGTGTTTCAGTTTTCCTACCTATATTATGACTACCTTCATCCAGCTATCTATTAAGTTTGTCTCCACCAACTGCTGGATAAAGACCTACCTTTCGTGCCATCCTTTCCGTTCCTGTACAAGCCACACCCATTGCCTTCTGTTTGACAATGTCGTTTGACCATCGGTCGGGCTAGAGGTCTGCCTCTAAATCGTCGCGCGTTTCGGTGACTGCCCTGGTCTTCTTGTTACTACCTACTAACATAGTTTTAAATCGCTACTTAGTCTATTATAAAACTGTATATACTTTAGAGAGCAGCATGATGATCATTTATCAGATAGCGTGACAATAATTAACCACAAAACCGCCTATTACACATGAACAAGCATTTTATCTTTTGTCAAAACAGCTGGTGTCAAGTTACCATCACCGCTCGTGCACACGGCACTCGCCAAATATTGTGATAATCCGACCATCATCCTTTGTCACTCGATGACTTGATAAAAAACCGCGGCCGTCCCTCGAGACCACTCCATATAGGAACATGGACTTCTTCCCCATTCCCATAATCTATTCCAATTAACTGACAGCACCATATTGTGATATTAACACAATGCTTCTCCCCTTGCTTTATGCAAACAAAAGCTCTGTACCGAAGTGATTCTTCTCGACATGAGGAATAAGTTTAAAATTGCTTGTGATTTTAATGTTATGGATTTTGATATGGTTAAAAAGCTCTTATTGTACGCGTATTAGACTTGATTGTACCAGTAATCCACTAACCTTAGCCCATATCTGTTATTTGATGTTTTGTACCAGCAATTGAAAGTTATATTCGACATTTCATTTTAAATGTTCTTCGAAGTTATTCAACTTACATTTAATTTTAACTTCATTGTGTTTCGCAGCGGTAGTAAACCTTACTTTGTAGGTAGGGAGATGTAGCAATATGAGCTCTTAATTTTCTTCTTACCAAAAAATCCTGTTCTCAGCTATCAGCAACCTATAATTAGACAAGCTAAGCCTCACCTCGGCAAACAGATGACCGTAGATACGATATCCTGCCGTCCTGCTAATCCCACAGATAAGCCCCGCCACCCCTTCCTTGATGGCAGCTATTAACCCTGATACAATCGCCATTGTCTTTGCCCTTTCCCACAATAGAGGGTAACTCGGGGTGAATGTAGATAGTGAGTAAAGTGTAGTTTTAGAGAGGGGTAAAGAGTACCGTAGTGTGGAAATTCCATAACGATCCTTTCATAGTCTATCTAGATAATGCTCCACTTTTAAGTGTCTATGGTAAGTTTAAGATATATATAAAATACATCCATAATTTAATACTTAAATCTTATATATAGTTTTTAAGCTGTTTTATCGTGTATTTGAAATTTGTGGTGTGAACAATAAAGAGTTTATCTATCTATCTATATAAAAGGCGATGTGTGTATCTTAATACACACATCGCATGTATGTTCCCTATGGACTCCAAAACAGCTGGACCGATTTAGACGGGACTTTCACTGGCAACCACTGAAACTGTGGGGTGCAGCTAGTCTATACTTCTATACTAATATTATAAAGAGGAAAGATTTGATTCATCATCATCATCATCATTTCAGCCGTAGGACGTCCACTGCTGGACATAAGCCTCCCCCATCGATCTCCAAAAGGGCCGGTTGGAAGCGGCCTGCATCCAGCGTTTCTCTGCGGTCTCTTTTAGGTCGTCTGTCCATCTTGTGGGTGGACGTCCTACGCTGCGCTTACCAGTCCGTGGTCTCCATTCCAGAACCTTTCGGCCCCATCGGCCATCTGTTCTGCGTGATATGTGCCCTGCCCACTGCCATTTCAACTTACTATCGTTCGTCTACGGATCTCCTCATTTCGGATTCGATCTCGTAGAGAAACCCCGAGCATAGCCCTCTCCATAGCTCGTTGTGCGACTTTGAGCTTGCTTATGAGGCCCATAGTGAGAGACCACGTTTCAGTGCCGTATGTCATCACTGGTAACACACACTGGTCGAAGACTTATTGTTTGATTGTTTGCATTGAATAGGCTCCGAAACTACTGAACCGATTTGAAAAATTCTTTCACTGTTGGGAAGCTATACTATTCCCGGGTGACATAGGCTATAATCTGTACCCGTGCGAAGCTGGGGCGGACCACTAGTATTATATAAAATGCTACGAGCAGAAACCACAACATGGGGTTCTTCAAAAGGAGAGTTAAAAGTCTCAACAACGTATTTGTGATGCTTCCGGTGTTACTGGTATGCATGCCCTATGCATACCAGATGGTTAGAAGTTACCATCAGGCGATGGTAACTTCTAACCATCCAGACAGCCCGTCCGTTTGTTAGCCACCTATGGCATAAAAAACTCTTAGTGGTCTATTAAATATTCCTTATTTTTTGATAAACATGTCTTTAATATGAGGTAATTTACAGCCTGTTTACAGCACTTAAAATTAACGCCCCAAATTATGTCAACTAAGATAGACGTGTCAAGACAGATATGACCAATTGGCCGGCTGTCACGGCTATTAAGACATTACCTACCCCAAGCCAGGGTCCATTAGTACCAATTATGTCTCGATTCCCTGGCGAATGGTGAACGGTGTCCAGACGGAGGCGTGACCTAGTGAGAGGCCCGCATGTCTGGGATGTGGAAGATGTTGTAGGTACAGTTGGAGAGAAAACGTAAAACAATATGTACTTACTTACCTATTTTAGTTAGCATAGTTGATATTCGCCAAAATTTAACGAAGAACTTCGCTTTTACATTCTTTATAAGTCTTATTGCAAGGGTGTGGAATGGAAATCCTTCCAAAACTTCTTTTAACCATGTCTAAAGCTAAATAATCATGACATCCAAACATTGCCTACGAAGCAACGAAATAATTTCGTTGGTTTCAACATGTTTAGTACTTGAAAGATGTGCCTGTGGGTTCGCAAGATTTGACGGGACACGCAATAACGGCGTATCAACGAAGTCAACGAGCGTCTGACTGCACATTTGTGCGCAGCATATTTAAGTAGCACCACTGATTTGGTACTATTGGACAAGTTTATTATCCTCGACAATATGCGTTATCAAGACTAAATAGACATGCAGTTTCCTTCTAAGTAGTAGGCATAGTCCATCAATAACCGTAAATTTTTAACATCAGCCACGATTTATACCTACAGATAGAAATAAAATTTAGGCATTTTAAAAACTTTGAGGAGGTAACTGAAAAAACAATTGGTATACTTATCTATGGTAATACCAAAATCACCACATGTAGTAATTATACAAAAAAAAAGTAGGACCTCTTTTTCTTTATCGGGGTAAATACCCATACTTGAGACTATGTAGTAGGACGAGAACTTTTTATAGCTGACTGTACAATATCAGCCATTTTAAGAATCTACCATTTCCAGAATCTGCAATTTACCGAATATTCTTATGCCTTAACAGTAGGACCTAGTGGTAAAATCACAACCAATGAATCAAAATCACGCAAGACTTGCGTTTCCAAGTGTACAATATCAAGCCAGACGCAAGTTGCAGACAGCGCGGCTCCGGTGCTGAGACCGTGAGTCAACATGCACTCTCGACAGCAACAGCATCCGCTATTCTCAAATGAGTCAACTACGGAAGGGTAACAGTTGTAAGTTCAATAAAATACTTTACCCTGTAAGAAAAGTTTTCCCGTAGTTTAAACATTTATTTTTTACTTAGGGATTTTTTTATCAACAGCGTATTGGTATGTTAACCTTATGAATTTCAATTGATCGGCGTAATTATTGACCTACTTTTATGTACCGAGAAATTCGAGAATTATATTGTTTGTTCTCTATTCTTAACAAATACCATACAAATATTTCCAAAAGTAACAAATTATAATAAAGAACGAATCAAAGCGTGAAGGCATACATCGTTTTTTGATAAAAAGCAAATATAGGACAGTAACAATAGGAAAGCGCAATTTGAAGATGCGCAATAAAAATGCAATAATGCGTGTTGTTGGGTGCGCAAGAGTGGCGCGGGACAATGCGTGACGGGCGTGACAATGGAGCCAGCGACGCGTGCATACGCACTCGCCGCCGAGCGGTGCGCCGCACACCTTGCTACCGGGTACTTCCGTACGTGAACCACACACGCCTAAGATAACAGATAAAAACATTCATACTACACAATTAGGTATTTATTTAAATTAAACACTTTCTGACTGAAAAACTGAGAATGTTAGGAAAAACTTTTTTAAATTAAGTTGGAAGAAATTGATCTTAAACTTTTCGCCCTAGATGAGTAGATACTACCTAGCTAAAATCTGATGGCCTAGTAAAATGTCGTCTACGTGGAGACTACGAATCAGCAAGCGTAAAGTAGAACACTGTATGGAGTGAAGATATACGTGAGGTACTGGATGGAAGTGAAATGCCGAAGATGCCTTGGGAGAGGCTTATACCTAGCTTTGGACTAAGGTGGATTATAATATGATGATGAATTAGTCTGTTGTAAAAGGTATGCTACACTTCTGTCAGCTTTAAAGTTCAACTACAGAAAACAATACAAAATATCAAAAGCATTTTGAGCATTAACTTTGATAAAAGTTCATAAACCACCTTTTAATCTCGCTTATCACAGAATCCAATCAGTTTAATACAGGAAGTAGGCTCAAATTCAAACTATTGTTGCAATGTCCGAAAAAACGAGCTTATAAAACGAAAAAGCCCTCAATACAGTATTGAATGCAGATCTTGAACCGCGCATTGTATGTTTTTTCTTTAGCTATTTGATTTGTTGCTACAAATATTATACATGAAAAGCGGTTAAGGTACTTAATGTCCAGTAATTGGCGATCAATGAGGATCAGTGGGCACATTGTGCTAACGTATCGAATGGACTATTGTCCAAAACTGGGGCAAAAAATGGACGTAAAAAATTAAGCCCGAACTATGTCCGGGTCAGAATTCAATGCTGAGCTGTCGATGGGCGACAGATTAATATTAGCCAATGCCAGTTAAGCTTTATTTTGTGACAAACACGTTTAGACGACTAAGCTCTTTTTTTGTTTTCTCGACAAGTGACTGCAAAACATTTCAATTTCCTCGTATAAAAATAATATTTACGTATCAAAATTAATTTACCTAGATACTGAACAGACCCAATCAGCATAAACAAGGTGTCCTATAACGGACATCCATATATTTTTAAATTCAAAGTGAGCACCCGAATAGTAACCACCGAACGTTTAGCGGTGGCGGTCCCACGCACTCTGAATAAGAAATACGAGCTGAACGGATACTGCTATTATCAAAACATTATTACAACACTCCAAACGCATCGCCCTTCCAATGTAAAAATTAAACAACAATTGCCTTTAATATTCGTACCGACCCTCGGCTGGTTTAAAAAAAAACTGTCAATCTGCCGTAGATCAATCATCCTTCGTGAATAGGAGGGGTGAAGGGAAAACAGTGAGTTTTGCTCTCGACCACAATCAAAGTTTCGCAGATAATAAAAGACAGTCTATATTTACGTAAACGCAGCGGCTCGATGCGCGGGCGCATCTAAACCTTGTTTCGGGGTTTGTTCATCCCTTTGTCAGAGTTGACTTGAGTGACATTTTGAGAGCTACAAAATGCCGAGTGGGCGGATTATTGTCCACTTTTCGATCTTTTGATAACGTAACTGACATATTTCGCAATATTTATTTCAAGTCAAATACTAAATACTCAAACCTTCAATGGGCTATGAGCAATCCAACTGGCTTTTTTTAATGATTGGTTAAGTTTATTTATTTTTAGGATTAGTTAAAATATATTAATAAATGCAACTGACCATAAAAAAAGAGATACATTTTCTATTAGTAGCACTCACACGGACATGTTGCAACCAAGCTTGACAGTAATAAGCACCCTCCTTTACATCCAAGCAAGCAGAACTTACAAGGCAAACGTTTTACGTCACCAGTACAGCAAGGAGTCGCGATTGGTTGGGCCCACGTGCACGCACGGTTGGCCGCGCACGCGTGCTGGCACAGGTAGCCTGGAGACGCGTGCGCGGTAAGAGCGCCACCGGATGTACTTTTCACACTACACACTGATGGAAGTGGTGAAATACCTATTGAACAGTTTGTTAGAAGATCTCTTGCTAATTAACTAATTAAATTTACTGATCTTTTCTCTAATTTATGATTGTTTCTAACCAAATTTAAGCTACGTTTACCTACGAACATAAAATTGATGTTTGAAACAGCAACCATGCCAGCAACCAGCAATGTTGGAGGCATTCAGTCTCATGTTGGACCTAGGCCAAGACATGCCATCACTCAGCCTGATTTTTGCTTCCAGATACTGTCAGCTGCCTTACGTACGAGTATCACCACTTCATCGAGTCTCAAGGCGTCCTAGGCTACGTTGCCAAACTCAACGGTTATTGGTTCTGTGAGACCAGCCTACTGCCACTTCAGCTTGCTAATACGCTGAGCTACCTCGGTGACAAGTTCTTTGGAAAAAATTCTAGGATTCTAGAGGGAGCTTAAAAACTCAGCCTACATAGGATAAGGAGCTAATTAAAATAGTTTATTTAGTTAGTTAATAGTTAGTTTATATAATAAAATATAACCTCTATTCTTACAGTTTACAGTCTTACACTTTATTTGATTTACACTGCTCTCCGTATTCGATACTTACTCGTACATCTATTTCATTAGATCGAGTATAAAAGCTCCTGCCATGCGTGTCCAACCCTTCCTACTCTAAATGGAATGTAATGAGCGTTTACGAGGCATTACTAGGAACACCAGTAATCGTGGTGGCAGCCGTGCACTTTATCACCGAAGCCAATCGAGAAGCCAAGGGATAGAAGAGACTTGCACACACTGATGAACTGTCAATAGACTCCAATAACGATGAAAGCTTTGGGGCCAAGATTTAGGGTTTAACGTTGAAATATTATAAAAGCGTCTACAAAATCAGCCGTAAAGCAGCTTGTCTGTCTATTTACGAGTTCGTGCAAAAGCTTCATGACCCCTTTTTATTACAGGACAAGTAAAAAGATGACACCCGTTCCTCGTGGAAATTCCAAACTCATATGCAATTATTTAGTTCCACATTCATGATGCGCACTGTCCAAGAATGGAACTCCCTGCTGTCCTCCTTGTTTCCTGAAATTTATAATCTAAGCATCTTCAAGGTTAGAGTGAATGGATTTCTTCAAGATCAACATGCTCCATTTTCGACCAAACCGTCGCTTATGAAGTCCGAAGCCTCTTTACTAGCCTACTCATCTCTGTGCCATACTATATTAAGGTAGAGTATCCATTTAAGTTTTTTTTATTATCGGAAATATATTTACGTTTTGCTTTCAACTCACCTCATAAGCGACTGTTTGGTCGATATGGCACAAAGATAGTAGGCTAGTAAAGAGGCTTCGGTGACTTCCCCATATTCACACCACCGCGCACCGATGAGACTATGGGTCAGTTGCATAGTAGATATCCGCCACCGAGCTTACCGAAGTCATTATTTTTTTCTTCTTTATTCAACTTACAATACTATAAAGTATCAGCCTTTCATGTTCACACTGCTGGGACACAGGCCTTCTCTGATTTTTCTCAGAGAGAGGGTGGGCCCTAATCCACGCTGGCCTAGTCCAAGTTTAATCTTTTATGAGCTAAGTGTCTTCAAATCACGAGTGAATCGGTTTCTTCTAGGCAAGCGTGCTCCATCGTAGACCGCATCTTCGCTTAACATCAGGTGATTTGGCGGTCAAACGCAAACCAATTTTTTTTTTTTTTTTTTTTTTAATAAAAACGAACTCCTTATTTATTTTTTTATCTTACAATAAGTCCTTTACCTTTACCTTTTATGGGTTTCATCAATACTGAAATAAATCCATTTTATTGTTTATTTATTAAAATCATCAGGAGCAGCGTTCGTTAAAAATACATTAAAATCATTGACCACGCTGTTTATTGTAAATATAATTGTGCTAAAACGCCATCAATCTACCAACAATGGCAACCTGGCACGCGACATGCCTTCTATTGAAACACTGTATCTGACCATTCACCATCAAAGCCAACTCGAATGGACATCAATACTTTCACAATAGTATTTATATCTGTTATTCTGTTAACTGACCACAGGGGAGCTTGATTGGTCATTGAATATGAAGAATAGTGTTAATTTTTAACTAATCCGGAAATAATATTAAAATAGGAAGTAAAAATATTTTTCACAAACATGGTAATTAATAGTAATTTTTAAACTTTCGCGATTTGAACACATATTATAAATGTTTATCGGGACTTATCACGTATATCTTTTACCTAAATTAAATAATACGTGATAAGTCCCGATAAACATTTAAAACATGGTAATTAATGTCTATTATTTGAAGAAAACTTCAATGAAAATTTTACTAATTGGCAGTAATGTTTTGTCTACTCTTATGTCATGTATGTACCTACCTACTTACAATAATACAAAGTTGTTTTATTACGTTTACCACCAAAATAAGACAAAAAAAAATATTGTCATTTTCTGATAGCTATGGCTAGTGCCCTATGAACGTCCAATGATTGGCTCATCGAATATTAGAATTATAGATTAGAAGCATCTGGAAATAATTATATTTTCTTCGAAATTTTGTTCAGTGTTAATGTTAAATTACCCTTAAATATTAAAGTATATTTTTACGTGATTTTTACGCACTGTTGAGAAAAATACTATACGAGTCTTAGGGGCAACATACATAGACATACCGGTTTCCTCACTGCGTTTTCCTTCCCCGATTTTGAGAGATGGCACAGAAAACTGCACGTTATTTATTTAAGTGCTAAATATTCTCATAAATTGTTTATGGAACTGCAAATCCATAAATATGTTATTTTGATATACGTTGTCAATTAGCGGATGGCACAAAATATAATCCGTCGCGTACGTTGACTATAACCATAACCGTACATCTCAAAAGTACAAATATTGTTCTAATAACAATAAACATAAAGTGCGTTAGTACAACCCACAAGAGACGGCAACCCTTTCCCACCGCTCTAATTTTACTAAACCCTCCCTCGACAGAAGGGTCAATAAGTACCACAGCAAATAAAAGCTTCAAAACGTTGTTTAACCTTTCGGGTTTAACAAATTAGAAGTATTGTGTTACAGTTTTATGTAATTTTGTTTGTTTTGGTTTAATTAAAAACGTAATCGAAAATAATTGATTTTAATCAACACGATTTATTTCCAATAAGAGCTTTTTAGGACCCGTCCATCGGTAAGTTTCAATAGATGGCGCAATTTTTTATATGTATTAAGACATGCACCTCAGAATATACATACGCTGAACATCGCTAACCCGTTCGAATCGGTTGTCCTAGATCAGCATAGTTTTGCTGTTTTCCACTGGCACCGGCACCAAATTGAATCAGCAGTGCAAGTATTGCTCTTATCCATCGTCAAATTCAATAAAATGCCATAGAATCGATCATAGCGAGTACTGATCAAATGGCATTTTATCGAATTTGACGATCTCAACTGTCAAATTTGACGATCGATAAAGAACGGTACTTGCACTGCAGACGGGTTAGAATTATTGTGATAGATAGTTGCGGTGATATCGCCTTAAATCGAATCTGCCGGCCCTACTTTTTAAAGATTTTCTCTGAAAAGATCTCATTAATACCTACGTTTTGCAAAAAATCTGAACACTATCGGTATGGCTTTTTTGTAATGAAAATGGTAAGTTCTCAAAGCTCTCTAACTCAAGTGGAAATGAAATCCGTTCACATGGATGGTGTCTGTCACAATCGTAGCTAATTGCGCATAATGAGTAGAGCAACAGTCCCAATATGTTTTTTATTTATTTTCACCATTATTTATGTCCAACGCCCTGCCGTTTTAGCCCCCTTCGCCACTCGCGGGTTGAAATAAAATTTAATGGTCTGCCGGATCTATTCTCGGTTCATATTAATGCGCGAATGTGAAATATCGGATTTCCGGGCTTTGTACTTTAAAATCATTAGTGGATTATTGGCATCACAACTTATTATCCACTCCCCGGATTGTGCACCACTGTGAAAAAAAACAAGCTCTCTTATTATGTCAAAATATGTTAAGCTGCATATGGATTGCATTTGATGAGCACAGAGTCCAGTCCTGGGGCCTTACGGCTACCTGTTTTAAGCGATTCTATTTGGGTGATTGCTAAAAGTTGCGCTACCGCAAACCGTATCTCGGCGCGTTAAGGTTCACGTTCGCGTGGTTTCCGCAATACGCTGCTTCAGCGCTGTTTTAAGCCCGCATTAAGAGATAGCCTTAAGGCCCCTGTTCTCATGACTCGCTCGTAATTTACTGTCTAATTATTACGACTATAATCAATCTCGGTTTCAGCCGTGTAAAATATGTCCTGCGGCTTTTTTATTAAAAATCAAAATATGTACTTATAATTTATTTAAATTTTTGTACCATCTCTACCGAAAAATAAATCACGTTTCACACTTACCAGAAATTTGCCTACCGGGCAGAATAAAACTCCCAATTTCCCACGCTCGCTGAATCTGCCTTAAGCTTCAATTAATTAATACCACCAATCAAGGTGCGTTCCCACGTTATGATATCTCCAAATCACGCAACATCTTTATTCCTTTATTAGATTACTCCCCCATTGCCTGTAACGGGTAGACCATTGTTTTTGGGGTGAGCGTCAAATGGGCTAACCACTGAGCTATAATTACTTTTGTAATAAACCAACGCGTCATAATTCGAAAGGGAGATGAGCAATCGATTTTAAAAACTATTATACGTGTGAATATTTTGACCTACGTCAAATATTTAGTTCAATAGTATTTCCTTCTAGTACATGATGTGGCAGCAGGAGCCGACTGAGATACTTCATAGTGTTGCTGATCTCATTCTGCAACATTATCATGATCAGAAGGAACATTTGGAACAAACCCGGATTGATACCGGATTGGTTGGATTGGTAAGTACATATGTCACAAATCTGGGCATACAACCGACCACCTCACGCGATGACTCGTCACTTTTGGGTCCTACCGGTTAGGTCAAGGTCAAGAAATGTAAGTGATTTTTACACCAATAGAAATTGTTGCAAAATAATATATATTTCGTGTGAAATACGTTGTCTTATAGCATACTAGTTTTTGTCCGCGACTTTGTACAAAAAGCCTTTCATATAAATTTTACGGAAACCTTAGGCCACAAAAAATTGGTGAAATTGTATTAATTATTTATCCTCTCTAAATCATCGAACTGACTGAAAAGTAACTCGTCAATAACAATAAATATAAATTTTATGCTATCATAGTACAATAGCACAAAACGCTAAAACATGAAACAATTTGTATAATTTTGCTATAAATCAATGGTTTCTTTAGAATGTTTGGCATAATGATGCGGAAACGCCAAAGAGATCCCTTGCTTATGCAAAATATACTACCTATTCACTAATTCAAATAAATTTACAAATTGCTTTGGGGTGTGAGAGGGGTTGTATGTTGTTTTTCTCGATATGCTTATACCACCTTAATGGTAGCGACTTGGCTTGCTTTTCTTATTTATATAAACACAGGTAATATATGCAAAATAAGAGCCTTTTAAGTATCTGTAGGATTTTCCCATATCATCATCATCATCATTTCAACCATAGATCGTCCACTGCTGGACATAGGCCTCCCCCATCGATCTCTAAGATAAAGATAAGATAAGATTTGTTGTTTTTCTCGTTAAGTTTAATTATGAACTTTTTATTATTTACATTAATTACAAAGCATAGAGATATTATATACAACTTATCGATAAAACTATAAAACTATTACTACTAAAAATATATACAGAGAAAGTAAGAAAATAACCTAGGTGAACAAATCGCCACCATACGGCAGGGTCCCCAGAATGCTGGCAGCATTGCCCCGCTGCATTGCGAGGCTTAATTTTTGATTATATACTTTTTTACCATTATAATTATTGTATTTTTTTGCCACAAATAAATGATGTCTATGTCTATGTCTAAATGAGCTGGTTGGAAGCGGCCTACATCCAGCGTTTCCCTGCGGTCTCTTGTAGGTCGTCTGTCCATATTGTGGGTGGACGTCCTACGCTGCGCTTACCGGACCGTGGTCTCCATTCGAGAACCTTTCGGCCCCATCGGCGATGTTCTGCGTGCTATGTGCCATGCCTACTGCCACTTCAACTTGCTAATCCGGTGGGCTATGTCGATAGCTTCCGTTCTTCTACGGATCTCCACATGTTTGATTCGACCTCGTAGAGAAACCATAGCTCTCCATAGCTCGTTGTGGGACTTTGATATGAAGACCATGGTGAGAGACTATATAGGGATACTTTTTTATATTTATATAGTTTTTTATGCCATAGTTTGCAAACAATTAGACGGGCCGCCTGATGGTAAACAGTCACCGTCGCCTATGAATACTTATAGCACCCCATGTTGTAACTTCTTGGAAACACTGCGGAAGGTAGTTTATTCCACATTTTGTAGATAAATAGAGCGGTAAACAGACATGCGGTCCGCCTGATGCGGTAACCACCGTCTTTTGACACCAAGAACCCTAGCGGTGTTGTCGATGCTTTGCCATCCCGAAGATCTGTTTAAAACGCTCCATGTTACGTGAACCGTGAGTAAAATCCAAAAAATTGGTCCGTCGCGCCAAATACAAATTTGCCAATTCCATCGAAAATTCTTATTAATATTGAGCAACTAAGTCGAATTTTCAGTTCACCTACTCATTTAACACATCTTCACTTGAATAAATATTTATAAAAAAGCTAAATTATTAAAAAACTAAAAAGCATGAAGAAACAGTTGTCTATGTCGCGTGCTGCATGTTAAACCGAGGTGGGGCGCCGAGCGGCGCGCGCGCACCCGCATGCGCCGATAACCGACAGACATAAATTACAACTTTAGAACGCACCTATCGCCTTTCACACCGTTTTTATATGAGTTTTCACCTTGTCACTTATCGCCTTGGCTGTTGGTTCATTAGCAGAAAAACGCGAAATATTGCTGAAAAAGCGCGTTGATGTCTTTTCTATGCAAATATTGATCATTTTATTAACATTACCAAATTTTGTGGAATTTGTCAATTTTATATCGTACTAGCTGACCTGACAGACGTTGTCCTGTCTTAGAACTGACAAACACGCAAAGTCAAAATTGTAAATCTAATTTTTTTACACCTTGGGTTACATTATTGGAGTTTTAGTAAGGATCCCTATTTTTTTTGAAAATATAATATAGCCTATGTTAACCGGGGATAGTGTAGCTTCCCAACAGTGAAGGAATTTTTCAAATCGGTTCAGTATTTTCGGAGCCTATTCAATGCAAACAAACAAACAAACAAACAATCAAATCTTTCCTCTTTATAATATTAGTATAGATAATACGCGTATGCCTACTTTATCATGGTATGCTAAAACCCGTAAAAAAACTGTACTCAACTAAGTTATTGTTATTTGCACTCCTACACCAAAGCTCATCAATTCTTGTAGCGCTTGTAGCGTAGCACAACTAGGTATTTCTAACTAAAGCAACGGACGGCACGGTCACTGGTCAGTCTTCAGATGGGTGACTACGAGCGGAATTTACAACTGAGTGCTACAGTGGATCGGATAACACGTTAAATAGGTTACCGGAATAATTATTTTTCATCACCTTATAAAAAAATCCGGCTATAAATAGAACCGATCACCGTAAACAAAATCAAAATATGTTCAAACTTAATAAGAGTTATGTAAACATTTTAATGTCTTGCTAGACAGAGAGCGCACTATACTTACTAATGACGTCACTTGTGAGTACGCCATATAAACTCCATACTGACACTCCCATTGCGGGAAACGGACAGAGCATCCCTTACTAATCAGAACAAAAACTTTAAATGCTTATATCTCACAACTTTATCGGCTGATTAAAATATTTTTTATTTTTATATTTTTACATTTTATATAAAATCTTGATTTTATTTTGTTAATTATGTGCAGTTTCAATGCCATCCCTCAAAAACGGTAATGAAAACATAGTTAGGAAACCGGGTATGTCCAAGAACCTCAAATGTTCAAGGACATAACATTCACAACACGCACTGGCCCAGCATGGTAGATTAGGGCCCATCCGCTCTCTCTGAGAGAAGGCCTCAGTGGGAACAAGATAGGCTGAAATGATGATGATGATTAATAACATTTTTCACTAAGCCCATCGAGATAGAATTCCGATAGAGTCACAATCTCTCAGTGAAAACAGTCAAAAAACGTCCGAGCGTCATTGTAATACATCGTATCAATTATATAGTTTCGCTTGCATAGTGTTCAACGTTAGTTGTCCGCTAATCCGCTATGTCGTCGTAGCTCTGGCATCGCACGGCGGCGTTGTAGTCGGATCGCGGTTACATTGTATCTAACCACAAGTCGACTCAATTCGTAGTATGCGCCTAGTTTTGGTTCGAACATTTTTTTGGCACAATTGTGACTCTATATGTATTGTATCTCGATGACTAAGCCTGATATTTTTAACAAATTAAACATTGTTAGCCTAATGTAGCTAGCTGACCTGAGAGACGTTGTCCTGTCTTAGAACTGTCAAACACGCAAAGTCAAAATTGTAAATCTTATTTTTTTACACTTTGGGTTACATTATTGGAGTTTTAGTAAGGATTCCTATTTTTTTAAAATATAATATAGCCTATGTTACCCGGGGATAGTGTAGCTTCCCAACATGAAAGAATTTTTCAAATCGGTGCAGTAGTTTCGGAGCCTATTCAATGCAAACAAACAAATCTTTTAATGTGTGAAAACCACGTCAGTTTCTATAATAAAACAAATCTTTCCTCTTTATAATATAACAATCAAATCTTTCCTCTTTATAATATTAGTATAGATAATGTATAAATATATTATATATATACATATATATTATATATTGTTATTCCAGCCTTTAAACCATGTTAGAAGTTTTCAGGCGGTCTTAAAACCCACTCGGCTGAGTTTTATAAACTCTTGTATAATTTTAGCATTAATAAATGTGATCATAATTCGGTGGGTCGACTCCGAACACCCGGCTAAAGCTGTTGGTGTCAAAAGTCAAAAAGATTGCGCATTTCATTGCAATCGCATTATTCACGCGCACCATTGCGAATTCAGAATCCAGAGTCAATCATAAACGTATTTGTGTGTGACAGAGGACAGATGATCGGGGCGTGGGTGGAGGTGGCTGGGCTACATATTTGTTCAGAGTTCGAAAGTAGTTTGATGAACTCTCTTTCATGTTGGAACGCGATTGTGAGCGGATTTGTTTAATTTGATCCTTTGTTTGAGGTACGCTTGTGTGGAAAGGCTTACGGGATAGAAAGGGGATGCAGAGATCGGGTATCAGTTGCTGGGGTTATCGCCGTGTCATGGACAGATGACCTGTGCGTGATTCGGTTGAATATTGGGATAATTGATATCAAACGGGTTAGATGGTAGATAAAGGAATATAGAGCTTCAATGCCAATTTCATGTCGTGATAGTGATGGCTAAAGACAATTCTGCTTGTAAATATTATGTAGGTATAATATGTAATCATATAGGAATACTACTTGAAGTCGATTTAACTCGAATTTTAAATAAGGCCAATGCTTTAATACAATTTGGACAAACAATTTTTTTTTTTATATATATTTTTTGAATTTTTATAGATATCAAAATTGCAACTGTTAATTTACCGCTATGATGTGAGCGGTAAGGGGGTAAGGTTTGCCAACCTGAAAGTTACCTAAAGAAACCTAAAATAGACACTTCTGATTCACTGGCATTAAATGAATTAGTGTGCTTTGTGTGGGGCGTCCATTAATTACGTGAGGTAATTTTGGCGATTTATCGACACCTTCACCCCCTCCCCCTTTATGAGATGTGTTGATATTTGACTTGACCTCCTCCCCCTCCTCTTAATCTCACGTGAGATGGGGTGAGATTCGGCTCAACCTCCTCCCCCCCAAAACACCTCACGTAATTAATAGACGCCCCTTTTTTAACTCGACATAACGGACTACTTCAAACATGGGTTTAAAAATCATCTAACGTTAATCGTTTTAGTCAACGCGAATGCCCCCTTCATGAGGAAAACTGCGGCCTATAAGCTACTTTTCAACTTAGATGCGCTAAGTTAAACCACATAAATAGAAAATACAAGAAATATATATTACGTAGGTAAATCTAACGACAACATCTATTTACTTACCGCTTACGTTGTGTAACCGGAAAAGGATTCAATTTCGCGAATTGCTCACTTCCGGGAGGGGCGCGAATTGCTGAATTAGAACAATGGCTTCATGACATCGTTGGGCGACGAAGACCAAGCCTCTTGACCAATCACGGGCTTGGCTGAGTAAGTGAATAAGTATGGGTTAAAAATATTGGCAATTTTTAAACTGAACCGTTTGTTCAATCTCACACTGTGTTCCAAATCACACGGCGTAGAAAATCAGAAAGATAGATAGATAATCTACTCAAAATATTGAATGCGTAGGTATCTGTATATATCTACTATATCTATTATACTAAGTATATCTACGTAAAAGAGTATATTTGAAAGATTTATGTATATAATTACAAGGCTAACTATAAGTTATATTAACGGGATATTTACTGTTAATAATCATATAAATGTAATAAACACCGCGATATTTTAAAACGAGGCAATTTTATTTATTATCAAAATATTTTTATGTATTCATATGATTGTCGATGAAAGTGCCTAAAGACAAGGGTCTTTGACCAGTGTGTGTTGCCAGTGATGACATATGGTACTGAGACGTGGTCCTTAACTGTTGGCCTTTTGGAAAAACTCAGAGTCACACAGCGGGCAATGAAGAGAGCTATGCTCGGAGTTTCTTTGCGCGATAGAATCCGAAACGTGGATATTCGCCAAAGAACCAAAGTCACCCACATAGCTGTTAAAATTTGCAAGTTGAAGTGGCAATGGGCAGGCCACATCGCTCGGAGAACCGATAACCGATGGGGAAGAAAGGTTCTTGAGTGGAGACCACGAACCGGAAGACGCAGCGTAGGTAGGCCTCCTACTAGATGGACCGATGACATTGTGAGAGTCGCTGGCATCCAGTGGATGCAAAAGGCAGGCTGTCGTTCAGTGTGGAGGTTAAAGGGGGAGGCCTATGTTCAGCAGTGGACGTCTTCTGGCTGATGATGATGATTGTCGATGAACGTAAAAAATGCCTTTTGCAGGTTTAGGTTAGGTTAGAGCGTCTAATGTATACCCAACAAATATTTTTTTTGTTATATTTTATTATCCTACAAGGATACTACAAGGTTAATAGAAAATGATTACAATACTCCCAAAATGTATCTATACTAATATTATAAAGAGGAAAGATTTCATTGTTTGTTTGTTTGTTTGTTTACATTGAATAGGCTCCGAAACTACAGAACCGATTTGAAAATATCTTTCACTGTTGGGAAGCTACACTATCCCCGGGTGACATAGGCTATAATATATACTCGTGCGAAGCTGGGGCGGACCGCCAGTTTAAAATATTTTTTTTCAGTAATTTGAATGTCTTTAAGTATGTGAGTCTAATAAAATAATTTTATTTAATTGAACAAAAAAATACGCAACTAAATAAAATAATTTTTTTACTAAAACTAACCTTAGCCTTAAATAAAATAAAATAATGAAGACAGTAAATGTATAAAAATCTAGTTCAATTGGAGCTAGGTACTTAAATTGATAAAGAGCAAGTTCAAACTCGAAACCACAATAATTTGTCGGTACTACTTATCCCCATAAGCACAGGTATCGCTGTCAACACAGCTGACCATGCCGCCAGGCTTAGGCAGGCGGTAATTTTGGTTCTAATCCCCAAAAAGCATCAACAAGTTCTCCGCTTCGTATTTTGATCCGGACTCCTCAAAATCCTGGATTAAAACTACCGTAAGAAACAATAGATGGATAATAGATTCAGCGAACCCATAATATCCGATTATAGAATCCTTTTAAAGGCTTAAGTTAGCGGCCAGTTTTCACACAACTTAGTTTTTTTTTTTTTTTTTGCAAAAACTAATTTTAAAGCATGTTATTGATTTATGTGAAACTAGAAATATAGCAAAATAATATATACAGGTATAGGCACTTTCCGGTCTCCACCTTAAAAAACGTTATTTAGTCACAGCCAAAAAATATTTTGCTATCAAACGTTGAAGAAATATTTAAAAAAGTGTAAACAAAGAAAAAAATAATTTATTGTTAATAATAACAGATATATATATACAAGGTGAATCTCTGACTCCTATGCTAGGTAAGTAGATTACCAGTATTACAGGAGTCAGTTCCTTCCATGTTATAGTGACTGATATTGACAAAACTATTAATTAAAAACTCATGAAGAAGATTCATAAGTACCTACTTAAATAGGAGTTAAACCTAGGTTAACCAGTAGCATAGTTACTCTAGAAGCTATTTTGCATAACTGGAAAATCCTATCGGCAGGGGATTTTGTTAATCATATCGGTATTTACATGACTTATGTACATTGTACCTACTTTAAAAAACTTACCTATATACTTGACCACATTTCTATCTACCTAGCCTAATCGTTATCTAGGATTTTACCGAAGTAGTATCTACTTATAATTATATAACCAACAGGTTTCCTGTGTTACTAACGATTTACAAACATAAAATACCTTTGTAATTAAAATTGTACATAATCTCAATATTATTTATTTACCCAAAAACTACAGGCTTAAGGTTTACTAAGCCGAGCGGAGGTCATTATACAGATCATTATGTTTTTTTTAACTAGGTATGAGGCCCTGAAAACGTGGTCAAAATATCTGCCCTTGAACAACTAATTTTATTTTTGTGATTTCTGGATTGGCCCCATGGTAAAAGTTGTTCATAATGATGAGTATAATTACCTCCTTCCGACTTAGTACATCCCAAGCTTATAACCCTGTATATTAACTCCACGGAAGCTACGGGAACTAGAGTTACCTATATCAAACAAGTACAGAAGAGTAGCTGCTCTAGACTCATGTAGAGCTTGCTAAAGCTGAAGGGGAAACTGTAGGGTTATAAAGCTTCAATTTTTTTCTGAGTATTACTCTGATACCTAGGTACCATTCACGTACCTATATATCCAATTTATGAGGGCTTTTTTATTTTGTAGCGGTAGCTCTTGAGGTGGTCCCACTAACATTTGGCTCAGAATTTTTTAACAATAGGTAACTTATTCGTAAATATGCCAGTTGATTTGGCAATAGCAATAATTTTGTTTGAGCTCTTACTAATTTTGAACCAGGTTCAGGTTTTATACTGATATGAGTAAGTACCTACATTACCATCAAAATGTGACTTGAAAAACGCTACTACCTATTTGCTTACAGTGTGTTTAGAAGTTTTATTATTTAATTGAATAGCAATTTGCAACAGTCGATTCGCACATTGCGCAGTCGCATCAGTGTAACATGCGCACCCGCATCTCTCACCCTTCACTCGTAGACCTACATAATGCGTACTGAGTGTCGCTAACTGTTCCCTGGGAAACACCGGAAATCATTTGAATTACGAATTAATTTTCATTTCTTTTTTCAGTTTTTAACAAACGTCCTTATACGATAGGTAAATAACTTATTAATTGCTTTTTACAAATGTGGCGTTGCATGCTTATAAAAGTGATACACAGTAGTAAAAGTGCTTATAAGAGTTACTTATTGTAGCTATAGCAAGATAAACTGTTGATTTAACTCAATCAGGTGTATGAAAGTTCTTCTTAGTCTTTCTTTAGTGATGAACATTTGTGTTTCTTCTATATCTGGTAGTTAATATCTATTTAAGTATGTGTTTAAAACTATATATGTATGTATATCAGGTTCGTGGTCACCACTCCAGAACCTTTCTTCCCCATCGGTTATCGGTTTTTCGAGCGATGTGGCCTGCCCATTGCCACTTCAACTTGCAAATATTAGCAGCTATATCGCTGACTGTGGTTCTTCGGCGAATATCTACGTTCCGGATTCTATCGCGCAAAGAAACTCCGAGCATAGCTCTCTCCATTGCCCGCTGTGTGATTGTGCTGATGTTATTAACAAAAAATTATACACTATTCTACGAAATACGACACGAGCTCATAAATAACAAAAAAATGGTTAGCAAAACAAAAAACAATAATTAAGAAATAATTTTAAGGAACTTTTTAGTATCACCTTATATAAGATAAGGATTGAAGCCACTTTTGAATAATTCGCTTTGCCTGGCTAACCGAAAAGTATTTGACATCTAACGATTAAACAATTTTGTTGTAAAAAGGTAGTGTTCAATTGTAAATACGGTCACCCATACAAAAATTTACGGTTAAAACACGATTTAATCGCTATCACAAAATAAGCTATGCAATACCTAACTACTTACTTACTGTCTATTCCTGCAGCTTAAAGGTATGTTTCATAATTATGTTAGTTTAATTCGATTTAGCCAACCAGTTACGCAAGGCAAAAAAACAAATTCATGACCGAATTTTTCCAAACGGCTTTCCTGAAATAAAACTGTATCGGTGCTCTCTTATTGGCTCTAGTCTTTGAGCTTTGATTGGTCGGTAGGCGTCTTTGTTGCAGCGCGCCTCCGTGATTGGCGGAACGAGTTACCCTCCTATTTGCCTGGTGGGGACAAAGCATCCCCTTGTTTATTTTTGTTGTTCAATTCAGTAAGCAAAGAGCTTTCGATCTGTACACACGTGTTATTGTTTTGACAATATTATACATTTTTGCGATACAAACAATCTACTTCTAACGGACTTATGTGTTATTTTGGACTGTGATTTTAACTGGAACTGAAGACTGGTTTGTGATTGTGATACAGTGACATTTTGGAAATGGTGATCCTGTAAGTACAAATTTTTCCCAACTTAATAAACTAAAAAAGAACAAAATCAAACAGCACTTGTGTGTTTTTTGTAGAATAAGTTTTTTGGCTTTTTATAAATTACTAGTTTTGGTTGAAATGTAAGTTGTAAATAGAAAATTATTTGGGTAAAATTATAAAAATAATGACCCGATAAAAATACCTGCGTATTTTCAACCGACTTCAAAAAAGAAGGGGGCTTCTAAATTCGTTTCTACATATGTTTTTTTATGTTTGTTTTACCTCAGAACTCCGTCATTTAAAACCGTTTTGGGAAATTATCGGGTCATTATTTACTTTATGGACAATTTTGTTTTGACATTCGTCTATTTTATATTATGTAGACAATTTGACGACGGCAGGTGTTTATTCATTTATCTACCAACCTATATTGAAATTTATTTGACTATATAGGTAGGCCTAGGCATATAACTAATGGCATGTGAAAAGATATAATTTGATAAGCAAAACCGTCAACCCTAAATGAGATTATTTAAGGTACTTTTTGTACAGGTATTTTTTACCGGAATAGTAGGTATGGCTCATGGTATAATAATATACTCCACCAGGTATAGCAATACGAGAAAAAATTTACACGTGGACGTCCCGCAATGATGTCATGATGTCAATTTACTACAGGTTCGAGAGAGATGACGATACACCACGTAACAGCTGATTGAATAAAGTGGCAACTGGACAGTGACGTCATTGCGGGACCACTCCTAGATTGCTAGACCTTGTTTTCTTAGATCATGGTATGACTGATTTGAAGCCAAAGGATATTTTTTCAGTCCTCTTTTGTTTTTATAATAGACTAATAATTTAAGTTGTTTTCATACAACAAAGAATTTCGTATATTGGCATTTTTTGTAGAACAATGGGCCTGTGTCTTTGCGTTTCATTTATTACAAATAACAGGCTTGGCGAACGATATAATTAAATACTTGGGTACATTACACATATACTGAAAAAATAATTTTAAAAGGTGATAAATTTCTGAGATAATTATGACCGTTTAAAGGTTTTGGTGAGGATATAAAGCGGATGCTCTGAAGCAACTTTGATCCACTAAAACTTAAAAAATTATTTATTGTGTGGTTTTACATAATCAAGAACATGCCGTTTATTAAAAGTTGCCGTTGTCGTTTTGAAAGTTACGCAAAAATGAACTTTTTCTGTTTACTATAAGTAGGGCGACAAAATAATACAAACGAGGTAAGTATACCTAATACTTTTAAGTTGGCGCCCCGGACATCGGGTCTTTTTCGCCTACTAAGTATGTTTTTTTTAATACAATAAAAATGGACTTTTTCGTGGTCTATCGCAGAAGTTCCCAAGCAGGCGGGCGTAGAGATAGGCGGCGGAATACGTTTGCATATTCGAAAGAACAATTAATTTGGCGCGTATCAACTATCTATATGTAGGTTCGACAAGTCAAAAAACTCAACATGAACCGCGTGTGACACCGCCTCAAATTTTTTGTAATGAAAATATCATTTATAATCCGAAGAGGCTCTGTAAATGATAGATTGGGAAACCCTGCTCTATCGTATCTAAACTATCGTAAACGTATCGTTTGATCAAAATTTTGGTTTCATTTTTATAAATAACAAATACCGGACAGGCCTTGTAACTCTATTCGCTGTTAACTATTTAAACAGTTGTTCAAAGAAGCGAGGGTTGTCTAAGGTGGAGGGAGACCAATTGAATTTAATTGAAGCTCATTGAAACCGTGACATTGCATTGTTGCCCGTGAAGTGCTTGCTACTCGGAAACTTATTTAATTCTTTCTACAATATTTACCACAGAATATTTAAATAAGTAGTAAAATTTTAGATATCTTTATATTTTTTGTTTCTTTTATTTTATCGTTTCTTTAGCATCCCGAATAATTGAGTAACGCTCCTGCTTATTTGCCTAAATAAATAATTATTTTGGCAAATAAGTTACAACTTATACTAACTCTCTCTGTAACTTATTTAGAGTAAATAAATAATTATTTGGGCAAATAATTTAGAGCGTTACTCATATAATATTTGGGATGCCAAAGAAACCCCTCCAAAATATAAGCAAAAACAAAAGCATGGAAATTAATTAAAAACACTAATCTAAAATTTACATCGGTACGTAGGTAATTTTGGGCTATTATCTATCTACACGACTAGATCTATTGAACTATGGCCCTCTAAATACCAAGTAAAATAAAACAGATTACGTAAATTCCAAGTAAGTTACAACCACAGATCAGAAAAACAAGGGAAATATAAAGTGACGTGGCGGGTGCGAACACTGCGAACGCATCAGTCCTACCTGAATCAGGCTGATGTCTTTAGTCGAACCAAAGATACCCAGCAGATAATTTTGGCGCCCTTTTTTGCTTGTGGACTATTAGTTAGTGTGAAATAATATCGTGTTTAATTTTGCGTAAACCGGTTTAGCGGTATAGTGAAACAGGTGGGTGAAACACGGAGACATTTGAACATGAACAATAATGGGCATGTGTTCTATTTTTTAAATTGCTTTCCTCAATAAAGCTGATCCTAAATAGAGCCCATCAAAGAAAACAAAACCTAAATTTGTTCAAAAAAATAAAAGTAAATAAGTTATAAATATTTTAATTTCATGCTAGACAGAAAGCGCACTACAGGACGTTATGACGTCAAGCCGTGCGCGCGCCTTACAAATGCTATACTAACACACGCTTCACGGGTGAGGGACAGAGCATCCGCTCTCTATCCCCAGCAAAAATATTATATGCTTATATCTCAGAAATTTATCAACCAATAATTTTTATTTTCAGTATGTATATTTAATTACAAGTAACAGTAACGGCTTAAGACTTGTAATAAATGAAACATTAGGACACAGACCTATTGTATGATGGCATATCTTCCTTGTTTGTCTGATCAGAGGTTTACAATACTACTCTTTTTGAAATTTCAGAAGAGGAAGTTGTCAATGCGACAGATTTATTTTTGATTCGCCTTAGATGTTTCGTCTCGTTTTCCATTTATATAATTTTCTTTAAATGCTCTAAATTATGCTGTCTTCACATAACGCTCGCCAAATTTTGCCACAAAAAATGTTGGCAAATTTCAATGTTGTAGTTATAGCGTTATAGGTACCTACACCTATACACAAAGATTTCATACTTATACTACGATAATCTATGTCTATACAGTATGTTTTGTAAATCGCGAGAATGTTCCGGCTTTATAAAATGCACCGAACTTTTATTTTTAAAAATCTAGTATCAACAAATAGGTACATTTCTACTAAATTTTTTAATGTTAGCCAAGCTAGCAAGTGTCAAAAAACTTTCTAATCCATAGGTAATTTAGACAAACACAGAATGTTCAAACTTGAAAGTATCTCAAAACTCGGAGCCTGGTTTATTTACCTAATCAAGTCCCTTAGTTGCGCACACAAAGTTGTTTAATCAATTAAGGACCGCCCCTCAGACAGCAATTTTGTAGCAATTGACTCAACGAGCCGAGGGGACAAGCTTTCTCCGCGATTCTCATCCTTGGCTCCACTTCAGTTGAAACGATGAAAATGTAGAGCTAGCTTTTTGTTTCGTGTGTTATGGACATCTTTGAGCTTATCTTTTTGTAGGTAGGTACAACTTAAAAACGCATTATTTATTACATACAAATGTATTAAAGTGGGAAGATATACCTACCTACCTTAGTAATGAGGTAGATTAACCTTGAATAATATCAGACCTTTTTGAGCATTTGCAAATAAAATTTAACTCTACGCGATATCTTCGCCAGGTGTTAACCGATTTTCATGTTTTTTTTTTACTGAATAGGTTTTTCTCAAATGACCATTTTCAGCAAAGGACCCATTTAAATTAGAAAAAATATGCCTACTCTAAAGGTGGAAATTAGGGGATGAATCAAATTTATTGAATTTTGTGTAGTCGGTATATTATTCGATAATAGATATGCGGTTGACCATTGGACCAGTCGATTCTGCTAAAGAAATTGTCTTTAAATTGTAATTGTTGCGATTTTAATTGTTAAATAACTGCCTCAAAATTGACAGTTTTTTAATGCTTAGTTATAATATAACATATTATAACTATATTATTAGTTATAATATAATATTAGGTGGTTGTATTTTACTAGTACAAAAAAATATTTAAAACTGTCAACTTTGAGGCAGTTATTTAACAATTTTAAAACAATATCTTTAGTAGAATCGGGGCCTGATGTCATCTATATATTTTGTCTAACAAATGGTTTTTAGGTATATATAAATAGGAATCTTTTAACGATAGACACCATGTTACGTGTCTTCGTAGATATAGCTCTGAACCTGACGAATGTTCATACCATCAAGCCTCAATCTGTTTTCGTGAATGCCTCTTGCTTTACCCAACTAGGTTCGTATAAAAATATTACTTACAATACATAACACAAAGCCCGGCTCTAACAAGACCATTATCCCCACAGCAGCAGCCGCGCGGACATGTCAGAGGGACCGACCACGGCAGACTGGGACATCAACGATGCCGTGGTGCCTAGAGTAGCAGCATTTGACTCGTTCGGTGAATGGTGCGACGGACATGTGCGTCGTGTGTACCCGCCGGGCTGTGAAGAGGGCCGCCGCCACGCCTCCGGCTGGGCTATGAGAAACACTAATAACCACAACGTGCATATACTCAAGAAGAGCTGCCTTGGCGTGCTCGTCTGCTCTGTGAGGTGTCGCCTGCCCGATGGCTCGAGAGTACACCTCAGACCGGCCATTTGTGATAAGGCGCGGAAAAAGCAGCAAGGTAACTTGCACTATTCATTCTACTCCTAACCCAAAATACTTACCGCTCTGCTGAGTTGAACCAGTTTCTGAGGTATCTACCTACGCGGTGCGACCCACCTGCCACAGGAACAGACTAAGACGCCTATGGAAATACCTTATAGGTACCTAGGCTAATACCCCTCCGTATCAGAAGGTCTATCAGGGATAATGACGTAGTTTGCACCATCATCAGCCCATAATAAAGAATTTTTTGCTCAACCTATCTCTTCCCGCCGCTGGGCAAAGGTCTCCATTAACCATTTCCTATTCAATCATTAGAGATATTACAGTTCAAAAAACATTTGACCTAAAATCAGATTTATTTTCACAGGCAAACCATGCCCAAATAGATTGTGCAACGGAGGTCGTCTAGAAGTCCAGCCGTGTCGGGGCCACTGCGGTTACCCAGTCACACATTTCTGGCGGCACACTGAGCACGCAATTTTCTTCCAAGCGAAAGGAACGCACGACCACCCACGACCTGAAGCGAAAGGAGCGAGCGAAGTGCGGCGGTCACTCGGCGCTGGAAGAAGGGTCAGAGGGCTGGCGTTACTGCTGTCAAGAGAGACTTCCATAACGGATAAGCTTTTAGCAGCGAAGCCTGAAAAGCAAATTCCGCAGAAAATCATCAATCCCCATCCACAACCGCCGCCGCTTATTCCCGATAACCAAAGAAGTAAGTCAGAAAGCTACTTTTCAACAACCATCAGTTGTTCCTGCACGCATTATCTTTAACGAATCTAGATTGATACAACCAATTTTTTTTGTCCTCATAGGTCAGCCGACATGCACGTGTGGGCCGTTCGAGTGCTCATGTCGGTGGCGCGCCGACACTGCGGAGTCCTACGGTGTCACTGCCTGGTCTCCCACCGAAGCGCAGTCCTACGCCAGTTACGCACCACCAATACAACCAGCACCTTCAATACCGCAGCAATATGATCCTACAACTTTACCAGCCGACGACATCTTCCATCCCGAAGAAATATTCCAACTCGATCACCCGATACGATTAGACTTCCCTATGGAGGAGACCACATTAGAATCACCGCCGACGTTCGCAGATCTGAACAATGAGAACTCACGACCGGAAGACGCTTATTGGATAGACTGGCAACGAGCGCCCGGTGGATCAGAGTCCAGCGAAACTCCTTCGCCGGAACTGTTCAATGGGTATCAACAAGCGGAAGCGTACTGCGAGCAGCAAGCTTACGTTCCTCAGGTGTATTATCCCGAAGACGGACAATATTATCCAGCCGACAGCACTAGAACTTCACCTATAATGGACATGCAAGAGCAACGGTTCTATAGATACGGTCAAGACTGTTCCCAAACCAATGTAGAGAATATGCCATCGTGGAACTATACCGACTGCGCGTTTACCACTAACGACATGTCAGAATGCAAACAGTACTTTGACGTCCACCAACAAGCCAACGCCTTCAGTACTCTCTTATAATCCAGTTCCTGTACATAGTTCTGTAAATAATAAACATTATAAGTTTGTTGATTATTATTACTGTAGAAAATATTGCTCATTATGTAAATACGTAATTTGTTCCTACGTTTGAAAACAATCAGTTTGTGAGAAAATAAAAAACGAAACTTGTATAAAATCGTCTATTTATTGTATATAAAAATTACATTAAAATTGTCAATTTTACATTTTATAATTTCTAACGATAAAATTGGTCACTACAAAATAGTCCATTAAGCGATTGCACGATAGATTTATTATGCATAGTCGCAAAACATTCCTAAACACTGTACGTTGCAGATCATTCGTGATGACCGTACTTTGTAATTCAAACGCGTAAAGCCGCAACCCAGTCCGTAATTATCGCAATCATATCACAAGTCCAGCACGACACACAAAGCCAACATACCCTCGTATCCGTCGCTTAGTCATAATGGACAACTCAAAGTAACTTCTTTAGATCTAGCGGTACCTTACACATAATATTTTGTGTCACTCTGCGTTTACAATAACGGAAGCTTCGGCCGAATATAATATTGCACTTACAAGCAGTTGCTTTTTCATCGTTAAGGGACATTTTGGGTAAGGGGCATTTTGGGAAAAGAACATTTTGGGAAAGGAACATTTGGGAAAGGAACATTTCGGGAACGGGAAATTTCGGGAAAGGGACATTTTGGAACAGGGACATTTTTAACCTGAACGTCTTTCATGACTCGATTGCCAAACCAGCAGGTACTGAATTTCACAATTTCGACCGAATACTCATTTGTGGTAAACGAAGGTTCACAATACAATTGGCTGCTTTCAGAACTTAATAAAACCGACATTAATACAGAATAATTATACTTCCTCAGACAGTTATTTACATCGATTGCGTTTGCTGCTGCATCCCTAACAAATGTTTTATATTTTTTTAACACTAACTTCTGCTGGTTTCAATAACAGAAGTATCTCTACCGGTGTTCCGAGATAAGTTAATAGGGTTTGCTCTTTAAAGTTGTTATTATGGATATAAACTTCACAAAGCCGAAGTTTACCAAAATCTAACAGATTAAAATATTTAACCATCGATTTTTAACAATTTTCCCAGAAGTTTGACTTCAATAATGGACGATTTTCATAATATAATTTTAGGTTAGATTTTTCCTCTTCCCTCAATTCTACTATTAAGCTTTTATGCAATTTTGAAAAAGTGAATAACCCACCATTATCTTCATATCTCGGACAAATTGATAAGTTTATTGAAACCAGCTTATACGTTGTATTTCTAAGTTAACAAACACCAGTCGTATGCAATAAACATGTGTATCGTTGACACACTATAGGCTCGTCAATCTACCTATGGCTATTTCATCTCGATTTCCACTAGATGTAATGCGAGGTATCAGAATAAGCGTCACGGGCTATTCAACCAACGGCGGCTAAAGAGTCGCGTCGCGGCGTTTAAGCGACCGTGGAAAAGAACAATTTTCGGTTTACGCAAGGTTCAAAATGATACTTCTGTACAGACATACACACAGATATAAAGTCGAGGCAAGACGGAGGCGCAACGCCGTGGAACATTTTGAACCTTCGGCAAACCGGGAAGAGGTGACTTTCCACTGCAGCTTGTACGCTGCAACGACGCATCGATTCACCAGTGCAGGGCGTTGTTTTTTTTTTTTGTACTTTTACAAAAGTGCTGAATTCGTTTAATAACAGTCAACCGTAACAATTAGTAACGCCACTGCAGTTATTTTTAAATAATTAATAGGGAATATGCATCTGTTTTTTTTTATATTTTTAATTAACTGTTTACATCGGTATATCATAGTAAAAAATATAATTACAGTTGGAAATGCTCAAATTAATTTTTAAAATAATATTTAAAACATCGAATAAATTTGAGCTGTTTGAACGCCGCAATTTTTCGCGGGCCTTGGATGACGTCAGAAGCCACGTTCTATGTTTGTTTACTATAGACGATACAGTTATTTCATACAGATTTTCAGTTTTATAGATATTCAGACCATGGAAGAAGTTAAAAAACATTTTTATAGGTATTGTCTTGTGCCAAAATGTACAAACACTATTAGAAATACACCCGATAAAGTGTTTTTTTTCCCATTCCAAGAGATGCGAAAATACGTAAACAATGGTGTAAGGTTATGAGAAGAGATGAAGTATCTCCAACATCATGTTTGCATTGTTGTGAAGATCATTTTTGATAGCATGGTGTGAGTTAGAAGTATGTTTAGTATTGAATATTATGCACTCAACAAACAAAAACTATGTGTAGGCACATTAAGTATTTAGAGTAAACAGTATTCACATTAAAAAAAACTTAAAAATTCACGGAAAATTACGGAAAATAAGTAATGTTAGGTAAAATTACTTATAAATTATTATAATGTAGACAGTAGAACAGCAAATTCATAACAATTTTAATGACCAATGATTATTTACAGGTTATGTTTTGGTAATCAGTGCCGAGTGCATTTATGTGTAAAAACCTATGTAATGGATTAAAATATATCATGGATTATAACAATTACCTTGGAGCTTTCACTCCTTTGATCTCAGCAACTATAAAATCTGGATTTGATGCAAAATATGCTGTCATAATGAATGCATCTAGGTATTTTTGGTAGATTGTCCGATTGTGCTTTGACAAAACCAGTCTCAGTCATCGTCCTAAATGATCTCTAGTCTCACGAGAATGCTAAAATTACACTAGCTAATGGAAAAAACTACAGGAACTCAATATAAAACTATTTTTCTCTCAAACACTACTAAAACAGTATGAATATCGACGCCGATTTAGGCGATGTTGTGGCTTTTGACGTCACGTTTCGTTTCGACCAATGGTGAAGCGTTTCACTAATTTGAATTTCCCTCTTATATTTTGCACTTTTTGTTTAATATTTTAAGCAATTAAAATGCAAATAAATAAATAAAATATCTTTTAGATATACAATTAGAACAATAACGATTCGGAAAAAAAATATTTCAACCAAATTTAAACCACATGCATATTCCCTATTGGCTTGCGTTGACCGCCAACTCGCCTGATGTTAAGTTTTAGTGAAGCACTACTTCAGTATCTATTATGTTCTGATTCTGAAAATACGGCACATTACAAAATAACAAACTTTAGTCATTCCGAAATAATGTCAGTTGAACTCTTGATTATTTATTGCATAAATGGTTTCGAACGGTTTTACAAATACAAGACACAATTTTAGAATTAATTTTAAACATCTTAGAAATAGGCCCTAATATATAATAATTACAATGTTAGCATTAAAATGTATATTTATAAAACCGTTCGGAAGGGATCGAGGTTTGCACAGCACGCTCTATCACAGCTGACGGCACAAGCCGGTGTCGATGATTCCAAATACATTCCCAAGTACCACATCAATTTGTGTAATATCTCGGAGAATATTTTTGAAACCACCTGTAGCCCCACGTTGGGCGCCACTTATTTTAAGGCCACAAACAAATTTAATCATGAAGCAATCAATGCTCTTATTCCATAATACAACACTGCTTTGCGCTTCGATTTAAATTTTACTGTTATTACATAAGCTAAACATAAGGACGCAAGTGTCTGTGCCTCAATTTCATAACAATCCATGCAAATGGGACATAATCGCTATCACAGTTCAAGCGATATCTAAAAGGAGGAGGATATATAAAATCACAAAGAGGTTTAACTATAACTAAATCCAAATCTATGAAGGATTTTAAAGAGAAGGTCGAGAGATCGAGTTTTGAAGCGTTATCGTTGCTGAAGCATATCGACACTTGAGAGAAATTACTAAAAGGACTAGTGTCCCACTAAATATCTATGACTTAGTTAGCGAGAGTAAACTAACAGAAATCTTAGGAATCGAAGGGACTTTAGGTAAAGACATTTAAGAATCTAAGTATCAACAGTGAACCACGGTCGCCGAACGGCCACACAGCAAAAACAAAAAAATATACAGAAAAATCCACACTGAATAATTTTTGTGCTAAAAACAACTAATTGCCAATGAATTGACTAATCTACACAAATTTCATAATTATTAGTTACTACACAAAATCAAGTTGTTAACTATATCGCAAGGAACTAAAACATAACACATTCCAGGAATTAAAATAACATAATATAAATCGCAAAAGAAATCGTGTAAAGCTTTAGTTGCGACTAAATCAATTTGTACTATAAAGAAATCACCACCTGATTTCAATAATTCGATTTGAGATAAGTAATATATTATTTTTAATGTACATAATAAGAATAATATTATTTAGTGACAGTGCAGTTGGCGCACAGATAATCCAAAAAGTGGATTACCTAGTCACGGAGTTTGAAAGAGTATATTAGTATTAAAGTGACATAATAATTCATTGCCATAAAAAGAATAATTATAAGATCATGCAAAATAGCTAAGCATAGATCAAGTATGTGACTTGCGCTCTTAATTTAGACGGTTCCAGCAAGCAACCAGCACTGGCATGCCAACTATAAATACACGATGCTAATACCACGCCAGTGCTGGCTGCCAATGGACTGGCGCCAGTGCACAAACTAAAATCAATCATAATACGCTGAGGCAAAACAAAGGTTCGCTATTTTCTTGCCATTTAGCCGCTTTGTCAATACAACGGCCCGGCAAACTTTGAAACGACATAACTTGAAAAGTATACTTAATTTTTTGATATCCTAGTAGTTTCATATAATTAAAGACATACCATTAACTGGCACTCAAAAACAGGATTCTGTTGATTCATTCAATGATTTTTGGCCTAAAGTCATATGACATACGCATTTAGTCATAAACAACTGTAGTCATAATAATACATGCACATAATTTCTGACTGACATAAATATTGTGTCCTTAAATTTGTTTTATGACTCCTAACTTTTATATCTAATTGATATTATTATCATGGATGGTATGTGCACTGTGCAGTGATGGTTTGTTGATTTACTATTAGGATTACTTATTATTAGAACATAAAACGGTATGTAAAAAATAATTAGGACGCCTATTTTATTTCAATCATTAAGGGCCCTCAAAAGATATTTGGATTTAAATTAAACTGGCAACTTTGTCTGCCTTTGCTTTTTCCCCCTAGCTGCATGTCCTTAATTATGTGAAACTAGCAGCATTACAAATTAAAACAAAAATATATATGTACTAAGTTTTCACCGGTCAAAGTTATGTGAAAATTAGGCATTGATTTGCCACCGTAATGCACAATAGTGACTAAGATAATTCTCAATTATTATTCGATGTGCTAACGTATCAACGCTTTTTTTATTTATTTTAAAACCAAGCAAAGCAATGTCGACACGTCCGACCACTTGGGCGATAAAAAAATTATGTGCGGACCAAATTTTATGTGCTAATGAATATACCACCTAATTACATGACAATAAGTCGTTTTCTATAAAGTACGTTACGCTTGCGGTATATTAAAGTCGTGGAAGACATCGACTAGACGCTCAAAACTGATTCAAACCAAGTTTAAGTATAGAGAATATGAATTATGGAAACATACAGTGAGCTTTCTATTTTACAATAAACTTTACCGCTCTCGTTAGAAAGCCAAATCTAGATTCCTTTCTTATTATGACTAACGAGAAGCAATAGTCTATCATAGACCTACACCCATGTTCACAAACTTAACAACGTCGCAACAAATATCACTTCATTTGCGATAACACAGTCCATTGACACCTATTTTCGTTGTCATAATTGATATCGTAGTGACCCAAAAGACGTAAACCCGCACGGAACATGCAATAATACACGTCCGTAAATTAAAAGTCACTTCACTTAACTTCGATGGCAGTCGGAGCAGATATGAAAAATACCAAAAATTAATCAGACTTTTCTAGAAACAACAAGATTAGCCGTTATCATTTGTGTTCGCGTGCGTGACACTTCGGAGATAGTCGGCTGACCAGCCATGAGTAGTGACTTAGTTGTACGGTGTTTAAAACCAAGTGCTATGTAGTGGATGATTGGTGGTCAGAGCGAGGCTTCCTCGAAATGATAAGACAGCGTCTTTCAACAAAAAGTGACTCACACTTCGGGTCTCTTCGGCCTCGACAGCGCTCTTCGGGCTGGCCAACCCTGGCGTTTCATTCTACGGTGGCATTGTCTCGTGTGTTATGTATGTGGGTGGTTGGTCATGGCGAGGCTTCTTCTGCGAGCTCCTCGGGCGCGGCGCCGAGTGGCATCACCGCAACCACTGATAGCTCTAGCGGCTCCATCGGACACCGGCCCACGCTGCACTCCATATCAGTGCTGGAAATAAATTGAATTTTGAAAAAACTAGCTTTTTGACCTTCGGCTACGAATTTACAAACAAAATGTGAGATATGAGACAAGGTGCTTCCGAGTAAGGTCCAAAACGTTGTTTGAACGCTAGTGAGATTTTTATAAATTTTCCATCATTAAAGAGTCGTGTACGATGCCTAAAGTTGTTAAAAGTGCTGCTCGAGAAGTTACACGGATAGTGATTGATACGCGATGACAGCGCCACCTAATACACGACAATCGCACGAGGAGATTAGCGTGACTGCGATTGTGAGCGACAGCTAGCGTAATCAGGCTGCCGATCCTGCCCAAGTTCTAACCTTTATACTAGGCTGCTAAAATCTGGCCTCATGTAAAGTAACTGACTGGATGAACCTACGTCAAATATTCTTACTGGAAGCTGGAAGACCGATCGGAGTGTATACTTACAAAACGCTGACTGTCGACATTTGCATTTTAGAATTCTGCCACTGCTCACTGGCTTCTATCGAGTCCAGCTGATCCTCTCCTCTATCTTCCACTTTGTCTTCAGTCTCTTTCCCTGTATTATCCTTTTCTTCCTGTATTGCACTAGCGGAGTCTACGGCGTCGCTCGTCGACACCGGAGACTCCAAGTTGATGAGGGTAGCTGTGGCTACCTCCACTCGACTGCCCTCTTCGGTATTAGAGCTAGTGGATTGACTTGTGTCGATTGACTTTTGCATATCTGTGGACAATGGCGGGAATTTTTTGAAGGCGTTTGTGTATGTAGCTAATCTTCTCTCAATTACATATAAAATGTATCTTGATGGCCTATTTGAGTAATTTTGAAAATTGTATTTTCTCAAACTTGCTTGGATATTCGTTCATTACTGTTGTTGTATTTTCGCGAACATCCTCGCCATGTTTTAGAAAAGTAACAGCCTCAGCGGGAATTATGCTCGTGTCAAGACTTTTTTAGCTCTTTAAGCTACGAGAACATTGGAAATAATTTTATTTTTGACACTCGACGCAAAAAGAGGAGTGTTATAAGTTTAACGTGTGTCTGTGGCATCGTAGCTCCCGCTAAACCGATTTTGATTTAGTTTTTGTTTTGTTTGAAAGCTGACTTGGACGAGAGTGTTCAATGATTCAATCTGTTCAGCCTTTTGAAGATTTTTAGTTTTCAATCGGCGGTTTAAATTTTTAGGGATCCGTACCCAAAGGGTAAAAACGGGATCCTATTACTAGCCTACGATGCTTGTCTGTCTGTATGTCTGTCCGTCTGCCCTACCTTTAAATGGCTGTATCTTCCGAACCGTACTAGATAGCCAGTGAAATTTTCACAGAATATGTAACTTTACAGATTAACTAAAAAATTATAATAAAGTCAAAAGTAAAAATAAAAGGGGGTCCTCATACAACAAGCGTATTTTTTAACGTATGTTTGTACTAGCTCCAATGTAAAAACGGTAATACGTACAAGCGTCAAACTTGGCATAATTAATAGTACGCACTCTAAAATATAACAACAATTAATAAATAATGACCAAGTGCGAGTCGGTGACAAATTTCTGTTCATTACCAAGTTATAACTGGTAATTGGGTCATTTGGATGACATCATTTTGTTTCATCGAATCGTAATGCCAAATTTTACAAATTTTGAAGTGGTTTTTTTAATTTGATAATGGTTGTATTTTGTGGTGGTACGGAACCCTCAGTGCGCGAGCCTGACTTGCATTTGGCCGGTTTTATTTACTTTTAACTTGTTGTTTTAACGTCTGACACTCTACTGGCAAGACGTAGGAGATAGATAGACGACAGACGACAGACTTAATTTGTGGCGTACTGTTTTGAGCATTGATCTAACTTTAAGACACGCTACAGACATGCAAAGTAAGTGACCTCGAGGTCTCATTTAACATTAGGAAGGGCAAACTATTAGAAACTTCGCATGAGATGAAAAACATAAAATATGAAAACTTATACTTATGTATGAGGACTGATGGAAGTGTTTTTGTATAGTTAATGAATGAAGAGAAAAAGCAAAGACCTGGGGCATGCACGTAAGTCAACCATTTCTTGACGGGCCGGTCACCCAGCAAGGGCCGCACGGCGCCTTTCATTTCATCTGCAACGCAATGCGCGTGCGCATTTGTTAGATAAAAATAACTTAAACACTTTAGATGCTTTTGTATAACTACGGTCGAATTTTACTATATTATGCTCTGTCTACGTATTAGTAGACTAAAATTTAGGCGTATTATAAGTTGTTTTTCGTAGTTTAGCGTGATGCTCTAACTAGGGCTAATATCTAAAAGGGACGAGCAAAAAGCAAACAAACTAAACAAAAACAAAACATGATAGTGACAAACAGACAGAGCATCCCCTCTCAATCCCCATCAAAAACGTAAGACCCTTATCTCAGAATTTTTTCATAAAATTATCATTTAAAAAAAACAGTGTGTGTAATATATTTAATTATATCGTTCGGTTAGCCTGTTATTTATAATAAACTAGCTGAATCCCGCGGTGTTACTCGCGATTATTTTCCGCATTTTTGGGAGGGGAAGTACCCTTTGTCCGTCCTTATGATGTACACCATACATCCTTATGATGTACACTGTAAAAGTGTTTTAGCATCCCCTGTCGATCCTGTTGCGTAAATTCTTTCATCCAAATTTCCTTTCCTGCCAAATTTCGTTAAGATCGGCTTAGTCGTTAAGTTGTGAAAGTGAACAAACAACCAGACTGAGAGACAGGGTTACTTTTGCTTTTATAATATTAGTTAGGGTGTAACACCAGTCAACTAGCCTATTCGCGGCGCACGTCTCGCGATGTCTGGATGCACATTAATGCGTAGTACGTAATTATTAGTTGATTCATATGCGGATGTCCATCGGTGTCGTACCTGGTTTGTGCTTGGCGTCGCAGCAGGGTGGCGGCGTGACGTGCGCGCGCGCAGGCTTCACCCGCACGCGGTAGAACCGCGACCCGCGCGGCATGTTGTAACGGTTGCCGCTCTGAAACAGTACAATATATTACTAATACCTGCACCCTGGGCAGGCCACATCGCTCGAAGAACCGATGGGGAAGAAAGGTTTTTGAGTGGAGACCACGAACCGGAAGACGTAGGTAGGCCTCCCACTAGATGGACCGACGACATTGCGAGTCGCTGGCATCCAGTGGATGCAAAAGGCAGGCTGTCGTTCAGTGTGGAGGTTAAAGGGGGAGGCCTATGTTCAGCAGAAGACGTCCAACCCCCCCCCCTTATATCAGTCGTAATACGGGGAATTCGATTACCTTTATTACTATTGTAAGTTGTCAGATCGTAAATAAAAAATTGTCCATATGCACATTATGATTTCTGAATTATGAATGTCCCATTCGCAAATGGCGAAAAATGTTCTGTTAGCATAAGACGTCTCTCATAAATCGTACCTTCTTAGCATAGCAGTACTCCTTTGACTCGACGGTGGCGATGGCATACAACTTTCGTTCAGCTTCGCTCCGCGCCTGTATACTGAGGTCTAGTGCGGGCAGACAGTCGCTATGTACGAAGTACATTATCGACGCTTCCTGTAACAAATTCAGCAATAACATGAAAGATTTATCAAACAATGGATTTTGGATGCATCCGAGTGTGCATCGGATCTGCATGATTTAATTCCCTCCTTCCCATTTTTCTATCAAACTGCCAAAGTGGGCACGAAATAGCGATACTGCTTCATCTATACTTCTATACTAATATTATAAAGACGAAAGATTTGATTGTTTGTTTGCATTGAATAGGCTCTGAAACTACTACACCGATTTGAAAAATTCTTTCACTGTTGGGAAGCTACACTATCCCCGGGTAACATAGGCTATATTATATTTTTTTTAAATATAGGGATCCTTACTAAAACTCCAATAATGTAATGTTTTAACTTTGCGTGTTTGACAGTTCTAAGACAGGACAACGTCTGTCAGGTCAGCTAGCTATAATTATATCTTTATTAATAATATTCGGGACATTTTTGCACACATGGTCATCTGACCCCAACCTAAGCAAAGCTTGTGATATGGCTGCCAGAGACTGATATACATACATAATATATATATATATATATATTGAAATACATAATTAAATAGGAATTAACAACCAGATATAGAACAAACACAAATGTTCATCACATAAATGTTTGTCCTAGGTGAGAATCGAACCTGCACCCCCAAGCTCAGAAGTTAGGTTCTCAACCAGCTGGACCAACGGGCTATCAATGTATGAAGTATCGGGGGTGTGACATTAGTAGTCATCATTACCTCACCATCCAACTCTCTAACAATCGTCATAGCAAAATTGTAGTCCAGTGAAAAGTTTCTGGCCACTAAAGGATGATTTATGCTAGAGCGTGGCGGGCACGAGCCGTGGTTCACTGCCAACTGGACCAACGGGCTATCACCCTGAATTATCTGAGGTCCCAATATATTATATTAAATGTCGGGGCAGGCAAGGTGAAAGGCTGAGCGTGCCGGCTGATAAGTCCGAGGGAGTGTGGCATCCGAAAACGGCCTTTACATAGTATCTTATCGCCGGAGCTCTGTTACTTGCATGCAAGTAATTAACATGCACATTGCACTATGACCTACACGACAGGCTCACTTTTTTTCTTGTGTCATGACCAGGTATATGGAGTCCTTTAGTCGGAATAATAAAAACGGTTTTCAAAGTGTTAAATAACGTCAAACAAGTCATAGTCACAGACAGAGTCAAGCAATGTTACGGTCAAGTCCAAGTCATGCCCTAGTAAAGTGGTGGAGACTTTACTAGAAGCTTCTGTGGAATTTTGGAAACGTCACGAAAATACAAGTTTCACCATATTAATTCACTTTCCTACACTCGAGCACGTTCAAGAACACGTAATAAACAATAACCCACCATTATTACGAATTAACACTCGAAATAAAACAAGTTTAGAAAAATAAAACAATGAGACTTTTTTTTCGAGCGTGTTCCTAATCATGCCAACGTGCCACGAACACAATAGGATGAAAATATATTTATACCTTTTTTGTCCTTATTATCGTTGTCATGGGTTCGGGAAGCGCATTTACATTCCAGTTTAATGTTGCCAGCAAGCCGGAACTCTATTACTTACAGCTCTGCGCACTACCTACATGCCGGCGCACTAACCTGCATGACAGTATAGTTGAGATGCGCGGGGTCCCACATAACGAGCACATGGTGTCCGGTCAGACAAGATGAAAGGCTGAGCGTACCGGCTGACAGGCCTGAAGGGGTATGGCATCGGGACTTGGCCTTCTTTCCTTCGTCCTTTTTCTCTGATGACCTGTACCCATTCAACAAGAGAGATGTAGGTACAAAAAACTATATAAATGGGAACTGACTAGTTAGTGGCAAGCGGGGATGAAAGCGCGCGAGGCCAGGTAATCTAGCTTCGGGGGTGCTATATAATAGTTCAACCCGCCTTTGAGGTTTGTTAGTATAATAAACTCTCTTGAACTGGACTAATCCAGATTACATTCCGGAAAATGGAGAATAATAGCAAAATAACAAGAGATGGGTCAGTTCAAAGCTTAAGTAGAATGATAAAATATTGTTTAAAACCTAGGTTCAAAACAATGGTAATCCACAAAAACCACAAAAAAAAAAGAAAAAAAATCAAGAAAATTTTTATTTCATGAAAAAAGGTTACAAAGAATATGTACAAGGTCTTAAAACAATAACGAATGTAAAAATAGGCTTGGGTTCTATGTACATGAAAGTTAGTTAGTGAAACTAAGAACGAAACATGTCTTATTTGGCTTGAGTGCGAAGTGATTGTTAAGCCGGGTACTCATATGCGAGCCGTAACTGCCCGTAACACCTTAGTCCGCTGTTAGTGTTAGCCCTCTTCTAAGGCACGCCACCATCCAGGCAGCCAGATCTTCGGATTTTTACTCTCAGTCACTGGCAACTTGACTTTCTCTGGGCTAGGGCGGGCATCGTTGCGACGTCATACAGACATCTCATCACCTTAATATATCGCTGTCAAGACACCAGCCCAAGTTTCGACAGAGTCAAACGCCTTCTCACTGTCCAAAAATGCTAAATATAGGGGCCGACTGGTCCTCTGTACAATCTACCGCAGTGTGCATGTGGTCTATGGTGCCGTACCCGCTTTAAAAACCGTCCCGTTCCTTGATTGTAGTGTGTTGACGGTTGTGGTTTATGCGTCTCTCGCAAGGACTGTTGTCAGTTTTAGTGACTAATAAAGGGCACAATGCTTACGTGGACTTTGCATACAGTAGAAACTCATGTGTGCTTCCACTATAATCCACAAGTCTGTAACCGTTCCAGTTACGGCTCTCATATGAATACCCGGCTTTACCTGCCATCACTATCGTCTTCTCTGCTCTTCTCGCTCTCTTCAGATTTCTTCTCCGCCTCTTTCTTCAGGTCTTGTACTTGCTGCTGTAATAACGCCTTTTCGTTTTCAAGTGTTGCCATCTGAAAGTGGAATATTTTTTCTTTAGTCAGAACTTTTAACTGGCCTGGCGCTTACCCATACCCAGTGCAATAACTGTTCTATTAATAAAAGCTTATTTACACTTGACAAAGTACAAAATACACAGCCGAAAGGGGTCCGTTATACGCTTCACTATGAACAACTTTACATGTCTACAATTTGCAGTTGTGTAATTTTTTTTTTAAACTTGTTTTAACTCACCTTCACATGGTTACACCGCTTTGTCAGTTTGTTTTCGCGATTTTAAAGTTGGTCCCATAGTAAAAGTTGTTCATAACGATGAGTATGACCTCCTTTCTGCTAAGTACAACCGTTTCGTGTAACCCTGTAGATGTAAATCATCCTGTTACCTGTGTTTTGAGCAGTGAGTCGTAGTCGTTAGTCTCTGGGTCCGTGAGCTGTTGGATAGTATCGCGGTACTTGGTGCACTCCCGCATCAGGGCTTGCTCGCGTTCCCTCAACAACTCTAGCTGGCGGTCTTTTTCAGAGAGCAAGCGGCGAATCACGTCGTTCATGGTCACCTGGAAAACGGGAAAGTTTCACCCTTATCACTTGGTAGGGTGTGTTTTAAACCCCTGACGCAACGCAGAGGGGTGGTTATTAGTTTAACGTTTATATCTGTCTGTCAGTGGCAAAGCCGTAGGCAGGAGGGTTTGGGGGTTTACCAAGACAACAATAAAAAAGAGCATAAATTTTCGATAGAACACCATTTTTTGCAATTTTAGCGTTTGTCCTTTAGTCAAAATTTTGTATAATTAATTATACATTCTTAACCTCGTTTAGAAGTGCATGCCCAAACAGATTGTGAAAGCAGATTAGTCGAACCCATTTGACCATAGTGGAAACCACCATCTGGTGCTTCATAATTTTTTTTTAATAGGCTTTTTTGACCTCCTCGTCTGTTTTTTTTTTTATAATCTTTATTTTAAGTGCTTTTTCGCAAAGCGAAAATGTTGTCTGTTGTTATGAGCCGTATTACAAAATGCAATGGTAAATATTTAGGTATCTGAATTTTCTTGGAAAACGAAAAAATAAAGTTGTAATTGTCAAGACGGGTATAAAACAAGTAAACCACGACATTAAAATTGTTCATTTTGTCAGTAATTTAACGATATCCAATCTCAAACTTTCCCGCCGAGAGACTTACGAAAAACTACTTTTGTAAATTGTAAGTAGTAAATTATGCTAAGTTTTTCCAAAATTAGAAGTCATGATTTACATTTTTTTTAATCAGATATTTTTGTTACAGAAATTAAATGTTCTATAGATCTTTCTATTTGATAGAATCAGAACGCCAAAAATCTAGTTCTCGTTGCCTTTTTCGTCGTAAAATGGGAAACGGCTCTTAAGCTATGGTACAGTCGACGATGGAGCACACATGCCTAAAAGAAACCAACTCACTCGCGATCTCTAGAGAAGTTTTCAAATGGATATCATTTGAATATATATTTTTTTAAACACTGTTTTAAACTATCACGGTTGTTCACTAAAGTTATATGATTATTTACGGGATATTTAGGTTGCCTCAAAAATAAAAATAAAAATTCGCGTTCAAAATGTGTTCAAAATACTATACGCAGTAAGACAGTGAGTGTGTTTTGTCGGGACTTAGGTTCGAGTTCGAGTTCCAGTGATAACCGTAGCAAAAGACTAAGAAAGAGGGTAGATCGTTATGTCTGCACCTAACTTTTTAACTGTTCACCAACCACCCGCATTCTTCAGTCTTCCCGTGAACATGTTGCATGTAACTGCGCCGAAATATCGGGAGCTCATTCCACAACCTTACCACGGTAAATATCCCGTGATAATAAAATATCCGATTATATTTTTTTTAATGCCATTTGTATTATTTACCTGCTTCTCAATGTCAAATTTAGATTTCAGGGATTCTGTCTCCACTTCAGATCTGGTCCGCCAGTCATTCTCACACTTCTCGATGGCTTTTCTCACTGCCTCCTCCTTTTCAACCTCGGCGTTTTCTTTGGTCTGCATCACTATGGCATTGTGACTTGATATTTCGATCATATCGGTGCGTTCAATCTTCTCTAGACTGGATTCGGAGGGAGAACGGTCCATATTAGTGAGTGCTACTAGCCGGAACCTATGGAAAAGCATAATAATGAGTTTTTGAGAAAAGTTTTAAACGTTTATCAGAACTCATTAGGTTAAGTATACATAGATACCAAAAAGTACATATTTTTATACCTATTTGGTTGTGGGTGGAGAGGATGTAGGTAGGTGTCAAAACATGTGTTCAAATCTCGAAAGTTCATATTTAATTTTTTGAGACAAGTTTCAAGTTTTTGAGTTAGTAAAAGCTTACGGTCTTATTTAGAAACGATCGTATGCGTGTGATACCTAAAATGCGCTGTCTCGTTTACTCGCCAGCCAGACGTTGACATATCACTTTGTAGCATAGATTAGCTTATCGAACGTTTCTGAATAAGATGGTTCGAGATTACTTTGACTGTCCAATGTCTGTTATGTCTTTAGAATCAACGCCAAAGAAATTTTCATGCCGTCCCGTGTTGTTTCTCATTAGCGCTGTTGGTGTCGTTTCAGAGTTAGCCTTTCGGTGTGATTCTGAACGCGCCCATAGTTGAATGTGACAAAACGAACTAAAGGTGCAATTTTAAGAGCCAATGATAATATTAACTGATGCGCTCATATAAATAATACTCAATTAACTTTAAAGACAAATATCTTACCTGGACCGCAGGCTCTCGATTTCGGCTTTGTAATCCATATGCATCTTCTCTTGCAAATCTTTTATCTCTTTCTGCTTCAACACTTCCATATCTTCTAACTTCTGTTCAAAGGATTTGATTTCGTCTCTTGTCTTCTCTAATAATTCTACTGTGCTCCGATGCTCCATTCCTAATCTTTCTATCTCTTTTTGATGTTCTAATTTCATATTTTCCTTCTCTTTTTTAAGAGTTGCGATGATGCCTTCTTTTTCAGTAAGAGCAGCCTTCATATCGCTCAATTCTAATTCATGGTCTACAGTGAGCCTTTGCGTTTGCTCACGGAACTTAATAGCTGTTTCTTCATTATATTTCTCCCACTCTTTTAAAATCTCCAAACATTGACTATTTATAAAGTTCCTTTGATCATTGACCTCGTTCTTGAGCTTAACTAATTCTTCCATTACGTACACGATATTAACTTTACATGCGTCATAGACTTTTAATAGGAATTGTTGTAGATTATCTATGCTTATTCTATGAGTCTCCATGTTGTCCTGAAAATAAGAATAATTTAAAAACTATAGCACAGGATTATAAGGAAAGGGTATGCTAAGCCGAAAGGGGTTCGTTATACTCATGGGACCAACCCTGAAATCGCCAAAAACATATCAGCTGTTCCATACATTTTGTCGAGTGTGAATATTCATTTTCTATGGAACAGCTGATATTCTTTTCGCGATTGTAGGGTTAGTCCGATAATAAAAGTTGTTCATAATGATGAGTATAACGAACCCCTTTCGGCTTAGCATACCCTTTCATAACAACCCCTCATAAAAAATATACTGTAAAAACTGGAATGAAAATGCTCAAGCATGTGGCACATACGAGTTGCTACTCTAGACACCTAAATGCATGAATACAAAAATCAAACGCCAATGCCAAAACAATACGCTACAGCTTATAAGGGGCCGGTGAAGACAGGAGCAACAGAACAAAATACTAATGACCATTTTGGTAAGACCTCCAACTCTTTTGTTAATATCTTCATGCCTTCATGCATGGCTGTACTTGATGAGATAACAAGTGCACTGCCCGCTTTCGTTGGGTCTCGCTTGTCTTTTGTGGTCTCATTTTGCGCCCGACGCAAGGGGACACACGTCAGTTATAGCAAGGGGTCTAGGTGTACAGCCGGGGTCAGGCGTGATGTCAGAGGTCTTACAGAATGGTTGTTTAACAGGGTATGTGGTAACACCTGTCGTTCGGCCCGGCCCCATTCCAAGCTCGATGGTAACGACTCTTCGATGTAAAGATCTGAAGTTTCGTCCTCGTACAGAGGGCTCTCCGCTTCCAATATAACCGGTAGAGTTCGCACCTCGGTCACCGTGGAGACTGCCATCGTTTCCGGAACGCATATCGTGGAAATGTCCACTTTTTGCTTTTGATCACTCTGCCCGCTCAGCTCTTCGAAGTCCCGTTCAGTTTCCGATTCGAAATCCCTGCAAATAAATATAAATCGCTTATATTTCGCTTCGTCCATAATCTATCCTCCCCCCCTGCCCTACATAGCCCCATAGCATACGATGACTTGCCACAGAAACTCGATGTTGCACTGTAAACTACTAAAGTAGAATCGCCCAGTAATCCAGTCATGTGTCTTTTAAACATTTACGAGCTGTGCATGAAATACTAACTATGTTCAACTGGTACCACTGGGCACCCAAAACACAGACTTTGTTGCCTAGTGTGGGGCCCGGAGCTAGAAAAACGTATGCATTTTCATAGCCTTAACCACTGTAAACTTAAAACATAGATCTAAGATAAATTACTTTTTTAAAGGCTTAAATGGAAATAAAGTTTATTATTATTATAATGCTCAAGCCATTTTTTTTTATATTTTAAAATAGTCTTGACTGCCTTCTCGCCTGGTGTTAAGCGATGATGCGGTCTACGATGTCAAATTGCAACATTTGCTGATCTAATTCAAAATTCAAAAATTCAAAATTTATTTATTTCAGGATTAACCCATATCAGTAAAGAAATTAATAATACATAAAAATTAAAATACATCATAACACAATTAAAAATAATTAAAACAAGTAAAAATACATTCAATGTCACAGGGTCACAATAATAAAATAAAATAGTCATAAATTCAGTAAGTCACAATCAGTTTAGTACTTTCTCTCCGGCATGGGTACCGCGACATGTCTATCGCAGCAATGCCGGAGGTAAAGGCAGTCCAGTCTAGTCGCAATCATCTGAAGAACAATGTTGGAACTGGCCCGTACTCTTCGCACCAAAGACGCGCACCGCTTGCGCATAGTAGTGTGAAAGCAGTCGGTGCGCGCATCTGCAAACATGCCTGAGGCGCTGCAGAATCGAGGCAGTCCCAACATCATCCTGAATGCATTGTTGTACAGGACGCGGAGGTCATTGTATCTCTTCTTAGTGTAGTTAGCCCACAGGCTGCACGTGTAGAAGGTTGTGCAGTACGCTCTAAAGAGCGTAACTTTGACCCTCGTCGAGCAACGTGCAAACCTGCGGGCTATCATGTTTGCTCTTATGGACAGTGCCCTCCGCTCCCGCTCAACATCTGCATCATCCCTGAGGTCAGTGGTAATTACATGCCCCAGATACTTAAATTCCTTCACCGTGTCTAAAGGAAAACCAGAGAGAAGCACAGGTGGTATATTCTGAGGGCATTTCGTACCAGCTGCCTCAAAGACCATGCATTGACTTTTCGTGACATTATATATTAAGCCATGACGACGTGCGTATTCCTCGCAGACCTGTACCAGCCCCCTCATACCACAGATCGACGCACTCAGCAGCACCATGTCATCTGCGTAACTCAAATTATTGACGCAGACACCGTCAACATGACACCCAACATGCTGCCTACTAAGTGCGACGACCAGTTCATCCATGTACAAATTGAACAGGGTTGGAGAGGTTAGCCCACCCTGCCTGACACCGCATTCGAGCTGATATGACTCCGACATTGCCCCCGCCCATCTGACACTGTTAGATTGATGCGCATACCAATACTTAAACATATTAACAAGTTCCTGTGGCATTTCGACACTCCTCAGTTTCTCCCACAGAAGATCATACGCCACCAAATCAAATGCCTTGGATAAGTCGAGGAAGCACGCATACACGGGTGTCTTACGATCCGTGTAGTATCTGACGGTATGCTTAAGACACAGTATAGCACTTTCAGTGGACAGCCGAGGACGAAACCCGAACTGATTGTCGTGCAGTGTTACGTATTTAGTTAGCTGTGTATTAAGCACACCGTCCAGAACCTTAGCCGTAACAGTAGCAAGAGAAATGGGCCTGTAGTTACTTTTGTCTGCAAGGTCGCCGGTTTTATTTTTCACCACAGGCACTACCACTGTTTTCATAAGATCGTCCGGCAAGTAAGAATGGCTCACGCATAGCGAATATAACACAGCCAGGACTCTACATATATGAGGTCCGGCGTGCTGAAGGTGCTCAATGCTGAGTCCATCGTGGCCCGGGGACTTGCCTCTGGACAATTGCTTTAAGGCTCTAGACACATCTCTTGCAAGGAAGGAAGTCCCTACCACCTTACTATTCATGTCAGCATTCAGCACCTCCCTCGCCGGACCCAATGGTGACTTTATAGAAAAATGAGTCTTGAAGACATTGGCTATGTCCTTGGGATCGTTCATACCATCGACGCTCACCGGAAGGCCAGGTCGTACATTTGCCTTACTTGTATCCTGCCAGAAACCACGGAAATCACCTTTGCAGTGTTTCTCCGCCAGAGCGTCCATTTTTACTTGCTCCTGATGAACTTGGCACCATTTTAATCTAGATTTAAACGTTCTACGGCTTTCACACATTTCCTGGAAAACGTGGCCGGATTTAGGCCTACCGCACATCACCCATTCCTTGAACCTAGATCTGGCCGTCCGGTGCGCATCACTAACATGCTTGTTCCATCCTATTATGCGTGGGCCACGCCCCCTCTTTTTCACACTTCCCCGACTCACCACCGCTGCGTCTCTCAGGGCGACCACAATATCGGAGTAAAACCTGTCAAGAACACGCCTGTGGTCATAGCTATTACAAAAAGAATCAGCACAGTTTACACAGACCGCAGGAAAGTCAATCAATTTTAATCTTTTATTACACGCCTTGGTATACATATCCACCTGCTCCTTACTTCTTACACCCCACACTATATCTTTATTCACATTATTAATGTTTGGTGAGACTTTAGGGGTAAGCAATGCTAAATTACACTCAATAACAAGTGGATAATGATCAGACCACATTGTGTCATATCTCACATCTATATTTGTAACAGTCTGCCTAGCCGAGCAAGTTGCTACACAATGATCCAACCAGCTGGTGGTCCCGTGTACGTCACTTATGTATGTAAACGTATCAGAGTCCACCCCTAGTATATCTACGTCTAAACATGACCATTGTTGTTCTTTACACATATTCTCGAGTTCATTGTAAAACATCTTACCCGGATCAGCATTGAAATCACCTGAAACAAATACCGATTCAATTTCCTGCTCGTCAACAATAGCACTAATTGCGCTCAAACAATTTATAAATTCTTCCAAATTATCTATTGAATTTGTTGGCATGTAAACACATATCACCAATAACGGCCTATCACATGTCATAATTTTGACAGCACAAATACGCGGATTGTCACATTTTATCACTGATACCTGTTTAAATGCACTATATCTGTATAAAAGAGCCACTCCTCCGTGCCCACGTCCTCGTAAGTCCACGTCCTCTAATAAATACTATGAAGTGCTACGTCATTTTCGCGCTAGTGAAAACTTTCAAAACGTGACAAGATATCCTCGCTAAATTAAGCTTACTGGGGCCTTACGGCCAACTGCTAACGCGGTATCAAAACTAATGTTAAAACCGCGCAGTTCTGAAAATCACGCGAACGTGAACCTAACGCGCCCAGATACGGTTTGCGGCCGCGCAACAATTTTATCACCGAAACTGGATTGCTTTAAACAGCTATCCGTAAGGCCCCTGGGCATAATATCCGAACAAAATCGTAAGTATCAAAGTAATTACTAACTTTTCAAAATCAACTTGAACATTCGCATCCTTTTCCTCAGCGTCGGTGCCGCTTATCCTGTAAATAAATTAACAAGCTACTTAAAACATGACACTCTGACACAATTGCAATGTCATCCTACGTAGGTACCATTTTTAAAATAAAATAAAATTGCAACAGTTCTTATACTGCCAAAGAATTAAACACTCTACCCCTCGTTTTCTGAGAATTACAATCTAGACATCTTACGGGCTAGTATGGAAAGTAAGTTTGGTGTAAAGTAGTTGTGAAAAGTTTTCTTCTAGCTAGATCAACATATCCTCGGCCGTGATAATGCAGCCAAACGTATAAGCCAATAAAAAAAAGCTGTTAAATTTCATAATAATTATCAATTTAAAAACAGACTTCACGGAATTAGAAAAATACGCAAGTTCGGTTACTAATAGTCGACTTTGATGAAATTTCTATGGGAACAATTTGAAAGTACATCCTTAAGTTAAAAAAATATTACTTTCCAAATCGGTCATAAATGACGGAAATCTGATGGAGAAAAATAGAGAGCTGTCAGATTTTATAAAAAGGTATAAAAGAACAGATACGCATATGTTAGTTCATATATAAAAACTCACACACCTCTGCTGAAAAAACCGTACAGTTGCTTCCATGTCATATTTGGGCACTTCTTCCGCTAGCTTCGGGAACTCTTTCGCGATATATTCGACGTCAGCATCCGTCAGTTGCGGCAATCTCCCATCGAAAACAGGTGGCGCTTGAGTCGCAAACGGCGGGGGCAGTTCCGTCATGCCCGGGAACAAACTCTTGAGAAAGTGGCCTTCGAAAATGAGGTTAAATTCTTGCCGTCGTCCAACTTCCTCTTCATGGAGTTTCAATAGCTTGTCGGCTAAATCCGTCGCCCACTGCAATCAGATAAATATAATCGTTAAAAAATTGACTAAAATGTGTCAGGTTCTGCACACCAGACGGAGAACGAATCTATCCAACAGGGAATACCCAAACGACTCTAAAGAGTAAAATCTTTCAGGGTTTACGTATAGATGCCGTACCACCAGGGAAACCTGGACACGTCCGAAGGCTTCCAAGGTTCTCAAGAAGTGGCCGGTTTCAAACCCGGACGCCTCACGCCCATCGTGTTGGCAGTTTCGTTCGTTTTCTAGCAATCATCTCACGTCATTCATAACAATAATTTTCATTATTTTAAATATTACAAGTGTGTTCGGGGGAAAATGCCTATTTTGCCAAATGTCCGGTGGTTTTTAAAATCGTTATCCAGTGTCAACAATTTAGGTGATGGCAGTTACTAGGTACCCCTACTACTAGGTCCTTAGTACTAGGTTAGGTTAGGTTAGCCTGCCAAGCGTGGGGATTATGGCAACCTCCCCTCTCTAAGAGGGAGGCCTTTGTCCAACAGTGGACGTTTAATGGCTACTGATGATGATGATAATGATGATGGGTTACTAGGTTTGGGTCACATGTTTGCTGGTTGGATCTTTTTTTTATCTTAGTCTTATCTTTTGTTTCCTAGATAGTACCCATGGACAGTTCTTTTCTACTATCTTATACGTAACGCATGGAAAAAGTTCCTACTCCGTCAATTTGTTGGTTTTGTCACAGAACATTGCCTTTTAAAGAAACACCTTTTCAAAATTACGGTCACAGACAGTCCTCTATGTAGAAGGTGCACGGAGACTGAAGAAACAGCCGTAAATTTGCTTCTAGAGTGCAGCAGCGTGGCAGAACAACGACACTATCAACTAACACTATCCTTGGGCACCGAGGATGCTCTGGGAAACCTGCGCAAGCATCAGTGAGCTGCTGGCCTTCCTGGAAGAAACCGGGTGGCTGAACCAGCCGTTGACGGGCAACGCAATAGGCTAATGAATGGCCTAGTTACGCAAAATGCCTGCTACTCAAGAGAAAAGCTGCTCTGCCAAGATGCTGTGTACAGGTCTCACATACACAGATGCTGAAGTAACAAATGAGATGGTCAATGACGATATAACCATTTCGACTGCTCATCCTTTACCCCGCCGTAAGTCAAAGATCGGAGCGGACCAATCCTAGGTGCGAATTGAATAAATGACTTTCGAGTCTCCAATCACAAGCGCCGAGTCACGGCGAGTCTCTAATCACAAGCTGCCCCCCGCGACGGACGTGGCTTCATTTTGCAAAAGCTAATTTTGACTACTACAGTGGTTATATTATTTTATTTATATTACACGGGAATTACTCACGTAAGATTAAGATTGGTTATATTATCTTTGGAGATAGTTGAAGCTTTGCTATACTAACCTTCAGATGCGCGAGAGAGAAGCTTCTCCGCCTGGCTACTTCGTGCACAGCTCTAACGTATACGGCGGGCGCGGCGTGCAGCTGCAACACGATGCCGAAGTAACGCGCGAGACGGTTGAAGCATTGGAAGGACAGCATCGCGTGGGCATCTTGAACGGACATCGAATTCTCGATCATTAAGACGGCCCTGAAAACGTATTAGGAAGTGTTAGAGCTACAACACACGATTTGCGTCCTTATTTCTAAATGACTGCGACTCATGGTGCGACGCGACGTCGACTATCAAATCGATCTATCGACCTGCACGCGATCACCGTCTGCGCGAACTAAACCAAGCTTTATTGTAAGACAATAAAGCACATTTTAGGTCGCACGGGCTGACAATCGAATCGATATCGCGTCGCACCATGAGTAAAGTTACAATCCAAAACAACAATCCGTGAATTCGATTGCAGTAGATGCAGATGCACCATAAACACCCAACGATCACCACATTAATGGTACTACGTTCTTACCTCAGATCAGTCAAACAGAGGAGATATGTCTTAGTACAATTATCGTTTGTGTTCAATGTCAAATTTTTTCTTTTTTTTTACTATACCGCTATACCGCTTAACGTAAAAACTGTAAGTAAGGCTCACTTACTCATTTTTTACACACATTAAGAAACTTGTCGCGACAGCAAATCATGCCAAAGCGAGACAGACGTATACAAAAACGTAGGTAAAAGTAGGTAACGACAAAGTGACAAGATTTTTTCGCGGTCCGCATGTTAACCCTGCTGTTCGTCTGCAACCCTGCAGATGAACAGCTCTACCCCCGAGTGCCCTGAGTTCGACTGAAGGCATCAAACCTGATTTAGGCCAGATGCGTTTGCACCCGCCACACCACCTTACCTATCTCTCTTGTTTGTCTGATCTGAGGTTGTAACACAAGCGTGCATATTACAGTACAACCCGGCCCTACTGGTGCTCACCCCGTAAATTCCCAGTGTGCTAAGCCTCTGGACTCTTTTGACCTGCAATTAGCAACTGCTACACGCACAGACCTTTTGTCAGAATAAGCTACGATGTAGGATGTTGAAGAAGGACGTTGTGAGGAGTAGTTAAACGTCTATTCAGCCATAAAAACTTATATACTTACTCTAATCTCGCTTTCAGTATGTGCGACAGTTCGTCCTTCGACTTGGCGATGCGTCGCCTAATGTCAAACAACAATTGATGGCCTTTTAGAAGTTTTTTGAGTTGACACCAATGCGACTGCACTAGTGTGGGTAGGACGGATGGGTCGCACGCCGAGTTTAGACGTTCACGGTACTAGAAATAGGAAAAGAAAAAGTCTTGCATCACAATTTTAGGTATTTTTTTTTAAATGTTTTTATATGTTCGATTTAATAGTCCTGTAGCAACGTATTTGTGATGCCTCTGGTGTTACAAGTATATATAGGCGACGGTGTCTGCTTACCATCAGGCGGCCCGACTGCTTGTTTGCCACCTATGACATAAAAAAATTACATAGCCATTTACCGAAACATTGCCTAACGACTATTATGTTTTCTGTATCACTTTTCTTCTACCGTCGTGATACCGTGGGTCCGATTTCAGCATTCACCTCTCAGCCTCCAGTTTTTACCCAACGATTCAAGCAGGTCACTCCACCTAGCCATAGCATCCTATGTCTACCCAATCACGGTTTCAACTTAATCGAAAAAAAAGAAAGAAAGAAACATTTATTTTGTGCACAAAACACTACAACATCAACATTACAAAACAACTCCATACCATCATAATCAGCCTTTTAACAGTCCACTGCTGGACTTTTAGCCTACCCCCGAAAGGGTGATTGGGCCATATCCACCACGCTGGCGTATGTGGCGTATGTTCACCAACCCGCGTTGGTGAATTCACATACGCCATTGAATTCCTAATCCGTACGTATGCAGGTTTCCTCACGATGTTTTTCCTTCACCGAAAAGCCAGTGGTATGAAAATCCGTATAAGCTCCAAAGAGCTCATTGGTACGGGCCCGGGGGTTTGAACCCGCGACCTCACGCTTTCAAGTCTGGTGGTCTCCTAAAATGGGCTACCACGGCTACATAATAAACAACTCCATACAATAACAACAATAACTCCGTACTTTTTGGACTATGTACAATAACATATCAGGACAATAAATTGTAGCCCCATAACTTACCTGTATAAGTGAGGCGGCTTGGTCGTGCTGGTCTCTTTCTAATTTCTTCACATCGTTCAGCAGTTGATCGAGGCCATACAATCGGTCTTCGATACCTTTAATCTGCTTGAGACCATGGTTATTGGCGTATTCTAAAATATTGTACAGTTCCGCTTCTCGCTCTTTTAAGGGCTCAGCGTCGATCTGAAATTTAAAGAAAAATATTGTGACTCTTCAATTACACATATTATTATTAAAAAATAAAAATATATCAGACACTTTTATTACTACTATCTTTCATAACTTATACTATCACACTTCTCGGCACAGGTTTTCCCTATTTTATTTTAAATCACGATTCAATCAGTCAGTCTATAGCGCAATAAAGTCATCAAGGCACGAGCTTCTTTAGCCCGCCTCGGTTCCTTCTTCTGCTTTCAAACCCCCTGGTGATGATTGGGATTAGCCTTGGCCTTGAGCTTCTTTTTTTAGAAAACACTGTTTTAAACTATCACGGTTGTTCACTAAAGTTATATGATTATTATTTTTTTTTGTTTTTTTTTTTTATATATAGAATAAGTGGCAAACAAGCAACGGGCCACCTGATGGTAAGTGGTCACCGCCGCCTATAGACACCTACAATACCCGGGGCATTGTCAGTGCGTTGCCTACCTTTGAGGACTCTATTCACACATTGTGATAAAGAGCACTGACCTGGCCGGCTAACATGCGCGCCGCGACAAAATTTAGTCGACTCTTCTTATAGTGCCAAAGCTAGACAGGCGTATACGTAACCGTAGGTGTCTTGTCGCGTTCTCGCTCTACAAGTGACGACAAGATTTTGTCGCGGTGCGCATGTTAGGCATGCTGGTGTGAATAGCGAATTCCAGAAAATCATAAATCAAATAACAATGAGGGGGGAATATCTTTTGTTTCGATCATATTCTTTTCCAGTTTCATAATTAATATGCCTATCATAGACATTTCTCTGTTTCTCAAATCATAAATAGGTTCAGTTCAGATTTTGCCAACTCTTTTCATTAACAGAGTTCAGGTGGGGTACTTGATCGGTAATTTTTAGATTATTCTGCCATTCGTAAACCAACTTATATGGTTCTTTTATATTAGGTAGAGGACGCTTTTGATGTGGTTCCATTTTTTATTGAACTTGTCTTAGTGGTATTTAACCAGCTCCATTACGAGTAATTTTGTTCAAGTGCCTGTTGATTTGGCAATATCAATAATCCTGTTCGAGCGCTTACAAATTTTGAAGTCTGTTTCTAACACCCTTGTGTTATAAGTTTAACGTGTTTATCTGTGTGTTTATATGTGGCATCGTAGCTCCCAAATGACCGAACCGATTTTGATTTATTTTGTTTGTTTATAAGGTTGAACAAGAGTATTCCTAGTTACGATTCAAGATAATCTGTTCAGGCATTTGAAGATTATCAGGAGCATTATTCGGGGTCTTTAAAAAATTTCAATATATACTTCTTTATATTGATAATTATTTCAATCAAAGAAGTAGATAAGTACGTCAAACTAATTTCTCTAGTGGCAATGCAAAGTTGTAACCTAAAAACACACATTGATAAAAGCTTTATGTCTTTGATAAAACAAAAGTACATTTTAACGTCCATACGTAATTGAAATGTCGTATATACTACATCTGCTGCATTCTAATTTCAAATTCATTTTAGTATTCTAATTTCAAATTCATTTTAATATCATTTTAGTATATACTAAATCTTCTGCATTCTCCAGCAGATTCACTATGTACTAAATCTGCTGCATTCTTGAGTATGCAGTATCTGCTGCATAGTTTAATTGTAATGAATTTGTATAGGTTCATATCATATAAACTTTATGGAACAAATAATAAAGGTTTCTAAGCAAAAATAAACATATCTGAAACATTGTATGCTATAACTATTTTAGGCTCAACGCCGACTTCAGAATCTAGGGGACGTCGCGGCCTAAAGCGGGCGAAGACATTGTAATCGTCATTACTAACAACTTCCAGTATGGAACCATCCCGGAAACCACGAAAAAATACAGCTGTTCCGTACATATTCTTTTAGAATGTAAATGGCATTGTTGTATGGAACAGGTGATATTTTTCACGATTACTGGTAAACATAAAAAAATACCATAATGAGTACATTGACCTCTTTTCGGCGTTGTCCCACCGTTCTGTGTAAACCAGCTGAATGCATTGTTGTTAAGTGTTAAAAATACTTACTAGAGCCAGCCCCTTCTGACAGTAGTCCAATATATCCTGTAGAGAGGCCTTATTCCCCTGCGCAAGGATCCAATGCAGCAAGGTCGGCTCTTCTTTGCCATCATACGAGTGCGCCTTAAACGTGACTCCTTCATCGGACTCCTCAATATGAGGCACTGGTTCTGAGGACTGCGCCGTCTCTTTGCTTGTTGTTGCATCTTTTTGATCGAACACTAAAAGTTATTTGAATAATGTTAGTCTTGAGTTATGGAATGTATATTGGCCAAGTTGGAAACCTTTGGGGGCGGAAAATCTCTGAATAGGGCCATGTACTCAGTCAACAAGCGCAGAAGCAAGTTACATAATTATGCTTTTCAGCATTTGAACATAAGAACCAGCTCCTGTTTTTGCTTGTTACCACTATGCTTTCGAACATAAATACATGGGGATAATCTCATATACAGTGCGATTTGTAATGTGAATTTAACCCTCATCTTTTAAATACTTGTTGTAGCTGAAAAGAAATAGTAATGCTATACACATAACAAAAAAACAGTTAAGATTTCGCTAAATTTACAACTCAAGGTTGGAAAACAAACACGCTACGTTTTGTCCTCCATAAAAAAGCCTTGGCAAAAGCCTATTAGAATAAAAAATAATTAGGTTCTTGGACATACCGGTTTCTTCGCGATGTTTTCTTCTTCAATCCTATATCAATGATTGTAAGCTCACTTACCATCTTCTTCAGAAAACTTGAAGGCTTCGACCCCGAAGTCTTGGTTCTGCTTCTCCGAGCTGCTGTCGAGCGGCTGGCTGACCCTATACGGGTGGCCTTCGAAGTCAGTCTCCTCGAACACGTCGAACGCTGAGAACCGATGCGATTCCGCTATGAGCTGCAGAGCGGGCAAGATCGGGATGGTGCCCAGAGATTCTAGCACTGCGTTAAGTCTGAGAAAGAGAAAAGATGTCTATAAAATTTCTAGTGTAGAGAAAAAAATTCTAGGGGGTTCTAAATGATGCCAAAATGGAAGAACAAGGCGTTTTTTTAATTTGCAATGTTTTTTTTTTCGTGATAAAACCAGTGTTATATAAAACCACTCCAGTGTTGTATAAAACCACTGCCTTTATTTTTATACAAAAAATCACGCCGATCCATTGCTCTCTTGCCGCCTGAAAGAGGAACAAACAAACCAGCTAACAAACACACTTCCGCATTTATAATAAGTTGTTCGCACTGAATTGAGACCTCGCGACTTATCTTCGCAACCATTAGATTTTGCCCATATAGTCCAGTCGGGGCAGACATTTAAATAGAAAAAATTCCGGGGAGCGATTTTTTTTTTAAACGTCGGCGGCGGTGGTTGGAAGTATAAATCTCGATTTTCTAACTAATCCCGGTAGAGCATTCGCCGCCATCTTATTTTAAAGTTCAATTTTTTCGTTTTTTTGAAATAACTCGTTAATTTTCAACTTTAGAGCAAAAATGGTCCTATCCAAAGTTGTTGGAAATTTAATTTTCCACAAGTTTGGTCCTTATCATTTTTACGTTAGAATCAATATTTGCAGAGTTATACTACCAAGTTTATCGAAAAAATCGTAATGGGTGGAATTTTATTTTCTTCAACTTTGGTTCTCGCACTTTTCACTTCATGATCAATAGATGTACCAGATGTAAAAGAGACAAAATATTGCAGACTCTGCAGATATTGATCCTAGCGTAAAAATGATTATGACCAAACTTGTGGGAAATTAAATTTTCAACAACTTTGGATAGAACCATTTTTGCTCTAAAGTTGAAAATTAACGAGTTATTTCAGAAAAACGAAAAAATTGAACTTTAAAACAAGATGGCGGCGAATGCTCTATCGGGATTAGTTAGAAAATCGAGATTTATACTCCCATCCATCCCCCCCGACGTTTAAAAAAAAAAAACACTCCCCGGAATTTTTTCTATTTCAGGCTAGTTTTATGTCTACCTCGACTGGACTAATATTGGAACTTAAAAATTGTAATGAACTACTAGGCTAAGTATACAATTCTATGAAGATCGGATCAACGATACGCAAATGAACAAGTATGAAAACATACATGAATACGCCGACTTTTTTATTTTTTACAATTAATAGGCTTGCGTTTGACCACCATCACGCCTGATGTTAAGCGATGATGCGGTCTACGTTGGAGCACGCTTGCCTAAAAGGAACCGATTCACTCGTGATTTAAAGACACCCAGATTGTAACCATCGGGGAACACCCATTCAGGCAGCGCATTCCACAGACTAGCAGTTCGCACAATAAATGTGGAATCTAAGCGCTTCGTACGGGTTTTCGGAATATCAACCATAAAGCGGTGACGATTTTTCGTGCCCGCTCTGGCAGTCCGATAGAAAAATGGGCAGGAGGGAATTAGATCGTGCAGATGCGATGCACACTCACCGAAATGTATTTGATAAAAAACCGTTAGACTAGCAAAGCAACTTTACGTCGATGCACCATTGCACCATTGACTTGCACCATTATAATCAGAGACCTCTCTGCGCTGGGTATTGCTAAGACAATTTTCTTTATTTCTTCCATCTGACTGGCCCCCGATACTACTAAAGAAATGGTTTTTAAATTGTAATTGTTTCAATTTTAATCTTTAAATAATTGCCTTAATATTGGCAGTTTTAAGTTATAATTTTTTTAGAAAAATACCACCACCTAATATTATAACATAGTAAAAAAACTGACAATTTTGAGGCAATTATTTACAAATTAAAAATGAAACAATTACAATTTAAAAACAATTTGTTTAGTAGAATCGGGGCCCAGGTCTGATGCGAGGTTTGGTAAGATTGCGGATACGTCATGTTATCTTTTTGATCGAAAATAGAAGTTTTTACTGTCTATCCATCCAACACTCAGTTATACCATAATTTAAGTTAGCCTTTCCTAAGGGTCTCTTGTGTGACCTTTCTGGCGACCTCCTAGCCTAGACCTTCAGCGAAGGCTAAGCTTATGATGGTAACAAGATTCAAGCACGAACTCTTTCTAAAAATACCTAAACACCTATTGTACATTTCTTCACATGTTGAAATCTGATATTGAATACGGGTTTACGACTAGTATTTTCAATGGAAAAATAATTGGATTTTATTATCTGTATTACCTAAATTAATTACACGACTATTTCTGTCCTTATCGGAATGCCTAGATAAATATTCCTTATATAGATTTAATCTTCAAATACGAACATACTGTGGATTTGGGTTGTTTTTTTTTTTGCACGTAAATTAATAAGAGTTCTTTTTATAGGACAAAATGAAAAAAAAAAAAAAAAAAAAAAAAAAAGTTTTGTCTAATAGACTGCAATGAACACAAAAGCTATATTTTTAGTTCTCGGCTATCAACAAAAGCCGAGGCAAGGTTTTCGACTTTTAAGCAACGCTTATTACTACAAAAGACCATAATATTTAGTATATTGTATTAAAGTCGCATTTCATCATTCATCATCATCATTTCAGCCGTAGGACGTCCACTGCTGGACATAGGCCTCCCCCATCGATCTCCAAAAGGGCCGGTTGGAAGCGGCCTGCATCCAGCGTTTCCCTGCGGTCTCTTTTAGGTCGTCTGTCCATCTTGTGGGTGGACGTCCTACGCTGCGCTTACCAGTCCGTGGTCTCCATTCCAGAACCTTTCGGCCCCATCGGCCATCTGTTCTGCGTGATATGTAATGTGATAAAGTCGCATTTAGTGGAGCAAAACCGTGGCGCTTACACACAGTCGTGCGTTTCGCTACTTCAATTATTGAAGTTTTTCGAATTTTTAAGTATAGCTGTAATGTAAAATGTACTTTTGCGGTTTCCTCCATTATTATGAAATCTGTATATTAAGATATCCCAGACATTATTTAATAAATAAAATAAAATGTATTATGACTTTTATTTACATATTTTCATTGAATGAATCCAAAAAAAAAAACAGGGAGTAAAGCTCAAATGAGTGTTACTTTCATATATTTATTATGTCGAGCAAAATTTCTCTAATCGTGTTTCGGTCTTTGGGGTTTTCCAGATAAAACATTAAATTTTGATGACACCATTTTTTTATTTTTTTTAAGCTAACCATGGAAAATACCTTAAATTGACAGCATCGAGTTTGAAAATACATTTCATTATAAACGGTACCAACTACTCAGTAAAGTGTATGAACAAAATGTCAAATTCGTTAGCAATTATCTACACACAATAACCTACCGCACTCTTAAACGATAGTGTCCGTTTTATGGCAAATTACGTGTCAAGTGTTGCTAAGCGCTAATGACAACATTTCTATAGCGGCTATACATTACATTTACATTTCTACGCGACTTTGACCAGTTAAAATAACTCTATACCACCAGTAGACTCAGTTCAACTTTTATAGTTCCGTAGAATATTGAGATCAAACTACCCTATATAAGTTCGTTCTGTCTGTCCTAATCCTTTAGAACTTTATAACTTTTATAGTTGTTAAAGTAAGTGCATGAAATTATAATTTTAGTATAGCCCTCAGTTTTAAGGTCTTTTGAAATGAAGATAATGTTTCGTACATCACTTTTTATTAAGAATTTCCTTTACGAAATATGGCCCGCCAAAATGGCAAAAAGTTACACCGGAACCCTATATTATACGCGTGTCTTGACACATTCTTGGCTACTTATTATAATCATCACATTGTTATAAATTCGAAAATATGTTCGAGTGTATATGAAGGCATGTATGTGTATGTGTGTTCCCACTCCACTCCGCAACGGCTAAGCAGATTTGGATAACATTTGGTATGGAGGTTTATACCCTGGATTAAAATATAGATTATATTGTATCCTAAAGAAACTAACGGTTCTTGTATGACAGCGGATAAACAGCGATGCACTGGGTATAAAATTAACGACTACAGCGCTAATCTGGGTTAGAAGAACACATATTTGAATTGCGAAAAGCGGCTGCAGAAATACACCGACAGTGGTGCGAGGTAAAGTTGTGTACATTTAGAGCGGCAACCTATGCAATCTCAGAGACTTACGACCCGAGATTATAGCCACTTTGTGGAAATACCACACGTTCATAAAATAGAAAGGAATATCTAACTCCCCAAACGGATATCTGAGGAGAACTTCACTTTTCCATCACACAAGTAGTCAAGTAATTATGTCCTTCTCTCTCACATACACCACACCCACCACATTCACACACAACACACATACAAAGATAGGATACTTTTTATACAAAAGAAATGCCTGAAAACTAAAAATCCGAAATCGCAGGCCGCAGCATAAATTATGAAGCAGAATGAAAAGATTTGACTTACGGCTCAAATCAGCTTATTTATCACAAGAAAATTGGAAAGGAAAATTTTCAAATAGTTTGGATAACATTACCGAATGTAGGCAGTAAAAGAATTTTGACACTTTGTTTAGCATTAAAATTAAACAAAACTTATGCCTTTGAAAAGACATTCCTTGTGACATCTTTGTGGCTTGCTCTATAATAGGCATGTCGTAATAATTTTTTATTACATCATATCACAAATAGATCCTATCAACGAAAACATAATTAAAATAATATCTTAAACAAATAAGTTATTGTATTTTAATTTCATGCTAGACAAGGAGCGCACTATAGAAGTTATGACGTCTAGTCGTGCGTGCGCCATACACATACTATACTAACACGGACGAAAGGGACAGAGCATCCTACCACAATCCCCACCAAAAACTTTAAATGCTTATATCTCAGAAATATATCAGCCAATTTAAATTATTTTTTGAGTATGTGTAATGTATTTAATTATATCCTTCGCTACGCCTGTTATTTGTCATAAATGAAACACCAGTCAACTAGCCTAATCAGCACGGAAAGGTTTTTCGCTGTACCGCTGTGTCAGTCAGTAGGCGTCGTACGAATATTCGTTATTACTACTTGATGTGTACAGTCATACATACGTCTTAATTTTATTTGTAAAGGCATCGTTATCAGTGGGCGTCTGGCAAAACGGATTTTGGACGAAATAAAGTAGGTTGCGGGTCAGGGTCAGAGATTCGCAACATGCAACGAGATGGTGATTACATGTAGTTAGTGGGGGAGATTATTATTTAATAATTAACATTTATTTAGATGATTGTGAATAACACAGGCATTGGGTATATTTGAGCTGTAGGTTACAAACTCGATTAGGCCGGTTCCCACCGCAGCTATCTCGCTCACTCACACAGGAAAAGAATTCTAAATAAAAGTTTTCATTAGATCTCCTCCGGCAAAATATCAATATGAAAATTGCTTTAAAACCAATGATATAATAATATGCAATGTTTTTTTTTTTTATTAAAAATAGTCTTGCGCTTGGCCGCCAACTCGCCTGATGGGTAGCGATGATGCGGTCTACGATGGAGCACGCTTGCTTAGAAGAAACCGATTCACTCTCGACTTGTAGACACTCAGATTGTAACTATCGGGGAGCACCCATTCAGGCAGCGAATTCCACAAACTAGCAGTTCGCACAATAAATGTGGAATCAAAGCGCTTCGTACGGATTCCCGGAATATCAAAATTCCTAAACAGTTTTTAAGTGCTGTTTTTTTCCTTCAAAATGTTGAAAATGTGTGAAATAGATAACTGACCGGGGAGTGGGGTCTTAAGCTAAAAATGACTATTAAGTTTCCCCATTGTCTATGTAAATGTTAGTGTGAGTTTGTCTTTGAAAAGTATCATCGTAGCATTAAACCTATCGACATGCTTCTCACCGTTTCAAACACCTCAAACTAAGTATACTTCATAGATGGAAATTAGGACAGGCAACAATACAGATTTACTGGAATATTGGGTTAAAATTAGAATAGCTATTCTGATACACTGCACCTCGCAGTTATACACGCAGTAGCAGTATTTTTATGGTTTTAAAGAAAAGACTGTGTGTTCTGTTTATAAAGGCTTGTTTTCGCGCGTGAAACAACTCTTTGGCAAGAAATAAAGCCCATTTTAGCTATGGGCGAATCAGTTTCTGAATAAGGTTATGAGCTAAATCTTAAGGAGAAAGCAGTCTAAAATAAGCACTAAGGCATATGTTAGTAACAGTTATAACGAGACCTAATTATAGGTTGGAAACCGCGACTGGTTACAAAATGGCATACAATTTTGACCCGTGATAAAGGTGAGCCGGTCCAAAGCCAAGGTCGTTATTACCACACGCTACGTACATTGTTGAAACAGTATGTCAAGTTTATGAAAGTAAAATGATTTGTATATGGTTGGCTAGAATTGGGTGGCTGTGGTCGTTTTTAATAAGTACATACTCGTAGCATACCAATGTCATAGTGGAATTATCATCTACGTTTGGTGGCCAAACGTAAATCTATTCTATACTAGCTGACCTGACAGATGTTGTCCTGTCTTAGAACTGTCAAACGCGCGAAGTTACAATCGTCGTTAAGTTTTCTGAAATTTTCAAATTTTCTGAGCAATTTTTTTAATTTTTCTTTCCTAAGAACCATATACAAAGTATTAGAAAACTTTAAAAAAAAGATGATAGAAATCGGTAAAGTCGTTCTCAAGTTATGGCGTAATCAAGGTAAATAGGGATAAATTTTTATATGGATAAATTATAAGAAAAAGTTGAAAGCTTAAATTCCAATGGCAATGAGTTTTTTTATAAATATTATACTTACGTGATTAACTCACGTAATACCGTAAGCCGGTTACTCCGACTATAGTTTCAACCACATTCGGTGGTCTCTCCAATGAGACTTATAAAACCTCATTGTTCACTTCATTGTTCATTGTTGTGTTGTGTTGTTGTATTCAGTCTAATATGCCATTTAAAATGAGTACAAAGATACATTAATTTGTAGATTACTAAAATTTTAATTGATTTGCATTAATTACATTATTGAATGTAAATAGTTTGTTATTGTTATTGTGTTTCTGTGTTCAATATAGAGTACACGTCTTTCCGAACTTGGCTTGATACTGCCGCGTGTCTAGATTATTATCTATTATATTGTACCATTGACATTAATATACTTGGGAATGTTTCCACAACAGACATGAGTGTTAAGTTAGTGTATCACCAACTCGACTCGATATAAATCAAATCAATAGGTCGAAAAAATTATTCAGTATTACTTTGCAGTTTATTTACATAGTTGGAAAGGCTTTTCTACCCGAAAAAGACAAAGAACCTGAATTGTAGAAGCTATAATTCTGTATAGGTCAGATCTGCAGTGGTATTCATAACTCAATCGGAGAAGTTTCGGATCCACATTCCGTCTCCGTCATCGACATTCAGGATGACAGAGACTGAGATTTTGGATCTCCTGGAAGTTGACATACTGCATTTATTTATACTGAGCAAATACGGCAGACCACTATAGACAAACGGGGGCATGCCAATGCTACTTTATTATTCTAACCGCGTAACAAAGACAGTAGTAAGACAACAGTCAAGGGGGAGTTACTTACTAGTGAATTAGTTATGATCTACTGCGGAGATCGATACTGTTAACTACGTAGTTTTAAATCTAGTAAAAATATTTTAAATCCGCCTCATTGTATAATAGAAGTTTGCGTTTATGCTCTATTGGGTAGGTCTAGGTGCTTACTACGGCCAAAATTACGATAATTGTTATGCCCACTCTCTGCGTAGTATGACGCGTTAGCTTACATAATAGGCCTCTCATAGCATAGAGTACAAGTTCTATTTTAGTTTTTTAATGAGCACATCACTGGCAAAAAATCCTAGCGTAGCGTTTGTGAGTAATCAGAGCGTCCACCTGTCAAGCACAACTAGTATTGGCCGCGACTGAAGTAACTATATTAAATTAAACAATATTAAATTCACATACCTATATCTCTAGGTATGTGATTGAATTAAATACAAGTCGAACCCGTTCACGGTTTGTTTTAATAAGTTTTTGTTTCATAAAACATAAAAAGTTAAGGAGTCCATCAAAAAATATAAACAATTACTGTGACGTGTGGTTTAAGAATTATATTATATAAAATATTTTTTTACTGATATTGAAGCAGGAAGATTACTAATTTTGAAGTCGGTTTTTTTTATTTATTATTATTCTACGGTCGCTTGTATGACGCGAAGCAGTCTCGACTCTACAGTGGGCGTTGGGCTTTGGGCCTTAGTAAACGTCACAGCTGCTGTCCATAAGTGTTGATACTTGATTTATACTTTTCGACTTTTTAGGGTTCCGTGCCTCAAATGGAAAAAACGGAACCCTTATAGGATCACTTTGTTGTTCGTCTGTCAAGATACTACATACATATTTATTACATAAGTTTGTACGGAACCCTAGGGGTGCGAGTCCTACTCACACTTGTCCGGTTTTATTTTAATATCAAACCAACCAATAAAGTAAATTTACAAGGAGCTAGGTACGTAGTTTTTGCAAAGCGACAATGGGTAGCCTTTGTGTAAGTCTAAGGAGACTTCGCATTCATTGAGGTGTTGTCAAACGCCTACCTTGTCAATACAATTCAAGCCGCCGCCAACAAGCGTGCAGAGTGGAAATAAATTAAAATAATTTAAAAAAAAAACTTTTTTATAGATGATTTTAGACGTCTGATGCTCATCATCTAACACCAAAGTGTTGGGAAGACAAATCCAAAGAACCGAAAACGACGGGGTTATGTCGTTATATTTAGGAGTTCCTATGGCCACCTTCTGTCTCCATCATCAGACCAGCTCGATGATACCATAACAATGCATTGTCACCGAACTTACATAAGTATGTCAAATTTCAGTTCAAACGGTTGAGGATAGCTGGGGCCTTACGGACAACAGATATTGCGGCACCAAACTAACGTTAGATCCGCTCAGTTGGAAAATCACGCGAAAGTGAACCTTAACGCGCCCAGATACGGTGTGCTGTCGCGTGAATTTCCAACTGAGCGGATCTAACGTTAGTATGGTGCCGCTATAGCTGTTGTCCGTAAGGCCCCAGGTCTCAAATTCAGTTGCAAGATTTGCCCCACACATACTCACAGGGCTAGTTAAATAAAAGCATGTAAAAACAAAGCTAAAGACCGGACCCCGGACAAAGCCAGGAATAATCGCTAGAACAGAGTAGGTACGTACTTTTGATAAAGAATCTAAGTGCGCTTGCGTGCAAGCCGGTTAACTTAGAATCACGCAGTCTATGGCCACGTAATAAATCTAATGTGTAATTGTAAACAATTCGTATTGTAAGATTGTAGCCCACATTTCGTTACTATTCGTGACTAAAAACAAACAGATCTTTAGTAAATGCTTACCTATTAGGCTATGTTTGCGAGGTATTTCGTGTTTTTATTTGTTATATGATTGTTGATTTATTTATACCGGGGAATCAGTCTCGCATGTACACACAAAATATAATTATAATTACTACAGAAAAGCTAACATAAATACCAAATATTACGAGTTAATAAAAAAAACTGGCTCTAAAATAACAGCACAAAAAAGTGCATAAGAACTTTGCAATTATCGTTTTATTTGCTGAGAAAAGTACACACACATTTCTACGCGTTTTTGTCTCTGGCAGCCAAATTACTAGCTTTGGGGTCAGATGACAGTGTGTGTAAAAATTACCAGAATATATATTTTATTTATTTTTGATTATCATTAAAGTTACTAGTCACGCACACATGCACAAAGCTGCTGCTAGTTTGTGGAATTTGCTGCCTGGGTGGGTGTTCCCCGATAGTTACAATCTTCAAGTCGAGAGTGAATCGGTTCGATCGCACACAGCAACAGCAACGTCACCAGGCTTACATAATAAAACCCCTGGACTTACTGCGTTGTTAATGGGGTAGGTGGCAGTCAAAGTGGCAGTAGCAAAGCTTGTACCTTTGGAGTAATTTCGTCAATATGGCATTAATTTGTCTATTTGACATTTTCAAAAGACAAAAAAAAGTACGAGCTATCCTAGTGCCAAAGTACAAGTTACTATTGGCCAACTCCATTGTCAATTCAACCAACTTCCGATGTTATATATATATGTATGAACTATTTATAGCGGACGAATATTAATTAGGCCCGACTTGTTATTTTGTGCCAGTTCCAACGCTTTAAATGGGTAAATAAATAGGCGGCGACCTTGAGTTGCTTCTAACAATGTTGTAATTGCATTATTCTGTATTTAAAATCGAATGTGACGTTTCTTCATCTTATTGTTATTGTAACGTACGTATCTTCTCCAAAAATAATCCATGTTCGGAACTGGTAAAGTAGTAAGATTATTATCGTGATATTATCACGATTATAGCTTTTAATATCACTTATTTACCAAGGAAGCTATAGAAAAGATCCGTATACACTGGACTATGTGCTCAGCAATCGAGAAGTAAGGGCGCGCAAAAACACTAACCTCCGCATCTCTTTCTAAGCAAAGTGGAAATTTAGTAATGCCTAATTAACACGCTGTCATTCCCCGCCCGCCAGAAATTAGCTGGGAATAGGCAAGGTGATAGAAGGCCAGAGACAGAGCAGGAGAAAAATATAGTAAAAAGGCAAGATCTGCAACACGTTATGGCGCCAGTGGCGTAGCTATCGGAGGGCTAGGTGGTGCCGTGCACCGGGGCCCTCAAGCTCAGGGGGCCCTCGGACCCTGATCAGTAAACCTCAAACTGAACTTGCGAAAATTTCTCCGACCTTTATAATATAACTCATACACATACATTTACCTAATAAGTAGCTTTGCACCTTTAAAGTATTCATATACATTTATATTTATACTTGATAAAAGTAAAACCTAACCAGTTCAGATAGGACCCAATAAATTTTTTCACCTTGGTTACCTAGCTACGCCACTGTGTGGCGCCAAAGTTAGTAAGAAAAAAGTACTCACTCGTTTAACTTTTCATGGTACTCCTCCTTTTTTAGGCGGTGCTTCTTGAAGGATTCTTTGAAATTCCGGGAACGTTCACAAAACTCGCTAAATATATCTTCTAAATTCGCTACTACTGCTGCCCAACCCTACAAAAAAAGCAAAGAGTAAGTTTCGTGTTTACACTTATTATCCTTGCTGGCAGGTCGTTAAAGTGCAACCGCTAAAAGAAAGCGTCTGACTCTCATACTCTCAGGGGCCTGACAACAGAACACGAAAGGAATGGATACAAGAATCATGTTCTTATTGGTAAATTATAACAATCACACAAATACATTTAGCATAATACAACTCTTTATCATTGGAAAGCAATAGGTATGTTTCTAAGGAGAATACATTTCAAGTGTATTTGCATTTCTATAATTATTCTTTGCGATAGGCATTGAAATTAATTACTGGATCAGACTAGAGTCCCATTCCAGATCCAGCATTTATTTTTAATGCCATAATGGCCAACATACATACGGGCTATGGTAAGCACTAAGCATTCACCGTCGCTTATGGATATCTGTAACACGGCATCAGAAATACGTTACGACCTTAAATCCAGAAAAGCCTGTCGCGAACACTTTTCTACAGGTCGCCAGTAGCTCACCTGATGCTGCAGATGTTGTTCGTGTACCAGCTGCTCGCAGCTGCGAGACACTTCGTGCGCGAGCTCACTGAACTGCTGTGCGAGCGCCGCGCAATTCTTCACAGTATTCACGGTCGGCGCTAATGAACAACACTTGTCTACAGCCTGCTTTAATTCTGCCACCGATTTGTCACTTGAGAACTCAATGCTTAGCTCCACTATTGGACTGAGGTCGCCGCACACTACAAGAAATAAAGGTTAAGTTTTAATAATTTAAAGGTGCAGTGCAGGTCGTGATGACAGGGTATGTTTGTACGAAACTGGCGGATTGGTGACCAACAAGAAAGAAAGAAAGAAAGAAAATAAATTGTATTCAACACCTTTACAAAAACTTTATATCTAAAGGATACAATCAGTGTCGAATGGGTCCGTCTCAGTATTAATGCTGATAGTCAAGGACTATCAGCGCCATCAAGTAGTTTTTGTAGCAAAGGCATAGACAAAATTTTGGTTAGGGCGGAGTTTCTTTAAAATTCTAAATTATCTACTGAATTTCTTGAACGTTGGAGTTTCGACAGTCAGATTCTACGAATCCTCACACATACTGTTTCAGGCCCAGTAAATCATAGACAAAAAACATAAATAAGTGATTTTATAGTGACCTACATACAGTAGATACAACATAACATTGCACATCCATTTTAAATACAATGCAAACAAGCTGACAGATAAGTTCATTGAGGTAAATGCCCTCAGCTGGTAACAAAGATTATGTAAACAAACATCTTTGGATAGCCGTTGGCAAAACAATGGCAATGCAAATAGCCTTCACTCTCAAACTAGAGTTTTGAGGCAAATTCTTTTATAAGTTACATGACTACCTGATCATTACTTGAATAATTTAACATAATGACTGTAATTTAAGACAGCTTAACAAAAAAATTATTGAAATAAAGCATGAATTATCTTAAAAATACAAGTGTTATTCATTTCATAAATTATAGGACTTGTTTCCTATCATAAAACATCTCCAATATTTATCAATATTGAATCTCTTCACCATCTGCACTACTAGAGCAACGTGTACTTAAATCCCAGAGCATCACTCCGGTATTTCAAGGAGCTGAGTTGGCTCGAGTAGATGCTGGCAAGGTTTTTTTAAATAGAATAAATCTACCTTGGCCACCAACTTGCCTGATGGTAAGCGACGGTGTGGCCGAGGATGGAACGCGTTGATCTAAAAGAAATCTATTCACTCTAGTCTTAAAGATGCCTAGAATGTAGTTCTCAGAAAACAAAGAGGACGGCAGGGAGTTCCAATCTTGGGCAGTATGTATTATAAATGATGACCCAAATCAATATGTACGATTTTTTGGAATATCCATGAGGAATGGGTGGTAGTGTGCAGTCCTTCTACTTGTCCTGTAGTAAAAGGGGGAGGGCGGAATAAGGACATGAAGCTCTTGCGCACTCACCGAAATGTATCTGGTAGAAAATATACAAACAAGCAACTTTACAGAGGTACTCGAGGCTTTGCAATTTTTTAGCGACTAGTTTGCTGTGCTTGATTTTTGGTATTGAACAAACAGCTAATATCTTCCAGTTACTGCCAACTGTCTCCCTTACATTAGATACATTATTCTGATATATAGTAAAGCAACTTACTGGACTGTTTCAAATGGCTTTCCTTCACCGACGGCTTTATAAACATGTATATTGGGTTGGTATCAGTTCCGGCGCTGTACGAAGACACCATGTGATCATGTTGGAGAACCTCGCCACCACTCACGAGAAGCACTAGGGAGTTCGACGGTACTTTCGTCTTCCTTTCTATTGCCAATTTCAAACTTGCCACACTGTAATAAAGATTGTTTTAAAAATATGTGATGGCAAACACAATGGCTGCTTTCACCATAAGGTAACTAAAAGGGTCACGTTTTAAAATGACTTTTGAACTTTGATTTAAAATTACTTTCAAAGTTACAACTAAGTATACATCCAGTACTGAACTGAAGTACTGAAGTCAAATTCAATTCAAGCTTATGTAAAACAGAAAAAAAAAACAATTTCATCATCTAATAATTACATACTTATTTAGTCACTGTAAACTAGCTAAATAAATAATTTTCACAAAGAACTAGGTACTAAATATTTAGGTTAGCTGTATAAAGGTGACTCAGATATTCAAATGACATTCCTTGATGAAAAATCTTAGTGTGAAAAACAAAATTGTTTATTGTTATGGTGTATCAGATAACGGTGCGACAAAATGCATGTACTTTCTATATCATAAAAGTTATCATCAATCAGTTCGAACTGTCACCCTAAAAACAAAATACTTACCTACCTTTAAACAATAGGCTACTGGACTGATCATTTTTACAAGCTTTTATTCAACTTGCCCTATGAGTATGTGTGAGACAAATCTTGTAACTGAATTTTAGACCAGTTATCCATAACCGATTGAGCTGAATTTTGCTTGTTCTTTCATGCCACAGATCAACGTGATTTTATGCATAGCGATAGTTGGAAAGGTAAGGAATGTCATAAGAAACTTTTTATCCTAGAATTTTAGTTATAATAGACATTGCCTGCTTAGACACCCCAAAAGCTTGGCTGCTGAACTCACGGAACAAAGGTACAAGCCCAGGCTAAAAAACAAGTGTGCTATCCCCAGCAATTGACCCCATTTGGCCATCAAGAAAATACATAAAAAGAGATGTCCTCACTGGAGGGCACACTTAACTAAGGCACCCACGCCAATGTTGCCCCTCCGGTGCCAATATGTGGCAGCCTTTATGGGGCTGATTTTGATGGGCCATTTGATGGGTGGCAAGTCATCACCTGCCTAAATGTATTTTGAGATGAGACAGTATAAGGCAGGTGCCGTTTCTCATCCTATAGATCTGTTTTCCTATCCACAAGTTGTTCACCTCAATCGCCCAGACTTTTTTAAATCCTATACTGTACAATAGTTTCATATTCCATTTTATACACATTCCATAATTTGTATTCAACAGGGACTCTTGGTGTTGGCTTCAGCCCCGCCAACGCCTACCAAATGTCCGGGCTATACCTGAGAAAATTTATAAAGAAAGGAAAATAATAATATAGTTGTAATAGGAAATTCTCCTATACTCACTTCTGCAGCGTCAGGCTCATGTCATATGTGGTCATCTGACCAGCATCCACATGGAACACATACAGCATCTTGGCAGTTTTCTGTTCACAGCTCAATTCAATCTTCTATTTTGGAGTATCATCTACTGCACATATTCAATTGTTCATAACAGCCCTCCATAAAAACTGCAACAGATATATATTTGGTTGAATTATTGTCCTCAGTTAATCCTTTCTTCAGTTTGATTTTAATTTTGGAAATGGTGCCCTGCACAGATTGGGTTCCATGTGTGACAGTCTCATGCAAATTTAGGAAAGTTGACATAATTATTAATTTTAACTTTTTAATAGAACTACTGTGTATGTACTAATGTGTATATATTAAAGATTTTTTATTTCTTAAAAAAGTAACACCTTAATATTGTGGAATAATATCTTAATAAACCATGCCTTAAACTCATCAATGTAAAATTTGCACAAAATGATCGATGCTTATCCGTTTCTTAAACTTTATTGTATTTATAAACAGAGTACAGAGAACTGAAACTAACTTATAAATTGTGTCCTACTTAAATCGTTACTATATTTACCAGAGAAAGTAATAGGCTATGGTAGTTAAGTAAATAAATAATAATATTTATCACGTTAGACTTCGCCCAAAATAAACAACAACGTCATAAGAACGTACATACTCATTTCGCATTCAAAGACCGAATTTTAGTGGAGACAACCATTTGTTTCGTTTTAGATATTACAGTATTTCCCTCACCATTTAGACAAGAAAATAAATGTATAAAAACCATATTGCCTGATCATTGTCCTAGCGTTTTTTTGCGTTTGAAATAATTTTAGGTGGTAACAACAAAGATCTACCAGGGATCTATCTACTTACGTCGTGTCGAATCACGCAATGTTTCGTCGAGGACTATCCTGTAACGTGGTTTACTAAAATCACACTTGACGGGGACATGTTATGATAAAAATAAACAGTGGAATAGATAGAAATAACATCCAAATCAGAATAATTATACTAGAACTCTTGAATTCGCAAAAACACTACCATTTTCTCGTACAATTCAATAAATGAATGAAACGAATGAAGATATGAACTGGAAATGGAAAATGAATGAATAAATCGTAAGTTTATAGACTCAAGGATGTCCATACCTATATCATTGTTCATAATTTTCATGTCGATATCTTAATAATAGTCAAATTTCGTAAATAATTGACAAAAGTGTATCGAGAAACGCATATGGTTGGGTTCCGTAGCCATAATCATAGAGCACATTATATATACGGGTAGCCATAATATATAATAGTGGTCAAATTCATAGTTCATAAATTGGTGGTTCTAGAAAAAATCGAACGAACGTACCTAGGTGGCCTGGGTACGTTCGGTGGACGTGCAAAGATGTATTAATGTATCATCCCATATTATATACTTTTTTATGGTTAAGTTAATGAGAAAAGTACTTGGGAAGTACATTAATTGTTGAATTCATATGACGATAAAGTCAATTTGGTATGTAAAAAAAAAAAAACCTATGCCAATTCCGAAACCATTTTAAGATTTCTTTTCAGGGTTGCAAAAATAGGGTGTTTTTCGCTGAACGTAGCGACAAATCATGTGGAATGGTATTTTTCGGGAAAATAAATATTTTTGATCAACGATTGTAATGTTAAATATAAATTAATAAGTAAATTTGATCTATGATAAATAATTGTATTCATTTTCAAACATGATGTCACAATCTAAGAATAAAAAACACAGAACCTTTACATAATCGAACAAATAAAATTCTAGAATCAATAAAATTGCTGTTTGCAAATCAGCTACAGCTAATAACTCTGGGTTTATATTATTGATAGTTTCCATAAACAAACAAGCAGACATTAGATGTCATTGTCACTGTCAAAGTAAGTTCTAATGTCCTTTTTTTGGCTCTTCAACACAACGACATTTTTTGCTATATTGGGAAGTCATAAAATTTCAATTTTAAATTTAAAAACAATATAACTACCGAATAGATAACAAAAATACTGAAACAAGTTTCTTAAAATTGCCTAATATACGAAATAAAACCTACTAATCTTATAAACGTGAAAGTTTGGATGTTTGTTCCTCTTTCACGCAAAAACTACCGAATGGATTTTAATGAAAGCTTACATTAATATAGCTTATACATTAGAATAACACATAGGCTATAATGGGTTGTAGTAGTGAGGCTGAAGGCCGAGCTCTACGCGTACGAAGTAACGGGTTTCAGCTAGTAATATATATATAAAATACAAAAAAAAAACTTTACATACCGAATTATCTTTGATCTAGAACGCTTTGAATATAATACAGTTAATAGCTATATTATGCTATACCAAATATTGTGAAATATGTGTAAAGTGAAATGATTATAATTGTTGATAATTCTTATAGCTGTTTTGAATTTATATATCATTTAAAATATCAAATTAAAAGCTATAGCTCCGATGTTTTTATTGTTGCTTGCAGAATAATATCGATACCATTGCGTGCACATCACTAATATCTAATGTTATTCAAGTCAAATGTCAAACCCTGGACCATAGCTTATAAAAAGTACAGACAACGAATAATGATTTTCCTTGTCAATATAAATCAAGAAGCGCCATCTAACGAGATAGATAATAATTATTACGATAAGACTTGTGGTTTTAATAACATATTAAGCTGTAAGCGGAATAGATGACGCTTAACTCTTGTAAAATTATTGGCGTCACTATCGTTAATTTAAATTCTAATTTAAAATAATTCATAGTGTGGTGTGGCCACAGACCTCGCATTTTTCCTCTAATTTTATGGGTGTGGCATACTGGCACACCACTATCCACTCATCTAAGATCCCAAATAATCTAGGAGAAGACTATAATCTGCTCGTTATGGCAGATTAGTCTCCTCCTATTTCAAGGTCCTATAAATTCCTGCCGTAAAATAATTATTCAAAGGCATTACCTATCTGATGTGTACTTAGATTATATTTTTTCTGAGGATTTGTAGGTATGTGATAGGTAGGTATAAATGTAGAGCGAGATTCTATTTCGGCGCCCTTTTTTTAGTCAATGTTTTAGTCACCGTAAATGGTTTAAGTAACAGTTTATATAAAGTAAAATAAATAAAAAAATACATAATTATTTTTTTACTATTCTATTTCAATAAGGATGAAATGTGGGCGCCTCGTGCAGCGATGCCCATATCTAATTATATTTTCATGAATTAATTTTTTATTTGCTTTTGGGGCAGCCCCGCGGCTCTCAAAAGGCGGCTAAAAATATTTTTATTTTATAATTATTTTTCGCATTTGGCATTTTGGCGCCCCTGCGAATGGGGCCTAGAGCGACCGCTCCTCTCGCTCTAAGCTATGGCCACCACTGCTCTTTAGAAGGTACAAGATAAGAATAATAAATAGTACATTACTGTCGTGGTCTGTAATGAGTGCGTTGCTGGCAGCGATGATGATGGCCGAAAGCGCAGCGTAGCGCATCAGGTATCACAGCGCGGTCAGCATTGCAGCCAGCCCTTGACGGACAAGCTGGAAAAAGGCCGAGACCGAAGGTTGAGGCCTTTATAGCGCGGACAGCAAGGGCTGCAATGATGACCAAGCTGGCCGAGAGCCCGAGAGGCCGAGGCTAGCGTGGCCAACAGTGCAGTCATTGCGGACCAATGTTTATGCTTGTTCTACTTATACAACCCTAACTCAATTAATTCAATGAACTTAGTACCTGCGTAGTACAAACTTAAATATCATTGCCTATATGGTACCTACCTATACCTACTATAGAATTTGGCTGTATGTATTAGTATTCAAGTAGGGGGGAAAGGTCGCCTTTGCTCAAAGAAAGCTGTCAAAATTACAAGCAAGCATATAACCACATTACAAGCATATTTTTTTTTAGTATATACTTGTCTAGGTCTAAAGAAACAGTAGGCCTACCCCTATAAGAAAGGAAGGCCTACCCACACCATTGCTAGTGACGATGACTAGGCGTCCCGCGTCAATCGTCATTAATCCACGTCACGGCATCGTGACTGTATCTTTTGTTGAAGTAGGTAGTACATGTTCGAACATTATCAGACCTAAGCTATATGTAGGATCGTAATATACAACTTAGCGTAGGTACAACTAATCCTAGTCGTAACACTCTATTGCACTTACCAACCTAAACCTTGAATTTGACTTTGACCTGGTGGACTGGTGGACCAATTAAATAACACCTTCACTTACCTTGTCGTGGGACAAGATATTTAATGATATTTTTTCGAATTCTGCGTCTTGTACCATTTACGTACACTGTTTGGATTGGATTAGTACAAAATTGGATTTGCGCCGTTAGGTATCTAAATATTTTGTCAGGGCAGTCTAAATGGCTTGCAATAGTTTTATGTTTTATCGGCCCGACCCGGCTGGGCAGCGGCGGATCGTTTGCCATTGCATGTTTTGTTACACGCTTGCCAAAAATTAGGAGGGTCTGACTACCACGTTAAAAATTCGGGCAGATGTGAAGCTAAGGCACACATAACATGATTTCATCAGTGCCTATTTAGGTATTGATAGCATCTGTTGCCGCTAGCTCGCCATTAGCTTTTGTATTGGGTTTCTCGAACATTCCAAGGAAATGCACTGAAATACCACGATAGTACCTAATCAAATGATCCAAATCCTATGAAGTTCGAGAAACATATTTATTTAGATTTTAAGAAATCACGAATCATTACGTGGCCTGTAACTAGGTATGTTTTAACCTGACGACACAAAGCAAAAAGAACTACCTACAGCCTAAACTCCTCAACCGGTTTTGATGATTTGAGGTTATTTGAGGTGTCTACAGATTTACGTTGGTTCTCATGGATGGCCTCTAGGTAGGTGACGTCATCATAAATACAAGATGGCGTCATGAAAAATGGGGCCATTTTATTAAACTATTTTCTTCCCTTCATCTACGGTCATTGAATAGGTCTTTCAAAACTAAACTGAGGCTTGGTGTTTAGTTGGTGCCTACATAATTTTTGTTGGTTAATTTGTGTCTATGTACCTACCGTTTGCGAAACATACTCCGCCAAAAATACCGTGATGGGTATTTCTTTTACTGAATATTCTGTACTGATAAACCGTAGGTAGATATGTAAATTATACCTACGTATAAACCTATAATTTACACGTAAGAATTACTAACAAGTATTTTTGTCAGTTTATAATCACAATTTAATAGGTAGGTAGGTAACCGACCTACCTACTACCTACCCACGGTGAGAGTACCATTTTATGTTGCAAATATTATTACTATATTATTAATAGTACATATAGATCGATGGCTCCTATACTTATCATAAGTCATAACCAAGGATAATAATTAGGTAGGTAGGTATGTGATAAAAAAACAATATTCATGTTTAAAGCTAGAAAATTATTGTATAAATCATTGAAAAAACAGATCTTTTATGTTATATCATGATTATGAGTAGCGTGTCGTGCGTGACTCAGCAGATATAGATAAATAGTAGTTATCATATCAAAGTGCTTTGATAATAAGTACCAAAAATCATTCCTAATCTATCCCTCATCTACTCCACGGTGACCGAGCGGTAGCATTCGCGCTTTACAATCTGACGGCACCTGGTTCGATCCTCGGCGCTATACCAATGACTTATTTAGTACCTAAATAAATAATATGCAGTTTCGATGAAGGGAAACATCATGAGGAAAGCGATATGTCCAAGAACTTTAGATGTTCTGACATATGACATTAACCAACATACACTGATGACATGATTAGAGCCCATCCTCTCTCTCTCTGATAGGAGGCCCGAGTCCCACCAGTGGGAACAAGATCGGCTGAAATTAAGAGGTAGGGCTCTAACAGGGCAATGTACTATACAATACACACGAAGCATGATATCAGCCAGTACCTATTGCGCTCAATACGAAGAATAAAATCATGTGCAAGGCCGATGTCTTATACATTATCTTAGAACATTATTAATTCAGCCATACTTGGCTATCTATCGTTCTATCTACAGAAGAAAGTAAACTGAATACTATAAATCTAAGATATTTTTTCCTACTCACTGCTAAAAACTTTTTCTTAGATGAAACTCTAGTGTATTTCCGCTTCAACGTCATACCAAGTACAATAAAACAAATTCTAAAAAGTTAGGGTTAAAAATTTTGGGATTAACAATTAGGAAAAATATGTTTTATGCTGACAAAAATAGTTTATTAAAAACTGTATCAGTGTTTGTAGGTCTTCTATACAAAATTATTTTAGTTCTCTAGGCGCTATCAAAATTCTACTGTACCGTACAGGTTACTATAATCTTATACCTATTTGTAAATTGATATCAAAAACAACTTTATTAGTATTGTTTTCTTAAAATGCTTATAAGATTCAAATAGTAACGTGTAACATTTTTAAAGATCTACAAAGTTAACCAATACAAGAATATTTCATCAAATCTATAAGTATGTGCATTAATCCATGTAAATAGTGAGTAGGTAAATAAGGTGATATAAAACCTGACCTCTGTACTGTACTATCATTCACGTGAATATCACAGCTTTTATTCTGAGTTTGTTGCCATGTCAACTTATTTAATTTGGCTTTTAAGGCACTTTACACAACCTTTGTAATAGTGCTAACAGACGCTCGAACGCGGCTGACGTACCGCCGTCCAACCAACGAGAGAGAAAGAGTGAGAATATCATATTTCCCTCTCTTTCTCTCCCATTGCTCAGACGGCGATTGAAGTCAGCCGCGTTCGAGCGTCTGTTAGCACTATTATGTTTTTAATATCACATCATCTTGACAACAGCTTTATCACCAAAAATTTACAATAATAAACTTTAAATACAACTGAAGGTTGCAAGATTACATGGAATGGTTTACTAAGGGAGCGTTCAAGTATTACGTAATGCAATTTTTGAAGATTTTTGACCCCCCCTTCCCCCCTTGTAGCTCACCGTAACGTTTTTCTGTACCCCCCCCCCCCTCCCCCTCTCTAAACGTTACCTAACACTCAAGTGATCATTTTTACCCTAAAGTCGTAAAATTTCATGTAATAGTTTTTTTTTAAACTAAAAATTTACGACCAGACTAATACAATCGAGGGATTCCCCGTAACGTAAATGAAAAGGGTTGCCAGTTTGGGAGTTTCAATTCCCAAATTTTTTAGAAACAATGTTACATAACGTTTTGTAAGAAAGATCCAGCCTGTAACGCATCGTAACGTTTTACGAGACCCCCTACCCCCCAAATTGCGTTACGTAATACTTGAACGCTCCCTAAGCTGTAATGAGGTTATTATAATTACGAACTTTTATTACAGGAGCAAACCTGAGTCTAGTGAAAAATGGCATTTACTCTCAACAAAATATATAGAACAGCTGACAGTGTTGCCCGCAGTCTAGCAAGAAAAGTCTGAAACCGAATCTGAAATTACCCAATTTGGCTTGAAAATATCAGTTTTACAAAAAAAAAAAAAAAAAAACTTGTCAAGCAGTATCTGGGTCCAACGCTGTCGAATTTCAAATATTACCCTACAAAGCCTACCCTCATTTTTTGGAAGCGATGGCCGCCAGATTACCGGGCAGACACCATTACCCGTTTCCAACTGAAATTACACAAAAACTGGTAAAATTATCCTATGCCGGCAATGCTACTGCTGATATATACTTTTCACGATTTCAGGTTTGGTCCTACATTAAAAAGTGGTTCATAATGAGTACAATGTCCCTTTTGGTTTAGTACCACCATTCTGTGTAGCCTTGAATTATGCTATATAATAAAGCTCATGCTCATAATTTTTAGGGTTCCGTACTCAAAGGGTTAAAACGGGACCCTATTACTAAGCCTACAATGAATGTCTGTCTGTCTGTCCGTACGTCCTACCTTTTAACGGCTGTATCTTTCGAACCGTAATACATATCCAGTTGAAATTTTCACAGAATATGTAATGTTACGGCGGATTAACTAAGAAATAATAAAAAAAGACATAAGAAATAGTAAAAACGAAAGGGGGGGTCCCCATACAACAAACGTATTTTTGTATTAATTACATTTTGATTATAGTACACACTTTAAAATATAAGAAATAATAAATAATGGCCAAGTGCGAGTTGGTGACAAGTTTCTGTTCATTACCAAGTTATAACTGGTAATTTCGTTATTGAATTTTTTGGTGGTACAGAACCCTCAGTGCGCGAGCCGGACTCCCACTTAACCGGTTTACTCATACACCTTTTAGAAATTTAAAACAATCTATTGATATTTTTTGCTGATCATTTGCTGTATTAATATTTTGGTTACCAACCACACTGATTAATTATTGTGATATCGGGTAATATAAAAAAAAATATTACATAATATTGTGAAAGCTAAAAGAAATGCATTGTCAAAAACTCTATAGAGTAAACTTATAATAAAAACGTACCTACTAGGAATGCAGATTAGATTAATGTACGTAAGAAACGATTTAACCTTAAAATGACCTTACACATTTAAAGCACTTTACATGTACTAAACGGAAAAAATCTGGAATGTCATTATGCCAAGTGAACATAATACTTATTCCTCAATAGTTGAGCACCAAAATTTTCATTTATATCACCAACAAAAGCAACCATCACCAGTTTATAGAGATAATTATCTGATGAACATTATTCCTCGGGCTTCTGCCATTTGTAGGAACCAGAGTACTTGAAATCATACTCATGCAGTTTTTTATCAGCTTCAATAGGACCTCTTGAACCATATACGTAAGGTACTGGTTTAACTTTCTTCTCCTCCAGTTTGTTTAGAATCGGCGTGAAAATACGCCAGGCCTCTTTCAATTCATCAGCACGGACAAAATGCATCTGTGTTCCAGTGAACACGTCGAGGATCAATCTTTCATACGCATCAGGTACATCTGCTCCTCTGTATCTCATACTGTATGTGAGGTCAAGCTCAGTCTCCACCAGGTCAAACTTCATTCCAGGTGACTTACTCATCATTTTCAGGTACAAGGCCTCTCCTGGCTGCACTCGGATGACTAGCTCATTCCTTTTAGCGTGGCCCCCGAAGATATCACCCGGGACATCCTTATACTGAATTCGCACTTCTGCTTTCCTTTCGTTCAGTGCTTTACCACAGCGCAGAATGAAAGGAACTCCTTGCCACCTGGCATTTGTGATCCAAAGAGGCGCAAGGGCATATGTTGGGGTGACGGAGCCCTTTGGCACTGTTGGGTCGTCCAAATAGCCTAATTTCTCTTCTCCCTGTCCTTCAGGATTTCCAACATACTGTCCAACTAAGACATCTTCAAGTTCAATAGGTTTTATGTGCCTCAAAACCTTAACTTTTTCATCTCGGATGTCATTGGGGTTCAGTGTGACCGGCTTCTCCATTGCCACCAATGATAGAATTTGAAGCAAATGGTTTTGCATCACATCACGGATGATTCCAAAGTCATCAAAGTATCCACCACGTCCTTCAGTGCCAAATGGCTCTTTGAATGAAATGAGTACAGAGGCAATGTTTTCTCTGTTCCAAGCCGGGTTAAAGATTTGATTCGCGAATCTTATTGTCATCAAATTTTGAACCATTTCTTTCCCCAGGTAATGGTCAATTCGATATAATTGCTCTTCTTTGAAAAGTCCAGCTAAGTGGTTGCTTAACTTGTCAGAGCTTTTGTCGTCTCTTCCAAAAGGCTTCTCAATAATGACTCTAGTGTATCCTTTGATAGATATACAAGCATTTCTGATATTAACTGTCACTTCTTCAAAAACTGTTGGGGGCACAGCCAGGTAAAATATTCTGTTGGCTACTGGTCCCCTCTCGTGCTTGTTGATAGATTGGTTGAGCATTTCATAGTCAACTCGCTTGTCATAGGAACCGGCAAAATAATCATTTGCTTCCCAAAACTTCTCTAATTTCTCCTCTTCACCGGGGCGCACTTTCAAATATTTTTTACATTTTTCTCGTACTTCGGCTAATGTCTGTTTGGTGCGCGCATAACCAACAAACTTTGTGTTCTTCGGTAACAAGCCATCACGGTATAGATACCAAATCGTAGGATAAATTTTCTTCTTTGCCAGATCTCCTGAAGCACCAAGAAGAACAAATGTGTGAGGATATTGAAAATCACACTTATTTTCCATTTTGTTTGCGGTGACTAGACTACGACCACTCGCGAAGTTTGCAACTGTGAATTGTGTTAACAACTAAACGATCTGTCGCACAGGTAAGCTTAAGTACGACTTCAGAACACTGATATCAATTTATCAATGATTAAATGGAATTGTGTACAAATTAATATTACAAATTACAATGGAATGCAAATCGAAATTATACAGGCGGCCAGCCAACCAACGACCAATACCGGCTGAAAAAATTAGATGTTCTGTCAATCAGCCAGTTCTCTTTTGAGAAACATAACAAGGTCATGTACTAAACAAGCACCGTAATTGGCTAAATATGACATCGCATGATAAAATAGGAAAGTAGCACCAATGGTATTCGAGGGAATCGTGGAGGAAGAATGACAACAAAAATAAACCAATAAAAACAAGCTGAATGGCGATGACATTAGATGACATTGAAAGAAATTTCATAAAATCGTTCAACAATATTTCTTGATCGAAACGAAACTTTTTTACACCATTTTTTTCTGCTGCTCTTCGATTTCTAGTTTATTTTATTTTTTTAAATTATATAGTTAAAAGGCACAGGTTAAAATGTGTTTAATTAAATAGTAGTATTTACAAAAAAATATAAAATTTTGAACGAAACTTATAAATGACGTGACGCGTTGTTTTATGTCAGTCCTGTCATTTTTGTAAAACTCGGGAAATTAAATTAGGACAAAATAGCAATTGTTCAATAAAAACTAACTGTAATATTACGTTATTTGTATTTAACAGTACGTCTAAATTGTGTGCTACAAACAGAAAAGAAGTTTTGTGTTTTATTAGAACGAGGTGTACAGTTTCATCTATAGGTATATTTAGTTCATCGACCTTGTTACTGACAGGTTCATCGCAGCAACTGAACTGTTCTATGAAAGTGGTGTATCGTAAACGATAATTACAGCCGTACAAATGATGGAGCCATCGAGAGAACCAGGTAAGATATTTTACTCACCTCTAGTGTATCGTGGTTTAGTTTGGCTTTGCAACTACTTTTAATGTAAGTACTTTGGTAGGTCTAGGTACACACATCACTGGTAGCATCATGGAAACAGTGACATGATTCCCACACTTTATTCAATCATAGTACAGGAACCAATTTTAAACAATGTGATGCCAATGTTTGATCCTATATGAACATATTCATCTCTTGAATCCTAGAAGACTTAGATAAAGGTACCCACTTATGATTCTATTGCTAAGGATTAAAACTATTTAGGCAGTTTAGTAGTAATTGATAACCTGTAGCCGAAATCTGACCTTAATCTAATTAACTAATGTTCAAGTCAAGAACTGACAAAAGCAAACATAACCTCAAAGTAAGCAGCTGAGGTGATAAAGCTGTCGGCCAGAAGCTTGAAGCTTATTTTTGCTTTTGAAACTTCTCAGCACTATATGAAGCTACATTGTAGACCGCACCATAGGTGAACATCAGGCGAGATGGTAATCAAAAGCAAGCCTTTTTTAGAATATAAATAGAAAGAAGAAAGAAAGAAAGAAAGAAAATAAATTTTATTAGACACCTTTACAAAAACTTATATCTACAGGATACAATCAGTGTCGAATCTTTTTTATCATGACACACCATCTTCTTTGCTTCCTGTGGACTATCAAAATTTAACTGGTAGTTTCTACCTACAACTCTATTTCAGCACAAGTGTCCAAAAAGGTATACAACCTGTTCATGTCTTTTAATGCAATTTGTCTTACAAAATAATTGTAAAATGTAAGTACCTATTAAGTAATTAATTTTATATTCATTATCATTTTAACCCAGTTTTCATGTTATGTGATTACATGTGAATCGGTTTCTTCTAGACAAGCGTGCCCCATATCGTAGACCGCATCATCGCTTACCATCAGGCGACTTGGCGGCCAAGCGCAAGCCTATTTATAATTTTAAATAAATTTAAATTAAAAAACATGTTCTCCTGAAATTTGGCTTTTTCCTTCTAGACACTGCCTAACATATATCGTCACTGCAGCTAGTCTCAAGCTGTCTTTCTTTATGTTTTAAATTCTATGACATCACAGCATTAAGTCTCAGGGTCAGGGTCTTGGGGTCATAAAGAAGGACACCCCTGCTTTATGTTTTCAATTCGATTAACTATGTCTTAACATGTGTATTTAAAAATGTTAAAAACCTTCTATAATGTTTACCTTTTTCGACACTCATGATGAATCAAACTACATAATTTTTTTCCAAGTTTATTGAGCTTACCGACCTGTGGTTAAATCAAAACTTCTTTTTTGATGAATTTCTAGTATATTTCGTTTACGTCATATCAATTAGTACAATAAGGCTAATAAAGTTCTGATGGAAAAGCGTTTCAAACATTTTGAACAGATGCTGTCACTTTCCCACAAAGAAAGTTTATGGAGTTTTGTGTGGCGTACTAGCAAATGACGTCATTTGTGAGTATAGTGTGCTCTCTGTCTAGTAAGACTTTAATACGCTTATATCTTTCTTAATTTCGAACACATTTTAATTTAGTTTTCGGAGATTGGTTCTGTTTATGGTCAGCTTTTTTGTACAACAATAAAAAGAATCAGAATTAGTCCAATAGCCTATTATATAACGTTTTATTTTGAAGAATGTGCACAAGACTCACATTAATGGCTTCCGCCATCTGGTTTCTGCTAAAAGACGTTGTGATATTGAGGCAGTCACTCCATCATTCCATTGTGAACTTCAATAAAGTCCAATCAATGTTTCCGAAACTCCTTTCTAAAACAAACTGCCAAGAAGTGAAAGGCGGAGTGCACTCCCTACCTCGGTGTTCCCTATTAAGCCCAACCTGGGTCTCTTCAAGGCAAGAGTGACTAAGCACCTTATGGACAAGCATGCTCCGTCTTATACAACATCATCACTGTTCATTAGTCAAGTTGTGGTCAAAAGCTAGCCCATTCTTTGATAAAAACAATCCTAGAATAATTTGTCATCTACTTTACTATTCATCATCCATCCAATCATCCATTCATTCATCCAATCTAACAGATGCATGTTGATCACTATGTTACATAAAATATATGTATAAAAGTTCTGAAATCATTGTGTAGGTTCACTGACTGATAAATACCTACCTATCCATGTTAGGTTATCTAAGATATCACACATACATTTACCTAGTATTAAGATTATTTTATGTACATAATCAACATACATGTATATAGTTGGATAAAGATACCTATCTGATACAGACAGATTACTCTGATATCCATTTTTGTTGGCCTACTAACCTCATAAGTGAAATGATAGGATCTCATCAAAGATACAATATATTCAGGTTGCAGGTAAAAAAAAACATATGTATAGGTATTTTAAGGTAGCAGACGGCGTGCCTGATGATAAGCAGTCACCGTCACCTATGGATACTTGTAACACCAGAGGCATCACAACTATGTTGCCAACCCTTTAAGAATCTATTAACTTGCCTTTTGAAAAACCCTAATACATACAAGCGTCAAACTTGACATGATTATAGTACACACTAAAGTATTACAATAAATGATGGCCAAGTGCGAGTCGGTGACAAATTTCTGTACATTACCAAGTTATAACTGGTAATTCGGTTACATAGATGACCTTATCATTTCTTTCAATCGAAATTGCATATTTTGCTAATTTTGAAATAATTATTGTATTTAGTGGTGGTACGGAACCCTTAGTGCGCGAGCCCGACATGCACTTGGCTGGTTTATTAACTTTAGTTCAGTTAATTTGAAGTAAATAGGTACTACTTTTATGTACTAAATAGTGATTCTTAGTAGTTCATTATTTCCTTGCAAATCAACTGATTTAAGTAAGTAGTTAAATCATACCTAATGTTATGAACTAAAATTACTTTTATTTTTTAATTAATTTTATGTGAATCTGGAAGGGATTTATACATTGTAAAATAATATCATTGTATGGCTGACTATGAATCTTAGTAGATGGCGTTGTATAGTTCAGCATTGAACGACTAGATGGCGTGAGGCGTCAGTGAAATGAATGATAAATATTTCTCATAATATCTTTCATCCTACTAATGAATCTTATGATGCTGAATGCTGAACTAGATGGAACATCTATTATTATTTAATTGTAATCTTCCTGCAAACTGCCTTCAAAATTAGTCAGCGCTCAAATAATAGTATAGTAAAGTAAAATTTTATTGCATAAACTGTGTACAATGATGGAATAAATGCTTAGTTTTTCAACAGTCTGTCCGTAAAATTATTGATATTGCCAAATCAACAGTACTGTAGGTACTTGAACAAAATTATTCGTATTATTGGAGTTTGGTAAAAAGTACTAAGATAAAGTCAATTAAGTTTTTGTGGGGCCATCTCGATAACTTCATCTACATATAAATAAAACCGGCCAAGTGCGAGTCGGGCTTGCACTCTGAGGGTTCCGTACCACCAAATAACTTGTTGGCTACTAAAGTACAAAGAATAAAAGACAAAAGTCCATCAACGCCCAGGCGGTCACCCAGCCAAGTACCGACCGCGCCCGACGTTGTTTCCCTTCGGCGATCGTACGAGAACTGGTGGTGAACAGAAATAATTATGTCAGCGACTTAGACGACTCGAACGATAAATATATAATATATACATATTTTTGTTTCCATCAATACAGGGATGGTTTAGAAGAAAAATAAAATTGAAAAATTTGCCCAAAAAATTTGAAAAAACTTTTTTCTATGAAATTTGGACAGGACATTTTGTCGAGTGTGAATTACCGTTTCCAGACATTTTCCGCGTAGCGTTTGACCTGACCGAATTTTCAAAAATGTCAACAAATAATAAAAATGAGACCAAAAAAAAAAAAAATTATAGCAATCCGCCTGAAAATGTCCTTTACGAGTAAGTTTGGGTTAGTTGATGCATAAAAATAATAATTTTCAGAAGGAAATTTGAAAGCATTAAATTTCGAGACCGTTTTGAAAATGTTAGAGAATTTTACCGATCGGCAACATAACAATCTGCCTGAAAATTGTTATAACAATCTGCCTGAAAATTGTTGAACGTAATAAAAAATTATTTGTCCAGATGTCGATAAAAAATTATATCAGAAAGATTTACTGCAGCACCTTCTTTATCAGAAAACTTTTTGATACCCCGAAATTATGAAAAAATCGTATTCAGGCATATTGAAGTCTATGTTACAAGCCAATGAATAAGTCGTGACCCTCAAATTATTAGATGATGATTAACAAAGACTTTACCCGAAACCGTAAAACTGAAGTTGAAGGACTGAAATAAAAGAGGGGCAGGAGCATAACACGCGAAAAGCCGTTCCCGCCACAGGAGCGTTTACAAACGCTGAGGCGTCTGCCAGGTGACTCCGAAACGTTCTTCGTTTTTGGGAGTATATGCGACATCGAAAATTTCCGAAAACAGTTTTTTTGTACTCCTTGCAGCCATCCGAAAGGTTATTTTTTTAAATCCTGGTTGCAATTTATATTAATAAAGGTCGGCAATTTTTTTTTACATTTTATAAAATGCGCTCGGCCTATATGCTGCGCGCAAAATGTCTGAAAACAAACCTTTTCGTCATAAACTTATAAATTCTATGTACAGTTTAAATACCAGACGTATTGCTATAATACCGCTTGCCTTTTTTTGACACAGCAGAAATAGCCTCCCACGCAGTTGCTACACTTTTGACCGTTACTACACACCTAGTCGGGCTCAGAATCATATAATCTGACGATTTTAGTTTTTTAGTTTCGGCCGTATTGCCGATACGTACATGGTTTTGGTCGTGGTCTCTCGTAGTCAGTGGTCAGATCTATTGTCTAGTACCTACCCACTAAAGAAAACCATTAACAAATTCGATGGTAGGCAAATAATACTTCCATACCATAACACACTGCCTCGGAAACTCTGAAGGTGATAAAATAGAAACATGGGAAACCAAGGAAAAGGGAAAATTGTAAAGTTTCTTATTTACTAAATAAATAAAGAATTTAATTGTTCCGTGGGAGTCATTGGATTTAATAAGTACTTGTTTACAAAGTTGTATAAGTCAACTGTAGAACTCATCAGTATCACAGCCTATCATATTCCCACGGGACACAGGCCTTCTCTCAGAGAGAGAGAGAGAGAGAGAGAGAGAGAGAGAGAGAGAGAGAGAGAGAGAGAGAGGATAGGCCACAAATGTCACAATGATCCACCATGCTGACCCAGTGCATGTTGGTGCAAGTGGAAAAAGTATAAATTGATAGTAAAAAAAAAACGATCCAAGAGCTGAACAGATTTTCATAAATCATAGCTAAGAATAATCTCGATCAAGTCACCTTCCAAAAAAAAAAATACAATGTTTGGGAGCTACGATGCCACGTCCAGACGTCAAACTTATAACACCCCTCTGTTTAATAATCATATTTTTCGAGAAAAAAAAGTATTCTTTTAGTCAGGATCTAAGGATCTGCAAATTGAAGAACATGATTTTGTTTACATATTATATGTATTTGGAACTTTTTTTTTTAATGCCATAGTTGGCAAACAAGCAGACGGGCTGCCTGATGGTAAGCAGTCACCGTCGCCTATGGATACTTGTAACACCAGAGGCATCACAAATACGTTGCCGACCCTTTAGAATGGTTCTTAATCAGGAAGGGCGGGTGTCTATTAGTATGCTTAGATATGTATTTTTAGAAATCACTGGCTTAAGGTAAAATATTGAAAAATCATCAAAATTTTCATGCCTGTAAAGCAATCATCTTGGCTATAACTTTCAGAATATAAATACGATATTCAGCATTAGGGACTGGTATCAATGAAGAAGAAATGAAGAATGATAAAGGAGAAAGTGATTTACGCTATGAATAAAGGACTTCGAGAGTCTACAAACAAACAATTACATGCATGATGACAACAATACATAGATAACTCTTTCATACAACAGAAACACAAACTACAACAGATATAACGAAGACAACGATGCACACCTCAAGAATGGAGATTGATGATCGGACTGTTTTCCGCACGACGCCGGTCGTTGCACGTGAGTAAGAAGGGATAATTATTGTCATTGAAGGGAGAGGATAAACAAAAGTATTACAGAAGACTGGAACAAGATACCAAAAAAGACTGGAAATGTACAAAATACCCTTTAGAGCTGAGAGTGAAAATTATCGCATCACTATTATTGACGCCCAATTGAAAAGTGATCTGTAACTACGGCATGAGAGTAAGGTACCTGAAGGGAAGATTGCAAGGTTGAATCTGGATTACTGGCGTTGAAGATAATAAATAAGATATTGATATTTTGAGGCATTTGAGTAGCATAACAAAGAAAGAAAAAAAAGTCTATATGCAACAATTACATTGTTGAATGTTGAAATAGGTTAACATGTAAACGTTCTGCACGTTTTTGTTGAGCAGAGAGCGCAGAGTGTAAGAAAGGTCGAGTTGTCTCGGTGATCACATTGCATGGTGCGGTTCGAAGGACTAGAGCACGTGTGATGTGGCGCGTCAGGCGCTGCGGGCGGGCGGCTGGGCGAGGGGTGCGCAGTCGTGTGCAGTGGACCACTCGACGTCGCACAAGGTCAAGGAGAATGATTAACAACGAAAATACAGCAAAACAAACGGTGGCGCGGGGTTGGCGGGGAGACGGCGCGCCAGTCAGAGCAGCGACGCCGCCCGCACCGGCCGCGACACCGGCGCTGCTTCACGCTCGCGACCTACCACGAAAATCGATGCACGATCCGCAACCGGCATTCAATTTAACATCGACACCCGTAAATCCGATATTTTACTTTTTATGAGTGACGTCACTCAGCCCCTGGTGATGGTGATGCATCACTCGCGTCTCAGCGACCTAGGGTTCTCCCATGACTTTCCTGTCAACTTTTGAACGTTTGGTGCGCTCTCGGATCCTAGTTTTTTTTTTTTACTTCAACTTGTTTCGCAATGTTCGGTCTGGTCTGGAATTTCGTTAGAATGTTGTATGATTAAGTATGTCATAGTTGGCGTGAACACAAGAGAGAGTGGAGAAAAACCTGAAAATGCGTATGCAATTAATTTGTCCTTAGATATTTTTATTATTTGTCCTTAATTTTATAAAATTGTATGAAATGAAATTCTTTGGGCATCATGATAACGGAGTGGATATGAAATAGTCCAAAAATTAATTTTTCTGCCCATTACTTTACGGCAATACTTGATGAGCTTAAATACAAATAATTTATTGCCAATTTATCATAATCTGAGTTTCTATGAAAACTTTTTGCTAGTCCCAAGATTTACCTGTTTCATCCATTAATGCATCCATCAGTATCATTTTAAACTATATTTTTATTAAAAAACCACATTACCAAGCTAATAATAGGCCAAATTAATGTAGGACATTTTAAGGTCCCTTTAAAAAAGTATTTTCCTTATTCCAAGAACTTCAAGCTACTATTGTAAGTGAATATTACGACGCAATTTATTTCTTCTGCCATTTTGAAACATCAAGTTATAATATTTTAATACCCTTATGTCTTTATCTGACGCGAGTCGTAAAGAGCGTTGCAAGGTTGCAAGTATATTGACTGTATGTTTTGAATAAATTTATCTGTGCTCTACGGCTCTAGTGGTTGCACTTCTATTCGCACACAAAGGTTTCTCGAGATAAGAACTTTCCTCATTTGATAGTTTGACGTCAGGGTGATGTAACCCAGCGACGAAATCGTGCCAAGCTCAGCTGTGATGAGATAGACACCTCGTCACACTTTCATGGCATAACACTATCAATCACTAAATAAAACTATCTATTATAAAATGTTCACCAATTTGTTTTCTCTTTTAAGTTTTGGCTTCAATCATCTTGTCTATTTAGCCATCAAGTTGTTTCAATCTTGCAAGAATTTACCGAAATAACGAATTCTTTTAAAACAAATTATGCTGTCTATGGGGTTTTTCACGAAATTACACATTTTGCGAAAATAATGCCACGGCTGTAAGATCATAATACGCACAATTTTCATACTATTTGATTAAAAATTCCGATTCATACAATGTGAAGCGAATTGAAATCGAATCGATGACTTCAAATTGTTTCTGTGAAATAATAACCATTTAGCCGACCACGTCGTCGCTTGGTAGTCATTCATTTGATACTACTATTGATTTTCTTTCGCTTTACATGCTACTTAGGTATTATTACATGTCTATTTCAATACTTGAGAACGAAGACATCAATTAATAATTAACTATTGTCGATCTAACTTTAATTGATTTGATGGTTTCTTTATTGCGGACGCCTTACATTCTAATACTTTTAATAAAACATGCCTGACATTACGAACGTGCTAACAATAAATGATTCTAACGATCTGCAATTTAAAAAAATCCTGATTCAAATTAGCATCATCAATTTTATTATACATTATTATTCTTTCTGTATATCTCAGCCTGTGGATCTATAGAAATATTTGCTTAAATGTAACTGAAATTCTTTCAAATTGAAGTAGTTGATGCAACACTTAGTAAACAATTCATTTCTACATTGTAAAAGACCATTCGCCTATTACAAAGTTTTGAATTGGCGTACACGCTTATTACTTTATAGCGCGGTTATCCAAGACGATTGTATCATTGTCAAGGTCTTCTACTCTATTAGAATTCATTGCCGCCTTCATGCTAACTCACTTTTGGAATACTAATACGTTACTTTTTGTTAATGTGAATTCACGTTAACACATTTCCTTGATTTTGTTTCATATCAGATTGGGCATTATACAATTAAATTTTTGAGTAATGGAATTTAATTTGTTGTAAATCCATATTTTTGTATTGTTTTTTTTTTATATGTACTTTAAAATTGAGGGAGGTGCGTGTGCTTTTTAATAATCTACTATGGTCATTCCAAAGCCTTTTCTTTGCTTAGTCCTTGACCGTTTTAAGTTAGAATTTTGTGGCTTATAATCCTTGTGGCTTTTTACATCCATGTGTTTTAACAACTCTCAAATTTCGAGAATTATAATTTTCTTTTTAGTTTTGTCTATTTGGAACCTTTTAAATTGAATTTAGCCTCGATGGAAACCTTTTACGCTAACAATGTAAGTTTTCAGAAGTTGCGACGAATTTCAGCACAAGCAATATACATTACAAAGCGTCATACTGTTATTCATATATTGTAGGTTTTCGTACAAAGGTGTTGTTTTGATGTAGGACATTGAAATTTTCTGGAATCGTTGGTAGGTTTCACCCCATTGTTGGAGCCAATCATTTCACTGAAGTTCGAACTATAACTGCTAGGCGTGTCGGTTTAGTTAAACCTTTTAAGGGTGCCGTACACAAAGGGTTAAAAACGGGACCCTATTACTAAGCCTGTTTGTCTTCGATACCTAGGACAAACATTTATGTGATGAACATTTGTGTTTGTTCTATATCTGGTTGTTAAATCTATTTAAGTAGGTACATATGTATATAAAACTATATATGTATATATATCAGTCTCTGGCAGCCATATCACAAGCTTTGCTTAGTTTGGGGTCAGAAGACCATGTGTGCAAAAATGTCCCGAATATTTATTTAATTATAGCTGTTATCAACCTTGTTAGCCATAATTTATAGAAGGAGCTAGTAGAAAACGATAATGTTTATTTCGTAGGGCAGCATATTGTTGTGCGTGTACCTAATCTGCCTGGCGGGCGTCGGTGGCGTCGTCAGCGTTCGGCGCGGGAAGTGTTGCCTACTCGTTGGCTTGGTCACGGCCAAGGTCTCCGGCGGCGTCACAATGCGCTGCTCGCTGTTACGTAACCCACGGATAAACTGATAAAATACGATATTATCGTTTATCTTTACCCCAAACAAACAGTTCACCTATTTAACATAATTTTGTTTATTGTTTTCGAAGCAATTTTTATGTGTTATCTGCGGTTTTAGTTGACTTTGTGCGATATAGGTTACAGTTTGAAATATAGAAGCTACTTGTAATGCATTTTTTCATAAGTGGGGGTGATAAGACCTGCACTGATATCCCGCCTTAGGTAGGTATATATTGCACGGCTTTGGATCGCTGACTGAAATATAGAGATATCTGCTTATCGTTTGTTAACAGTAGAGCGTCAGTGTTCTAATTCCATGAACTTATAATAGCAAGAATAAGGTTGTCTGAGAAAGGTCGCTTATAGCGATAAGGCCGCCAGTTGTTACATTAGTTTGAATTTCGTTTTTGTCTATGTAAGAGTGTGTAATACCGATATTTGGTTGGGAACCAGTGATGCATATATTAAATACTTGCTGTTGACCGTAACTTCATATGCGTAGATTTTTATACAAACGTTTAACCCCGTTAACTCGGCTCTTTTGCAAAATCTTTTCTTAGCTTTTCTTTTTTCTACACCGTATTAGAAATCTACATGCCGTATTTCAGCGTCGTAGGTCAAATAATTTTCGATATTACGTGATGAGAGTAAGTCAGTGGTACTTCGCTTTTATATAATTACAACACACAATGTAGATTTTATCACGGTCGGGTGACCGTCTAATCAACAATCTATTTATTAGATTTATATGGCAAAAAAATAAATGATTCGATATTCTAATCCAATCAGGTTATTTGAAGTCATCTCACGTAGCCATTATAACTTGATTCGTATACCTACATTATAACCTATTATTACTATGTACGCGGTTGCAGTATGGACTATAGATATAGATATGTCAGGATCAAACGTACGATGAGCGCATCTCTGTAATGGGAATGAGAGGCATTGTTTCGCATCGAGTTCCGGTTGTTCTCCCCTCGCCGCGCGGCCACCGGCTCGCCTAGAGTCGAGTGGCCAGCATGCGAACATTGCTCAAAGATCTCGTGCACAAACAAAAAACACCTGTAGTCGTCAGCGAATTGCCAAGGTCGCAGGCCCCCGCGGCGCGCTCCTCTGCGTTCCGTTTACCCATATCTCGCGGCGAGTGCAGTTGCCCGCCCCCGCCCGCGCGCGCCTTGACTCACCCACTGCCCGCGCTACCCGCCCTCCATACCCCCGCTGCACTACGGACGACTGACACCGGGACACTTCATCGCCGCCGTACTGCTCGGTGATATTGACTAGCCTCGATCGATAAAGACCATAACATATGTAGCAAATGCTAACTATGTTGTTAAACAGAATGAAAAGGAAAGTATGTACATGAGTCGGATGAAGCGTTGCGCGCGCGTCGCTATTGTCAATGTTAATTGCGACTGACGGGCGCGCGTCAGTCAAGGTCGGCGCAGATCGATAGCGGCGGGCGGTGGAGAGGGGCAGCCGGCCCCCGTCTCCACGGCGGCGGCATGCACGTATGCACGTCATACCACCCGAAGAAAGTCTAGGAAAGTGGAAACATTCCTTGATAACACCGCTCGACTTTTCTGTCCCAGTGAGCGCTACTGCGTAAATCGCGCTTATCTAATTCTGCATTCATATCTCACTAATGTCACCTTTAAAATGCAGTCATCGTCATATTTGCATTAATACCTGTTCTTGTTAGCGCGTTGTTTCTCGACGTGATTGGAAATAGCATCAATTGTTTGAGAACCTGTATCGATGCAAATGTCAATCTAGGCTTGCGCGCGTGCCACATCATAGAATCGTATTCTTTGTTAACAGTGTTGCCGGTAGTGGTGTCCGCTTAGTCATTGTTGAAATGTTTCCCATTGTGTAGTGCATCAATCCCAACAATATTAAAATGGCTCAATTCATTCGTTTCGGGTCAAATGCTGTTGGCTGCGCAGCCCTTAACGGAAGCTTTTATGCTTAATGGCTATTCCATCTCCTAATTGATCGCGTTACTCGGCATATTTCCCTGGTTTAAGGAAATCCACCGAACCCTTTTGCTTGGATTTTCTCTGAAAGAATCTTATCTGAGAGGCTATCAATTACATAGAGTCGGGCCCGTCAAGGATACCGCTTGATTGACATGGACGGGTATTGTAACCCCATAATGTACCAACACCCTAAACCAAGCGTAAAAGGATATGGATGGATTCTCGCTTGGTTGATTTCTTTTGAATTGGGCGTGAATAATATCAGCCGCCTACGCCGTAAATAAGATATTCTTTACACTCCCTTAATAGCTGTCTGAGCTTTATGATATGCAAAGAAAATACATTATACCAATACAATGGAGGAAAAATTTCAATTCTATATTAAAATGGAGTCGTTTGAGTTTTATACCGTCGTCCATCAATTTTAGATGCAAAAATAATGTTTCTTTGTCTTGTCATTGTCTGTCCTACTAAAGAACACTAGATAGAGAAGTAAATTTATTAGCTTAGTACAATATCCATCACAGAAACTAAATTAAGGATGGCCCCAGTAGCTTGTCCTGAAATAATTCAATAATAACATGAGCTATCTCGCAGCGTCCCACAAACCATTGATTTTCTCTTAGTTTCCTACTCATATCTGGTCCCTTGTGAATGATAATGTTATATAATAGTTTTGTTATTATAAATACCCGGATCCTAAAAGTGTTTATCTCATGTCAGAGTATGAATGGATGCGAACACGTTACAGACATGTAATGTACTATACCACAACAAAGATAAATTAATACGCCGATACAACATGAAACATAGAAACCCATGTGTAGTAAGAATTACTGGAGACTTAAAACATATTTTTGAAGCACCGGATGTGTTTTTGTTGTGTGTGTAAGTCGAAAAGGACACGTGCAAGGAACGTCCCCACACACATCCTACCAAGGCCGCACATATGTCTTCAAACAAACAAACTCTTGGCCGTGTACGGAATGAACGGCGCCCTTGATAGATTTGTGTTTCGCAAATAATTGTTTGATATTGGCACTGTGGACTTCGACTTCCTTGATTTGCCTGATCTAAGAACGAATATGATTGCTGCCAGAATTTTAATATCGTAAATAATAACTTATATACTCAGTTTTCAATACAATAGCTTTTGGCAGTTTATACCGGTGCGTGAAGTGACATAGCGAATTTTTATATGGTAGAGGCTATCGCAGGGAGTTCGGTCTATGAGTGACGTAAAACTTAATTACAGAAACGCGCTGTAGCCAGCACGATCACGAAGGCCAACGGCTAACAACTACAATTATTTTGATGATTCCATTTTAACATATGACCATAAAATATGTTAAATCATCTAGTTTTATTTAGATTCGTTTTCAGCTTGGAAGGATAAAAAGTGTGATTATAGATGACTAGTTTTGGAAGGTATATGAGATTTATTCACGTATGGATTGTATGCGGACCTTGAGCGCTCCGACTGAGACCTTCACGCCGGTAACCGCGCGGAAGTTGACGGGTAATTTTTTGTCAAATTCGAGCTCGTCGAGTTTAGTGCGCATTAGTCACTTGTTAAGCATCAGCGGCGCTCGTGGCGCACTGTTCGCGTTGCAGCTCGATATCGCCGCGCGCGGGTGCAATAACAGCCGCTATCACAATGTCACAACGACGTCTGCTTTGTCCCCGGCGGCTCTGACGCTTTTGTCTGCGCGCCGTATCTCGCACGTTCACTCCACTTCGCGCGTATTATTCAGGAGCTATTGCCATAATTCACGGTGTTGTTATTTTCATATTTGCAAACTGCCTCGCGCGGTGAGGTACAGTATTGTAGAGAGGATTGAAGTGCAGTGTTGCTAGTGATGTGAGGATTCTCGCGAGTGATCATGATGTCTAGTTTGGCGAAGAAGGACAAGCCGTCCATAGCGGTTACGGCGCTGATCAACAACCCCGGCAACTGGGCGCGGCCGCTACCGCCGACACCGCAGCCGCAGGCGCCGATGACGCCGATGCAGACCAACAACTATCTGCCGACGCCGTCTAGCTTGTCCAACAATGATTATCTGGATATACAATGTAACTATTCATTCTACACAATCAAAATTTAATTTACCAAATGTACTTATTACGTACCTACATAGGCCTTATTACTAATTCTTAGTCGTATCTAAAAACCAAACAGGAAAATGCACGTCCATCAAACTGGAAAAACATATAATATACACTATAATGATATTAATGATATATAAACATAAAATACTCTCATTAGACTTAGTAATTTTATGATAACTAGCTGACCCGAAAAACGTTGTCCTATCTTAGAACTGTCTAACGCGCGAAGTTAAAATCGTCGTTAAGTTTTCTAAAAATTTCAATTTTTTTGCCCAATTATCTTTTTTTTTCTTTCCTTTAAAAAAAATAGAATGAAATCGGTAAAGTCGTTCTCAAGTTATGGCGTGACCAAGGTAAATAGCCCAGGGATTCATTTTTATGTATATTTATATATAAATAGATAGATATAATATATGTATTATAGATTAAAAATACACAAATATTTCTTCTCAATTGACAGGAGTACTGTTATAATGATTGTGTTTGCTTGAAACTTTTATAGGAACCACGTTTCCAAAATTTTGTCCTTCTTATATCAGATCCAATTCTGCCGGATCTAAATGTTCCCGATCCATAATTTTCCCTTAAAAATGTTTCTTATTTTTAAAACAACACAAGCCATTATGCTGAGATTGTGATCCCGTTTTATGCTATGAATGTCTTAATCTCTCATTTCCAGTGATTTTAGTTAATTACGCAGATAAACGTGTAATTGCGCGACGTATCTCGTTCGTTTCGCGAGAGTGAAAACAGTGATTGCTCGCATGAAAACCACTTTGAAATTAGTCTGGATTGCAAACTTTGAACAGAATTTGTTGCTAAGAACAATATTTGTGTAAGCATTAAAATTAGAATCGAAACTTGTTGGATAATTATGGTTCTAGATCTACAGAAACACAAATTTTACATCAACAATTCATCAACTTATAGTTTTCATTGACGTAGTTTTGCTGAGCTTACATACGAATCACGAAGAATTCATGTCACAAATTACAAAGAATTCATATTTTTTTATCTAACTTATATGTAGTTCGTTTTCATTGGAAATTAGAATCGAAACTTGTATAATTAATGGTTCAAGATCTAGAAACTAGAGAAACACAAAATTTTACATCAACAATTCATCAACTTTTAGTTTTAATTGACATACCTATAGTAGGTTATGCTGAGCTTACATACGAATCACGAAGAATTCAAGTCACAAATTACAAAGAATTCATATTTTTATCTAACTTTTATATATATGTAGTTTGTTTTCATTAGACATGGAGCGATGGTGGCCGGGCGGTAACATGTGTGCTTTACAATCTGATTGCACCCGGTTCGATCCTCGGCCCTGCACGAATGACTTATTTATTATTTAAATTAAATAAACTTTATGCGCAGTTTCGATGCCATCGCTCAACAACGGTGATGCAAAGCATCGTGAGAAAACCGATAGGTATGTCCATAAAAACCTAAAGGTGGGCAACGTATTTGTGATGTTTCTTGTGATACAGCTTACCATCAGGCGGTCCGTTAGCTTGTTTGCCACTTATGGCATAAAAAATAAAAAACCTCAAAGTTCAAAGACATAATGACATTCACCAACATGCATTGGGCCAGCATGGTGGATTTAGTGCCTATCATCTCTCTCTTTCTCTCTCTGGGAGAAGCCCTGAGTCCCAGCAGTGGGAACATGATAGGCTGATACAATGATGATGATGAGATTTCATTCAAATCAGTTCAGCCGTGAGTTGAGTGCGGACAAACATACACACAAACTTTCGCATTAATAATATTAGTGTGATGTTACTCTTATCGCGGACAAATCCGCGTTTGACCACCACCTCGCCTGTTGGTAAGCGACGATGTGATCGAAGATGAAGCACGCAGACTTAGAAGATACTTATTCACTCCGGCCTTGATATGAAAAGGCCCATATTATGTCTTTCAGGAAACAAGGAAGCCGGCAGGTTGTTCCAATCCTTGTCTCACTATTTACTAGTTTCCTACTTACTAACTACACTAGCCATAGTTTTTGACACTTCTTTTCTATCTTGAATATATATAACAGCCCCTATATAAAGGAACTATATTTACATATCAGTCTGACATTCAAGCAATTCATACATATCTTGTGAAACTATATTGATTTTGTTGTTATTAAACCTTTTGCTGACCTTCACATAAATATAATAATTGCGCATTGCATCAACTGTTATCAGCGTATCCATTTCTTTGTTACAAATTATATATGTACGACTTTTTAACCCCCGACGCAAAAAGATGGGTGCTATAAGTTTAACGTGCGTATCTGTGGCTGTATGTGGCATCGTAGGTTCCAAACGGCTAAACCGATTTTGATTTAGTTTTGTTAAGGTGACTTGGCCGTCGACAGTTTTCTTAGCTATAATTCAAGAAGAAAGCCGTTTATAGATTATCAGCTCTTCTTACGAGGGTTAAAAACGGTTTAAAAAATCAATTTACTAAGTAACTAATGAACTATTAGTTATAAAATTATAATTAGTTCAATAAACAAATCTTGAAAGACGATTTTAACCTACTTCTAATGGTCGTATCGATTTATAGCATTGCACATCCGGATGACAATTCAATAATTTTATACCATCGAACGGCGAGTGGTGGTTATTCGCTTTTAAAAACAGTCATAGATATATATCTACTACTGTCCATCTCTCAATTCATTCATTTAATTCGTGGGTTCGATCCCACCTAGGACAAACATTCATGTGATGAACATTTGTGTTTGTTCTATATCTGGGTGTTAATATCTATTTAAGTATGTATTTAAAAATTATATATGTATGTACATCAGTCTCTGGCAGCCATATCACAAGCTTTGCTTAGTTTGGGGTCAGATGACCGTGTGTGCAAAAATGTCCCATATTTTTTTTTTTTTTTTAAATTTCATCACTTGGTTATAGGCAGGGATGTAACGGAGGTAGTTTTATCGGAACCGAAAGCGGAGTCGGAGTTTTTAAATTTGCTTTATCGGAGTCTGAGTCGCAGACAACGTGTGGTGGAGGTGAACGTGTCGTGTGCGTAAGAAATTAACAACAAGTGAAAAAATAATGGACGATAGAGTGCACGTAGTGAGAGTCGGGGGGATTCCCCGCGCGACATGTATGAACCTGTTCATAACAGTCGACACAGGCCGCCGCCGCCGCTATGTTATGCTTCGACCTCCGATTAAAACCTTCGATTTAAAAGTGTCGGAACCGAAGGTGTAATAATAATCGGAAGTTCCGACTTAACGGAACCGGAGTCGAAGCTCCGTAACATCCCTGGTTATAAGTATGAAATTGTGAACAAGTGTATTGGCGAGGCTGAAGGCAGAGCCCAACGCGTAAGAAGTCGCGGGCATTTAGCTATTATATTTAGACAAGGCAACAATCACATTTAGAGGCTTCCGTCAAAGGTCTTAAGTTATTGCTTTCAGGAATACGATAAAGGGTCGCGCTTACCCTTATTGGCGATATCAGAAAGCTTTGAAAATGTAAAGAAATAACTTTCAATTTGACGCGCAATTACGTCTATTGTTCCAAGCTTTGATAAATCCTTTTTTGCGTTAAGTCTCAAAAGGATTCTCGTCTGGTTTTCTTTATGGGCGTAATTTTAAAACTTGGTCTCTAGAGGGCCCTTGTTGCCTGAAGAAGTTCACCGACTCTACAATTATAAGTAGAGCAATGGAATTTGATATGATTAAGGTCCAAACATCGTGAAGAAACCTGCATTTGTACGGAGAAGGAATTCATTGGCGTATGTGAATCCACCAACCCGGACTGGGCCAGCGTGGTGGATATGGCCCAAATCACTCTTTCGGGGGTAGGCTAAAAGTCCAGCAGTGGACTGTTAAAAGGCTGATTATAATGAAGGTCCAAACAGTATATCGTTGAGCCATATACTGTTTGGACCGTTATCATAAAATGTATCGTTAGCTTTCATAAATAGTTTTTTATTTTCATAATTTATAATTGACTTCAAAAATTTAAGGGTTGTCTACTAGTAAAAAAAATAATTAAGTTTAGAACTCCGTTATATAAAAACCGATTAAGAAAATTGTTTTTTTTTTTTTTTATTTGAAAAGTTATACTTTCAGATTGGGCCCATAGAAATTTCAAAATTGGTACAATAGTCAAAATAACAAACAAAAAAATATCATCTAAGTAAGCGTAATTGCGTATTTACTCATTTTGAAGTTGTTTTTTGAAATAATTGCTAACTAGAAGGATTTTTTTTATATTTGAAGTGTTGCTCCACAATTTAGAATTTACTTATTAAATGTCAAGACAATTCCAAAATTTGACTACCGGCAGGATTCGAACCTGCAACATCCGGGTTTATGCCCCGAGTGCTCTGACCGCTAAGTTACGGTTGCTTTCCTGTCGGCCTCCAAATTCTTGAGCGGACTTTGTAATCAATCTAAGCATTAGTTGGTTTGAATTGTCGATTATTTTTATTTACCAACTTTCTTCCCATCAACCCTTTCTTTAATTTTTATCAACAATACTTAGTAAGAAAAAGAGTAAATTTATGGCAATGGCTTAAAAAGTACATATATTACAAAACAAATCTCATATTTCTACGGTTTTAATGTGTCGTGTACAGAAAATATGGCCAAAACTTCCTGTAGCCACGTGTAACATCTGAAAAGCAATATATTACCCAACTTCAATTTACGCGTGGGACGGGTTACTTGGAAATTATTTCATTTGAAGTCACACCATAACTTATTATGTTAGCTTATTGCTTATTACATACCTTATCAAAAGAAAATTAATACTGTACTGCTTTCATAAACGTGAATGGTAATATTGATCCACAAGTACAACGGCTTTTGATAAAATTATTTTGATAAATTTTCTGGGCTTTGTAAGGTTTTATCGAGCAACAAAGATCACAGAAATATATTTGGGTATTTCATAGAAGGTGTGTAGGTAAATATAAGTCGTAGGTTTATGATAAACTCAGGTATTTGATCAAAAAGCTAGGCGTGTGATCATAAACGGGAAGAAGACAATACTCTTACTTAATGTTATCATAAAAATGTGAAAATCCGGTTTTATTCAAAAACCTAAACTTGCTTAAGTTTTTGATTAAATAGCGGATTTTCGACATATATGTAACATGTGGGCTTGAGCATTTGGATTGTCTTTAGACCTTCAACGGTCTATGGGCAGTCTAACTGTATTTGTAGTGTTAGTTTTAGCTTGTATTTTGTTTAGTTATTAAAGGCACTTGCCCTGTAAAAAAAAATGTAACATGAAATTTTATGTATTTATATTACATGCTTTGATTAATGTACATAATCATAGACTACATGCTGGTATGCTGGTATATATTAACTGATACATTGTGATATTATTTACGAAAAACAATGATCTTATACGTAAAAATATGCATTAATATGTTCTGGTAAACTTCACATTTCATAATAACGTTGCTTAACAACCAAACTTTGAAAAATCATTCCCAGATGGTTATGGCTCGTACTAACCACCACAACCAATCACAGGACTACATCTGGAAATGTATATTTTATTGTAGGTTCTAAAATAACCTTTGTGCAATTTGCCTCTTTTTAGTAGAAAATACATATAATCAAACCTCTTTGCACATTGTAATTTTGTACGCACGTAACTACAAGATTTCAGAGGAGACAAAAAAAACTACACCAATATTCAGATTCAGACTCTTTATTAACCAATATAACATGTTCGTCATATGAGGCAAGTCAGTTACCTGCTTTAATGCCTTAAAGTTCAATTAGAGGGTTCTTCAAATTTGAACACAATATTAAATACTCGTTTCAGAAAAGAATATATCTAGTTAGCAGCGTACGCTCTAAATGTAGCAAACGTTATTCACTAAAGAGCGTGTTTTCTAGTTTTCTACAAACTTATATCTGATGCTAGTTGACTATGTATATTACTGGAAACAGCTGTTTCATGATTTAGTTGCCGCGTTCTAGAATCCTGATTTATCCCGTACCAGCACTTATCATTTGCTATCCCTGGTTGTTTGCGTGGGAGTCTACCCAAGTGCGAGAGATAAATATTTGTTAAACCTTTCTAATCGCTACTCATATAGATTTTCAGGAAAGCCTTTTCCACTTTTGCTTATTTACGTATAGTACATTACTGCCACGGCAGGCAACAGAAGCATTTTGGACGATCGTTAAAGTATGGGCCGAGGCCATTATACGTGAATCCAAAACTGCGTAGTTGCCGCCATGACTTGTATGGTACTTTTCGGAAACATTACGTGGATATTCACGAAAACTTAGGGGTTACTTTCACATTTCATTAAAATATTGCCTAGAAACGTCGAAATTTCGAAAAAATCTAGATGGCTATGGCTTGGACTATGATCCAATAACAGCTCACCTCTGGCAATGACAATTTATCTTATCTGTAAAAAAAAAAACACGAAGATTTTTAATTTACATACATATTCAAAATATGTAATTTACTTTTTGGTGAAAACAGAGGTTATATAAGCTAACCTTTGTGCATTCGTCTCTTTCTAATCGAAAAACGTAATCAAACCTTTAGACATTAAAATATATAACGCACGAACGAACCTATAAAATTTCTGTGGAGACAAAAATTGGCCGCCAAGTCCTTTAAATCCTAGTTTCGACGAAGAGAGTTCTTCAAATTATGGACACATTAAATATAACGTTTTGGTAAACATATAAATTTATAACATAAAACTTCCCATAATCTCTGGATCGCATTCTTATAAATGTGGCTTTATCTTTCGACGAAATTTAATAAGTTATTAGCTACTCCCAACATATTAATTAGGATCCCATCTTGGCTACTGATGTCATTTTCCAATCGATAGTGGGTGTGGCGTGTTTATCAATATCCAATAAAATACAAGCAAAAACACCAGGCTAATAACAGAATGCACACACTATCGAGGTTACATATTTATGCAACATGGTCATACCTTTGTGGCCATACTGAAGTTCTGGAGGCACGATGACGTTTCACATACTAGGTGTGTTATAAAAACAATGTTTCTAGAACATTCCAGCGGTCATAATATGTATTTCTCAAACATGATATTTTATGTGTCCAATGTCCATTATGTGAACAATGCGCTTTTTTTCGTAAATTAATTGGACTCTATTTGACCTTTGGTAAAGTATTTAGGGGGCGAATTTGTACATGCGTACAATATTTCAATGTGCAAAGAGGTTGGATAACGTATTTCCTGCGTATTCTTATATATACGTATGCTGGCCCGGGCTACGCCTCAACCAACATTCTCATGACTAACATGACATGTTCATGTATGGACATAAATCTCGGTTACCAGCTGCTACATTAATAGACTCTACAATAAAATTTATATAATTGACTTTATAATAGTTACTTATAAAAGATTAAATACACATAAAATTGCTATTTTACAAATTTGTGATTACATCAAAATTCTCATAGAGCCAAAGCTTAATTAATACCTATCCCAAAATGTATGGTCGGCCGTATTAATTGAGTAGTCACTGATGAAGCTCTGAATTAAGTTAAATCTATGTGAAGAAGATGACTTCTGTTACAAATTGAATAAGTAATTAAAACAAAAAAACAATTGCCCGTATAACCTATCGCGCTGCGTCGTTTTGGTTATGTCTAGTAAATATTTTATATTATAAGAAAATAAGCGCTAAGTAAAAAAAATATAAGCGCCTCTCGTATCAATTACAATTAGGTACAATGCGGTCTGCGATGATGGAGCGCACTTGCCTAGAAGAAGCAGAATTTCACTCACTCGATTTGAAGACACCTAGATTGTAACTCGGGAAATCGGGGAACACCCATTCAGGCAGTGCATTCCACAGACTAGCAGTACGCACAATAAAAATGTGATCAAAGCGTTTCGTATGGGTTTTTTGGAATATCAACCATGAACAATATAAAATAATATGCACTCCGTAAGCAAACATTCAGCTATATGAAAAGTTTGGTAACGCGCAAAAGAAGGGTGTGTTTTTATTTCATTTTCTGTCTGGTCCTGAAGCTCTGAGACTCAGACTAATGGACCGGTTTCGTAGGTTTTTCAAACGGCTACCATTCATGTTTTTCCTCGTATAACCGAACCTCCAATTTTTATTGTCGTCTACTTTTTCATGTAAATTGGATATCAATATTCAATTTTATTTATATATTTATTTATTACCATAAATTTATTTGTACAACGATCGATGTTTGTTTCCTTGAGTAATGTTTTGCGAAGCTTTTTCTTTCTTTCTTATCAGGTACTGTATTAATGATACTGACAGATTCTTTTTTTAAATTATTATTTTGGTAAAGTAATGGGCCCCCATTGCCCTGATTGTTGCGCATGTTTGAATCTTGCCGGTCGTCGTAGTTTTTAATATTTTATAACAAACAAATAAGTAAATCTTAAAGTGTGGTCACTTCAACATGAAATTACTTCTAACGTCGATTCTATTGTACTTACCATTTTCTAAACTAAACTAAGGCAGTTCTCTGTTGTCATCCTTTTCTTACATATTATTGAAATGAAAAGAGACGCAGATAATTTTTATCCTATCATATTGGTTTAGTTTAATGCGTGGTACAGTATAATCCACTATTTTGATTGTCATAAATTAGTTACACCTAATTATGGCCTAACTAAACAAACTATAATACACGTATTTCTATTTATATTTGTTTATAATCGCAATCTAAAAAACGGCTGTAACGATATACATAGCGGTTTTCGGTGAAATAATCGACGACGCTAAGTTTCATTTGTAGCACCTTGTCTTCTGCAAGATAACACGAGCGAGCTGAGGTCGGTCGTCTTCGGTCGGTACTTCATAAGAAATATGAGATAAAGCCTATTTGTTATTTTGATGGTGGTATTGTGTTAAACGTTGATTGGTCCTTTGTTGCAGGGCTAGACTCGGGGTTCATGTCGCCGATGTCGCCGCCGGACTTGAAGCCAGACACGGCGATGCTCGACGGCCTCCGAGACGACTCCACGCCCCCGCCCGCCTTCAAGAACTACCCGCCCAACCACCCCCTAAGCGGATCCAAACACCTCTGCTCTATTTGCGGCGACAGGGCGTCGGGAAAACATTACGGTGTTTACAGGTAATTGGTGGATTTTATCACTTAATGACCCTGTGTATCGGGATTACGATTGCTCACGGTTACCGATGATTTCAGTCGAATTATACTGATTTTGATTTCATAGGTTTGGAAATGGATGGCCACGACACGTGTGTTGGAAGCCTGTTAATATATTTCGATTGATTATCAAATCTAGATATAGTTTTTATTGTTGTAACAATTTTACCCACAACGGAACAACGAAGGTCACATATATTTCGTTTGGGGATAAGAAGTTGTATGTTAGTGTGTATGTATGCTGCGGCCAAACGTTAGCCTAGAAAGAAGTAAAAAAATAAACCAGCCAAGTGCGAGTCGGGCTCGCGCACTGAGGGTTCATTACCACCACAAAATTCAACGAAATTACTAGTTATAACTTGATAATGAATATAAATTTGTCACTGACTCGCACTTGACCATTTTTATTATTTGTTGTTATACTTTAGAGTGTGTACTATAATCGTATTAAGTTTAACGCTTGTAAGTATTACCGTTTATACATTAGAGTTAATACAAAAATACGTAAAAAAATACGTTTATTGTATGGGGAGCCCCCTTTTTGTTTTTAATTTTTGACTTTTTAATTATTTGTTCGTCAATCTGCCGTAACTACTAACTGAATATATAATATTCAGTGAAAATTTCAACTGGCTATCGGCTATTTTATCTGGCTATTACGGTTCGAAAGATACAGCCGTTTAAAGGTAGGACAGACAAACAGATGGACGGACGGACGGACGGACAGACAGACGGACAGACGGACCGACAGACAGACAGACAGACAGACATCGTAGGCTTAGTAATAGGGTCCCGTTATTACCCTTTGGGTACGAAACCCTAAAAAAGATAAAAATGCAGCCATATGTAGTTAGAAACCAAAAAAAACTGTAAAGATGACATAATTGACATAATCTTTACAAATCATACAGCTCAAAGGTCAAACACATGGCATAGTAGGTCGATTACATAGCAAAATGTGTATTTCAAACGGAATTTTTTTTCAAAACGGCTAATTTCAATGTGGGTTTCATTGCCGGCTGTGGTTCTTAGCTGTTTGGTCAAAATCTGTACAGCGGTTTAAAGTTATGAGCTCTTAACCGAATCTGTTGTGCGTTTTTAATTAAATTTTAATTTATACTTGTTACGTTAATATGACGCCATCCACATAAACTACTATAACGTCATGTTGTTTTCATCTTTATGAGCTACTGGAACGCGTATCAGTAATTTACGAGCGAGTCTCCATATTCACAATTGCGGAGCAATCATATTTATACAGAGCATTTTCTCATAATCGTAAATTAAACTTGCTGCGAGAAGGTGGTGGTCCTCTAGTGATTCCCGCGCATACGAGCTCGTTCCCAACCTTGGGCCAGATGTTCCGATATATGAAAAATATAGACGTACACTTTTTGCCCCGTTTTTTGCCCGTTTCTCCATGTGCCAGTTACAAATGGTCGGACACATACCCGACTCCTAAACGGATCGTCAGCGAACTGATGAAAAGGCGAAAAAACGTTTGTTATAAATTAATAAAGTAATTATTTAACAAAAAAAAAAAAACTGTGTTCGCGTGGCTGAAATTCAATAATAGGGATTCATCCCCTAATTTTCCATCCTTAAAGGAGGAATATTTTCTTCAAATTTATATAGGACCACACTCGAAATCTACAGCCTATATACCTATTTATTATATACTAGTAGGCCGCCCCGGCTTCGCACGGGTATACATATTATAGCATATGTCAACCGGGGATAGTGTAGCTTCCCAACAGTGAAATATTTTTTCAAATCGGTTTAGTAGTTTCGATCCCTATTCAATGCAAACAAACAAACAATCAAATCTTTCCTCTTTATAATATTAGTATAGAAAAATACTAACACTGTAGTATATGTGGGCATCAAGACGAATCTAACGTCACCTTACACATCAAAATCGGACAAGCCGTTTAAGCTATAGGAGGTATAATAGAAACATAAAAAAATGCAAACGTACATATATATACCCAAAACACATTACCTCTTCTTGGGCAGTCGGGTAAAAATCGGTTCACGATCGGCGAAGATATCGCGTAATATACACACTCAATAAAACAGTCTACTTGGAAACCCCCTATTTAAGAAGTCTATGTTTATAAAATTAGCTTTCGTTCTCTGAATCATTTATAGAAAATGCCTTTGTAAATATTTTGACACAATTATAAATAAAACGAGCTACTCAGTTTTATGAGACTCGTAGACAGAATATTGATTTGTTGAGTATCGCGCGGGGGTGTCTGTTTGAATAATTTAATGAAAGTTTAAGTATTTGCATATGGATTTACTTGTCTGAGCTTTGACCACGTTTGACATTATGTTATTCACTGAATATTCATAAATGTAGTGCAATACTATTTAAAAAAATATTTTGTCTCTACTCTACCTCATATAATGAGGCAGTAGGTATAAACGAAACAAAGATTAAATATCTAACTAAATTGGTTTGTTGATGCCAAATTGAATCATTGCTGCTGTCGTTTTTTACTAGTTTTATTATATTTTGCATAAGTACCTGGCAGGTTGTCTGGTCTAGACAGACAAGTTATATACTTCTATAGTATCTATACGGTGTGCACCTAGTACTGATTTGCACACTTCAGCTTATACTGTTGGCAAAACTTGCAATCAAAATAAACTTTTTACTCCTAATAGGGTGCATAGGGTGACAATTTCTAATACACACTACGTGACACTACTAACCATTCTCCAACAGTTATTTCATGGCTTTTCCCTATTAACTTCGTTAGGCAGAAGGTTTGTATTGATACAAACTAAATACATTACACACACTGAAAAAATAATTTGAATTGGCTGATAAATCTCTGAGATATGAGTATTTAAAGTTTCAGTTGGGGATAGAGAGGGGATGTTCTTTCTCTTTCTCGCAAAGCGTGTGCTAGTATAGCATTTGTATGGCGCTCCTGAGCCGTGACGTCACGGCTCAGTATAGTGCGCTCTCTGTCTAGCATGAAATTAAAATGCTCATATCATATTAAATTTTGAATTAATTTTTGTTGATGTACTCTATTTATGATCAGCTTTTTTATGAGTTAATAAAAAATATTAGTCATCATGCCTATTTATTAAGGTGAAGTTTGTTAACAATATTAAATACAAACATTTCATTTCAATGTCAAAAGATAATAATAGTTTTATTATGGAAACTGACGTGGTTTGCACACATTAAAATAAAACTATAGTTAAGTAGTAGTAGTATAGTTAGTTGTTTTTAAACTATAGTCGGAGTAACCGGCTTAATCTTACGTGAGTAATTCCCATGTAATATAAAATATAATATAAAATAATAAGAGTTTTAAAATTAAATTTTTGTTGATTCAATTCTTATTCTCAAGTACGTAAGTACGTACGTAAGTAGTGTGGTAGAGCAGTTAGCACTAAATACTCAATAATTTATTGCACATTATGAAATTCACATACAGATCTAGGGTAGGTAATAGGTATCACACAATGACCCTGATTGGGTATGGCAACAAAGTGCGGAGCTGATCAATTTGTTCCATAATTGATTCGTCTGATAGCGCATTGTGATGAAATTTTAATGGGTCTAGGCATCGAGATACAATTTCAATAAACTCACAATCTCTCAGTGAAAACAGTCAAAAAACGTCCGAGCGTTATTGTACATACATTGTATCAATTATATACTTCACAATGCCACATTTACTCCAATTTAGACATTATGTCGCTTGCATAGTTTTCAACGTTAGTTGTCCGCTATGTTATCGTAGTTCTGGCATCGCTCGGTGTTGTAGTCGGATCGCGGTTACCTTTTAACTTACCAAAAAGTCTGCGCAATTCGTAGCGTGCGCCGAGTTTTGGCTCGGATTTTTTTTGGCACCTTTGTGACTATAATGTATTGTATCTCGATGGGTCTAGGATACTCTTTCGCAAACGTGTTACCAAGATGAAATAGATCATTTTGTTCGTTTCAGGATTTCTTAGTTTTTGCGCCGTCTTATAATGTAACTAGTTAAATTCCCGCGACTTGGTACACGTAGGTCTCGTCCTTCTTCTTCAAAAGCAAAAATATTTGAAAATTATTCTTCTTACTTCGTTATCTTTATTAGTTCTCATAAACGTTGTACAAGGAAACTTACGAACACTTACGGTACCAATATTTCAAGCTTCATTTAGGCTGGACGTATAAATTAATTTAAGATTTTTAGTAACACTGGATTGTCCGTGTTGAAGGGTTTGAAGTTTGTATGATCAGCTACGGAATGGGAAAAGTATATACGTTTGGAGTAAAAGATTGTGTGTTAGTCTGTTTGTTTGTCGGTTATCGTTTTCCCCCAAAATGGCAGGTTGCGATGCGTTATTTTTAAGCAGGTTTTTTCGGTTAGTCTTAGCTATGTGTTTGATCAAAAACAGCGGTTAAAAGTTATGAGCTCTTTACCAGAGTGGTCAGTTTTCTTTTTTCTTTTTCTTCTTTATATAAATTCAGACTTGAATTCTCCATTGGTCCAGACAAATTGACTATTCAAAAAAGGGTTTGGCTGGTACCTTGGACAGACATGTAACATGTAACATACATTCCTACCTGTTATATACTAACGTCTCTTTTTATACGTCCAATATGTTTTTAGGTACAAATGAAGTTTTATGGTTGCGTGTGAAATGATTATTATGTTATGGCATGCGCAAAATTAAAGATTTTACACCTTCTTATTACTATACCCATATAATTGGCCTGGTCTAGCGTCGCGTGTGACTAGGGTTACTATATAAACATTTGAAAAGTCCTGACTTTAAGCCGGACATTTCCTTAAAAGTCCGAGCATTTTAGTATGTTGGTTAATTTGAAAAAGAAAATTTGTATTTTGTGTTTAGCGAGACGGTAATCAAGACTTACTCGTATTACATCGCTCAAGCTAAAGAAGCCGGACAAAGTCCGAACAAATGTCTAAAAGTCCGGACGAATGGCAACCCTACATGTGACGGCACTTCATATTTACACGTTTGCATTTTTATATATCTTTTATACAGGGTTACTTTTTTTAGAGTGCGTAAAAGTTTTATATCTCAATCGGTATCGGAACACATATGAGGCATATTTAAAAAAAAAAATATGTGCCCGGCCACCGAATAGATAAACGTACAATGTCCGGAAACTGATATAGGAAAGAACCCACTATAAGCTAGGAGCGTTGCGCTTGGGGCGCAGGGCGGCTCGTTTCAGGGGAAGTTATTTTAATATTTTTGTTCAAAAAAGGGAGAAAAAAGAAGGGTCTTCTTTTCAATGAGCTTGACATTTGTGTTTAAAAAAAAGGGTGAAAGAAGATAATACGGGTCTTCTTATTTTCAATGCGTTTGACATAATGCAAAATTTGCACACACCAAAAAAAAGTAACCCTGTAGGTATAAGTATTAAGGCGCCGTGACTAGCTGACTTTTATGTTTTTGAGGGGGTGAAGCAGAGGCAGTGGCGGCCGACTACAGCGGGGCGCACCGCGTGAATCTCGCAGAAACGTGACGACCTTCACCTATACACAGCTAAAGACAAGTAATTTCGTCGGTCCACAGCAAAGCTCTGTTGGCCTAGTGGTCTGGCACCGCGCTGGTAAACCACGAATGCCCGGTTCAAATCTAGTACTATGTAGATATTTTTGGACAAATTTTTTTATCATAACATTACGCATTATGCAAAGGGACCCTCCCTTTGAATAATGCGTAGGTATAAAAGTCGTACTACTACACGCGCACGGCCCAGACGCACACAGCGACGGGACGACGGAGAACAATCAAACCAACTTGCTAGTTTTAATTATTAAAATTTACTTTCGTCGTACGTTTCAATATTTTATGTTTCTTTTTTGCACCAAATATTTTACCTATTATATTATAGTTTATTCTTACTCCTGGTATGATTCTACTAACTTGATGGAAGAGTTCGGAGACTGCTAAAACTGCTAAATAGGGAAAGCGAGATAAGTCAAGGTTGGGCTCGTTTTTTTAGTCTTAGTGAGAATTGTTAGTCAAGGAATGATTTGACTGACCTGATCGAGGATTTCGGAGCCAGCTAGTGGAACTGCTAGACGGATAGAGCTAGAAGTGTCGAGTTTGGGCTCGTTTTATTAGTCGTGATGAGATCTTCTTCCACGAATATTTTGACTGACCTGATCGAGGATTTCGGAGCCAGCTAGTGGAACTGCTAGACGTATAGAGCTAGAAGTGTCGAGTTTGGGCTTGTTTCATTAGTCGTGATGAGATCTTCTTCCAGAAATATTTTGACTGACCTGATCGAGGATTTCGGAGACTGCTACTGGAACTGCTAGACGGAAAGAGATAGGAGCGTCGAGTTTGGGATTGTTTCATTAGTTGTGATGAGATCTTCTTCTAGGAATATTTTGACTGACCTGATTTAGGACTTCGGAGACTGCTACTGGAACTGCTAGACGGATAGAGATAGAATGGTCAAGTTTGGGCTCGTTTCATTAGTCGTGATGAGATCTTCGTCCAGGAATATTTTGACTGACCTGATAGAGGATTTCGGAGACCGCTACTGGAACTGCTAGACGGATAGAGCTAGAAGTGTCAAGTTTGGGCTCGTTTCATTAGTTATGATGAGATCTTCTTCTAGGAATATTTTGACTGACCTGATCTAGGACTTCGGAGACTGCTACTGGAACTGCTAGACGGATAGAGATAGAATGGTCAAGTTTGGGCTCGTTTTATTAGTCGTGATGAGATCTTCTTCCACGAATATTTTGACTGACCTGATCGAGGATTTCGGAGCCAGCTAGTGGAACTGCTAGACGGATAGAGCTAGAAGTGTCGAGTTTGGGCTTGTTTCATTAGTCGTGATGAGATCTTCTTCCAGAAATATTTTGACTGACCTGATCGAGGATTTCGGAGCCTGCTACTGGAACTGCTAGACGGATAGAGATAGAATGGTCAAGTTTGGGCTCGTTTTATTAGTCGTGATGAGATCTTCTTCCACGAATATTTTGACTGACCTGATCGAGGATTTCGGAGCCAGCTAGTGGAACTGCTAGACGGATAAAGCTAGAAGTATCGAGTTTGGGCTTGTTTCATTAGTCGTGATGAGATCTTCTTCCAGAAATATTTTGACTGACCTGATCGAGGATTTCGGAGACCGCTACTGGAACTGCTAGACGGAAAGAGATAGAAGTGTCGAGTTTGGGCTCGTTTCATTAGTCATGATGAGATCTTCTTCCAGGAATATTTTGACTGACCTGTTTGAGGACTTCAGAGACTGCTACTGGAACTGCTAGACGGATAGAGATATAATGGTCGAGTTTGGGCTCGTTTCATTAGTCGTGATGAGATCTTCTTCTAGGAATATTTTGACTGAGTTGATCGAGGATTTCGGAGCCTGCTACTGAAACTGCTAGACGGAAAGAGATAGAAGTGTCGAGTTTGGGCTCGTTACATTAGTCGTGATGAGGTTTTCTTCCAGGAATATTTTGACTGACCTGATCGAGGATTTCGGGGACTGCTACTGGAACTGCTAGACGTAGAGACAGAAGTGTCGAGTTTGGGCTCGTTTCATTAGTCAGATAGTTTAGTCGTTTCATTAGTAAAATTTAGTAGAAACAAGCCCAAACTCGACACTTCTAGCTCTATCCGTCTAGCAGTTTCACTAGCTGGCTCCGAAATCCTCGATCAGGTCAGTCAAAATATTCGTGGAAGAAGATCTCATCACGACTAATAAAACGAGCCCAAACTTGACCATTCTATCTCTATCCGTCTAGCAGTTCCAGTAGCAGTCTCCGAAGTCCTAGATCAGGTCAGTCAAAATATTCCTAGAAGAAGATCTCATCATAACTAATGAAACGAGCCCAAACTTGACACTTCTAGCTCTATCCGTCTAGCAGTTCCAGTAGCGGTCTCCGAAATCCTCTATCAGGTCAGTCAAAATATTCCTGGACGAAGATCTCATCACGACTAATGAAACGAGCCCAAACTTGACCATTCTATCTCTATCCGTCTAGCAGTTCCAGTAGCAGTCTCCGAAGTCCTAGATCAGGTCAGTCAAAATATTCCTAGAAGAAGATCTCATCACAACTAATGAAACAATCCCAAACTCGACGCTCCTATCTCTTTCCGTCTAGCAGTTCCAGTAGCAGTCTCCGAAATCCTCGATCAGGTCAGTCAAAATATTTCTGGAAGAAGATCTCATCACGACTAATGAAACAAGCCCAAACTCGACACTTCTAGCTCTATACGTCTAGCAGTTCCACTAGCTGGCTCCGAAATCCTCGATCAGGTCAGTCAAAATATTCGTGGAAGAAGATCTCATCACGACTAATAAAACGAGCCCAAACTCGACACTTCTAGCTCTATCCGTCTAGCAGTTCCACTAGCTGGCTCCGAAATCCTCGATCAGGTCAGTCAAAATATTTCTGGAAGAAGATCTCATCACGACTAATGAAACAAGCCCAAACTCGACACTTCTAGCTCTATCCGTCTAGCAGTTCCACTAGCTGGCTCCGAAATCCTCGATCAGGTCAGTCAAAATATTCGTGGAAGAAGATCTCATCACGACTAATAAAACGAGCCCAAACTCGACACTTCTAGCTCTATCCGTGTAGCAGGTCCACTAGCTGGCTCCGAAATCCTCGATCAGGTCAGTCAAAATATTTCTGGAAGAAGATCTCATCACGACTAATGAAACAAGCCCAAACTCGACACTTCTAGCTCTATCCGTCTAGCAGTTCCACTAGCTGGCTCCGAAATCCTCGATCAGGTCAGTCAAAATATTCGTGGAAGAAGATCTCATCACGACTAATAAAACGAGCCCAAACTCGACACTTCTAGCTCTATCCGTCTAGCAGTTCCACTAGCTGGCTCCGAAATCCTCGATCAGGTCAGTCAAAATATTTCTGGAAGAAGATCTCATCACGACTAATGAAACAAGCCCAAACTCGACACTTCTAGCTCTATCCGTCTAGCAGTTCCACTAGCTGGCTCCGAAATCCTCGATCAGTTCAGTCAAAATATTCGTGGAAGAAGATCTCATCACGACTAATAAAACGAGCCCAAACTCGACATTTCTAGCTCTATCCGTCTAGCAGTTCCACTAGCTGGCTCCGAAATCCTCGATCAGGTCAGTCAAAATATTTCTGGAAGAAGATCTCATCACGACTAATGAAACAAGCCCAAACTCGACACTTCTAGCTCTATCCGTCTAGCAGTTCCACTAGCTGGCTCCGAAATCCTCGATCAGGTCAGTCAAAATATTCGTGGAAGAAGATCTCATCACGACTAATAAAACGAGCCCAAACTCGACACTTCTAGCTCTATCCGTGTAGCAGGTCCACTAGCTGGTTCGGAAATCCTCGATCAGGTCAGTCAAAATATTTCTGGAAGAAGATCTCATCACGACTAATGAAACAAGCCCAAACTCGACACTTCTAGCTCTATCCGTCTAGCAGTTCCACTAGCTGGCTCCGAAATCCTCGATCAGGTCAGTCAAAATATTCGTGGAAGAAGATCTCATCACGACTAATAAAACGAGCCCAAACTCGACACTTCTAGCTCTATCCGTCTAGCAGTTCCACTAGCTGGCTCCGAAATCCTCGATCAGGTCAGTCAAAATATTTCTGGAAGAAGATCTCATCACGACTAATGAAACAAGCCCAAACTCGACACTTCTAGCTCTATCCGTCTAGCAGTTCCACTAGCTGGCTCCGAAATCCTCGATCAGTTCAGTCAAAATATTCGTGGAAGAAGATCTCATCACGACTAATAAAACGAGCCCAAACTCGACACTTCTAGCTCTATCCGTCTAGCAGTTCCACTAGCTGGCTCCGAAATCCTCGATCAGGTCAGTCAAAATATTTCTGGAAGAAGATCTCATCACGACTAATGAAACAAGCCCAAACTCGACACTTCTAGCTCTATCTGTCTAGCAGTTCCACTAGCAGGCTCCGAAATCCTCGATCAGGTCAGTCAAAATATTCGTGGAAGAAGATCTCATCACGACTAATAAAACGAGCCCAAACTCGACACTTCTAGCTCTATCCGTCTAGCAGTTCCGTAGCAGACTCCGAAGTCCTCGATCAGGTCAGTTAATCCGTTTCTGGAGAAAGTAACATCACGACTTACCAAACTAGCTCAAACTAAACTAAACTAAAAATTGGTGCTGATGATGACGATGATGATGAAAAGCAGCATTTTTTCCTCTCGTTATAACATCAGCTATCTGAGAGTGAAAATCCCATCAAAATCAGTTCAGCCATTTTGGAGTTTATACGTAATATCATCATCATCATCATCAGCCTTCATAGGGAACATACATACATCGCTTTTTATATGTATATAGAAGAAAGATATACTCAAAGAAGACTAACACCTTTTTAGGGTTCCGTAGAATTACAAGGAACCCATATAAGTTCGTTCTGCCCATCCGTCTCTGTCTGTCCATCCCAAGTTGTTTAGGACTTCCTAACCATTATAGTAGACTGCACCCCGCGCATTCACCTGCGTAGTAATGAAAAATTGTGATGATGATGATGATGAAAAGTTGCTCGAATTTTTTTCAACATCAGCTATCTTACAGTGAAAATCCCATCAAAATCGGTCCTGCAGTTTTCGAGTCTATAAAGAACATTACAGACATACGCACACGACGAAATATTTCAAAAATATTATAAAATTAGCAAAAAGAAAATGGAAATGTGAGAATTGAACCCGGAGCCTACTGAGTCACAGGAACTAATCCATTGCGTCAACCACTCTTCTAATTGAACTATGACGCAAGCGGTGAAATTATGCTTCTAATCTATAAAATAATATAAATGTACAAAGAAATCGTCACAAAATGTAATTTTCATTCGCCTGCCTGTTTAGTACTAAGTACTTACTTGAAGCCTGACCAAAGGAAGTAAGGGTGAGACCAATTTGTAAATTTTACGCGTAAATTACGTACTTCTCAAGGTATTAACTGGAATGTCTAATTAAACTGGACGGAAAGCTATTTTGTATGATAACTTCGCTGACTGTCCACTTTGTGTGACCTCTGCAAATGCTCGAGACTCTTTTTTTGTGGTACATCGACCACCGATACTTGGAAGTAATTATTATTATGCCTCTCCACTGATGTCACTCCACCCTCCTGCCCCGCGCAAACCGTGAAGACTAGGTCCGGAATGCAACTACACCGAAACCGTATCACTATGTAATGAATCCCTGAACGTTCAAAGAAGAATGTAACACCTTTTTAGGGTTCCGTAGAACTATAACTCTATAGCTCTGAGGGTTCTATTTTTAAATGATATAACTTCAAATTTATAACTTTCGGATTTATTCCTATATATGTGCTATGAGACCTTGCCTCTTGCCAAATTTCATGATTCTAGGTCAACGGGAAGTACCCTATAGGTTTAGATTCCCTTGTGAAATCGCAAAATATACGACATAAACGTTCATATCTTTTGATTGCTTTGACTTACAACTTTTATTTTTTACAGCCGAAAGAAACCGTAGGCCCAAGTATTTAGTATAAATTTCAACTTGATACCTTTACGCGTTCTTGAGAAAAAGGGTATTGACAGACGGACAGACAGACGGACAACGAAGTGATCTTATAAGGGTTCCGTTTTATCCTTTTGAGGTACGGGACCCTAAAAAAGTAGACTAACTGTGCTCTGCGGGTTCACCTGCGAAGTAATGAAAAAATGGTGATGATGATGATGATAAAAAGATGCCAATTTTTTTTTTCCTCATAGAATCAGCTATCTGACAGTGAAAATCCCGTCAATAAGGGCCCCACCATTTTCGAGTAAAGAACATTACACACATGCATACAAACACAAACACACACACATCCACGCACGCACGCACGAACATGACGAATTATTTAAAAACATAAGAAAAATTACAAAAATTAAAATTATTGGTGACTATGAGATTTGAACCCGGAGCTTACTCACAGAGTCGCAGAGAACTTATCCATTGCGTCAAACCATTCGGCCAACTGGACTATGACGATTGTGGTGAAATTATCCTTCGTAAACTAATATATACAAACAAATCGTTACAAAATGTAATATTCATTCGCCTGCCTTTTTAGTACTTATAATGCAAGAAAACATTGCAGATAAGGTAGGTACTTACTTTACAACTTACGTCAAGGTGTTTTTGTGTCATAAAGTTGAGATTATATTTTGGAGCGGTTAGCGGAACAAAGCGACACACGTCCGTCTAGCAGCGCGCCTCAGCGGTCTCTGTCACATCGCGTAAAAATAAAAGAGAAGTGAAAAGGCGCCGCGGCGGCACGACGTTTCGTTCGACACATTCGAGCCGATTTATGATTAAATTAATTAATAGATAGAAAACTTGAATTTTAATCAATAAATAAAATTAATGATGTTATTTTTTACAATATTTAACATCATTCTTGTAAATGTTGTAAAGATTTGTTCATTAATAGTCGAGATAACATTGTATGCGTTTAGGTAAATTTCAAGGTTAGAGGTTATTTCATGATTTTTTTCTATCGAGAAAATTTATCGGAAACGTGTTTTGGAACTAATGGTACACTCAGAAATATGATCAAGATTACCACATTTTTTTTTTCCTGCTTTAAAATGAATATATTGTCTCAAAAAAATTTTCTGTGAAGCCTTTTTTGTCTGAAAGACCGCCTTAATAGAATCCATTTTATACGTGCTCAAATATTTATGTAAACCGATTTACAATTCTATCGATCGGTGGCTGATTCCACAGTAATGTCATTCGAGACTTTTTTTCACCTTGAGATTTTTTATGTTGATATAACAATCACGTTGCTGAGGGCAGGCAGGTATTTTTCATGATATCAAATTCACTTTGAAATTCACGAATTCGACAAAAATTCGAGTCGTAGGTATACCTACGACATGACCTGTGGCTCAAGGGAACAAAAATAAACCTGCCAAGTGTGAGTCGGGCTCGCGCACTGAGGGTTCCGTACCACCACAAAATACAAAGTACTGCAAAAAGGCAACATCACGCCCAGGTGGTTACCCATCCAAGTACCGACCGCGACCGACGTTGCTTAACTTGGTGGTGAAATACAATTTGTCACCGACTCGCACTTGGCCATTATTTACTATTTGTTGTTTTGATTTAGAGTGTACTATAATAATGCCAAGATTGACGCTTATACCTATTATCGTTTTTACATTAGAGCAAATGGTAAATACGTTTAAAAACGTTTGTTGTAAGTATGTGGTACCTACTCTTTGGTTTTACTTTTAGACTCTTCATTTATTTTAGTTAATTGGCCGTAACATTACATATTCTATGAAAATTTCAACTGGCTATCTATTACGGTTCAAAAGATACAGCCGTTATAAAAGGTAGAATGGACAGACAGACAGCATAGGCTTAGTAATAGGGTCCCGTTTACACCCTTTGGGTACGGAACCCTAAAAATCCGAAATTAAAGTAGCTAAGAAAAAGTATTACGATTCAAGGTTCATATTTCTTTTTACTTATAAAATGTTTTAACGTTCAACGGCAGAGGCACAATAGGCTGTGCGGTTGTAATTCATTTTAATACGACGATCGTCAATGTAGATATACATTATTTTACACTCAGCGCAAGATAACGGACATCGAGAACAGCCTCTAGTAGCTGCATATATCAAAATGCAGTAATGCGCCTTGAACCGTACATAAAGATTATTTATTTTCGCTACAGATACCTAAATGTTTCTCATATGATGAGATGTACACGGTGCAAACTTGTTTTCTGGCTCGTGTAGGTAGGTAGAGTACCTACGCAGCGCGGCGTGTGCTTCTATTTTTATCGCAAGCTTTTTTGTGAATTACATTATAGGATGGGGTGTCTGCCCAACGATTCTCTAATGACCTAATCTCGTATGAAGCGTAGCCCGAACGTAACTAGACGTTTAATACGCTAGCCAATTTAAATGCTTGCTACAGTGCTACCAACTTATCTGAAGGGCTGAGTGAAGTAGCCACACCCTTGTATTTTCTGGACAAAACTGATAGTCTCCCTTAGAACGTTTTAGTTACCTTACTGGCAACCTCTACAGATTTGTTGGTCCACGGCCGTAGCCAGTAGTATTCAAAATATAACATTAATATTATCTATACTATATAATATTATAAAAAGAAAAGATTTGATTGTTTGGTTGTTTGTTTGCATTGAAAAGGCTCCAAAACTACTGAACCGATTTGAAAAACTCTTCCACCGTTTGGAAGCTACACTATCCACGGGTGACATGGCATATATTTTCAAAAAAATAGGGATCCTTACTAATACTCCAATAATGTAACCCAAGGTGTAAAAAAATTACCTAAAATATTCTTACATTAATAAAACTTACACCTGTGCGAAGCCAGGGTGCGTTGCTAGTATTGAAATAAAGGCGAGGACACACATTTTATTTTCTTGAAAGGAAGGTGCTCTATCAGCTTGGTTTCTTTTTTATGCTATTCAGAATAAAATAATACTGACCTACACTAACTAGTCGTTCGCACCGAACTGAGTCCTATATCAGCCATAGTGTACAAGTTTTGCTTAGTATGGGGTTAGATGACCGTGTGTGCAAAAATGTCCCGAATATTTATTTATATCTTCGCAACCCTTAGACTGATTTTGCCTTTTACTTCACCTTACTTAACGTAAAAGTTATATAGAAATTTGTATGGCCTACAAAATTTCACACGCAAATTATCGCCGAACAATATATGTACGAATATACAAACATTGAAGTACATAAATACCTGAGACCTCTTTCCGCGCGGTAAATTTTGGCTTTTTGGCATTTTAGGGTTCCGTACCTCAAATGAAAAAAACGGAGTCCTTATAAAATAACTTTGTTGTCCGTCTGTCTGTCCGTCTGGCAAGACCCTTTTTCTCAAGAACGCGTAAAGGTATCCAGTTGAAATGTATACTTAACTAGCGACCCGCCCGCCCGGGTGTAATTTACGTGCGAAGCCGGGGCGGGTCGCTAATTATATACATAAACCTTCCTTGAAAATGTATCTAACTGATGGTGAAAACCGCATCAAAATCCGTTGCGTGGTTTAGGAGGAGTTAGCGGCCATACAGACATACAGACAGACAGACAGACAGAAACTTACATTTTGTAGTTGTTATGTATGGAAGAACCTTATTGTCAACTAGATATATAGATTTTAAGACAACTTACTAACTTGAAATGTAACGTACTATGTGTTTTAAATAAATTAAAAAAAAATAAAAAAAAACTACAAAGTTAAGTTTGTCTTTCAATATTTCAACTTCAGTTAGTTTTTTTTTCGACTTGCGCTCTGAGTGTTCCGTCCAACGGAATCCTCAAAGCACGAGTCCTACTCGTACTTGTCCGTTTTTTTTTTTGCTTTAACGTGCTCATGGATGTGTAATCATTTCTAACAATAATAATACACTTATATAAAAAAAAACCCTTAATTTTTAAGAAAGAGCTTTTTCCTCATTCTATAAAACGTGCTATAAAATTTCCTCGAATTAAGGCAAATGCAAAAGTATGTCTCTAGGTCAAGAACATTGCCAAGGCGCATAATAACTCATTTTGCAAGTTGTGGAAATTATATTTAAGTACCAACCAACTCACATTGATTCATATTGTGAAACCGAAACTTTCGCGTAGAGTATCACTCGGGTGCAAAATATTTTTTGGCTCGGGCGACGTACTTTGAAACCCTTGCTACGTTCAGGATTTTACTAAAGAATCACTCGTGACGCTCTGGATTAAAAAAAGCGCCCTCGCCGTAAAAATATTATTTTGCTCCCTATGTTACAGTCTACTATCTAAGATTTGTTTACATAGTTCGTCCAAGTAGATAAAGCTCAGAAAAGTTTGAACAAGTAATCTCTCACACAAGAAAAATCATTTTTCCTCAACACATTATTCTACTATGACATTACTCTACTTATCACTGCGGGGTTACGCGGACAGAATGTACTTAGTCGAAAGGCATCCGTAATACTCAGCAAGTCATCATTATGGAAGAACTTTTACTAAGGGACCAACCCGGAAATCACGGAATAAAATTTCTGTTGCTCCATACATCTTGTCTAGTGTGAATGACCGTTTTCTATTGAAAAGCTGTTTTATTGTTGCGATTTTAGTGTTGCTTCCACAGTAAAAGTTGTTTTTAATGTTGGGTATTATAGACCCCTTTCGGCTTAGTGCACCCTTTCCCAATAACTTTGTACATGTACATATATAATAATACATTAAACACAACCCATTTTTGAAAATGTTGAAGTCTGATAGATTCTATACAAAGAATCTATTGACATGTACTTCAGAATTAAAATCTTTTCATTTGATTTCGTCTTGACATTGTTATGATGAGTTTTTAGGTGCCTGTGTGAACTACATCGTCTGATCAAAGCACGAAGCTAATTATAAACATTCACTCCACATGAGAATATCCATGAAAACATTCGAGCATTTGAAAATGAAATCTATAAAATGACCTTAATTGCGCTGCGCTAAATAGCTCAGAAAGCAAAGCTACAGCCAGTCACTGACATGTTAATGACCAATATTTTTACAGACATCCAATTCGTCTTTTTATAACAATAACATTAGCCGTAAAAGGTCGATCCAAGAGTCCACTTCACTAATTCCATAGTGTACAGGTATACCTGTTTAATTTATTGACAGTCTCTACCGACTTATTGATTTAATGCGCTGTGCGTCAAGATTTAAGGCAGGGATTACAAATTACTGCATATAAGTAGGACAAGAAGGCGAGGTGGCGGTCAAACGCAAGCTTATTATATAATAAAAAACAAAGAAGTCACAGTGTAACTGAAAATAAACGTGGACAGTGACTAATCCGACAAGTTTTATCTAGACTTTGTGTCTCCGTGAAATTTCGGGAACGCTTTTTTTATGAACCGACTTTAGGGTTTATCTGTTAGTTATATGCTTAATTTGTAATAAAGAATAAAGGGTGGGGTTTTCAATTCGGTCCGTATTTTTAAATGTACACGACTTTTCCGACATTTGTTAATCAATTTACGTGGTTCTTTTTTATTATGTAGAGGAAGGTGATGGTGGTCTCACAATAATATTATCAACTTTGGCTCAGTAATTTTTACATTATCATCAGGTTATCATGTTTCAACTGCTGGGACATAGGCCTTCTCTCAGAGCGAGAGGAGGTCCTAATCCACCATGCTGGCCCAGTGCATGTTGGTGCGATAATTTTTTAACCAACTCCAATAGTATGAATAATTTTATTCTAGTGCCTGTTGATTTAGCAATAGCATAAATTTCATTCGAGTGCTTATTAATTTTGTAGTAAGTTTTTTGTATTGATAATAAATTTCACTGGTAACAGGGCCCGTTAAAAAACGAAGTTTTATTTAACTAATTCTGAACTGAATAAAGACAAGAACAATTTTGTAGAGCATCTTCTGTGATGCATTAAACTTTTTGATATGTCAAAGTACACGTAGATCTATACGTTAGTAACGTCTACGTATGTACATTTGTATGGGCAGAGTATAAGTACTTATTGTTATTATTTAAAATGTACAGCCGCGGTATATTTGCCACTTAGCCAGACTATATTATTCTGAAACGTTGAAATGCGATGGGAGACAAAGATAACGCGCGCTTGTGAAATGTACCTACTGAGAAATTGAAAGTGAATCCACGTTTTGAAACGAAAAAAAAACAACGAAATGTATAAACTGAGTCAGAATCCTGTATGTGATAAAAGTGAAAGTGTAATTTCTCAATAATATGTAAGATTTGCGAAACTCATGACGAAGGCGATGCGAAATGTGGTCGAGACATTAACTGCACAAGGGGCGTCAATTATTAGGCACTTACTCAGGTAGGTGTGTTCACGGACATTTTTTGTCTGTGTGAGTCTTGAGATTTTGTGACTTGTGAGTCAAACACTTAAGTTTTAATAAGATTTGCTTACAAAAATATTAACGTCTACCATAATTGAAAGCTCAATACTATACGCCCTGAGACTCGATTGATTGACGATATACGTAAGGCATCTGGTGGTTGGAAGGGAAAGCCCAAAGACCGGGCTGAGTGGCGTGCCTTGGAAGAGGCCTATGTCCAGCAGTGTTCTAAGATAGGTTGATTATGATGATGATAATATATACCTATACTTACTTAATATTATAAAGAGGAAAGATTTCATTGTTTATTTGCATTGAATAGGCTCCGAAACTACAGAACCGATTTGAAAAATTCTTTCACTGTTGGGAAGCTACACTATCCCCGGGTGACATAGGCTATATATCTATACCCGTGCGAAGCTGGGGCGGACCGCTAGTAAGATAATAAAACTGTACTGTTGTTGAATCAAATTTTTCAATTTAGGGTCAAGAAATAACACACAGATATGATTGCTTTTAGCCTTGTTTGTTATTAGTAGTTTGAGAGAAAAAGTAATATTCGGTTTCATTTATCCCGGCAGACGATATAATGTCGAAGCACAAAGAACGTCTAATGATAGATTACCCTGCGTAGGCTTGCAAGAGATGCGGGATGAGATGACTGAAATTCTGAAAAAGGATGATGGTCGATAAACGATGATGGATAATTTAATCCAGAAACGGAGTTTAATAGATTAAGGGCCAGAATAACGGATGCAGCGATCTTGCTCGCAGTGTTATGTTTTTTTGGAAGACAAATTGATTTGTCTAGTTTTGAAAAATGTGCTTCTTTCATTTTACGACGTTAATATTTTAAAGTATTCAGAACATATTTTTTTTATAATGACAAGAATATATTGGTTAACTTACTGTTTATATACTACCTAACTATTATTTGTGGTCATCATAAAAATATATTAAAACAAAAATTTGTTCCACAAATCTTTTGAAATAATTATGCTTTTTTAAATATGACTTCGCAAAATGACCGAAGTATATTTTTCAAAAGAAAACAGTAATTTTATGTAAAAAAACATGGAATATGCGAGTGAGATGGCGGCGCACCATAATCTGGACCTTTAGAAATGATTAATTTTAGACCAAAGGTGAAGTAATATTTGTGTTTGTGTTTTTTGTCTTCTGTATCAAATTTCATGGTGTGAACAATAAAGAGTTAATCAATCAATCAATCAATCAATTGCCTTTAGATGTGTATTGAATTTAAGTTTAGTAACCTAAATTCAATACACATAGTCCTACTGATACTATCAGACTTGATGTTTTATGTATACAGGTGAATTTTTCAAGCGGGCGTGGATCGCAACTTTGAAACTATGAGGAATAGCGAAAAGGAGTCTCAGGCTCGATTTTGATGAAAACTAAAACTGCATCATTGGATTGCCGGATTCGAACCTGTTGATTTTGTAAAAAAAAACACTTTCGATATTGTCGCTAATAAGGATCGAATTCTGAAAAGTAATGACATAAGGCAAACTTAAGAAAAGAGCTCATTTTTAACCAAATACTTTTTCAACAGGTTCAATTCTTGGCTAGAACTATTAGTTTTTCAGTAATCCAATGATGCTGTTTTAGTGTTCATCAAAATCGAGCCCGAGTCATTAAGTACTTTCCGTTATTCCTCATAGTTTCGGATGTGGCAATCCACGCCCACTTGAAAAATTCACACTGTATACAGCCAAGATTGTCAAAAATCACAATCATTAATTCATGACCGAATTCTTGACACGCTTCGCAGGTTATGCTGAACTTATCAGCTAGATAATTAAATTTAAAAAAAAACTTATTTCAAGACATGCTCAAACAAAAAAAAAAAGTAGAAAATGACAGTTAAAACACATATTGAAAGTCCTCATCAAAACTTTTGCTGCGTTTGCTGCACAAACCTAACCACCACAGATCTACTACCTATAGATTTTCAATGAGCGTGGCTAGCTCAGTGCCTCTCGCTTCAACAAGGTGTGTTGCCACATTAAAATGATTTGCTATAAGTTAGGGTAATTTACCTACTATGATGGGTAGTGAATCTTCAATGAGTACTTTGGAAACAATACTACCTTTTAAATATTTATATTTTATACACTATCTGCTGCAACCCGCGGAGCTACCTGCAATGTTCTGGGAAGAAAAGTACGTTGTCTGTCCTCATGACACACCCTATCGTCCTGACAAAATTTGACTTAGCCCATGATCTAAGAAAACAAGGTCTAGCAATCTGGGAGTGGTCCCGCAATGACGTCACTGTCCAGTTGCCACTTTATTCATCAGCTGTTACGTGGTGTATCGTCATCTCTCTCGAACCTGTTGTAAATTGACATCATGACATCATTGCGGGACGCCTACGTAAACATTTTTTCTCGAATTGCTATACCTGGCGGAGTATATTATTATACCATGACTTAGCCGTTTCCTCGTAAAAAAACAGACAGAAAGTTACAAACTTACTTGCGTTTTTATTATAATTATTTGTTAGGATTAGAATATAGTACTAGAAAAAGGGTTGTAAAGTAACCATAGCATGATTTTTTATGATTAATTAAAATTTTTAAAAAAGTCAAAGAGTTAAAACGGAAGGGCAAAGGAAGGGCCCCATGCAACAAACGTTAAACGTATTTTTGGATTTGTTCTAGTGTAAAAACGGTAATCCGTACAAGCGTCAAATTTAGCGGATTTTAGTGAACATAAGTAAAACAACAAATAATAAACACTGGCCAAGTGCGAGTCAGTGACAAATTTCTGTTTACCACTAAGCTAAGCAACGTCGGGCGCGGTCGATACTTGGATGGGTGACTAGCCTGGGCGTGATGTTGTCTTTTTGCACAACTTTTTGTATTTTGTGATTGTAAAGAACTCTCAGCGCGCGAGCCCGACTCGCGCTTGGTCAGTTTAGTTTTTTCATGAATGGAATTATGTATAACATTCCAAATATTAGATAAATAGACTCTTTAATGTTTACAGTACAAATTTCACGAACAGCGCGTAGCTTTTTGAATCGGTTCGCCGAAATCGCCTTTTGCTTTTCCAGCTTCATAACTGTGGCCTCATTATTATATATTTAATATTAACATTCACCATATTCATATGGGCATAAAAGGGTCGGTATTTTGCACTTATTGCAATGTGCCAGCTTTTTTCAGCAATGTGACAGGATCAGTTGGAAACCTGCAGAACGAATAATTTATGTTAGTTGCGGTGGGTAATTTCTTTCATAAACTGGCAACATTCATAATTTATTTTCTAAGTGAATAATTTGATAAAATTCATAGAATTAGACCACAAATCGACCTAAAAACTGACTAATTATGAATAAAATATTTGCGAATTGATATTCTGAATTTATTTAGGTGATCGTTACAAGCTTTATATGTTTACTTACGTGTGAAATGATATTTCATCGTATTTTCGCTCACTGCGCTTCTTGCAGCCCAAAATGCTACAACCAACCATTGTAAAATATCTTTTACAATTATTTCTCAGAGGAAACACGCATATATCACATTTAATCACCAAAAAAAGGCAATAAATATAATTCAGACCCGTTTTGTTTGTCACTGATTATTACAGATTTTGACACTTGAGGTACCAAAAAGAGGTCACGCCGTTAAGGACAACAAAATCTATTTATGTCCTTTTCGTACTTGTGCTGAGCCATATCAAGTTGTCTCTTTCACTAAAATATATTGCCGATCTGGTTGTGTATATCTGTGCTAACCACAAACCAAAACGTCATCTGTGTATATTTTTTTTTTGTATTAGTTGATTTTTTCAAAAAGCGCCGTGTTCCACCTCTGAAAGATGACCTACCAAACAAAGAGTTATCAAAATCAATTCATAATTGGCGGAGTAATCGCGTAACAAACATACAAAAAAAACATACAGTCGAATTGATAACCGCCTCTTTTCGTCGGTTAAAAAGAGAAATAAGGTAGGTTCCACAACATTTATCGAGTTGCCATTACCTCACTGTGGGCAAGCCAGGACTCATTGACAGGAATTCCATTTCTAAATTACCCTTATTGGACATGTCAACATGTTTGTTAATTCTCTAACCACTGTCTAGCTGATTTAATTGCTGTATAAATGCCTTTCTTTGTGTCCGCGGTGGAAATTACTTAATTAGCCTGTCAACCAACCATATATGATTATTGAGGGGATAGCAAATTGCTGAGCAACGTAAACCTTAGTCACGGGGAGTGCCTATTCGCCATTGTCTTATTTTCAATAATGAATTGTAATTTTTGTCCCCTACTGTTCCCATTCGATCATAAGTTCTTACATAATTGTTGTATTTTTTGACCAATATAAACATAATCCGGCCAAGTGCGAGTCGGGCTTGCGCACTGAGGGTTCCGTACCACTATAAATACAAAAAGCACCGACCGCGCCCGACCATGCTTAACTTGGTAGTGAACAGAAATTTGTCTTCGACTCGCACTTGGCCTTTATTTACTATTTAGAGTGTGTACTTTAATCATGCCAAGTTTGACGCTTGTACGAATTACCGTTTTTACACAAACAACAAATAAAAAAATACGTTAAAAAAAGTTTGTCGTATGGGGGACCGCCTTTAGTTTTCACTCTTTAACTTTATTATTTCTTATTTAATCCGCCGTGACATTACATTTTAATTTGCTATCTATTACAATTCGAAAGATACAGCCGTAAAAGGTAGGACGGACAGACAGACAGCGTAGGCTTAGCAATAGGGTCCCGTTTACACCCGTTAAGTACGGAACTCTATATAACAATCACACTCCTTCAATGTTATGTGCTAACAAAACGCCACCTTCACGTACAGTGTGCGTACAGGGAGCGTAACGCCACATTATAGCGTAATTCTGTCGCGTTTCAGTCTCGAACAAATGCCGCTTGAAATTATCGTTTTATTTAAGCTATTACTGTCTTATTAATAAAAATCGCCTAATCCTACTTTAATCCGAACTTACACTTGGACTAGTTAATTCCAGATTAGCCAAGTATTAACTTCGTCTTTACAACGTTATTAATAAGCATGGAGTAAGCTCAGACTAACAAAGCATTCCTTACACCCGGATTAACGCGTAAACTATGGCAACCCACTCAATTTAAAAGTAAAAAGAACGAGTAAGGAATGAACTCAACGTTTTTTTGACAGTGACAACAATGATTACGATGACTGTACTGACAGTTTTTAGTTTATTTTTGACTTTGACAACTCATGTGTCATTTTGTGTTGTGATACTTGTAATTTGTTTACGACTTTTCGTTCGGTTTCGACAACTTTGTTGCAAGATTATAATCATATCGATTATTATTTCAAATCTAAGGTTTTATTGAATAATCTAAGGTTTTTTGTGATATTGATGGCTGACTCATTCCGCTTATATCACCTGCATCATCTTGAATCTGTTGAAATCAAAAATTGAAATTAGACTACCTGTTACATTGTAAAATTTTACATTGCGAATTATCGGAGTGTTGTTTTCACCCTCATTTATTTCTTCTATCAGCCTCAAATCATCTGTATAATAGTCTATCCATTGTTCCTTTTTTCCACTTCTACAATTAATATAACAATAACAATCTAAACTATAACAAACCACCAAACAGACAAATCTAATAATACCACGCGAGAACAACAAAACAGCGGCTTGCTACCAAAGCACGGAACCCTGTTACTCCTAGCCTACCAAAGAGCCTGATAGAACTACAAAATGTCAAATTATGCCTACTACTCTACCCTTAATCGGTCGCTAAACAAGGTAGCTTCAAGGTTTAACTTTAATTCCGAGAGTAAATTCGGATTAGCTTAGTCATTCCTTACTCCATGTTTATTAATATTGAAATTGGTTAATACTGTCTTAATACTTGGAGTAAAGTTACTCTTGTTCTAGTCTATGTTTATTAATAAGGCAGTTAGGGTCTAAAACAATGCTAAATGTGAGTGGCATTTGTTGGAAAGTCTATATAAAGCTCGCCAAGAGGTGACGGCTACCACCCACCAGCTCTACATCAATAATCTAACGCTTTCAACAAATTCGTTACAGTTGCGAAGGCTGCAAGGGGTTCTTCAAACGGACGGTGCGGAAAGACCTGACGTACGCTTGTCGCGAGGATCGCAACTGCATCATTGACAAGCGGCAGCGGAACCGTTGCCAGTACTGTCGCTACCAGAAATGCCTCGCGTGTGGCATGAAGCGCGAGGCGGTGCAAGAAGAACGGCAGCGAGCGCAACGCGGCGCAGAAGACGCGCATCCCAGCAGCTCTGTACAGGTAGATACTGTTTAAGACCGTTTTTAGCATTGTTCTTAGCACTCCTTTAAACCCAAGTATGCCATCAACTCGAAGCTAGATGTGAATTTCTAATCATTTGAATCTGCCGAATCGAATCGAGTTTCATTAATTAGATATTAGTGGACTACACATTACAAGCAATTTACGGGTCAACAATGAAGACAAATTGCGTAATTATTTAGCTACTTTGGTACATTACGATCCTTGTACCTTCTGCTACTTACTTCTTGCCATTTCATTGAGCCGAAACTTTATAGCTCCAAAGGAAACTTCCATAATCGTTGTTGTTTTTCCCAAATTGCTTGTTTTGTTGTTTTCCTCAATCTTCCATGAGGTGAAAAGGCTCTAGAGACATTCAACTGAAATTGTTCCACCCCCTTTATCGGCGGTTAGATCAAAGTGATCTGTCACTGTCATTATCCAAATCAGCGAAAATTGTGGAACAAACGGCCAATTGTGGAGATGACAAATCGAGCAATTAAGGTTCAACTCGGTACCTATTCCAACAGATAGGCACCTTACCAGTAAAATAAACGTTTGCGTCGCTGCGCCCGGTCGGGTCGATGAGTGCCTGCCTAAAATTCAGAGGCCTTGCTTCTATTTTCCACGTGGCGCTGCTAAAGAATTCAAAGCTCGCAGATTCGGCATGCAAAACAGTTTTCCGAAAGCGATATTTTAGTTCGGTGATTCACGATGCAATGTTTGCTAATTTATTTAACATCGTTTCTCGTTCTTGCACTCTTGTTTCGTTCGATGCACGTGTTTTATTTAACGGTCACCTCTGAAATCTCGCTCGCATACTCATTACCACTAGAGATTTATACCGATTGAGTTTAAATTAAACGATAGATTAGTTTTCGAATGCCTTCCAATTAAACACCAGAGAGCCGGGCGCCACTCAAGAGCTGTGGTGGCGAAAATTAATTAAAACTGCGTCTCTATAAATAAGGTTGCCGAGGACGCGCCTCGGAGCAGATTTCTTTGTTTATGGCTTGCCTATCGATCTCGTTTCGTTTCACTTGTTTGGCAAACGTAATAACGGCCGGATTTTCTATTTGAAAAAGATATTTGCTTTACTTTGTATAAGCCCCCTAGAATTTAATAAAAGGAGAGTCTTTTTACAAATCTGAGCGTACATTATGTACCCAAATTCTATTTAATAATGAAGCTTTTTACAATTTGAATAGCTCTATAAAACATAGAGTTGGTTTCCAACAGCGGTATGGGTCCACCATATTATCAAAATCGCGGATCGAATTGGATCCAATTAGCACAAGAGCGAGGCAAACGAAATGATATGGTCTATACCTTTTAGATGGATACGAAAGATTGGGATGACAATATTATGATGATTGTGAAACAGTTTGCCATTATTATAGTAATGTTTGAAGCTTAGAAATAATGTATTATTCAGGTGTTACCGTGTTACGTAATTACGTATCCGCATATTTCCCTATGGACAATTAACAATAGAAGGGTCAGCCGAGCGTAGCTTCGAGCCTTAATTAAATAGTACCATGTAATACTCCATGTAAGTCTACCATTCTTAGCATATGAGAAAAATACTGATAGTTGAGGTCCTCATAAACGAAACATGAAGTCGAACTTAGAGACGAATCACTTAGTGAATTCCCTAGTACATTTTTTCGGCCTGTGGAAAGATATAATTTTCATTCATATCTATAATATTTAAGACCGCCTTCACCGGTCAGAGCTGTGTCGTTTGCACCGTTTTGAACATTTTAAAAGATCGAAATTCGCTAAGCTGTCCTGAATAAATTATCTTTTAAAAAACAGATTTCAAAAAACCAAAAAAGACAAACATTCTATGTAGTTGCTTTATCATCATCACTATCAGCCTATCTTGTTTCCACTGCTGAGGCACAGGGGTTCTTTCTGAGAGAGAGAGAGAGAGAGAGAGAGAATAGACCCTAATCCACCATGCTGGCCCAGTGCATGTTGGTGAATATCATGTCTCTGAACGAGGTTCTCGGACATACCGGCTTTTTCATGATGTTTTCCTTCACCGTTTTTGTGCGATGGCATCGAATTGCAATTTATTGAATTTAGAGTACTAAATAAGTAGGTAATTGGTGCATGGCCGGGATCGAACCGGGTGCCGTCAGATTGTAAAGCGCACATGCGTCCTACCGGTCGGCCACCATAGCATCTAATCAAAAATTTGTTAAAGATATTTAGATTAGGCCGGTGAGCGCGGCCTTAAACTTTTGAGCAAATATATCCCGCAGCCGTTTCAAGTCCAGCTTAATTTAAGTTTGGCCACTCAATTAAACTCAAAGTAACGTAGTTAACCGCAACACGGTCGAGTTAGACCCTTCTCGGTCGTTATCAGATCACATGGATGATGATTCTAAAGTTATTAAACATTTAAGTACACGCCGTTGTGAAGTTACCGAACGTCATTTCCATTCAGCGATTGCCACGCTGAATGACAGCTGCCAGCATTTTGGCCAAGGTGGCCAAAATAAATTTTTTAAATTAAATTTTACACGCCGTTGTGAAGTTACCGAACGTCATTGCCATTCAGCGATTGCCACGCTGAATGACAGCTGCCAGCATTTTGGCCACCTTTCCTTCCACTTGGCCACCTTTCCTTCCACTTGGCCACCTTTCCTTCCACCATGGCTTTTAGATCTTAGTTTAGTTATTTTAAGTAGTTTGAGGTTTTAATTTTATTTCTATATTATTCCCACAATCTACTTTATAAAAATCCTAAATTCATTTAGTGATAGTCTAAGGCGCTGGCTCCTTGTTATTATATTTAAAAAAAATTAGCACTTAGTAATATTTTTTAATGAATTTCCATAACAGCGTTAAATAGGGGGCGAAAGAAAGTTTGTTTGTAAGTTGGCTCATTTTAAAAGTAAGTATTTGGAATTTGGCGGTTACGCTTCTGTTTATAAACGGAAATCAGTTAAATCATCCTTTTAGAAATATCGTTCCCTAAGAAGGTTATATGTTATGTACACAATTTCGTCAGATTTAGCATAGGAATTAAAAAGGGCAAATGGAGGTTGAAAGTTAATATGAAAAATCTACGCGTACCAAGTCGCGAGAACAGCTAGTTTAGGTATAATTAACTGGTAACACTTAGTATAGTTTATCGCTATCAAAAGCAATCGTTATCGTAGTTGCTCTATTTGATAGCAATGTTGAGTTGGTTTTTTATCATTTGCTTGATTTTAATCTGTTTTGATTGCGGTGACCATTTCGTCCTCTTTCGACCTTAGAGATTTTAGGCAATATTCTATATTGCCTAAAATCTATAGTTATGTAATTGTGGTAAAAAAAATAATAATAACAAGGTTTCCTTCTTTAAAAAAAAAAATTCATCACCCATCATCTACCCAGCTACTATCCCTAAACCCCCACGAATATAACGACGCCTCATTTATCAAAATCGGTTAAGGCATTTACGCTGTAAGTGGAAACTTACATAAACATCAAACACAACACCCTCCTTTTAGCATCGCGATGTCGCGTATAGTTCTCAATTGTTAAACATGAGATTTTTCAGTTCCCAGATCCGTTTTGTACCTATGAAATTAAATGAAATAGTTTATTGTCCAGATTTGCATCCATAACTTATTCAAATACTAATTATATAAATTAACTAGCTGTTGTTTGCGGCTTGGTACGCGTAGACTTGCATATAAAATTGTAACCCAATTTTTTGCCCCCCTTGATTCGGCCCTATCGCAAAATCCTTTCTTAGCGGACCTCTACACCCCATATGGAATTTACTTGCCTAATTTCAGCTTCTTAGGTCAATTACTTTTTGAGATTTCGTGGTGAGTCAGTGAGTGAATTTCGCTTTTATATTAATTATGTTGATTGATGGATAGAACATTAAAATACAAAAACTAAACATTTAACATTTAAAATTGTACCTATAATCAATATAGATGTGGTAGGAAGTCGCTTCTTCAAATAATATCTTGGGGTCATGATGTCACCATGTTATTATCAATCACCATGGATGACGCATTGCTGTAGGTCTGGTCGGTAAATAAACTTCATTTTAAATTTTTGCAATTTGTTAGCGGTCTGGCTTAGATAAGCTATAGAAGATCTCGAGGTAACACATTTATAATTCTGTCTACTTGACATATTGTGTCGATATTTTAGGTTTCTGTAGGAAGTGGGACAGCATTATTCTTACTATTCATAGTTTAATTTTGGTTATGATAGTCAGTTTTCAGCATAAAACTTGTGTTTTTTAATAGGTATACAAAAGTCGCTTTATTTTGACTTTCCTTTCGTTCTATGTTCAATGCATTGAGCATTTTTATTTTCGCTTTTCTTACAATCGCCAGGTTGTCTTTCTCTATAGTAATTTTTAAACTTTCGCCTTTTTTTTTCTGTACTTTTTTTTCTTTCTCTGTAGTTGCGTTTTTAGACAGAACACAAAATTGACAAAGTAGGCATGAATGCTTCATCATTTCAGCCATAGGACGTCCACTGCTGGACATAGGCCTCCCCCATCGATCTCCAAAAGAGCCGGTTGGAAGCGGCCTGCATCCAGCGTTTCCCTGCGGTCGCTTTAGGTCTTTTAGGTCTGTCTATCTTGTGGGTGGACGTCCTACGCTGCGCTTACCGGTCCGTGGTCTCCATTGGAGAACCTTTCAGCCCCATCGGCCATCTGTTCTGCGTGATATGTGCCCTGCCCACTGCCACTTCAACTTGCTAATCTGGTGTGCTATTTCGGTAACTTTCGTTCGTCTACGGATCTCCTTATTTGAGAAGATGAAAAATTTATAATGATTTGAGAGTGCTTACTCACGCACGACTAATTCTGTATTTTTGTTTGCGATACTTCAGTGCTTTTGAAATAAAGTCATAGTGCAAGTGCGTTTATAATGTCATGGACGAAAAACTGTTTTCTGTTCATGCGATGCTTAAGTAAAATATAGTTTTGCGCAAAAAAATTACATAGTTACCTACCTACCTACCTAGGTACCTACTCGGATGTTCGGTTCCCATGTACAATTTAAGACTACGTTCGTGGCGTGTGGGGGATGACAGCACGCAAGGCATCCCGCGCCCCTCGCTTCTCTACTTGTTTTAAGGTTCCAAAACAGGTTTGTTGTATCTTTTATCGCATTTACAACAGGGAGTGTTCTGAACTGTTCAATCTGATGCTGGCGTCGCAGTTTTATCATCGCACTAGCCGCCACCGCCTGAAAGCTCATCCACATATCATAGATCTGTGGAAATTGTATACAGTGCGTTTTACTCCATCTTTTTTGCCTCACATCTGCAATATGGGCTTCTTCCTGCGGCATTTTCAAGTAAATATAACATGGGGTTCTTCAGTCTTTAAAGGTTGGCAACGCATCTGTGATGCCCCTGGTGTTACAGTTATCCATAGGCGACGGTGATCGCTTACCATCAAGCGGCCCGTTAGCTTGTATGTCATAAAAAAGGTTGTTTGAGGGTCACAACCGTAGTCCCCATATGACTTTACCGACTTGGATCTACGTTCCATGCATTATAGTGCTGCCTATTCTTACAAACAATTATATCAACATGTCCAGGAGCTGTCGATCGAGCGGCTGCTGGAGATGGAGTCGCTAGTGGCGGACCCTAGCGAAGAGTTCCAGTTCCTCCGGGTGGGCCCCGACAGCAATGTGCCGCCCAAGTACCGGGCGCCCGTCTCCAGCCTCTGTCAAATAGGTAAGGGGAAATCATACATACTAATATTATAAATGTGAGAGTGTGTTCCTCTTGCACGCAGCAACAGCCGGATATATTCAATCTATGGTAAATTTCCCGAATAAGGCATATTGCGAACAGGTCCTTATAAGACTGTAGGTCACTTTGCGAATAGGTCCAATGTCGACAAAAAAATTAAAATGTAAAATTTCGTTGCAAGATGCAAATTTCGCTGCAACTGGCGCAATATCACTGACAGCAAATTCCAAATCTGCCAAATTATTATTTTTACCCACAATGGAATGCAGACGGCATTTACGTGTTTGGGATAAGATATTGTGTGGGCATGGTGTATGTTTGTATGTCTTACCACTTTTCTCCAAAATATTTCGACAGATTTGAAAGCAGTTTTAATTGCGGTGGTTCGTAGCTATGTTTGATCAAAATCTGACTAGCCGTTTAAAATGAGATGATCTTTTTGAATCTTCAAGATCTTTTACGAATTAGGCGTTGGTTTTTATTTATACTTGTTTCCATAGGTATGCGGACCTTTAGATTGGACCGTATAAAATCCGTCCATAAAAATGTATAAAGCAAATGGACAGTGCCTCTAAATATGTAAAATGTAGAATTATTCATACCAACAACTTCACAAGTAAAACTGAGTTTGGCACCCAAAGATAAATGATGTACCCTGGTGTTAACATAATGGCATATCATTAACATTGCAAATCATAAGCATATTATTATCTTAGGTATTGTGAGCTTATTGGGTTGTAGGTACACATAATGTCCACCTACAAAAATTCCACCTCACAAAAACTTTGGCGTGTACAAATGTATTTATGTACATAAATACATTATAACCATAGCATACATAATACAAAACTGGTTGTCTGTTTAAAATTGCATCGCATTTTCGCATATTCTGCTAGAAACACATAAAAGCGCCATATCAAACTCAAATTTTGTCACACTGTCTACGTATAACAAAGGAAATGTGCCCAATTTTCTTACTGAGAAAAGGTTCCTGAATGAATGCCAAGTTTGTCATGTCTATTATTTTTATGGAAGTTAAACTCGTCGTAATGTAACTAGATGTTAAAACCTTTTATATCGAATTTTAATCTTAAATGGGGCCATTAGGTATGACTTGTGTTATAAAAGTAGTAATTATTTCTTTACATAGTAACTGAATAAACTGGTTAGGGTACTTAAATAATATGTATTTTCCCAGAATACTATACAGTTTCATAGTGACATTCATAGAAAGATGATAATACGGGGTGATTGGTAGCTGGGTGCAAAGTGCTAAGGAATGACAGCTTAAGCCATTTTGAGCAATCGCATGATCACTTTCATTTCGATGTTCCCAATTGTTTGGGTTTCTCCAAAAAATATCTACCTGTATTAATAGCGCGCAGTGGGCTTGGAATAGTTACTCCATGTTTTGTCTTTTTCTCTCTTTTAAATTTGGAACTTTGGAACGAAAGTCGGTTTACCTATTCTGATGATACTCCACGTTTATTAATAAGAAGGTTAGAGTTTAAATAAAATAAATAGATTTTGTAAATGACAATTATTGCTCACATTGACCACTCCTTAAAGCTTTAAACCCAGCTACCTAAAACTCTTTACATACGATATTTGTTTTTCATACAGAGTATATCATGTAATAATTAAATATATTATTAATACACATCCCATAGCTGGCCATAAAAATACAAAACAAAGAATTTTTCCATTATGTATGTATAGGTATGATGTTAATCGCAATCTTGCACAATATTGCAAACAGTTTTATATCATTGATTCTTATCAATAATCTATTCTATGACTTTCTATTTATCTTGTAGGTCAAACTTTCCATTGTTTTAGGGTTCCCCCCTGTTTGATGCTTCTGTACGATAAAAACAGACTCCTTCCAAAAGTAGAGGCACAGGGGGCGTTCAAGTATTACGGAAGCGCTTGAGGGGGGCGGGGGGTCTTTGCTTTGCTTATTTTTGATGACATGGTGGGTGGGGGGGTCGATATCGTGATTACGTCAGCAGTTATTATTTACTTTTTTACACAAATGGCAACCCACAAATTGTCTATGCTTGAAAACAAAACACACATGTCGGGGATTCCCACAAATAAAACGAAAAACATTAAAAGAAAAATGCATATAGATACCAATGATTACGTAAGCATGGGGGGGGGGGGGGGAGGTTTGCTTACTTTTGCTGACAGGGGGAAGGGGGGGGGGGGGTAAATAATTGTAAAAATTTGCTTACGTATTACTTGAATGGCCCCACAGAAGACATAATGTAGAGGGTAGGATATTTTCTAGAAATAAAATATAAATGATTCAATTAACACTAAGTCACGGTTTATTTATACTTAACATACAAACAAATATACTATACTTACAAACATGTGAAGATAAATAAAAGCTTGTAAAAGGCAATGTAGCCGGGGAAGGCAGCTATGCGGCTAAATTAGCATTTCCTACAATCGTGTATGGCTAAAAGTAAACAGAGAAAATGATACGGACCCCTCATCATTAACAATTTAATACTCTTGAAACGTGTATCTCGTCGTTGTATTATCATAAACGAAAGACAACGTGCTATCGCTTTGCTGCCATTAAAACAGAATTATATATACATATCTGGAAAAATACATGTGCTTATTATCAATGTAGATTGTGATCTACGCACATGTATTTTGCTATAAAAAAACTTTTCCTATGTGTTATAGGAAAAGTTTTTTTTAAGATTAAATTCCTGACAGGTATTTTTAGCGGTGCACACGTCGCAAACGGTCCCTTTTCTACCCTTTGGGTACGGAACCCTAAAATGGATGTACCAAACCTCAGTGCTCCACATGATAAATACATATATTTTTTTTTATCCCACAATATCACTTAATTATACTTTTTTTTTTTTTACAAAGTAACTTAATACAAAACCGGCAGCATAAAAGGCGGCCTTATCGCCTCATGCGATTTCTTCCAGGCAACCTTTGGATGGACATAATTATAAAAGGTGTAAGGGTTGGCATGATACGTACAGTCAAATTAATTTTTCATCCTTTCTTTACATGTCGCCATCGTTTTTCTTTTGTGTCATTGGGTAGAAATCTATCCAACACAAACATTATTCAGTGCCTGGCTACTTATAAAACATGGACTTTGTATAGGCAAGTAGGTACCTATTTAATATGTTGATGTGAGGGATATTTTTTTGCGTCGTTCGATTACTTGGAATCCCTTTTCCTTCCCCGCTTTACCCCAACATCCCCCTCGTTTGCGTGGAACGTTATTCAAGTTGTTTATTTTATCTTGCATATATAGACGAAGCGTATTTACGTGATCTGATCTTGTGCCATATCACGTCAACAATACGGGGGCTGAGTTACGGGAAAATAGTTCTTATTTGAACTGATTTCATAACAAGTATATAAATCTCTACATATTTATACTGATAAATTAAATTCGCTAAATTTAATTTATCAGTATAATTAAATTCGTGCGAAGCCGGTTCGGGTCGTTAGTTATAATTATAAAGTGGCATAAAAACGTAAAATTAAATTTAAAAAAAAAACATTTAATTTGTATTAGGTTTTATATATTTGTAATTTGTATGTTATATTTTTTTTCTTTTCTGGTAACTAATTTATTATCTCTTATGTTAAAGACTTCGAATGTTTGTTTTCCAATTAGTATTTATCTATCCGGACCCTAGTTGGTGTTGCAAGGGGGCATTTACACTATTTCTAGTTTGTATTAGTGAAAACATATTTTTGGCTTTTGTGTAACTGTTTATCTCATATCTACTGTATTAATTAGCAGCTGTATGTTTTCCTTGTAAAATAAAATAAAACCAAGAATCAGTTTGGTAAATCATTCATACCTTTAAAACAACTGAACAGATTTTGATAAAAAGTAGCTAAGAACCACCGCCCTTAAACATGCTTTCAATTAATAAAACAAGTATAAATTGTTTTTTTTTAAAGCGCACTTTAAAAGAGCTGATAATCTTAAACGACTTAACAGATTTTCGTGAATCAAAATATAATATACAGCTGGGTATCCCAGCTGTAGATTTTTCAGGGTTTCCGATGATGATTATATAGATATCTTCAAATCACGAGTGAATCAGTTTCTTCTAGGTAAGCGTGCTCGTAGACCGCATCATAGCTTAACATCAGACGAGTTTACGGTCAAACGCAACTATATTTTAAATACAAAAATGTATAGATAGAAATATGCACTGTACTCATTTTACAGAACAATATTTGCAAAGAATGACGCATGAATATGCAGTAAACAATTAGTAATTGTTCAAGGCACCTGTTTAATTCAAGTGCACTTAGCGCTTGTGATAACAGTCTTTGTGTAAGGAGAGCCCTTCACGAAGGACGAGGTAAATATCTTCAAGGTTGATGGTGCCGTAGACAACGTTCATCAGTCAGTTTTAATACTTGGACTGTTTGTCGTAGCTCCCAAACTGAATAACGGTAGGTGCGGCTCACTTACAAATTTTTCTTAGAAACTTGAACCGACACTCATCGAGATACAATTCCTTAAAAAATACATATAGTCACAATCTCTAAGTGAAAACCGTTAAAATCGTCCGAGCGTCGTTGTACATACCTAGACATCAATTAAATAGTTCGCAATACCACATTTCCTCCAATTTAGACATTATGTAGCTTACATAGTGTTCAACGTCGCTTGTCCGCTGTCATCGTAGCAATGGCATCTCGCGGCGTTGTAGTTGGATCGCGGTTGCCTTACAACTAACCAAAAAGTCGGCGCAATGCGTAGCGTGTGCCGAGTTTTGGTTCGGACATTGTTTTTGCACGTTATGACTCTATAGGTATTGTATCTCGATGTCATAGAAAAATGTCGTTCACACTCGACAATCTCAATCTTATGAACACACGTTTATCCATAAACGCATCCGGCCGCTGCAATAAAATAATCACAAGATATTATTAATGCAAAAGTTTGTGTGTGAGTATGTTTGTCACTTCTTCACGCTCAAACGGCTAAACGGATTTTGAATGACACAGCTATTTTTGCTGAGGAAAAAAAATGCAGTTCCTGTGCGATAGCGGATAAAACCGCGGACGCAGGAGCACGGGCGGGTACTACAAAAGTTATCATAATCGGCATCGTTACGTCTCACTCCCGCCTTTGGACTCCGTATAAACAGTTATTGACTTCGTACGTAAGCTACGAGCACATAGAAGTGTTACAGCGAAAACAAAGTTAAATCCAGGAGTAAGGTATACCTACAACCTTGAGAATTTCCGTTCTGTACTTTTCCTTGATTCCGAGCCATTATAACATTTTATTACTTGCGTTTTATAATGATTAAATGTCATGCTGATCAGAAAAATACCTTTTAATTGAACCGTAACGGTTTACTTTCCAAGTTTGCAATTTGCAATACATTTTGATAAGAACATTTTACTAAAGTTATAACTCTTACTAAAGTTGTAACTGCGCCGAAATAATGCTGCGGTTGTGTCATTCCACAACTTAACACGGTAAATATCCCGTAAATAATCATATAATACCTACTATGAAGCCTTAAATTCGGGACATTTTTTGCACACACGGTCATCTTACCCCAAACTAAGCAAAGCTTGTGAAATGGCTGCCAGAGACTGATATACATATATATATATATATTTAAATACATACTTAAATAGATATCCTCCTATAGATATCCTTGTCTAGAAACACATCGATCATTATTTATATTGATGCTAAGACTCTAAATGCGCATTGCAGAAACTTCATGAGTATGACCTAGATCTATTATGTGGGTCCGAATGGATGGATGTTCCAATCGCTGTAGGTACTGTGTAGAATATATGAATACATTTTATCAACAGAATCATACAACACTAATATTTTAGATGCGAATGTGGGATAGCAGGTGTAAACGCGGGCGGCTGCTAGTATTATAAATGAGAAAGTGTGTTATATGTTGGTTTGTTTAATCATCTTTCACGCAGCAGCAGAGCAAAACGGTCCGACGTAATTTTTACACAAAGTTAATCAGAGGATTCTCTGGTCAATGTCAAATAAACGAAGTATCAAAATTTGTTTTACTGCCTACATTAATAATTATGGTAATATTGGCCTATTTCGCAAAGTTTACTTACAATTTTTTTTTCGTGGACGTCTCTTTGATTTCGTGTACCCTATGTAGCCTACTATTAAAACGATTCAAACGACACCACACATGTCGAAATTCAATGAGCCGTTTAGGCTGTTGGGCGTACCAAAAAAAATACATACATAGAGAGAGAGAGAGACAGAGATATGTGTATGGACACATATATCTCTCTCTCTTTAGGTAAGTCATTGATATACACTATAAATAGAAGAGGGCCTACTACACTGCCTCGCGTGATTCCGAAGTTAGGAGAACGTGCTTTGGACCGATGAATTATTTCCTATTTTTATGTATGTTTATTTATGTAATGTGTGTGTTTTCTATTTTAGTTAAGTATGATATACAATGCATGATTTTTTTATATATTCAAGACAGTTTTGCACACACGGTAATCTGGCCCAACTAAGCAAAGTTTGGGCCAGATTACCGTGTGTGCAAAACTGTCTTGAATATATAAAAAAATCATGCATTGTATATCATACTTAACTAAAATAGAAAACACACACATTACATAAATAAACATACATAAAAATAGGAAATAATTCATCGGTCCAAAGCACGTTCTCCTAACTTCGGAATCACGCGAGGCAGTGTAGTAGGCCCTCTTCTATTTATAGTGTATATCAATGACTTACCTAAAGAGAGAGAGATATATGTGTCCATACACATATCTCTGTCTCTCTCTCTCTCTATGTATGTATTTTTTTTGGTACGCCCAACAGCCTAAACGGCTCATTGAATTTCGACATGTGTGGTGTCGTTTGAATCGTTTTAATAGTAGGCTACATAGGGTACACGAAATCAAAGAGACGTCCACGAAAAAAAAATTGTAAGTAAACTTTGCGAAATAGGCCAATATTACCATAATTATTAATGTAGGCAGTAAAACAAATTTTGATACTTCGTTTATTTGACATTGACCAGAGAATCCTCTGATTAACTTTGTGTAAAAATTACGTCGGACCGTTTTGCTCTGCTGCTGCGTGAAAGATGATTAAACAAACCAACATATAACACACTTTCTCATTTATAATACTAGCAGCCGCCCGCGTTTACACCTGCTATCCCACATTCGCATCTAAAATATTAGTGTTGTATGATTCTGTTGATAAAATGTATTCATATATTCTACACAGTACCTACAGCGATTGGAACATCCATCCATTCGGACCCACATAATAGATCTAGGTCATACTCATGAAGTTTCTGCAATGCGCATTTAGAGTCTTAGCATCAATATAAATAATGATCGATGTGTTTCTAGACAAGGATATCTATAGGAGGATATCTATTTAAGTATGTATTTAAATATATATATATATGTATATCAGTCTCTGGCAGCCATTTCACAAGCTTTGCTTAGTTTGGGGTAAGATGACCGTGTGTGCAAAAAATGTCCCGAATTTAAGGCTTCATAGTAGGTATTATATGATTATTTACGGGATATTTACCGTGTTAAGTTGTGGAATGACACAACCGCAGCATTATTTCGGCGCAGTTACAACTTTAGTAAGAGTTATAACTTTAGTAAAATGTTCTTATCAAAATGTATTGCAAATTGCAAACTTGGAAAGTAAACCGTTACGGTTCAATTAAAAGGTATTTTTCTGATCAGCATGACATTTAATCATTATAAAACGCAAGTAATAAAATGTTATAATGGCTCGGAATCAAGGAAAAGTACAGAACGGAAATTCTCAAGGTTGTAGGTATACCTTACTCCTGGATTTAACTTTGTTTTCGCTGTAACACTTCTATGTGCTCGTAGCTTACGTACGAAGTCAATAACTGTTTATACGGAGTCCAAAGGCGGGAGTGAGACGTAACGATGCCGATTGTGATAACTTTTGTAGTACCCGCCCGTGCTCCTGCGTCCGCGGTTTTATCCGCTATCGCACAGGAACTGCGTTTTTTTTTTCCTCGGCAGAAATAGCTGTGTCATTCAAAATCCGTTTAGCCGTTTGAGCGTGAAGAAGTGACAAACATACTCACACACAAACTTTTGCATTAATAATATCTTGTGATTATTTTATTGCAGCGGCCGGACGCGTTTATGGATAAACGTGTGTTCATAAGATTGAGATTGTCGAGTGTGAACGACATTTTTCTATGACATCGAGATACAATACCTATAGAGTCACAAACGTGCAAAAACAATGTCCGAACCAAAACTCGGCACACGCTACGCATTGCGCCGACGTTTTGGTTCGTTGTAAGGCAACCGCGATCCAACTACAACGCCGCGAGATGCCATTGCTACGATGACAGCGGACAAACGACGTTGAACACTATGTAAGCTACATAATGTCTAAATTGGAGGAAATGTGGTATGGCGATTTAATTGATGTCTAGGTATGTACAACGACGCTCGGACGATTTTAACGGTTTTCACTTAGAGATTGTGACTATAGGTATTTTTTAAGGAATTGTATCTCGATGAGTGTCGGTTCAAGTTTCTAAGAAAAGTTTGTAAGTGAGCCGCACCTACCGTTATTGCGTTAAACGGTTTAGCGGTATAGTAAAAAATATATGAAATTTGAGAGGTTTGAATACGAACGATAATTGTACTAAAGGATTTCTCCATTGTTTGTCTGATCTGAGGCAGACGCGCTTCCAACTAGACCGTTCCATTCGTCTCTCCTTCTTCCCCTCTCTCTCTCTCTCCCTCTCTTGCTGTCTCTCTCTACAAACCCTGAATTGGCTCTGAATCCGATAATCCATAATAATATGCTCATTGGTCACAATTGCAGGCAATAAACAGATCGCGGCGCTGGTGATATGGGCGCGCGACATCCCCCACTTCAGCCAGCTGGAACTGGACGACCAGGTGCTGCTCATTAAGAGCTCCTGGAATGAGCTGCTGCTGTTCGCGATCGCATGGCGGTCCATGGAGGTACATTACACAGTTTTTCATATCTCATCACATCCGCCTGAAAGCTCATCCACATATCATAGATCTGTGGAAATCGCACACTGTGCGTTTTACTCGATCTTTTTGCCTCACACCAGCAATATGTGGAATGAGCTCATGCGGCATTTCCAACTATCTGTAACATGGGGTGCTCCAAAAGGGCTGTTAATAGTCTTCAAAGGTCGGAAACGTATCTGTGATGCCCCTGGTGTTACATGTTGAATACCGACAGGCGATCGCTTACCATCAGGCGGCCTGTTAGTTTGTTGTCCACTGCTAGACATGGGTCTTGCCCAAGACACGTCAGCCTTATCTGCTGAGGCTTTTGGCTTCCAGCCACTGAATAACAAATCAGCTGTTCCATACATTTTGTCGAGTGTCAATAACCATTTTCTATGGAACAGAGATATTTTTTCGCGATTTTAGGTTTGGTCCCATTGGCAGTAAAAGTTGTTCATAATGATAAGTACAATGACCTCCTTTCGGCTTAGTACAGGGTATATGCGTAAGTTGCGTAACACTGTATAGATAAAAAAACCCGTTACACTTGTGAATTTTGTACTAGACCCAACATCCATGTGCTTGTAAAGTAAAGTAAACATTCATTTCTGAAACGGTTTAACATTATCATAATTATAATATACAGGGTGTTTGGTAGAGGGTCCGACAAAAAAATGAGCGTGTTTAGGGGCCCATTTGGAGAATACAAGTTGGCCAAAAAAATCCCTGACCCCCCAATTTTTTTAAGTTATTTTTTTGTGAATTTTCCCGTTTTCACCGAAATTGTACCTATTTACCACCATAACATTTGTAAAATCTGTTTTAGACCGGATGTTTTTACTTGAATTTGGTCTCTAATACACCTTCAGGCCACGCAAAGCAAAATTGGATACAAAACAGCTAACTAACTGATTTAGAGCTCATAGGGTGAAAAAATACCTATATACATATAGGTAAATAGGTACAATTTCGGTGAATACGGAAAAATTCACAAAAAAATAACTTTAAAAAAATTGGGGGGGTCAGGGATTTTTTTGGCCAACTTGTATTTTCCAAATGGGCCCCCAAACACGCTAATATTTTTGTCGGACCTTCTACCAAACACCCTGTATATACATAGCCACAAATTATATCTAAAATAAGTTACATTGAATTAGCAGTGGGCCCCAAACTCGGCTAGGCCGATCTCTTGGCGACCAGAGGTAAATCAATGATTATCACAAATATTTTGAATGTTAGTTGGTGGTTATAATTGCTAAATTACTGTTCTGTTTCTGGATATTAAGGCAATAACCGGCGGCTTTATTGTTTTAAGATTCTGATTATGACAGTAGCCGCGTGTCATCCACTATCGCACCATGCGCACGAGTTGGGATATCACGCGGTTATTCCATCCGTAATAAGGCTATTAAGGCAGGTATACAATAAGTTTTTTAACCAATTTTTTTTCCACTTTTCAGTATTTGACTGACGACTCACGGAACAGCTCGCCGCCACAACTAATGTGCCTCATGCCTGGTAAATATTGGTTTATTCATTTATTTATATGTTTGGGGCCCACTGCAGACTTCTTTTTTTTTGTGTTTTTCTATATTGTATGTCTTTTAGGAAATTTATGTGCTGTTCTTTCGGAAATATATGATTTATGATATAGTTCTCATAAATTCTACAATATTTTAGTCATATTTATACTGTTATGAAGTAAGACTGGTGACGCCGGGAATTTCGTATCTTAGTTCGTATGCTGTTTGTTTAACGGGGAAATAATCACCAAACTACTCGCCTTAAGTCGTTTGTTCGTGCCGAACTATGACCTCGCAACCCGTGGACCTATTTTGCTCAATTCGAACCTATAATGAAAAAACTTGCCTTCACTTGAAAGACAAACTTTATGTTTACCTAGGTTACGCCACGGCCCACAGTATTCACGTGCGTTCATCAAACTCTTTTAGGGTATTTACGTGAATATCCCCGTTATGTTGGAGAAAAGTAGTGTGTATACAAACTTTGACGGTATATACGGGCTATGTGAGTTTCAGTTTTGTCCAGGCCCACAATATGCTAGTCTGTGGAATGCGCTGCCTGAATGGGTGTTCCCCGATAGTTATAATCTGGGTGTCTTCAAATCACGAGTGAATCGGTTTCTTCTAGGCAAGCTTGCTCCACCGTAGACCGCATCATCGCTTTACATCAGGCGAGCTGGCGGTCAAACGCAAGCCTACAATAAAAATAAAAAATATTTGCTTCGCCTCCACGAAACTTTTTTTTTTGCATTTGCATTTATTTGCCATAGTAAATAGTGTGATATCGATTATTTTTTGAAGTTCGCAATCAAACGCTTATAAGTAAATGAACCATAAAATGAATGCTATTCGGAGCGATTCCAAGAACGGTTTGTTATTTATATCATTGAACAACCTTCACTTAGCCGTCACGCAGCGCAGGCGGCGATATTCGTCATTTATTTGACACGAGATGATGATGATTCGTCAGTTAGCAAATAAATCGAGGACCGACCGGATTCTGTAGCGGACGCGCTCAACTCGTAAATTACAGCCGTTTATATCGTCATCTTGTGATTGAAACCACTTGATTAAACCTAAACACGTCCAAATATGGAATCATAAAGTTTGATTGGATGGATTATTGTCATTAAATATGTACCTAATAAAGTCTTTTCATTTAAAAAAGTTTCCTTTTAAATTAATATTGTGCTACAAGAACTTAATTTAAGCACAAGAATCATAACTAATATTATAAATGTGAAAAGTTTGTTAGTTTGTTTGTTCCTCTTTCACGCAGCAACAGAGCAACGTATCAACCTGATTTTTTGCATGGGTATAGTTCAAGGGCTGGAGAGTAATATAGGCTACTTTCATCATCAACATCACCATTTTTCATCACTATGCGGGTGAAACCGCGGGGCGCAGCTAGTATATAAACATAAAACACAAACATATGACATTCTACAATTAATCTCAATCCTCACTATTAGACCCTATTTTTAACCGATGATAGGAGGAGGTTATCAATTCGACTGTATGTTTTTTTTTTGTTACGCGATTACTCCGCCAGCTATGAATTGATTTTGATGATTCGAGTTTGTGTACACGAAAGGGAAAAGTTTGCTCTTATTCTCACATGATGAGTGAAAACCCCAAGAATGGTAACTACTGTGGCTGGCTCAACTAGTATGTAAGACATCCAGATTAAATGAAACTGTTAGTTCACGTGACGATACAAACTGTCGCCCAAAGTTTGTGTGATTTCGAAATGCTTATTCTTTTGCTTATGTTGACCTTAGGTCTTAAGTATTACGTTACGCGGGTTTTCCTCAACGTCAGTCGGTTAAGGATAAATAAACACACTTTTTTGTTTTTTTTTGAACGCCCGAAGCTATGGTCTGTCTACGGCAACTTACGGCGTTGGTTTACCTACTTATACTTTCGAACAATTAATAAATTTTTGATCGAAGACTTATACTAACAAAACAAATGATTATTGCGAGTGAGTGACCTTTTTTAACATTAAAAAACGTCGTTTAGGCGAAGTTTTTCCACTTTTAAGCAACGCTTGTTACTACAGATAAGGCTTAAGTCTCATTTAGTGTAGTAAAACCATGGCTATTACACACAGTCGTGCATTTCGCTACTTCTATACTTGGGGCTATCTAATATTTTTCGAAAAATATAATTGTAATGTAAAATGTACATTTACAGTTCCCACCACGATAATGAAATCAGTAGTAATTTTTAAACTTTCGCGATTTGAACACATGTTTTAAACGTTTATCGGGACACAAACACCCGCTCTTCCCGCCGGACTCACCCGCAGTTTTCAGTCAGCTCGTGACCACGGCCATTGTAACATGGTCGAAACGTCGAGCGAAAGGTACATATTTTTTTACCTAAATTAAATAATACGTGATAAGTCCCGATAAACGTTTAAAAAATGAAATCAGTGTATTAAGATATCGCAGATATCATTTAATAAATAGTTATTTCAATAAATCCAAAAAACTCAAGAAAATGAAACATTTTTTTTTACATGAAATGCCTTCTCGCCACTCCGTATTGCAATATAATATTGATATTTGAAAATTTGGGGGTAGGGGGGGGGGGGGGGGGGGGGCTTGGTTTAACCCCCAAACCCTTGGCTACGCCCACAGTATGTTTGTATATATTTGTTTGACAATAACTTGCATATCGTTGATTCGATCTTTATGAAATTTTGAAGTCAAATTCATTTCAATACAATTTTTAAGTTCGAATATGGGCAAAATCAGTCGACGGTGCTGCAAAGACAGGGGTCGCGAAGTCTCAGTTCGGGGTTAACAACTAGTCATGTAAAATGAAAAGTTATAACGAGTTAAGAAGTTACTTAAAGTTTGAGAGATTGAAATGATGTTACTTGCTTTGTCAGTGGGTTTGTTAATACAATATAACTTTTAAAACTAACTTAAATAACAGTTGCTCGTCTCTATCTTACTTTGATGTACGTTAAATATTACAATTCGCAAATGCTTGTAAGTTTTGTAATATGAAATAAGCAAAGTTAAAGTTTAACTTAAAGTTATTAGCTGCAAGTGAATCAATTTCCTCTAGGCAAGCGTACTAGCACTAAATACCTAAACTACTAAGCCTATGATACTGGGTTGCGCAGAAAGGGTGTACTAAGCCGAAAGGGGATCATAGTACCCATCATTCATTTCCATTAAATATTTTTTTGTGTCAACTTGTTTTTGAACTGTAGGGGTATTTTAGTAATTAAAAACGAAAATATGGACTTGGAAGTTCTTTTACCATAAGTGTTTTTAAATCTAGGCAATGAAAGGCTTTTGTTAGTGATGCTTCTAGTGCTGCTATTTTTAGGGGGTTAAAATTTCAGTTCGAAAGAATTGTCCTAGCAGCAAGCTAGCTGAAGTTAAATTGCACATAGACCGTTAAAGACAATAACAAATACAATCCAATTGCTCAAACCCACTACCAGTTGGTAGCGTACCCAGCATGCTAGCGGCATTATTATGCTGCATTCATCATAATCAGCCTTTTAACAGTCCACTGCTGGACTTTTAGCCTACCCCCGAAAGGGTGATTGGGCCATATCCACCACGCTGGCCCAGTGCGGGTTGATGGATTCACATACACCATTGAATTCCTTCTTCGTACATATGCAGGTTTCCTCACGATGTTTTCCTTCACCGAAAAGCCAGTGGTATAAAAATCCGTACATAAGCTCCAAAGAGCTAATTGGTACGGGCCCAGGGTTTGAACCCGCGACCTCACGCATTCAATTCTAGCGGTCTCACAAATGGGCTACCACGGCTTATGCTTATGCTACATTACTTGTATATTAATATGACGTGTTGTATGTCTTCAGGCATGACGCTGCACCGCAACTCGGCGCAGCAGGCGGGCGTCGGCCAGATCTTCGACCGCGTGCTCTCGGAGCTCTCGCTCAAGATGCGCACGCTCAACATGGACCAGTCCGAGTACGTGGCGCTCAAGGCGATCATACTGCTCAACCCTGGTCAGTACCACATGATAAAGTCTGTACCATAGCTACAATATTATTATAATTTTATTGAATGTATGACCTTTAATGTTATTTGTAATTTGATCAACTTGACATGTAATTTTTTATAATTATAAATAAAAATAAAAATATCAATACAGGAGAAATACGAATGTCTATCGAAAAAATATTTACATCGAGTTAAATTCCGAATACTTTTTGGAAAGTATTCTATACCAGCTATTATGAATTCAAGGAGACGCCGTATATTTCTTATTTTATAAATATAATTAATTTAATTTATTTATTTCAAATTAGCTCCGCACAATAACGATTTACACTAATGACATTAATAACCCTTTTAAAAACACAAAATCATAACAAATGTCACAAGATTACCTACAATAAGCAAAATAATAATAATTAAAGAGATTAAATACATTCACTCAGATAATAGTCCAATTAAGATTAAATAAATGTCAAACATACATATAGAATAGATCTACTTACTTTACTACCTAGCCATGAATCACTAAGTCGCTCGCTAGGTTGCCGGTATAGAAATCACTAGGTTGGCACTGTTGGCAGTGGCATATAAATCAATAGGTCACTAGGTAAGCACATATAGTAATGTTTAAGCGATAAGGCCGCCTGTTAAAAGCCTAGATAATATTTTCATTTTAATGTTTATGTTATTCTTTTTTTTTTTTTTTTCTGGGCCTTTAATAACTAAACGAAATACAAGCTAAAACTAACACTACAAATACAGTTAGACTGCCCATAGACCGTTGAAGGTCTAAAAACAATCCAAATGCTAAAGCCCACTACCAGTTGGCAGCGTACCCAACATGCTGGCGGCATTACCATTCATTGTTATTCTTGTTTTGAGGTTTTTTAATAAAGATTAATTTTATTGTATTGTATGTTTATGCAAGTACCATTAAATTATTATGCACTCTCTCTAGTCTGAGATATTGACGTGTTTCGGTCGTTTAAATGATATGATCACTGAGGAAGATCATAGCTTAAACCCATCGAGTCACAAACGTGCAAAAAAAAATGTACGAACCAAAACGCATTGCCCCAACTTTTTGGTTAGTTGTAAGGCAAACACGATCCGACTACAACGCCGCGCGATGCCAGAGCTACCACGACATAGCGGCCAAACTACGTTGAACACTATTCAAGCGACATAACGTCTAAATTGGAGTAAATGTGGCATTGTGAAGTATATAATTGATGTCTATAATGTCCGAGCGTCGTTGTCTATATGTATATTTGTACGACGCTCGGACGATTTTTGACTGTTTTTAACACGCTTTTTAACTAGATATTGTGACTCTGTAGGTATTGTATCTCGATGTTTAAACCGTTATATTAAATAAGTGAAATATTTTATTCTAATGTTTCCTGTATCTAATTTCAGATGTAAAAGGACTGAAAAACAAGCAAGAAGTTGAAGTTCTACGGGAAAAGGTAAAATAATTAAAATATACACTTTAATGCAAATCAGCTATGACGCAGGTTAAAATGTGCATAGGTTATGTGGATTTGGATTTGGTTGGTGAATTTGGAGGTTCCAAACAATTTTTTTTACAATAACTTAATTAATATTTACGTTTTTCAAATGCAAATGTGTTATCGGAATCTCTGAAACAGTTATAGTTAACAATGGAAAGCGCACTTGACGGTGGCGAGAACCAGACTCATACGCATTCATTTTATACGAGACAGGTAGTTTAATACGTGATCTCATCATCATCATCATCATCATCAGCCAATCATGTTCCAACTGCTGGCCCACAGTGCATGTTGGTGAGTGTCATATGTCTTTGGACTTTTGAGGTTCTTGTACACACCGGTTTCCTCACGTTGTTTTTCCGTCACCGTTTTAGAGCGAATGCATCGAAACTGCACATAATTTATTTAAGTAGGTACTTTGTGCAGGGCCGAAGATCTAACCGGGTGCTGTCAGATTGTAAAAGCTACTGCCATCGTAGCCTCGAACGGCTGAACCTATTTTGATAAAAAAATTATGAAGAGAAAACTTTTTGCGACGGGTAAAAGGCACCGAACTCGCGTGACCAACTTTCGAACCGACTTTACCCGAAGGATTATCAGAGCGTGACCTCTGATAATCCTTCGGGTAAAGTCGGTTCGAGTCGACTAAGGGAGCGAGAGAGATATATATAGTCAACCTTAATGAAGTTGTCATTTCTGTCGTGTGGTTTTAAGCACGCGCTTTTTTGTTTAAAAGGTGACTTAATCGAGAGTGTTCTTAGCTGTGATGCAAGAAAATCTGTTCAGCCAAGTGAAGATTATCAGCTCTTTTACCGGGGTTTTAGTTTTTTTAACGTATATTTAATTGATTTTACACAAATAAATAAGTTAATCTGTTCTTATCCATGTTCCAGATGTTTTCGTGCCTAGACGAGTACTGCCGACGGGTGCACAGCACGGAAGAGGGCCGATTCGCATCACTCCTACTACGGCTGCCGGCCCTCCGCTCCATCTCCCTCAAGAGCTTCGAGCATTTGTTCTTCTTCCACCTGGTCGCGGACGGTAGCATCAGCGGGTACATCCGCGAAGCACTGCGCAATCATGTTGCCACCATTGATACTACAATGCTGTGAATGGACACGCAACACCTACAGCCCAGCTAGAGCAGCTCAGCTCGTGGCATTGCTCAACTAAGCCGATCTTCGACCGGAAAAGGGCAACGTTCGGCCCGGTCAGGTTTTGGATGGGTGTCCGTCAGTGGCTACTTGCTAACTAACAGCTATGGCAGCTCAACTAGCCAATCGGAATAAATCGCAATATTTAGCATAGTTCGGCTTGTCAGTCTTTTGGATCGACCGGTAGTGGTTAAAACCGTGTGCTACCCGGATAGCACTGTTATGGACAACAGTTGGATGAGCATATAAAAGCTTCAAATAGCTGATCTCTAAGTCTATACGAAAGGAAGGACTTGCATCACTGTTTGGAAGTTCACATTGCGACAGCTTACAACGAGCAGCGAGATTCGAATGCATCTTGGTTAGTGCGGTGAAACGATGCTATAACTCTTGATTCCATATTAATTTTAATGCCCCAAGTTTACATAGTGCGGAGAGACGATATATTATTTTTATGATAAAAGACTGGATACGAACGAAGTTATGCGTACCTAATTTATGGATATTTTCGTAATACACTGAGGCAGTTTACATTATCATAATACGAAGGGAGATTGTACATAATGGTAATGTAAAAGTGTTAACACACGTGTGGATTTGGTTGACTTCAACCGGCGTCTGACCAACGGGAGAGAAAGAGAGGGAAATATGACATTCTCACTCTTTCTCTCCCGTTGGTTGGACGGCGGTCCGTCAACCAAATCCATACGTGTGTTAACACTATAAAGATGCCTGAGATACGTGCTTGTTCATAGCGAAATGCCTAGCGGAGTATTGTCGTGTTATATCGGTGGTGCCGACGTTGGTATGTGTATATTATAACAAATAGTGTAAATGGGGCCGCCTCTTTAATATTACGTAGTTTAATTGCATAACATTAGACTTTCATGTATTAGGGAATTATATTCGTCGAGTAGATGTCTATAGCTTATTAATCTAATGTTAAGACTAATTAATGCGTTACGTTAATAAACATTTTACCAAATCTCTCTTCAAAGCACTAATTGTAATTTTTAATGATCTTTGAAGTTCAAAAAAGGGCTGCGACGGAGTTTATTATATCCCAGTTTTAATATGCTTCAGATATTTCCAAATGTTGGTGCTTTAACATTGATATATGTGCATATCAAATATGCATCCTTGAAATTTATTGTTACAAATGTTCTCTACGAGTGTAGATGTAGTTGGTTACTAAATTTGTAAATATTATCTTTGCATGTACAATCTAAATATAATTACGGTTTTAGAGTTTTAAAATATTTTAATATATACCTCACCAGTTGTGGGTGTTGGGAAGACAGTGGATGGCCTACGCAGGGGTTATTAGCCGACTTCAAAAAGGAGGAGGTTATTTTACCTTAATTTTGAATGGGCCACATTATTTTTGTACCTTGTTTTATTGTACTTCACACAATCCACTGACAAATTATCTCAGTATTAATTGGTCAAATAGAGAAAACGCTAATGGACTGTATACAGAACAAAATATTTAACACTAATTTCTGTTGTAAGGAAAGATATATTGAATGTTTGATCGTGGGATTTTAGTGTTGAGCTCAATTTTAGCTTGTTAAATTATTTACAAATCATGTGGCATGTTTTAATATATTTTAGAGAAAGTTCTCACTACATTCTTTTGAATCTGTTACAAAAGTAAAACCAGTATTTCTGTTATAAAATGAAATAATGTTGAACATTAATATTCTATGGATGGATTTGAATTATATGACGGAGATGTTGCAGCGGTTGTGAGATGATTTATAATGATGTTCACTAATTATCTGATTAAATTTAAGTTATATTTTTTGTATAGACTTAGCTTTAAGATAAATGGTGATTAAAACTATTATCACTAAACATTTTGTTTTTTTAATTCACAGTAGTATGCACTTAGCTCACAAACGCGTGAAAAGACCTCTCCGGGCTAATCGGGTTTTCAGTGGGTCAAAAAAAATACTGTACTCTGTACTCTGTGGTCCCTAAAAATCTATTTAAATTACGCCTTCGCCTTCCAGTAGGACTCATAACCAGACCTTGCAACTTGAATAGTCACAAAAATCTGGGACAGTCCGCTGCTTTGTCGCGGCTCCATGTAGCAGAACGAAACTTGAAATTCTTGTTCTAAAATGGGGCGATAGGTCCTGTTGAGGTGTGAGTGAACCCAGCTCCTTGATACCAGATCGAGGCTTTGGCGCAGTTGCTCCATTAGTGTAGGTAGATGACTGAGAAGCAGTACCATGTGTTTTGGTGACGCGGATGATGATGAAGCTACCTCATGGAATTACCATCTAGCGATTCAAGTTTCTTTTACAGCCAAAGATAATATAACCAATTGATCACACGTGGAGTAAAAATTTGCTTTCGCGCGTATTCACCAAAATTCATACTCGGACGCGTAGCTCGCACGACAAAAATATTTTTTTTCATAGACAAGTGTACTATTATCTTGAGGTGGGGAAAGTATTAGCTGTCAAGTGGTCAGCCACATTCATTCCACATTTATCATGCAGAACAGATGGCCGATGGGGCCGAAAGGTTCTGGAATGGAGGCCACGGACCGGTAAGCGCAGCGTAGGACGTCTACCTACAAGATGGACAAAGGACCTTAGAGACTGCAGGGAAACGCTGGCCGCTTCCAACCGGCCCTTTTGGAGATCGATGGGGAGGCCTGTGTCCAGCTGTGGACGTCCTATAGCTGAAATGATGATTCCACATTTAAGAGCATAGTTCTTGTCGGTGGAGCAACTTCTAGGCTTGACGGTCTTCTGTCAGCGTTTTCACCTCCCTGTACGACAAGAAATTTGTCTTCTTGGTCTAAGAATACTCTTTCGGGTCCTCTCCTTCTATGATGCTTTTCATTAATTGGCCACAGCACATGTTATATCGCTATATTTATTCGACTTCGGAGCGATAGTGGCAGAGCGGTAGCACGTGCGCTTTACAATCTGACTGCTCGTGGTCAATCCTCGGCCCTGGCACCAATGACTTATTTAGTACCTACCTAAATAAATGTGCAGTTTTGATGCCATTGCTCAAAACAGTGTTAAGGAAAACATAGTGAGGAAACCGGTATGTCCAAGAACATCAAAAAGTTCAGACATATGACATTCACCAACATGGGCCAGCATGGTGGATTAGGGCCCATCCTCTATCTGAGAGAAAGCTCGAGTCCCAGCAGTTGGAACATAATAGGCTAAAATTATGACGATTTATTCGACTCGAAACTTAACCTTTTATAAGTAAATTCAGGGGCCTTACGGACAACAGCTAATTGCGGCACCTAATCCGCTCAGTTGGAAAATCACGCGAACGTGAACCACGGAACACTATTACTCCTAACCTTATCGCGCCCAGATGCGGTTTGCGGTCGCGTGATTTTCCAACTGAGCGGATTAGGTGCCGCAATTAGCTGTTGTCCGTAAGGCCCCTGGACACTTTTGCACACACGGTCATTGACCCCAAACTAAGCAAAGCTTGTAAGACTGATATACATACATATATATTTTCAAACACAGATATTACCCAGATATAGAACAAACACAAACGTTCATCACATGAATGTTTGCCCTAGGTGGAAATCGAACCCACGCCCCCGAACGCAGAAGGCAGGTTCACTACCAACAGGGCTAAAACTTTTAGTTTACCGGTTTTTGGGATTCGTTTTCAATAAAGCTAATAATTTGTTTTATCACTGTATTTGCAACCACAAATGCGTAAATAGAAATTTAATATGCATATTAGGATATCGGATCTTTGAATACAATTATTTTGTAAGGCACAGCCAAGCGGTGTTAATAGAAATATTAACAATGGGTATCAAATATAAATGTACTTATTGCTTAGTAGAAAAATTAAATATTAACAACACATTACATAAGTGTTTGAAACGCTTACATCTAATGTACAATTATTGTTGTGCTTATTTGTTGAAATGCGAAGCTTCCATTGATTCAAATGCTTCTAACTTCACTCCCACCCTGAAAAAAACCGTTATGTTTATAGTTGTGTTAGGTTTATTCTCACTAAGCCTAATACTATGCATGATCTAAGAAAACAAGGTCTAGCAATCTGGGAGTGGTCCCGCAATGACGTCACTGTTCAGTTGCCACTTTATTCAATCAGCTGTTACGTGGTGTATCGTCATCTCTCTCGAATCTGTTGTAAATTGACATCATGACATCATTGCGGGACGCCCACGTGGACATTTTTTCTCGGATTGCTATACCTGGCGGAGTATATTATACCATGATACTATGTACTTTTTTCTCGGATTGCTATACCTGGCGGAGTATATTATTATACCATGATACTATGTACTCCTACCTCCAGTAGGTATGAAGTGATAAAAAAAAATATGACCATGTTTATTGTATACAGAGTCCATCAGTTGGAATTTTAAACAAGTTTGCATAGTATTAAATAATGTTGAACAAGTCAGTCAAGCAAAGTAAGTCACGATCAAGTCAAACTCATGCTCCAGTAAAGTGGTAGGCTTTACAAGAGGTTCTATGGAGTTTTGAAAACAACACGAAAACACATGTTTCCCTTCGTTATACCACTTGCCCACTCATTCAAGAACAGTATAACGTGAATTACGTGAATTGTTTTTTTAGTAAAACTATTAGTAGGTGAGGTTGGCTGGTAGACAGCAGCAGCGGTTCAGCAATGACAATAAAACAACTTGACTGCTCATCCTTTACCCCGCCGTATGCCAAAGTTCTAAAATGTCAACCTAAACAATTTCGAGCGGGTCCAATCCTAGGCGCGAATTGAATGAATGACTTTTGAGTCTCCAATCACAAGCTGCCCCCCGCGACCGCCGTGGCATCATTTTGCAAAAGGGAATTTTGACTACATGCGCGATCAAGTGGTTTTATTATATTTGCTTTTGTCTAGCGCTTTTCAGTCCAAAAGTGTTGCAGTGTTACTCACTTGTCAAATGAGGTCTGCATATCATTGACCTTGGTGGGATGGCAAACGATGGCCAGCGTACTGAGAGTCGGGTCGAGTAGCGACGGCAGCCACTGCGCCAGCGCCTCGCCCGCTGTCTCGGGCGTTACCGCCGACACCGCACATACGAGCTCTCTGCGGACAGACGAGATCATTAAACAACTTTTCACAAACTTCAAAAAGGACAAACGGGGTGTGTTGAAATTCTTCTGGCTGGCGGAACATTCGGTTACTGCTGCCGAGCTAGGTTCTCTGTCTGTTTTGCAGATTTCAGAGGACCGCATACAGACACTCCCCAGATCAACGCGATTGTATCGTTATAAGTCAACCGCTTTTTGAAATGATGAGAGCGGTAACGGAAATCCTCAATAAATTAATGTTTTTTTTTGTTTTTGTTTGAATATGTGTACTGTCATATGGTTTGGTCTTTTGCACATTTAATCATAGTGAGACCAGTTCCTACGACTAAGCAACTGAGAATTTCTTCGATATACTATCACATATCACATGAGCCACTAACAGTACATTACTGCAGCGGCAGGCAATTGAAGCATTTATGGATGAACGTAAAATGTGGGCCGAAGACAACATACGCAAGTCCATACACGCTCAGGTGTTGCCAAGGCTTGTATATAATACCTAGTATATGTTTATATAATTTATTGTATATAATTCTAGTATAAAAAATATAAAATGTGCAAAAATGTCCCAAATATATTTATTATTATTTATTATTTACGCAACGTCTTCTCGTCCAAAATACCTCAGTGCCTTAAGACGAAAGTATTCGACCAGTGTTACCAGTGATGACATACGGCACTGAAACGTGGTCTCTCACTATGGGCCTCATAAGCAAGCTCAAAGTCGCACAACGAGCTATGGAGAGGGCTATGCTCGGGGTTTCTCTACGAGATCGAATCCGAAATGAGATCCGTAGACGAACGAAAGTCACCGACATAGCCCACCGGATTAGTAAGTTGAAATGGCAGTGGGCAGGGCACAGATCACGCAGAACAGATGGCCGATGGGGCCGAAAGGTTCTGGAATGGAGACCACGGACTGGTAAGCGCAGCGTAGGACGTCCACCCACAAGATGGACAGACGACCTAAAAGAGACCGCAGGGAAACGCTGGATGCAGGCCGCTTCCAACCGGCCCTTTTGGAGATCGATGGGGGAGGCCTATGTCCAGCAGTGGACGTCTTACGGCTGAAATGATGATGATGATTATTTATATCTCCATTCCAAATTTCATCCAAATCCGTTCAGTCGTTTCACCGTGAATAAGTAACAAACATACAAACTCACAAACATTCGAATAAAAGAAAAAAAATTGTTCAAGAAATGTACATTATAAATTGTTACTGGCTCTAACTACCAAGACGGGTGTCTTGGTAGTTAGTTCCTTCCATTAGTCATATGCTGAGGTCGTGTACATTCATTGTTACTTTTGTAAAATAATATAATATGTAACATTTACTTCTATTTAACAACCTAAACTAATCACTCTTACTTAATTATTTATTATAATTTTTATATATTGATGTGATTTATGTAACAGTTGTTTTTTTTATTAGAGCCTTGTACTCACTCACCTCAAATAATGTGGTTCTACACGCTGCAAATAATACATAAGCGACTGCCTCACGACGTCTGCAGGGCACTTCTCGTTTTCCACCACTTCGAACAGAGCCGTGCTTTTCGCCGACATGAACAAGTCTTCCTCAAAGGTTGGGTTGGCCAGGTATTCCTCCTGCAATGCAAAATGTATGGATGAGAAATAGTTTCACACCACAAGGAAAATTTTGCAAGCGAAGCAACGTATTTGACTGATAAAGATCTGTCTATTTGTAGACATGTTTGTATTATTTTTCAACGATAGTTCCTATTAAATTGTCTATTGTATATTATTAATTACTATTCTTATTGTAATTGTTCTTATTTTTGGGAAGACAATGGCGTCAATTCTGTCATACCACTCACTAAACTAAACCAATCCGACAGGACTAAAATTATCTGGCTCTCTTTTCATTTTAATAAGTGAGGGAAGGATGGCAACAATTTCAGAGCTGTCAAATTTAGTTTAGTTTAGTTTAGAGTGCATCAGAATCGATGCCACTGTCTGCTGCATCGCAGCTAACGCTAAAGCAGCAGGCAGGGTTACTTATTTTTTCTGCATCTATGTTTAACAACAATAAATTATTTTGTATTTTGATGTCTTGCGCAATGTTGCGTCGATCCAATCTTTGTTAAATTTTGTGGCAAGTATTTAAATAATTTGTATGATCAAATAGGAGCCAAATCGGTCAAAGGGTTATATAGATCTAGGGGGGTAAGAACTTTGCTTACTTTTGCTGACAAAACGGGGGGTTAATATTACTCAAATTCTGCTTACGTATTACTTGAATGGCCCCAATCCAGCCTTCTGAGAAGAATAACTGACTGCTCTCAGACATTGCGGAGTACTTACCAGAATAGACTTGGCCTTGGAGTAAGCTCCTATGGCGTTGGTGGCGCGGTACAGCGAGAACAGCAGCGCGCCTTCATTCTGCGACATGCGCACGCCGTAGCCGTACGACAGCCCGCAGCCGCGAATCAGCCGCCACATCGGACCCTGGGCACAAGTGTATCCTATTCTATTTCAATAAATACAACACCACATGAAAAAATAAGAAACAATAACGAAAATAAGAAATTATTGCGCCCTAACAGAGTCTATGTACTGCGTTACTATCCTTAGTTTTTAACTATATTTATGCAATTCAGTAACTACCAGTTTTTAATTACTATATTTATATTGTGCTATATAAAAATGTACCATAGATATATAGATATATGTTATATATAGATTAGTCAAGTGATGTACCTCGAGCTGAGTGAAGTAGTTGAGCGCCACAGTGAGAGGCGCGACGTCAGGCGGCGCGTGTCCGAGCGGGCCGCGCGACATCTGCGCTACGAACGAGGACTCGAGCCCGCCCACTCCGATCACGAACCCGCCGCCGTTCGGAGCCACTTGGAGATCCGCGTCCCAGTACAGCTTCGGACTAAAAGCACAGAACACATATTAGTACAAGTACAGAAGATTTACTCAGCAAAATCACAAAAAAAAAAACATTTAAATAAGTGGCGACTTTTATCATCATCATTTCAGCCGTAGGACGTCCACAGCTGGACATAGGCCTCCCCATCGATCTCCAAAAGGCCCGGTTGGAAGCGGCCTGCATCCAGCGTTTCCCTGCGGTCTCTTTTAGATCGTCTGTCCATCTTTTGGGTGGACGTCCTACGCTGTGCTTACCGGTCCGTGGTCTCCATTCCAGAACCTTTCGGCCCCATCGGCCATCTGTTCTGCGTGATATGTGCTGCCCACTGACACTGGCGAGTCTTGCTACTACATAATAAAGTGCAATTCAGGATGTACGAGCGGTAACTACCTACAACTATTTAACCTAGAAGTTGCCTCTCTGTCTATCGCGTAACTCTTGTCGGGTTATCTCTGTCTAGAGATCCTAAAGGTGACATTACGATCTTCGGTTTAATCGTAGGTATATGCACCTGACAATGGGTAGGGTACAGCATAGGACAACAAGTTTTTTGTCCTGTTTAGAACTTCATAAACATACTTACGGTCGAGGCTCGACCTCGTTCTCTCGCTCGAACTTCTTCCACGGCTCTGTGCTGAGCGTGTATCTAAAAATAAAAGTTTAGTTAGAAATAAACAATACAGATACTGTAAAAGGGGGCTATTCTGGCGAACTCAAGATATTAAAGTATCTACTCTCATTCGCTATCGAGATTAATTAAACGAGGGTATATTTCCTTACACCCTGTATGTAACGCTCCCGAAAACGGAGTCTGGTGATTGCTGATATGATACCACAATAAATAAAGCTATTTAATTGAAAAAATATAAATAGTTTATGTTCGCAATGTTACCATCAATATCATCATTTCAGCTATAGGACGACCACTGCTGGACATAGGCCTCCCCCATCGATATCCAAAAGGGCCGGTTGGAAGCGGCCTGCATCCAGCGTTTCCCTGCGGTCTCTTTAAGGTCGTATGTCCATATTGTGGGTGGACGTCCTACACTGCGCTTACCAGTCCGTGGTCTCCATTCCAGAACCTTTCGGCCCCATAGGCCATCAATTGCAAATCACAATTGATCGCAATAAAATGCAAATAAAATATCAGCTGACGCTAGAGGTCAACGAACGACATGCGCCGCGCGTATGTTTGTACGCTTTACATTGCTGGTTTGCAACATTCTAAACTAAACCACTAAAACAACAGGTATAAAGCAAATGGTTATTGATATTCTATTGTGTTTAGATAGTATAATAGACACAGATTTTTATTTAAGGACAAAAACACATTTTGGAAAATACTATAAAAAACACATTGCAAATTGTTTTTCCCCACAGACCGGTCCCAACTCTGCACAATGCTGATTGCGAACAACCAGCGCTGGTCTTCCTCTGGAACCGCCGGTGACGTCCCCCACGGTACAGTACACGAAAAATGTAGCGTTTTGGCTTCGCGAGCGTTTCCCTTACACCCGTTTTACATGGTCAGAGCAAAAACGACGAATACAATCTCGAACGCGCCAGAATCCAGTTAAAACTATACCTGTCAAAGTCAGTGGCCATATGGAGCCACACGTTCTGCGTGATATTAGCGAACGCCACCTTCGCCTCTTCAATCGCCGCCTGCGCAGAGTCGCCGCCCGCGCTCAGCGTCTCTATGAGTTCCTTAAGGAACTTCTGTTGGCGCAGCACCGAGCACCAGTGAGCGTTGCTGTCTTTACTGTACGCGGAGTCTCGGAGAGAGTCGTATACCATCTTGTTGCCGTTTCTGCGGGTCTGGTCAAAAAAAAAAGGAAAAGAGGGGTCCTCAATTATATTGTTTTAATTTTTCATCATCATCAGCCAGAAGACGTCTACTGCTGAACATAAGTCTTACCCTAAAGCCTGGTTTTGAAAGGCCCAGGTACTGACCACCCAGTAGACAGCAACTGTATATTCTGCTGTCTATACAGTTCCTGACGTGTTCTCACTACTGGGTCTGCATTGGGAGACAGCAGTACACAGCTACTGTGTTACTAGTTCTAGCTTGGGTTTCTTGGTTGACCGGCCACTGTCTAATTGCGTTCCTATGGAGCGAGTGACGACCCAGTAGCTGTCTTTGTGGGAGTGGGGAAAGGTCAGAGGTCAGTAAAAACAAAAAAAAATTGAAGTAACTGTCCGTCAGCAACTGATCGGTCAGTACTGACTCAACATTGTTTTCACGGACCCTGTAGCTGCCAAACAGTAACTGTTCTTCACTGACCGCCAGCTACTTGGCCACACTGAACGACAGCTCGCCATCCGCATTCACACGGACACGCGCATGTTTATTACTAAGGGGAATTGCTTGATGTTAGCATTTACTAGGCTAAGAAATTTAGTGCGCTATGGAATCATGCTAAAAACAATTTTCTTGCCATAATACAGTTTCACATTAGAGGTTTATAAAGCGGAACTTACTTGCGAGACATCGTTGATCATTCTCTGTGCGAAGACCAGCATCCTTTCCTTAGTTATTTCAGCCGCATACAAGATCTCGTAAAGGTGATTCACAACACGCTCGTAATATTCCGGCTCACACTGAAACATACCAATAAATAGTAGATTATACAACAAGTGAAAAACCTGGCCAAGTGCGAGGCGGGCTCGCGCACTGAGGGTTCCGTACCACCACAAAATACAATAAGGTTGTCCAAGTAACCAAATTACCAGTTATTATAACGCCTTCCAAAATTTGTAGGAGTAATTTGCAATTCAGTTCACTACAGGTGCTCAAGTATAATAACTTGGTAATCAACAGAAATTTGTCACCAACTCGCACTTTCCATTATTTATTATTTTGCTTTAGATTGTGTACTACAATCGTGCCAAGTTTGACACTTGTACGTATTATCGTTTTTACATTAGAGCTAATACAAAAATACGTTTGTTGTAATAAAAAAGTAAAAACGAAAGGAGGGTCTTTCGTTTTTACTTTTTTATTATTTGTTAGTTAATCCACCGTAACGTTAAATATTCTGTGAAAATGTCAACTGTATATTTATTACGGTTCGAAAGATATAGCCGTTAATAGGTAGGACAGACAGACAGACATCATATGCTTAGTAATAGGGGTACACTCTGGGTACGGAACCCTAATAAGGCGAATTTAATTCGTGGGACTAAGTTGGATCCCGAGAGCAGCGAAGGATTCTAGAGTAGAATCCTGAGATCGTTTGTTGCCTTTTCATGACTAACCAGCTGAACAGGTGAAATTTAACAAGGAAAAAGTGTATGTGGAGAACATCAAAGATATTTTCTACTTCGTAAATTAATGTGGGATGGCTGGAAAATAGCAGTGCGTGGCTAGTAAAAGACTTACCCTCGCTTCGATATGTATAAAGTTCCCAAACGATCCAACAGAGAAGTTGCCTGGTCTTCCGAAGCCTATCTCTGCGCCGAGCGACGCCGTCAGTTCTTCCGCAGTAGCAATGACTTCCTCGTGAGGTACGAGGGTGTTGCCGCGTCTGACAGGACACTCGCCGAACGAATTGTAGTGAATGGGGATCCATTTGCGGGTCGCTTGCTCTAATGACGACGTATCTAGAACTAGGTTGATCTGTGGAAAAGGAACTTTTTATATGTCATCATCCAGCCAGAAGACGTCCACTGCTGAACATAGGCCTCCCCCTTTAATCTCCACACTGAACGAAAGCCTGCCATCTGTATCCTCTGGATGCCCTGGATGACTGGATGCTTCTTATATGTGTTGTAGGATAATTGGACAAATCGAATCTTTGCGTCAAGGCTAGGACGATTGCAAACGACCGGATATTGGTATCTAATGCCCATTTTCACTAACCACGAACAAGGCGACGACTAACTAAGGAACTCCTAATCCAAGCAGAGACTTAAGCGTAATCTTCTGTTTCACCAATCCATTTTTAATAGGTGACTCCTAAGTTAAGAGTTAGCTTAATTTGAGAGTTATCTATGTGTTTGATGTGAGTGAGCGAGCGCGGTGATGTGAGTGAGCGAGCGGCGCGGGCTGTCAGTGAGTTGCCTATCATTAGGCACCCCCGAATAGGTGTCGTAACTTTAGGTGACGCCTAACGTCACTAGTTATAAGTTAAAGTTTGGTGAAATATATTTTTTTGCTCTAGGCAACACCTAAATATTTAGACATCTGATTTAGTCGACTCCTAGGGTTAGTGAAAACGGGTATAAGACAGATTTTTGCAATCATCCGAGTTATAATCAGCATAATTGTAAATTGGCTAATCTAAGGAGTCGGATTTAAAATATCTTTGCATGTTTCATTATTCTGATGTGCCTGGGGCTACAGTCACGCTGCTATGCCGCCGAAAGCGAATACCTGACAATATAGAGAAATAACGCTTCACACTAATAGCTCCATAGTCACAAAGTTTCCTTGTGAAGGGGGTGCCATATAATTATAGAACACAACATAAAGCCAGGGTAAAAACCTGAGCAAAAACTATTATGATCAAAAAGTTTAAGTTGCTTTACTCTGTGAATTTAAAGAAGTACTCACGTAAACAAAGTTTGTCTTAAGACTGTGTACTCTAGCGTACAGAGGCAGGCTCTTCAGATCGATATGAGGGCACGGCGCGCCGTCGGAACTCCACGACGATATGTTGTGACATTTGAGATTATCGCACGACGGTATGGGCACTGACGCTAGCGTACCGGGCAGGGGCGGCCTCTGGGAAACAAGCGAAAAATAAAACAGACGCACTTACAAACGTTATACGAGAAAACCACCCAAAGTTTATTTTATGTCTTGTATGGTGTGTACCCTCAGACAATGTCACACTTGATGGACTGTGCAGCGTGTCCTACAACCAGCATACAAGAAGACCTGAATGATGCCACGGTGAGGTGGCCAAATTTTCCAAACCCCTAATTTAAAATCAAATAAATAATTTACGTAACTCGACTCGAAAGCAGAAGAAGACTTCCCCTTATAGTTACCTCGTTAAATTCCATAGCCTCTTTTAGCTGTGTACTCTTTTCAGCTAATCCATTTTCGCCAAGCTGCTTTCTTTGTTCCTCTATTCTTTTCTTTTCAACTTCAGCCATTCTGTAAATAAGACATTTTACTTAAGTTTTACTGAATTGGAGATGGGCTGAAGACAATGGAATAGATGGATGGTGTATCAAAGAATCACAGAACGGCCGTAGGACAAAAAGCGACTACTAGACAGACCAGTGGAACGCTGGTCGTACAAAATCGCGACGGCAGCAGGAAAGCATTTGGCCGAGACAGGCACAAGACAGAAACAAAAGATGAGTCATAAGAGACATATACTCGGCAGTGGGAAGAAAATTGTTTTTGATGATGATTAAGATTTACACAATGTAGTAACTAAAACGAATGTTTTGAATATAACTAGACTTTTCAATGAGGCAATTCCGATTGTTCATTATAAAAAGTAAGTTTAATAAACTCATTATAAAAATTAATTTATTACAACGCTGGTGAAGGCAAAAGGCAGTAGCTGTTCTCTTTCGCGGAGTTTGTTCACTCTTCTTGTTGGACATGCACATTTTTTTTGTAATAAGTGCGGCGTATAAGCGTGCAGCAAGCAAAAATCGCTGCCTAAGGACACCTGCAACGATAGCGGTGTTGACGCTGCTTTGCCAGCCCGGAGAGGTAGTAGTAGACACCCCTTTTGAAAATATTAATGTTGAAGCTCAGCGGGAAGACCTTTGTGGGAAGGACATTTCACACCTTGCAGTTCCGCGTAAGAAAGGGGCAAAAAAATCTGACGGTTTGGGATTTCCAGCTTCCTGCAGGAATTGCTTGGGGTGCGTAAACTCGAGAGCGGTCAGTATTGGCAGGCCTGTCTCACTGGGATTCCTAAGCCTTGAGCCACAGAGGAAATCTGAGCCTTGAGCTCACTTTACTAGGTGCTTTTACACCCTAATCTAACGAGTGTGGAAGTGACAGAGCAATAGGGTATTTGACACTGGTGGAAATAAAATATGAAACCTAGCTATATTGAAAGGTTTTATATTAAGAGATTTTTTCAATATTTTATCAATAATAATAATCACTCCTAAATTTAATTATTTAGATTTTAAAATCACGATTTTTTTATCTATGTGTCACGTGACTCGAAAATCCAATCACAGTGCGTGACGTCAACATGGTGATGACAGCACAACCAAAACAAAACAAAGCAAACAGATCGAAATCAAATTCATTTTCTGTAAAAGTTTACTGAATTTCTCAGTATAGAACGAGTTTATTATGGTGATACTCACTTCAAAATGATTTTCACAAACGTAAATCGACGAAGTTGTTAATATTTGTGAAGCATTCTATCTTCTTTCAAGTCACAACCAATTTCTTCGTATTTCAGCTTTAGACGGTACAATTATGAATAATTTCGCAAGTATTGCATTCGAAACATTAGGACACTGAGGCACTACACACCAATGATAAGTTTTACGATCCATTTTCAACTAAATAATTTTACAAATAAATAACAACAACGGCAGCATTTCACGGCCGACTGTGACAGATGTTTGTTTATTTACATGGGCAGCATAGAGTAATATAATGGGCAGATTCCGTGCGAAAGATGCGTTCGGGGCACCTAGAGTGAGATTTGAAAATGAATGACAGATGAACATCAGTGTTTTTTTAACCATCGATTTTTCTATTGTTCAATTGCAACTGAAGTGTACGCTCAAATACTCGTAACAGCCAAGTTGTGTCTCGGTTGTTTTTCACACTGACGATGATGTTGTAAACGGTGGTGCTTTATTCTATCGCATGCCTTGAACGCAACTCTGTAGTTAAGTATATTGACGTCACAACGTCGATTTGGCGCGTTTTGATGCGTCATTTAAAAATTGAAATAAAAAGAGCTAATAATTATCCAATAAATGAACTAATGGAGGTAAAAGTATTTTTTAAAGTGAATATGCACCATATTCTTTAAATTAAAAGCCATTGCAAAATTTTGTCAATATCCCTATTCTGTAAAGATCAGAGCAAAAAAAATATACCCTTGTGCATGGTAATACAATGGATAAAAACCTGCATGCGCGCTTGGACTGCTAGTTTGTATTTAAGAAGTTGGGTGCATTTAGCTGTGCCTGCTAAAATTAACTTAATTGCGAGCCCCTATTTTATTTATTTAAATGTCATATGAGTCTTTTGTACTTGTGCTATTGTCATTTGTTCTGTGATACAAGTTAGGCTCGAAGGACTTCGTGAGACAGAACAACTGTAGTAATTCAATACATACTGTGCTTGCAGCGGGATGCTCGGTTGTCCGACTATTGTGACGAGGTCATCCGTGAAATATTTCTGCATTATTCCCACCCAATAGTCACTTGGCTCCGACAAAAGCGCGATTATGTCCACTTGAGGGTTCATTCTAGAGAAAAACTGCAAAGAAAAAGGATAATTTATTTGAGAAGATAATTTTTAGATTGAAGTTCCACACCAATTGAAGATTTACTACTTAAGTTAGAGACAATTCAAAAATGTTGACGTACCGTTAGTTTTCTAACCTGTTCAATTTGCGTTTACGCCTCGAGCGCTCTAATCGCTAAGCTACGGTCGGCAGGTTCGAACTCTGTTGGTTGCAATTTTTTTTTTATTGTCTATAGATTTTGAAATTTTTTGTGGATTTTTAGTTTGTAATTAGACGGAAAGTTTTTGTGTACAGGTCAGTTTTTTTTTATATCTAATTATTTTCACAATTTCGAATCTCTTAAAACTAAATTAGAGTGAGTCATCCAATTCAATTTTGCGTTGGTGTCCGAGCGGTAGCATGTGCGCTTTACAATCTGACGGCCCCCGGTTACCTGCACCAATGACTTATTTAGTACCTAAATAAATTATGTGCAGTTACGATGCCATCGCTCAAACGCAGTGAAGGAAAACATTGTGAGCAAACCGGTATGTCCAAGAACCTCAAAAGTTCAAAGACATGATATTCACCAAAATGCACTGGACCGGCATGGCGGATTAGGGCCCATCATCTCTCTCTGAGAGAAGGCCTGGGTTCCAGCAGTGTGGGAACACGGAAGGCTGAAATGATGATGACTAACTAACGTCTGATTCGTTTTGCGAGTAGAGCGCGTCTCCGATGCCTCGGAAGGCGATGACATGGTGTGGGTCCGACTCCAGGCTCACGTTGCTCTCGCGCAGCTGTTTCTTAAGCAGCCGGTTAATACGTTCCAGATCGATAGCCTGCAATGCAAAAATAATTACTATTATATATGTCGGCGCAAGACCAATATAAGCTTCTAAATAATAACGTCGAATTCAACAATGTCCGTTAAAATGAAGAGCAGAAAGGTTTACAAACTGATTGATGTAATTAGTTTACCTTTCTAAGCGTAAAGTTAACTGTGGAAAACTAAAATGTAAAAATATGTTTTGTTCTCTTTCCGGACAGGAAACAATGACACAAGACTATTTAATCTTTAGTTAAATGTAAAGTTATCTATTGCTATCTTGATTTGTAAACGATAAACATTAGGTTTAAAATCATTAGTTAATGATTACATTAAAAGACAGCTGATTTGATATAAGATTTACAAAAAGAACATCATGGCGCCTTGTTTCGATTATTAAAATGTTTAGCTTAAGTGTTAATAAGAGCTAAGTTCTGTAAATAGTTAAGATTATTTACCAAGTTATAAACTACTGTAAAGTAGGTTATTTGTAGATCTTTAATGAACAGTGTTATGACTACACAACGACATGACGCCATCTTTGTTATAAAATGGCGAGCTGTTGTGGAGCCGGGCTCATTCTGTTTGAGGCATTCATCGAGCACAGTACAAAGTGCAGAAACAGGCAGTCTTGCTTGAAGCGTTATCCGGTGCACTTAGAGTGCTGTTACTATTTTGTTAACTACTATTTATTGCTCAATAAGTGTTATGAAAAGTGTTATTCTGTAATCATTGTGATAAAGTGATGGCGCTGTAGTTTCTTGCCCTTCTTCTATAAGCGTCTAGGGTTTTACGAACGTGGCGGTAAATCAGCATTAGCATAGAGTACCTTCTTAGGGTCTATGCAGAAATAAAAGAACAAAGATTAATTATGACAACTTTCAATGTGTTTCTTTGACCTACCCCGTGAATAAGTCAGTTTGGTACAGCCTAAAAACTACAAAGTTGCTTAGAAGAGAGTAGTTCTGCCAGTTAAGGTTTTTTCTCCAATGGTAGAACCCAGTGATGGAAACAGTATCATCAGCACTAATGACGTCACAGCTTCAAAAAACATCCTAGTACCGGGTGTTCTCCGACATATACTTTAAATTAAAAACCGGACAAGTACGAGCAGGATTCGCTTCTGAGGGTTCCGTTGGCCGGAACCCTCAGAGCGCGAGTTCAAACATGGAAAAAAGCAAAAAAAGTTGAAATATTGAAAGACAATTTAACTTTGTAGTGGTCAGTAGGATTCTTCCATACATACCACTTACATTACAAAATGTAAGTTTGTAATCACAAAACAATATTTTTTTTATATGATAAGTAATTCAAATTAACGACTTTCGGATTTCCCCTTTATATGTGCTGTGAGACCTTACCTCTTGCCAAATTCCATGATTCTAGTTCAACGGGAAGTACCTGAAGTACGGGTTTTGATTCCCTTGTGAAATCGCAAAATATGCGACATAAACGGTATGACCGTTTATGTCGCTATTATAATCTTTTGATTATGTTAACTTACAAGTTTGATATTTTCATAGCTAAAAAAGACCGTAGACCCGAGTCTTTAATATAAATTTCTTGACATCTACGTGTTTCTGAGAAAAGGGTCTTGATAGACAGACAGACGGACAACAAAGTGATCCTATAAGGGTTCCGTTTTTTCCTTTTGACGTACGGAAAGCTAAAAAGTAAAAAAAAATACTAAATAAACAACAGGTATTTAGTTACGACACCTTTTCGTGGTAAGCTTATTGGTTTTACTAGAGGTACAAATCTAAGTAAAAGATTCGTTCGCAGTTTCCGAGATACAGGCATAGCGTGCGGAAATTTCATTATTCGTCCAATACCTGGCTAAGGGTTAATCTTTAGCCAGGTATTGGACGAATAATGGCTACTTCATAATAATATAGTTACCTCCCCTCCTTCGCGGACATTTCTCAAACACTTGCAGGCTTCATCCTTGGCCGCTTCCAGCTTGTCCACGGGCACGTTGTCTAACTCGATCTTGATGAGCGAAGCCAAATTCTCCGTCAGGTTGTACGATACCTGTTAAATAATAACAGCAAATGTTCAGTTGAAACAAAGATAACATAGGATGAAAATAGGTTAAAACAAATGTTGTGGTACCTACTTAGAAGTGTTTTTGTTTTACTGTAAATAAAAGTTAGAGCACCTTTGATTTCGGGATATTTGTTATTTTCTAGCTTTGTTTAGTGTAATTGGAAAAATATTAATGAGCGATCTTGATGAGCGAAGCCAAATTCTCCGTCAGGTTGTTCGATACCTGTTAAATAATAACAGCAAATGAAACAAAGATAACATAGGATGAAAATAGGTTAAAACCTTTGTTGTGATACCTACTTAGAAGTGTTTTTTTACTGTAAATAAAAGTTAGAGGTCCTTTGATTTTGAGATATTTGTTATTTTGTAACTTTGTTTAGTGTAATTGGAAAAATATTTTGATTTCAATGTTTATCGGGACTTGTCGCGCATCATTCTATCTTTGTTTTGCCTACACAAAATAATGCGCGATGAGTCCCGATAAATGTTATCAAATAGCGAAAGTTTAAAAGTTACTATTCCGTGAGTAAATTCCAGTTCCTGTATATTTCTTTAAGATAATATTTTAACACTTGTCTTTGTTTAAAGACGAAAATCAGCATGATTGTGGCCGCCGGACAGACAAACTGAGAGATACTCAGAACTTTACCGGCTAAACCAGAGCATCAATATTGTTGATGTCTCCATCGCACATAAGTCAATCTGAATAAGAAGGACCGTGACAAAACTAATGTTTTCAAGTCGAATAAATCCTCTGTACCTAGGAAGCTAGGAGCCTTCATAAAGAAAAAAGTATGGGCCGTGACGTGACAAAGCAGTCAAAAAAAATCACGCACGCCGTCAGCTCTTTCAGCGCTGTCGGGTGTAATCACGTCTCCAGCCAGCGCGTCTTCCCACTCGACAAGGCAGCGCTACAGCGGCGCCACGGTCAGCTCGCACAGGTACCGCAGCAGGATTGCGCACGCCGTCACCTCTTGCAGCGCTGTCGGGTGTACTCACGTCTCCAGCCAGCGCGTCTTCCCGCTCGACGAGGCAGCGCTGCAGCGGCGCCACGGCCAGCTCGCACAGATACCGCAGCAGGATAGCGCACGCCGTCAGCTCTTTCAGCGCTGTCGGGTGTAATCACGTTTCCAGCCAGCGCGTCTTCCCACTCGACAAGGCAGCGCTGCAGCGGCGCCACGGTCAGCTCGCACAGGTACCGCAGCAGGATTGCGCACGCCGTCACCTCTTGCAGCGCTGTCGGGTGTACTCACGTCTCCAGCCAGCGCGTCTTCCCGCTCGACGAGGCAGCGCTGCAGCGGCGCCACGGCCAGCTCGCACAGGTACCGCAGCAGGATAGCGCACGCCGTCAGCTCTTTCAGCGCTGTCGGCTCCGTCAGCACCGGCCCGCGCCATCCGAATAACACCTGCATAAGACATTCAAACATGTATACAATTTTACTTTGGAGACTGAAGTGGTTTTCACACATTTTGATTGTATTATATGTGAGATAATCACGTGAGATTAAGACGGTTACATCAACTATAGATTTAACTGCAATCGGCGTTTTTTTCAAAGTGAGTGCGTTAATCTTAAGTGAGTACAATATATACAAAAGTATTTAATTATGTGAAAAAATGACAGTAAATGGTAGTCTATAATATCTCCGATATAGTCCGCATATGCATCGGATCAGCTTAATCTAATTCCCTCCTGTCCATTTTTCGATAGGACTGCCAGTGCGGGCACTAAAAATCGACACCTCTTATGGTTTATATTCCGAAAACCCGTACGAAGCGCTTTGATTCCACTTTTATTGTGCGAACTGCTAATCTGTGGAATGCGCTGCTTGAACGGGTATTCACCGATAGTTACAATCTGGTTATCTTCAAATCACGAGTGAATTGGTTTCTTTTAGGCAAGCGTGCTCCATCGTAGACCGCATCATCGCTTAACATCAGGCGAGTTGGCGGCCAAGCGACGCCTATTAAAAAAATATGGTTTTATGCCTTTTCAATTCTTTTGACTACTCTGAACGCTAAAATCGATTATACGGAGATTGTACTCAGTAAACATGTAAAATTAAAGGGAAAGCATTTGGTAACCAAACCTTGACAATTTAATGACCAACCATTATCTTGATTTCTTACATGTCTATCACAAGTCTGTTATAAGTGGACTGTTAAAAGGCTGATCATGATGATGATGATGATGATGTATATGTGGCGTAATGTAAATTTCTGTCATTACCACACCTTGCAATACCGCCTACTTGCTAAACTCACACCTATACCTAATCTGGAATGTTCCAGAAACTACACAATAAGTAGTCATGGGGACTTACTTGTCCACAATCTTCGGTGTCGGCTGGCCACTGTTCCTTCAAGTCTCCCAAAGTAGGTGATGGTGGGATCACTTGCCATGGCTTAACCCATTCTTCGGCGGGTTCCGATGCTCTCTGGAAAACGTTACGTATTTATATAATCGCTGCGTCTTTCGGTGCCGAATGCGATATCCAAATTACCCGGATTTTCCTCAGATCAAAAGTATGCCATATGAAATATTGCCCCCACTGTTTTTTTTTGTTTTGTAAATTACATATAGTTCTGTCTAGCTGTTTTGTCGTGAAAATGTAACGCACGCACAGTTACAGGGTTACTTTTACGTAATTATGTAGTACTAGCTGCGCCTCGCGGTTTCACTCGCGAGTTAAATCCACGTTAAGAATTCTGAATTTTTCCAATTTTCTGCGCAGTTTTCTTATTTTTTTTTCTTTCCGTAAGAACCTTCTACAAAGTATTAGAAAACTTTAAAAAAAGACGAATGAAATCGGTAAAGTCGTTCTCAAGTTATGGCGTGACCATGGTAAATAGGGATTTATTTTTATATACATAAATTAGTATGATTTAAGGAATAACTTTTTCAAAAGGCTTATTTCTTTTAAAATATTGTAGTAACAATTACACTGCTAGATATACAAGCATAAAAAAACTGTAGTTTTTCATTACATTTGCACATCTCAAAAAAATTGGAGGCATGCCAAAGTACAATAAAAATAGACACAAATCACATCATGTTAAAATCATAGTAAATGTCACCTTGCAATGAATGCAGCTAATAGTTGATACACTGTTGCTATTGCAGTCATTGATTTGACCCAAGCTAGAGCAATTGAAGTCCTATCAATTTCTTTAGTATCCAAATATGCCTAGATGACGAGTTTGTTTGTGAATAGGTTTCGATCTGTATGCTTAAACCTCACTAACTACTAAGCACATAACTACCACATACCTACCAAACAATTTTAAAGTACCTATTGTTTATTCAAATTATAATTCTATGATTTTAACTTTATTAGATAACTAGCGGTCCGCCCCAGCTTCGCACGGGTATAGATTATAGCCTATGTCACCCAGGGATAGTGTGGATTCCCAACAGTGAAAGAATTTTTCAAATCGGTTCAGTAGTTTCGGAGCCTATTCAATGCAAACAAACAAACAAACAATCAAATCTTTCCTCTTTATAATATTAGTATAGATATGGTAATAGGTATCTGATGGTCATAGGTTTTGTACTCTCAATACCTATAGATAATAATTATTATCAATTTAAAAAAAACCGACTTCAACATTAGTAATTACGCAACTTCGTTTACTTGGATTACTTTTTTTTTCAGTTTTTATTGAGCTATTACTGATTAACGATTTTGACTAAATTATTCTATGGGACCAATCAGAAAGTATATCCTTTCAAATGAAAAAATATATTCCAAATCGGTTTATATATGACGGAGAATTAAAAAAAAAAAAAACTTATTTTATGAAGTCAGTTAATAAATATGTGCCATAGTTGCCTTGAACTATGGCAGATTGGCAGGTGCATATTTTGAGATAAAGCAACCTAAAACCCTCATTCATATTATAAAGTGTTTTAATTATGATACTTCTGTGAAGTTTAAAAAAAATATATCTACATGCACAATATAGCATCAAACCGAATCTATCTATTTTACTAATTTAGTAAAAATCATATCACATTAGAAAAATTTAATAGTGTTAAGGTGGTGGTGTTGTGTTAGTATAAGTGTTTGTCAACATGCAGCTAAGAATAACAATAAAGACGAACTTTATTTAGGTAATTGATGTGGTTTACACTCATTTTGTTTTACTTATTAAGACTGACCTTGGCAATGATGTCATCTTCCACTACGGACAGTGCATTAAAAACATCGTCCGCTTTTATCTGGCCCGTCAGGATTATTGTAAGATTCTCTGGCCTGTAAAACTTCTTGTGGAAGTGTTTTACCTGTAAAATAATTGGTAATTCATATATTCTGTAGAGCTCAATTTACCATAAGGCAAGAAAGCTGTACGTACACAGATCTGTACCAGGTTAGATGCCGCGAGCTCACCTACTTTGCGTGTCTTTTTTCCGTCTAATGTCCCAACTTAATTCAGTTTGATCTCCATTGTTTTAGCAGTAAATAGCTCCATAGAAAAGAGTTAGTTTAAAAACCCTTAGTTAACTTAGAAAGTAGTTGGCCTTGCGAATGTAGTTACACAGCTTTTTCACGTCGTTCAAAAAATTCGGCACGTTATGGGTTTATACAATTTGTGATACTTGCGGCTTCTAACTTGGTAAAGATCTTAGGCTGGACACATGCACACAGTAGCTGTATTAAACCGGGCACATGATAAGCATAACAGGCTGCAGGCTTCAGGGGCATGCTGACTAGAGTTCTGGGGTGGGTTTTAAACCTCATTAAGCAGATTATGTCGATTTAAGAATTTGTCGATGACCTTATCGCTGCCGCGCGATAGACAGAGATAACGCGACAAGAGTTACGCGATAGACAGAGAAGCAACTTCTAGGTTAATCTAGCTGTAGATAGTTAGCGCTTGCACGTCCTGAATTGCACTTTATTGTGTAGTAGAATGAGTCGCTACTTATTTAAATGATTTTGTGGAGTGAATCTTCTGTACTTGTACTAATATGTCTTTTTGTGACTAGGCCCAGATTTTTTTTTAGCTAAAAGGTCTGGCCCTAGGGCTCTAAATGCTAAACGAGCAGTTATTCAGAGAGGTTACAACATTGATATTCAAGAGGCCCCTCAGTCAAGCGGCTCTTGTATGCTTAGATTCCGGCCTGATTCTAGCTGATGAGATTTAGAAATATTCCTTAGTTCCTTAATATTTTTAAATCTTTGTTCAGCCAATATGGTAGTTACCAACTTACTTTAGCATTGTCAGTAGACTCTCTTAAATTCTTCATGATACCTCCCGTTTCAGAGGAATATCCACTATCTGGGTACATAGCTCTTAACAGTTTTAAGTTGCACCTGAAATACAATTGTAGATTTCGACTATGAACAAGATAAGGTGAATGTGTCTTTCTTTTTGGGTCAGGGTACCTCAAACTTATAGCTCTACAAACCTCTATTGAATTTCACAGACAACTGCCTTATTCCTTCAAGAGAATGTCTCAGTTGAAAATTATTATCTACTCTGAACAATTTAGTTCGCAATTTTGTTAAATATTACATGACGATTTTAGGTGGATATCAGAACTTGCACAAATCATGAGTGTCGCATAAACATGCCAGATAGCTCCTTGCTAGTCTGTCACCATAATTTACATCAAATTGCAAACCCCTTAGAGCCGACTGGCAAACCCCCAAACGGTTTGCGACCCAACTTTGAGAATATCTCAATTAGTATGTAAAAACAATCTCAAATACTTACACACTAGCTTTCAGAGTCTTCACAATAAAATTACAAGATTGAAAGTAACTATCTTAGTCAGTCCTTTTGCATAATTAAATGGATGTATCTTTGGTAAGGAAGTGGAGCCTAAAGTGCTAATAAAGGATACTTTACATTTCAGACTAGCAGCGCCCCGCGGTTTCACTCGTACTTGAATATTTTTTTGAGATGAAAATAAGTCTTTGTTTATTTCGAGACAAGCTACCTCCAAATCCAATTTCATTTAAGTTTGTTACGCTGTTACGGAGTTGAGTGTGGACAAACATACACACATTTAAAATTGAAAAAACCCCTGATACCCTTTAAGCGGCTGAATAGATTTTCTTGAATAATAGCTAAGAACACGTTCGATCAAGTCAACTTTCAGACAAAAAAATAACTAAATTAAAATCGGTTTAGCCAATTCGGTATGCTAAAAAAAATTAACCTATGCCAATTCCAAAACCATTTCGAGATTTTATGTTACTAACCCTTATTTTTCTACTCTACTCTGACCCTTTAAAATGATAAGATGCCATTTATTTTAACATAAAACTAAGAAATCATTCGACTTTCATTGACCTCTAAAGACGTCACGGTGTAGCATTTTATTTTCTGTGCCTTTTAAGAATAAAAATATTATACATTTGACACTCTGTTCATCACACAGAATAGAATATTTTTTCATTTCTGTAGTTTGACTGTCTGGTTTTTTTCAGGGCTGCCAATATGGGGTGCTTTTTTAGGCTTCTCAACGCAACGAAATTTTGTGCTATATGGTGACGTAACATAATTTCAATTTTCAAAAAAATATTGTAAAATAATTACTCAATAGAAAACAAAAATATTGAAATTAGTTTAGCCTTATCTACGAAATAAAAATATAAAAAAAATACAAAAAATAACTTTACACCCGAATTGGGAGCTTTGATGCCACAGACAGATACACAGAAACAAAGATACAATGTTAAACTTATAACACTGCTCTGTTTGCATTGGGGGTAAAAAATAAATAATAATAATAAATAAATTTCCTTAGTAAATTTTAAACCTGCTGATACAACCTTGACCTCAATAACTTATTACCCAATGAGTTTTTAGGTTTTCGCGAATATTACACATACAAATTAAACACTTCGAAAAAGTAACTAAAGACAATGTGAGTAACTAGGCAACAGTTCAAAACATCTGGAATTAAAATAATGTAAAATACTTGCGATGAAATAACCTATACCAAAGTCTCATAACCTTTACCAACAACACTTATAGAAACTTTGATAAATATTTTTGAACACCGAAACATTTGTGGTTCATAATAAAAGCACACCTGAGCTGCTGTAGCATAAAAATCCTGGATCTCACCTACTATCAGCAGAGTTTTCCCGTCCTTGCATTTCACAGTACACTACACCTGCATTTTCACCCTCTCCGTCAATATGGTGGACCTCTGTTATAAACCCTTCTTCTGATAGTGTCGGGAACAGAATGTGATCGAGATATATGGGAAGCAATGTCAACATGCCTTCGTCACCCGCTGTGTATACAGTGTAACAAGTGTGGTCTGTATCGGTCCATGCATTAGTTCCTTGAGCCATACAACGGTTGGCCAGCAAGTCCAATATACCCTTGTAAGGGTATCTCTCAGATCCAAGGAAGATGAGATGTTCCAGAGTATGAGGCAATCCGTCATCATCATGGGCTTCAGTAGCTACATAAAAAAAACAAACACTAAATAACAAAAGATTTCTGCAGTACGATATTATGAAGGGACTCCTTAAAAAATTGGTCATAAGAGGTGAGCAAATCAAAATCAAAAATATTTCTGTGAGTACCTATCTCAATTACTCAGAAAATAAAACAGACAACGGTGGATCTGCTCAAACACTGGAGGTAAGTTAATTGCAAGATGGAGTAGCATTTCTATTCAGGTTTCCATAATTGGTCATTCCATTGTTGGTTATTCATGTTTTTTTATTCTTGATATAATAAGTGAACTGATCGTTTGGGTTCCATCCTCAGGATTTTAGGTTAAGGTTGTAATTAAATATGAAAAAATGGGGGTAGAATATGAACTTACCAAGGCAAAAGAAACCGTTCACTATAGGCCCTTCGACTTCACCAATGAGCACTGTGATACCGGTCTTCTCCGACACGTATTTATTTACCGGAATCACATCAGACGCCTTCGTGGACGATATTAACTTAAAATGCGACATTTTATCTTTAAGCGAAATAAAGAGCAAAACAATGGTAATACCTATATGCGACGGCTACTTTACGTTCCCGTCGGAATTTCGTTCGTTTACCCAAAATATCCCTATAATCCTCAAAAAATTTAATTAATTAATTAAATAATCCCAAAATGACCCGAAAAACAAACCCCTCCCTGCCTCAGCCAGACTCAGAACGAATGTGACAGAACGCTGAACGTCAGCGTCACGTCAGTCAGCAGACACACAGTTTTTTTAATTTTTTGTTAAAATGTTCATGACCGTGGATTCAATGCCCTTTAGTCGTAATATTAATTTGTTTCCATAAGTCTTAATAGCGTCAAACAAGTCATAGTCACAGTCAGAGTCAAGCTAAGTAAGTCACGGTCAAGCCAAACTCATGATGCCCCTGTAAAGTGGTGGAGACTACAAGAGGCTCCTATGGAGTTTTGGAAACAACACGAAAATACACGTTTCACCTTGTTATATCACTTGGCCACACTCGAGCACGTTTACGAGCACTTAATGAATAATAATTCACCATTTAGTACACATTAACACTCGAAAATACACAAGTTTAGGAAAATAATCCAACGAGCCGACATGTTTTTTTCCGCGTTTTGCAGTAAATGTCGGTTTTTGTTGGTTGCCACCATGTCTTTGGTTGCAGATAAATTGAGTGCAAAAAGTATATTTTCTTGGGTTCCATACCCAACGTGTGTATACGGGACCCTATTACTAAGCTTATGCTGTCTGTCTGTCCGTCTGTCTGTCTGTCTGTCTCTCGAACCGTTTACGGTAGGTACGTATATACATGACATTGATGACGTAGTGCGTGTCACCCACGTGACATTTTGTCTCGGAGCGCTATTATACCTGACGGAGTATAATTATTTTTATACTTTATTGTAAATGTACGCGTCCACTGGGTCGGAATCAGAGCGTACGCAGCGTACGGAATTCAATCAATCAATCAATCAATAGTTTATTTAATAATCTTTAACTATTACTACTATTACTATTACAATCATGTTGGTAAACTCGTAGTTAACTTATAGATACTAGTTAATTATGTAGGTACTTATATAGTACATATTATAGGTCAACGCTACACTGTGATTTTGTTCATAACTACTTTATTTTGTAAATTATTATATTAGATTAGATTAGTTATTAGATGCGCACTGCATAATTACATGTTTTGTTCATAAGATCATTATTGTTAATGCCAAAGAGAATATAAATATACTACGTAAGGTTAATGCAATTTAATTCACTAAATTGACTACCTACAAAATATGACCTACAATCAGCTGCTTTGATCAGCTGCGGCAGCAAGTGCTCCACTTTTAGAAGGTATAAGTAAGTTCCCTGAGCCCAGATTGACGATGAATCCTCTACTTACGACGAAGAAATTAGCTGGTTTGCGCAATATTTTTAACTACTTATCCTTCTATATCCGTATTGCTCATGTCTTAGGGTCGTGCGTGGACATCATTTTGCAGAAAACTCCATACCTTACTAATAAGAGTCATCATCATCATCATCAGCCAGAAGACGTCCACTGCTGAACATAGGCCTCCCCCTTTAACCTCCACACTGAACGACAGCCTGTAATAACTAACTAATAACTAATAAGAGTAAAAAAAGTTATTTTGAAAAATGCCAGGGTTCAAGCAAATCTGCTCTACATTTGCTTCAGAGCCTTCAGATAAATGTCATATCAAAGCTAACTTAGAAAAAATAAATAAACTAAAATCATCCCCTAATTTCGTTCGTCTGAAAACCGGCGCTGATAGCATTAAGCTTTCAGCTTCGACACTGATTGTATCCTTGTATTTGTAAAAGTGTCGAGTAAAATTTATTTTCTAATTTTCCACCTTTAGAGATGGAATGTTCTCTAGCGTTTTCGGTATTCTATATTCATTAAATACAGCAGAATTGGGAAAATGAGGCCAAAATTTTCTTAGGAAATTTATTAGTTTTGTTCCAAAACTACAATGGTGGCTCTGTCTGTACCGTGAGATTCTGGCGAATTTGGTATTATTTTATACACCTCTACCGTTTCAAAATGCAAATTGAATAGTTTAGAAATCGACCTGATAACACTAGTAAGTTATAATAATGATGATATTTAATATTGCATAATCTATTCTCAGTAGAAATATCATGTAAAGATAATCAACACAGTACCATCTCGCAATAAACGCGGCGATAGAGATATAATGACGTCGTGTGATCACACTTTCTAGCGTTTGTTTACCGGCTTTTTCTTACAAAAAATTGCATCTTCAATAGCAAGCGTGTGAGTTATGGCACAGATTAGATAACAGTTACTTTTTGAATCTCTTTTGTGTTTCTCCTATGTCATAGGTTAAATCAACAGTTACTGCGACTAAAAGCCGCGGTTGTCAACTACAGTCGCACCCGACCCACACCCGACCACATACTAGGTAAAGTTACTACGTAGCACCCGACAGACGTTGTCTTGTCCAAATTGAAATAAATTTGTTTGAGCTGTGGTCTAGAGTTCATATAAAAACTCATAGGAAAAAATATATTTTTTTTTTCTTAAATTTTCCAATATTTAGGGGCATTTTTCTAATTTGTCTTTCCTTCAAATTTCATACTTTAAGGGAAACAGAAAAGGGGACCGACATTGCTAAAAGTGGGGAAAAAGGGCCTAAACACTCAACAAAATGTATGTAACAGCAGATATTATTCCGTGATTTCAGGGTTCGTCCCATAGTCAAGTCGTTATAATGATGATGATATCCTCGAATATGTCGTCTCGTTTAAAGATACACAAGGTACCTATAAAGGTGACGTCGTACCTCCTGAAATAACAAAACAAAAAGTAACAAAAAACAAAGAATTGAACCGACTGAAAAGAAAAACTATAAATATTGGAGTCGCTGGCAAACTAACAACCAAATAAGATAAAATGCAAATGAGGTGCCCAATTAGGTAGGTACTTGACGAGAATAAGCAAACACTTTAAGTACCTTCTCACATTTTTTGACAAAAGAGCAACAAAGACTGGAATTTTAGCAATAAAAAATATCTACAGAAAATTCAATTTCTGTAATAAATAGATCTGTATTTTTTTATTGAAAATAACGGCTTCATATTTTGGAAAAACTTAACATATCAACTTCATTACCTCCAATTTACTATAGTAGTTTTACGTAAAACTCTCGAAATTATCATAACGCGGGAAAGTTTGAGAGTGGATTTCATAAAATAACAATTTTAATATTGTGGTTTACTTGTTTTATATTCGTCTTGACAATTACGCCTGTATTTTTTCGTTTCACGTCCGAAAATCAAGATACCTAAATTTTGTGATACGGCTCTTAACACAATGATGACTACACTGCATCTTCTTGAAAGTTCTCTCCCACGGTACAGGTTAAATAATAGTCACTACCTGCGGCCACAATCAGTAGATTAGCGCAATCACACGGCCACCCCACCGACTGCTTCCGCCGGCGCTCGACCGGTCGACAGTCACAAGTAACTGCTATCACATCGCGGGTGCGCGCCTCTTGTGTAGAGCATAAGCCGAAACACGCGCGTATAAAATTAATAACAAACATAAAAAATATTGAAATAAGCGTGTTAAAAAAACTTATTAAAAAGAGTGAATAGGAACACTTATCGACAACAATTTTTTTTTAAAGTGAAAGCGGTAAGTCTTGTTTTTCTAATTACTTCAATAAGTTGACAGCGGCATATTTTAACCATCGTAATTTCTTTTAAAATGTTGCAAAAATTTACAATGTAAGTTTCATCAAATGTTTTTGCAGTTTTTAGAATTTTTTGTTGTGTTTAATTAACAACCTATCCCAGGTCCTATCCAAATTAAACAAATCAAATTTCAACAAAATCTGTTCTGCCTTTTCTGAACTAAAGGAGTTAAAATTAATATTCTTAGCCAAGTGGTGGCAAATGATGACAATATTTCACACTAATATTATGAATACAAAAGTTTGACTTCGCAATATTATAACCAATCGCGTGTAGAAATCACACTAAAATTATAAATGCTAAAGTTTATGTTGTTGTTTATGTTTATCCCAGCTAGATCTGTAACAGCTGAACTGATTTGAATTAATTTTAGTGTGGATGTAGCTTATACTCTGGACTAACACATACTGTACTAATTTATCCCGGAACATTCATGGTTTTTGTAGGATCGCAGGTGAAACCGCGGAACTAGTGTCTCAACACTTGTAAGCCTGAATGTAGCGCCTCACACTTTTAACTTTGGCGGTACTAGAAAGTCGGTGAAAGAGACGAGCGCACACAAATCATTTATTATTTGACGTAGGATCGTTTAACACTTTTTGTATTCACTTTGAGTTTGCACGTGACCGCACTTTACCGGATGGTAATCGTTGATGCGGTCGATGATAGAGCACGCTTGCCTAGTAAGAACAGATTCACTCGTGAATTGAAGACGCCCATATCTTTCGAGATAAGACTTCGGCACACTTGTCAATTATTATTGTCATTAACATAACAATCATCATCTCAAACTACTGAAAATTAAATCATCATCATCATCATCATTTCAGCCATAGGACGTTCACTGCTGGAGGCCTGCCCCCATCGATCTCATCTCATTTGACGACCTATTTATCTAGAGGCAGATATTATTGGCCCGATTGTCTGGACGCTATTATCGCATGGATGTCGAGGAGGCAAGGAATGCGAGAGGGTGCCAAAACTGGATTCGAACGAAGCTAGTTTTCTGATATAATTGTAGAGTAATTGTAATCGAAACTTTGAAGCTTTTTCATAAAGTGGAATTAAAGTGAAGAAAAAAACATAATTATGAAACATTTTTGTTTCTAAGATAAATCATAATTTACACTTACCATCAAATATTTCACGAAGATACAACTTTTTAAACTTTTTTAGAGAGCACCTTCGAAAAGTGCCTCGTTGCTAGATTGGTAAAATTAATTCCAAAGGTCATCCTGACTAGTTCTGCATTCTACATGTTTTTATATTAAAAAAAAAGCTAAAGAGCTAGTTAAAGAGCTTATTAAAAAAAAACCTTTTTAAATAGCTTACCTTACAAAGTTCCCGTCAAAGTTAGCGATGAAACGCTTTTATTGTCGCCAAAAATTCTCGTAACTCACTCAAGGGTTGTGTGTGTGGGTGTTGTGTGTATCGTCAAGTGTTGTATAAATCTATTCTGAAAATAACCCCGTGTACATTGGCTTTGGGTGCACTTACGCCATCGTACGTATACGTCTGAGCGGGGAGGAGGTTGCAAAAGAGCTTCGAAATTTATTCTGCGTGACCAAAGAATTAGTCATAATTTACTTCACAACGTGTAAAGGGTTCCACGATTTATTTGTGCATCGTCGTGGGGATATTAAGGTGGTCTAAAAGGTTAGATAAGCAGAAAAAAATAAGCTGTCGAGTGAAAAGATACAAACTCGAAAAAAAAAACCGTAGTGTATTACCGAACCCGAATTTTTTTACCTATATTTTTTATAAAGTTATATGTTTATTTACGGGATATTTACCGTGGTAAGGTTGTGGTGGTAAAGACTAAGAAAGAGGGTAGATCGTTATGTCTGCACCTAACTTTTTAACTGTTCTCCAACCACCCGCATTCTTGAGTCTTCCCGTGAACATGGTGCATGTAACTGCGCCGAAATATCGGGAGCTCATTCTACAACCTTACCACGTTAAATATCCCGTAAATAATCATATAACTTTAGTGAACAACCGTGATAGTTTAAAACAGTGTATATTTTTAATAATTCAATAATAGGCTTGCGTTTGACCGCCAACACGCCTGATGTTAATAAGGACTATTTTCGTCATCGTAATCAGATTAGTTCACTGCTGGACACATACCTCTCCCAAGACAAGCCACTCAGGCCGATCTTCGGCTATTCTCTTCCAGCATCTGCCAGCTGCTTTACGTGTACCCTCATTCCATAGTGCCTTATGTCCTACGCTACGTTTCACATTTCGTGATTTTCACTCTAGAACTAGTCTACCCCAATGGCTATCGGTTCTGCGACATATCAGCTAAGTATGGCCGGCCCGCTGCCACTTCAGCTTGCTAAATACGCTGAGATATATCAATGACTAATTCTCTGGCGAATTACGGCGTTCCGTATGCGATACCTCAGAGAAACAGAGAAACGCTGAGCATTGCTCTTTTCATAGCAGTCCATTTTTAACCGGCTTCAAACAAAATGATTCGGTTTTATTTCATATACTTAAGTTTTGTTACCCCAGAACTCCGTCATTTACGAGCCGATATGTAAAACTAGCTGAAACCCGCTACTTCGTACGCGTAGAGCTCGGCTTTCGGCCTCGCTACTACAACCCGTTATAGCCTATGTGTTATTCTAATGTATAAGCTATATTATTGTAAACTTTCATTAAAATCCATTCGGTAGTTTTTGCGTGAAAGAGGAACAAACATCCATACATTCATACAAACTTTCGCGTTTATAATATTATAGTAGGATTCTTTTTTTATTCGAAAAGATGTACTTTCAGATTGATCTCATAGAAATTTCATCAAAATTGGTTCTGTAGTTGGGTTTTAAATCAAAATAACTGGAAAAATATGTCACCGGAGTAAACAAAATTACGTATTTTACAAATTTCGACGTTTTTTTTAAGGTTTTGAAATTGGTAATTATTATCGATCGAACTATAAGAGTCCACGTTTCGGCACCAGCGAGCTACTTGGTTACTGTGTGCTATTGCTTACATTATAATTAGTATTTAATCGCCACAAGTACATTATGAGATAAAGAATTCCCATCGTTCATTCTAAATACCTTTATCTTAGAGTTAATTGAGATTATTATGTTCGACAAAAATTTAATCAACCCGTATCAGCGCAGTGACAGTATTTACGCAAATGATAACAGTAGATATGATAATACTGCGTTGTTATTAGCTAAATTGTTTTTTTTTTGTACTTTCTTACTTGCATTTATTTTTAACCGACGAAAGAAGCATATCATTTCGACTATTCTTTTTTGTTTGTTTGTTACGCGATTACTCCGCCAATTATGAATTGATTATGATTATTTTTTTGTTTGGTAGGTCATATTTCAGAGGTAGTCCCATATAAATTTTATCGAAAGTGATTCAGCGCTTTTTAATAAAATCAACATAAACAAATATATATACCTGCACATTTTGGTTGTGGTTCCATTCCGCAAAAGTTTTGATGAGGAGTTTCAATCTCTGTTTCAACTGTCATTTTTCAACTTTTTAATTTAAGTTTTATATTTTAAATTTTTATTTTTTTAATTGCCTTTATTAACTAAACAAAATACAAGCTAAAACTAACACTACAAATACAGTTAGACTGCCCATAGACCGTTGAAGGTCTAAAGACAATCCAAATGCTCAAGCCCACTACCTGTTGGCAGCGTACCCAACATGCTGGTGGCATGACCACGTTAATTAAGTAAAGTTTGTAAGTTAAGTTTGTACATGTAGGTATTGAAGTCGCTTTTTTTCTTCTAAAATATAGGTGTTCTTTTCATAATCGTTCAGTGTTTTTTTTAAATTTTGTTTTGACGTTCAATACATGAACTCTACTTAATTCGTTTAATTTTATTGCTAATTATATAGTAGGTACTACTTCATTATTTCTGTTTACTTTCATCCGAAGTTGTATTTTAAGAGCTAGATAAATATATACCTACTATATTCCATTATATTTATACGAACCAGAAATTACATACAAAGGCCAAAAAGGGCTTAAAACTAGTGTTACAACTAGCAGCCATCACTATAAGCTATTTCTTCCAAGCAACCTTATGTACTCTTTGTATGAGCTTGTTATTTTATGTACCTAGATAATTAACTAAGGAACTAAATAAAAACCTAAAATATTGATATTGATGTGTAAAGGATGCTTAGTCCAAAGAAGTATTAAGAGACTAGAAGAATAAGTAGCTGATGATGATGATGATGATGATGATAATAAAAAGAGCAATGAGAAAAATAATGACCAGAAAAACCTGTACCTACCTATTCTAGTACCTCTATAATACCTATTTAAAAGTAACATGAATTAGTTTTTTTACACAATCATTTTTGTCTGAAGTGCGGTTTGTGTGGTAAAAAATTATAGTACGTATCACAAAACCAAAAGGCAAAATCTCAAGAGCAAATCCCTTTCCGACCAAATTAGCATCAAGCTATAAACCTCAGATCAGACAATTAAGGGAGATATGCCTTAGTGTCGTCACTTATCGTTAGAGTTCAAATGTCTCAGTGTTTCATTAAAAAAAACAATATACCGCTAAACCGCTTAACGCAAAAACTGTAAGTACGACTCATCATCATTATCATTTCAGCTATAGGACGTCCATTGCTGAAACATAGGCCTCCCCCATCGATCTCCAAAAGGGCTGCGGCCGGCATACAGCTATTTCCTACGGTCTCTTTTAGGTCGTCTGTCCATCTTGTGGACGTCCTACGCTGCGTTTACCGATCCGTAGTCTGCATTTGAGAAACTTTCGGCTCCATCGGTCATCTGTTCTGCGTGCAATGTGCCCTGCCCGCTGCCACTTCCGCTTGCTAATCCGGAGAGCTATGTCTCACTTACTAATTTTTCACGCTCACTAAGAAACTTGTAGGGCGGCGAGGTTGTTTACTGGGTGAATTGAAGCCTGATTTAGGCCAGATGCATTCACACCCACCACGTTACATGACCATATCTCCCTTGTTTGTCTGATCTGATTAATAAACTAAAATCAGGTTTTACAAAAATAAAAGAATACGTATATAATTAGCACTTCGATGACGATTTCTTTTATAAGATTCTGCATCTCAGGTTGGCCGTTGGCGTCGTCTCGACACCTAAATGTTACTCGAAATTAGACGCTTATTAATGCTTATATGGATAATTTTAAACGTATTTTTTATCTATAGTAATATAATAATAATATTATAAAGAGGAAAGATTTGATTGTTTGTTTGTTTGTTTGTTTGTTTGCATTGAATAGGCTCCGAAACTAATGAACCGATTTGAAAAATTGTTTCACTGTTGGGTAGCTATACTATCCCCGGTTAACATAGGCTATATTATATTTTCCAAAAAAAATAGGGATCCTTACTAAACTCCAATAATGTAACCCAAGGTGTAAAAAAATAAGATTTGTAATTTTGACTTTGCGTGTTTGACAGTTCTAAGACAGGTTAGACAGGACAACGTCTGTCAGGTCTGCTAGTATATATATACAAAGATTGTTTCCGTATGTTTTTGTCCACAAAACTCGAAAAGTAGGTAGTCGATGGATTGACTCAAAATATTCACACAAATTTGAATTTGAATTTGAATAGGAGAGTGTTTTTATATACTTTTTATACAGAAGTTATTATGTTTTAATTCGTAGAAACCAGATTTAAAAAAAGTATGGGTAGCCACAGATTACCTAATACTAGGTTACTATACAGTTTCCAGCGTATATTGACTTGACAGTATTCATCTATTGATATTTTCATAAATGGGTATGAATCGTATCACAAATTAACCACGAATGTGAGAGTTCAACCGTAGAACGATTTATGTGTTTTCTCGATAAATCTGTGTTCGCTAGAATAGGTACTTTTATTTACTTCCCTAATAACACAGCGAAGCGTAGCTGGGCTTAGCGAGTCAAAGAAACAGGAGTACCTATATCATAGGTACATTAAAATATCCTACGCTAGAAAAATACAGATTGGTTCTACCTACTATTGTAATATCATGTACCTACAGTTTCTGATTCTCAGAATAATAGCGACCTGCGGGACCACACCCGATCCTTTATCAAGATAGACACTGCAAGTAACCTACTTTGCAAGTCTGTGGGCTGTGTGAATCAAAGCACTAAGCAGCCCACCACATAAATCAGTTCGATCTCCGTCGTCAGAAAGTAGCACGTCAGACGTTAAAATAAAAAACCGGACAAGTACGAGTAGGACTCGCGCTCTGAGGGTTCCGTCACTTGAGGGTTTTGGACTCAGGGCACGAGTCCAAAAAAAAAAAAACTGAAGTTGAAATATTGAAAGACAAACTTAACTTTGTAGTTGACTATAAGGTTTTTCCATACATTCCAACTACAAAATGTAAGTTTGTAATAGCAAAATAATTATTTTTTAATGATATAACTTCAAATTTATGACCTTCGGATTTATTCCTATATATGTGCTATAAGACCTTGCCTGTTGCCAAATTTCATAATTCTAGGTCAACGGGAAGTACCCTATAGGTTTTGATTCCCCTGTGAAATCGCAAAATATGCGACATAAACGTTCATATCTTTTGATTGCGTTGACTTACAACTTTTATTTTTTTACAGGCGAAAGAAACCGTAGATTTAAGTATTTGGTATAAATTTCAACTTGATACCTTTACGCGTTCTTGAGAAAAAGGGTCTTGACAGACGGACAGACGGACAACGAAGTGATCCTATAAGGGTTCCGTTTTTTCCTTTTGAGGTACGGAACCCTAAAAATGCAAAATTGTGTCGAAGTAAACTGTAAAATTCTTCGAAAGCTGTTGGCCATGCCAATGGGGTTAAACGGATGATTCAACTTTGGGATGGATCAGCTAATTACCAGCTTGGTTGGAGTCTATTGAGAAACGTGCCAATAACCTCATCAGCAACGAATCCCTAGTTTAGGCTAAGCGTCTTGAGCATCGGCGCAAAGTTGCCAGTCTATCGGTTTTTTATCGGATTCATTTATCAACTCTGCATGATCTAATTCCTATTTGCCCATTTTTCTATCGGACTGCCAGAGTGGGCGCGAAAAATCGACACCGCTTTATGGTTGATATTCTGAAATCCCGTATGAAACGCTTTGATTCCACTTTTAATGTGCGAACTGCTAGTCTGTGGAATGCGGTGTCAGAATCGGTGTTCCCCAAAAGTTAAAATTTGGGTGTCTTCAAGTCGCGAGTGAATCGGTTTCTTCTAGGCAAGCGTGCTCCATCGTAGACCGCATCAACGCTTATCATCAAACGAGTTTGAGGTCAAACGATAAATGTGTTGCGCTGGATTGTCATTGAACTCAACTTGATGTGTCTATTCTAATAAAGGTCATTGTGCAAGACGGATGTCGTTGACGTCACAAATGCAGAATTAAAACAAATGCATGGAATTAACACATTCTAACCACAATATAGCTGTGTTTCGGAAAGAGCATTGACGTCAATTGGCATGGTTTTGTAATGATCCCAAAGATACATAACTCAAGGAGTTCAAAATGAATGCAACTAGTAAAAGACTTGTGATTTTTTTTTGCTGTTGAGTCTAGACCTGAATGAAATACAGATCGTTTATTCTAAAGGCGTTCGTGTGGACGTGATCGGATCACAGATTCATATCTGCTAATAGAATTTTAAATCTATGAAAATAAAACGATACTCTTAGCCTTATTTCGAGCAATAGAACGAGTCGAAGTCTAATGTTGTTTGTTTTAATAATTTGTTAGTGTAATGATGTATTTAATGGCGTGAGCAATTTGCTTATTTATATGATATTTTTGAGGTCAAACGTCTAGCCAGCGCAGACGTTTTTCTTAATCTTTTTTATAAAATAAGGCTTGCGTTAGACCGCCAACTCGCCTGATCGCGATAATGCGGTCTATCATGGAGCACGCTTGCATGTAAGAAACCGATTCGCTCGCGATTAGAAGAAACTCAGAAAAAATATATAATATAGAAACTATGTTTACAAAAACGTCTTTAATAGGAGGCAGCATAGCCTCGAATCACGGGTTTGCTGTGCTAACTCCCTTCTTTATCCGTATTCAATATGAAGCACGCGTCGTCCAATCGCATACGGGTTTGTCACAGTCCTTAAAAAACCAAGTTCACGGACATGCTGTCTGCCTAATCACGGTAAATATCCCGTCAATAATAAAATAATTGATGTAGGTACCTATACATAATTACACAGAAAACGCAGCACGGGCAGACAACATGCCCATGACATGGGTCATGCCCATGACATGGGTCATATAACTGCGACGAAATATCGCCTAATCACGTAAATCTCTTCCAAATTATCATATAACTGAAGTGGACAACCGCATTGTTTTATGTAGGTACTTTATGTGTAATCATTAGGTTTTTCCGAAATTTAAACTATTTTGTTTGTTTCCAACTCCTTAAATCTTATCAGATAACACTGCCCCCTATTATGTTTCGAATCGTGCTAATCTCACTTATACATTTTATTTAATACTGAATTAAGTAATTAGCATTATCCACACGCACGAGCTCTATCCATCTTAGACAAAAGACAGGATAAACTCTGCTATATTTGAATAACTTAACCAATAGGTATTGTTTGTTAGATATTATGTCATGAATGTAGAAAATTATTGTTATAGTAGCGCAAGTACTCCAATGCAGACGGTACTCAGCTGAGAAAGCCAAGGCTTTGGAATACGTGGCTTCCGATAATTTTTGAGTTGTTTTGCCACAAAGCCCCAGACGCCCGGAGAAAACGTTAACACCTGGAAAATGGAAGCCAAGAGACCGCGTGAGAGAAGTTATGCACTGAATAAACCACAACACCCAGCGACATGATGGTGATGTTGATGTAGCTTTCATCAACGTCACCAAATCATGTCGCTGGAATCAGACATGTCGCTGGATCATCATCATCATTTCAGCCATAGGACGTCCACTGCTGGACATAGGCCTCCCCCATCGATCTCCAAAAGGGCCGGTTGGAAGCGGCCTGCATCCAGCGTTTCCCTGCGGTCTCTTTTAGGTCGTCTGTCCATCTTGTGGGTGGACGTCCTACGCTGCGCTTGCCGGATGTTGAGACAGATGATGCAAAATAGTACCTACGGAAAACAAATATGGCCTCATGGGTACAGCTTTCGCTGGCTCAGCTGGATCACGAGCACAGAACTTTGCTATGTCGAGCACGGTTTTCCTCGAGTTGAAGAATCTATAAGAGGAAGGAAGAGCGTAAGCAATATCAGCTAATAGCTAGACAAATTCTGTATTTCTGCCATATTCCTGGATCCTTTGAAGTACTTTGGAAAAGACAAAAGACGAACTGAATTCCTCCATGATTCGCACGCAGTCGAATGGAGCAAACAAAAAGGTACAAACTGTTTTTACTGGACCGACTACTGAGCATTTAGGTACAATATAGGTATTGATCTTTACCTACAAAGAAAATGGTAAACCAAACCGGCTGCCTGTACTCTGAAAAACGTTCGTATGAAGTGTCTGAGGTCTCTGACCCTATCTTCGAAGCCTTGGCTGCTTGTTGAGAACAACGTGAACGTATAAATATACTAGACTACTAGAGTAATGCGCTGTTGCAATGAGTGGGACGAAAGAGACATTTGCTGGTAGTCGGTACCTTGGCGTTAGTTCCTCTTCCTTCTGGATGTTCGACTGTAATGGTAGTGAAGTAACGTATTATATGCTGTATTACGAGTAAACTATCTGTTTGATATGTGACTCATGCTCTGCATTAAATTGCAAGACATTATCCGAAACACTGAGGTACGACGTCGCACCAAGGAATTATCGCAAAAAGGGTGACGGAAGGAAATAGTGTACAACTGTACCTACAGTAGTAACCGCGTAGTAGCCGAGACTACGTCGGCGGAACCCGGGCCGACCGAAGATGAAATGGACAGAGAACTGTTGAAAATGAGTATATATGCGACTGGGGCAGTGGGATAAACAAATGGAGACCAAGGGCCTTACGGACAACTGCTATTACAGGCACCTAATCCGCTCAGTTGGAAAATCACGCGACCGCAAACCTTATCGCGCCCAGATACGGTTTGCGGTCGCGTGATTTTCCAACTGAGCGGATTAGGTGCCTGTAATAGCAGTTGTCCGTAAGACCCCTGAACCCAGCAGTGGGTCACTCAGGGCTGATGATGATTACTCATGTACAAAGGACTATCATCATAGAACACTATTTGTAAATGGTTTTTTTTTGTAGTAAATTCTAACCTCTATGCATTTGCCTCTTTTTAGTGAAAAAAACATAATCAAACCTCTTTGCTCAAATTATGAACACATTAAATATTATGCTACAGAAAATGTATTAATGTATGTAGTTTAATTGAGATAATCGAATGGCTAATTATCCAATACGACAAGTACTTAGCATAATTTCTACAGCCACTAATAATGGCTACTGGCTAACTGTAAGCCGACGACGTTTTCCGATAGTACTCTCAAGGCCAGAGCCTCACAATGACATATCAAGTGGTAAATACCGACGGCTACTCGCAGGCTACTCGTGATGGGACCATTATCTCTGCCTTTTACGTTGCTGCGCCAATGACAATGCTGAATAAAGACTCGACAGCTATAACTCATTGTCGAAGAAAGAATCGTTTTTTTTCCGTGACTGTGATAGCAAGCATTTTCATTTGCGATGCAACCTGTTTTTTATATTGATTAATAGGCTTACGCATGACTGTCACTTCGTATGATTTTAAGCGATGATGCGATGTACGATGGAGCATACTTGCCTAGAAGAAACCGATTCACTCGCGACTTGGAGACACCCAGATTGACTTTCGGGCTACATACCCATTCAGCGCGTTCTACAGTCTAGCAGTTCGCACATTAAAAGTGGAACCAAAGCACTTCGTACAGGTTTTCGAAATATCAACCGGTGTCTCTGCTTCGTGCTCACCTTGGTTGTCCGATGGAAAAATGACAAGAGGAAATTCGATCATGCCGATCCGACACACTTTCCGAAATGTATCTGATACACCGATCCGATCTCATCATTTCAGCCATAGGACGTCCACTGCTGGATATAGATCCCATCCCCCATCGATCTCCAAAAAGGCCGGTTGGAAGTGGCCTGTATCCAGGGTTTCCCTGCGGTCTCTTTTAGGTCGTCTGTCCATCTGTCGTTCCGATATCGCACGTGTTTAATCACAAATGCAAATATTATTATAATTTTTACTATGTTTTGGTATACTTCCGGAATTTTCGTCATTAATATTTAATGAACTTAGGCGTTCACGTGCCTACCTTGTACTTGAACTAGTTAAACTAGTTTAATCAGAAACCAGCATCTCTTGATTCTACTTCCTAATTATATCCTTTGGCATAGGCAAGAGCGCTACATGACTATCAGACTATTCAATGCTTGGTATAGGTCCCCTCTTCGCTCCATTCACTGCTATCCTGCCGCTATCTCGTAATCAGATTAACGTGAAGGTGGTTCAAAAACATGTAGAGCGTAAATATGTACCTACTCTTTAGAACACGGTTGTAGGTCCTGAAAACAAAAATAGCAGGATGATTTGAAATTGTTCGTTTTTTTTTGCTATGGCTAAACTTCACAGCTTTTTACAGTACGATAAAAGTATTATTCAGGGGACTTATAATATCGCCTACCTACCTCATTGAAATTCAGTAATAAAATACTGTTTCAAACTATCACGGTTGTTTACTGTGTTACATTACATTATTATTAACGAGATATCTACCGTGATATGGTTGTGGATAGAGCTCCCGATATTTCTTCACGGGAAGACTGCAGATAGCAAACAGTTGAATGTGCAGAATAAACGATCTACCCTCTTTCTTAGTCTAAGTATCCCGTTAATAATCATATAACTGTCAGTCATAAAATGTTAGGCATATATAAATCATTTAAATGCTACATTTAAATGCGTCTTTCAATGCGTAATCCGTGAATGATAACCTTCACACATTACATCACAAGCGTTCGTATGTTTTAAATGTTTTTAGGCTCTGCTCTATACGTCTAAAGCCCCTTCGCTCAGTTGCATAAAATGTTGCCTAAATGTAAGCACGATTTTTCTTTGATAATCTTTGGATTACGTTCAGCAGATTTTGAAATGCCGTGATGACAGCGAGTTCACCAACCTTGATGCTTGCCAAATTGGGGTGGTTCTTAGTGTACCTAAATCAGGTTAATCTTTAGAACTTACCTGCGACAAATCATGGTGTGACTTATCGCTTTTCGTAGATTCAAGCAGTGGGTGTCCTTTTATGACATACCTATACATTGTGTATTCGTTTATGTCAGTTATGGATGTTTTACATATTCTCTAGGGTGTATAATTGCATATATGACACCTTTGGGGGCCAATCCATTTACGTAAATTAGTTCCATCCAATGGTTGCCTGAAATATAATATAACCACTTGATCGCGCACGAGTCATAATTTGCTGGTGCACGACATAAGCCACTTCGGTCGCGCGGGGGGGAAGGTATCGTATGACGCTTGTGATTGGAGACTCAAAAAGTCATTCAATTGGCGCCTAGGATTGGCCCGCTCGAAAAATATTATGCTGAAAATTTTGTACCTTTGGCTTACGGCGGGGTAGATAGATAGATAGATAGACTCTTTATTGCTCACACCACAAATTTCATACACACGATAAAACAGCTTAAAACTAGTTCAACAATCGGCGGCCTTATCGCTAAAAGCCATCTCTTCCAGGCAACCTTAGGATGGAGAGGATTCATACAGGAGGTAGAAGGCGGGGCGTGCATTATTGAATAATGTGATAGTTATAATATAAACCGTACATTCTAATAACAATACATACTAACACTTATATTACTTAAAATTACGATAATATACTAATACATAAAAATATAAAATTAATTAATATGAATAGTTAAATAAACAACAACAGCATCAACAAGGTGGCAACTGCGACAAATAAAATTGCTTTACACGGTCTTTATAAACAGCGAGCGATGGAGCTTGTCTAATATGCATGAGCAACGCGTTCCACAATTGAACAAAGGGGCAAAGGACGAGCAATCAAGTGGTTATAAATATCGTCATTGCCTGGAGGAGATCGCTATTAGCGATAAGGCCGCCACTTGTAGCACTAACTCGCTATCTGTTTATAATTTTTATATCCAGTACACACAATAAAGAGTTTCTTTGTAACTAAAAGCATCGCCTTACCTTGTGCATGTAAAAGTCTTGCAATAGAAAGATTAACGCCTGTGTCTAGATGCTCTGTGACAGTTACATAAAAACATTCGTCAGATTTCTATGAGAATTCCTTACAAGTATTTCTTAAATAAACTGTGTGTACTATGCCTGAAGCGTAGGTACTATGAATGCTATTTTTTACGAGGGGCTTCACGTGGAAGCAAAAGCTTGAAAAAGCAAACAATCATCGAAAGCATAAAAATATTTTATGAGCTATTTTTGCATAATGGGCAAATATTGTCTAGGCTAAGTAAATGTCTAGATTTAATTAAGTTTCAAAATATTTACTTATATATTAGCCCATTCGTCATTGGAAGCTTCTAATCCTTACATCTCTACATCCTTATTTTTAATGAGCCAAAATGTATTCGAGCATGTGCAAACGCATCTCACAAATGAATAATAATACTTAGCTCACTAAGATGAAAATATAATAATGATTTGTCTATGTTATTATTTGTTCAAATAACAGTAAAGTTTCCTCATGGTAAGTACTACTTGTAACTTTACAATATTTCAAGCACACTCTTGAAGTAGCTCATTAAATTACAATAATACTGATAATTTTTATTTGCGTATTACGAGTTACTATTATCTTCAACATGGTAAAATAAGATGGGCCATGTTTATAAATTATCTATCTATACCTATATATAAATCAATTGCCGTCCGTTAGTCTCGCAAAAGGATGGATGCAAAAGGCATGGCTGTCGTTCAGTGTGGAGGTTAAAGGGGGAGGCCTATGTTCAGCAGTGGACGTCTTCCGGCTGATGATGATGATGATGAGTCTCGCAAAAACTCTAAAATGGCTTAGCCGTTTTTTAGGGTTCCGTACCTCCAAAGGAAATAGCACATATAATGAAAAAAAAATCCGTAAGAGATTAATTTGAAGGTATATCAAATTTAAAAAACCCGGAAATGTACCTACCTACGAGTAGGACTCTGAGGGTTCCGTAGGTCGGAAACCCCAGCGTGAGTCCAAACAATAAAAAAGACAAAATTTGACTTTGGCAAAAATGTTATACTGTCAAGTCCATTTTAATCAGCAAACACAGATCTGTATTCTGCAAACAATAAAATTAACAGGCGATTTCTTATGCTATAGAACGTAGAAACACCATTGTTCGCTTTTAATTAGTCGTGGTAATCCTTTCTTCGTTTCTCCAAGTTCAAAAACCCAACGTGACCCGCTCGTTGTCCATGACACATAAATACAATCGGCAGCAGTCGGAGATATCTTTGACTCGAGACGTCTCCTGCATACAAAGAGGCAAGCGTTCTCCGTATGTGACTAATCTTTCATTTTGCAATAGTTAACTGTCGTATTACTTCACAGTTATACGATGCCGATAGCCCGAAGTCGTCGTGGAGCTATACTTAAACGTTTAGTTGCTATCAAAAAACAGTTTTCTTACTGAATATGATGACCTTACTGCTGATGTTTTAAGGCTAATTAGGCTAATAATAGGCGGGAACTTGTAATTGGCCTAGTCACCTAATTATTTTTGTTCACTTATGTACTATTAGGCTGTAAGTTTCCCTAAAAATGCAAAATAAAATAAAATAAAATTATCATCATCGTAAAAAAATGTTTTTCACGACAAAGATTCAAAGACATGTTTCATCAGATATCCATATGCGACGGTGATTGTTTACCACCAGGCGGTTCGTTAGCTTGTTTGCCACCCATGGCATAAAAAAAAACTTTCAAATCAAAACATTTACTTACGTATTGATGACCTTTACTGCTGATGTTTTAAGGCTAAGTAGGCTACTTATCATCATCGTAAAAAAAAATTTTTCATGACAAAGATTCAAAGACATGTTTCATCAGATATCCATATGCGACGGTGATTGTTTACCACAAGGCGGTTTATTAGCTTGTTTGCCACCCATGGCATAAAAAAAAACTTTCAAATCATAACATTTACTTACGTATTATTGCTGACTACCATCTTAGGCACCTGTGCGTGCTTTTCGTGCTTCAAAATGTTTGTACACTTTCACTAATCGTGATTGAACTTTCACGCTCTCGCTCTATACTTAATGTATTTCTGATATGATTGTGATCGCATAACTTGGCCCAACGGCGCCGGCTAGGTAGGGTTGCCAGATCAGCAGGCGGAAAGTATTGGATGATTTGGGTTCTGAGAAAAAAGTTGATAAAATCTAGAAATTCTAGACGCATACCTACCCAATAAAGATGTCAACATTTGCATAATTTTACGAGTTTTATTTTGGTTATGCTCAAAAAGAAACATTAGTACACAACAATAGGACACAACAACAACAACAATATAACACATTCAATAGGATTATTGGTTCTTTATTTCTCAAGTATAGCGTATTTATTTTAAATGTACATATTGTAATTTTATTTTATTTTAAGCTTATTCTACATACACAGTTAAAAACAACTATGTGGCTAGTTTACTAATTAATGCTAATTTATTAAGTGCTGGTTCTAAGTCATATATTAGATTAAACGGTTATTAAACTGTTACTTACCGTTTGCCAGTGTTTGTTTCACGTAGTTATGACACTCGCGCATATTTTTACATGTCTGCATGACATTCGGCAACATTGTTTTTAACCCCCGTCGACTCAAAAAGAAGGGTGTTATACGTTTACTATGTCTGTGTACGAGTATTATCAGATAGCCCGTTGGTCCAGTTGGTAGTGAACCTGCCTTCTGAGCTTGGGGGCGTGGGTTCGATTCCCACCTAGGACAAACATTTATGTGATGAACATTTGTGTTTGTTCTATATCTGGTTGTTAATATCTATTTAAGTATGGATTTAAAACTATATATGTATGTACGTATATCAGTCTCTGGCAGCCATATCACAAGCTTTGCTTAGTTTGGGGTCAGATGACCGTGTGTAAAAAAAATGTCCCGAATATTTATTATTATTTATTTTTTATTATTTTGTCTGTGACATCGTAGCTCCCAAACGGATGAACCGATTCTGAATTATGTTTTAGGGTTCTGTAGACTGACAAGGAACCCTTATAAATTCGTTCTATCTGATCGTCTGCATCCGTCCAAATTTTTAAAACCTTCTAACTTCTATAGTTATTAAGGCAAGTGCTTGAAACTTCGCACCATTGACTTCGCACAATTACATTTTTAGTATAGATCTAAATTTTAAAAGTATAAAAATAACATAATTTTGCGTATTACGGTTGGCTCTGGTAGGTACATGACTGTGTAATGGAGATGAAATTATTTTTTTGCTGCACTTCTCGTGTGGTATATCGTTGAATAGGCATTTTAAAATGAAGGGAAGGTTTCATACATCACTTTTTTATCAAGTGTATATTTTGTGAAATATGGCCCGCCAAAGTTAGCTAAGCTAAGTTAGCTAAAAGTTAGTCCCCCCTGCATTTCTAAACTATTCGATAGAAACTTGTAACTTGTCATGCTGATAGGTCATATTTAAAAACTTAATAAAAAATATTTCAAGCATTTTCTGATTATTACTTTTTGAGATATAGCAATAAAACTCTACTACCTATATTGAAGACGTTTTTCTAGCGCAAAGGTTTTCATTTACCTTTTCGTAAAATTGTCTTAACTTCGAATATTTTTCAAGTAGTTTTCTTCTCCACTAAACCATAAAAAGCATGATTCACCTCTGAAATTTGCTCTGTATTAGCTTGTATTTTGTTAAGTTAATAAAGGCACTTGGTCTTGTTCCTAGCTTGATTCAAGAAAATTTGTTCAACCGTTTGAAGATAATCAGTTGCTTTATAGTATTTTTTATAAAAAAAAATATATATACTTGTTACTTTAAAGCGTGTCTTGATAATTAACAATTTCTAGAAACTATTAAGTTAATGACCTAAAAAGAATAATTAAAATCATTGACGTAACTATTACGTCAAATACAAATGTATGTTTTAATTTACTTAGAATAACCAAATGCTGTGTCATTGCGTAGGTATAAGTTTAATAGCCCTTCTATTTAGAAGTAGGTACCTAAGGGGTTGCTTGTTTTGTTATACACAGGGTGACACGCAACGGTAGTACTAAGTTGAAAGTAGGTAGGCAATTGTATTATGAACCACTTTTTAACCAAATTATAAGGAAGGTTCTCATTTCGATCCGTTTTTATACGTGCCCCTACTACTCCGCCATTTGTGAACCGATTCCCGTGGTTCTTATTTTATTGTAGAAGCTCGCAAGGTGGTCCCACAAAATATTATTGACTTTGGTTTAATAGTTTTTAATCAACTCCAATTATATCAATAATTTGGTTCAAGCTGTTGATTTTGAAGTCGGTTTTTTGTTAACTATACAATGGGATCAACCCTAAAATCTCGAAAAAAAAAACTGTACCATTGAAAAATTTAATTCACGCCAACACTGAACAAAATCTATATGGAGCAGCTGATATCTAGGTGCGGTGCGGGTGATCAAAGGATACGCAAATAATAATTTGAATGGAGTCGCCATATATAGCTGATTATATTCCCAGGTGATCAAAGGATACACTATAGTCGTCTTTAATCACCCAGGTGATGAAGTGGAAAAGAAATTTTTTTCGCGTTTTACGAGTTGGTCCTTATATTGACTACAATAGGCATGTGTCCTAATGTTTAATTTATTACAAATAACCGGCTTAGTGATGAATATTTTTACTATACATAGTTTCTTTGTGCGTATATAATATTATATTTGACTTTGACGAATAATTGACAATGACAAATATTTATAAACGACAGATTAGAAAAAAACGTCGTCTTCGATTTAGAGTAAAACGGAATTTTCTCCAAATTATTAACACGTGTTATTTCTGTACCTTTTGAGTGTCAACGGTACTCGAAGATTTTTTTATGTCCAGTCTCATCTGTTCAAGATTCTTGCGTTTTGTTGATACAATGGTATCCACCTCAAAACAAACACCACAAAGTGTGCAAACACAAATTTACTAGGCACATCCTCTCTAAAATCAACAATCGTAACCTTGTTGCCGAAACTCTAGAGTTATAGTTACCGAGAATATTTTATAATTAACTCATAGATATATAGAAGATTAGATGGTGCGTCACAGGCAAAAAAAGGTCAGAAAAATGTGGCCACCAATAAAAGTGTGGTCATATTTCGAACTAGATGGGTCCATAGTATAAAACAAAGTCGCTTCCCGCTGTCTGTCCGTCCCTATGTATGCTTAGATCTATAAAACTACGCAACAGATTTTGATGCGGTTTTCACCATCAGTTAGATAATTTTTTACGGAAGGTTTATATATGTAACAAGCGCCCCGCCCTGGCTTCGCACGTAAGTTACACCCGTGCGAAGCTGGGCGGGCGGGTCGCTAGTTATATATATTTATGGACTACACGTCCAAGGGGTCAAGGGTAATAATAAACAGAATTTGCATTTTTTTTATTCTGTTGCCTATTTTTTTTTTTACTTTCTAGTTATATTTTTTAACGAAGCCGACTTTTGAATATTTCCTGCCTTTTATCCTATTTCGTCCACTATATTTTACCAAACACTTATCTCGACAAGTTTTTTTTTTCAGTTGGTTCAATATTTTATAATATCAAGTTCACTTGTTGTTGCGGCTTGGAATTAAATCGTTACTTTCTTCATCATTCTTGAAATCATAAAAATAGTAATAATAAAAACGAGTATCTATAGTTCTACGATCACAAATAAAAATGAACTAGAAGTAGATTTTTACTATTTCACCTAACACTTATCTCGACAAGTTTTTTCAGTTGGTACATTATTTTATTAAGTTCTCTTTTTGTTGAGCCTTGGAATTACATCATCAAGGTTCAGAGAATAACTACGAGTACCTAGTTCTACGATCGACAACAAAAATGAACTAATAGATTTTTAAATGTAGTGTCTATGAATCTATAGCTTCCATATACCATGCATTGACATAATAAGTACAACGAGCTTCAAGACATTTGGATCCTAATTATTGACCTCAAAACATAGTCAAAAGGAGATTTAAAAAAAGAAAAGGATAGTCCGCAAGGATGTGGCAAGGATAGTTCTTTCTCTTTCTACTTATGGTGACAACGTAATTCTACCGTAAATAGTTTTTCTTTATTTATAAAGGTAATAGGAAAAGGCGAGAAGAAGTAAATTAAGAAAAAACAAATTAAAGAGATCCGCTCACGCACGATTTAATTTTTCATGAAAATATGTAAAATATGTAATGAGTTTATGTATGATATTTTTTATCGTGGAAAGTCATTTGTCCAATAGTACGAAGTATGACTATTGCATCCCCAGAATAGAGAAGTTTTTTTTTCTTTTCTGTGTTTGCATCTACTTACTACGTTTTAGAAAACAGTCAAAGCAATCACATTTGTAAATGTACCTATCGCGAATAGCAAGAAACGTAGTACATATAGATCGTTGAACAAAGACGAAGGTATGATTGATCACCGATGCATGCGGTTGCAGTTTCTTTGCCAATCCGTGGTTAGTCATTGTGGTCTGGCTTTTGGTATTGCTTTCGTCGACTTTCCATCACAGTTCATTGACTTCCGTCTTGTAAGAAAGAACTTTCATCGACTGTTTTGTACTAACTCGTTTCTCGCGTGAGCTAGTCTCGACACAACCTGGTTTCAGGTCGTTAGTGTGAAAGGTTAAAAGACACGCGGCCACGACGTCTGCCGAGACTTTATCCATATTAGTATTTAGTAAAATATTAGAAAAAAATACTATAAATTAGTTAGAATATGTTTCCCTGTCAGTCTTTTTTGGAAATGAATTAACATGTCATAGAAAAGGAAAGATGCCTTCAGAAAGATAAGGTAGGTACGTGATCTAAACCAAATTAATTGTACTAGCTGAGCCTCGCGATTTCACCTGTTATTCTACAAGAATCATGCTATTTCCGGTATAAAAAGTATATGAGTAAATATATGTGTTAATTAATTAAGGTATAAGCTATCTCCAAACAAAATTTCATTCAAATCCATTCAGCTGTTAAGGCCGCCGATTATTGCACTAATTTTTAAGCTGTTTTATCATGTGCATAAAATTTGTGGTGTGAACAATAAAGAGTTTATCTATCTATCTGTTTCAGAGTTGAGTGTGGAAAACTCAGACCAGACAAACAAGATATGCCTTTTCTAATGTCTCCGTGTTTCTAAGTAAACACATGAATATTCTGTTTTTATGTCAATGCTTCAAAAAATGTTTGATATGTACCTACTTTTATTATCTTAACAAAGTCCTTGTTTATAAAAGGATGGTCGTTCATCTCGCAAGAGGACGGATATTTTTTGTTGTCTTAAAAAAGCTGAACATAAATGGAGCCGAACACCCAAAACAAAATTAAAATGTGTTAAAAATTAAGAAAGAATTATAAGTATATAAATAATGTCTTGCTAGACGGAGACCGTACTGTACTTATATAATTATGACGTCACTTGTAAGTACGCCATACAAACTTCAATACTGACTGACATTCACTTTGCGCTGGTGAGCAGTCTGACTAAAAACTTGTTGTAGGTATCATCATTTCAGCCGTAGGACGTCCACTGCTGGACATAGGCCTCCCCCATCGAACTCCAAAAGGGCCGGTTGGAAGCGGCCTGCATCCAGCGTTTCCCTGCGGTCTCTTTTAGGTCGTCTGTCCATCTTGTGGGTGGACGTCCTACGCTGCGCTTACCAGTCCGTGGTCTCCATTCCAGAACCTTTCGGCCCGATCGGCCATCTGTTCTGCGTGATATGTGCCCTGCCCACTGCCATTTCAACTTACTAATCCGGTGGGCTATGTCGGTGACTTTCGTTCGTCTACGAATCTCCTCATTTCGGATTCGATCTCGTAGAGAAACCCCGAGCATAGCCCTCTCCATAGCTCGTTGTGCGACTTTGAGCTTGCTTATGAGGCCCATAGTGAGAGACCACGTTTCAGTGCCGTATGTCATCACTGGTAACACACACTGGTCGAAGACTTTCATCTTAAGGCACTGAGGTATTTTGGACGAGAAGACGTTGCGTAGTTTACCGAACGCTGCCCAGCCGAGTTGGATTCGCCGATTGACCTCTTTCTTGAAGTTGGACCTACCTAGTTCGACTGTTTGTCCTAGGTAGACGTACGCGTCAATAGCTTCAAGAGCTGAGTTCCCAACTGATACTGGGGTGGGCACAACATGGATATTTGACATGACCTTTGTCTTGTCCATGTTCATTTTAAGGCCCACCTGTTGAGAGACTCGATTGAGGCCTTCGAGCATCATGCTGAGATCCTCCATCGATTCTGCCATGACCACAATATGTTGTAGGTATACTGGCATATATTCTTTACCCACCTGCCGTGAAGGACGATTATTTTATTCGGCTGACAGATATTGAAGTAAGAGTGATGTTAGTTTCGTTTTCATGCCCAATGTGTCATAGATTTTGACTGCCCCGGTGGCCCAGTTCGTAGTGAACCTTCTGCGCTTAGGGGCGTGGGTTTCATTCCCATCTAGAACAGACATTCAGTATGTGACGAACAATTGTGTTTGTTCTATATCTGATTGTTAATATCTATTCAAGTGTGTATTTAAAAATATATTATATGCTTATGTATGTATATCAGTCTCAGCGTGGTAGCTATAGCTTTGCTTAGTTTGGGGTCAGGTGACCGTGTGTGCATAAATGTACCGAATATTTATACATTACATTTTGCAATCAGATTTTTTTGAATTCCCTTCTACTTTAGTTTTTTATGGGTCACATCTTGGAGGCAGAAGGCTTGTTATTTTCCCTGTTTTTCTCTATAATGTACCATTTTAATACTCAGGATTACTCAATATAAGTAGAACTTCAGCAAAACCAAATCTCTACGAAAAAATTCGTCGCGTTTACTTTTGTCGAATTGTATGTTGATGAACTTTGCAATTACTTTTGGCTATCGTGATTTAGATTGAATACTGATAGCTTTGATTACATGCTTCCAAAATAAAATTGAGGTTACAAACGTATAAAGTGTACTAAGAAAAGGGTCAGCGAAGGCGATTAGGAATGGGAAATTAGTTTTCATCATCGTTAACATTTAGATAGAATAGGTTCTCATTCCACCCATTGTAAGGTTAAAATACAGGGCTACACGGATCGGTGATACTAAGCCGAAACGAGGTCATAGTAAGATAAGATAACTCTTTATTAAATTACCACATAAACAAAAAAACCAGATACATTACACTAAAACTATTATAATCTAGGCTCTATATCATATCTAGGCTTTTAACAGGAGTCCTTATTGTACTCTTCATGTACTAACAACTTTTACTACGAGAGCAAACTAACCCCTGGAAAAAGGTCAGGATCTACGAGGCTTATTTATATTCATAAAAAAAGTTTGACTCGAAGAAGAATCTATGCTCTTAATTCATCAGGGATTTCCAAATATTGTCAGAATTCATTCAGCCGGTTTATTGAATTTAAATAACAAAAAAGTATGTTCTACTTCAGCAATTTCCACCCACTGCTGAGGGCAGGGGCCTTACGGACAACTGCTATTGCGGCACCATACTAACGTTAAATGCGCTCAGTTGGAAAACCACGCGAACGTGAACCTTAACGCGCCCAGATACGGTTTGCGGACGCGTGATTTTCCAACTGAGCGGTTTTCACGTTAGTTTGGTGCCGCAATAGCAGTTGTCCGTAAGGCCCCTGGTTTCTTCAGCGCGCCATATTTTTCGGTCCTGTGCCAATCTCGTCTAATGCACTTCTGCTGCCTGAGAGATGAAAAAAGTATGTTATTAAACATATACTTTTTTATAAGAAGATATGAAAGCGTGTATTTTATATTATTCTCTTTTTGTTTCAGGAAAATGACGTAAAGACTATAGCTGGAGATGATTCTGGAAGGTCACTAGACTTCTCATACGTAAACACAAGAATTATTTAAAACTCGCATAGAGATGTCAAATGTCGAGGCGAACGCAGATAAAAACATGAACAACAATAAGAATGAAACAAATGGACTCAACGTAGAGGTAAGTCGCGCTGTAACTATAGTGTATATTATTATTTAGATAGCCCGTTGATCCAGTTGGTAGTGAACCTGCCTTCTGAGCTTGGGGGCGTGGGTTCGATTCCCACGTAGAACAAACATTTGTGTGATGAACATTTGTGTTTGTTCTATATCTGGTTGTTAATATCTATTTAAGTATGTATTTAAAACTATATATGTATGTATATCAGTCTCTGACAGCCATATCACAAGCTTTGCTTAGTTTGGGGTCAGATGACCGTGTGTGAAAAAATGTCCCTAATATTTATTTATTTATTTATTTTATTACTAGCTGACCCGACAGACGTTGTCCTGTCGTAGAACAGTCAAACGAGCGAAATTAAATTTGTCGTTAAGTTTTCTGAATTTTCCATTTAATTGCGCAATTTTCATAATTTTTCTTTCCGTAAGAACCTCCTACTAAGTATTATAAAACTTATAAAAAATAGATGAATGATTTCGTTAAAAACGTTCTCAAGTTATGGCGTGACCAAGTTAAATAGGGATTCATTTTTATAAATGTACTTATATAGAGCCTCCATCGTCCCTCTGCAGGAAAAAGAGCAGGGGAAAGCCCCTCACTCCTTCCATTCCTTTCTGTTTTGCACAATTTTAGTCCCAGTCTTTCAAGTAGGAGTGTGTTCCAGTTCGTGCCTCCGTATCCATCTGGGCCGTCCGGGAGGTCGTTTTCCATCCCGTGGAAGCCACTGTGCTGTGATTTTAGCGCATGTCATGTCATTATCATGTTGGAGGATCGTTGGGCTAAGCATGCAACGAGTAGATTATTAAAAGAAAAAAAAAAATACTGCAAAATGTAGCCTGCGACACTCTGGGCATGAATAAGAATCTAACGTTGCCTCACACATCAAAATCAATCAAACCGTGTAGGCTATAAGAGGTAGTATAGAAATATTAAAAAACAAACAAACATACATACATACGAAAACATTACCCTCCTTGGCCAGTCGGGTAAAAAGTGATAAGCTGTCGTTGTACAGATACATTATGCAGAAAACTATTTATCAAGGAGACTAATGCTTGTAGAACTGTGGATGGATGGAAGGGAGAACGGCAGAAAAAGTTAGGACATATGGATGGCCTGCTTGGCAGTTGCACCCATATAAACGAAACGTCAGTCATACGAAATCAGTTAGCAACTGTGATGCGGACAAAGAACTTTGAGACCTAACCCAAAAAATTAATGTCCAAGTTCTTTGGATGCGCAGTTCGACGCGTTGACATAAATAAGAATGTTCAATCAATGTTCTGTCATAATGCCTGGCGACAGATTTTCCTTCTCATTTTCATTCTATTTAGTTCTCTTTTCTGTGATTATTGCATAAACATATTCAGGAAAAGATTACCTGTTTCATATTCAGTTTCAGATCAGCGCTGGCGGTTGCCGCTCGTAGTTTCAGTGTTTTGTTACTCTCAGTGACTAACTATTAGATACTTCTATACTAATTAGACATTTGACTAATGTAAGAGTGCTAAGTACCCTTAAGATACCTTGGTAAGTTTCTCTAATGCATAAGTCAAATCAAGTCAAGTCAAATCAAGTCAAGTCGTATACGTAGATAGTAACTAACTAAAACTCAAAAATAAATAGTTTTATCTGCCGTAGTTATTGTGCTCTACGCTTCTTCTAAGAAGCGCTTTGATTCCACTTCTATTGTGCGAACTGGTGGTCTGTGGAATGCGCTGCCTGAATAGGCGTTCCCCGATAGCTACAATCTGGGTGTCTTCAAATAGTGAATCGGTTTCTTCTAGCCAAGCGTGCTCCATCGTAGACCACGTCGAGTTGGCGGTCAAAAGCAACTTTATTATTTAATATAAAAATAATAATAAAAAACGTTCCTTCTTTAGGTGCTTATCATCCGATAGCAAATTGACTTTATGCAGTATTCTACGCCCTGCGGTTTACTCGAGTAGACATTTCCTGAGGAACCGTACATTTTCCGGATAAAAATAATCCTATATGCCACTCTCCGGCCTTCCGACTATCTCTAAAAAAATCACGTTGAAAGAAAGAAAAAAGAAGAAACAAGAACAAACATACAAACAAGCCTATAAACAAATATATTTTCACATTTGTTAGTAAGATTAACACCTGTCAAAATATGTTCACTCTCCTATATTACCAACGCGTAAGTAGTTGGTACACTAATGGCGATGGTATAGGTGAACAAAAGACTGCTTCAAGAACTGTGTTGAGAACAGTGGGTTGTTTGAGAAACTCGTTACTGAAACACCTTTGTCATTATGCCAGCTGAGTGCTTTGTACTTTTGAACTGTTTAGATAACTTTTGGAAGTTGATGTTCTTAAGTATGTAATTGGAATAAAATTATTGAATCATTTTTACAGTCATACTTAGAAACATCTGTTTTGGCTTCAGCTATCGGTGTAAGGTAAGGTGTGATTCCTTTAAGTTCAAGGATGGTCACTATAGGTAACGTCATTATGAATATAACATGGCGACATGTAAAGTGGGGATAAAAATACATTTGACTGCACGCTCTCAAGTAACGTATCATTTAATAGGCCTTTCAAAGGGTAAGGTGAGGTTTGGTAAATAGTTTTTTTTTTCAGGCGTACTGGGGCCTTACGGACAACAGCTAATTGCGGCACCTAATCCGCTCAGTTGGAAAATCACGCGAACGTGAACCTTAACGCGCCCAGATACAGTTTGCGGTCGCGTGATTTTCCAACTGAGCGGATTAGGTGCCGCAATTAGCTGTTGTCCGTAAGGCCCCTGTACGCAAAAATGATCCGCCAAAAATATTATTGTCAATTAATCTTAATAAAGGAAGAAACTTATGTGGTAAATGGAGTGTTGATAAATTCGTTTAACGAATATAGTTAAACGGTTTTGCCTGCACCTAACTGTAACGCCGAGATATCGGCTCCATCCTCAACTTTATCGCGGTAAATATCCCGTTAATATAGATATAACCCTCTCTTGAAGTCGGTTAAAAATAAATTCAACTTTCTCCCTTTCAAATCATGAAATTGTGTCATAACATAATGTACCCCATACTTCGTACTTCGTAATTTAACATTGATCTTTAGTCTCTTGAACTCCACGTTGTTGACCGATAACCAATATTTCGATAGCTTATCTACTAGTAAGTATGAGAGATTTTGATTCATCGATAAATTCTGTTCAGTAATAGGCCGGCTGCTATAGAGTGTTTGTGTTGTGTTTGTGAAGTAGTGGAATTTTTTAATTACGTCTCTTGTCTTGTCTTGTGAAAACTGTATGTTAGAAGGTACCTATATATCGATTGTCGAGTGTAGGAGAATCTCGAAAGTAAACGGGTTAGTGCAAGGTAACGTGTGAGTACAGCAATCAAGCGGTAACACACATGTTGAACAAATTCCCATAGTCTTGCTTGAACATTTGCGAGCACGAACTATCTGCAAGAAACGCCATAGAGTACATGAGAACAGCTGCTAACAGGACAAAATTGTACGTAATGTACCCACTTCACTAAATCCACTGGCAGGTACAAATACAATATAAAATTACTTTAGGCGGAGGTAAACAAACCGAGATTGGCATTTGCACAACGAGCTCAGCGAGGACCTTAATCCATCCGAGTTTAAAGTCTGTAAATTCCCCCAAGTGATGTATAGTGCTTTTTATCATACCTGTTATGAAATTTCAGAATTTCTTGTAAAACAATATTTCTATGTAAAATTATTTAAAGCACAATTAGAACCACCATAGATTAATATTTCTGAAAAGGTTGACAACCTTTTCAGTTTCAGTTTTCAGACGTTTTCTATCTTATTTCCGGCTCTGCTCGGATTATACATTTTTTCTCGTAAAAATATATAATAATAATTGTTTCACGTTTAACAATTGTTTGTTAGCGCGCAAAAACTTACAATTACAACAACAAAAAAATATTTAAAAACATCATGCATTTTGTCTGTAGTCTGCAGTTATTTTTCAAGTTTATTGTTTTAAAACACTTTCACTTCGTTAAAGTTTGTCTGGCCATGGCCACCTAGTGTTTGTTGTGAGCATTAAAAAAGCACCAATGTAATGTAATCATCAAATTGGTGGTTTTGTAATTTGTGATGGCTTTCGTGGAGAAATTAAAAATTGCGGTTTGAATTTAAAAAAAAAATTAATTCAAACCGCAATTTTTCTTCCCACCACATTATGTATTGGATAACAATACTAACTTTAATATTTAATAACAATAAAATATTGCTGTAACTTCATCATCATCATCGCAGGGAGTAGCCTCCTTTTGTTCATGCCACTCTCCCCGCGTCTCCCCTCGCCAGTCGCATGCGACTGTTGCAACTTAGTATAATACGTGTGTGTCATCATCATCATCAGCCAGAAGACGTCCACTGCTGAACATAGGCCTCCCCCTTTAACTTCCACACTGAACGACAGCCTGCCTTTTGCAACCACTGGATGCCAGCGACTCTTACTATGTCGTCGGTCCATCTAGTGGGAGGCCTACGCTGCGTCTTCCGGTTCGTGGTCTCCACTCAAGAACCTTTCTTCCCCATCGGTTATCGGTTCTCCGAGCGATGTGGCCTGCCCATTGCCACTTCAAGTTGCAAATTTTAACAGCTATGTCGGTGACTTTGGTTCTTTGGCGTGTGTATACGTGTGTGTATTCTTGTTTAATTGTGACTTTTGTATTCAGATATTATTTTTTTTAAACCTATTTGTTTTTTTACTTTATATAAATAAAACATTATTAGCTATAATAATGACATGATTTTATTTATTATTACTACTGAGCAAATTAAATTAAGTATACTGTGAAGTTGTCTCGGAGTGATCGTACGTTTGCTCACTTATGCATGTAATGAAGTGCCCGCAGATTTGCACTACTAACAGCTTTTCCTCTGTATACTCTACTAGGTGTAGGGTAACCATCCAAGTAGATTTGTCAGGACATGTCAGGACTTTTAGAAATTTTTCTCGCTAAAACGTTTGTTTTTTAATTTTTAATTAGTAAAGTTTAGATGATGCAGTTTTCAATTGTCACAATAGTTGTTGTATTTTTCATTTTAGTTCACGCACAAGAACGCGGACTTAGAGAAAGGCAGCCGAGGGTTGTCTTCAGAAAACATACCGTGGAGTAAGATCCTCATCATGGTAGTGGCGATAGGCGTGCTGGTGGCGGCGTGCGCGGTCGCCTGGATCTTTCAGGACTGGCAGACGAGTCTTATCGTCCTGACTATATTCCTGGTAGTCTACCTCATAGCGTTCTATTGGAGATGGCTGTATATTGCCGCCAGGACCGCGCCCAGAGATTTCTCGTAAGTAACCTTTGACTTGTATATCCTTTCTTTCTTTCTTTGTATCCTTTCATTCTTCTTTGTATCCTTTCATTCTTCTTTGTATCCTTGTTGTCATTTGACATTGAATTGTTTTAATTCTTAATGTTTACTTCTTATTTCTTAATGTAATTTTTTTACAATAATGTCTCAAAATTTTCATGTTTATGCGCAATTGTTCGGATAAGCGTATCCTTAGTTTTGAGATTTTTGTAGTAACACATAATTATTGTACATAATGGTTCAGTAGCAGAATGTCCCATTCGCAAATGCAATTGGTCCTATTTGTAACTGGCCCCATTCGCAATTGGTCCTATTATCAGATTGTCCCATTCGCAGATGGCTCCAATTTGCAGATGGTCCAATTTGTAAATGTTCTCTTAAAAATCGGTATCTTGTAGGGCGTCTGATAAATCTAGGTATGTTTTGAGTCATTGACTCACCTGGTGGTAAAGCAATGATGTAAGAAGATTCTAGAAATGTAATGCTTATGCTAGCTACGCCCGGTTTCACACGTAATTTTTTAGTTTTTCCGCTTTTTTTTGGGGATAAAAACTATCCCATACTGTCCCACTATTTCCTTGTCGCAAAAGCAGCGAAGTAGATTGTAGAAGTTAAAATAAACTGGACAAACAAGTAAATAAAAATGTTAGTAGCTAAGTAATTTTGTGCTCTTAAATAATCGAGATAAGTATCTATTTCTATAGTAAATTAACATGCTACTGCGATTTTATACGCAAACAGACATTCGTATTATACCATGTAGTCTGCATGATATTTTAAGTATATCAGTGCATTTATCTTGTAATTTTTTATTTCATGTTTTATTAATGTTTGATAGTACCTATCCAGAATTACACGGAAGGGTTAGCACTATGCCGAAAGGAGGTCATTGTAATCATTATTATATAAATATCAGCTGTTCTATACAATTCGTTACAATACAATACAATATTACTTTATTACACACCGAAAATACAAATGAAACTTAAACTAACATAAAAAACAAATATACGGCAGTATAATGGCGTTGAGTGCGAATGACATTTTTCTATGATAGTTCAATACAATAACCTCCTTTCAGCTTAGTACCACTATTCTGTCTAATCTTGTATACGAAATATCAAGTTTTTAATAAAAAAATGCAGCAAATAATTACAAGATAAATGCACTAACATGAAATATCATGCAGGCTAGATACGAGTGCCTGTTTGCACTCACAGCATGTTGTAAAATCGCAGAAGCATGAGTATAATGACCTCCTTTCGGCATAGTACTACCGTTTCGTGTAATCCGCTGTATAGCATGAATCAGCAGTTTCCAGATAGATTGCTCTGACGCTTACTTTATAAGAAACTTAATCTACTGGGAATATTATCCGTCTTCATATCTTACGTAGTTATGTACTTTGAAATCACTATAATTAGTGGGTACAATTTCTGAATTTTAACCGACATCAAAAAGAAGGAGGGTATCAATTAGACTGTATTTAAAAAAATTATGTTGTGCGATTACTCCGCCAATTATGGATTATGATGATTATTTTTTTGTTTAGTAGGCCGCTTCATAGGTGGCCCCATATTTTTTTGTCGCAATTCAGCGCTTTTTTTCTTAGCTATAATGCGATCTGTGGACAAATTCCTGGTAACAATTAAAATTGGCAAGACACTGGGTTTGTGAAAAGAATACGAAAAATAAAATGACGTCACACTAAATTCAAAATGGCGGATGCATTTGATAGCCCGTTGGTCCAGTTGGTAGTGAACCTACCTTCTGAGCTTGGGGGCGTGGGTTCGATTCCCATCTAGGACAAACATTTATGCGATGAACATTTATATTTGTTCTATATCTGGTTGTTAATATCTATTTAAGTATGTATTTAAAGCTATATATGTATGTATATCAGTCTCTGACAGCCATATCACAAGCTTTGCTTAGTTTGGGGTCAGATGATCGTGTGTGCAAAAATGTCCCGATTTTTTTTTTTAAGTAATTATTTTATTTTGTCTCACGTCTGAGTGGTATTTTTGTGACTTGTACCACACTCCTTATTAAATTAGTTTTCCTCGTGACTGATTGAAGATACTACTTCATCATCATCATCCACAGCCTTTCTTATCCCACTGCTGGGTATATAGGCCTCTCTCTTGCTATGCCATCTGCCTCGGTCCTGTGCTAATCTAGTTCGACGATAGTGATAATATCGTCGACCCATCTTGCAGCTGGACGACCAACGCTCCGCTTACCTTGCCTCGGCCACCACTCTGTTAAAACCTTACTCCACCTGTTAGGTACTACTGAACTATATTTTATGTATTATTTTTGTTCACCAGGGCCTTATGGTGCTACATCAAGATATTATGGCTGACGAGAACGTTCACCAACAAGAACTGGTCAATGCCCGATATATTCCATCAAATGGTAAAGAAACATCCCCACAAAGCGTGTTTCTTATTCGAAGACGAAACGTGGACATTCGAACAGGTAATTTACCAAATAAATATCTGTTTAATATCATCATCAGCGTGCTTAGACTCGGACCAAGCATTTGTTTGCTATGACAGCTGCAATAACCAAAATTTTACGGATATTTATAGTGGGGCCAGCTCGTTGGGTCGACGATATTGCACAAACGAAGTCGAACTTACACGCCATAGGACTGGGATGAAAGACAGGTACAAGAAGAGAAGCTTATGCACAGCAGATTACTTACTGACTGGGGTGGCTCGATGACGCCCAAGTGGGTCTTGGCCACGGATAATAAAAGGCGCCACTTTTCACGGCACTGTGTGACCTCATGCTAGTACATAATGAGTAAAAATGGGTGATTATAGGCTGAGAATGATGATGCTGCCTTTGTATAATAGCTATTAGCTAGATCTCTTCCTACACGTGCTATCTGTTCCGGTGTTCAGATTATCTCATCCACTGCTTACCTGCCAACCACACGATGTCGCCTAACAAGAATCTCCATAACTACTAAATTTATCATCAATTCATCACGCTGTGCAAAAATATATATCATCACCATCGTTTCGAATATTTTAAATTTTATTCTATCAGTTAATCAACTATAATGCCTAAAATCGTTTCCTGCTTATTAAAAACTAGTTTAGCGTTATTTATTTCCCTTTTTCATCATTAACTAGTTACTTTTTTGACCTTAATAACTTTTTGTATATGACCATTTTTTTTCTTTGTAGCTCTGGCAATTTACTATAATTCATTCAGATGCGTGTATACGTAAAACGAGTTATCTTATTACCTTTTATCATATCATCAATCGACAGTTTTGTATACTAGTTAATAAAACAGCCATACACATTAAATTGTTACTGATTTTATGGACCTTATCAAATGAGAAAACTAAATTTTCGTTATATCTCTTCTCTACGTAGTCCATACTAATATTATAAAGAGGAGAGATTTGATTGTTTGTTTCTTTGTTTGCATTGAATAGGATCCGAAATTACTGAACCGATTTGAAAAAATTTCTCACTGTTGGGAAGTTACACTATCCCCGGGAGACATAGGATATATATCTATACCCGTGCGAAGCCGGGGCGGACCACTAGTATACAATAAAGTCGCTATCCGCGTCTGTTTGTCTGTACATCCGGTAACTCCTAAACCACGCAACGGATTTTGATGCGGTTTTCACCATCAGTTTGATAATTTTCACGGAAGGTTTATATAACCTTACACCCATAAACTTACACCCATGCAAAGCAGGGGCGGGTCACTAGTTAAAAATAAAAATACCACAAGTTTTGACGCAGTACCAAAGAGTTGCTAATGATAATTGAGTTTGTTTTTTGCTGTTAGCAAAAAGTCATAGTTTAAGGTTTACGTCAATTTATTATCAAAAATTACATTTTACTGGTCTTTTATGATGAGCATACTCGTGATGACGAACATAACTTCAAATTAGGTGGTAGGGTAAGAGAGTTCATTAACCTCTATTAAATTATCAAAAATCAAAATATATACAGTCTACTACAGTATTAGTACATACACACTTATGTTAGTATTATACAATGGCAGGAGGTAGGTGGAGCACTGATAAGGCATCTCGAGCGTTCCGACAATCAAAACTGAGATAATCTCATTTACTTTGTATTTTTTTTTTTTTTTATAAATAGGCTTGCGCTTGACCACTACCGCGCCGCGATGATGCGATCTTCAATGAAGCAAGATTGTCTAGAAGAAACCTAGATTGATTGGGTTGTTGATAGTGAACTGAACCATCTGGGAACACCCATTCAGGCAGCGCATTATTTTGCGCACACATAATTTTGACCTATGCCCATTAGTCCTTTTTTACCTATTCGTAAAAAGAAACGACGGCTAGTCGATACAGTGCTCTATTATAAATTAAAATTACCTCGCAAGTAACCGCTTGTAACATTTACGTCTAGGTCGAGCAGTTCAGCTTACGAGTATCGGCACTTCTCAAAGCTCAAGGCGTGAAGCGGGGAGACACTGTGGGCATCATGCTGAACAACTGCCCGGAACTGCCCGCGATATGGATCGGAGCGGCTAGGATCGGCGGAGTTTGTCCCCTGATTAACACCAACCAGGCTGGCAACACCTTGCTGCATTCAGTGAACATCGCCAAGTGTGACGTGGTCATCTACGGCAAGGAGTTTGATGCTGGTAAGTAGTTTGATGAGTAGCCTGCTTTTTAACCGACGAAAAAAGGAAGAGATTCCTTAGTCATCATCATCAGCCATAAGGTATCCACTGCTGAACATAGGCCGAGCCAATAATAAAACAATTATAAGATTAGGGCAGGGATAATCACAACTAAAATACTTCTAGGTGTTTCACATAATTATGTTGAACTCACAATATTTAAAAAGGAAGTTGCCCCACGCCTCTAATTTTAAATACAGATATTACAATGTAATGTAGTACAAATATCGTTCTTACAAACGAACGCTCTAATTACATACAGTGTAATTATTTATATCATGGTGTCATGGCAAACCTTCACTTTCCGATGTAGGTTGAAACTTGAGTCGGAACCGGTCGGGTTGAACTTGTGCGGAAACAATCTGAACAACTGGTATTTCACTGCTAGGATTATTTACACTGAACGGCGCGCGTCAGATTGCTATACAAATACGAACTTTAACTACTGGATGTAGACAATTTAGTTTCATTCCCTTAGGTGTAACTAGGGATTTCATAAAATTAACTAATAGGGTAGATATTCGAAATTGACGGCGCTTAGTATGAAGAAAAGAAGTTCATCCATAAATGCTTCTATTACCTGCCGCCGCAGTAACAAACTCAACAAAGTAATTTTCTTCATACTTATCTTCATCAATATCAGCCCATCATGCTTCCACTGCTTGGACACAGGCCTTCTCTCAGAGGGAGGGGGTGGGCCTTAATCCATCATGCTGGCCCATGTCCATGTTGGTGAATGCCAATGTCTTTAAACTTTTGAGGTTCTTGGACATAGCGGTTTCCTCACGATATTTCCTTCACCGTTGTTGAGAGATGGTGTCGAAACTGCACACAATTTATTTAAGTACTAAATAAGTTATTGGTGCAGGACCGAGGATCGACTCGGGTGCCGTCAGATTGTAAAGCGCATATGTTACCGCTCGGCCACCACCGCACACTCATGAATTTACCTTTATTATACTTTTTCAGCATTCCATGACATATCCAAAGACCTCAGCCCGTCCATCAAGCTATACGCGTACACCCGCCGTCCTCTGAACACCAACAACTCAGTGCAAGTGGCTGCCTCACCTACTGACTTCACTTCCTTGCTGGAGAATACCGCGCCTGCGCCTTGGTCGCTCTCCGACGGATCAGGGTTCAACGGCAAGCTGCTGTATATTTACACTTCTGGAACAACTGGGCTCCCAAAGGCAGCTGTCATTTCTTCGTCCAGGTAACTTTATTACTGCCACTTCATATAGCCCTGAAATAGGCTTGTGTCCTTGTGTTTAATTTATTACAAAAAAAGCTTAGCGAAGGAGCTAGTTAAATACATTACAGATACAGTTCGTTTTTAAATCGGCTGATAAATTTATGAGATATAAACGTGTAATTTTTTTGGTTGGGATTGGGTTTTTACTGCTAGTCTACCAAATTGAAAGTTTGGACTATCACTATACAGGGCTACACGAAATGGTGGTATTATTCCGAAAGTAGTTCATTGTACTTATCAATAACTAGCGGTCCACCCCAGCTTCGCACGGGTATAAATTATAGCCTAATATGTTACCTGGGGATAGTGTAGCTTCGCAACAGTGAAACAATTTTTCAAATCGGTTTAATAGTTATCGGAGCCTATTCGATGCAAACAAACAAACAAACAATCAAATCTTTCCTCTTTATAATATTATTAGTATAGATATAAACAATTATTAATCACGAAAAAAATTTAATTTTTCAAAGAAACAGCGGATGAGTGACAAAAAATTATGATTAAAATTACCTCCTTTCGGCTTAGTACCCCAGTTCCGTATAAGCTTGTATAGGTACTATATTTATTGCTTGTATAGGTATTACAATTTAAAATGAATAAGAAACTTAACTGAGGTATCACTTACTTTCTCATTTTGAATACTAAAAGCTCTTCATGAGGTAGTTCTCATTTCATTTCATTGAGTTTCATATTTTATTACTGTTTTGAATAGCATTATGAGAAATGAGAAATGGTGAAAGCTTCGTGGCGAAATGCTAATATCATTTACGTCCGGGCATAAAGCTTTAGAAATTGAAATGCTCTGAGCTTTACCGGTGTTAGACTTCTTAATGTTTCTAAACGTTTCACTTTCACCGTTAATGTTATTTTAGTAACAAGTATAACCTGAAATATTTTTTAAACCATCTGATAAAAGAGCTGATTATGTTCAAAAGATGTTTTTTCTCAGGTGAATGATAACAATGTTTGTAATAGTTTTGTCTTCTTCTGGTTCTTTATCAAAAGCCTAGGTTTTAGGTCAATAACTTGCTACAGATACATAAACATTTTGTTGTACAAAACAATAACAGGAAATGATACCGCAAGACAGTTTTTCCATTGCTAGTTAAGTTATTATTAGCCCAGATTATGTCTAGGACATAGGCCCCAACCCAAAGCTCGCTACTTAGATTTCACATCTGATTCTATACTCAAAGAGGATTTGCAAAGACAGAAAATGCACTCCCTATATAATAAACTAGCTGACCTGACAGACGTTGTCCTGTCTTAGAACTGTCAAAAACGCAAAGTCAAAATTGTAAATCTTATTTTTTTACACCTTGGGTTACATTATTGGAGTTTTAGTAAGGATCCCTATTTTTTTTGAAAATATAATATAGCCTATGTTAACCGGGGATAGTGTAGCTTCCCAACAGTGAAGGAATTTTTCAAATCGGTTCAGTAGTTTCGGAGCCTATTCAATGCAAACAAACAAACAATCAAATCTTTCCTCTTTATAATATTAGTATAGATAAATATTTGGACATTTTTGCACACACGGTCATCTGACCCCAAACTAAGCAAAGCTTGTGATATGGCTGCCAGAGACTGATATACATATATATAGTTTTTAAATACATACTTAAATATATATTAACAACCAGATATTGATGTTCCCTGTAAAATACAACCTATCTCTTCAAGATAAGAATGCTATTCGTAAGGTGCCTATATGAAATGAAATGAAATGAAAAATTAGATTAAGTTAAATTTGTTAGTTGATTTAATTGATAAAATAATCTAGTTATATTAAACTAATCTATAGTTTAATTAAAATAGTTTTTTTTTTGTCTAAGATGGAGCATATTAGATCACATCGTTTATACTTTTTTAATCAAATTACGAGCGTATGAAAAAAAAAGTTAACAAGTTCTGTACAATGGCTTTTTATCTTTCCCAGGATGGTTTTCATGGCGTCAGGCGTCCACTACTTAGGTAGCCTGCGCAAGAGTGACGTCATATACTGTCCCATGCCGCTCTATCACTCTGCGGGTGGTTGCATCACTATCGGCCAAGCTTTCATCTTCGGCTGCACCATCGTTATTAGGACCAAGTTCTCTGCGTCGTCTTACTTCCCAGACTGCATCAAATATAATGCTACGGTGAGTGAAAATGAAATCTTTGTTTTATTTTTCTTTTTACAGCCTGCGCAGGCGACAGACTTCAATCTCCGGACTTTTCTATCGTTTTGATAGAGAGGATCCAAAAATTAAATTGGGCCAACTGAACAAATAACGTGAAACACGTAAAACAAAAAAAATTGCGTCCACACTAACACTTCAAATTTTCATAAAGGAGAAGATTATTTTGGGTAAATATAAACTAAAAAATTATGTGTTCTTACACAAACCAGTCACCTAATAAAAACTGTGATTTTACCTACAAATGGCAATTGTCTATTGAGTACATAGGTACCTACACTGTTAACACATGTAAACAGTTTATTGTATGTTTTCAATGTAACGACTTATTTCACCATACATTTCGCTCCGCTGGCGGTTGCAGGAAACTCTCTCAAGCGCTAACAAATATTTGGAAATTTGACATTTTGTAACGACAATATCATGGTGATATGCAACAGTAATATTCCGCGACTACAGACAGGTTGAATTTTAATTGAATTTTTTAGAGATTTCAGTGTATATATAACTTTTCGAGATAACTTTTACATCTGTGCTTTTCTTGTCTGTAGTATTTTAGATTAGGTACTTGATAAGTAATCTATAATGTGGTGGGGGAGTGAATCTCATTCAATCTGCATTAACCTTTGACACAATTCTTCCTCTAAAGATGTCGGTAAAGCTATAACTTATTATTTGATGAGGCAGGCGAGGCAACTCTCATAACCACAGGATTGTCATTTACAATGTTTATCCACATCAGTCGTAATGATAATGACCATTGTTCTCTCAGAATGACTAATAAACTAACTTGTGGGCATTCCGATATAAGCACCGTAGCTATCGCAAATGTGCTCAATTAGCAGTATAATTAGAAACGCTGTCACAACCCAATCGAATTGGATGGATAAAAAACATTTCTACTCGATTATCTACCTTCAAAACAAAAAATAGATCTATAAACTCTTTATTTTACACACCATAAATTACATACATATAACAGAAAGGCTTAAAAACTAGTGCAAGCAGGGCAGCCTTATCGCTAAGTGCTATATATTCACGGCAACCTTAGGATGGTGAGGACTCATAGAAGAGGTAGTAAGGCTCTGCGCAATAATGAAGCAATTTACTAGGTAATAGTCTATTCGGATATAAGGAACAACGTGATTTTTGGGATATATGTATAAGGCACTCTACTAAATTTAAATATTCAGATCGTCTTTTTCTCTCGTACTTATTCAGTCCAAAATACATAATTTTATTAATTGTTATAAGTATGAAATCTTTACATATTTTTCAGGCCTGGTTTTCCACTGACTGAGTAATCAGCACAAAATCTCGAAAACTACTTGACCTATGATGCTGAAATTTAGCAAAACAGATTCCCTAAGGAATAAAGAAATCCGCCAAAATTAACGGATTAAAGGATTTTGCGAAAGGGCTAATTAAGGGGGGTAAAAGGGGGTTGAAAGTTTATATGAAACTCTACGCGTTCGATAAATCGCAGCTAGTGCTTATATGAATCGTAAATATAATTTTAACATTTTAATTATAACAATACATACAAATACAGAGTCAACAATACAAAAACTGATGCTATGCCCGCGAATCATTATCGTTAAAGTACCTACAGAAGAAGTTTGTATGAGTGGCGTGAACTTTATACCCAGATAAAAGCTCGCACTAAGGCAGCTGGTTCTAGAGTCTAGACGATCTTTCGTAAGGTAACAATGTACAACATCTGCGCTTGAATCAGAACTAACCTATCTGTAGTAACAACATCACAATGCCCCTTTTAGTTAAAAACCGTGACGACGTAAATCCGCTTCAAGATCCGCAAAATGACTAGCCTTGGACCTAGGTGATGCTTATTCTATAATGTGTGAATAGCTTAGAACTAAGAACATAATTGATTAGGCAAAAGCAAAAACATCCCGCCTACATCAAGAACACGCTAATCTCCTACAAGCGAATAGCAAGAGTTTGAATACACGGTAGACTAGTGGTAGGTACGCATTTAAGTACCAATTTCTGGTAATTACATGGTTCTGCCATCACTGCCCATGTGTTATCGGTCTATTATTTATTACTAGCTTAGCTTTAGCCCGCAGCTTCGCTCTCGTTGTGTTACACAGAAATGGTGTAGCTTACTATCAGTGAAAGAATTTTCAGAATCGGTTTTGTAGGTCTAGGATCTCCTACAAACATAAAGTCACAAACTTTAGTACCTCTTTGTAACATAAGTAGATTTTAGAATTGTCATATATATTGCGTTATTTTTAGCCGGTTCAAAACCGCCGGGGTCTAATAAATACCTACAAGTGTGAATTTCACACGTCATAAACATTGCGTTAACCAGCGCTTTGATTGTCACATGGCAAAGGTTAAAATATGACAATGACTGTACATTGAATAAAAAAGATATGTAATCTACCTGCTGCAGGCCTTGCATGGGCCGTGGATAAATTGTCTTTCTATCTCATGCTTTCTATAGTTTTTATCCCACGAGAAAGAGACAGACGTGTTCCTATTCTAGCTTTGTCGCGTTTACGAAATACAATTTGGGCACGGTCCATGCTAGGCCTGCTACAATTCTTGCGCACTGCTTTGTGGTGGATTCTATACTTATAATAAAACTAACAGGTCCAATTCTGTACATTGAAGATATTTAGGTTTTTTTTTGGTCAAAACTGTAATTTTTTTCATTTTTGTCTGTCTTTCTGTCTGTCTGTATCTGGGCCGCGCATCACGCCGAAACTACTAAATAGATTCAATATAAACTTAGCATAATTTGAGTTCATGCTCCCGAGGTAGGTTATAGAATACTTTTTATCCCGAAAATTTGCATGGGGGAACCATGCAAATTTTCGAGGGAGAGGGGATGAAAGTCAAAATGTGTACTTAGTTGTAAATCATTGCCGCGTAGTCCGATTTCATTAATTATTTTTTTGTTAGAAAGGAGGTATTAAAAAAATGTTCCGTAAAAATTTCAAGGTCATCGATTTCGTAGTTCAGAAATTACAGACATCACAACCGTCAATAACCAAATAACTTGACCTCCGGAATGTACAGGAACCTTTTAACGTACGGCTCATCTTAAGCTGGCGGTTGCTTTGTAGCGCACTTTGTAGTGTACGTTGAGTAGGTACTTAATAAATCTTATTAAATAAATAAATGCCAAAAAGGGTCCACAAATCACGTGATGCAAATAATGGGGGTTACTATATTTTGTACAAGGTTCTTATGAAAAGAAAAATTAAGAAAATTGGAAAATATCAGAAAACTTAACAACGATTTTAACTTCGCGACTTTTTCATTTCTAAGACAGGACAACGTCTGTCGGGTCAGCTAGTATCAAATAAATCTGCAATAGACTGGACTGATTGAACATACCCATTTAAAAACATGCATTATTCACCAACAGATAAAATTAAATATAACATAAACCGGAACAATTCGCCAGAGAACTAACTCATTAGCAAGCTGAAGTAGCTGTTGGTCATGTGTTGCAAAACCAACGAACGTTCGCGTAGACATTTGTGGCTAACGTAGCGAAGAGTAGGTTGCTCTCCGATGGAGTGGCGATGTAGTAATTGAAGAAGAAAAGCCCAGGGTTCGACTTCAAGACGAGTCTTGGGAGTGGCCCATATAAAGCTAATGATTATAAAAATTAAACACCCATGACAAAGCCATCAGTCATCATCATCATCATCATCATCATCATCATCATCATCATCATCATCGTCATCAGCCTCCCCCTTTAACCACCACACTGAACGACAGCCTGCTTTTTGCATCCACTGGATGCCAGCGACTCAAAGCCATCAGTGTTCGTTGTCAATTTATACTATTGGATAGCACAAAATACTGTAATTTCTTTTAGACACTTCTAGACTCCCCCAAAGACTCCTGATGCTAGAGGTCAAGAACGTTGGCCAATTTGGAATATTGACCTCATTGCATTCATAGGGTTCACATTTTTACATTTTGCAACACGTGCTAATTATGTGTCACGTGTTATTTGTATAATTATGCTAATCTCGGCTATTATATACAAACGAATTAATTATAAAGTGGTCTTTGGGCGGAATCTTGTACCGAAATTGAAGACGTTAATTTAATTCAATGCAAGTTAAAGGCTCTTTTGATTTGTCTGTCATAATTTATGTTTGTAATATAATTGAGCAAGATTATTAATAAAGTATTTAACTGTTGTAACGTTAAAGATGTTTATTTTTCCACTTTGTAAAAATTAAAATTTATCCTATTAATAAAAGACAACGGCCCTCGACCCCAGCTTGTAGGTCATCGAATGTTACGATGTATCATGCAGCCATCAGATGATGCATGCGTTCGAATTGTACCGGTCGGTACCATGTGCGCTTTACAATCTGACGGCACCCGATCGGCACGGATCTGATGGCGGTTCGATCCTCAGCCCTGCACCAATGACTTATTTAGGACTTAAATAAATTTCGTACAGTTTCGACGCCATCACTCAACAACGGTAAAGGAAAAAAAACATCATGACACTCACCAACATGCACTGGGCCAGCATGGTGGACCCATCCTCTCTATGAGAGAAGGCCTGTGTCCCAGCAGTGGCAACATTATAGGCTGATAATAATGATGATGTGACGTACAATTGAATATGTATTAAAATAACATTGCAGTTTGGTACTTTTTTTTTTTGGGGTGTACTCATCATCATCAGCCACAAGACGTCCAATGCTGAACATAGGCCTCCCCCTCCACACTGAAATACAGCCTGCCTTTTGCATCCGCTGGATGCCCGCGACTATCACAATACTGTTTGCGCTAAATGTAGTATGTACATAATCCACCAAAAATACGGTTGTCGGATTTTTGATGTTTTTTTTAAAGAAAGTGTCCTGTTCTCCTTTGATGTTATGTATGATGTGTACGGCCTATCCATCAGATCATTAGAGGACATTGTTCAATGAACAATACGGTTTCTCACAAGATGTGAGTAGTGAGTGAAAGCTGGTGAAAGCGCAGCGGATGCAGCGTTGTATGCCAAAGATCAATGCATCGCGAACGAGCACTATTATGGGGAAAGTGCACTTTGGATTTACTGTTATTGTAGAGTTATGGTATACCAATAAATATGAATTAATAATGAATACATACTTATATGGTTATGATATATATGGTATTTTATGTACAAAACTGCATCACTTCACACTAACGTGTAGGTAGGTAATAATAATTCAAGTAATTCAAAAACGAATTATTTATTGAGAATATAAACGGACAAATTCCTTTAACATTTATCTCACAAACTGTTAAACTAAAATAGATTTACTAGTTAAAATAGGAACAAAATTAAAAAAAAATAAAACAAAAACGAATATTATAACAACAACAAATTAATAAATAAATGAAATATAAATTATTAAAATATGTCAACATAAAATTAGTATGTCATTAAAAAAACAACTATCATAGTCATCGGTTTTTTTGCCCCTGTCCCATTGATCAGTTAAGTTTTCACAATAAGTCAAAAACACTTACGTTACAATTTTCCAATTGTCACAAATAATATCAAAATCAGTGTTGGTGGAAAGGAGTGCATTGAAGTGGCGGCGGGCGCGAATCAGCGGAGACATGGAACGCGCCACAGAGCGGCTGTTACCCACGTGGAAAAACTTTTAAATTTTCCACGTGGGTGACAATTTTGCAGATACGAGCTCTTGGAACTAATAATGATGGGAAAAGTTGCCGGGAAAAGGAAATCCGGTCGTATAGAAGGAAGTCATGGTTGGGTTGCGTAACATCCGAGAATGGACGGAGATTACGAGTGCCGCCGAACTCTTTCGCCTTGTCAAGAACAAAATCAAATATGGCCAGCTGACTGCCAACCTTCACTAGTTGGAGAGGCACTCTAAGAAGAAGAAGCGGTGTCGCCTTGTCGTATACACAGTCTGGCAGTCTGATAGAAAAATGGGCCGGAGAGAATTAGATCATCATCATCATCATCATTTCAGCCATAGCACGTCCACTGCTGGACATAGGCCTCCCCCATCGATGTCCAAAAGGGCCGGTTGGAAGTGGCCTGCATCCAGCGTTTCCCTGCGGTCTCTTTAGATCGTCTGTCCATCTTGTGGGTGGACGTCCTACGCTGCGCTTACCAGTCCGTCTCCATTCCAAAACCCTTCAGCCCCATCGGCCATCTGTTCCTCGTGATATGTGCCCTGTCCACTGCCACTTCAACTTGCAAATTAGACACTTTCAAATTAGATCATTCAGATCTTATATTCATCATTCATACATCACGGCCGGGAATCGAACCTCCTGCTTATGGAGTACACTATTTCCACTGAGCCATGCCAGTCATAAATTGCGAAAAGAAACGATGTGTTTCTAGCTGTTTGTTACTGTTTCACAGTTCATCGACTAAATATACCTTATTGAAATTAACCAAAGAAGTAGTGTGAAGACGGATGTAACATAATTTGTTTTCCCGAAAGATGGGAGGAAAACTGAAATATCTCCAGTGAATCCGCAGCGCGCTGCTACTTACAAAAATATGTCGGGATTGATCAATCAATTCTCGCTGCATTGGTCAAAAAAGAAGTAAAACGTCATGGTAAAGGCTTCAGGTTATTACATCGATTATGTATCGAAAATGCGAATTAATAAGTATGATATAACAATAGTTGAAACACTATCGCAGGGCAAAGTCTGTAGTATCTATTTAAAATGTACAAAATTAACCTACCTATACCTAAACGTAAAATTGTGTGAATAGAAAATTGTGAAATGTGAGTCGTCGTGCCATCATCGTATTTTTGAACAAAGTTAGGAAATAAATTAATACGGAATATAAATTAATAATAACAAGTGCACCCAATTTAACTTAAATCAGTTCAACACCAAATTAGGGTTGCATGCCTAATATACATAATCAAACAATAAACATAAATCAATAAATAAATTCGTGTGAATTAATTATCTTTTGTATCTACACCAATACAATCAACTGCACGAAAAGTTACCTAATTATAATAGTTACTAACTTGATACCACTAGATACTTTAGATAAAAATGATAAGACAGTGCACGTACTAATAATACATATCTATTGTGATGACGGTTAATACGTTTATCTATTAAGTAACCACCTAACGGGATTCTTGTGGATTCTTCCTTTCGCAATCAACTTTAAATATTTCCAATCTTGGCGCTATGTTGTTTTTTTTTGACAACTTTGTTAATGCCTTTCTTATTACTACTTCGGGTTTTTGGAATATCAACCATAAAGCGGTGTCGTTTTTCGTGCCCACCAAAGATAATAATTGTCATTGGTGCCCACTTTGGGCAAAAGATAATTAGATCAAGCAGATCCGCGTACTCTCCGAAATGTATCCGATAAAAAACGGATGTTATCGTGTTGTTCCTTCTTTTCAGGCTGCCCACTACATCGGCGAGATGTGCAGATATGTGCTTTCAACGCCCCCCGCCGCCACCGACCGGCAACACAAAGTCAGAACTGTCTATGGGAATGGAATGAGACCCACGGTCAGTTCACAATTTACCTAACTAGAACTAATATCTAGTCTGTTTAACTTATCTAGACTCGTGGAACTTTCGGGAAGTATAGAATTTTTCTTAGATCGATTTTCAAGTGTCATATAAAGTCTGCAGTCTATAACATACGATTTACGGGAGAGGGACAGAGTATCCGCTCTCTATCCCTAACAACTTTAAACACTTATATGTATGTATCTCAGAAATTTATCAGCCAATTATTTATGAAGTATGTGTAAAGTATTTAATAATATCCTTCGAAATTCAATGAACCATTAGGACACCGACCTAATGTGGGTAAAATATTTTTGTAGACAAACCGGACAGGTTGCAATCATAAAACCATACAAAATTGAATAGTGTTCATAATAGGTGTAATTTAATTTCACAGATTTGGACACCCTTCGTGAAACGTTTCAACATCAAGAAGGTCGTCGAATTTTATGGCGCCACCGAAGGGAATGCTAACATAGGTAAATAACATACTTTTATCAGTGTTGTGATAGACTATACTAAACACTAGCAGTACCAGGCGATATCACCCGCTATATTTATTGTAGTTTGATTTTATATCAAAATAACTGGGAAAAAAATGTCATCCAAGTAAGCGCATTGCGTGTTTACTAATTTTGAAGTGGTTTTTTGTATTGATAATTATACTTACAATATTATATTTTCAGTGAACATCGATAACAAGACGGGAGCCATCGGCTTCGTGTCCAGGATCATACCGGCTGTGTATCCGATTGCTATTCTCAAAGTCGACCAAGAAACAGGGGAACCTATCAGAAACTCCAAGGGCTTATGTCAGGTAACGCCATAATCAACACATAACTTATTCATTTTCAACCAACTTCCAAAAGGGGTTCTCATTTCGACTGTTTATTAATTCCCGACGCAAAAAGAGGGTGGGTGAGGGGGTCTGTGGTATTGTAGCTTCCAAAAGACTGAACTGATATTGATGTAGTAAAAAAATAAATCAAAAGTAACTTGATCGAGAATGTTCTTAGCTTATGATTCAAGAAAATCTATTTAAACGTTTAAAAATTATCAGCTAGTTTAGGTATGTTTATATTTAACTCTATTTCTTCGCCAAACGTGAACCAATTTTAATGTTTATTTTTTTATTAAATAGGCTATATGTCACGGCACGGGTGATCCCATTTTCCAACACCAAGTGTGGAAATTAGGGGATGAATCCCGTTTATTAAACTTTCTTTCGGGTAGGTACGCAATGAAGAAAAAACATTAGACCAACTTTAAACAAAAAAAAAATTGTCCACAAAAAGATCTGTCGGGTGGGATTTGAACCTGCATTGTCTGGATCGACATAGCAGTTCCTTCATTCCTATCGAAAAAGTAACCCTACTGCATATAAGTATCAAAATTGTTTTTTCTACTCACTATGTATGTATGCACTTAGTCATTAATATTTTCTAGAAGTTTAACATAGTTTTGTTTGTATTTTCAGCTGGCGAAACCCAACGAGCCCGGCGTATTTATAGGAAAAATAAAGCCGAACAATCCGTCGAGGGCTTTCCTCGGGTACGTCGATAAAGCCGCGTCAGATAAGAAGATTGTCAGGGATGTGTTCACGCGTGGAGACTCTGCTTTTATATCAGGTAATTAAACCTGCATTGTATATTGTTATAAGTATACAAAATTACGTACTGCGATCCCCAAGCCGCCTGCCAAGCGTGGGGATTATGGCAACACCCCTCTCTACGAGGGAGGCCTTTGTTCAGCAGTGGACGTTTACAGGCTGATGATGATGATACAAAATTAGCTAAGTAATTGCTTTGAATAATTTATGACCAGGCATATAATTTGTCCCTGCGGTCTCTTTTAGGTCGTCTGTCCATCTTGTGGGTGGACGTCCTACGCTGCGCTTACCGGTCCGTGGTCTCCATTCCAGAACCTTTGTTTCGCAGGGAAACGCAGGCCGCTTCCAACCGGCCCTTTTGGAGATCGATGGGGGAGGCCTATGTCCAGCAGTGGACGTCCTACGGCTGAAATGATGACGATGATGATATAATTTATGGCAGTCGAATGCAAGCTTTTTTTAGTAATACAAAAAACTGTTTATACGATAACCGGATGCACGATTAAATTTTCACTACCATGCCTTAAAAATGAAATGGCTTTATGAGAGCCAGTTTCCGTTTACCTTCGTTGACCTCACCATTAATTAACATCAAAAGAGTTTTGGTTCAAAGCCAGGGGCCTTAAGGACAACTGCTATTGCGGCACCAAACTAACGTTAAATCCGCTCTGTTGAAAAATCACGTGACCGCAAACCGTATCTGGGCGCTGTTCGGTCTTAAATGTTTTTTTTTAACATTACAAAAATTAACAATGTTGAAAAAATCAGATCCTTTGTCAGATTTCAAATATTCTATTAGTAACAAAATATCGACTTTTCAGTTGGTAATTTTTATCGATAAATCATTCGAGATACCCCAACATTAACTGATTGTCAGGATAGGGTTCTCAGCTCGAAGTTAGTTGCAAAAGTTATCAACCATATCGTCATATCTGCCCAGTTAGCTTGTTTCTAAATTTATTGTATCATCATTTACTTCATGATTCTCTAATTCCAGGGGATATCCTAGTGGCGGACGAGCTGGGCTACCTGTACTTCCGCGACAGAACCGGCGACACGTTCCGGTGGCGCGGAGAAAACGTATCCACTACCGAGGTGGAGGCCGCCATCTCCAGAGTCGCTGACCAGAGGGATGCCATCGTTTACGGTGTAGAGGTTGGTAAATTTAAAAATGTCACCTTCCGTATCGCACTCTCGGGTTAAGGCCTCCCTCGTAACTATGCTATAATTATACATAGGTCCTGTTCAACTAATTCAATTGTAGCCTTATTAAGATCATTCAAACAAGTCTCCTCCATCAACTCCATAGAAGCCTCTAGTAAAAAGTCTTTACCAATTTACTAGGGCATGACTTTGACTTGCCCGTGACTTACTTGGCTTGACTCTGACTGTGACTATGACTTGTTCGATGATATCTAATATAACTTCAAAATATTTCAATACTTGACAATGCAAATGCACAAGACGTGTGACGCCAAAATCCTGTCATAAAGAAAGAAGAATTAATAATCGAGGTAGTATTGAATTGACGACGGTAATAAGATTTATGCAGTACTCACCCTTATTGTTAGACTCGTTAGATAAAATATTGGCGTGCGAGCGAAATGGGCATAATTTTCTATGTACCCTCATATTCACAAAAAGACTGTCAGAGTTTCGCTCTAAAGATGTGACAGTGAAATGTAATACATACTCTTTTTTTAGATTCCTAACACGGATGGCAGAGCCGGAATGTGCGGTATCCTCGACGCAGAAGGCACCTTGGACCTGGATAAGCTAATCAAGGACATGTCGAAAGACCTCCCGAAATACGCCCGGCCGGTTTTCATTAGGCTCATGAGCAGTGTTGATATGACTGGTAAGTTACACATAATATGGGATTTTTTCCTTATTTTTCAGGAGAAAAGTAGCCATATCTGTCCATTTGCATACTAGGACTTAGTCTATCTTCCTTGCTAGGACTCTGCAAATTTTCATCAAGCATTGTTTAGCCATTTAGTTGTGAAAAGGCAACAAACAGTATGACAGAATTACTTTTAAACTAATTAATTATCCATTTAAAAACTGACTTCTAAATTAGTAAAATACTAAACTTCTAGTCATTTTGATTTAAAAGCCAAACTACTGAACAGATTAAAATAAAATTTCTTTGGGACCGATCTGAAAGTATAATATCCTTTCAAATAAAAATATAAAAGAATTTCCAAATAGGTTACCAAAAATAACAGTTCAAGAAATACTTCATTACCTTCTCGGGACCTTGAAGGTGTCGAATTTTTATTTCCTTATCTTTTAGTATACTTGTTAAGTTTTTTTTAAATGAAGGCGTTACTTTAGCTTACCTTTCGCCTTGTCGAACCTGTGACCATATAGACTGTAAAGTACGCGATAGAAACCTATAAAAATTTTCAAAAGTTTGCTCAAACTTAAGAACTTAGATGTATAAAAAACTCTGTGCTAATTCCTTTACTTTTCTTCAGGAACGTTCAAACTGAGGAAAGTGGATCTGCAGAAAGAAGGTTACAACCCGAACATAATGAAAGACAAACTATACTACTTAGAGACTAAATTAGATAAATACATACCACTGGGTGTCGAGGAGTATGATAAAATTATATCAGGACAAATTAGACTGTGATTATTATTATTTTTTAGATATTATAGGTATTAAAAGATTATCGTTGGAATGGATTGAAATATAATTGTGTGATAAAAGTTGTATGTGAAGATAGGAAAGATAATGAATAATATATCTTGTATAGAAAATGTTATAGGAAAATTATGCAAAATGTTCCTGTTGGTGCCTTGTTTATGGACACAAAAAGTAATTGTAAAACCTACCTATGATATAAAAATAAGGTCCAATATTGCTCAAACTCAAAGGTAAATATTAGCAAATATTAGTAAGGCATTTAAAAAAAGTATTTTGCCAGTCAAGCACTGAATCTGTTGGTTTCTAAGGGCTCGGTTTATGTGAACAGCGCCAACGACACCAACAGTGCTAATAAGATCCATCAAGGCAGGATGAAAAATGTCTGTGCCATTCTGATTCTCATTAGAACTGTTGGCGTGATTCAGAACGCGCCTAAGACATCTGTCTCTGGTATATTTATTGAGCCCATGGAAGTAGTATAGGGAATACAAAGTCCTTGATTGAGCCTGATTTGGGCAAGGACGTTTTACCCTAGGGTATATTAAGGGTCCTTGGATTTGGGTTTATTACTTGTATAACATACAATCATAAGTTGTTGTATAATATAAGAAGGTATATACATATAAATTAAGTAAGCTTATCTTTTTTACTATTTATTTGTAGTAGTCTTTGACTATTAGATACGGAATACCCTATGTTAAATCTATGTATACTTTTTGTACTTAGTATAATTTTAATTAGTTGCTATGGAGATTTATTTGCGTACAAAATGAATTACATTTTCTTTGTAAAAAATTACTTGGTTTTATTTGATTTGGTGTACACTATAATTTATAGTTTGTGGTATAGACAAAGAAACTACAATGACCAATTTAAGATATACCAGTTTTTTACAAGCCTTGCATTGTTTGTATGTTTGTTTGTTTAGCTCAAATCTTGCAAGCTGAATTAGAGCTACTTCCTCCTTTCATATCAGTTCATTATGACTGTAAGATAAAGGGGAAACTGTAGGTAGGTAGAGTGCTTTTCATGAAATCCCACGGCAAACTGCGTAACTAAATTTCTATGTAGTAGCTTAAATAAATATATACTAGAAGTAGTAGGTAGAGTCTGGCTAATGAAAGGTGAGATTGAAAACGCCCGCCAAATTTAAAAAAATCCGCATTGCAACCCCAAAATTAATATGAAATGCAAACATTACTGTGTTCTGACTATGTTACAATAAAAATTAATAACTTACAAGTATCAAGTGAGATTATTCCAGGCATTTCATACTAATTTTTGGGGTTTCAATGCTGATATTTTTAAATTTGCCGCGCTTTTTCAATCTCTACTTTCATTAGCCAGACTTCTAGAAAAAAAAAAAAACGATTACTTCTTTTTTCTGTGGTGTACGAAATCTAATAGAACCTGTGAATAGAACTATAAAATACTTTAAAGAAAAAAAAACGATTACTTCCTCAGATCCAAAGATCTTGTTATTTTTTTTCTTTGCTCAGATCTATTACCTATTACTTCTTTTTTCTGTGGTGAACGAAATCTAATAGAACTATAAAATATTTTAATACATTGACAAATGTACAAGACGTGCGAAGCCAAAATCTTCTGAAGAAAGAAGAAATTTTTATTATTTGACAACCGACATTTTGTCATATAATTTTTGTTTTGTTGTCTGTGTTTGTTGTTGTTGACCTTGACGTGACGGACGCTGTTGTGTTGTTCGATCTCTCTGAAATATATGAATTACCTACTTATTCTAATATTTTGAATGGAAATTGTTATTTAAAGTGATATGTGATTTCTGTGAAGTTGTGGCATCAAAATGTTTATTTAATCACTACTTTTTGATACATATAAATTCGTAGATAAATTGAGTCGAAGTCTGAGTATCAAAGAGTTCAGTGAACAGTGAATTACACTTTACACTTCACTTTCTTTCTATTGTGATAACAGAAAGTAGGCCGACGGCCGACCTAATTGTGGAGTGGAGCTACAGCTACGAATACGATAGAATCATCTAAAAAAAATATAAGAAAACATGTCGCTGCAATAGGTAAAATTAGCGCCCGCTTTATAGCGGTGTTTCTGTTTGCCGATTTTGTCCGAAACATTTGTTTATTTTTCTGTGCCGTGAACATTCTCTACTTACCTATCTTTAATACTATGTATGTCTAATAAACAATGACGATAGTGCTTCGCTAATATAGCATAAAAACTAGGTGCCCTTTGTGATTCGACTGCAAAGAGTATTATAATATAGGGGGTTCGACTGTTTCGCGACTCGCGTGCACACTACACACGTGACACGCAATAATTCGTTACCTACGGGCATTTGACGTGAAAAGCTGAGCTAACAAAGCGGCTCAACGAGTTCTACAAAGTGGGTCCAGTCCTGGGTCGCCGTTCGGCAGTAAGTCGCTTCTCGTGGCGAAAGGCAGTCGTGATGACGCTCGTAGTTGTCGCCGTCGCCTCTGTGTGCGTCGCCGTGTGGCTCTATAAAGGATTTCTATGCACTCTCGGAGCTGCTATACTCTTTGGTGTTGCCTACTTACTAGTGTTCCATTTGAGATGGCTCTACATAGCCTTGAGAACTGCAAAAAGAGATTTGAGGTAAGTCTTCAGTATTAAAGTACAAGTTAAAATTGGGGCAAATTTTTTATCAAAACTTGCGTTTTATTAAACTGTTTTTGTACATGTTACTAGAAATCTTGCTGAACAACCCAAACAATATGTAAATTTTATACTTGAGTACCCTCTTACAAAGTAGTTTTGAAAGTGTGTCATGATCAAAACCGTACAGTAACCACATAAAATGACTTTATACAAGTGTGTAGGCCTAATTATGTTTTTTTTTACTGCAACTAGAAAGTCTTATACTTTCTAGTTGCAGTTCTAAAAATATTCTCATTATGTGTATGTAAAAAATAACTATAGTTTAGTTCTTTAGAGGACAGTTTTACAAAACTTTAAAAAATAAATAAATAAAAATATTTGGGACATTTTTGCACACACAGTCATACTGAGCTTATAATACTGATACATGCGTACTGATACTTAAATAGATATTAACACCCAGATATAGAACAAACACAAATGTTCATCACATGAATGTTTATCCTAGGTGTTGTTGCTCTTTGATGAGATTAGTAATGTATGGGTGTGTTATTATTTTTTCTATTTTGTTTTGCTCAGTCGGTCTCTTTCATTTCTTTCCATGTATTCCTATCCTCAGCCAAATCAATGCAAAACGTTTTTTTTGCCAAATCTTGGGCCAATCAGGATGGATGATGCAAAGATCAGTACGGCACCTAGCTCAAGGTTGTCCAGGGGGTCGTATGCCATCCGTAAGCCCCCTTTGATTGACAAAAAAACAAAACAGATACATAATCCTTAGGCTTTTGCAATAGAATACACCACACACAAGTCTTACTTAGAATCATCAATTAAATGTGTCAACTTAAATTGTTTTTGTAACGTGTTTGCGCCTGACAATAATTTCCATCAGCGAAAGGTTGACAGTAGTTTTAAGCATAGATTACCTTGACTACTGTTTTTAAGTAATATCAGTAAAATATTATAAAGCACAGTAGAGGCCTAGCCTAAAGGTAGATTTAGGCTACCGCCGCTAGGGTATGTTAGGGGCTGGAATGCTTTGCCACCGCCGTTGAGGGAACAAGTATCTTCTAAGTCTTCGGCCACATCATCGATAATTCCATCGGGTGAGTTGGTGGCCAAAAGTAAACGTATAATATTTAAAAAAAACTTGTGTAAGTACAGCAGCGAGTGATGTTTAATCAGTTGTTTACTAAAATCATCAGTTTAAAAATATACTCAAAACCATCCAAATCTATGGTTTATCCACATACTTACTTAATTTAATCTCACGTGAGCATAAGTGAGTCTTAACCATCTTATTGTCATAGTTTTTTATGGTAGGGAGGCTCGGTGTTAGACCACAACTTACCTTATGTTAAGTTAATCTATAGATTGGCCAATATAACAATTTTGACTTGAATCATACTTTGGTAACATTTTTGAACTGGTTCAATCTTTTGTAATAATCTAACGTCAACTTGCAATGCAACTACCTGTATGGTTCAGTGGTAGTGCATCTGCATTATTAAGAGGAAGTCCTGGGTTTGATTTCTGGCCGGGCAGTTGTTTGAATGATAAACTAGAAAGTCTGCTCTGGTTCTGATTGTTAGTTTTTACATAGTAATTTTTTTGTCACAACTAAAAACAAAATATTTACCCAAAAAAATAATGAATACAATTAAAAATAAAACTGTACTAAGATACAAGCTCTATATTGGGCACACCATAAGTAAAAGTTACAGCGAAAGAAACTTAATACCTAGTGTCACAAGTGGCGGCCTTTGCGATCTTTAAAGCGATCAGGGAAGTAGAGCTTTTTTTGGTAATAGTCCAGCTCCAACTCGGCTTGATGCTGTTGTAATTTACAAAGTAAAATGAAATAAAATTAAAAATAAAACTACTAGCGCTTAATGTATTTTTTTGTTACCAACCAGCTCCAAGTTGCACGGCCGTTGTAAACGATTGGCTTTTGCATGTCTTTGTATGTGTTCTATGACATCCCTGTCACAGAGAATCCTAGTGGGCATTCTTTTTTTAATCACATTAACTGATAATCTATCTTCTTAAAGCTATACCTACCACACAAGATCTTATAACCATACACACAGCTATTCATTTAATTTCATTGACTGGTATAGCTTATTTAAGTGAGAAACCATGTTCTATGGCAAAATAAATCTTTCTTTACTAATTCAAGGTCACAGAAGCCATAATGATTAAGGTCGAGACTCCTTGAAAAAATTTAATACCACAACATTGTCATGGTGATCTAATATAGTATAATGAAATAGGGGTAAACCAAAGCCGTGACCCATTGTTTTAAGGAGCTCGGCTGGTTTGAGTAGACTTGCAGGGGAAAAGGCACAATACACCCCAAGCGAGGTGTAAGTGCAGGTTTTATCACTCCCACTTTGACTTAGAATTACTTATTCAAATAGAAAATGCTTGTTTTTCTTAAACACAACATCTATTTCAGAGCTTTATATGCCTACATCCAAATCCTGTGGATAACACGGATGTTCACCAAGCAAGACCTCACAATACCAGATATATTCCACGATGTGGTGCAACGGCATCCGAAAAAACCCTGTTTCCTGTTTTTGGATGAAACATGGACATTCCAAGAGGTGAGCTTTAGTATGAATAGCGGATTTTTAGCTGGCAGAAGGTCTTTCCCTCTAGCTCTAACTGTTCCAGAGTTACCTAATTAGTCATCAATAACAAGGAGCTGGTTAAAAAGAAGATTTAGTACAGATAGAGGGTAGCCTGTCAGTCCATATTTTATCGCCTTTATTTTCGAGTATGTGCATAAGATTGGTCCCATCAACCAATTTCCGTCATCAAGGCAGTCATTCCATCGTTATGTACAGCATTTCCAAAATTCCTTTTTTAATATGTACTGGAAAGGAATGGAATGAGTTTTCTGTCTCGGTGCTCTAGTCTCTTCGAGACAAGAGTGAATAGGCACCTCATGGGCAAGCATGCTCCATATTTGACCATATCGTCACGTTCACCAAGGTTAGCTGTGGTCGCATTAAAAAATATGCATGTTTATTAGATTTTACAAACAATTTTGTAAGTTGAGAGTAAGAGAAGCAAGGACAATATTGAGAGCAATGGTGACAAGTTTTCTCAGCCTCAATGAAGTGAATAGTTCCAATTTCCTGTTTTCATTTTCTCATATAATAATATGCAAAACTGGTCCATCTACAATGGTTCATTTGCTGTCTGATGATTGCTGACACCCGCAAAAAGCTGAATAGATACACAGTGTTTTATTTTTTAGTAAATTGGCTACAATTTTACGCTAGATATGAATACATATAGATTTTGATTCATCATCATTATCAGCCAGAAGACGTACACTGCTGAACATAGGCTTCCCCCTTAGAACTCCACACTGAACTACAGCCTGCCATCTGCATCCACTGGATACTCACGACTCTCACAATGTCGTCGGTCCATCTAGTGGGAGGCCTACCTAAGCTACGTCTTCCGGTTCGTGGTCTCAACTCAAGAACCTGCCCATAGCCACTTCAACTTGCAATATTTAATATCTATGTCGGTGACTGGTTCTTCGGCGAATATCCACGTTCCAGATTCTATCGCGCAAAGAAACTGACCATAGCTCTCTCCATTGCCCGCTGTGTGACTTTGAGTTTTTCCAAAAGGCCAGCAGTTAAGGACCACGTCTCTGTACCGTGTCATCAAGATTTTCATTCTCTTTTACATAATTGACTGCAGCTGTCAGCAATTATCAGGTGGGGAAAGGATTGTACAGTAATAAATAGTATGTAGTGAAATATTCTGAACATGTGACTAAAATTACTTAACTAAACTAGGTAATCAATTGGACCTATTAGTATTCAATACTATTGTAGGTGAATAAATAGTTTTACGTCTTAACACAGTAACCTTCCATACAAAATGCAAATAAATCATGTCAGTATGACGGAACCTGGATCGTGGCGTTCGCCGGTCGTTATGTAACATCACAGGTCCAACTAGCCACTTGTGACGGTCACAGAATACGACAATACTTTTGTCACTACTGTGGACTTGGAGTTCCTGTTTGTTTTCTAGAATGTGCTGTATGATTCGTACTGAAGGTGATTTTTAAATTCTGTATATTTGAACCTTTTCTCGACTTAAGGGTCTGAATACCGGGTGCAGTGATCTCGCTAACGTATTTAATATTTTTTAAAGATATAAAACGACAGTGTCTACTTTGGAAAAATGTGCTACGGTCGTATTACGAGGTTAATATTTCAAAATATTTACCCCAAATTTTAATTTAATTTTATCTTTATATAAGACCAACAGCATAAAAATATATAGAATAATTTTAATTAATTATTTTAAAGTACAACCATTAACAGGTCTATAATATTATAGTGGTAGTAATAATGTCGTGGCAAATCACTACTAAAACATATATTGCAAACTAAGCGCTAGATTAAGAAGGTATATAAAAAAGGTTATTAACAAAATTAAGCACATTTATATAGCATATAATTATAACAAAATAATACTACAGTATAATCTCACTAATCCGGCACTTCGATAGATCGGCACGTCCAATAATCCGGCACCCTCCGCCCACGCCTCCCTTACCCCTCTATACGTGTGCGCTTTGGTCGCTGCGTCATCGACTAGCAGTCTAACCTCAAAACTTATCACGTGCTAACGTATTGTTTCTTTCAAGTGAGACTAGTTTACAGTTAAAAATGTCAAATAAACGCAAACACAAAACACTAGATTTAAATAATAAAATGGAAATTTTAAATTCTCTATGAAATGCTTTATTTTATTTATTACCTATGACTTTTTCAGTATAACCCAGTAATCCGAACATTCCAATAATCCGGCACCCTCCGGTTTTTAATAGTGCCGGATTAGTGAGATTACACTGTAGTTGAATTTATGGTTGGGTATCAAATATGTGCAGGTAATATAATTTTTTCCGATGCCATCGCTCATAAGCGGCGTAGGAAAATATCGTAAGGAAACCAGTATACCCAAGAACCTCAAAAGTTTAATGACACCACCTTGTACTGGGCCAGAATGATGGAATATGGCCCATCTTCTCTCTCTATCTCTCTCTTTCACTTTTGTCTGTTATAGAAAAAGTGTGCACTATGGTATACACGGTTCCCTACTCGCGGTTCACCTAGTTAGTTCATCTGGGTGGACTATGGGTAATAACACTGATGCGTTGCCTACCTAGGTGGACTACGGATACTAACACTGATCCGTAGTCTACCTGCGTGGACTACAGATACTAACACCGATCCGTAGTCTACCTAGGTGGACTACAGATACTAACACAGACCCGTTGTCTACCTAGGTGGACTACAGATACTAACACTGATCCGTAGTCTACCTGGGTGAACGACGGATACATAGACTGACCAGTAATCCACCTGGGTGGACCACGGGTGCTTCCACTTTTACTCAGACGGAATGGACATAGGATACTTATTAACCCGGAAATTGATAGAAAACTCCAGGCAAAACAGCGGTACACAGTAACGATTGAATTTCAGCTAATAATCCTTGTACAGGTGGAAGACTACAGTTTACGCGTGACTGCGGTGCTCAAAGCCCAAGGCGTCAAGAAGGGCGATGTCGTGGGTCTGTTCCTGAACAACTGCCCCGAGCTGCCGTGCCTGTGGCTGGGCATTGGCCGCCTGGGGGGCGTCACGCCACTCATCAACACTAACCAACGAGGGAAGGCGCTGATGCACTCCATCAATGTCGCCAATTGCGACTATCTTATATTCGCGGACGAATTTTTATCAGGTGATGATTTTATTATGACCTATGAATATTTCATTGCAAGAGTAAGGCTTACCTGATCTTTATCTTTACCGATCTTAGGCATTGATGCTATAATAGGCCTGTGTCCTAATTTTTTTATTACCTCTTGAAAACTTGTTCATAAATAAAGGCCCATCAAAGACAACAACATTAAAATTTGTTCAAATATAAATAAATAAGTTATAAGTAACCGGCAAGTTATAAGTAGTCGGAGTAACCGGTTTAATCTTACGTGAGTAATGCCCGTGTAATATAAATAAAAAGTAAATGCTATTTTGCACGCTTTACGATAGAGGGACAGAGCATTTACTCTCTATCCCCACCAAAACCTTTAAACGCTTTATTATATCTTAGAAATTATTCAGCTAATAATTTTAATAATTACATTTTTTGTATGTGCAATGTATTTAATTATGTATATCCTTCGGTAAACCTGTTATCTATATTATGTATTATATAAAAATGAATCCTATTTAACCTTGGTCACGCCATAACTTGAGAACTACTTTACCGATTTAATTCATCTTTTTTAAAGTTTTCCAATACTTTTTAGAAGGTTCTTACGGAAAGAAAAATTAAGAAAATTGCGCCTTGTTGCTAAAAACTTAACGACGATTTTAACTTCGCGCGTTTGACAGTTCTTAGGCAGGATAACGTCTGTCGGTCAGCTAGTCTATATGTATTATGTACTATCTATACTAATAATATAAAGAGGAAAGATTTGATTGGCTATACCCGTGCGAAGCAGGGGCGGACCGCTAGTTTGTAATAAATGAAACATTAGGACACCAGCCTATTTCATCGAGGTGAGGTGTTATGATTGTTTTAGTGTGGTCCATCTAGTTTTATAATGAAGCCAGGGTAGGTGCGTCACTGACTATTCCATCATTTAATATTAGACGAGCTATAGTCAAATGCATACAAAACAACTCCATAGAAATGAAACCAGAGCTGTCTATTATGTCTTCTGTGCCAGAGCGCCGCTGTCGTTATACCTTGCCGACGCTGGCTAGTCTAGCTACAAAGCCTTGTCTATGCGGAGTTGAGCTGTGAATGAAAAGAAGTGGGTGTTTCCATTGTAGTAGAGATGATTGGAGCTGTGTAGCAGAAACGAGCAGACATTTGTAACTTAATAAAATTATTAAGTTTATAGTATAATTTTGAGTAAAAGTTTTAGTTTAATCTGATAGCTCGTTGGTCCAGTTAGTAGTGAACCTACCTTCTGAGCTTGGGGGCGTGGGTTCGATTCCTATCTAAGACAAACATTTATGTGATGAACATTTGTGTTTGTTCTATATCTGGTTGTTAATATCTATTTAAGTATGTATTAAAAAAAAAAAAAAACTATATAATTATGTATGTATATCAGTCTGGCAGCCATATCACAAGATTTGCTTAGTTTGGGGTCAGATGATCGTGTGTGCAAATATGTCCCGAATATTTATTTATTTATTTAGTACTAGCGACCCGCCCGCCCGGCTTTGCACGGGTGTAATTTACGTGCGAAGTCGGGTCGGGTCACTAGTTATATATACATATACCTTCCGTGAAAAATTATGTAACTGATGGTGAAAACCGCTTCAAAATCCGTTGCGTAGTTTTAAAGATTTAAGCATACATAGGGACGGACAGACAGCGACAGCGACTTTATTTTATACTATGTAGTGATAGTGATTACTCTAAATAAAATTGTATCTTAATTTTACGAAAAGAGCTCAACTTTTGTAGTGACGAGTGCCGCCGCGATGCGTTGCCCCGGCGCGCCGGCAAAAAACTATCGCAGACCACGCTAAGCGAAGCACATCGCGGTTTTCATTGCCAAACAAACAATCATTACGTACTTTGAATAGAGTCATTACTGTTTGTGAGGTAGCCTTCACCTTCATTAATCCCAAGATCAAGGCTGAGTATGATGTTTACAGCTATTTCGTTACTAGAATGATAAAAGAGTCCTTTATACTTGTATTGACACTATAGGCTTTGCAAAAACACACTTTATTACTTATGCATAAGTACATAGGACAAAATTTTTTTAAAACTATTTTAAGCTATCACGGTTGTTCACTAAAGTTATACAATTATTTACGGGATATTTACCGTGGTAAGGTTGTGGAATGAGCTCCCGATATTTCGGCGTAGTTACATGCACCATGTTCACGGGAACACTGAGATATTTCGGCGCAGTTTCATGGTAAATATCCCGTAAATAATCATATAACTTTACTTAAAACTAGTAAAACAGCTGGCGGCTTTATCGCTCTAAGCAGTGTCACACAGGCAACCTTAACATGGAGAGAATATTTATAATTATATCGTATATATATAGAAGAGGTAAAGGACGGGGTGTGTAGATTACATGAAATATAAAACATGGGCATACGTACATTATAATAATAAATACCAAATAAAGGCGCTCTCCGCGTTTGTCTGTCTGTATATCTGCTAACTCCTCCCAAACCACGCAACGGATTTTGATGCCATCAGTTTGATAATTTTTCACGGAAGGTTTACATAATTAAACTTACACGCGTGCAATGCCTGGGCGGGTCGCTAGTCAATGTTATAACAGATATTACTTGAATAAAAACAAAACTATTCATCTAATTCATCAATTTGATAGTGGTGGTAAATCGTGGTGCATATCATATTAACGGTATCGTACAATCACCCCACACAGTGCCCAAGATATAATTGATTGTTTGATAATTCATCATACCCTATACACCAAACGTATTTTTTAAATGAATTTTAGTATTTGCTTTAAAGTAAAAACGGTAATACGCACATCCGTCAAACTTGGTATGATTGTGGTAAACACTCCAAAGCAGGGGTCTCCAAACTACGGCCCGCGGGCCAAATCCGGCCCGCCACTGCCATCAATCCGGCCACAGCTACGACAGCTTATGACTAGAAGACAAGTCCATGTTATGGCCCTTGCCACATACCGAAAAAAATATTATGGCCCCAAAGGCTTCAAAGTTTGGAGACTCCTGCTCTAAAGTATAACAACGAATAATAAATAATGGCCAAGCGCGAGTCGGTGACAAATTTCTGTTCATTATCATATTACCAAGTTATAACTGGTAATTGGGTTACTTAGATGAACTTATCGTTTCTTCCACCTAATCGAAATGCCATATTTTACTAATAGTGAATTGGGTTTTTTAAATTAATAATCATTGTATTTTGTGGTGGTACGGAACCCTCAGTGCGCGAGCCCGACTCGCACTTGGCCGGTTGTATTACTACTATTTCTTAGTCAATCCGCTATAACATTAAATATTCTGTGAAAATTTCAACTGTCTATTATGGTTCAAAATATACAGCCGTTCAAAGGTAAGACAGACATCTGGGGAGTCTTCAAATCACGAGTGAATCGGCCATTCCATTATAGACCGCATCATCGCTTAACATCAGGCGAGTTGGCGGTCAATAACAAGCCAATATTTAAATAAAATAAAATAAACTTCGAAGGCCTAGTTAGTAATAAGTTCCGTTGATACCCTTTTGTAAAGAACTCTAAAAACCACTAAAGCGTACGGAATCCCTTTCTCACATTTTAGTCAAACAATTTTATCTTGTTTGTATTTTTTAGCTATTGTTTTGCTGTATATGGGTTTTTACCTGAAATAAAATAATGTTAATTAAATTTTAAAACAAAACTGCTGAAAACAGATTTCAATGTCACTAGTACCCACGTATGTATAAAATACGTCTAAATACTAAAATACCAAAGTCATCACCAAGGTTAATCAGTGCGTGAAGCAATCGTTCCACGCAATGGTTAGGCGATTCTATTTTTTTACATCGCAACTTGACGAAAAGTTGATCGGATAGATAGAGTTCAGTGGGGTCCCTCATTGTTTAACTATTACCAGGCCTGGCGCACTCCACGCTTTAGGTATGAAGATACAAGTGGCCGACTTGTCGGACCTGCCGCGCGATAGACAGAGATAACACGACAAGAGTTACGCGATAGACAGAGAGGCAACTTCTAGGTTAATATAGCTGTAGGTAGTTAGCTCGCACGTCCTGAATAGGGTATTTGACTACTTTTGGGAAACTATTGCACATTATTGTCTGATATAAAATAATGTATACTGCATTTATATTTTCTGGATATCAGTCGTATTTGCGATATAAATCGATGTTAAAGTTTGAATAAAAAAAGATCGCGCCAAAACGCAGACCTGTGTCATAGCTCCGATCACGTGACTAATTGACGTCACACAAAACAAAACAACTGCAGCCAGGCTGCAAAAGTTTGATGATTAATTAATTTCTAATAGAAGTAATGGTTTATAAATATTGTGTAGTGCCAAAATGTACAAATACTTCCATAAAGACACCCGAAAAAATATTTGTTCCTGTTCCAATGGACCCAAAACTCCCCATAACTCGAAAAAAGTGGTTGGAATCAATCTAAGGTTGGAACTAAGTAGCTCGTAGAGAACCCAAAAGTATTGGAGCTAATTCAAGTGTTTCTATGTGCGAAGATCATTTTGAGGTACATATTTGAGTCTATATATTTCTATTATAATTTGTGTTTTTATTGCATTACTATTTTATGTACTGTTACTTTCTTTTTAAACATTGTAAAGCTCGACATAACCTAACAAAATAGTGATATCCACTTACTACAACATACTTTTTGTACAACTTGATTGAATGTTTTGCTTGGAGAACAATTAAAAATTAATACTGACATTGTAGTTTTTACGTTTTGAGTTCTGCAGCGTAGAAACAATGACGTGGATTATTATTAAAGAAATATGCAACCATAAAAACATTAATTTTGGGTAAGTTACTGCTGTCTGCTTGCACAAAATGTTTCTCCATTCTTCTCACATTTAACCTCCGGACTGTTTTTGGTGAAAATTTCTGGATAAATCGCTCTCAAAATAGCTTTACAACATTAAATTCGCAAATATCAATACATAATCTGTTTGTTTAGATTTGTGTGACGTCACTAGGGATGAAGCCAGTTACAGACCGTTTTCGATCACGTGATCAAATGTCGAAAATACAGTTATTTTAATCGCGTTTTTTACAAAAAATAAGCATATTTTAATCAAAAAATCAATGAAATATGCTTTTTCATTATGTCATGTTTATGGATGGCGTCAATTGGCATAATATTTTTAATACAGTCAAGTACCCTATTGCACTTTATTGTGTAGTAGCAAGAGTCGCCTATTATAAAATGACTATGCAGCGTGAATCTTCTGTATTTGTACTAATATGTCTTCTGTGCTATATTACTAACTTCGCCCTGTAGTTTTTCCTATTTTTTTTCCCGACTGCCCAAGGCCTGTTTTGCAGGTGCATATAGATTCGTCTTTGTTATTATTTGCCTATTTTTATAGGCACCATAGAAGTTTTTCAGATTAAATTGGTTTTCATATTTTTATTGCGAACAAATTGAACAAAACGCACACATGAAAATATGGGTAATGGTACAAAATTTAATTTTGTTTAGTACAATATTGTAAAATATATAATAGCGAATAATAAATAAAGAAGTACTTAATATGAAAACACTTCAATGTTATAGCTCAGTGTTACATATCTCGTTTGTACTTTGGACTAGTGGTTCGGTTTTAACTAAATACCTGTTTAATTTAAAATTCAAACTAGGGGCAGTACCGTTACCCGTTTTAAACGATTTAGTTTAGGTGATTGCGAAAAGTTGCGCGACCGCAAACCGTATCTCAGTGCGTTAAGGTTCACGTTCGTTTATCTATACTAATATTATAAAGAGGAAAGATTTGATTGTTTGTTTATTTGTTTGCATTGAATAGGCTCCGAAACTACTGAACCGATTTGAAAAATTCTTTCACTGTTGGGAAGCTACACTAGCCCAGGGTAACATAGGCTATATATTTTTTTTAATAGGGGAGATTCTTACTAAAACTCCAATAATGTAACCCAAGGTGTAAAAAAATAAGATTTACAATTTTAACATTGCTTGTTTGACAGTTCTAAGACAGGACAACGTCTGTCAGGTCAGCTAGTTTTATATTAAAAAGGTTCTTGAGTAAGCATAATTTAGGCCAGATGCGTATCCGCCACGCCTAGGCTCCTTACCACATTTCTTTTATTTGTCTGATCTGAGAGAGAAACCAAGAAAGAATACCCGCTAAAGCGATGCCAAAAAATTGCATCGAGGAGGGGTAGGAAAATAACTAATGATTCTAGAATTATGTAGATTGTTTTAAAGTGTATTATTTTTATATTGTATTGTATTTTTTTTTTTTTTTTTGTGTAATGCGAAAATTTATATCGCAAAATATTTATTTTAATGCTTATTCACTATTCCTTCATTGTTGTTTTCTTCACTATTCTTAATCAGGTTTCACAAGATATTTAACATTTTTCCAAATCCATGTGTATTTTTCTTCATTACTCTAAGACTAGTTTTCACACAAGACCCGGCAAAACTTAACAGTATACATTGTTAGTTACAAGTTTCACATAAAAAAGGACATGCTAAAAACTATCATGCTATTCAGCATGCATGTTCACATCTGCTTTGATTCAGCATGCTAGTTTTAAGCATGCTCCTATAAGCAATCAGTAGGTACTGACAAACATTGATATACACACCCGCGCCATTGAATGCTCGGAAATGAAACGGCAGCACAGGAGACATAATAGTACAACGTCAGTTAGTTTTTGAGCTTGCGAATACTGAGGTCTTACACATAATGCTACAAAGTAGCATGCTTTTGGGTTAGAAATGAGCATATCTGTAAAAAAACTTTACTTTACGAGTTTTACCAGGTCAAAAATGTTTGAAAATTAAGCGCCGAGTTAAGCCTTTAACGAATTCGATTTTGCAAAACAAATAATTATGGTTTGTAATACCTACTAAATAATTATAATTATAAAAAAAGGGTTAAATTATACTAATTCTAATCATATACTACATAATACTACCTACATACTACATACAATATCATCTATATTCTATCTATAAAAAAAAAACATCAGGTAACACCATAGTGAAAGTCCCGTAAAAATCAGTCGAACTGTTTTGGAGTCCATAGGGAACATACGTACATACACACATCGATTTTTATATAATTATATAGATCAAAGATAATATAAACACATGTAAATAGATTTAGTTATTTACTATGACAATGAAAATATTCAAAAAGTACCCTAATTTGTCTCTTCCCACAGCTGTTCAAGACATCAAAAGCGAACTGAAACCCTCGATAAAGCTGTTCAAGTTCAGTCACCGTCCTCCGAAGAGTTCCATCCCCTCAGAGCCAAGTAACACATCACTCAGTCACGATGGCATACATGATATGAATCAGCTGATAGAGTCAACGACCCCGGCGGTCTGGACCAAAGCCGACGCAGACGGTTTCGAAGGGAAGCTGCTGTACATATACACGTCTGGAACCACTGGATTACCGAAGGCAGCTGTCATTTCTAATGCTAGGTTAGACTAATAAAGAAAGTGTGATACGTCGAGCATTTTAGACACTTTTATTTAGACGCTTTTCGCTGCATGCGGAACTAAAAATGATCAGAATTTTGACGAATCTATGTATCGTATTTCCGCTAGCGGAATTACACCAGAGATTCGTCAGAAAAACAGTTTTGAAGATGGACTTCCGCAAAGCAACGCCTGGTTCTATCAACTATGATCAGAATGTTTTACTTTTGTTTTACATACTAACTCAAGTGTGCTGTTGTCGATGCTGCTGTTAGAGACATACCCTAAAGAGTTTTTACACAGGTATTAACATGCACTAGTTGTGCGCTACAGTATTATCTGCAGTTTGCCCTGGATTAAAAATTATCGTCATTGTGACGAAATGTTTCGACCGGCTGTCCTCGTTTTTACAAAGATTATATTTTTGCATTCCTTTTATTTGTGAGTACATTTTTACCACTGAACCAGCTTGTATGATTTCTATGCTCTAAATTTAGGTCCTTCGAGCCGGATTTGAACCAGCCAGTGGGTGAAGTACGAATTTGTATGGAATTCGATACGTATGCGAAACGTCGTATTTCGCCCACAGCTACCCTGTGTTTTCTAGTTGCTTGCTTGCTTTAGAGTTATAGACAAATCAAAAATGAAATCTATATAAAAGTGAAATACCATTTACTTATTCACTCACTGGTTCATCACTAAATCTTGAAAACTACTTGAAACGAACTACGAAGCATAAATTTGGCAAGTAAATTCCTTATGGGATGTAGAGATCCGCTAAGAACAGATTTTGTGAAAGGGCTGTGAAAGGGGTTGGAAGTTTAATGGACGTCTACGCGTACGAAGTCGCGGTCAACAGCTAGCAATCATATATTTAAATTAGCACTATAAACTACATCAAAAAAGCATCATCAATATCGGACTCAGTAAAAAGACGCATGGTCATAAATAAATAAAAAGAAACGAGAAGAGAACCTTTTTTGCGTCAGTTAATAAATAACATTTTTCCTAATTCAGGATACAAATTATTATCATACCAAATTAGTTGCACTTACAACATTTACAAACCATTATACATATGTCTGTTAACTGTTCCAGATTCGTATTCATGGCGACAGGGCTCCACTACCTTGGACTGCAAAGCGACGATATCATCTATTGTCCCCTGCCTTTATACCACACTGCTGGTGGCGTCATCAGTGTTGGACAGGCGCTAGTGCTGGGCTGCACCGTCGCGATCAAACAGAAGTTCTCCGCGTCACAATACTTCCCTGATTGCGCTAAATATAACGCCACGGTAAGGAAATAACCTATTTTATACATTATACATTTCAAAGCCAATTCAAAACAAATTATTATGAACACTCACCAATGTATCGAATGTCTTCCTCTTATAGTAACATTTGTAACGATTTGGATATTTTTAATACTACATCAGGCAGTATCAAAAAACATTGTAATTTAAGTAGTCAATTCAATCATTAGTTTAATTTAAGTAGTGTTATAAGCAGTGTATTCATTATTACTTATTATATTCATTCACGTGCATGCAGTGTTCACTTTTAGGAGGTCGTACATTGCCATATTTATGAGTATAAAAAAAAAAGAATTTAAAGATGTTACGGCCAGTTTAGATGTTTCCAATTATAGAAACAAAAAAAAGCCCTCGAGTAAAGGAAACAAAAACTTCTCGACAATCTTGGTTTCCTTTAATTTTAGAACTTTAATGTAATTTTGAGGTAATAAATTGATAATTATATTGAGTTTATCCAAAATTTGAAGCAGTTTTTTCAATAAAAAATACTGAACTATTTATTACAGAAATTAAATTTTCAATTTGATAGAATCGGAACGCCAAAAATCCAGTTTTCGTTGCTTTTTTGTAAAAAAACTTTAGAGGACCTGCGAACTAATAATAGTTCGCTGTTTCGTTCTCTTAATGTCATTCTTTTATACCAAAAACAGAAAATCTTATTCGCAAAGTACAAGCCGACCGATTACTTAGTCGATTCTTGGTGCTTAGTGCGGGATAGCTGATAAAGGACACCCTTCCCGCATCATGCACCTATTTTACAACTCAACTTAGTTAAGCGGTAGGCCTGTAAACCCACGGAATTTGTGTTCACCACCATCTCAGGTTTTATTACTGAATGTTGCAACATAATAAGATTTCAAGGCACATTTTTATAGTTGTTTGAGTCTGCCATTACTCGACTCTCAACAAAATAATTACAATAGGCTTCGTGTTCTAAAGTTTAATTTATTACAAATAACAGGGTTAGAGAAGGATATAATTAACTACATTAAATATACCTAAAAAAAATAACATTAATTGGCTGAAAATTTTCTGAAATATAAGCATTTCAAGTATTTGGTGGGGATAGAGCGGATTTGCTTTCCCACTCCCGCAAAGCGTCCCATACAACAAACGTTTTTTTAAACGTATTTTTGTATTGAATGGTAAAACGGTAATACCTACGTGCAAGCGTCAAACTTGGCATGATTATAGTAAACATTCGTAAAATAAAAACAACAAATAAATAATGGCCAAGTGCGAGTCGGTGACAAATTTCTGTTCACCACCAAGTTTAGCAATGTCGGGCGTGGTCGGTACTTGGATAGATGACGGCCTGGGCGTGATGTTGTCTTTTTGCACTACTTTTTGTATTTTGTTGTGGTACGGAACCCTCAGTGTGCGAACCCGACTCGAACACTTGGGCGGCTTATTAAAAAGTAGATACAATAATTTTGTTTAAAAAAAAACTTCAAATGTGCGAGTGAGAGGGCTAGTCGCCATATTTTGGGCCTTAATGACAGGTATGATTGTTCCCAGGCGGCTCACTACATCGGCGAGATGTGCCGCTACATCCTGGCAACTCAGCCGTCTCCCGCCGACACAAACCACCGCGTGCGCATCGTTTACGGCAACGGACTCCGGCCCCAGGTATGACGTCACATCGTACTATGTTGCTATTAAGATGCTGACCAGTGCTAATTCAAGCACTAGACCAGATTTAATTCATCATCATCAGCCAGAAGACGTCCACTGCTGAACATAGGCCTCCCCCTTTAACCTTCATACTGAACGACAGCCTGCCTTTTGCATCCACTGGATGCCCGCGACTCTCACAATGTCGTCGGTCCATCAAGTGGGAGGCCTCCCTACGCTGCGGCAGAGCTAATTGGTGCCAACTAATTCGAAATAAACTAACACTTTTATATTTTGTATTATTTCTCTGGCCGTTTTTTCTGTCACATGTCAGCTTTTGGTAATATACATCAATGGCTAAAAATGAACTAAGCCACCAAGCGCATGCCTAAAAAGAGACAGCGGGACGAACTCGACTCCTCGTTCCTAATGATTTCTTTGATCAGGATTCTTACTAAATGCTTATGCATACACATGACATCATCATGACATCATTTATGCATCTCCACATGACAGTGGCGCCAACTAATACAGCCATAAAAAAAATAGGAAAAGTAAAGATGTATGAATAAATGTACAGCGACTAAATTTTATATTGCAGATTTGGACTGACTTTGTTACGAGATTCAACATCAAGAATGTAACTGAATTCTACGGCGCGACTGAAGGAAACGCCAACATCGGTAAGTTTGAATTCTATTTGAATACTATAAGGGCAAATCCGCTAAAGCTATGTGGAGCTAGGCTTGGTTCAAATGTCTAATATTTCCACGGGTATCATACTTTTTAGGATTCCGTACCCAAAGGGTAAAATGGGACCCTATTACTAAGCCTACAATGTCTGTCTATCTGTCTGTCTGTCTGTGTAGCCGTCTATCTGTCCTACCTTTAAACGGCTGTATCTTTCGAACCGTAATAGATAGCCAGTTGAAATTTCCACAGAATATGTAATGTTACGGCGGATTAACTAAGAAATAATAAAGTCAAAAGGTAAATACGAAAGGGGCTCCCCATACAAAAAAACTCTTAAGACTCTGCTTAAAGACATTAGCCCCCATACTAATAAACGTGGAGTAGTCTTGGAATAGTAACGCCGTGTTTTGTCTTCTTCTCTCTTTCAAATTTTGAACTCGATCGAAAAAGACAAAAGACGGAGTAACTATTCCAAGGCTACTCCAAGTTTATTAGTAAGGGGGTAGGAGTTCTTATTAGGCGTCGGCTTGTTCGTGGTTAGTGAACACGGTCGTAAAAGTCCGTGTACTCTATGCGAGAAATATTAAATAGCCTCTTGCAGTAGGTCAATTTGTTTATCATACAATAATAGTAATGTCTATCTGTTAACTATTATTATAATATTAATAACATCATATCTAAACATTTGAAATTGATTCGACAGTTAATTAAATTAATACTTTTTTATATAAATAATATTTACGGAATTTTATACCATCTCTCTAGATTTGTACGCCTATAAACTAGGCAAAACATGATACAATGTAACAAATATTTTAAACCACCTATTGTGCATGCGTTTTAAATTTCTGTATGATTTACTCGTGTTTTGTGCAAATAAATAATCTTTATCTTTATCTTGTAAATAGAGTAACAAAACTTACTAGAGATTTATAATGTATTTGTAACCATTCGTAAGTATATTAATTTTAATTCCAGCCAATACCGACGGCACGCCGGGAGCTATCGGCTTCGTTTCCCGGGTATTCCCCAAGATATATCCCATTGCGATCATCAAAGTGAACCAAGACACCGGTGAACCGATACGAGACGCCCAGGGGCTATGTCAGGTAAGGCATAATATTTATTGAATATTAGGAAATGTTAAGGAAAACAGGTCCAAGCAAAGCAGTGAAAAACAGTGTATAGTTAAGCAGGTAACAGGTCGAGAGCTTGAACATGATTTGAAGGAGTGTTTTAAAAAGTGTGTCCACAACAACCTCTCTGGGCTGGCAAAGCACTGACAATACCGCTAGAGTTGTAGGTGTCCTTAGGCGGCGGTTTCTGCTTACCATCAGGCGGACAGCGTTCTTGTTTGTCACTTTTTATCCAAGGCTATTTTTAATTCACCTAAAACATCTCGTAGGCAGTTTCCCTACATTCATACCAGATAAAATATTATTATAATCTATGGCGTTTTTTTTACAAAAAATGAGGTAAGTAAATACCTACAAATTTATTTAAATCGTACAATCGTACGTCGTTTAAAAGGTCTAATTTAGGTTGCAACAATAGGCATGTGTCCTAATATTTAAATTGGTACAAATAACCGGCTTAGCGATGAATATAACCAAATACATTACACATACTGAAAAAATAATTTAAATCGGCTGATAAATCTCTGAGATATGAGGCTTTAAAGTTTTAGGTGGGGATGGAGAGGGGATGCTCTATCCCTTTCTCGCAAAGCGTGTGTTAGTATAGCATTTGTATGGCGCTCCTGAGCCGTGACGTCACGGCTCAGTATAGTGCGCTCTCTGTCTAGCATGAAATTAAAATGCTTGTAACTTATTTATTTTTGAACATATTTTAATTTTGTTTTCGTTGGTGTGCTCTATTTATGATCAGCTTTTTTATGAGGTAATAAAAATAATTGTCATCATGCCTATTATAGATTAAATATACAGATTACTTTATTAGTGTCGTTTTAATATCTTTGGATACTCAAATGGGAACTAGAAGGGTTAGCAACCCATCCGACGCAAATCTTCCGGCTGTTCTATCCGTTCGGATTATACCTTCCTGCAGGAATGACCGTTAGTGGATTGTTTTTGTAACTAATCATAAGACCTCCTGGGAGGATATTAGGATATTGCACGTCTTTTGCATTTGTCAGTGTCAAGTATTAAAATATTTAAAAGTTTTAATATTATGTCGTCAAACAATCACAGTCAAGGAAAGCAAGTCATGGTCGAGTCTAATTCATGCCCTGGTAAAGTGGTAGAGACTTCGCTAGAGGCTTCCATGGAGTTATGGAAACAACATGAAAAGACGTTTCGGCTTATTATATCACTTTCCCACACTAGAACTCGATTACGAACACTTAATAAAATAAACCACCATTCTTACATATTAACGGCCTCTTATAGCAAATTTGACGGTTTTAAATCAAATTTATTCAGTTAAATTACAATATTTGAGCTGGAAAAAAAAACATGTCACAGATACATCTGTGTTTGAGTTTATGATTTGGTTCAAAACACGATAGAATAAACTTTCCTCGATCAAAAAAAAATCTGAAACAAAGTCGATTCAGTTTATTTTTTTCGTTTTATGCTCTAATGAAAGCTCGTAACAACCTGCAAATTGCATGTACTGAAAAGCAATTTTATTCAACATTTTTTTATTTGGATAGAATTTTGATAGTGAATAGTTACGTTTTTTAGTGAAATTAAAAGCGTAAAAAGGTCGCGAGAATTTGCGCGCACCGCGTTCAGTACCGCGCCAGGCGTCATCGAGGTCGGACCTATGTTCGTTTTTGTCGTTGCACTCCCCCCGCGGGCGTCCTGACTCTTGGGTGGCAAAATACATCGTCGCTATAACTTGGCGGGGGCTGAGGGAGCGTTTTGTTGCCTACGCGACTCTGATAACTGGCCGTTAACACTCGAATATACACAGTTTAGGAGAATAATACAATGAAGCGACTCGTTTTTTTCACGTTGGCGCCAAAACTGCTATGTACATAATAAAAATATAATATTATAAATATATTTTTTATAAAAGCTTATATACATCGTTGTAGAAAAATATACTGGAGAAGTTTGACTTGTAACTATGGAGTTATTAATAAAGGATTGTATTGTACAGTAACATTTGGTGTGATTGCAGTTAGCGCAGCCCGACGAGCCAGGCGTGTTCATCGGCAAGATTCAGGCGAACAACCCCGCGCGGCAGTTCCTGGGGTACGTCGACAAGACAGCCTCCGAGAAGAAGGTCGTCAGGGACGTGTTCGAACATGGAGACGCCGCTTTCATATCCGGTAACACTATCAAAATCATCCGAGCTTTTTTTTACAGCAGACTTTTAATTGGACTGGTCAATTAATTAAAAATTTGTCTTATTTATGAATATATATGCATACGGATATTCGGTTAGATGACGGACAAATTCGGAGATATCATTGGTACTCGTCATGATAAACTACTTTTACTATGGGACCAACGCTGCAATAGTAAAATAAAGCTGTTCCATACATGTTGTTGAGTGTTAATGTAAGCTTTCTATGGAACAGCTGATTATTTTTTATATTGTTAATATATGTGATTGACCTTTCATTTGCACTCTAATGATGTTAGCATTAAACATTATATTGAACTCGTTCCATGCAATGAGCTTAGAAGACATTTCGTAATAGGTTCCATGCCATACAAAAAAGAATATGCATACAGCAAAATCTGAATAATGACGTTGACAGATGCGAAATATTTTTTAACAGTTTTGGCAACGCACATTATTATATTCTGCCAATGCTGACGTTATCGCATAAATGTTTCGAAATCTTTTAAAATAAATAGCTTCCGCAAGGAAAACACATATGCATACATATGTAAAAAATTGTCTAAGTATATTATTTGTAGTAAATTACTTAAATGATTAATGTAATAAAAAAAATTACGATGTGCATTAGGCATTGCCATCAACTATGCAATATGTGTTAAAAAAAAAATTGTGTGTTTGTTCATTAAACTTTTTTTGCCTGCTACGTAAAGTACTCCACCAACCTTTCTACTGTAGGCACAACATATCATATTACTAGATGGTTGCCTGTAAGAGATCGCTTTTAGCGATAAGGCCGCCACTTGTGGCACTAGCTCGTAATCGTTTTCTATCTGGTTGTAAGTTTTATTTCTGGTGTACACAATGAATAGTTTCTATCTATCTACTAGAGTCTAGACACTAGCCGTGGTTGCAGGTGATATCCTAGTGGCGGACGAGCTGGGCTACCTGTACTTCCGCGACAGAACCGGCGACACGTTCCGGTGGCGCGGAGAGAACGTATCCACTACCGAGGTGGAGGCCGCCATCTCCAGAGTCGCTGACCAGAGGGATGCCGTCGTTTACGGTGTAGAGGTAAGCAGCATGGACGAACATTATCTGATTATGACATATGGCAAAAAAAAAAACCTAACTCAGATTCATCAGGTCATTGAACTTTTCGAATAATCTTTACAAAGAATGTTTCTCTAGTAGTTTTTTTTTTTTACTAAACCATTGGGGATGATACATCTTTGAAATTTAGCTAAGTCCACAGAGCTTCATTCGTAAGATATTTTAAAAAACTACCTATTTCTGAACTATGAATGTGTCTACAATTTTATGGCTTTGGTTACGGAACCCTACCATATGCGTGTCTCGATAAGCTCTTCGCCAGTTATTTCACTTTGGTCACAGAACACATATTAGTACAAGTACAGAAGATTCACTCTGCAAAATCATTTAAATAAGTAGCGACTTTTGCTACTACACAATAAAGTGCAATTCAGGACGTGCGAGCGCTAACTACCTACAGCTATATTAACCGAGAAGTTGCCTCTCTGTTTATCGCGTAACTCTTGTCGCGCGGGCGGGCGCAGCAAGTCCGACAAGTCGGCTACTTATAGCTTCATACCTAAAGTGCGGAGTACGCCAGGCCTGCTTTGGCTCCAAAATGTATGTTCAACCCACAGGTTCCCAACACAGAGGGGCGAGCGGGCATGTGCGGCATCGTGGACGTGGATGGCACGCTGGACCTGGAGAAGCTGGCCGCAGACCTGGCGCGGGACTTGCCCGTGTATGCGCGACCTATATTCATGCGAGTCATGCGTACCATGGATATGACGGGTAAATTATTTTCTTTATTTATTAGTAGGCTGCATAAAGTGGACTCCATTATACTCCATTTCACATAGAATGACATGTGCGTGAATATTTTGTACTTTTATGAAGAATATTTTTTTATAGGCACACTAGTAGGCCGCCCCGGCTTTGCACGGGTATAGATATATAGCCTATGTCAACCAAGGATATTGTAGCTTCCCAACAGTGAAATAATTTTTCAAATCGGTTCAGTAGTTTCGGAGCCTATGCAATGCAAACAAACAAACAATCAAATCTTTCCTCTTTGTAATATTAGTATAGATTATACAATTATATTATATGCTTAGCGTGTTGCAGTAGGCAGGGCACATAGCACGCAGAACAGTCGGCCGATGGGGCTGAAAGGTTCTCGAATGGAGTCCACGGACCCGCTTACCCGTCCGTGGTCTCACGACCACGAGGAGACCGGTCCATGTTCACGGGAAAACTCCCAGTCTTCTCGTGCATGTAGCTAATATTACCATATTCTGTGAAAATATCAACTGGCTATCTATTACGGTTCGAGAGATTCAGCCGTTAAAAGGTAGGACAGACAGAAAAAAACAACACCAAGAATCGGCAAAAATCGATGACGCAATATATGCCTAGTACTAGCATTCAACAAATAACAATTTCTATGGACCTGTAGTAAGCTGTCATTGTTCTCGCTTGCGCGAATGGCACGACCAGTAAGTTGTCGCAAGCGGGATGACATGATAGCGATACCAGTCACACCTCAAGTAATAAGGCTTTATGCCCGTTTTCACTAATCTCGAACAAAGCGACGCCTTACTAAGGAGCTTCTGTCTTCTGTTGTACCAATCCTTTTGAATAGGTGACTCCTAAGCTAAGAGTTACTTAAATTTTTGACCGTTATTTTTGATGTGAGGGGAGCGAGCGAGGTGATGTGAGTGAGTGAACGGCGCGGGCTGTCAGTTTAAGAGCTGCCTATCATTAGGCACCCCCGAATAGGTGTCGTAACTTTAGGTGACGCCTAACGTTACTAGTTATCACTTAAAGTTTGGTGAAAAATTTTTTTTGCCCTAAACAACTCCTAAATATTTAGACATCTAATTTAGGCGACTCCTAGGGTAAGTGAAAATGGGAATTAGAGTCCGTGCTACAAATGCTTTAAGCGACTACTAGGGTTAGTGAAAACGGGCATTAGAGTCCATGCTAAGAGTGCTTTAGGCGACAACTAGGGTTAGTGAAAACGGGCATTAGAGTCCATGCTAAGAATGCTTTAGGCGACAACTAGGGTTAGTGACAACGGGCATTGGAGTCCATGCTAAGAATGCTTTAGGCGACAACTAGGGTTAGTGACAACGGGCATTGGAGTCCATGCTAAGAATGCTTTAGGTGACTACTATAGGGTTAGTGGAAACGGGCATTGGAGTCCACGCTAAGAGTGGTTTAGGCGACAACTAGGGTTAGTGACAACGGGCATTGGAGTCCATGCTAAGAATGCTTTAGGCGACAACTAGGGTTAGTGACAACGGGCATTGGAGTCCATGCTAAGAATGCTTTAGGTGACTACTATAGGGTTAGTGGAAACGGGCATTGGAGTCCATGCTAAGAATGCTTTAGGCGACAACTAGGGTTAGTGACAACGGGCATTGGAGTCCATGCTAAGAATGCTTTAGGTGACTACTATAGGGTTAGTGGAAACGGGCATTGGAGTCCACGCTAAGAGTGGTTTAGGCGACAACTAGGGTTAATGATAAGATAGATAAGATAAGATAGATGAAAACGGGCATTAGGGTCCATGTTAAGAGTGCTGCCCAATTTTGTTCTACATGATATTTATCTTGCAGGTACATTCAAAATGAAGAAGACTGATCTACAAAAGGAAGGCTTCAATCCTGACCTGGTAAAGAAAGATAAACTCTTCTACTTAGATTTAAAGCTTGGCAAATACCTACCGTTGGGAGAGGAGGAGTATAGCAAAATTATCAACGGAAAAATTAGACTGTGATCTGATAATAAATTATGTAGAGATGAAGTAACTCGAATAACCAGCTTAGAGTTGGTAATTTATTTAAAATTATTAAACACAATAGGAATGGAAAAATATATAAAGGTTTTTATAAGAATTTTACAGTGTCAAATGCAATAATTATTATCATTAAGATAAAAACTTTAATAGCAGAGGAAGTATATCTGTCACGCGATTTATTTATTATATAAGATAATGTGATATCTATGATTTACACTAAGGCTCAACGCAGACTGAAGTGCAGAGGCGGCGTTGTGCAACTTTCCAATTAAAGCCGGGTCTCCTGCGATCTTATTTTTGGTAGAATTTGGTCCTAACACATTTTTCTGACAAAATGCGGGGCAATTACTATTTTGAACTTGCGGTAAACCCGGAAAAGTTGGACTTTTCGACCGTCGCTTGTACGCTGCGACTCCGAGTCGACCCTCCAGTAAGCGAGGGGCCTAAGCCTGAATATATTATGATTGAAAACCTATGGCCCCGTTTCATCTAACTGCAAGACTGTAAGATTGACAAACAAATGTGTAGAACTGCGCTCTGTGCTCTTTAGATGTAGGATATCTTATAAATGTGTGTATATTTCTTTTTCTAACAGCTTTCTATTTTCTTAATAAGGGAATACAGGCGCAAGCGCAGCTAGTAGTTTCAAAAAATGGGGCCTTATTTTACCTAACCGCTAACAAAATAGGGATTCATGCTGATAGGTCGTAGGTATTGTTTTAATACGTCGTTAAAATTACAAGACATAGCACATTTTATTAATCAATGCATTTACACGCATTTTATGCTCGTTCTATGATGTCGAATCTGTGTACCAGCGCCGGCCCTAGTCTTTGATCAGGGTAGAGCGGGATTGTCTTTCGGTGCGATTCATTCCTGAAAACTTTCGTACAGGAATCGATTCCGGGATAATAGTATAATATGCAATTAGTGAATAAAGGACGGATTTAAAGCGAGGGCCATAGATTAATCACGAGCAAGTGAAGGATTCTAACTACTGACTCCTCACTCACTCTACTACTCACTCACTACTCACTCCCTACGGTCGTGATTCATAATGATTAAATCACGAGTATCGCGAGTTAGTCGAGTGTTAGAATCCTGAGCGACGCAAGTGATTACCCTCGATATAAATCCGTTTTGTTTAAGAGTTGCATACTATACTTTTATACCATGACTACGAGAAAAAGAAAGAATAATTAAAATGCACGTTAAAATTGGAACAAAGCAGGTTGTATAGCATTGAGATGGAGGTCGAATATAATGTTGTGTTCTAAATTCAAACACCAAAATAGTGATTAAAAGTTTATTCACTGTTTTCAGTGAATATAAGCTTTTTAGTGGGTGGGATGGTATAAAAAGTATTTTATATGCTTCCAAGATATAAACTATGTATTTCCACATCAAAATTTTATGCTGACTACAAACAACACAAGTGTGCCCCTCCGCGCCGCCGCTCTGAGGTGCCGTAATTTTTTTAATTTTCGCTTGTTTTTTTTTTCTTCGCATTTAGTTTATGGCGCTCCTTGCTATCTGGCGCTTAAAGTGACCGCTCCTCTCGCTGTACCTCAGGGCCGGTACTGAGTTTTACCATGTTGTTAACTTATTTGATACAAATGTGACTTAGTGTCTGAACTAATGTGAAACTAGAAAAACGGGGTGAATTGGGACAAACTGTTTTTTTTTCTTGTATTCTCGCGTACTTGGAGATCTTAAATTAATTTTTTTAAGCTTAAAATAGGAGTTTTTCCTTCAACACAAAGTATCCAAAACGTTAAGACCTGAGAGTGTATTCGAACTACCTGTACCGCCATAAATACTTGCTACTTCGACCTTACAATTCTCAAAGCAAAGCTTTATAAGTGTTATATACTCGAATATTTGTATTTATTTTGTATAAATTAGAACTTTATTCCGTTAGTACATAGAAGTACATAGAACAGTGGTGTGGTTAATTAATTGTTATAAGTAAAGGTGGCGCTGTGTTAATTAGCTTAAGAAATAAAATGTAGTGTTAATAAAAAAAACTTGGTAGGTACTACTAATCGAATTTATTGGTATGGATATAATAGACGGACTACTGTTTACTTAGTTTGGGGTCAGATGACCGTGTTGTGAAAAAATGTCCCGAATATTTATTTATTTATTTATGACCTGATAGAAAAGTAGAAGTCCATAAAAACATTAGTCAAGTATAGTCTAAACATACAGTAAACCTTTGCATACGAACTAAATCTATCAGGGCCCAACAGGCCTCCTTTAAAGTTATCAAAACTCAATCGCCGTACAAACCACTGAGGACTAATTAGGTGAGAGCAATCATATATCAAATTTTAGTCTGTATTTTAAAACGAATAATGTGTATATTTGAAATTAGATTATTTTAAGCGTTTATGTACATATTATGTATATAAACATTTGAAATGGTCTTAAGGGCTTAACTCGAGGCCTAATTGTCAAACATTATTGAAACGCCTAAACTTAAAAAGTATACTTGTTTTGTTTCATTTTATTCTGATGTTTTACTAGTTCCACAAAATTAAAGATACCAAGCTAAAGGAGCGGTGCTATCTCACTCGGGCGTTTTAACATTTTAAAGATTTAAAAAAATCTGTTGGCCATTATCCTTATTATAACATAACAAATAGTACAAAGCAATTTGCGTTTTGATGTTTTATTTTGACGGAGAAGAAGAAAATAAAGCTATTTGCCGAGATTTTTTCTATATCCTCCGCCATCCTATAACATATCATCACGAAAATTACTTTATACTATTAGCAATATTATTCTCAAGATAAAGCCCAATCAGTTTTTTTTCACTCAGTGAACATTTTATCTGCAAAAAATTTGAAAACGTGCGGAACTCACGGAAAAAATAACGAATTTTCTTTATTGCTGTTATTTTTCGATTTTTTTAGTACTTTTTCAGCCAGGTTCCTTGATTGTTTGTTTTATTTGTTAGTGTAACAAATAAAACAATGGTATACTTTCTTAAGTTTTTCGAACCAAAATGCGTGAAAATTAGGAGCGAGATTCAACCACAAATATGTACTTAAAGTATCATTAAGTTGATAATGGTGATGGAATTAAAATCATTTTTTAATCAATTTGTCTAGGAATTTATGGAAAGCTACAACAGTGATTGGTTAGACACTACTCTATAGTTTTAATATTTCTTATAGAAATACTATACATAACATAAAATGTTATTTATTTTTAATATATTGTTAATTTGTCCTTGTTTGCTAAAGTTATATGATTATTAACGGGATATTTACCGTGGTAAGGTTGTGGAATGAGCTCCCGATATTTCGGCGCAGTTACATGCACCATGTTCACGGGAAGTCTTCCCATGTATTACCACGTTTAATATCCCGTAAATAATCATATAACTTTAGTGAACAACCGTGATAGTTTAAAACAGTGTCCTTGTTTGGTGGTACAATTACCAATGGGCATTCTGTATTTTTTTTTTTATGAAACAATCATTTATTTGTTTACTAAATATATGCTTGCCTCAGTAACTCATCTCAAATATTGCAGTCTACATTTTAAGACTGAGAAAATTTTCGTATTTGTATTTGTAAAGTTAGTACTATGATTATTTTGTAAAAACTTGGGCTCTGTTGTAAATTATAAGGTTAAATAAATGTTTATTTTTCATACGTAACGTATTTGTTTCTTTATGGGGAAGCTAAAAGAGCGCGGCGAGTGCGTTCGTTTCAAAATTTTTAACCCCCGAAGCAAAAGGAGGGCTGTTATAAGTTTAACGTGTGTATATGTGTATCTGTCTGTGGAATTGTAGCTCCCAAACGGCTAGACCGAATTTGATTTAGTATTTTTTTTTGTAAGGTGACTTGATTGATTGCTTTTTTTGGTCATGTATAATTTTTATTCTCAATAAATTATTATACATATTTGGAATCAAATTCTTAGTTAATTTAAAAAAAAAATACTAAAGTATAGCTTCTTAGCTATGGTTCAGAAAATACCGGTTCAGCAGTTTGAATAGGTATTATCTAGGTAGTAGATCTGTGGTATTATCAGTTCTTGTATTGGAGTTAATAAAAAAAAATGTATACCTGTTGAAGATAAAAAAAACCGGACACGTACGAGTAGGACTCTTGCTCTGAGGGATCGGTTGGATAAAGTTGATATAATAGTTGAGTCCAAAAAAAAAACTAACTGAAGTTTAAATATTAAAAGACAAACTTAACTTTGTAGTTGACAATAAGGTTCTTCGATACATTCCAACTACAAAATGTAACTTTATAATAGCAAAATAATTATTTTTAAATGATATAACTTCAAATTTATGACTTTCAGATTTATTCCTATATAGCTATGTGCTATAAGACCTTGCCTCTTCCCAAATTTTATGACTCTAGGTCAACGGGAAGTACCCTATAGGTTTTGATTCCCCTGTGAAATCGCAAAATATGCGACATAAACGTTCATATCTTTTGATTGCGTTGACTCACAACTTATATTTTTTTACAGCTGAAAGAAACCGTAGACCCAAGTATTTTAGTATAAATTTCAACTGCATTCTTGAGAAAAAGAGTCTTGACAGACTGACAGAAGGGATCCTATAAGGGTTCCGTATTTTCCTTTTGAGGTACGGAACCCTAAAAAACACTGAGCATTTAAAAAAAACTATGAGGTGTTTAAAACGTGCGAAAGAGATAGCTGTGGCCAAAGCAGCGAAGCGCGAAGCAGCGCCTTTTCACACAATACCTCTCTCTCTCTTCCCGACTATGAATCCCATATGGTGATGGGTCGGCCTTTCATTGGTGAAATAAAACTTGAATAGTAGATGTACTTATTATGTTTTATCACAAAATAAAGAACATTATCGTAAGCAGGAAAAAATATGTAATATATATAAATCTAATATAAATAACTAAAAAAATACCTTTTGGAGATCGATGGAGGAGGCCATGTCCAGCAGTGGCTGAAATGATGATGAAGGTGATGGGTGTTGCAAGCTTATAGCTCCCAAGTGGCTGAACCGCACTGATTTTTATTTAGTTTTTTTACCGACTTCAAAAAAGGAAGGTTCTCAATTCGGTCCTTTTTTACCCACCTATATTTTAAAAGTATATTTATTCTTTGGTCAAGTTCTGGCATTTATCATTGGCAGGGCCAAAGTCAACAACAAGAGGCTATTAGAACATTTTAATTATAAAAAATATAGTTCGTGAGTGCTATAAGGTAGTTTTTCTTAGCATCCATATATTAATAAGTATATCAAATTGCATGCAGCACGCATTAAACAGTTGAAAAATTACAATTCAAATTATTGGAATAGGAGATTATCGTCTATACAACCTCAACCTTAACCATTCCTACAAACCTCTTTCAACACAACAATTAACATCAACAAACGCCAAACCAACTCAAAAATAGACCACCGAATTGTCATACGAGTCAATTGAAAATCAGAAATGTTATAACATCACGTGAACATCACAGAACACAGTTGAATCACGGTGTTTTCATAATTTTCTCATGGTGTAGCGCAGCGGGGCGAAGGGGCTTCGCATCGCGCCACCCCGCAGGATCAGCTGTAGCGCATGTGCCGGCAGCTGGCCGCCGCTACTCGCTACTGCCGATAGTCTGCCGCGCGCATCGCCGAGAGGAACTCGCGTCGCGGTCGTGACCTCCGGCTGCCCAGTTCTGTTTATAGCGGCCTATTGGGCTAGTCGCCAACATGGACGCGCTTCTTGCGGCTCTGGTCGCGCTGATGGCTCTCGCTGCCGCGATGGCTGCTGTGCTCAGTACGCTCTCCAAGGCGGCGATATTTGCCCTCCTCGCGGTCGCGCCCTGCCTCTACAGGTACAGGAAACTCATCTACGTCTTCATCAAGACCCTCCCGAGGGATACCAAGTGAGTATCTTTTACATAATATTTAGTTTTAAAAGTAAGTTACAGTTAAAATACGGTATAATACGCTTACGTGTCTTTCACGCTAAGCAAGTGCGCAGTGACTCAGTAAAGCCTCGATACATAAATTGTTGATTAGTCCCCTCTACCCTCGTAACTTAGTAAGCCAACGAAGCCAATCAAATGCTAAATTACGAACTTTTCTTTCTACCTTTAATCCTTTATGAACTTCGAAGACAAAGTTAATTGTGTTTGCAAATATGTAGGTTGATTTATAGTTTGCCCGCGATTCACATTAATGCACATTTAACGCACGAGGGAAAGATCGATAAAATTCAACGTAAACCTATTACGATAGAGTATTACTTATTATTGACTACGAGGAAACATCGTTATTATCGGCTGTTGTTGGTACTTATTGCAATAGTGCAAGTTCGTTTCCTTTTGCAAATAATTTTATGCAGCAGACTACATCATATGTATTAATTTACAATGTTTACACAAAGTAATCGGATTTAAACAAATATTTTAAATTTTCTTCAGTCTAGGTACTCTTACATCCACTTGTTTATAAACATTATTGTAGGTAAGAAGTTCATAAAAATACCTGCGTTCATGTAGGTAATACAGCTATAATATTACCTAATTTTTTCTACTTATTTTTTTATGGCACTTAGTAAGTAGGTACTTCTATTGCAAATGGTGTTTGCGGTGTTTATCTTTTGGCTTATTTATTACTAAGTAAAAGTCATTTATTAATAAACATATTATGTTAACAGGTCAAGCAATTGTTACATATTTAGGAAATGTACAATATTATATAAATAACCACAAATTTTTAAATGTTAATAGAATAGAATAAATAGAATTAAACAAAAAAAATACAGCAAACAAGATTTTGCTTATCTTATTTGCTGATTTATGATTATTTCAATTTGCAACGTAGGTATCTGTGTTAGGTGGGTATATTAAAATGTTTTACTGTCAGTTTTTACAAACTCGTCAAAATCATAAAACGATTGGTCGATAATCCAGCGTTTTAATCCAAGTTACAGTCGAATAGACTAAGACAAGTATTCATAGGTTTCTGTCCTTTCCTTCCAACCCAGAAAGTTATATTCCCAATATGATGAATTCTCATTATGTTCCTTACCCGACGAGCGTTTCCGTAGAAAATTTAACAAGGATTATTATTACAAAATTTGACGTCAGATATGGCTCAGTGGTAGCTAGTGCGTCTGCGTTATGAAAGGTCGCGAGTTCGACACGGCCGAACACACGATTGACTGATGAATTTAAATATTTGCTCTGAGTGTGGACTTCAGTTGTCCCGTATCTTGCGGATCCAGGGCATGGGGGCCATGCCCCCCCCCCCCCCAAAACACCTAGCAACTCCATACATTCGACTCAATTTTTCGATTTGATTCCTTCGAAACTTGTCAGAATGGCCCCCCCAAAATGAAATCCAGAATGGCCCCTGAGTGTGTGTATTCTTTGATATTACATAGCATTCCCGACATAGGGAATCATAGTGGTTAGGAGTGTGAAGCGTTATTATTTATTAATTAGAGATGCCGCGAATAGTTGTAATGGTGAATAGTCGATTATCGGTTAGTAATCATTCCCTATGGCGAATAGCTAGATAGATAACTCATTATTGTTCACACCAGAAATGACATACATAAGACTATTAAAACAACTTAAAACTAGTCAGTTAGTAGAATTATTCGCTATTACTCAATATCAAAAGTTGACATTATACCTACTTACCTAATTAGTGCCTAATCATCAATAAGACGCTTTTAGTTATTTTGGACCTACCTTTATTTATTTACTAGCGGTCCGCCGTCCGCCCCAGTTTCGCACGGGTATAGATTATAGCCAAACAAGCCGGGATAGTGTAAGCTTCCCAAAACAGTGAAAGAATTTTTCAAATCGGTTCAGTAGTTTCGGAGCCTATTCAATGCAAACAATCAAATCTTTCCTCTTTATAGTATTAGTATAGATAAGATATTCAAATTTATTTGACAAACTATTTTTATATTAATTATAATTGCCTACTTAGTGTTTTATGCTGTTGATTGCAATAAATAATTATGCATAGTTTGATTATTTTAAATTCTTACTGTAGTGATTTTTTTATTTAATAACCATTTCTGGCAACTATAGATACGCTAATGTCGAATAATGGAAAATATTATTCACTACTCGATAATTGAAATAAATGCGTATAAAGGTGAATATCGAATAAAAGCGACTAAACGCGGCATCTCTATTTATTTTATTTATTCTATCCAATATTTTATTCATTTCCATATACCATGACATGTGTCACTTCTGCCGTACCTTCTATAGAGCAAGTTACTGACCATACCAAAGACAGACACAAATTACTTTAGCATAAATAAATCCGTAATTAAAATACAGCTCACGCGCCGTTCCGCCTGCCTATCTATAGTACCTACCTACGTATTAACTATATCCTAAACAATTTAAATTTACGACAGACTTGGTGCATGATTTGGTTGTCGTTTTTATCTTTGATCTAACTCGAAGATAAGTCTGTTGTATTACTCGATAAAAACATCGATAGATTGACGGATTGCTTTTTTTTTGATAAAGTAGCTTGTTGAGCACTAACCTTTATTAGATGGTCTCATACGAATTTTATGGGTACTTCGCAGGGAATCAAATACCTATGTAATGAAGTATATAGTATTGTCCTGTAGTGACATGTAAAAGAATCATTTAAAAAGGTGAAACAGTTTTAGGTATGTACCTAAGAACATATTACAATAATTCAGATCAAATTTTTATACGGAACCCATAGAATTTTTTTCATGACACTTGGTACAATTACGGTAACTACCAGTGGTTAGAAACCATAACAAAAATTCAACTCAAAATCATAGATAGATACATTTGCTTACCTTATCCCGCTACGACCTTTGCAAATAGGTAGGTATTGCAAAAGCAAGTATTAGGTACTTACCTATACCTATACCTACCTAACAAGCTACCACGAAATATTTTGTTCTCAACTCACCTTGTTTACGTTGTTTACCTACCCATGACCAGGTAATAAATCAATTTAAATTTATTTACATATGTCCACCTACATCAATACAATTAGCAAAACATTTTTTTAATATTATTACACGGGAATTACTCACGTAAGATTAAGCCGGTTACTCAGACTATAGTTTGTTTTATAAAATGTGTGAAAACATAGTCAGTTTCCGAAATTACCAAAAAGTTAAACACAAAAAAAACTTAACGACACAATAATTACACGTGAAGACAGCATGCATATTGAGCGAAAAATTTATTAATTATAAATAACATAAACACAACTAAGACATTAAAATTAACAGTCAAAAGTTTTCTCAAATATAAATAAATATATGATAATAAATTATATATATATTTGTTTATTATTGTTTGTTAATTATTTGTTTAAAAAAATAAAAATAAAACGTGACGTAGGTAATAAATGTCAAAATAAAATACAAATAATTAAAAACTGTTCAAATAGTCAGATAGCAGACTTCTTAAAACTAATACCGTTGTAATAATAAATACATAATTATAAAATATCTATACTTATATTAAAACTGTAACAGGTCCAATTCTGTACATTGAATTTTTTTTTGGACGGCACTTTTTTTTAGATTCTGAAGTCAAAACTGTAATTTCTTCATTTTTGTCTGTTTGTCTGTCTGTCTGTCTGTCTGTCTGTCTGTATCTGGGCCGCGCATCACGCCGAAACTACTGAATGGATTCAAATGAAACTTAGCATAATTTGAGTTCATACTCCGAGGTAAGTTATAGGATACTTTTTATCCCGAAATTTTGCATGGTTCCCTTGGGAGGGGGGATAAAAGTCAAAATGTGTACTTAGTTGTAAATCATTACCGCGTAGTCCGATTTCATTAATTCTTTTTTTGTTTCATAGGAGGTACTTTAAAAAACGTCCCGCAAAAATTATAAGGTCATCTAATTCGTAGTTCAGAAATTACAGACATCACAACCGTCAGTATTAGGTCCAAATAACTTGACCTCCGGAATGTACAGGAACCTTTGAACGTACGGCTCATCTTTAGCTGGAAGTTGCTTTGTACCGCACTTTGTAGTGTACGTTGAGTAGGTAGGTACTTAATAAAACTTATCAAACAAATAAATGCCAAAAGGGTCCGCAAATCACGTGATGCAAATTAATGGTGGTTACTATATTTTGTAGAAGGTTCTTATTGAAAGAAAAAGTAAGAAAATTGGAAAATTTCAGAAAACTTAACGATTTTAACTTCGCGTGTTTTTCATTTCTAAGACAGGACAACGTCTGTCGGGTCAGCTAGTGAGAAATAAAATTGGTAGCTAAGTCCATTCAGTTCACGAATAATTTTCACAACTATAAACAATCATGTAATACGAGATGAGATTGTTTGTAATAAACTTTTCACGTAGGTATAATAATATAAGTAGGCGGTTGTACTCAGGAAAATAGTTTGTAAACTATCTTCCTTATACAATGGTGTTCTATACACTATAGAAAAAAATAAACATTTTATATTCTCAAAACCACCGCATGAGAGTGACTTCACCGTGAGCAAGTAAAGGTTAGTATATCTATAGTGTATACCTATCGTATAGGTTAAACCTAATACAGAAAGCCTCGACCTCAAAGCTTTACTCACCCCTGGAAAGATGAGCATATTTTACCATCGCTAAAAAAACACCCTAAATCCTTTTCTGAATACCGTCCGATTTCTGTTCTTCCTTTTCTATCCAAAGTTCTTGAGCGTCTTGTCCACAGGCAACTTAACGAATTCTGTAACAGGCAAGACCTCCTCAATCCTTTCCATTCCGGCTTCCGCCCTGGGCATAGCACTGTGTCTGCTCTTGTCAAGATCACCGACGATATTCGCTTAGGTATGGATGACGGCAAGCTTACTGTTCTAACCCTGTTAGACTTCAGTAATGCTTTGAATGCCGTTAGCTTCGACATCTTATTAGCGTATTACTACGCTCCATTACCGTATCTCCACCGGTTATCGATTGGTTTCGTAGTTATCTACATGGACGCCAGCAGCGGATGCGCCTTGAAGATACTTTCTCTTCACTGGTGTTCCACAAGGTGGTGTTTTATCTCCTCTTCTTTTCGCAATTTTCATAAATTCTATTTCCAAGCGTCTTATTTGTTCCTACCACCTTTATGCAGATTTATATTTATGCACAAATTTATTTATACATCCAATCCAAATCCTTCAAATTTATACACAAGGCTCACTCAATGAACTGACCATTATTGGTAGCCATTGCTAGAACAAATGCTGATCTGCATCGAATCATCGAGAAGAGCAATTCTTTCCCCACGAATTCACAAGTCATAGTAGTAGCTCTTACTGGATGTTTATGGTATAATTAAAATAATTTCATAGTCTATCCTCTATTGCACACCCCGTCTTCTACGTCTTCTATAAATCCTTTCCACCCAAGGTTGCCTGGAAGCGATAAGGCCGCCAGTAGTTATACTAGTTTATTTTATTTTAAGAGTTTTTTGTTCTCTGTAGGAAATATAATGGTTTCACACCATTATATTAGTATATATACAATAAAGAGTTAATCAATCACAGTAAAGGAAAGTAGGTGTATTATAATTTCTTTAAATTATATTAGATATTAAATTAATTATATAATTTTATGCATCAAGCTCAACGAAATTTTAAACACTAGATCAATGATCAAACTCATCAACTCTTTTTTTCTTTCGGGGTCTCAACTCTCAATAACGTCTGAGGAAATATTTATAAAACCAAATTGCAATTTTTTTACTGTAAGTATTTTGTCTACTCTTTTAGTGTAACCTACCTACATTCCTTAGGATCAATGGTAAAATTTACGATAAAAAAAAATTACGAGAATATACGATAATTTAGGTAAAGTTCACGAACGCACGGACTCGAACCTGCAACGTAGGTATTATCAATGATTTGTATATGGTATTATATAGGGCCTAGGTAATAAGATGCAGGTTCCAATCGTTCGTTCATTAAATGTTTGAATTAATTGTCTATATAACAAGTTTAACAACACTTCAAATATTTAAAAAAATACTTTTGAGGTGCGCTTTGGTTTCGCATGCACGCGATTTGCTTGTTTTATACTATTTTTCTAAACAACAAAAACTATTTTGTACTAATCTATTTCGTCGCCTCATCCAAATCGGTTAGGCGATATTGAATAATTAACAGAATTACTTTCGCAATTAGTAGGTACTTAGTAGAAAGATAAAATAACAGCAAACATTTCTAAAATTTATCGTATAAAGTTGAATTTAAGTTTTTGCTCCAGTTAATCCATAATTTTTTTCTGATGCTGCCCTTGTGCTAGAAACGGAATGTTTACGTTTATACACGAAACGATCAAGGCCGGTCGAAACCGCTCGAAATTAAACAAACTGCAAAGAGGAACGAACTCTTTAAAAATATCACATAGATAGCGCTTTAGCGCTAACCTAACCTAACAATAAGTCAGTCCCGTTGTGTTTTCTCAGTGAGACTCCTACCTTGGTGTTTAATATAATCATCATCATCAGCCGGAAGACGTCCACAGCTGAACATAGGCCTCCCCCTTTAACCTCCACACTGAACGACAGCCTGCCTTTTGCATCCACTGGATGCCTGCGACCCTCACAATTTCATCGGTCCATCTAGTGGGAGGCCTCCCTACGCTGCGTCTTCCGGTTCGTGGTCTCCACTCCAGAACCTTTCTTCCCCATCGGTTATCGGTTCTTCGAGCGATGTGGCCTGCCCATTGCCACTTCAACTTGCAAATTTTAACAGCTATGTTGGTGACTCTGGTTCTTTGGCGAATATCCACGTTTTGGATCTTATCGCGCAAAGAAACTCTGAGCATAGCTCTCTCCATTGCCCGCTGTGTGACTCTGAGCTTTTCCAAAAGGCCAACAGTTATGGATCACGTCTCAGTACCAATTAATATAATGATAGTTTAATATAATGAAAAGTGGATATTACACATTTTGAGCACTCAACATTTTACTAAGTAAACGTAATGGTCCTAAAGGGTACCTTTAACCTTTGCGGGTACATTTTAAGCACATTTCTAGACAAAGTCCGAAGTGACATTCATTCAACCAGTTGTGTGCTAACCATTCCAGCTTTGCATATAAGGTTAGCCGCTATGTAAATATAATTAGTGAAAACACAAGAGTAAATTATTATAAGTAAACATTTCCAACAAATAGGTACTACCGTCCTATAAAAAGTGACCCAAAACGGACGAACCAAATGACATCTGGGTACCATGTGCAATGTTTGAATTAACTGCAGTGGCTATTTTAGGTTTGAACTGAACTTTAAATTCGAATGTTTTTAGTAGGTAGGTACTAGCTGATTTAATGCTGTACTGTTTTCGTGCAGTGTAATTAGGTAAGTACCTCCGTAACCGTTGATCTACTCCATTGTTCTCATAGTAAATATATCGTATTTAGACGTTATTAGATATTTAATAAAGTATACACGCTTCATGCTTCAATGACCGGTATGAGTGGTTCCTTCTTCTGTGATGGTCAAGACTGCTTCCTCCTTCATGCGTAAAATTAGCACCGAACTGAGCAAAGGCACCTGTTTATACATCAGGGGCGGATCCAGGATTTTATTTGGGGGGGGGGGGGGGGGGGGGCATACTGACAAGGTTCGAAGGAGTCAAATCGAAAAATTGAGTCGAACGAATGGAATTGCTAGGTGTCCGCCATCCGCCAATGTTATACATGCAGGTGATTAACAGGCACATCAGTCGTTCATAAAATTTTCAGAGGATAATGAGTTTAAGAAATGACCAATGGAAGTGTCCATTGCTTACTTTAAATTCTCGTCAATCAGACAATGAGAAATATTTTACCTACGAAACCGGCCATCTACGGGAACTCTTCTCGTTCTTCTCTCTCGCCTCTCATTGCTCTTAGGGTTGCCAGACGTCCCGTTTTTTGGGTAAAAATCTGATGATCCGCTCGGGATAACATAAACTAAATCATGCCTTTATAAAAATTCCGAAAGTCCAAGAAAGGTTTTGTAGGATCGCGTATGCATTAGATTACTGATTTTAATTTGTAACTTATTTAGGTGTAGCGTATAGGCTTATATTTTTATTCCAGGAATAACTTTTGATGAGATTCTTATTCAAAGGGATTTAACTACCTACTTAGTAGGCAGGTAACCTACTGCCTAGACATTTCAGGGGCTAATTTTGGCGTTTGGCGCATGACTAAAATTGCTGAGGCTGGCGGGGCTTAGCGGAGTAGTCTGTAAATATTGATTAATTAGGCTACTGCGTAGGCAAATAATTCAATATGTATTAATGAAATATGAAATAATTCAATATTAGCTATTTAGCTAATGCTGGACTAATTAGCTAATCACATGGACAATTTATTTTGGTGTAAGCAATTCTCAAATAGTTTATTGAAATATGAAATAATTCAATATTAGCTATTTAGCTAATGCTGGACTAATTAGCTAATCACATAGATAATTTATTTTGGTGTAAGCAATTCTTAAATAGTTAAAGTTGTGCATCACCGTTGACGTGTATTCATGCCAAAGATAATAAAACCAAGTCATTGATTCATGCACACCTGCCTACATTATTTTATTTGAACGTACTATCTATCTATATTCTGCTATGTTAGTTTAATACCTAAGTTTGCAGTACCGTTATGCTTCAAGACTTAACGGGATACGTGCCAAATTATTTCGGTCCTGAACCGCAAATATTGACTACCTATATGGTTACGTAACGCAAGTTTCATTCAATGCCGTTCCTAACTTTATTGGCCTATCTGCCAGTCCAAAAATTTTGCTATTTCATCTTGTTCACGTCAGATTAACGCCATAGCTCATGCAACGCTTCCAAAGTTTCCCGTTAGTTTCCATAACATGTTGAGATGAAAATGAACTTTGACATTCGGGATGATTTACTTGTCATTTGTCAATTTGTGAAGATAAGTACTTAGGTATGTCAAAGGTCGGCAGTATTTTTGTGATAACTTCCTCATTCCTGGGTTTTACTCCGGGATTATTTGACTAAGGAAAGGGTGTAAATGTTTACAATATACTCAGGAAAACCTTAAACAGATATATTGGTCTCTATGTATACATATTCAAAAGTTCAGGAAGGAAATAACGGCCGATTCCTTTCGGCTTAGTACACCCATTTTTCGTATTCTTGGCTAAGTACCTCCCACTTACTTACCTACATCTATAGGTAAAATTAATTTTCACACAAATATTTTGCTACTGTATATCTCTATCTATTAAGTCTTATATATTTTAGCAGTCAAAGGAGCCTCTCCTCCTTTTTATTGTCGGTTAAAATTACCTTAGTTACTATAGTATCCTTTACCTACGTTAGTTATTACCTTATTTAGTTATTATACCCGGGGCCTTATTATGATTCTTTGATCGGGATCGAGATTGCATGCCGTCCCGTTCGTATCTATTTACTCGCACCACGTGCGTAAGTGAGATGGCACGCGATCGCGATCACGATCCGAATCATCCATAATAAGGCAGCATGTCTTTAGGTAGGTACGGGCTTTTAACAATAGCTGCAATAACTGCGATAAATTTCACCGCGATATACCTACCTACCTATCGGCTACTAACCGCATACCATCTTACGTTCAAAAACCTAGCAAAAATGATCAGAATTTACTTACGCGTTTTCATGCAGCTTTTTACAGCCTTTTTTCCTAATTTCTGTAGGCTTAGTCCCAGATTTGATAGTTTTCGAAAACTTTTTTCGTTTACGTATTGTTCCATACATTTTAGTAAAGCGCCTCTATCGGAAACGCGGAGGAACTAAAATCGGTAGTAATCGGCGGTATAGATTGCTTCACTCTAATACGAAAAAAGTTTTCGAATACCTTTCAGCCCAGCAATGTATGGAACAATACGTAAACGAAAAAAGTTTTCGGAAACTATCAAATCTGGGACTAAGCCTACTGGTTTGTTCCATAGTAATAGTATGTAGTTCGTAATAATTATGAGTAAGTACAGTGACCTCCTTTAGGCTTGTACCACCGTACCGTGTACCACAGACTCGTAGTGTTTTTAAGGAAGGAAGGAAATTAGTAGTATTTATATACATACTCGTATATAGGTATTTTATTTCATGGCAATTATCCACTATCACGCCATTATTATGCGGTCATGATTTTCCTTAGACCTTTCATCTTTTGCTTGCGGGTCTCATCGCAAAGGCTATATCGAGACTATGCTTTGTTAAATTATATTATTGGATTGTAGGTATACCTACCTAATACCTACTACTATATGCCTACGAGTTGCGTGACTCCAGCCCACGCCGCAATGCTGTTTATGGCTTCTATGTATACAGCGAGTACCTATGCCTAGAATTTCCCATTGGTAATAGATAAGCTAGAAACACTTGAAAGAATTTTTATACAAGAAACACGCTTCCAAGGCCTGTAGTATCTCGTTTGGAAACTTTTTGATGATAAAAATCACTTTATGGTAAATACTTTAAAAACCGATTGGACAATCTTTGGAGCAACATTGCAAATATTTTAAAGCTATTTGGGCAGATATTTGAGTAATACATTTACCTATATGTCTACTCAAGGTGTCAGTTGTCCGCGTCTTTGTGCATGTTTCATCGTCACAGGGAATCCTAGTGGGGATAGCTCCGCACTATAGGAGTGTGAAGCGTTATATCTACCTTCTTGTCTTTTGATGCCTTTTACAATATGTTTAGTTTCTGAGTAATATTTTCTCCGTCTGTTTCAGATTCCTATGGCGCTACGCTCACGGCATGATAAGGTCGAAGGCCTGGGGTCGGCAGGACGCCACCGTCGCTTCGTTGTTCACTCGCCGAGCTCTGAAGAACCCGGACGCACCATGCTTCATCGTCGTTGGCGACCGGACTTGGACGTTCGGCGAAGTAAGTTTATAAATCTGACAGGTTACCTAATTTAGATAGGTACCTATATACATATAGGTACAGTGTTACGCGAAAAGGATGCACTAACTCGAAAGAGGTTCTCAATACCCATCATTATGAAAAACTTTTATAATTGAACCAACCCTGAAATTGCGAAAAAACGTTATATAGAAAACGTCATTTACACGAAAAAAGGAAGGAAACAGCTAATATTTATTACTGCTATTATAGATTTGGTCCCATAGTAAAAGTTTTTCATAATGATGAGTATTACGGACTCCTTTCGGCTTAGTACACCCTCTCCGTGTAACCCTACTTCTAACCATTTTAGACAACAGCTGCAACGATATACCTATATGTAATTGAATTTTGACAAATATTAGGTATATAGTTGATACACACATCTATACTAAAGTGCGGCTACTGAAAGCGTGCGCCTGACAGTAACCTCCAATCAGATTTAATAGCTTTTTAAACGTAATATTGCAGCTGGTAGTCAATATAATACGTCGTAAAAAAAATCGTTCAGATTTTATTGCAATATATTTTATTGTAGCTGTCAGACGCATTCTGTACTCACAGTTCATTTATAATTGTATAATTTTCTATTTAGAAATTATTAAGTAATAAATGTGTTTTATATTTTTTTTTTTTTTTTTTTTTTTTTTTTTTTTATTATTCTTTTTTTTTCTAAATTTTATACTAATTAAATTTGATTTTATATCTTTATTTAACACATAATATTTAATTTTTAAATACTGGGGGAAGCCACTGGCTTCCGAAACACAGTTTTTACTAGTTCGGAGCCAGTGGATTCAATTGTTTTGTTTGTATTTTTCCTTGTGCCAAATAAAGATTATGATTATGATTATTCTTATAGCGGCCTGACAGTAGTTGTTCGTCTTGAACTGTGACCTCGCGACCCTATATTTTCGCAACGCAACCCATAATCCATATTCAAAATTGTATTGGACTTGCCTACAAAATTTCATTATGTTCGGACTTTCGGACTAACGGTACGCAAGCTATAGTCGAGCTACAAACTCACAAACATACTTAGAAATGTCGAGCAGCCAATGTATTCTGCAAGTTACCTGCAAGTGAGGTCATAAGCTAAGTGAATACATAAGTATTTATCTTGTCGATTACTATTGAGAAATGTAAAATATTGAGTGATCTCTGACCTTTAAAATTTGATATTTTGACATTTATCTGCATAAACTGGTAAGATAAATTCAAGTTTAGTCGCAATTTAGCTTGTTACTTCACTTGCGTGTTCACCTAGCTTGCAGAATAGACCAGCTGTTCCGGTAGACCTGAGAAGTTCACTACGCTCGGTCAATTAAAATAGATAGCCCGTTGGTCCAGTTGGTAGTGAACCTGCCTTCTGAGTTTGGGGGCGTGGGTTCGATTCCCACCTAGGACAAACATTTATGTGATGAACATTTGTGTTTGTTCTATATCTGGTTGTTAATATCTATTTAAGTATGTATTTAAAACTATATATGTATGTATATCAGTCTCTGGCCGCCATATCACAAGCTTTGCTTAGTTTGAGGTCAGATGACGGTGTGTGCAAAAATGTCCCCTAATTAAAATTAAAATTCTTCGGCATAATAGGTACGAATTTGAATTTTGGCTGCCAAGTAAGTAAGTATAATTCCGTGACGTGGAACCGCGCTGGCATGGAATAGTCACAAGAAAAAGTTTATTTAATTTATCTTCCACGATGATTTCGCCACGGCATAATGTTAACGATCCTCTTGCTCTAAAAGCTTTTAGCTTTATACCTTCAAAATGTTAGCCCTCCAGCCTCCAGCCACTAAAGGGATTGAGAGCTACGAGTAAGTAGGTATTAGTAGGTAGGTGCTGCTTTCCATTAAACTAAACAAAAGCTAATAATTGCGTTCATAATCAATATTATTTTATATCAGGTATTATTGGAGTTTTTTTTATGGTTGACAGGCTAAGCATTTGACCACACCTCACCTCACTGTAAACGACAGTGTGGTTGAAAATTGTAAATACTCCTAACTTGGAATGAGTCTGAAACTCAACTCACCGTACTTGGCGACTGAATTTCAATTTGATGGTTATACAGCCTTCGACCAAAATAAAATGAATGGACGGGCCATAACCATTGAACTTGCTCAGTAAAAACGAGTCAAAACCGTTGGACATATACTTCAACACCTAATTACAACCATGTACAGTACATTTGTTACAAAAAATAGATAGCGGTTTTTGTTCTGTATTTACACTTCGGGAAAGGGATAATTTTTTCAGATGTTTCGTTATCATGTGACAATAGTCTCGTGTTGCACTTCCTACGGCTAGAGACCGACTGAAACGAAGAGATCGCCGGCGCTCATTTTATAATCTGCAAAAATGCACTTCTTCTGGGCCTGTCAATTAATTTTATTTTGGTCGAAGGTTACAGCCAGGGATAGAAAGTTCCCTACCATTCCTACCAACATGTTATGGGTAAAACGGACTACATCAGGTTAAAATATACATTTACTTGTTCACAGATGGCCGCAAAGTCGAACCAAGTGTCTCGCGTGATGCAAGAGCATATCAGCCTGAAGCGCGGTGATGTGGTCTGCGTTTTCATGCCGAATTGCGCCGAGTTCGTGTGGTCGTGGCTCGGGATGGCCAAGCTGGGCGCGGTGTCTGCTCTCATCAACAGCAACTTGCGCCACAAACCGCTGCTGCACTGCATACAGGCCGCCAAGGCGAAGGCCATCGTGTACTCTGAACAACTCGCCAGTTGTGAGTACTTAATCAGTATAGCGTGCTGTCCCATAATCCCATTGCTCTTTAGTTGCACAACGGGCGGTCTACAAGGACACGTTTCCGACATCGGCAGGTAGCTGGACGTCGGACAGAGTTAAGAGCAGAGCGGTCGAATAAAATCGATCCGGCTCGAAGGACCAACGCTCACGTTGGAGATGACCTTGTTCTATGACTTCTAGGTACGACAGGTGCCTTTTCTTCGTGATTGGAATCAGTTTTCTCTAGTTCTACTTTCTCTAGTCAGGTCACGCAGAATACGTTCTGGGGCCTTACGGACAACTGATATTACAGGCACCTAATCCGCTCAGTCGGAAAATCACGCGACCGCAAACCGTATCTGGGCGCGATAAGGTTCACGTTCGCGTGATTTTCCAACTGAGCGGATTAGGTGCCGCAATTAGCTGTTGTCCGTACTTCCCCTGGTGCAGATTGTTTAAAGTTAGTCTGCTTGACATCTTCAACAGAACCAATGCGCGTTTATTTGTGTGGCTGTTCTTGGTGACAGCGGGGCGTAAAGAAAGTAGTGTTGACGTCGCGGTATCGCGCATCCACGGAGACTAAACATTTCGCTGAAAAAAGGCGTAACTACCGGGTGTGATAACGCTCTTAGTCGTACTTTTGCCAAATTACCGCTTTCGGAGCTAGATCTATTGGTTTTTCGTCTCTGTCAGTGCCCAACAAATGTAAGCAATAGTAGACATATAGCCCTCAGCGACCAAACTAGCGCTTTTTTAAACATTCTCCCTAATTAAGGTATCCATATGTAACAGAATGTAATTGCTACAGAAAAAGCATCCAAATCCGTAAAAGCAATTATGCTATACTTTTTAGTACAGTAATTTTTTTATTTAGCGCCTTTTTTTAGAAAGCATTCCAATTCCAGCTTGGAAGTTGACCCAGCGCTGTTTAGTCGTAGAATTACACGTACTATTTTAATCCTTTTTATTAACTAATTATTTGACTGCGTGTAACATATGTATTTTTATATTGAATTTTAATTGAAATCGTTGAATGACAATTGATTGTACTTTTTAATTCATTTAATGCAAATCTGTCTTGTTAATTTTTGGTGTTATCAATAAAATCTGTATTCTGTATATTTATTCTTAACTCGCCCGTCTCGCTACAGAGTTGTTTGATTTATTCCACTTTTTATTTTATTGATTTACCTACCCACAACATGACATTCAGCTAACCGGCAGATACCTATAATTGCGTTAATGTCGGAGAATCGTGAGAAATACTCCACTTGCGTACCTACATAAGGCTATTAATGCTTCATACGCTACCTAGTTTCTGGAAAAAGTTACGGGTAACGGTGCGGTTATCTATTTAACTGATCACGTATGAAAGCTTTGGCGTCAATCTAATAAGCTTGATATGTACTGGGGGGTACCACAATCTCAAGCATTCTAATATTAATCTTGCTTTGAGCTTTGTCTCGCTGTTTTGGCTAATTAGAGAGCTAGACAAAATTTAATGTAAGATTAAAACAAGTACCTACCTACAAATAGAAAAAGTTTTTTAACCCCCACAAATAAAAAAAACATGAAACGGCTAAAAAGATTTTGTTCAATCATAGTAAGAACACTCGATCAAGTAACCATTCAAACAAACGAAAAACTAAATTTAAATAAGTTCATCCATCTAGGAGCTACGATGCCACTGACAGACACGCAGATAAAACAAAACAAATATTTATTTTGTGCAGATTTACACGTTAATCTTATAACAATAAACTCTATTTGAAACGTGAAACATACGTTCGTCGTACCTTTTTAAATTTTTAACCTTTTGACTTTATTATTGTCTTAGTTATTACGTCGGAACATTACATAGTAGGTATCTTCAATTGGCTATTTCACATCACATCAAATCATAAGCCAGTAAACGGCCACTGCTGAACAAAGGCCTCCCTCTTAAAATATACCTAGCTGTTGGTGAAAACCGCATCAAAATCCGTTGCGTGGTTTAGGAAGAGTTAGCGGCCATACAGACAGACAGACGCGGAAAGCGTATATATATACCTGCATGAAGCCGTCCCTTTAAATATGCAAGATAACAATTCACAAAACAGTAGATTCAATAATATAGTCACTGTCCTATTCGACGTCGTATCGGAATACATGTAACTAGGTCAGTCGGCACGCAGCGGACGTCTCTAATTTATCATTCATTAGTATTTTTTTTTATAAAACTAGATTTTAGAGTATTCTAGGTTTCGTACGTTTTGAATGTCACATACAAACTTTTCCAAATACAATAAATAAATAGACCCTTAGCCAAAATACCTGTTACTACTGGGAGATAACTTCTATATATTTTCTCTATGCTACAGTATTTATTTACCATCGTCATTGGTATTTACTAACTATTTATTCATTAAATACTAAGATACTCATTATCATTATTTTGTCATTTTTGTTACTTTTTTCATATAAGAAAATTTCATTTAGCTATATGTTTATCTAAATAAAATTATTCGTTAGAGGTTAAGATTTCGAGGTGCCTAGTTTTCACATGTCCATATAGGTGTGTTACATGTTCAGATCAGACAAACAAGGGAGATATGGCAAGGTGACATTGGTGGATGTAAACGCATCTGGCGTAAATCAGGCTTGTTCGAATCTTTAGTCGAACCAAGCAATGGTTCGACTAAAGATTCGAACTCAGGCAGCAGACGACCTTGTCGCTCTTTTTTTACAAGTGGACTATTAATTAGATCATTGGTATTGCTACATTTTTCTAAGAGTGAGCCGTACTTACAGTTTTGAGTTACGCGGTTTACCGGTATAGTGAAAAAAGAAAAATGAAGACATTTTGAACACGAACAATAATTGTACTAAGGCATATCTTCCTTTTTTGTCGGATCTTAGGTTTAATCGTTGTAATTACAACTTCCTTTCTTAAGTCGACTCAATGATATTATAAGGTGGAAACTTATTATCCAGCTATTGAAGAGATCCGCGACCAGCTGCCCCCCGAACTGAAACTGTTCCAACTGTACGGCGAGTGCGGCCCTGGCGTGCTGGACCTCGGTGCGGAGATGGGCAAGCACCCCCCGGAGTACCCCCTGGTGACGGACAAGCCGAGATATAAGGATACGCTGTTGTACATTTATACGTCAGGGACGACGGGCATGCCCAAAGCGGCTGTGTTACCAAATTCTAAGTGAGTAAAACTTCCCTTAGACGTTTATGCCAGCCGCAGCTTTCTCACACGCACTTTTAATCGAGAAAAAGTTACTGCGTGTACGTTTGAAAATTGTCTCAGCTCACTATAATTTTATAGTTGGTTTACAAAAAAAAAAACATTGTAAAATAAGACCTTTTCCTTCCTAAACTGAGGGAGCAAAAGGTCATATTTTGGAAGAAATCGGTTTTGGATAGCAAGACGAAAGTCAGGATTTTTTTCTTCAGTTTACTTGTTCTTGTCCTGTAACCCGCGCTTTGTCTTTATATTAGTTAGGTACTCAATGTTGTTAGTTCCAATTGCTCTGCTATCAGTAGTTACAAAATGTAGTGATTTGTTTCCCATTAAGGAAGTTACGTAGTTTGTGGTTTTGGTCTATGTGAGTAGGTAATTAATAATTATAACATTATTTACCCACGTGCGTAAAACTTACTATCCTAGCTAGGTTGTTGATTTCCTTGTAAGCAAAACTTCCTGTAATTTTGCAATTTAATAACCATAGTTATAATCAATAATAAACATCAACGAATTGCTCTGGTTGCACTTTAATTGTGTGAACAGCTAGATTGTGGAATGCGCTGCCAGAATGGATGTTCCCCGATAGTTCAACACCCGACAATCTGGGTGTCTTCAAGTCGCGAGTGAATCAGTTTCTTCTAGGCAAGCGTGCTCCATCGCATCATCAAAAACATGCATACCTAAATAATAGCAATTATTGAAATAACAAAAAAAAAAAATATGCCTTAAAAGTAACAATTAAGGCCCCATCTTCTCTCTCTGAGAGGACTGTATCCCAGCAGTAGTAACATGATAGGCTGATAATGATGATGATGACCTGTTCACCTCTCTAGGTACCTGCTAGTGGTGGTGGCAACGGTCCACATGCTCGGTCTGGAGTCGTCAGACGTGATGTACAACCCTCTGCCGCTGTACCACACGGCGGGCGGCGTGGTCGGCACCGGCGCGGCGCTGGTGGACGGCATACCGTCCGTGCTGCGCGCCAAATTCTCCGCTTCCAACTACTGGACCGACTGCATCAAGTTCCACTGCACGGTACGTGAAACAACACTGTTCCACCATCCGTTTGGTAATAGTTTTTAAAATAATCGGGTCGAGTCGTGACTCGCGCACCAAGGGTTCCGTACCACCACCCAATAATAAGATCCCGCTTCCGAGCCAGAGCTTCCTATTACCTTTTTCGCACATAAAAAAATGGAGATATAAAATAATATGATGTATTTGAACATATTGGGCATTAGTGCAGTTAAGAAATCATCTACTCCAGTCCCAACCTTTCCGCTCTAGTCCCGCAGTCGTCCCGTATACCACTACTCTAGTCCCACTCTTTCCGATCCAGCCCCGCAGCCCCGGGGAGCTCTTAATAAGGGTCGATCTAATAGGCAAACACACTGTATTGTACATTATCTAGGTGGCCCAATACATCGGCGAGATGTGTCGCTACCTGCTTGCGCAGCCGGCGCGCGAGTCGGACGCGACGCACCGCGTGCGCATCATGGTCGGGAACGGCATGCGACCCGCCATCTGGCAGCAGATCGTAGACAGGTACGTTAAAAAAACGTGCACCAGAATCAGAAAATCTTTATTGTATAAACTGTGTACATAGATGGTAAAGTAAGTAAGTATAACAACAGTTGTGTCCATCACGAACATACAATATTATTCAGTCTTAAAACTTTATGTATGATATATGGAAACATAGTTTTTCAATCCAAAGAGTCATACTGTACCTACATAATAATTTGTGAAGTAGCTACTTCACGCATTTGTTGTTACAATGATTTATCTGAGATAATGTGTACCTAGAGCCAATTGTTTATTAAATGCGTAAATTTGTTTACATTTTTTATATATGAGGGTAGTTTGTTGAAGAGTCGCACTCCTTCAATAGTAAGCATTGTTTTGCCGTAATTTGTTCGATGCTTGGGTATGACAAGGAAGCTAGCTCGCCGAGCTTACGAAAACTTAGGTTGGTATTTATTTATCATCTAATTTTATTGCATATTTAAACGGATTTGGCAGCAATTGTGGCGTTGTCGGAAGTACACTCTAGATTACATAATTTCCATAAGCTGTAAATCATGTTAATAACACACGATTGTTATGAATGAAAGAAAGGAATCCATTATAATTATATATTTTATTATAATGTCAAAGAAAAGTTATTTAACAATACTCATTCACTTCCTCATTGTCTCAGTCTCGTTGTCTATTATTACTAACGTTTTAATGTCACAGGTTCAAAGTGCCCCAGATAAATGAAATCTACGGCGCGACGGAGGGCAATGCAAACATAAGTAAGTGCTCAGTACACAACTCAATTATCCTTGTATTGTTGTAATATTGATAGGGCGTACTGTCCTCGTTAACTTTGTGCTGTGGACCTTGCTGACAAATAAAGCGATGATAGTTTATGCAGTGAACGAACCATTATACAAATAGCATGGCTGTACCGTACAGCCATGCTATTTGTATTTAAATTATATAGTTACGCCTCTGGCTGTACGCACTGTTTTTTCCAATGTGTACCTAATGTAGGTAACCTACATATTTTATGATTTGGTACTTATCACAGAAGACATAAATAAGTATATGTAAAAAAGAAGTAAAAAAAGTAAGTAGTAGTAGTTGTAAGTGTATGTAAGTAGTATATAATAATATAGTATTCGGTATTTTTTTGTTTTGTTTAGACAGTACTATCTCTCTTCGGCATTTAAGTCCCGACAGATTATAAGATAACAAAATAACTCGAACCAAGGTCAAGTTTTCCGTATTTTTTCACCGGGAGGAAGGGATGCTAATGCATTTTCGATTCGGGAGCAAACGAACGCTTGCACGCTTGCTTGCTTACCAGGGTCGGTAAGGGGAGGGGATAGGGAGGGGCAAGGGGAAAGTTGCAATGCTGCGCTTTCAGAGTTATATATTTTTGTATAGTTATAATAAAGGGTTAGTTGGAATCTACCAAAAACTTCGCGCAGTCAGCTTCCCTACATAAGAAACTAAAGGCTTCAGGTATAAAGAACTGTTTTTTATTGTATATTCCAGTAAACGTAGACAACACAGTGGGCGCCGTGGGCTTCCTGCCCAAGCTGGTGCCAACGCGGCTACACCCGATAGCGCTGGTGCGAGCTGACGAGCACGGCGCACTCGTGCGTGGCCCCGACGGTCTCTGCATTAGATGCCAGCCTAGTGAGTTACTGACTAACTGACAATCTAGTTACTTACTGACAACCTAGTGAGGTTATTGACTATCTAGTGAGTTATGGACAACCTAGTGAGTTGTTGACAACCTAGTCGAGTTATTGACAAACGTGAAAGTTTTTGAAAACCTAGACTTATTAAAAACATAGTGAGTAATTGACGACCTAGTAAGTTACTGACAACCTAGGGAGTTATTGCCAACCTAGTGAGTTCATAACAACCAAGTGAGTTATTGACAACCTAGAGAGTTATTGACAAACAAGTGACTTACTGACGACCTAGTAAGTTACTGACAACTTAGAGAGTTATTGCCAACCTAGAGAGTAACTTATGACGAGCTATTAAATTACAATTCTACAGACTACTTAGTATTGACAACACGGTGGGCACGGTGAGTTTTCTGCCTAATTCGGTGCTGACACTGCATATTCCATCGCAATGCTAGTTGCGATCTGGTAGAGTCAAACATTCTTCTGTAACATAATTACGTCGCGTGCCACCAGGCGTGGCCAAACGTAGATCTATGTATATAAAAAAAAAGCTAAAAGATTGTATTATTAATATAATAATGATATGCATTATGTAATTGAATGGTGATTTCAGATGAACCTGGCATGTTCATCGGCCTGATAGCTCAGGGCAATGCGTCCAGGGAGTACCATGGATATGTCGACAAGGTAAATACATTCATTTCTGTAGGTAGTAATTTGTGGCCTGAGATTTTCTTTTTAAGACGATGATGAGGAAAATTTAAATCTAATTTTTCAGGATAAAAAGTAACATTCCAAATAATGCACAAAACATTTCATCAAGATCTGTTTAGCCGTGAAAAGGTTGCAAACTGTGTCCCTCGACAAAGCTATATTATAACTCTGTCTATAGAAAGTTTATAATCGCATTTAATGATTAAGTAAGTAAATAGGGCTTTAAACCCATCTAGGTGTCATAATATGATACGTGATATTACAAATTTTCCTATAAATACCTGCTATTCGATATTCGTTGTATGGAGAGCTGTCAAATCACGTGTCACGTCACTTTGATGGGGTTCGGACCTAATTAACCCCCGGTGCAAAAAGAGGGGTGTTATAAGTTTATCATTGTGTACTTATCTTTTATAATTTTTTATTTTTGACTCGGATACGTCCGCGTTTGACCGCCAACTTGCCCGTTGGTAAGCGATGTGGTCGAAGACGAAGCACGACTTAGAAGAGACAGATGCCAGACAGGACCCAGATTATATCTCTTAGGAAACAGCGGAAGCGGGCAGGTTGTTCCAATCCTTGGCTGTACGGATTAGAAACAATCTGTGTGTCTGTCTGTGGCATCGTAGCTCCCAAATGGATAAACCAATTTTGATTTATTTTGTTTGAAAGGTGACTTGATAGAGTGTTCTTAACTATGATTCAAGAAAATCTATTCAACCGTTATGACCTTCAAACGGTTATAAGCTATTGTATCGGGAGTGTGATTTTTTTAAATTAATAACTGGTTTTCACACACGATTTCGTTTTTCAGAAAGACAGCAACAAGAAGTTAGAGCGCGACATATTCTGTAAGGGGGACGCTGCGTTCGTGTCGGGCGACATCCTCGTTGCGGACGAGCTGGGGTATCTTTACTTCCGCGACCGCACGGGAGACACCTACAAGTGGAAGGGCGAGAACGTCGCGACGGCGGAGGTCGAGAATGGAATGGGACCTTCGCTGGATCAGCGCGCGTGTGTTGTCTATGGAGTCTCTGTGAGTACTTTTGTACACTACTAACTTTTGCCCGCGGTTTCACACGCTTTGTAACCAAAACATATTCTATGTCACTCGGGGATAGTAAAGTTCTATCAGTGAATGTATTTTTTTATTATCGGATCAGTAGTTCTGGATTTGCACAGCGGGCAATACAGGCTCGGAGTTTCTTTGCGCGATAACATCCGGAACGAGGATATTCGCCGAAAAACCACAGTCACCGATATAGCTGCTAATGTTTGCAAGTTGAAGTGGCAGGCCACATCGCTCGAAGAATCGTTAACCGATGGGGAAGAAAGGTTCTTAAGTGGAGACCACGAACCAGAAAACACAGTTTAGGTAGGTCTCTTACTAGATGGACCGATAAAATCATGAGAGTCGCGGCAATCAAGTTAAAAAAAAAAAAAAAAAAACTGCGCAATATTCTTAATTTTTCTTTCCGTCAAGAACCATCTACAAAGTAATAGAAAACAAAAAAAAGATGAATGCTATCGGTTAAGTCGTTCTTAAGTTATATAAGTTATGGCGTGACCAAAAAAAAAATTTTTTTTTTAAATGTAAGGTAAGGAAATAAAAATGAGTCCTCATTTTTATATATGGAGATAGTAAATAGTTTAAAGCAATACGTCTCGAGCGCTCTATCCACTACGGCTCAGCTACGGCTGCCATCCTGTCGGCCTACAAATCCTTGAGCTGTCTTAGCAGCCAACATGAGCGTTGGTGACGCCGTCTATAATTCTTGCTACCTGCAAGTAACTACTCAGCTATAGAACCTATGCAGGCTCCAAAGCCGAGGCCTTTTTACCGACTCGAAATGGATGTCTCAGTAACTTTGAGAAATTTTCCACCTCCAGATTCCTCAAACGGAAGGTCGCGCGGGCATGGCAGCCATCGCCGACCCGTCCCGGACCCTCGACCTGGGCAAGCTGGCGCGGGACCTGGACGACTCGCTGCCATCCTACGCACGCCCGCTGTTCCTACGCATCATGCAGGATCTCGAGATCACTGGTCAGTTCGCTGGATAGTATGCTTTGCCTATGACGATATAACCACTTGACTGCTCACCCTTACCCCGCCGTAAGCCTTAAGCCAAAGTTACACTTTTTCAGCTTAACCTTTTTCGAGCGGGCCAACCCTAGGCGCTAATTGAATGAATGACTTTTGAGTCTCCAATCACAAGCCCCTAGACCAGGGGTGTCCAACTAAATTTTGTGGAGGGCCAGATTTATAACTTTTTTAACTATGGCGGGCCAAGAGATGTTTCGCAACTGAGCAAATCAAGACTGATATAAGTAAAATGTTAGAAAGGGTATAATTATAACATTTTAGCTGAATTAACAGCAGGTTTCTCTTGTAATTACTTGCACAGGCACACTGATATAGATGATATACATATGAATCTTCGAATTTTACAAAGTTACGTCTAAAAGAAGTTAAAAGTTACCCAACTTTTGACTCATTTGCGGGCCGGATTAGGAACCTTGGCGGGCCGCATTGTGGCCCGCGGGCCGTATGTTGGACACCCATGCCCTAGCTAGACCGACGTGGCTTACATATTGTACAAGCAAATTATGACTCGTGCGCGATCTAGTGGTTATATTGTCTTTGAGGCTAGCGGACAGGTGTTTGATTTGTTAAAAATAACAGGCTTAGTGAAAAATATAATTATATGTAAAACACTGTTTTAAACTATCACGGTTATTCACAACCTAACCACGGTAAATATGCCTTAAATAATCATATAACTTTATAATTAAATGTAACACGCATACTGAAGAAATACGGAAGGCGACACGGTGGTCATACTGGATGAGTCGGGCACAAGACCGTCTTTCAAAGTATGGATTTTTTTAACATAAATATCATGATATCAGGGATTAACTGGCAAACGGTATTTATTTGTCAATTGATATATTATATTGGGGTAAGCAAGTACCACGTAGTCGTACTAATTTATAAAAATAAAAAATATAACATCATTATCATCATCAGCCAGAAAACTTCAACTGAAGAACATATTATAGGCCTCCCAAAAAAAAAAACATCGTAAGCTCATTGCCATTTGCGTCTTTGTAATTCTAATGGATTATATATCCTGCCATGAAGTGTGTCGTATTGTAAATAGTTCTACAATAATGATGGAAACTGATCGTTATTCTTCCAGGCACATTCAAGCTAAAAAAACTGCAGTACCAAAAGGAAGGTTTCGACCCCGACGTCATTAAGGAGCCGCTCTACTTCCGGTCCGGCGCCGACTTCGTTCCGATGACGTCACAACTGTTCACCGACATCTCGCACGGGAGAGTCAAGCTGTAGGCCCAGAGCTTTGGACATAGGATGCAAATTATTCGTGAATTATCACTTTTTGAAGTTGAGCGAATTGATCGTGAATCAAAGTTTCAGTTCATATGATCGAAGTGTTTGTTCAAAATTCGTTCAAAATCGTTTGCCATACGCATGTGAAATGAGATTTCTCGAGCTGATAATTATGGGCGCTGTAGCGTTGAATCCGTTTTATGATAATAATATGCATTTTACTTGGGGTTTTTTTTTGCTAAATTCTGGTGTAACTTACCATAGAGCTTTGATATGTTGAATGTTTGAGAGGTTGGCGTAAATTTCGTATTTTAAGCGCCAGCTTCCCGCAAAACTTTTTTATTCCATAGGTGGCAAACAAGCAGACGGCCTGCCTGATGTTAAGCGGTCGCCGTTGCCTATGGATACTTGTAAAACCATACGCATCACAAATATACGTTTACTCTTTAAGACTCTGTTAACCCGCCTTTTGAAGTACCCCACGTTGTGGTTTGTTGGAAACACCACGGTAGGTAGCTCATTCCATATTTTGCAGGCGTAAGGCAAGAAAGATCGTGTGAATCGCACAGTGTGTGATTTCCACTAAACTATTATATGTGGGTGAGCTATCAGGCGGTGGCGGCTAGTGCGTTGATAAAACCGCAACACCGGCATCAGATGAAACAGTTCTTTAGAACTATCTCTTTCCCACATTTTGTAAGATAAAAATCTAACTATCCAGCCCAATCGCTTTTCGTAATTCTAACTGGGGCCTTACGGACAACAGCTATAGCGGCTCCAAAGTAACGTTAGATCCGCTCAGTTGGAAAATCACGCGACCGCAAACCGTATCTGGGCGCGTTAAGATTCACGTTCGCGTGATTCTCCAAATGAGCGGATCTAACGTTAGTTTGGTACCCGAATACCTGTTGTCCGTAAGGCCCCTGGTCTTTTTTTTTAATACGTTGAAAGAGATAGCTCTAGCGAGGAGAGGGCTCGTAGTTTTTGTTTTGGTACACTTACGTAAACGTATGTACAATGATTTATACATTATGTAAAAGATACAGTCATGTACTTAAAAACTACCCACAATCTGTCATTATGTAGTGGGTATCATTGACCAGAGTAGCCATAATTAAAAATATTAGCATCGCCAATATTTATATTGCAGTTTCCAACTGGAAATGCTTTGAAAACATCATTGACCACTCTAGTCTAATAAATCTATCTGTAGCTACATTTTAAGGCCAGGCTTTCTAATATTAATCAAGCTTAAAGCTATATTTTATAACAAAAGTCAAAAGGTAACTGTGATAAGGTAAAGCATGATGATCAATCGATTCTTTTCGGCACTGTTCTTAAGATGAACCTGGCTCAAACCAATAGCAATTTATGTTAGTGGAAATTTTCTGAATGTTAAGTATTTTAAAGTCGATAATTTTACCATACCTTAGGTACTCTTAAAGAGGAACGTTGCTTTATTTATTTATTTAAAAAGAAGCCATTATTAACTCGCCTTCATTGCGTATAACTCGTAAGTGATGAGCAGGGGTCTTACGCCTAGCTGTTTAAAGCAATCCAGTTTAGGTGATGGACAAAATGTTGCGCGACCGCAAACCGTAACTGGGCGCGTTAAGGTTCACGTTCGCGTGATTTGCCGCACTACGACGCGGTTTTAACGTTAGTTTGGTCCCGCGTAACGAGTTGGGCCTAAGGCCCCAGAGATGAACTTATGTGTTAGTAATACTTACAATCCAACTAGTACGTACCTATGTTGTTTAGTTCTAGCATAAAAACTAATATATTTTTATTGTATAACTATGTACAGAAAAGTTCATTTCAAAAGTTTCAGTAATGAAAAATATGAAGTTTCGTCGTAACGTCGTAGGTATGGTAAAAATAACTACACATGTAATACTGATATACCAGTTAATACCTATAGTTATATATAGTTTATCCCACTGTTATCGCTATTGTTATGAAACAAAACAGAAAACAATTGTTGTTGGCGTATACACAATACTGTTGGGAAGTAAAAATCGCGTGGACCGAATTTAACATAATATTGTATTCTGCGTACATCAGTTCGTAAAAGTAAAATCAGACAAATGTTTCTTGCGCTGATGAGCAAATTTAGTGGTATTTGAAGTAGGTAATACTAGCATTTATTGAAGATAAAATTAATCAGTTATTGTAGGTACATATCTAATACATTTTGAACAATAAATTATGCATATCGCTTGTTTATTAGACCTGCAGCTGATTACGTTAGCTGTTACTCGCAGTTGCAGTAGTTAGTTGTGCCTCTCCGCTCGCGCCCTTTACCTACTCGAATATGGCCCGAGCGAAATAGCGCTATGTTGTTTGGCTTTAGACATGTTTAATTAGCCAGTGTTAAGTACGTGACTTACCCGTGGCACAACTGCGTGACACTACAGTAGGTAGTGCCATGTAAAGTAAAATTTTCAAAAAGTCGATAGTTTCAAGTTTTAGAAGATCGAATAAATTAAAGTCAAGCAACATTAGTAGACTAAGTCACAGTCAAGTGGAAGTCATATCCGGGAAAAGTGGTAAGACTTTAAAAAGGTTTTGGAAACAGCACGAAAAGACGTTTCGCAGTATTATGTTTGCCTACACTTTACTTATCGAGCACTTATTACAAGTAAATATTAATCCACCTTTAGTACACATGTACACTCGAAAAACACAATTTTTGGAAATAATACTGCGTCATGATTGTTCACGTTGGCGCTAAGCAATAATGATTACAGCGGACAGCCAATGAAATCAGCTGCTAGGTACGTTGAAGCAGAGAGGAGTGCAGTAATGATATACCTATTAACTAATCACAAACTTGACGTTAAGACGCTTGCAGACGATGCAATTAACAAAGAAGATACAAGTAGAAGTAACAAGTGCCCACTCGCATCGTCTGCAACGGTGTGCTTAGTGAACGTGGCAGTGAAAGTGCTTAGTAGCACTTCCCGCTGGTCCTTGGCGCCAAGTGAAGCTTCGCGTGTTCCGTCTTGCTCGCGCGACGCCCACTGCGCATCGTTCTTCTCATTCGAACACTCGTGCGAGTACCTACGTCCTCGCACGCGAGTTGTAGCGTCACTGCGCGAGTGGTTACTTATCCTTTGAACAACTACTTCTATTTGTTACTTGTACTACGCATCGTTTGCAAGTGCCTTTACGTCTCTGTCATGAGTGAGGCACGTAAGTTTTGTATAATTCTACTTTATTAGGTATTCATATTTTTGCATCATACCTACCTACTATTAAAATACTACCTACATTTTAGTCAAGTTTAGGAGAATGAGAATGAGTGAGAATGTGTATATAAATGAGTGATCAATAAACGTGGCATGTGCATGAAACATAAGCAATAGAAGCCAATGATCTAGAATCGTTTAGGTTGTTATACTTTGGAATATAGGTATTCCACAGAGGAATATTCTAAAAAAAAATTCTATGAGGTCAAAACTAAAAAAAAAAACCTAATCTAACTACTATAGGTAAAGCTAAAACGGGAGTTGTTAAGTTTTGACCTCGTGCATGATATATAATTATAGGTTTTAATTAAGTAGTTAAATTTTTCTACGTTACACAATAAAGTTTTTTCCTTTATACAAATATAGGGCCAATTCCTATCGACGCCGCTGGGCCGTGATTCCATAACTTTAACACGCACGTAACGTGGCGCGTTAAGTAAACCTCAAAAAATTTGATCTCTATTTCTAGGTAATAAAGACCAACTTTTAGAGGTTAACTTAACGCGCCGCGTTACGCGCTTGTTTGAAGTTGTGGAATCTGGGCCCTGGTCAACGAGCGCAACCTATGGGAGTTGGCCCTTTAAATACTTTTATGGACATATTCAGCTGTACCAATACTCCAAAGCTTTCAAATTTGGCAAGACTAAAAGTGTTGTTAACAAACCTAAATGAAAACTGTGGTTGTCCGTGTCTAGAAAACGAGGTTATTGTAAATCTGTCAAAGTCAAGGGCGGTCTATGGGAGACAATGGAGAGGACGCCCACATAGGAATATTAATATGGGTTCTAGTTGCTTGCCGGCCATGTTCGCATAACTTCCAAGCGAGTATGTTAGCTATAACAAGCGTCCGTCACAGATCTATAGCGTCCGTAGTGAAAAGGCTAGTTCGTGTAATCAACTTTCTGCACAGCATTATTACCTTGTATCCTATCCCCGTACCTACAGAGAACCTACAGACAAAGTTAAGTTTTGAAAATGGTACAACAGAATTAACGTCAACTCCTTACGTAGAGTTTGTTCAATTTAGATAAATTATTATTGAATTTGATAGTCTTAGAATTTTTTGGGAACTAACTTAACATAGATTGAGTTTCTAGCGTCATATAAAATATGCGACGAGGGCTGTGTCAGCGGGACAATATAATTGTAACAAACTATACGTACTGTAGTTCATTGTTAAAACTAGAGGTTTGTGTTGTATCAATTATATTTATAAGGTGTTTTTTATTTAGCAAAATATTAGGTAGAGGGCTGTCGCAACATAATTAGGTAGATGTAAAATGTATTACCTACCAATTGTCCACGGAAAACATTAAATAGTTTACATTCCACATCACTAGTCAAATAAGTTATTATATTTCTACACTAAATCCGATTTGAGTTCCTAATTTTTTACTGTTATTTACGTACAGGAAATAATAAAGAATAAATCAAATATTAAGCGAAACCGCGATTACCTACTCTGCAGCGACTGCATTCATACTAGGAAAAACAATCGTAAAAAGCGATTTAAATTACTTTATTATCTTTGACTGTTTCATACTAGCTTTGTTTGCCATCTAGCAAGAACCTGAATTTAGTTTTGGATAACATCGAAAGATTCTGCTCACAGCCAGGGTTCATAGTTTTTGATTCGGCTTCTCTTCGTTCCACTGGCTAGAGTCGTGGTTTCGTTTATCTTGTTTATACCAAAGCGTAAGTGATAATAGATCTTTTTAGATTTTGTGCCTTGAATCACGATCCGCACTAGAATAAATAGAGCTTTTAAATCGCTCCGAAAACAAATTGTAAGGTGAACTGTAAATAAACAAATAAGTACCGATCATGTGTTTCTATTTTCGTACCTACACGCACGCAGGCCTAGTACCTAGGTACTTGAAAAAATATTGTCCACTACTTTTGTCCCTTGAGAACTGTTTCGTTCTTACAGGACAAAAGTAGTGGACGTATCTATCCATATTCCAGATACTATAAATGTTCGTAGCTCACTTAGCGACTTCGATGAACCAGATTCACACCCAGTTTCTGAAAGCCTGTTAAATTTATTGTCAAAACTCGTGTCAAGTGACTTGAGATTTAAATAAATAAAATAAATATTCGGGACATTTTCACACGGTCATCTGACCCCAAATTAAGCAAATCTTAGCTCTATATAGCTTTAAATACATACTTAAATAGATATTAACAACCAGATATAGAACAAACACAAAATAAATGTTCATCACATAAATGTTTGTCCTAGGTGGGAATCGAACCCACGCCCCCAAGCTCAGAAGGCTGGTTCACTACCAACTGGACCAACGGGCTATCAACAACGCGTTTAGCGGGCTTTTTTTTCCTGGGCAAGTGCCTTTATTAACTAAACAAAATACACGCTAAAACTAACACTACAAATACAGATAAACTGCCCATAGACCGTTGAAGGTCTAAAGACAATCCAAATGGTCAAGCCCACTACCAGTTGGCAGCGTACCCAACAAGCTGACGGCATTACCACGTTGAATGGCAATGCTAATGCGTTGAGCCAGAAACACGCCAGCATTGCGGGCTTTAACAACGTGTTAGATTTTTTTTGTGTTGATCAGCCTATAAGAAACCAGGTGTCACTGTTCAGTGTCCAAGTTTCGGCGCCGTAGTGTCTTCGGGCACTGGGAATTGGACGACGAGCGATGTTTGGCGATTTTGCCAAACGCTGCTAAGCCTAGCTGAATTCTTTTGTAAACTTCTCGAAGTTAGCCCCACCTAATTGCAGAATCTGCTCGAGGCCTACCTAGGGGCCTAGGGGTCATCGTGGACAACTTCAAGAGGTATGTGGCCAACATTGACAGGTCCCAGGGTAACATGCGTTTTAAACATGGTCTTAGTTTTATTATCTTTGGGTAGAAGTGACCTGTTTATACATATTCGCGCTGTCCACTTCCATGCTCACTGCCGCGGAAGTACCTACTCTGAATGCATCACGGTTGAGATGGCTCTGTCGCCGTGACTTGACCATTTTCCCGTCAGTTGTCCAGACTCGTCCATAAGCCAGAGTCTCTGTAGGGAGCTTGGACTATGTTTTAACCGGCAAAACTTCCTTCATGCTGTAAGATTCCTACCCAGTTTTGGATTGCCTCGTCTACGTCCTCCGGGGTTTCTAAAGCCGTGAAATTATTTTCCAGCTGTTGTTGGAAAGTCCGAAGCAAGTTCGGTCGGAGCGTAGACTTCATCCTGTGGATACATTTGAGCTGTTTGGGATTGAGACATTGGGTCCTTGGGAATTGGGAGCTCATCTCGTTTTCGATAATCTATGACGCTTGGTTGATTTGACGTGTAATCAAACTGCTGGCGTTCATCTGGCTTAACCTATACCTAAGTTATCACCATTCAGCGCGGTAATGCCGTGGTAGTGAGCTTGAGTATTTGGATTAAATCTTCCAACAGCCTGTGGGTAATCCAACTGCTTATTGTTCTTTAATTAATAAAAGCATTTGCCGGTAAAGAAACAAATCATTCTCATATTTAACGATACTCTATATTTTCTTGAAAAAATAACACTAATTACATAAAAAATAAATTATTTAACCTTACCAAAAATTAACAAGCACAAACACTCAAGCATACAATATGAAAATACTGAATGATCATGTTTTTAATTGTTATTTTATAGGTACATAGATAATGTTTGCGGAACTGTTATTAAACGTATCGCCCTTAGCATACTATCGCAGTCGCATGGGATTATTATGGATTTCTTGTTCTACTTTGATGTTACTTCGGGCTAAATGGCATACGGAACGCGATTGACTCGCGACCACAGAATTTGCGACTGAACGCTAAGGGCGTTAAGTGTTTTAAGTAGAAATCGTCAAAGGACACCACAGTTGCCGATCGAACAGTTGCCTAGTTAATACATATCTAAAACGCACTCAAACAATTTGAAAACGATGTGTAAGTTTCGCTTGTGACTAAGCTTTTCAAACGATGTCGACCACTGTCGACGTATTTTAGTCCGCGGAAAATTTGTTACCAGACATTATGAGTGAACCTTGATTGAACATTCTTATTTATCAATGCGTCGAGCTCCGCATCACAGTTGCTAACTGATTTCGAATAGCTGACGTTTCGTTTATATGGGTGCAACTGGCTACAACAAATTTCTTACAAAAATTCCTTGACAGCCGTTGTAATTTTTTTTTTAAATCTTTCTTTTCTGTGTTGGGATATAACCTACCATAAACCATAACCGACATAGCTGTTAAAATTTGCAAGTTGAAGTGGCAATGGGCAGGCCACATCGCTCGAAGAACCGATAACCGACGGGGAAGAAAGGTTCTTGAGTGGAGACCACGAGCCGGAAGACGCAGCGTAGGTAGACTTTCCACTAGATGGACCGACGACATTGTGAGAGTCGCTGGCATCCAGTGGATGCAAAAGGCAGGCTGTCGTTCAGTGTGGAGGTTAAAGGGTGAGACCTATATTCAGCAGTGGACGTCTTCCGGCCGATGATGATGAAACCATAACCATTCTACTCATAAACTAATTACTTACTAATTAACTAACTAATTAATTAATGAAAATAAAAAAAACAATTTATTAACTAATTTTTGCCAGGTAATAAATACATCGAGTAGAATGGTCTATGGTTAAGTTATTAGGATTGTTCCGCTTTTTGAAATTTTGTTGTATAAAATCACAATTTAATATATCCTGCGTAAAAAACCACCTGAACCTGATTTATAAAGTTAAAGAGCTGAAGACAAAAGTCTACTAATCAATGCAAAAGGTACTTTTCACGGTAATATTATAAATTTTCTATTTTTTTTTTGTTTATATCGGACTAGGCTAACGTTTGACCGCGATCTCGCCTGATGGAAAGCGATGATGCGGCATCTTCGACCGCATCATCGCTTTCCATCAGGCGAGATCGCGGTTTGTCCAGTAGAAGAATTCACCCGTTACATTGTTTTTGATAGTTTTCGTGCAACTTTTTAACATTTGTAATAACCCCTATTATAGGCTGCGTCAGCTGACAAAAGATACAAGTTTCTCATAAATTACGTCTTTAAAAAAAACAACCACTTTTCTTAAATTTCGTCCGATAATACAAACGTTGCTTTGGTTGATAAAAAATAAAAATGTAACAAAATAAACATATTACAACATAAATATTTTATAAGCTATCATTATTATGTACTACATTAAATAGGTATATATATTTGCAACATAACACAGATCTTACAAAATATTCTTCACCGTTTTATTTTATCACATAATTTTATAGTAATATGCATTTTAATAGAGATTGCACTCTTTCGCACCTTTCCACAACTAAACGGCTAAACCAATCGTGATAAAATTTAGAAAGGAATTAGAGTGCATCATGAAGACTGGCATAGAATACTTTTTAGCCGGAAAATGCAAAGAAATTAGAAAATCCTGAGTAAAACTGCAGGTCGTAGCTAACACAGGTATAGCAAATTGTAACTTGCCGCTGTTACGATTGCTTACAGTAAACTTAACATTTACTAAAGCGCATTTTTTCATACTACACTGCTGTTAACGAGCAGGTTATTCGCCTGATGGTAAGCGCAAGGCCTGTCAGTAACAAGTCCTGACCTTTAATGTAGGCGTCACGAACACAACGCGTACGCTAGAGTGCATTCAGAGAGCATCACTCGAATTATGCGCACGCGCAGCCGGAGATGCTTTTTTTACATAGCACATGTGTGCTATGTAGCTTATGCTTAGTTTATGTACAGGATACTAAATGGGCAGTGATCAGTATTTTTTTATCAATTAAGAGTCTCATGCTTCGTGCCTCCTACTTCGAACAATAATTATAATGGTTCAATCAATAAGGATATTATTTTTATATATGAAAACATTTTTGAAACAAAATGAGAATTTGGTCGAACACTTGTAAATTTTATTCTCGAGATGAATACAGCTTAAATTTTACTAAGTACATTCAGACAATTCATATCATAATAAATATTGAAATGTTTGAGCGAGACATATACACACGAAGCATGAACGCTCTTAATATATTATTGTATTAACAGTATTTCTTTACATAATTATGCACATATTATTTCAATCCATAACGACACACACAACTTTTTGTTACTCACTTGTGATTAGTCAATTTATGCTAATGTGTACGTACATATTTATTAATATGTAACTCAGGGTTGTCCCGCTGTTTTTAATCTCAACAGAATAATGTCTAAATTATATTCGAGTATGGTTGTTTTTTTTTTTTTTTTATGATGAAATGGGCTAGCTTTTGACTACAACTCACCTGATGGTAAGTGACGATGCTGTCTAAGGTGAGACACGCTTGCTCATGAGGTGCCTATTCACTCTTGTCTTGAAGAGACCCAGATTGTACCTTATAGGGAACACCGAGGCAGGAAGCGCATTCCATTCCTGTGCAGTTCGTATTAGGAAGGAATTTTGGAAACGCTGCGTGCGGATTTTACCAAAGTTCTCGATGTAAGGATGGAATGTCTGCTTCGAAGAACTACGGAGGTCTTTTTTTTTTTTTATGCCGTAGGTGGCAAACAAGCAAACGGGCTGCCTGATGATAAGCAGTCACCGTCGCCTATGGATACTTGTAACACCAGAGGCATCACAAATACGTTGCCGACCCTTTATTGGTTGACGGGATCACTCCAAAATGAACGCGATAAAAAATGGACAGACAAGCCACTTTCCGCCTGTGCAGGAGGCTATGCGACATCTTCCTTATAACCAGAGCTACCGAGTCCAATGCTTCCAGTAAATTAATAAATTACCAGAAATATACCAAAAACACTGCACTGCAGGAACTGTAATTTTTATTGTGTCCCGTTTTTATTCAACTAATCACGCGTTTTTGATCCCGCTTTTCTTGAAAATAAAAATACTGGCAACCCATACTACAGAATCAAAAGCGATTTATCGTCGTCGTGGGTTGATATATATTATTTATTTACGATTTCTACATTGAGATTATTAAAACGTAACATTATATATATTGTAAATGTAATACATATATTGTAAATGATAAAACATTTTAAGACTATACCTGCCACGCTATTCTTTATGTTTCGGAAACACGATTTACGCAATATTAGGGCGCACAAAACAATTTTTATACAAAGGTACAAAACATATATTTGACTAGCAGTTATTAAGGCAACCTCATTAGCAATAATACAAGTTATTGTTCGCTAATGTATACTAGCATAATACTATTCATGATCTTAGTAAATAAATAATCTTAAAAATGTAAATTATTTCTACACAAAAGTAACTCACGTTGTCTTTTTTAAATTTATATCAGAAAAATATATTTTTTATTGTTAAAACTAAATTTACGAAAATAAATCTCTAATTACAACATAGTGTTTTCTTCGTAAAATAATATCACAAAAAAGTCAGCCACTGCTAGAGCCAAGCAAAAAAATACAAGCAGTATAGGAATGTCAAATAAAGCCAGTAAATTGTGAATTTCGTCAATGACTCGATTGCCTTATTAAAAAAATAAAACATGGAAATAAGGACTTTGCCTTATTACAATCCGATCATTCGAGAGGCATACAATATTCGCATTTTAAACAATACACTACTAACCGATGCTTAAAATTTTAGTTGTCAATGAGATGCATATATGAATATTTATTTACATATAACAACTTTATAATTAGGTACAAATTTGAAAAGGTTTCCTGGTCATCCATGCTGAAAGTCAGGAGGAAATTATATTGATGATTGAATCTTTGCCATCTCAATGACAACTTCAATTCTTGACTGAGAACTTAACACCTACCTATAGTTCGCGTCATCAAGTGTTGTTAGTAAGGGATGGAAACCAGGCTGATATCCCGGAGCGAGGCGGCAAGGCGGCGCGTAGTAACGCCTCTTCGTGTGCCGACAGCCGAAGGAGTACAGAGAGAGCGCGAGTCAGTTGGCGCGCTTCTAGCTCTCGCGCGGTTAGGAAACGGAGGACCACGTGCTTCAGGTATCTAACAAGAACAAATTGTTTTTTTTTAAACACCCAATAAACGGCTGACGATGGATCTACAAACGGCCTAACAGATTTTCTTGAATAGCAAGTTTTTAAAATTGTTTTTAGTTATTTATTGATAGTTTTATAATTTGACATTTTAATAGAGTATAGAAATTTGTAATTTATTGTAACGCGTGGACATTGCCTGAAATAAACTATTATTTATTACACGAGTAGCTAAGCACATTCTCGATTGGCCGATATCTTTATACATACTAGCGCAGCATGTGCCTTTTTTTTTCAATTTTTTCGCTTGTGATGATTTTGGCATCGCATGCTTTGTGCATTTGCCAGTGTAGTCAAGTATTGAAATATTATCAAGTTTGATTAAATATCATCAAAAAAGTCACAGTCAAGCAAAGTAAGTCACGATCAAGTCAGTAAGTAAGTTTACGAGAGCCTTCTCTGGAGTTTTGGAGACAACACGAAAAGATACGTTTCACCGCGTCATATCATTATATCACACTCGTGCGCGTCCATGAACACCTAATAAATAATAATCCACCAATATTACATATTAATACAAGAAAATACACCAGTTTAGGAAAGTAATACAATGAGGTGACATGCTTTTTTCACGTTGGCACTTTGTTACGGCTGTCAGTCAGGGTCAAAATTATCAGTCACTTTTTATATCTGTGGGAAATGGGTAGTACGTAGCAGTTTTATCGTTCTCAAATTTAGTTTAGTCAGAATCAAGACCATTCTTGGATATTCCAGGGTAATATTGATATGTATAATACAGATTAAATAATCTACTATATAAAAATAAGTCGGGTTTTCCTTCCTGACGCTATAACTCCAGAACGCACGAACCGATTTCCACGGTTTTGCATTCGTTGGAAAGGTCTCGGGCTCCGTGAGGTTTATAGCATATAGGTTTAGTAGCGAGGCTGAAGGCCGAGCTCTACGCGTACGAAGTAGCGGGATTCAGCTAGTTTCCTAATAAAAGTAAAAGTTGGTTAGGGGTAGTCCTACCTTCTGCTGATATCTTGTTCCTCGGCCGTAGAGAGGTCCGATTTACTGCTTTGTAGTTCTCTCTGTAATGTCTTTTTCATGTCCGATATCCGATTGTCCAATGATTTTATTTTCTGAAAAGTAACAAATAAAATTTCCAAAACTTTTTAGAGTTCCTTGCCCATGTTCAATAATTTAATGCAAAGCTTACACCGTACTTTTGCTGTCCTACCGTATCTACAGTATTTTTTGAACCGTAATAAGTAGCAAGTTGAAATTTAACAGAATATATGTTATTATGGTGGATATTTTAACAAGTAATAATAAAGGATATACATATTATTTTCTAACACATTATTATTAGTAACACATATACAAGCGTCGAAACTTGGTGTGATTATAGTGCTGACTCTATATTAAATACTAGCTGACCTGACAGACGTTGTCCTGTCTTAGAACTGTCAAACACGCAAAGTCAAAATTGTAAATCTTATTTTTTTACACCTTGGGTTACATTATTGGAGTTTTAGTAAGGATCCCTATTTTTTTTGAAAATATAATATAGCCTATGTTAACCGGGGATAGTGTAGCTTCCCAACAGTGAAGGAATTTTTCAAATCGGTTTAGTAGTTTCGGAGCCTATTCAATGCAAACAAACAAACAAACAAACAAACAATCAAATCTTTCCTCTTTATAATATTAGTATAGATAATAAAGTTAATAAAGTAAACGACAAATAATAAAAACCAAGTGTGAGTAAGCCTTGCGCTATGGAGCCCGAACTGAATGTAAGAAAACACAGTTTTTTAAAAGAAAATACATATCTTTGATAATTATATTATGGTACGGGACCCTTGGTGCGCGAGTCCGACTTGCACTTGTTTTTTTTTAATACGTTATATATACTTTTTAAATTCATTAAGTATATTTCGCTGGCTAAGCTTAAGAGAAAGTCACAAAAAAGGTTTTATGAGTTCTCAACTCTGATTTACCTTATTTTTATCACAGATTTCAGTTTCTAAGTCTTGTATAGATTTTTTGAGTGTGTTTTCATTTTCGACCAGTTGATCGATGCGCCCTTTCAGTTCATCTATTTCAGCCTTTCTGGTTACTTCGTTTTCTTTTATTAACATGCACGCTGCTTGGTTCTGTAAAGAATTTGATAGGACTATGTATATCGCCTCGATTAATATAATTTTACGTTTTCACAAGTAAACATTCGAGCAGGGTAAAAGTTTTAAAATCACGCGAACGTGAACCTTAACGCGCCCGGATACGTTTTGCGGTCGCGTGATTTTCCAACTGAGCTGATTTAACGTTAGTTTGGTGCCGCAATAGCAGTTGTCCGTAAGGCCCCTGGACCGATTTTGATGAAATTTGACGAGGAAATAGTTAAGCATAATAAAAACGGACAAGTACAATTTGTATCCTGATAAATGCGGGTAAAACTGCATGACGAACTATATTACTAGCGTCTTTCGATAGAAGAGAGGCAAAAAAATACTTTTAATACAAAAAATTGGGAAAGTACTCGAATAAAATGCTGGTGCTAGTTTAAGAGCCAATGCTTCGTGTATTACATCTCGCTCGCGCATTTCAATATTTTAAATATATAACATGTTAATTATGTAAAAACAAAGCTTTACGAATAAAGAAAAAAAATATTTCTAACGTAAAAACGTGATAAAATAAAATTGTTGCAATAGTATAGTTTTTTGCATTTCAGCCTGAAAATTAGAAAAATCAGGGAATAAAATAAAGTGCTTTTTTCTATGGGATTTTTGTATGAACTCAAGAATATAACTCAAACAAATATGTATATTGAAATTCAGTCAGTGCAGGGGCCTTACCTCTTAACGCGGGCTCGAAACAGCGCTGAAACATCGCAGTGCGGAAAATCACGCAAACGTAAACCTTAACGCACCGATATACGGTTTGCGGTTGCGCAACTATTCGCAATCACCTAAACAGAATCGCTTAAAACAGGTAGCCGTAAGGCCTCAGGCCCCATCTACAATAAGAAGAAACCCTTAAAAACCACCGGTGTGAAGTTGTCAGTCAACTTCAGCTGCCATATTATGCTGAGTTGGAGCCGATTTGTGACTTAATAACCTGACTTTTGGCTATTTTAAAAAACGTAATTCGGTCACAAATTAACTTTTTTTTCCTTCTATCTATCTATCTTTATATATAATCCGACTGAATGTAGATGACCATTTTGTGAATGTAGTAGCCAAGATAATGACAACCTTGTATTTTAGTGTTACCTCCTTATGCTGAGCGATAAGTCTCTCTAGTTCATTTATCTTCGCCTTCAGATCGGTGATCTCGGTCTCCTGGTACCGCACGTTGCATTGACCCATCTCTATCGTTTGCGACATGTGAGCGTTCCGCAGTAACGCCTCGTCTTTTTCACGTTTTTCTCTGCGAAATAAAAAACATATTAAAATGTTATTTGCGAAAATAAAAGTAATATGCGAAAATTATGGACCCCATATGGATCCATGTATCCATGGAACCGTCCATTAATATGGTTTAAGATTTTATTTTCTCAAAGAATAACAATAATTCACTTAGGTGAGAAAATACAAGTTTTACTTAACTAAGGTAGGTACTAAAGATTGCAAACATTACAAGTAACTTAATAATATCGTATCAGTTTTTATTTTTTGTAGGTAGCTGATAGGACAGCGTAAAACTTGGGTTCGATTGCGTGTCGCGAATCGTCCAAAGCGTCATAGCAATATCGGTCATGAGTAATTGCCTATAACATTTTACTTATCTCAATATAGTTTATCTTATTGTTACAATAAAGTTAATGATTGGTATTTGTATTTAAGTATGCGTGATATTATTGTTGTTTTTATATTTGTTATGTACATAAAGTATAATTATTGTGTTAGTGTATGTGTAAAAGGTATGTCTATCGTGTTAATGATGTGATTTAGAGCTAGTTATTTTATAAATACATATAAATCATTAGCTTAAGCTGAGGACTTCTTAAGAATGAAATGTTTTAATTTTTTTTTGAAAAGCGGGAATGATTGAATGTCTTTTATATCTTTAGGTAGTTTGTTATAAATTTGTGCCCCCTCAAACGTAAAGTTTTTTAAGCCATAGTTATTAGTTCTTAGTCTGTTTGGTAAACAGATGTTATTGGAATACCTAGAGGTTCTTGTACGGACTTGCGACTTTATAGTGAAAGTTATAGATGTATGTATTTGTTTTTTTATGACTTTTCTTACAAGAATACAAGTACTATAGCGGTATAACTGCTTCAACGTCATTATTTTCGTATGATTATAGACTGTAGTTGTTGGAGTAAAATAATTAAGGTGGAAAAGCAATTTGACTATTTTATTTTGGATTCTTTGTAATTTTTCTATATTCGTTTTGGCTGCTGATCCCCAAACTTCTATTAGATAAGTCAAATTAATGTCCATTAATGATTATAATGATGCACCCCTTTCGGCTTAGTACACCTTTTCAGCGTAACGATACACAAAAGAAATCTCGCCAAATTAAAACTGAAATTATTAAAACAAATAAATAAACATTCGGGACATTTTTGCACACACGGTCATCTGACCCCAAACTAAGCAAAGCTTGTGATATGGCTGCCAGAGACTGATATACATACATATATAGTTTTAAATACATACTTAAATAGATATTAACAGCCAGATATAGAACAAACACAAATGTTCATCACATAAATGTTTGTCTTAGGTGGGAATCGAACTCATGCCTCCAAGCTCAGAAGGTAGGTTCACTACCAACTGGACCAACGGGCTATCTAAAAGGGCTGAAAGTGGTACTCACTTCTCAATCGTCCTCTGCATATCTACATAATCATGTTGCATCTCATTGACCACAGAGTTCAGATGGTGAACCTCCGCCTTCTGCTCGTCGTACAATCGGTTCGACTTGTCGACCTTCTCTCGTAAGATTTTCACTAGAGTCCGTTCATTTTCCAACGCCTCTGTTAGGTTCTTGTTCTCTTCGGATAACTCGTCTATCCGAGCTTGGAGGTCCATTGTTTTATCCTGGAAGTAGCGGTGGAGTTTCTTATGTTATATTTTATTTATTTAACTTTATTTTAATTCAACGTGATAATACTGCCAACATTCGAGCTACTTTTCCTTCCACCAAGGGCGTTTTGGATTCGTTATTTTTGTATTATTATGACTTTAATAAATGAACTTTAGATTTTTTTTATGAACTTAATAATTTAATTTTTTAAAACTGCAACTTAAAAATAATGGATTGAAAACCATTACCTATAAATAAATATGATGTACCTTTACTTTAATAAGAACTTGTAGAGTACTAAAGAGCATTAGTGTTAAATATATTCCTTAACAACAGCCATAAAAACCTTATCGCAACCGAGTCTTACTCATTGATATTATAATCTTAAAACCACGTGAAAAGATATCTCCACGAATTTATACCGCGTAGAACTGTTACTATATTTTTTATACATAATTTCCTTACTTTGATAGAAAACAGTTGCAATTCCTTAGCCTTTAACAAAACATTTAAAAAGTTCAATATTATTTATTAGCATTTTTATAACAATAAACACAGATTTATCTTTAGATATTGTTCAGTTTGAAATAAGCTACATCACTAACATATAAGAAACTCGTGTCTGTGCCACGCGCTCCAGTTATTAATTCAATTATGAATACATATATTCAAGACCATTCAACGTTCAGCGAACTGAACCAGTTTCAATCAGTTGCGCACTAGAAATGGTCTCGTTAATCACGTTTAATGGCTTTGTCCAAATTTGCAAGCGTATTTTCTTTGAAAAAAAAAAAAAACTTATGCACGTCGAGAACCAGTGCCAGTAGGTGTTGACCATCTTCAACCACACAGTCACTTGAAATCAGGCGAGATTAGGCCTAGCCTGATAAAGTAACCGGCATGTAAATTGTCACCCTTAAATTTACAAGGTTACGAATATAGACTATACTAAGCCGTAAGGAGGTCATTGCACTCATTATTATGAACACCTTTTACTAAGGGACCACCACTGAAATTGCAAAAAAAAACAGCTGTTCCATACATCTTGTAGATAATGACCGTTTTCTATGGAACAGCTGATATGTTTTTTCTAGATTTTAGGGTTGATCACATAGTAAAAGTTGTTTATAATGATGAGTACAACGACCTCCTTTCGGCTTAGTACAGTCTAAATGCGTAACTCTGTATATGAAATAGAATATATACCATCCTGTTTCAAAAAACATTATATGAAATAGAATATGATAATTGTTAGTAGATAAGTACACTACAAAACTTTTTTGTTTTATTAGTTGAAAATTGTAAAATTCAAAGCATAAAGTATTTTATAAGCAAAGCCTATGTTTAGTTAGTCATGGATATTAAATAGCATGCATAAAATCATGCAAAAGAATTACCTTTTAGCGAAGCGGTTAGCAGCTCTCTACCATGCAATGTAACACAGGGAGAATTAAAAAAAATATTCCGAAAAATATAGTTTATTAAAAAATGGTTCGTGCCATAACATCAAATAAAATATTGACAGAAATACAACAGCGTATTGTTGATTTTGATTATCCTTTCTCATAGATACAATCATAATTCGGGAAACGTGTTCCTAACTAGATAAAAATACAATGCATGGACCCAGACAAAAGGTAAGTAGGTTCTTTATAAATAAAGAAGCCTTTTTAAATTTGTAAAAAATAATATAGTCAAAAATAAATAGTAAATAATGCAGATGCCGTTTTATTTATAAAAAGCAATAATAATCAATCCGTGACAAAAAAAAAGTACAATGCGGTCGATATTGAAGGTTTAGTTGACAGTCTTAAACCAAATAAATGTGCTGCTGTCTTTATTACGTAGCCTAAAATAAAAAAGACAACAATATTTTAGCCACTTTAAAACTGTCACCTAAACCTCCAAAATCAACCCATTAACATTGTATATGCCTCTCTAAAATTAAAATCAAGATGTTCTAAAGATAAATAGTAAATAATGTTGCCCTTATATAAATAAAATAAAATAATAAAACACTTAACACTTACATGGAATGTAAAACAGCAAAATAAAATCACAAAATATACCACAGTCTCCACCTGTATCAACAGAACGTCCAATTTATCTAGCCATCAGAAAACATCACGTGCTGTGTACATAATCCATATTATTATCTTTCCGATAATAACCATAACATATTAATTTAACGGTCAGTATGGACGCGTATTCACAACTATTCCACACACTTGGCAGGATTTGTAGGCGAAGTGTCTCTCTCTAAAGAATCTCCCAAAACTAATTATATGCGTGTACACTATACTGCGGTTAGGTACAAATGAAACGAAAATCTGCATCGAGTTCGCTATTACGTAAGAAGTGGAATATTTTTCCGCGACCGTGCGAGTTTTCGATATTTCGTAAGTTTCGTAAACAGATTTCTATGCTATTTCGTTAGATTGGTGCCTGTTTTTAGTTAGGAACGGGGCTGTGATAAGTGCCCTTACTGCGATTGTATTGTCATGATAGTGTAGTTATAACGTAGCGATTGTGAATCCAATGTGCTTGAACATAAGGCATAGTGCGCACACGCTAAAACGTGAAACCCTTTAAAAGCAATTTAAAAACATTTAAAAAACAAACATTGCCAAGAAAGATAAAAAGTGCTCCAAAATACCATACAAAATATAACTTACTAGCTAAGACCCGCGGTTTCACCCGCATTGTGATGAAAAATGGCGATGATGATGACGAAAATGTTGAAATGATGATGATTTTTTTTTCGGGATAAAAAGTAGCATAAGTGTTAATCCAGGGTATGAGCTACAATCATACCAAATTTCGTCTAAATCGGATCAGGGGTTTCGGTGGTGACTTCAGCCAAACATACACACTTACACAAACTTTCGCATTTATAATATTAGTAATTGGTAAGATAAGATATTCTAAAGATCAAGATTATTGTGGCACCGCGACTTGCCTTGTCTTCTTTGGTAATGGGTCTTTATACTTTTGCGAATTTTTGATTTAGTTTTGATTTGCCTAACAGTTATTGTATCACTAGGATTAAATCAGACCAGGGGCCTTATTATGATTCTTTGATCGGGATCGAGGTTGCATGCCGTCCCGTTCGTATCTATTTACTCGCACCACGTGCGTAAGTGAGATGGCACGCGATCGCGATCACGATCCGAATCATCCATAATAAGGTAGCAGTATTGTAAATCTGAAAGTTTGATGTCCATCCCAGCCTAATTCCGTATAGAACGGATATGAATACAACGGGAAGGTTTTTTTATCCGACCTCCTCTAATGATACCCCTTTAGCAGGGACCTTTTCTATGTATTTTTCTTTTCTTTTAAGTTATTAACTTGAATTTTAATTTTTAATATGTGTAACGAGGAGTTTACAACACTCTGGATTAAAACAAGAGCTATTTTTTATTCCAGTCAATGTAACAATCTCTGCAGGATGGCGGGTAAAACTACGGAGGGGCAAAATGATTGAATATGACAAGTACAAATTAAATTAAAAGCTGCCTTTATGCAGGTGCAATATTTTTAAGCGTAGTGCTAAAATTCTTGGCGAAACATGCTTAATAAATTGCTTTATAAGCACTTTACACAAAATTTTAAATACGCGTGACGTTAGAGATGTTTCGTGCGTCCTCTATCTCGCTCACGCATTTAAATAAGTTTGAATCTTCTTCTCTGAAATCTAGGTATGAACAAAGAAAATAAACATTCAATTACACATTCAGTAAAATTTAAATTCTGATTCAAACAAGTTTTAGTACTTCAAAGTCAAATGTAGTAAAACAAAGTCAATTATAATGTGTAAAAACTTGTTTGAATCAAAATGAACATTATTTTCTTTGTTCGTGCAGCTTTCATAAGTACATTAATTTTACATCTACAAAAATACGCGAGGAAGATATAAGACGAGCCATGTATTTTTTTAAACTACAAGGTTTTGAATACCTATTATCATTCTTTCAAAGATACACCATTTACTTGGAACGCTAAGTAAATAATTATACCGACTAAGTAAGTACATTATAGAAATAATCATAACTTCAACTCATTACATAAATGCGAACATACTTTTATAACAATAAGACGAAGTGACGCCAATGTATAGTTTCACACAATGATCAAACATAAGCTAGTCTGTTTTCTATTACAACAAAGAACTTTTCACCTGTAGATGTCGTAGCCCGATCGTAGAATTGGCCATATCATGAAAAAGCCGTAATTTCGTGAACTGTCAATAGTCAATTCTAATCGTTTTCTACCAAGGCCAAGAAACACTTGACCGATGGTAGAAAGGTTACAATTTGTACCACTAAAGGCACTGAATGATAGCGTTTTGTTTACATGCATTTCAAAATCGCGGCAGCGAAAAATGATAATAAGGTTTTTGCACTGACCTGTATTATACTAGCGTAAGTACTAGTATAATAGAACCAGTAAAACAACAACAGTTTTTACAATAAAATTGAATAACTTTGACGGTTTATTACTTAAACCGTCAAAATAATACAAGAAACTTTAAAAAATTTGCGCATTATTCAAATGTGGTCCCTTCAACTCTGCACTATCGGCCTGAACGATAAATGTTAGGTATTGAACTAGCCAGAAACCAGAATTACTCAGCAATTTCATGAAGTGACTAGCACTGATGATAACCGCGCTTCTTTTATAGTCACACAACATAGACACAATGTCATGGTATGATATAATTTTTGTTGGCGGGGATTTCTTATAAGAGATCACGCACTAATGTATTGTCATTAAAAAAAAATAATAGGCTTGCGTTCGACCGCCAACTCGCCTGATGTTAAGCGATGTTGCGGTCTACGGTGGAGCACGCTTGCCTAGAAGAAACCGATTCACACGTGAATTGAAGACACCCAGATTGTAACTATCAGGGAACACCCATTCTAGCAGCGCATTCCACAGACTAGCAATTCGCATAATAAAAGTGGTATCAAATCGCTTCGTACGGGTTTTCGGAATGTCAACCATAAAGCGGTGTTAATTTTTTGGGCCCGCTCTGGCAGTCCGATAGAAAAATGGGCAGGCGGGAATTAGATCATGCAGATCCGATGCACACTCTCCAAAATGTATCCGATAAAAAACCGTAAGAAGTCCTTTATTACCATGTTGCAATATACTTTTGCGTCACTCCATCATAGAAACTGCTAAACATCTATTAATTATTGAAGGTGAATTTTTTAGGCTTTTATAAATCTATAGGAATTAAATTTTATTTAATAGGTAGACGAATATTTTTTTACATTTAATAAAGATTTTGTTTCTCAAAACTTCACCACTAGAATGTGACAAACCCACGTAAATATACCCTAGACCTAGAGAGAAAATATTTGATTTCCAAATGCCATAAAATTTTGTAAATGCTATTATATTTTGTGTTTTAGTTAGTTGTAAAAGATATTCATAGGAATGTCACATTTAGTTGCGGATCCTAATAATCACATACGCATGCTCTAAAAAATATAAACTGTTTATAATTCTACAAATGTTTTGTACTAAAGCACTAATCTCAAAAAGCATATAAAAATACTAGGATCCGATGAAATAAGCACAAGGCGTGAGGAGAACGGGAGCGGCGTCCCATGCATATTGACTGGTCTTGCCTGTTTATTGAGGTTTATGTGACAAAAAAAAAGTTTGTTTTGAATGTACCCCATAAAGGTCTCGACCATTTACACTGGTAACCGTATCGGCATTTGCTAGAAATATATAGTTTACATAAATTTAAATGAAAATGTCCACTAGTACGTTCCCTCATCGACCAACACCGTAGCGTGTCATGAGAGTGAATACACGACTTTATAGCATTGTTGATACAGGTCTGGTACGTTTATAGTATGATCCAGTGCAGTTCTTCAAGCAAAAAATTTTTCGTAAATGCCATTCTGATATCTTGAGGCCACGAACTTGACTAACAAAAAAGTTGAAGGGGTATTGACTGAGACTCATTTGCGTGTAATGCAACAGTTTGGATTCGAGAAGTACCTACACAGCGTATACGTCAATCTTGACGTATTATCTGAGGTTTGTCTGTTGCGTTAGATCTTATGGTCAGTCATCATCATCATCATCATCAGCCAGAAGACGTCCACTGCTGAACACAGGCCTCCCCCTCTAACCTCCACACCGAACGACAGCCTGCCTTTTGCATCCACTGGATGCCAGCGACTCTTACTATGTCGTCGGTCCATCTAGTGGGAGGTCTACCTACGCTGCGTCTTCCGGTTCGTGGTCTCCACTCAAGAACCTTTCTTCCCCATCGGTTATCGGTTCTCCGAGCGATGTGGCCTGCCCATTGCCACTTCAACTTGCAAATTTTAACAGCTATGTCGGTGACTTTGGTTCTTTGGCGAATATCCACGTTTCGGATTCTATCGCGCAAAGAAACTCCGAGCATAGCTCTCTCCATTGCCCGCTGTGTGACTCTGAGTTTTTCCAAACGGCCAACAGTTAAGGACCACGTCTCAGTACCATGGTCAGTATATTATGCTTATGCCCATTGACACTTTAAAACAAAAACAAAAGCATCACGCCGGTTCCGTCCTCTCAAGCGTTGTGCTAAGCCTGTAGGCAAGTGTTGCGTAAATCTAGTGGTACTAAATGCTATAGAGGCTGGAACTCACGCCGGCATGGTTCGCGGAGTTCCGCAGGGACTTCACCTCCATCGCCAGCGAATGCACCTCCGAGTTGAGACGCACCACCTAATACCCCCAGAGATTGATATAACGCCTTTCGACAATTTTTAAAACTAATTTGGGCAACGGGAGCACCCGTTTGGTTTAAGATAGGTCGTTTTGGGTCAAAATGGCGCCACTTTGGGCCAAAATGGGCCCGGTTTGGGTTAAAACGGACCAGTTTTAAGTACAATGTAGCTCCATTTTGAGCAGGTAGACGGTACAGCAGACGGTTTGAGCAATTCAGGGCTTATAGCGGGGTGATATTTATGTTATAAAACATTTATTACGGGCAGATTATAAAAATAACGATAGGATTGATAATCGAGTGAGGTGATAATTAACACATTTTCAGAAGGCAGATAAATGTGTGACAATTATATCACAAAAATTACGAGTGCATAGATATGCTAATCTGAAAGAACTAATAATATTTGGGTCACTTCAATATGTGAGAAAAGGATGGCAACTAGTTTGGTATCCAAATCAGTAATTTCTCAGTAAAATTTTAGCTCTGAATAGAAATTGTGTGTGGTTTCTAAAGTCAGCCTGTCTTCAATGAGCAAGTAATTCCTATTTGGAGATATCGCGCTTACAATATAAATATACAGTAGAAGTTTAAACCTTATAACAATAAACATTAAAGAAAATACTGATACATAATCGGCAACAATGATACGCAAAATTTTATCAACTCATTTGATGTCAATGTCTAACGCGATGATATTTTTGCGGTTGTAGAGAGCTTGAATGCTTTAAGCCATTATATAGAATGTTAATTAAAATTAGCCATGCAAGATGAAGGGAAAATATAAGAGTTTAATTTTGTCAGTACGTTGATAGAACAAGACATACATAGTTACACACCTTGGGTTTATACAAATTGGATAATTTTTGATTTTAAGGACACTTTTTTTTTATTACAGCGAAGCGAGCGGTTCGGTCATTTGTAAGAAGCCCGCGCCCGATCATCTAAAGCTGATTCACATAATAAATAAATTTTGGATCACCGCGTTACCATCGTCACCGCTTTTGCCTGCTCGCTGACGTAAAAAACGTGGCCTTTATTGTGACTGTAAAGTCACCCCAAAACCTTAATCTTTTTTTAATCAAATCTTTTGTCTTTTGATGTTGATAAATTGACTCTATTGAAATAAATCGCCTATTCTATTTAAAAGCAACAAAACTTTAAGCAAGATAAAACTACGCATACTAATATAAGCAAATAGGACAGTACCTTAGCTTCGCTATTCATCAGATTTTGTTTAGCCTTTTCCATTTCCGCTGCCATGTTGACTAGTTTATCTTGCATCTCTTTCTTTTCCATTTCAACTCTTCGCCTTTCTGAGCCTTCTTCGCCCGCTTGTCTAGAGAGCCTCGCGACCTATGGTACAACTTGGTATGATAATAACGCATCTACTAACAGATTTCAGATCAGCGCTCAAAAATATCCAAAACAAAAGGGAACAAAAATGACAAATGAATAATGACAAGTCTTCATAAGGTGAAAAAAGGTTGCTAGCTAAATTAGATTTGATGATGTTTTATAATTTAAATATTTATGTTTGTCGGTTTTTATACATATCTAAGTTTATACAGGGTTACGCGGAGAAAAGCTGTAGTTCCAATTTTGCCCACCTGCTAACAGCTAAGTTGGTGGCACTGTAATAGCAACGTAACATTTTTTTTTCTCTCGTTACAGTCTGTCTTTCTGTCTCTAGTTGACATGCGCACTGGATACAGTGCGACTAACTTATATAAGAATCGAACGAGCGCCACTGAAGTATTGTCTGAATAAAACTGACAGGCATCCACAGAAAATTGTTAGTTCCATTGTTTTGGCCACCTCTATATTTGTATTCGGCCACCTCTATATTTGTAGTACAGCTTGGCAAAAAAGTCTAGAAACGAAAACTTTTTTCTTCCGAGTATACTGTGGAAAACTCGTCAGTGGAAGAATTTCATCCAATCATCTTATACAGTTGTACTACAGGGTCTTGTCTAGACCCCCTGTAGACCTCCTGTGTGATGACATAGACATAGGCTGCTGCTGCGGCTGCTGGACATAGGCCTCCTTTATCGATCTCCAAAAGGGCCGGTTGAAAGCCGCCCTGTATCCAGTGTTTCCCTGCAGTCTCTTTTAGGTAGTCTGTCCATCTTGTGAGTGGACGTCCTACGCTGCGCTTGCCGGTCCGTGGTCTCCATTCGAGAACATTGTGAGAGAGTGGTAGTGGGCAGGGCATATAGCACGCACAGATGGCCGATGGGACCGAAAAGTTCTCGAATGGGTTGCTAGTATTTAGAACTATTTGCGATAGTGGCGCCCCCATTAATTTCTACTCTTTTTTGCCAAGTTATAAGTCTAAGTTGCTCAGCCAGCCGGAATGACGTGTGAGATTGGATTTAGATTAACTTTTACGTGAGGCCATTTACGGACTAAGCACCAACCCTAACCCAAATTCAACCCCTAACCCTAACTAATATTATAAAAGCGAAAGTAACTGTCTCTGTCTGTTTGTTTATTCTCTTTTCACGACTAAACAGCCAAGTCAATCTTAACGAAATTTGGCAGGATGATAGTGTACATCATAAGACGGACATAGGGTACTTTTCCTCCCAGATATTGCCGAAAAAGTAGATAATCGCGGGTAACAAGGCGGTATTCAACTAGTTCTATATATACAGGGTTCTTGGTAAATATTTCACAATCTCTTTCGGACAATTTTTGTAAATCATATAACAAACATCTTAAGTAAAAAATTCGCGGAAAGAAATTAGCTGTTCCATACATTTTATCGCATGTTTGAACCTTTTCTAAGAAACAGCTGTTTTTTTCCCCGCGAATTTTGTTTTTGCACAGAAATTGCCCATAAGAGGTTGTCAGCTAACTCTACCAGTGACCCTGTACTTACCTTGTCCATAACTTTGAACTATGAGTACCTGTGTCTCCAAAGAAGCAATTTGGCCGCTCCAAGAGGTCTTGACGTCAGCAAGGGCCATCTTAGCCTCCTGCAGTTGTCTGGTGAGCACGGATCGTTCGCGGCACACGCGGTCGTAATCAGCGCATCCTGAAGGCGCCACTTCTCTTTTATCTGTAGCAAAAGTACAGTTTCATACTAATTGGCTATATACTTATAGAAAAAAAATGGCAAATTTATATCAATATGTTTCCTGTAGTTTGAACAACAAAGCCACGGTCATCATCACTCGCTGCTGAGTATAGGTCTTCAGCGCGCCTCCGTTGGAGCAGCAAGAAAGCAGTTGCCGAGATGGTTTCGCTCCTGTGGGCACAGGACAGGAACCGTTTCGTCAACTATACAATAAGTCCGCGTTTGACCACCAACTCGCCTGTTGGTAAGCGACGATGTAGTCGAAGATGAAGCACGCAGACTTAGAAGAAATTCTGGCCTTGAAAAGGCCCAGATTATATCTCTTAGGAAACAAGGATAGGTTAGGTTGTTCCAATCCTTGGCCGTACGGATTAGAAAGTAGGGAGCAGTGCAACGTTATTTTAAACTATTTAATCTTAGGTTGGCCTTGGTCCACCGTCCGTCTTCCCGTCTGACCAACTGTTTCGCCTGTCTACACTTCAATCTTGTGATCCATTTACGCCTGTCCCGAATACTCTCAGAGCTGCAGTGCTGATAGCATTACGACGATGCGAACATACCGCAGGGCTAACTCTACAGTTGCCACATACTCTTGGAGGCCATAAGTAAAAAAAATATTTCACAACCAATGGAATATGGATCCAGGATGAATGACGCACTGGTTAGGAGGGGCTCGGGTGTACGACCTGTTGGATCTGAGCCGATAATCCCACTGCCATTTAGCCAAATCAGATCCTGGATTTCACAACATACTATAAGACTGCATAAACAATACTGGGTACAAGTACTAAAAACTTTAGGCTGTCAAGGCCTTCCCGGAGATTAATCCGAGATACTCCCGAAGACTGCTGAACCTAAAATGTGACAAACTGCGACAAGTTGTTGGGATTGTCACAGGACACTGCCTTTTAAATAAACACCTTTTCATAATAGGGTTACAGTCCTCTTTGTAGAGGGTGCATGAAGACCGAAGAAACGGCCGCACATGTTGCTGCAACAACGAAATACTATCCTCGGAACACCGACGCTCCGGAAAGTCTGCACAAGCGTCAGTGAGCTGCTGCCCTTCCTTGAGGAGACCGGATGCTGAATTAGCTGTAGTCGGGCGACACAAAACGGGCCAATGACTAACAATGACTAATATTTGTGGAAAATGCGTTACTACACTTCTCGTCTGCCGAGCTTATTCTAATTTTTTTTTTTTTTTTTTATAAATAGACTTGTCCTTGGCTGCCAACTCGCCTGATGTTAGGCGATGCTGCGGCCTACGATGGAGCACGCTTGCCTAGAAGAAAATGTTTTGTAGTCTTCGAGGTCACTGACCGTCCTCGTGCATGTGATGATGCGGGTTCTCAGGTGACAGCGCAGCTTTCACAAGCGTCAGTTGGTCGGCAAGGTCGGTCGCGCGCGCCTCTGCTTCGCTCAGCGCCGCGCCCAGCTCGGAGCGTTCGCGTGCCCATTCCCGCCGCGCTTGTTCTAACTCCTCCTACAAATAGAAGAATTACAAATAAACTAGCTAAATGCCTGTGACTTTATATGCGTAGAATTCAGCCTTCTGCCTCCCTCGAAAAAAATATCTATTATTATCAAAAATCTTTTACAGAGCTCATCTACATTATTGCAACGCTTGTGCAAAATTTCATGCTTCTAGACCTCGTGCTTTGGGCACCAACTTGCCACAAAACAAGAATAACATAAACACTAAAATTATATTGATATTACAGCGATACTGTTGTTGAAGACCGAGCAAGTAGACCAAGAAGGTAGTACGTACTTATTCATATTCACTCTGGCCTTTTAATTTAGTTCCATCTGTCATTTACACTACATTATGTAGACACTGTATTTCGTAGTCTTTTATCTGACCCAAGTTCACCAGTTTGAGGTGAATTGTGGGTTGCTAGACCTGAGGCAGAGCATTCCAATTAACTCGAGGCAATGGAAACGCTCTGCCTAGCATAGCGGTTTCTTGCTAGCCGCGCCACGCAAGAAACCAATGAGGGTGGAGTTTTATACTTCCATTCCATAAATTTATTTTAGCTCAATATTAGTAGGCATATAATGATAACCTACAGTGAGTTCGTCAAGCCTGTCCTGCGCTCGTTCAGCAGCCGATAGTCTCGTTCTCAGCTCGGCAAGTTGTCTATCGGCCGAGTCGCGCTCGGCAGCAGCCTTCGCTGCCTCGGCTTGAGCAGCGCGAGCCACCGCTTGCGCTGCTAACGCCTCTTCACCTGGAATTGTATAAAGCATATTATTATTACTTATAAAACGAGCTTGCTTAATACTGTCCTCTTTAACGGGAGAACTCTGCAGGCATGGCTCAGAAGCGTGGTGATATTGTTTTATAAAAAGGACAATTTGTAGAACTTTCCCATCTCGCTTCAGAGATATTTTTATGGGTTGTTTTCTAGGATTATCACGAACCACCTTGCGCTAAGACTCGGCGAGTTTCAACCCTTGGAACACACCGGGCTTCGAAGTTGGTACAGCACCATAACAGACATCGTCATGATCAGCCTAGCAAATTCTTCCCAATGCATTGGTCTCTAGATGAACTTCGATAAAGCCAAGGTCATGTTGAACGAACATGTTGCTCCCTGACAGGCTGCCATTAATGGGTTCACTCTAGAGGTTGTTCAAAAGTATGTTTACATAGGGCCACCTGCCCTAGAACTAGACAAAAACAATTTTGAGAGTGAGGCCAAAAGCAGATACAGTTGGTCTGAGCATGGTCTTCTTGTCACATATCCCGCAAAGTCTTATATCAGTACCTGTCATGACTTATAGTTGGAGCGATCAACAAGTTCAAGGTCGCTCAGCAAGCTATAGTGAGCTGTGATCGACGTTTGTGAGGGATCGTATCCGGAACAAAGTTATTTGTCAAAGAACCAAAGTCACCGGCGTAGATCAAAGTATTAAAAAGCTCAAGTGGCCGGCCATATCTGTCACTGAACTGAACTGATTACTGTTTAGGTAGATGTGATCTAGGGTGGACACCACGAATCGGCAAACGTAGCTTGGTATGCCCTGAAACTCTGTGGAGTGATTATATACGCAAGGCAGCTGGCAGTGGTTGGTAGCAAAAAGCTGAAGATCGGGCTGAATGGCATGGTTTGTAAGAGACCTAGATGCATAATATCATACGAAAAATAGTTTTAAAAAACGTTTTATTTACTGTATCAGGAGCCCAGAGCTCAGACACTTTAAATAGCTGTGCTCGCTTTGGTGAATATATCATCAGTAGAGGACATTTTTGTCAGAGCTGCTTCTTGACTTGCTTCTCTCCCAATGTTTACCACCAAACTAAGTCTTAAAATATGCACCCAATTTCCATGCCTCACCGAGAAGATATTTACAAAGAGTAAAAAATAAACCAATCCTATCAAACCACATTCCTTCAACATTATTGGCAAAAACAAACAAGCTCACTTTCACAACCTTGCAATATAACCTTGCACCAACCTTGTACAGATGCAAGGGAAAGTTTCAGCTCCTCTATCTGTTGTTCCCAAAATGCGTCTCTCTCTCGTAACTTGCCCTCGAGTTGAGTTGAATACTGCTGTGTTAGCGCTGCCTGGTCGATGCGGCCTCCAGTGCGGTCTGATAGATACGACTCGAGTTGTGGTGATATTGACTGAAAATAACAAGTAATTGCTTGAAATAAGATTAAATTTGCAGTTAATTTACTACTGACTACATGGCCTGATAACAGGTTGGTCCAGATATCTGAATGGGTTTTTTATGGTTCCGTCTATAATTCCTCCAACATCTCGCCTGATGTTAAGCAATGATGCAGTCTACGTTGGAGCACGCTTGCCTAGAAGCGGACGACAACGACCACATGCCCATACCCGGATAAGCCCTTGGTTCACAAAAGAGTAAAGCTAATTAAGTCAGAATAGGTATATAAATTTGTTATCTTACATCTGATGTGGTATCTCCTGGACCACCAGAACTGGAAGGACTTGCTGTAGACTGTAAAAACAATGAAAGGTAAACACATGCTCGCTCAATCAGCAGGAATATAATAGGGTATTTGACTACTTTTGGGAAACCATTGCACATTATTGCCTGATATAATTTAATGTATACTGCATTTATATTTTCTGGATATCAGTCGTATTTGCGATATAAATCGATGTTAAAGTTTGAATAAAAAAATATCGCGCCAAAACGCAGACCTGCGTCATAGCTCCGGTCGAGCGACTCATTGACGTCACACAGATCTAAACAACTGCAGCCAGGCAGCAAAAGTTTGATAATCATTAAATTTCTAATAGAAGTAATGGTTTATAAATGTTCTGTAGTGCCACAATGTACAAATACTTCCATAAAGATACCGGAAAAGCTATTCGTTCCTGTTCCAATGGACCCCAAAACTCGCAAAAAGTGGTTGGAACTAAGTAGCTCGTAGAGAACCCAAAAGTATTGGAGCTAATTCAAGTGTTTCTATGTGCGAAGATCATTTTGAGGTACATATTTGAGTCTATATATTTCTATTATAATTTGTGTTTTTATTGCATTACTATTTTATGTACTGTTACTTTCTTTTTAAACATTGTAAAGCTTGACATAACCTAACAAAATAGTGATATCCACTTATTACAACATACTTTTTGTACAACTTGATTGAATGTTTTGCTTGGAGAACAATTAAAAATTAATACTTACATTGTAGTTTTTACGTTTTGAGTTCTGCAGCGTAGAAACAATGACGTAGATTATTATTGAAGAAATATGCAACCATAAATACATTTTGGGTAAGTTACTGCACAAAATGTTTCTCCATTCTTCTCACATTTAACCTCTAGACTGTTTTTGGTGAAAATTTCTGGATAAATCGCTTTCTAAATAGCTTTACAACATTAAATTCGCAAATATCAATACAAAATCTGTTTGTTTAGATCTGTGTGACGTCACTAGGGATGGAGCCAATTACAGACCGTTTTCGATCACGTGATCAAATGTCGAAAATACAGTTATTTTATTGGCGTTTTTCACAAAAAATAAGCATATTTTTGGATGATGTCAATTGGCATAATATTTTCAATACAGTCAAATACCCTATTGTTTTATTTACAATTAAGTCATAAGTTATATTAATGGATTTTAACTATTATCTCATCAAACTAATAACGCTTTTAAAAATAAACTATTCAGTTTACTGGATGCAAATGGGATGAATAATTTTAAAATAATTGCAACACAAATTAATATAGACTAAGCTTTATGCTGTTTGATTATAACCATAGACGAACCTTCATCTATGCTATAACACTAAATTTGCGGATTTATTGTCGGAATCGGAGCATACTCACCGTACGGATTTGTTGCTTTGTATAGAGTTCTATGGCGCAGATTTGCCGATCCAGTGTATGCAGTAACATAGAAATCAATACAAAGCAACAAATCCATACGCTCACTATGCTCCATTTCCGGTCCAGTGGACCCATACCTTAAAACAACTTTTACACTTGTGTATTTCTCCACAAAGGTTCATATATAAGGGCCAGTTAAACCCCCCGCCCCTTGTCAGCAAAAGTAAGCAAAGCTCTTACCCCACTTTCATGTGCTTACCTGCTTACGTAAACATTGGTATTTTTTTTTTCTCTTTACTGGTTTCTTTATTCATGATCTATATTGGGGAATCTCTAAACATGATTTTCGCTTTCGAGCATAGACAATAGACAAGTAGGGTTGCCATTTTTGTTCAGGTCAGAATCTATTAAATTTTGGAGAAAAATCTGATGTAAACACCATCCTGACCAATCCCCCATGTCATCAATAATAAGCAAAGACTCCCCCTTTGGTGCTAACATAATACTTGTATGACCCCTTATCATGATAAATGCAGAATGTGGGAAGGCATTACATCACAGTAAGAAAAAGTTTCAGCAGTACAGTCACCTGCAATAATATGTATACTTTTTTTAAAATAATTTTGTAACAAAATTTTTATTTTTTTTTATTTTTTATTTTTTAAATAAATGTAGGTACTCTGCATAAACTTAAAAATTATGTAACTATCAATTTGTAGCATAACTATGTGTATAAAATTATTCAGTAAAAAAGTAAATACTGTAATTTTCAATGACTGACTGACAGAAGTTTAGTTATTTTTTTAAATCAAATATGTATCTCTTATGCGTACATTTATTAGAAATTTAATGCTATGATATTATTCAAAACATTATGAAATGTACACATAATGCAGGCGACTGTACCAATTCAGAACTCCTTCTGTGGATCTGTGAATTAACAGAAAATTCAATAAATAGTTATGAAAAATAATTCCAAATTTATCATAGTACCTATGACACGTGTGCTATTGTAATAAATTGTGGATGAACTAATTAAACTAATTATAGGTGTGTGAGTGACAGGTCATTATCACGAATAGATTTACCTGTACATATGCACTTACTGAGTCATCCCGGAGTGAGATTCTGCCTAAGAAGGCTCCAGAACGCCAGCTACTAGTTATTTTAGTTATATCACTTCCAGTTTCTTCTTTGATTTTACTTTTAAGACTGGCAAACATTATCACCAGGTGGAACTTTTACTGAAATAAATAAACACAAAATATATGACGCCAGTACATATTGATAATGGTCAGTCAATAGACATAGGATAATGACGCTCTGAGAACTCAGAACTGAAACACAGAACTTGAAAAATATCTTTAACACAAGTACCAGCCAGATACAAGATTCTGACTTCACATAACTATAATGAAATCCAGCTTTTTCGGAACAACTAGTGAACTTTTTAAAAACATTCTCATACTGACTTATCTACTGGAAAAATGTAAATTAGCCAGATAATACTGAGCAAACTTACCCAAAATTGCTTTACAAAATTACCAACTTTTGTTAACGTTTACACATCGGATCTTTTACTTATTTAATGCATTCAGAATCATCTCGTCAAATATATTCCATAAAAAGTGTAACAGAATCAAGAAAACGACACATTTTCTGTTCAGAAGCAATCACTTTTTTGTAGATTTTTTCGATTTTCTTTGCAAGAACTCTTTCTTTTTATTACCGATACGATGCGATGACAGTGACAGCGTTCCTCCGTCCATAAGTCAAGTGTCACTGTCAATTCTGTCAAATACAGTATTATCTGGTATGTCAAACTGAAATCAAATGTCACTATCAATATATTTTTTTTATTGGACAACTCAGCCTTGTTTTGCTAAACATAATACAAATCGTTACGTGCGTGCACGTGCGTGCAAGGACGTTTTACCTATTTCCCTTTAGGGTATATTATAATATATTAAGATCCTTGCGTGCGTGTTAAAATTACGGAATAAGGGCCCTGTTAAGTCAACCTCTTAAAATTTGGACTATATTCCCTAGGAATAACGGCCAACGTTTCGGCTAAAACTTTATTATCAATGGCTGTTTTAATGTGTATTATAGTTTTATTATTTATTACGTGTTCGTGATCATGCCCGAGTGTGGCTAAGTGATAATGGTGATATAACGAGGTGAAACAAGATTTCCGTGTTATTTCCTTACAATTTTTTTTTTCATTCCTCTCGAGAGGCTTTTAGCGTCGCATGTTTTGGGAATTTGCCAGCCACCAAGAGCATAGTAAAGCCTCCACCAATATACTAGATAGGTAGAGTCTGGCTAATGAAAGAAGAGACTGAAAAAGCGCGGCTAATTTAAAAATATCATCATTGAAACCCCAAAATTTAGTATGAAATGCCTGGAATAATATCACCGTGATACTTGTAAGTTATTAATTTTTATTGTAACACAGTCAGAACACAGTAATGTTTGCATTTCATATTAATTTTGGGGTTGCAAGGCGGATTTTTTTAAATTTGGCGGGCGTTTTTAGTTTCAACTTTCATTAGCCACACTCTAGGACTTGGACTTGACCGTGACTTACATTGATTGTGACCTTATCTTGTTAGATGTAATTCAATGAAGATTGTTATATTTAAATACTTGACACTGGAACATGCACAAGACATGCGGTGCGACATAAAATCCTCTCGAGGAAAGAAATCAAAAATTTGCAGGCTACTTTGTTTACAGTTTCTGCCACCGATTGCTAGTGGCGCTAGTGTTTTCAATTCGCACTTTATAATAGTGTCAACACACGTATGGATTTGGTTGACCTCAACCGCCGTATGACCAACGGGAGAGCAAGAGAGGGAAATATGATATTCTCACTTATTCTACGAATGCAAAATGTAGGTAGGTACCAAATTCGTGTCACCCAAAACAAGTATAAATGGAATTTTTATTAACCCCCGGTAATAGAGCTGTCTTCAAACGGTTAAGCGGATTTTCATGAATAGCTAAGAACACGGGAGTGGTGCCTTGTGAAAACAAAAAAAAATACTAAGTCAAAATCGGTTCAGCCGTTTGGGAGCTATCGACGATGCTACAGACACACGAATTTTTGCACACCCTATTTTTGCGTCAGGGGTTAATAACAATAATTTGGATATACATAGGTATAATTTTATTATCGTGTAGATACTCAATACTACTTATAGAGATAAAATAGTTAAATTTTTTTGTTTGGTGGTCTGGCTGCATAGGTCTTTTGACCACGTCTTTATTATTTAATATAGTCATAATCAGTCCGAGTCAAGCGAAGTAAGTCACGGTCATCTCAAACTCATTCAAATTATTTATTTATCAGAACATGGCCCATCAGGTCATGCCCCAGTAAAGTGCCGGAGGCTTTACGAGAGGCTTCTATGGAGTTTTGGAAACAACACGAAAAGACACGTTTCACCTCTCTATATCACTCACTATCACTCGAGCACGTTTACGAATCCACCATTATTACATTATACCATAGATAAAATATTATACGTAGGTACATATCTACCTATTATTACACAAGTTTAGGAAAATAATACAACCAGCCGATGTTTTCTTCACGTTGGCGCTAAAACTCCAATTTAGTTCCAGCATTTGAACTACTACAGTAATATTTATGTCGCTTTTTGTAGTATTGTCAAACACTGGTGGTACAAACTGACGACTCCGGGGCGGGGGGTAGTATTTGTCCATGTGCCTGCAGTCCTGCACCCTGCAGACAGCTATAGCATAGCGCCGGCCGCACCGCAAGCAGAGATCACTGGTAAAGTGCGGCTGCATAAAGAATGGGTCTGACAGTTGCCATAACATTAAAAAAAAGCTGAAAGAACAATAAATTCTGATCACTACTGTTACTAGTTTTTTGATAGTATGATTGTAGCCTGGCTCCCACTATACTCCAGTAACATGTTTAACGTGGGTAGGTATGGGTATCTGTCTGTGGCATTGTAGCCCCTAAACGCAAGGCAAGGCGACTTGATCCAATTTTTTTTAGTTATGCTTCAAGAAAATCTGTTCAGCTGTTTGAAAATTATCAGCTCTTTCTCAAAAAAAAATTTATTGCAGCTGTCAGAGGCATTTTTCAGCAGGCGCACTGTAATACTGCGAACTACATAGCTCAGCGAACTAACTAGACTTATGTAGTGTCATTGTACCTAAGACTATGGTCTTATCTTTGACGAATGTACATATTGTCTACCTTATGGGTCTTATGTATGGAAACGCGGGACGGTGCACAGGCAGCTTAATATATGTATACCTATTACAGTTGTTCTAAAGCCCATTGCAGATGATGCGTAGTAGCTACTTGCTACTTGTGTTAGGTTTTAAATATATGGTTATATTGAACTGGGGCCTTACGGACAACTGCTATTACAGGTACCTAATCCGCTCAGTTGGAAAATCACGCGACCGCAAACCGTATCTGGGCGCGATAAGGTTTGCGGTCGCGTGATTTTCCAACTGAGCGGATTAGGTGCCTGTATTAGCAGTTGTCCGTAAGGCCCCTTGTATGGTTACTTAATTTGACTACTAGCATTAACTATTTAGCTGTACTTTATTTGAATTGGCGTTTCTAACTGTCGCTATGACGGAAGAGAAAGGGAAACATCATGGCGGGTTGTAGGCAAGAGCGAGGCTGGCTGGGCATTCTGGTCCGAGCAGCGGTGCAGTAAGCACCCTTAATATTGTACATTGTTACTCTACCCTAGTGTACCTAGATTTAGAGTGCTAAGCATGTGCTAAGTAATATTTATTGAAGTGCAAGAAAATGAATATACCCACCTACTTACAAGAGTTTATGTCCAGAGTATGAAATAAAATCGGTGTCTTCCAACAGAAAGGAGTTTGTTTACACTTGCTGCTTGTACTTCGCATCGTCTGCAAGCGACAGTTGCTTAGTAGGTACCCGTTGCAGACGAAGCGCAGTACTAGAGCAAGTGTTACTCACGCCAGTTTATTGCGCTTTGTCTGCAACGGGCTTAACTAAAAGTAGCATTTGTGATTTTCCTATTCTCAATTCCATTAATGTTTAATTTGGATCTCATATCATAATTTTAACATTTTCTACAACATTTGGTTGGGTAACGAATAAGTTACCTCATATCTCATTTCAGCGCGCCACGTTTTGAAAATCAATTCCAAGAGAGCGATTATCTGAAATGTCCCATAATTTTTTTTGTCTACTTTTTCACTATACTACTTTTTTTTTAAATATACGCAGTGATACAGTGTGTTTTGTCGGGATTTAGGTTCGATTTCAAGTTACAGTGATATCCGTGGCAAAAGACTAAGAAAGAGGGTAGATCGTTATGTCTGCACCTAACTTTTTAACTGTTCGACCAACCACCCGCATTCTTCAGTCTTCCCGTGAACATTGTGCATGTAACTGCGCCGAAATATCGGGAGCTCATTCCACAACCTTACCACGGTAAATATCCCGTAAATAATCATATAACTTTAGTGAACAACCGTGATAGTTTAAAACAGTGTTCTACATTTTCACGTTACTTGAAACGTTTGTTTGAATCAGGTCTAGATCTTTCTAATGAAATGAATCTAATGGTAAGTACAGAAAACGGCAAACATCTTGAAAGTAGCGCTATCGTAGACTGGCCAACAGACTGAAGATACAAGATTTCGACCGCACGATTGTGTCGTGTGTACTTGCGCCACTACACCACTTTTTTATCAAGATGTTAGCTGATCACTATACCGACCTTATCAATTTAGCTACCTTGTTCTGTTTGCGAGATATACTGATAGGGTAGATAGGTAAGTTCATAATTATTATAAATAAAAGATAAAGTCACATATTCAGTTGTTTATTATCTATACTGTACTCAAAATTGATCCGAAGATCACATCACATAGTAATTTTATAAATAATATTACAATGTCATGTACTTTCTGTGAATGTTTGTGAATAAAAAAATGTTCACAATATTATCAATACTTTGTTCACTGGACCGGTTTATCTTTATTTAAGTAGACTGTAGGTACATACTACAATTTAATAAGATACGTACCATTACTTTAGGTACTCAAACAACTTACAGTGTATTTGATGAAGAGATGTAGTATAACTAATCAATTATTGTGTTGCAGTTCATTTTTTTTGTCAATATATTTACAGTTTTACATTTTTTTTTGTGTTTTACAAATAAATTCTTGAATATTAATTAGGTCATCATTATTCCATTTGGATTTATAATAACAGTACTTTATAGTTAAAAATATCACAAAAATGAAATATATTATGTGTAAGACACACGCAACATTAAAAATACAACAAAAAGAAAAATATAAAAATCCACTAGAAACCTCGGGCCAGATGAGTCCCTTCTAACAGGAAGGATACTTTCGATGTTTAATCTTTCATAACGGCAATTAGATACCATCATTATCTATATCACACTAATTACACAATTATAAAAGTAATCGATTGTCTTACAATAAATGCGTCAGATCATAAAATTTTGATTTACAAATTATAGGCAACAAAATAATCGTGAAACGATAAATTTTAACAAAACATAACTATAAATGACAACTTATAGGTACATTTAAGAGTCATAGTGCCGTATTGATAAAAGTGAGTAGTTCGCCTTGCAGTGAGGCCCCAGAACACCAGTTACCAACATGCACGGACCGACACGACAACAACCAACCAACGCAACACAACGCAACGCAACGCAACCAGATCCTAACGAGTTTGACTCCGCTCCGATATTCACCTTTTATCGATATGGCATTCCACTTACGTTACGAGAATAAATATAACACGCTTACACTTTAATCACTTCTTTAATTCCGACGCTAGGAATTATTCCATAATATATACCTAAAAATATAATCACGGCACAAGTATCCCTCCGACTAAATTACTAACTTAGTGTCACTTTATCAGGATTTAGAATCAAATATGTATTATGTCTTAAATATTTCATTATTAATATATCATTATCAAAATATCCACTAAATGGGAGGAATAAATCAAATTATTATTTACTCTAACATTAATCGCATGACTGATCAACAAAAAGGATATGGACTAGGAATAATATTAGGCATTAGGCTTCCATGCCCTCGAGATCCGCGCGCCCGCAACGAGGTCGCAAGCCGCGAGCCGCGGGCGGGCGCACGCGCTCTCGCCTCTCTACCGCATATCACCTCTACATACATACGAGACCAGATAAATTTGATCAAAACGTTAATACTGTTTGTGTAGAAAACAATATAGGTAGCTATTTGAACATCATCGTGCCGCACTCACCGAGAGGTGGCCGGACTCGATCGTCGGTTACGGTTTGTGCATCGAACGACGGGGATCGATCGGTCGAAAGTATCATTATCTAGCAAAATCTAACCGGAATAAAAGCCGACGTTCTATCCTAAAATTTAGGTTAATAGCTTGGAAGTATGCCTTCTTCGTTTTAATATTGTCCGATAACGTTCATTGTATTTCGATTGTCTGTCTTCTATAATCACTCTACGAGTGTCGCGACCTATGCTAACGAGTGCGGCGGCCGCGCGGCACCGCTGCGGCGGGTGACCACACTGCGCGCGCGCCGCTCCGACTGAATTGTGCTCCGGCGTCAAAAGTTTCGGTGCCGAAGGAGAGAAGCGGCTACTCTATTGGTGTTTCATTACTGATTCGCTTAATCTAATCTAGTGTAAAACTTGTCACCTAGAAAAATTATAATTTTACAACGTACGTAAAAAAGTAACATAATTCTCACAAAATGCTCACATTAGGAGTGGGGGTGATGCAAGTTACGAGCGCAGCCGAAGCACGGCCCGGTGCACCACCCGATCATATACATCGCTTATATACAACAAAGTGTCCGCGCGGCGCCTAACAGCGCCCGCGCCGATCTTTACAGGAACTCATATCGTATCTTAAAAAAATTATACAATAGTAATAAAACATTTGAAACCTCACTAACTACTATTCGACGATCTCGGTACGATCTCGATAAAATTACTCGAACGGCTCCGGCGTCTCGAAATCTATCATATCACAATCGCATGACCGTGCCTGAGAAACATATCCCGCTACTTGTGTACACACTCCTTCCCGAAGACTACAGACGTTCCAGGCGGGCGCGGGCGGCTGCCCGGCCGCGGGGTGGGGGGCGCGGGCAGCCGTGCGCGCCCGCCGCTTACACTAACCGATATTCACTAGGATATCACCACCTCCGCGACGGGAGTGACAGTGCGATCCGGCCGAACCTGCCTTTCCCGAGTGTGCCAGAGGCGCGATCGATATGGATACCGCGGGGCGCGGCCTCACGGTGGAATGGACGAGGAGAGGTCTGCGAGGTGAGGTGGGTGTGAGTGCGAGGTGAGTGGTGTGTGGGGGAGTGCTGTGGACGGGCGACGGGTCAGGTTAAGGAGGGCGAAGGGCCGGCGGCAGTTGCACGGGGATGTGATAGTAGCGGCAAGCGGCGCGGCGGCACGAGCCGGCTGCCGCGTCGCGACACACTACCACGCGGCACCCCACCACCTGCAGCCCGCACCCTGCAACACACGCAAACAACATTCATATACAACCTTAGCATTTCATTAGGGTGATAACTCAACACCTCATTTTCATACAACTATGGCAAGCCGAGAAGGTATACCTCCTGACACAGACTGACTAGTTCCGGAGCCTCTGGGATAAATACACTTTATATTATGAATTCGAAATGAATTCGAAAAAATCCTATTTTTTTGTTATCCGACTGAGGCAAAAAGACTTTTATGATTTAATTTAACTGTCATATCAGTTTAACCTAACCAAAAGTATCAGGTAAGTAAATAAATGTAAACCACAGGTTAGTAAAAATTCTGATTGCCAATATTTGTATTAAAATATGAGTAGAGTTAAGCCCTTAACACATGGAACAAATAAAAAATTTGGCAAATTGAGAGTAGTCATGAAACATAAAACGGTTATTAAATATAAACAATTCAGAAGAATAGATCACGGGAGTAAATAGAATAAACTAGCTACAGAGATTAATATGGAAATAAGAACTACTACAGTTATAACAGACTACTATTTCTATAATAGAAATCTACTTGAAATAAAGTATAATGTGATCTAAAAACAACAGTAATATATGAACACTACAAAGGTTACACCACTATTTTATCTAACAAGATAACTAAGAACTAGAGTGGTCATGCAAAAAGTCAAGGATTGGGAATTGAGTAAGGTTATGATCAGAAATATCTTTGATCACTTTTGTTTCTATTTGACGTTACATGGATGTTTTCATGCTCCGGTAGCCATGATAATGAGTTTAATTTCTTAAGATTTCGAGATAGAAGTGGGAATTGTAATTTAGGTGTCTTACCTTCGCGAATGTGAACGAATCTGCAGGTAGGCCTTGTACATCCTTGCCGATTAAAATCTTGGCACACCGGGAGGGTGTCCAGTAACTGAAAACATAACAAAGAAACCATAAGTATTTATTGTCATCAATTCTTATCAGGTGCAGACGAATAGTTCCACAATGCTCGATCATTTCACATTATTATAAATATAAATTGCAAAGAAAATGGTTGCAGCCGTATTAATACTTTTGTTGCCCTTGTAAATTCGTTGCAATGATATCGGAGTTAAATATTGTGTTCAGTTTTGGGTACTTATCCATTATTTCTCATTTATGTAGTTATTCTGACAATTGGGGTTCGAACACCGGGTGTTGCAACCTTAAGCAAAATCTGAAGAAAACAGAGCCTTATTAGCTCTTTGCATCATCATTTCGAGGTAAAGATTTTATATTGTGGAACAATCGTATGCACATTTATTATCACTAAAACTACATTCATAAACAGTCGAGGAAAGTCTGAAATAAAAATAAATGCAAAGAACCTCTCAAATAAGAATGCGATTAAAAAACAGGTATTGTTCAGAGTTTGTACGACGGTTTACGAAGTGGATATGTTAATAGTGTTAGTTCTAACTCTATCTCATCACTGTATAGACATTCATACATCGGACACTGAATACTATCCTCATTGCACAGCCGTCTGAAAAATAACGCTGGGATAGTTTTTGTAATATCAAAGAGCAAGGATAACCGAAAACCGTCGGAAAACCTACAAAGAATTCAACGTGCTAACCTCGGTCGTATAGAGTTACCGGACAATTCAATGCGTGTAGTTTCTTTTCTCTACTGCATAAATATTAACACAAACGGGACACACGGAAGGCAAATCGCTTGAAATGAATACTTTTGCTGCTTCAATATTACAAGAACTTTACAAGATTCGTTGCACAATATGATCGGATCTTCCAAGCATTCTCTGTATACGTGCGCGCTGACAAGTGTCACCTTTATATTGCAATACAAATTATTGGGGAAAAACACGTACACAAATTAATGAATTAATACAAATTTCAACGCTAGTTATTCTCGTGAACGAGCTTCCGTAACCGTCAAGAGAGTTGTGTTAAGTACGCAGCACTATGCACATAGTAGGAATGAATATATAATATCTAAATGGCATGCAGAACGCTTGAAGTATAATCATTATTGCGCAGCCAATCTTATTTTAAGCGTGACTATATTTTACAAAAAAGCTAAAGCATGAATGCTAGACAACTTTTACCAGGGCGAGGGCGTTCTAGAGGTTTTGAGCGTCCAAAGTGTACCCATAAATACCAAAATCTTGCTATAATAAAGCTAAAAAGAGGCTGTGTAGGGAGAGTTACGTCATGTGTCTGCGTCGGCTGTGATGATTTTAATTTTTTAGTCTTCCATTTTTTTTTCAGTAGAGACATAGAGGACGGTCATGCTCGTCGGCTGATAGCCAATGGTTACGATTTAAATAGACAAATTAAAATTATACCTTTAGCTTACATGACAGATCTGGACGTGACATGTTAGTGGTAGTACAAACTGCAACATAATGACCATTAGAGAAGTGCGGTTACTGTACGACAAACAAAAGAAAACCAAGTAATTATTACGTCTACGTGAACATTTTAAATAAGCATCAGAGAGGCCTCAACAAATCGGAAGCGAGGAATTGAAGCCGCGTTTGCGAAGCATTTTAAGCGTCTTACAAGAAAATTCGAAGTGATTCAACCAACCGTTGCATCGAGTGCTATTTATACAGAATTTCTAATACGATTACGATACGATTTACTATCGGGTTCTTCTGAATACTGTAGAATTATTTACCACTCCGATTTTTCTACTTTCACCGTCGTCATTTCAACTACCAACTACTTACGCATAAACAAAATAATTTAATACAAAAGCGTATAAAAATGAGTGAAACTAAAACCCCCTTATAGCAGTTGATAGTTGACACTGGCTAAGGTGAAACATTTATGTGCTAAAAAGTTGACCATAATTTGCGTGAATACACAAAATGTACAATGTAGTAATGCTATTACTTAGTTTAAAAAGGAGCGTGTTAAGTACGAGGCACTTTAAGTGAGGGTCAACTTTTTAGCGAGTCATAAAATGGCTTCGTTAAAATTCAATTAATAAAAACACCTTTACTGAAACCGCCGGAGATTTTATTAGATTCAAAATAACGTTTATTAGTTTAGTGGAAGCGGACATATATAGATAGCGTTTTTGTACTGCATTGTAAATGCATGCGTGTGTCAAAGCGGCGTGTTTCAGTATAGGCGCAACATACAGGAAAATCACTTATACTGAGGATATTATAGTAAGCTGATTGTATCTTACCAGGTGTAAGCAAGGCAATACTGTAGAGTGACTTCTTCCACATTTGAAAGCGAGTATGTATCACTATACAAAAACTAAAAATCATCAACAAGTTGTAGCATAAACTGTTCAATACAATAATATTCGATACAGTTACAGCACAATGACTAAGATGGTGTGGATGATGACAGAGAATACATGAGATGTTTGGACATATTGTTCAGGGCCGTCCTTCTCAGCCTCGTGTCCGTTCTTTAGCATAGTTTCAGTCATGGCTGTAGAAGTTATCACAATATTATTAGGCGAATCGTATAGGAAGTGTGTACAGGCCACCTGATTTAGCGGGAAATAATATATCGGTTATGAATTCATCGCGGACGAGTGCATTATCGGTTCCTACAGGTCGTTCTTTGGGTGCGTGACGTCAAGTCATTAAAAGCTCTCTCACCAAGCGTACCTCGGCCCCTGTACCGTGAAAGGCCGGCGTGAGTGACTGTTCAGGGCCCGCTATCGACAAGCAGAGACTATAAAGGCCGCTCGAAGCATGAACAAACTAAAACAAACTAAATAGATTTCTACTGAAGCAGGGTGAAGAAGCAAGCTCGATTTTATACTCAACTCGCTGCTCCTACTGTTACTGCTTAATCAATGATGTTTGTGAGCTTTGCGTGTTTCTAGGATTGTTATTGATCAAACTCGGAAACATTCGTCATCATTCAATATCTTCTCGTTGTGAGGTTAGGCCTGTTCTTTTGAACTGTTCACACGTCTTAGTTAAATCGAGCCGTCAAACAAAATATAAGCGGTAGCGTTGGTATGGCGCGGGTAGAGTAGAGGTGATATGCTTTGGTAGCGTACCGGTTAGAGCGTGGCGTAGCGTGGTCGTGAGACAAGAGCAGGGGAGAAGGGGAGTGCTGTATGCTGATGAACGCGCACTCGGCGGATGTCTATGTGTTGCGTTAATTAGCGCCATGCGTCGGAGTCGCTCGTGATTAGAGTGTAAGCGTGCGCTGAGCGTGGCGTGGCGGGAGAGGGGAGGGCGTCACGCGGCACTCGTTACCTGTCCGCGTTCGTCCGTGTACACGACATACGGCGCGTTGGGAGGCGCACAGCCTGTCCGCCCGACACAAAAAGCGACAAAAGATTGCAATGCGGACGACAGCCGAAGCGGTCATTCGGAAGGCATGTAACAGAAAGCGAGTCAAATAAATAGAAAGAAGTGCGACCGAAAGTAAAACCGGGGGCGGCGCTCGCCGCCCCGCACTACCGCTGAACACGCCGCACACATAGCGCACACGAGGAGCCACTAGAAACATGAGAATAATACCTGATGAGCCAAACGTATAGGGTGGTGGATTCTATCCATGCGAAATTAGAAGGCGGCTGTGTTAGGTGCGGGCCTGCTGCTGCAAGCCGGTAACCACTAGGTACGGGATCGAGACATCGGCCAAAGCGCCCGTGCGGCCTTCCTCGGGAACAAGCGTGTACGTAGCGGGATCGACGGACCAAGCGCTCAACTCTCTCAGTACGACGATAGGTACTCACGAGAACACGACCGACAAGAGGTAATAAAAAACGTACAGTCATGCATCTCAAGCGTTATTATTACCGGGATCGTAGATAAGAGAAATATACACGCATAGGAATATTAACGGTGAGTAAAATACAATAGAATAGAGTCAGATAATATAGCGTAAACTACCGAGACATCTGCGAGGGCTCGTCCACTCGCGTCGTCCTTACAATACAAATGTGACACTAGCGCTAACCGCCCCGACAGGCCGGGGCGCACTCTGCCGCACACGGTACGAGTCTCTACGCGGAGACCCCGCGGCCCGCGCCCCGCCGACCGCGACCGCCCGCCGCGCGCTTTATGTCGTTTTCATCTTTTTGTAGGGGTTGACGGCCGCCGCAGCCGCAGCCACCGCCGCGGCCGCCGAGGGCTGCGTCGGCGGTGGCATCGCGTACATGTACTGCTGCTGGTAGTAGGGATGCATGGGCATGTGCGGCGCGGGCCAGCCCGGGCGCATCATGAGCGGCGCGCGCATCATGCCGGCCGCAGCGGCGGCGGCCGCGCCCTGCACGTTGCTCGAGCGCGCCTTCAGCGCCTGCTGGGTGTACGCGTGTGCCATGGCTGACTGGTGCGCGGCGAAAGCGAGTGCCGCCATGTAGTTCTTCTGCGCCACCTCTTTGGCAAGCTGGCCAGCATGGTCCGGCGGAGCCTCGTGCGGCGGTGGCGGGGCCGGCGCGTTTGGTGACGGCGGCGTCGCGGGCATGGGCGGCTGCGTCGGCTGCGGCGGCGGCGGCGCCGGCGCGGAGGCGGGCTGCGGAGCGGGCGCGACCGCAGCGGCGGGCGTAGGGCCGGCCACCGCCGCGGTCGGCGGGGCGGACGTGGCGGGTGCGGGGTACTCACATGACACGGGCACGAACGGCTGCTGCAGCTGCATCAGTTGCTGGTACGTCGTCGCCGGCTGATACACCGGCATGCCGGCCTTGTCGGCGGCGGGCCGCTTATACGGCATCACGCCGGGGAACGCCTGGAAAGTACAACGTAACGAGTTAAAAAAATGTCCTTGTTCGATGGGGGCTTACGAGTCATGCTTCTTATGTATTCGGTATACTTACAAAGTTATCGTAATAGAAGGATCCGACGCTCTTCATGTCCATCTGAAACGAGAAACAGAGAGTTGAACGGAGGCTGATGGAGGTGTCTGCGGTCGGGTAGGGGCGCGGCGAGCGAGGCGGGGCGGGGCGGGGGGACCCGGCCCGGCGCCGCACGCCGCGCCGCGGGGCGGGAGGGGCCGCGGAGGGATCGTGCGGGCGGGACAAGGAGCGGAGTGAAGCGTGCAAAGCTGGCGTTGTACCGGTGGCTCGAGATCAGCGGGCGCCGGCCGTTTCTTGCCCGGCTCCGAAGTCGCGCTCGCCGCCTGCTGCTGGACTGCGGCGGCCGTCTACGTGAAGCGAAGCGTCGCAGGACGGGACGGAAACAATAACGATGTAGTAGATGCACAGAATACACCTAAAGCTCGGCGTAAGGTGATATTATGCGATAGATAAAAAATAAAAATAAAAGTGAAGCGTGAGTGCGACGGAAGCGTGGCGCGAACTGAACAGAACGAAGCTCTGCGAACGAAAGCGGCGTCGCGGCGAGCGAGACCAAGCGGCAACAGAAGCGCGTACGAGCGAGGCGAGAGCGTGCAGCCTGGTGGCGTACCGCGCCGCGCGTCTGCGCCTTAAGGTGCGCCTGCAGGTGCAGGGGAGGGTGGAAATAGCGGCAGGGGTCGCGGACGCATCGGCCCTTGACGGCGTCCATGCACACCGTGACACAGCCGTCCTCGTGCGCGCTCACGGGCGGCGGCGGGTGCGCGAACCGACACTCCGCCTCGGCGCGCTTGCACGCACCGCGCGCCCACTCCCGGCACACCTGCACCACCACACACCACCCATGGCTCCAGTCGGTTGTCGGCCCGCTGCGCCAAGCCCCTCCCGCGCCCGAGGCCCTCTGCCGCGCCGCCATCTAACCCATCTCTACCCCGTATCTAGCTCTACTTTACTCTTCCTATCTGCTTCTGCGCAGCCTATATATGCTCTAACCACCAACGTGATGCTAAATGTCTAAACAACAATATATTTTACTAAATTTATCTAATCTAACCAGCTCGACCCATTACGTGTTGTTGAAGTTTTCATGAGTTTATAGAAGATTTTATAATAAAATCTCAACCGGACGCCGCTTGTTTAAATTCGAGTAAAGCCCTAATTACGCATCCGTCGCATCAATTTAATTTTACTTTGATAAGTTGTTATTTAAAGACATGATTTTACACCTAGCATAATCACTATTCAAGTCTAAGATTTCCACCCGTTTTTAGTATAATTGGGCTATCGAATAAGCGTTGGGTACCTCTACACTGTGAGCGCATTAAATTTTTATTATATCGATAAGGGTGGTATGATCAATCAAGTAGACTCAGCGACTAGTATTTACTACAATGTTTAGATCAGGCAGAAATGTACCATCAGGTATTGTCAATTATTGCCAGTTTGTCAAATGATGTCCAAGTGATTCACATTTTCTTATATTCTTATTTCTACCAGATAATTTGCCCAATAAGTCTTGTCAAGAGTATAGAAACGGAGCGGGTAGTTGCGCCGACAGTGTAGATTAACCGTTCACCAGAGGGAGTAAGCGAGTGCTGCTCGCAAAGCGCACGCGCGGACGCACAGTGTGCGTGTGCGTCCACGCTACGGACACACGGGGACGGGCGTGGCGCTCATCGGCCTTATTGCAGCGGGGACCGACTCTCGCTGCCACTACGCACGTCCGGTGACAGAAACTCTATGTTAAGAGAACCTGACATAACCAACAAACTAACCTCAAAAATAATAACCGATCGTAACACAAGTCAAATTAAATGACACGTTACTCTAAATAGTTGAAAATTGAGTTACAGATTTAGAATAAAAAATAGATCACAAAATACCATATTTAACTCCTTAAAATTTCCAAACAGTTGTATAAATACAACTGCGCACGTTAGAGACAAGTAAAAGTCGGTCCCCGGCGAAAGTGGCAAACATCGGGAAGCACTACTCGGGTGTAGATGGAAGAGTCGTAACGTGCGTAAACTAGAAAGCAGTCAACTGAAATATAGTCCAAAGACTTTTTTCTAGTTTACGCACTAAGTTAGGAAGCAGTCAACTCATAAAGTAAGGTCCAATGTCAGTTGACTGCTTTACTTTACGTTAGTGTAGCGATGTGGTGAGAATGCCTACCTCGAGCCTGTCGGTGCGCGGCAGTTTCTGCTGCAGCACCGGCTGCTGCATGACGCCGAGCGGCGAGGCGGCGGCGGCGGCCGGGTCGTGGCCCAGCATGGCCGGCACCAGCTGCGGCGCGTAGTACTGCGCGTACGTCGAGCCCACGCCGGGCACGCTCGACAGGTACGGCGACGTCGCCTGCGCACACAAACACGCCTACTTATAGCGTTACACCCTTACTACGGTCACATACGCAACTTTACATGTTAGTTTTAGACGATTTTGTTGCGCAAAGTTTCTTAACCATATGCTCAATGATTCAGAGCTCGATGATCCAGAGAAAACCGGAGTTGAAAATGAGAATTACGAGATTTTATGACAATGGAACACGGTCAAGAAACGTTCGTAACTGAAAATCTTCCACCTTAGTCACTAAGCAAGCCAACTATCACAAAATTAAAAGCGACATAAAATAGTACAGTTCGAATAACGAGCTAATTTCAATAGAATCAGCCAGAAAAGCTTAGTCATGCAAATCCAATAGAAAAATATTAAAAGAAGCATACGTTTTCTCCATTCAAGCTATCCACCGGCCACCAGTAATACTACAATAGGAAAACCAGGAAATAAATAACTAGGAAATAACGCCAGGCAAGTGCTTGGTTACTGGTGTAAACTATTTAACCAGGAATGTGGAAGGGGCAATGGACACTGGAGTGTGTGGGAAAGGAAAAGGAGGGATAAGGCCGGTGGCGGTGCGACGCGCTCAGCGGCGTTACCTGCGGAGCGAGCAGGGCGAGACTGATCGGATCCAGCGCGGTGAGGTGGCCTGCGGCTGCGCCCGCGCCGCTCACACCGCCCACCTCGACACAAAACCACACAAACGCTACTGATCGTGCGAGGACCGGCGTCACGACGACACCCTCCACGCCGCTCCGCACCACACTAACCACCTTCTACCTTATTCTACACGAAGCTAATCGCGTTAGCTTCCTCTATCAACTACCAGAGCGGTGCGCAGAGACGTCGAGGACTATCGGACGCGATGTTAAGGTGAACAGTGAGGGACAGAGATGTTGGCTGATTAACGTGTGCATTACCGCTTAAACCCAGACCATACATAATGTGAGAAAGTTAAGAGTTAAGTATTCATGCTATCCAGGAACGTATTATACAAACATGCTCAAGCAGTAGGAGCGATCGGCCACCGTAGCGGCAAAGTTTAAGTTGTGCCAGATGTAATTATGCTCTAACATAAATACGTAAAAGTTTAGTCACGAATGACTAAGGTTCACGCATTTAAAGCGAAAACTTTAAATTAAGCTCGGATTTCAATGCAGGACCGCCTCCAAGAAAGTAAATCAGCATTAACTCTCAACGTGCACATGATTCAGTTTCTGAGAAAACTTTACGTGGATATAAGAGTAAATTTACTTGCGAGTGGAAAATATTTGCCCTGCTCAGTGTGTCTCTAACTTACTTATTTCTCTAACTACATTTTCTTATGCAAGGCACAACTTAAACTGGACTTTGATTTCTACGTAGTAATAACGCAAATATACGAGAGTAGCGAGTACACCGAAAGCTGCGTGTTGCGTGCATAGTTTACGTGTGTGGACCGATCGCTCAAAGCATTTTATTAGGTTGGAATAAAGGTTACTAAGGACTCACCACGGCGGGGACTTGACCAGGCAGAACCTGGCCCGGCGTGAGGCCCATTTGCTGCATGAGTGCGTTCTTCAGTGCTAGGTGATTCCGCCCGTTGATCAGCAGCTGGTCCTTGAGGTGCTGCGGCGGGTGGAAGTACTTGCACGGAGGTTTCTCACGGTTACACCGACCCTGGAATTACGCAATATAAACTTTATAGCGAACATCATAAAGGCGACATAATAAAAAAGCAGGGGTTATCACAAAATGCGCCAAAATAGGATATTTTTTGCACATAAGTGGATAATGAAAAAGATAAGAATTTGTTGCGCGCTCCAGGTAAGCGACACTTTCGGGCTTTGAAAATAGAGGAAAATGGCGGACCTCATTCGATATCATTCCGATAAGCAATATGTGTAACGGAGCGGGCGGAGGCCGCGGTTTCGGCTCAATATCGGCCGAATGTGAGGAAATCCCTCCATGCATCACAATTGCCGTGAGCCCGGCACGTACCCACCAGAAATCCTCTTCTTCATTTTTTCCTTATAACCACGTCTTAGGCAGTGTCAAATATTTCTGAGGCGTGTCGGGGGCTGCGCGGTTTTGCGCTCTGCTCATTTTCGACGTCAATGAGGCGCGAGATAATTGCCTTTCGGAATCGAAGCCCTCTGCCACACCCGTCTATGATGATTTATTTACATCCGCGTAATTAACTGTCGCACTACGTGACGGGAAGGGCTTCGCAGACGTTTTATCGTCGCGCGCCGAGCCTCCCGAGCTATATTTTATTCAATGAAAAAACGGAAAAGCGCTTATCGCGCTTCTAAAGAAAATACGTATACAAACAAACGGCATCTGAATATTCAGCGCTCGACAAGGGGACGCGTTCGCTGATAATGTCCACGGAGCAGCTTTGCCGTGATTTATACACTAACTTTTGTAAAGCACGTGCGATAGTATCGCGGTAGTTGCCGTCTATAGTCTAAGTAGAGTTTTGTTTGTACTTCTCGACCCGGAAATGTAGAACAGACAATCAAAGCAAGTGTGAATCTTGAACTGAAAGCTGAATCACATGCAGACATGCTCCAAATTTTCTCAGTTATTAAACTTCGCCGATGCGTGCTACAACTAGCTAGTGGAAGCAGTCGGCTGCATTTAGATTAACTTGTTAGTGGCAGGCATAATGTTAGTTGGACCTCTCCTCTCACAGTTTAAGCTTGTGATAAAGTTATTATTTCCTGATACTCGGCACAGTCTAGCTGAGTTTCGATTCGAATCCACCCATTTGTGAAACTTGAATGGGTGGGTGATCACGTTTCGTCATTACTTACTATGATAACTCTGCCGGGGACTATTAAACTCGTATTTATGGGCTGATAGACAGACTTGGCCTTTGATTAGATCCCTGGGGCCTGATTGCGTGCTTAGTTCCTAATGGACAAGACCATGACCGTGTTACAGAATAAACTTTGGAATATAACTTTTCCAATACTATTAGAATTAATACTGCTTTGTAGCATTGCAGGTGGGATAGCAACAAGCGATTACCTGTGAGTGATTCCGCGAGCAATACTAATTGCCACGTCGTCCGAGACGAATGTTGCAGCAAACCACTTCCGCCCGCCCTATTCGACGTACTTAGGGCGCATTTCAATGCAGCATTTGGGGTGCAATTAATATTTTTAATTGGTCCACGCACAACTACTGATACGCAAACAAATTTTGCAGTTATTCGGGAAACAGAAGAATGCAAATGGCACCCTATAATGTGTTATGATTCATAAGTGCAAGAGAAGCGCGAGAGATGATTACAGAAAGATATTATGTCACGCGCGATATATATACATAGTCACATCAGCAGGATGAGTCTGTTCTATGACACAGAGTATATTTCCAGCCATGATTTGTAGATATTTTCTTTGGTTATCACGGATATTTACAAATGAATTACTCGTAAATTACCTTAGGGACGTATCGATCCGTAATCAAAAGTATACAGATTAAATAAGTAACTTTTTGAATCAGGGCTAATCTTAGTTTTTCTAAAGCGTAATTACACTAGATACTTGTGCTTTTAAGATTCAGTTCTGAATAGATAGACCAACGTATTGCTACATTGATCCGCAAGAATTAAACATTAACTTTCAATATGCCCTATTTGGCCGGGATGGGTACGAGAGGGTCGACCGGGCGCGGGTGGCCAATAACCGCCCAAAACTAATAACATTTTTGTGTGATAGTGGAAGGAGCAAACCGAGCGCGCTACCCTCGCCGTGTCCTTTATAACACAACAATGCGCACTTGCAATACAATAAGGGGTTAGCCGAGACTCAGTTTCATCACCGCTTTCCTTCCTGAAAGATAAGGTTCGCTCGGAATAATATACCCGCCGTATAAAAGGGAATGTAATGTGATGTAGGGAATGCTGTGCGAGTTTCGAGGTGAATAGCTTCCCGTACGAGTTAGCAGTGGCGGGCGATTATAGCAAAAACGACATCAATGAAGCGAGGTGCCTTGTGTCTCGTTAGGAAGAGCGAGCGGCCGAGTGCACTCTCAAACTATGACGTGAATAACGAACAGCCCTCGAGTGCAGCGCTGGCGGCGACCGGCACGCGCGCCGGCACCCTCCTTACTCTGCCAACAACTTTCTCAGGGCACTATTGTAATTACTAGTAGTTTGCCCCAACTGAGAACTCGCGACCTCAATACTTACACAATCCCGATTTTGCTCATAATCGAATTTAAAATTGTATTTGCGTGAATCATTTGCTTACAAAATATCATGACGATCGGATCAACGGTCATCTTCATTATCAGCCTATCGTGTTCCCACCGCTGGGACACAGGCATTCTTTCAGAGAAAGATGGACCCTAATCCACCATGCTGGTCTAATGCATGTTGGTGAATGTCGTGTCTTTGAACTTTTGAGTTTTTGGGGATCAACGGTACAATAAGATAACAGGCATTCTAACTGTTTTTGTAGTGTTAGTTTTAGCTTGTATTTTGTTTAGTTAATACAGGCAATTACCCTATTTTTCACAAAAATACCACAAAAACAAGGGTAACATTTACGATAGAGCTATTATTTAGGCTTTTGAACAAAATTTTACGTAGAACATTTATACAAACATACATACAAACGCCGACTTGTTCCGGTAGAATCTGAGACCTGTCTTCTCTCGGTTAGTTATCCTAGAATACAGAGTGACTAAACCGATATCTCATCTAATATGTGCTTGTTGTACATTGTATTCTAGTAGTAACAGTGCACCTGTCATGAACTTTATAGATGTTTGTATGAGCAAAAGCGAAACCTAATTTAAAAAAGTAAGCTTTTCCCAGTGTTTCTTTTTAATAAAACACCGCTGTAACGAATCAGTTTGGCCTCATAAAATTCAGACCTCTTGGCGCAGTCAACAATATTTGTTTGCCAACTGTGATACGGTCCGACTGCTGATCGAGAGAATGTTAGGTCGGGTCAGTTTAGAACTTGCAAGTGTTGGCTCTGTTACTGTTTCCCTTAACGTTTCTGTTTCCGCGAGTGACGTGCACTCGGATAATTAACTGAGACTAATCACCTGGATTCTGCCGATACGAAGCGTGGAGCCAACTACGTTGTCAAGAATGCGGTGTCAGACAAGGCGTGTTATCGCTAATCGATCAGAACGTTCGATCAGGATTGATGGATGGCGACATACGGTCCGCAACGACGCGCGGCGGCCGCACGCACATGCCAATCAAATAGCACATTTTACTATTGGCCGTGCGACACGTGACGCGGCAAATCGACACGAGAGGAAAACAATGGGCTAACGAGCAGATGAATGACACGATCCCGTCGCTAGCCTGAAAGTCCACTTGTACGCACGAAAGTGGGCGCCAGAAATATTTGGGGACAGACGGAAATAGAAGCGGCCGGTGATCCGTGCCAACTCCTGCATCGAGTAGGCAGCGGGCATCGGTGGCACGTGGCCACACACGCTCGCCCGGAGGTTTATATCTCGCATTAGTATTGCAGCGGCATTTCACCGGCTGAACAATGTTGTCATTCCATTTTCAAAGTGAGAATTATTTTTGTTCGAGTGCAAGTATGGTAGACCAGCGTGTTTAGGAGTTTGTGGATAAAAGCTTTCTATTCCAGCTTATAATCAACATGAAACACGGTGTGACCTATGCGTGTCACAATTTTTTTAGGGTTCCGTACCTCAAAAGGAATAAACGGAACCCTTATAGCATCACTTCGTTGTACGTTGTATTGAATACTTGGGTCTACGGTTTCTTTCGGCTGTAAAAAAAATAAAACTTGTAAATCACCGCAATCATAAGATATGAACGTTTATGTCGCATATTTTGCGATTTCACAAGGGAATCAAAACCTATAGGGTACTTCCCGTTGACATAGAATAATTAAATTTGGCAAGAGGCAAGGCCTTACAGCACATATAAAGGAATAAATCCGAAAGTTGTTAATTTGAGCTTATATCATACAGAAAATATTGTTTTGCAATTACAAACTTACATTTTGTAGTTGTTATGTATGGAAGAACGTTATTGTCAACTACAAAGTTAAGTTTGTCTTTCAATATTTCAATTTGAGTTTTTTTTTGTCTCGCGCTCTGAAACCCCTTAGAGCACTCGTGTCCTATTCGTACTTGTCTGGTTATTTATAAGTAGTTCTACTTCGCCTTATCCGATAACTTTGTTCTATCACCGTCCTTGCGGAAAAAGGGCTGCGTAAAGCATTGATGACTGGCAGTTTCAAATCATGCAATAGGCAGACTGAACATAGGCCGAATCAGGTCAGGATACTTGAAATATTTTTTATGGCAAGCCTGTGCGAGGGAAAGGTGAAAATCTAATTTGCAAAATTTTGTGGCCAGGGAGGGAATTAGGTAAGCAAAGTCAATTCTGAAAGTAAGTAGAATTTGAATTTAAAATGATTTATTGAGGCGCAGGGGAGTGGCTAATGAGGCGTCATACGAGAGGGGCGCGTGTTTACAGCCGCCGCCGCGGCACCCGCCGTGTTTTTTTACAGTGGACTCTGGGCGGCGCCACCGCCGTGCTGCTGTAAGCATTGCTGACGTAATTCCGAACACGCCTACATTTTACCCACAAACAAATATAATTAACACCCACGCGTCAGATTGATTTCATATGGCTTTGTTTGGCCTACTAAATACAACTTTCCTTTTAGAGTGATCACAAAAATTTGCTTCAATTATGGCATAAAATACTTGTCTCTAAGAGATTAAAGTCGTTTTTCGCGTCTGTCTGTCTGTCACTCTGTATAACCGCTAACTTCTCCTAAACCACGCAACGGATTTCGAATGCGGTTTTCACCATCAGTTAGATAATCATGGAAAGTTTGTATATATAACTAGCAACCTGCCCCGGCATCGCACGTAAATTACACCCGTGCGAAGCCAAGGCGGGTCGCTAGTCTACTTTAAACTAATATTTACTAGGTAATAAACCACAGTACAAATTGCAAACGTTAATCATGAAATCTAAAGTAGGTATTTTCAAGCAGTCTACAACGTAATAACAGAAAACCACCGGCGATTTTACGGAAAAAAGTTTTCAGATGCCTTAAAGTAAGAATTATTCACTTCAGGGAAGTTCCCAACAAGTTTGCATGGCGGCGCGCCGTAGCTTAACGTTAAAATATGCATTCGGTCGGAGTTATCTCGGCCACTTTTGCACTGCCCACGGCGCGGCGGTGGCCAGTGGTCGACGCGCGGTCTCCGCTGTTTATCCCGGATTTAATATTAGCGTGCTTCTATTCACTATGTTTAAGTAAAGGATAGTGCGACGGGGCACACGTTATTAAAACGGTATATTACGGCTACATTGGCAGCAAGTGTGGACAAAGCAAACAATATCTTAAACGGCGGTCCGGAGTGAGGTGGTAATATAGCGGCGTGTCGCCAAGTGGCGGAGGAGAGGCTCGGAGACCTCGACCGCGGGACCACGGCGCGAGATTAATGCAACGGAAGCGGCGCGACCTCTCCAGGTGTTTCATTAAATCGCGCGGGGCGCCTCGGCCGGTTCGTTGGCTCGTACACCCATTATGAGCGCTGCAAGCTCGAGGGCCATTCGCTTTAAGAACGCCCGCGCCACTTTGTAACAGCCTTAATGAATCTTGTTACTTATAGGCTCGCGTAAATTGCCTGTTTTACTTGCGTGGTGTGAGGAGAGAGGAAAAAAGTAAAGGTCAGTGAACGCTTTCATAATGAATACCGTTTGTGAAACCGTCGAGTGATTTTTCTGCGGTTACGTTTCTCGAGTTGAGAAGCGTAATTAGCCGTTGAAAGTTGGGCTACGGCTGTCCGTATGTAAAAGCGGACAAACAGAACTGTGAATAATACTGGTGTATTTATAGATTCCGTGATTCAAAAGACCACTTCAGAGGTGGAATAATAACCCGCGAGAGAAAAAACTAGCAGCGTTAACTTATTCGTATAAACCGTTCTTGGCGTTTTTGTTTCTGAAGAATCGGATCGGATAAAATTTAATTAGGTATACGCTTGCTAGCAGCATTAGTATGGCCACGTATACCGTGTCCGTAGAGCTACGAGCACATATTTAAGCGCAATCCAGTGAAGCAAACACGACGCGGGAGTGTAATGCAAAGTGATATGGAGTCGCGCGGCGTCTCCAGGCCGGCGACTAACCTGTTTAGTCGGATGCAGTAATTAGTCTGAGCATCTACGACGTAGCAGGATTCCACGTGCGAGCATTTGACTGCAAATTTCTTGTTTACTTCAGAGGCTTTGCGAGTCCGATGCTAATGTTTACTGAAACTCGACGGTTCCGCTCAAATCAAGCCGAATTATGCTAATTCGACAAGATCAAGTTTCACGCTTCGCCCAGCATTAGAAACGAGAAGCCTAAAGTTGTTAATCTTTAAACTGAATCACACCACAAACAAGGACTCATTTTAAAACAATGTTTTAGACTTTCTGCTTATCTGTTACAGTTAGTGTTGAAGACAACAATAGTTGTAAAACAACAAAGGTTTCTGGGACGTTTCCTTAACGGTATTTTCTCTGCTTTTGTACTGAAGTTAATAGAAAACCGTTGAGCGATATCGGCTTCTTTCACAGAACACGACGCGTCGGGGACTAGGGTAGTTAGTGTCTTCAGTCTGCGGAATTTGTAGTTTTATTTTTGTCAGTAAGTTGTTCTATTTGTGAAAGTTTTACATTAAATTTAGAATTGTTATTTAGGACGCTCGAAAAGGCGGAGCGTCGGTACGATGAGATAAAAGGCGATAACTGCGCAGCGGGCTAACTACGAAATAAAGAGCCTTTAGTTGGTATGATAAGGGAAGTTTAAGAGGAGTTCGGGGCGGCGGGTCGCACCGGCACCGATAAATTGGGCGGCACTTAATTATGATCTCGGGCGGCATCTTGCACGCGGCTAATGTTCCGGAGTCGTTTAATGCGCGAACTTGTAGTCTCAACTCCGGCGGGCGTGATAAATCTCCATCTGCGTTCTGGGCCCGACCCAGCCTTAAACCTCGTCTCGACGCGACTCCCCCCTCTATACAAGAAAACGGCCACACGCCAAACGGTCGCATTAAAACACAAAACTGTCCTAATTTTCTTAAATATTCTATCTAACTTTAAGAAGGAGCTTCTCAAAAGGTACTCAGGTTCTGCTACAAAATTATAAATGGAAGTATAGATATGTCACGTAATTCAATGCTTTTACACGTCCAATCAATTCCAGGCAGACATTTAGAGACAAGCAATGGGCTATTAATGCAGTCGTTAATCAAACGTGTGCGGGTTCGATTGAACCATAACCGTGATTATTGGCAAGGGTACCTGTGTCCCGAACATAACAGACAGCTTTGTTTAATGCCATTATTAATTTAGCGACTGCTCTCCCTGCGCGAGCAGCTACGATTTCTTACAATATTGTACGTGAAAATCGCATTTCAGTTATTAAGCCCGAGAAGCTAGTAAAAACGTCGTCGTAAATCAATTTTCTAAACACACCCGAAGTTATTTACCACAATGATTTACGACGGAAAGTTGGTTCGGTTTATAAATAAATACATTGAATTTTTATGAGCTGAATATGTAAAGGTTTGAGGGTAGGTCGCGAGTGGTACAATAACGCGCTGTTATTGCAACGAGTTGCGTTAATGTCGCGAAGACTGGTGGCGACACGGCGGCGGGGCATAGGGAGAGCAGCCGGGAGTATTATCTAGGTATAATTAAAGCAGACAAGACGCCCGGCGAGACGTTACGCCGGTCCTAACGACTTTTATAGCGTATGTAACATTGCCGGTACATAAAATAAATGTGCCGCCTCCAGCAAACGCTACGATATAGCACAGAGTTCCCAGATTAATCGCCGAAATGTTGCTCTCAAGGTACACGACTGTCGTTATTCAGTCCATAACGCAGTATATAATGACGTAAATATTGTTGCCAGTTCCTTTTTCAGAGACGCAACGTAATAGAACTTATTACGACTGTATTCCAGCAGGGCCGCAAGAAAAAGGTTTTTTTTTGCCATCTAGCCAAAGAGAAAGAGAGAACGAGAGCAGATTCACTAGGTAAAATTTTCTTAAGTTTAAAAAAAAATGGGCACGAAAGCGGCTCTACCGTGTATTTTCAACATTTCGTTCTAGTTGAATAACACATACAAAGGAACCGTAGAGCATGGGAAATTAGCTCGACGAGAGAGACCAGTGACGTTGTCAACGCACAAATTCGCTAAATGCGGAGATTGTGTACGGTGATAACAAGAGAGACGTGTGAAGTGTCTAGTCGCGGTCGCACTCAACGCGCTGAAAGGGTTGATCGCAATCAACAACAGTCACACACAGAGTTGCTTTATGACTCACATTCGGGGTGATACGGCGAGCGAGGCGACCGTCCGACCCGTCATTTAAATCTTTATATGTACACATTAGCTTTATATCCGACGGGGAGCTTTTCTCCGGCGTTAGAGGCGCCTGAGTGCACTTTTATTGAGGATGAAATACCGTAATTGCCACTCGGCGCCAACCCGTGACGGACGAGTTTTGTACGTGCTAATTGTTCCGTTTCATCTTGATACACTACTCAGTTGCGGTCAAAGGTTGTGCACTACCTTACTTAGGTCTGGAGAAATTTTCTTCTTTTTGTAAATCTTGGCTCCAGCTTCATAGTGATATTTTCATTAAACGAATTATTTACATTCTGGTAAAAAAAAATAGTACTTTCCCATATTCATAGAGACAGGACATGAAAAGGAAAATATTCTAAACAATAACAGCTCTTCATATCTCTATCCTAAACAGCCATAATCTTGACAAATGACGGTCTTTGGAATGTAGTAGCCTGTAGTAGGCACGGGCCACACTGACAAAACCCCAAATAAACTGACGCGGGCACATAAATAAGCATATTCGATGTTTTATTGAGTGGAGGAAATACGGAGGAAATAGTTTCCTGGGTCATTACGCAGGCATCAATCAAAGGACGGCGCGGTGGGCGCGGATTTCAAGTCGATCGATTTATGTGTAGATGGAGGTCGATTTCCGGCACTCGTGCTTTTCATCGGTGGCGTAAGCGCGAGCGGGCGATAAGAACGCTAGGTGCAAGGGCCTGGCTTGTATTGTACGTGCACGATATCTGCATTGTGACGGCGTCGTGGCGCCGTCGGGTCTGGCGGCGCATACATCAGGCACGCGAGCGCCGCACCACCCCGCGCAGGACGCAGCCCGCGCCAATTATCATAGTTTTGTTTCTATTTTTGATCACATTAATGCCCGTTTTGATTGAGCATGCTGCAATGCGATTACGGGCCTTTGCAGTCGTTACCCAATAATGGACTAGTTTTACTGTCGCGCTGCTCCAGATCGCTAGCTTTAGATAAAAAATTATAACAATAATTACATACTTTAGCATTTCATTATTCAAAAGTTGAAGTTGTCTCTGACGACTTAAGAAGCCCAATGTTTAAGCATTGTGTCTCTGTTCACATGGATAGTAACAATAAGTTCACCAGCACTGTTGTGATTTTAATATTTTTAATTAGATTTTCACTTAGTTTAGGTATATAATTAGACGAGCGCCTCTATACAGCGTGATATTATTAATTTTTATTATTAGTATGTAATTTATAGGTAAAACTAGTGCCTGAAAGATTCTTTTTTTAATTTAATATTTATTAATTTTTACTTCTAAACGGTAAACGCGTACTTAAGAATGTCAACAAAAAAGTGATATTCATTTAGAAGTCGAAAAAGCTCAAGTGGATTTGGATAAAATAACAAAGAGGGAAATTCCATGCTTTAATTTTTGATCTCCGTTTTTATTATAACACTTATGGTGATGAAATGAATACAGTCGAGTATAGAAACAAAGGCATGTAACAGGAAACATAAAGGTCGCCTAATCGTTCGTGGGTCGGTAATAAGGAAAAATGCCCAAACATTTGCAAACATTAAGGCCGCCCTTTCTGGGAAATTTATTCACTTATCTAAACATGTGCCGTTCGAGTGAAGCTCGGAACGAAGTTTATTACGAAGGTGGGAATCAGACGGGTGCTTATTATTTAGCATTTGACTTTTGGGCGGTTGCTTTTCGTTGAAAATATAAATGTGAATAACTATAATCACCATTCAGTTCAAGCCTTTTAAAACTTTACCTTTATATGTATTCATTTATAACTTAGGGTGGATTCGACCAAATTTGAATTTATACACGAGTAACTCTATATCCAGCATAAATCAATTCCACAATATTAAACTAGAGTAATACATTCGTCGTTTTTTACGCAATACAAAGTATAGCTACGCTTAGAATTACTATAAGCGAATAGCGGAAAGAAAGATGAACGAATCTATTACCCAGCTAAAAATTGTTGTTCTACAACGCCACGGTATTTAAGCATATGTCATATCACCTCGCTTTTGTCGTATTAAATCGTAGGAAAGTAAATGTCAAAATATATCGTAATATATCGTGAATGTCTAAACTAGAATTGATTGTTTGAAACATCGTTTGAAGCATAGAATCATATGGTGCCCTGCCGCCATTAAAATATTCTCGGAATGACTCTGTTATTCCACCAAAAATGGTGGTATAGTAATTATTCTCGAAAAGACTAGCTATTTTTATAATTTTAAATGGTAAAATGTGAAATTGATTTACTCTCGAATCACTGGCGATTTATTCTAGAAATAAAATTTACTATCGTATGGTGGAATTCACCTTTAGTTATAAAAAAGATGTACAAAATATTGTTTTTACGGTCCATAATAAAAGTTAAGTTTATTTAATATTATTATTGTGTATAAATTGTTTGTAATACTTTACCAATTACCTATACTGCATTTAAAAAAAACATGTTGTGTATACATATTTAGGAATATGGTTTAGTTTAAAATTGTATAGTCTACTCTAAGTTTAAATTGTTTTGACCATATTTTGTTTTGTGTGCCAATAAACTAAATAAATAAATAAATAAAATATACTCTTCTATATCTAAATGAGTCATCGTACATCTCTACTAGAATAGTTGACTAAATCGATGATAATGGTCAGACAAAAAAATTGGCGTGTTTTCAAAATGTCAATTTAGTAAAAAAACTAGGCAGCCCGCTTACAGCCATGAGCAACTTCACTAGCTCATAAAAAATAGAGATAACATATATCACTGAGTGGGAATTTAAAACAACCAATCGGGCACTCGTACCTTTATTTGTTAAGTTGTTTTATTTTTATTTTAGCGAAGGAGTTCCATAAAAATTTTCGATCTCCTCCGATATGGCTAAAGTTAAATCTATAGGTCTGATCGGGGTGAAGGCTTAGATCAAGTGTTTATTTTGTAAAAAATAAGCTAAGTGAAAAATATAATTAAAATGTAATTACGTATACTAGAACAATTATTTGAATCGCTAATATTTTCTGAGATATAAGCGGTTATATTTGTTGGTTGGATTAGGAAGGGATGCTCGGCTATCTCCCGCAGTGTCGCCAGTATGGAGTTTGTATGGTGTACTTACAAGTGCCGTCATTGTTAGTATAGCGCGCTTTCTTTCTAGCAAGACATTAAAATTGTTATATTTTCTTTAACTTTGCATTTTAAAAAAAATATGTGATCGGCTCTTTTAATTAGCGTTTTTATAAGAGAGTAACAATAAAAAAAATTACAACAACTTTTTAGACGACCGCTCATCATATAGGACCAAAGTGTTTCGGAAGACAAATCCAATGAACCCAAACTCGACGTGGCTACGTCGTTTCGTTTAGGAGTTACAATGGTCACCTTCTCTCTCCATCATCAGACAGCTCAATGGTACCATAACATAACATTGTTACCGAACTTACATACATATGCCAAATTTCAGCTCACTAAGTTTAGGATAACTGGTCTAAAATTCAGTTGCAGAATTAGTACCCAACATACCTACTAACAGCTTGTAAAACAGTCCGATAACCTACCTTCATGGATGTTTCATGGAAAAAATCCTAACTATACTCATTAGGCAAAAATACGAAAAATACGAGCTTTAACAATGACAGCTAGCCATGTCGCAAGATAAGTCTCATCTCGCCTCGCCTCCGCCAATAAAGTTTAAACGGCGATGATATAATTACGAGCAGTTTAGTTTACGAGTAAACAACAGATTTGCCGCTCCGCATTCATGATTCACGGATATTTTGAGACATTGTGCTCGATAGAGGCCGTTCTCCAAGCTAAGTTAATATAGGCGGATTTAACGATGGCTTTACGTTCGTGTATAGTGCTACATTGTTGTTCATCACTTCAGGGAACTGTCAGAGTGTAAAGTATACACCGACATTATTTGAAAACACAAGCTGATGGCGATGTGAAAACCTCAGTGAGATACCGTAAACCATTTTTTACCGACTTCAAAAGAGGATTCTAAATTAGTTGGGGATATGGTAAGGTGACATTGGCGGACATGAACGTATCTGGCCTAAATCAGACTTGATGCCTTTAGTCGAACTTACCCTGCAGACGACTTTGCCACATTGCACGTTGACTATTAGCTAGTTCATTGGTTTAGTTATAAGCTTCATAGTGTGCGTGAAAAATGAGTAAGTCGTACTTACAGATTTGGCGTTAAGCGGTTTTGCGGTATGGACAAACAAAATTAGGAAACATGGAGACATTTGAAAACGAACGATAGTTGTACTTGGCTATACTATATACTAGTATCCCTTGTTTGATTGATCTGAGGTCAGTATTCGACATGGTTTAAGTTAAGAGTTGTTTTGTTCTATTTTGGTCGGATAGCTCTACTTATTTTTCTCTTCTTCCTTGTAGGTATATTTAAGCTGCGTACTCGTATATTGTATTAATATGTTACAATTAATATTTCTGTACATCATTACATACGCTAAAGCTGAAATAGATGATTAAATACACCACACGACGGTTAAAGTCCATATAGAATACATTTGACGGTTGAGGCAGCCGTAATACGATTAAGCACTTGTGTAGAGTTAATTACCGAGTTTATTGGTGAGCTGTCTAATGAGATCAGTTCGATTTGTTATGTAGTAAAAGCGAAGTGCAAAAAAATGCTGCCTATAATTTATATTGTTTATTGATATAAATTATGTTTAAATTCTTATTAGATTGCGACAAAGAAGAGTACACGCGACTGTTTGCATAGCATATAAAACTGCAGTTTGCAGAAAAGATAAATAACTATAAAGTCTGGCCAAACTAAGACAAAACCAAGCCTAAAATTATTCAAAGCCATAAAAGTCTAGCTAAAAACAGTTCGGTCACCGTTGACGCTGCAACGGGGCTGTGGACTTTTTTCGCAGCTAAGCCCTGGCTCGTTTTTTCGGTAAATCAGATTTGATAGCTCGCGTATGATTTGCTGTTCGGTGTAATCGTACCAGTGACCATTGTATAGTGACCTTCGAGAATCGTTACGTAAACAGAGAGACAGGCGGCGGTGGCAGGTAGAGTGCTGAGTAGATTGTGCCAACACGTACGTTTTACGTTTTGTATACACATGGTAGGCATGTCTGGACCTACTCACTGAAACTGGTATATTTTAACTATTCAATTATGCTTAAATATACATTATTATCTGAGTTTTTTTTAAGCAGAGCAAATAATTCTTTAAAAAAAACTTTGCGCTTATAATGAGAGTGGTGGGGTGATCCATACTACGGATCCGTTTGGGGCTGTTCTCGACAGCGCTTTCGTTTCGCTGTCCGCTGAAGTCGAAAATACGGCCTGACCCAGTACATTTTTATCTGGGAGTATTTTTTGACTTACGACAGGTGGCAACATTATGCCGCGTCCGGAGCTGGTTGGCAACAGTGCTTCGAGTTTCTATTATCCTATGCAAATCCGGATTTCCCAAATATCGTGAATTGCCGCGGGCCACCTCGCTATCAGGGCTATTAATAACCCGCCGCGTTACAAATAGCAGCCTTGGATAATACACTGCACAAGTTCTGTAAAACTCGTAGCCCGTGATAAACTACCCACACAGGTGCATTTGTTTCAGTTTAACTTGGCTATGTTGGTGATGCAAAGATATCTAGTGCCAACTGGATCCGTAATTTGAAAGAGGTAATTTTATAAGGTCACGAAAACTTGATGTTAAATAATTTGGCAGAGACAAACAGCAGGCATATATAGACGGAACGCGTGCTGGGCTGCTCTGAGCCTTTATCTACTCAGTAGTAGAGAAAGGCTCAGAGCAGAGAGAGCTGCAAAGATGTGTTACCGGCTAGTCTACATGTAACACTCTATTAGTTAAATTGGGACGGTACTTCAGCTCATTGTTTGCTATAGAGCGGTGAGATTCGGTACTGTCCACATGATTATTCCGTGGCTACAAGCTGAGCCGTTTAGTCCACCGACGAAATACACTAGGCGTGTGTTGCTTTACGGGCCGCGCAGCCACGCTCGCTCGAAACATTAACTACGCCGTGTCGGCTGCATATTTTCCAATTTGATTAAATCCTCTTTAGAGCTATGGCCGGATTTTCGGGAGCAGCCTTTTATCTCATTATATTTTAGTATTACGACTACTTTACATCACAGGTTTCTGTATGTAGGGTAGGATTTTTAAATGGCTTTCGTGTTTTTAGTTTAAAACTCGAGCTATTTTTCGTCGCGTGTTTATTTGCAATGAATTAGCTTTAAAATATTTGCCTGCAGCGCGTTTACGTAAGTATATAATTAGCTCGGTCGTGTGGTACTAGCGAGTTTATTTCGAAACTGGGGAACCGTCTTGCAGTTGCGAGGGAAGTACGTGTTACAGCTCTGTTGTGCCTTTTACTCAGTAATGAGGGTGCCAGTATAATAATTTGGCGAAATAACTTAGTATACTTCAGAGTACGACCTTTTAATATTCAAGTAGGTAAAGTGTTTATCGCGTTTATCTCGTAAAACAGGTTAGTCGAATGAAGGGTGGTGGCAGATGATCGTGCCGGGGTCATGGAGGACGGGGTCAGGTCGGGTCTAACACGGAAAATAATCCCTACACCGGCGGCCCGCCTAACGATTGCTTCCACTACAAATATGTGAGGTATCAATTTGGCATAATTTAACTAAGAAAATCGTTTCTATTTCACTTTAACGGACAAGATGGTTTGCGAAACAATTTCTATTCGTTGCTATATTAATAAAACTTACTTAAATCTTAATTAAACAACAAAGTAGTTAATTTACAGTTTCTTTACTGCAAACCATTCCGACTGTATACTTTGTTTCCATATTAGCAACTTAATCTAAAGTTCTAAAACGCAGAAAAGGTTTTAAATTCGCCTCTTCCCCTCTAAGCCGGAGGAAAAGTAATTCAGACAACAAACACAATTTAAATTAAGCTTTACAGCATGTAATTTTATAGAATAGTATGCCATTATTCAGAGGGAGAGGCCGAGTTAAAAGAGAAAGAATGGAGCAAACAGCTTGCACTCGGTCTGCAAGTATTTTGAAGAGCTCCGTGGATAATTAGATTAGAAGCCACCGGGTCTGGGACTAGACGTGCACGGTGCAAACCGAGATGCGGATATACTTCTTTTCTTCTTATTAGGATCTATATACCGCACTTTCAAACCAAACTTTATCAAAATGTAAAGCGCTCGTAGCCTCGGCAGATATGTTACGTCAGATTAGAGGTGCCTACTCTATACGACCAATAAATTTAGTAGGTTGAGAAAACTTAGGTATTATATTTTATTGTTAATTATAAAACACGCACTTAAAAGTTAATTAATTGGATCACTCTTCGTATTTAGCGAGAAACAGACACAGCGATGGACGTTTCTATGAATTAATTATAATAAACGGCGATGAATAATTCTCACCTAATGAAGCAATAAATCCAAGTGAGTAGATGATAAACCGTCGGAGACACGATACGTGCGCGGCAAAAGACGCTCGTCCACGGAATGGTCCGCGACGACGGCCAACACGGGTACAATTTAATTAAATAAGGCTTCAGATTAACTCGGTAAGGCTTCACACAAACTATTCAGTTTCATATTTACCGCCCCTCTATCCGTCGACTCGAGTAACCGATAATATCCGATACGTCACCTACCTGGCGGGCCGGGCCGCTTTGGAAATCACATTTTGCAACGTCAAAATTGCGGACTTCTTAAGTAGATTACCTGAAACAAAAAGATTACACAAATTAGTCGTTTCTCTCGATTTGTTTACGTCAAAGTCTATTAGGGTGAACAATGTCGCTAATAATAACAATGGCAGCAGGAGTGACGAACCAAAGTAACTCCGGTGTGAAGTCTTGACTTTGATAATAATGGGTTTCGTTGGAGCGTGGCGTGCCGGTGGGCCGCGCGCGCGGGCGGGGGTGGGCTGTGATTGTATCCGATGATAAACATCGGCCGCCCGCCGCCGCGCCATCCAAGAGTCGGCGCTAATTAAACAACAACGGAGAAAATTAATTTGATTGTTTCGGAACTGCGCCTCTTTGTTTCGAGCCTACGAACGGGTTACCTCGGACGAGCGGAACACCGATGTATTTTCCACAGTGGTGCGGTTTATTTTATGTAAAAGAATATAATAGATACAAGAGTGCGGCTTGACGCGATGAAAAGCCGCGATAGACTGAAGTAACGCTTGACACCAGACGGGAAGCCGGCAAGTGCAGCCGATCGATGATCGGTAAACAGATGGGTTTACTGACTGTCTAGTCAAGTGCATGCTGCTCACTTGTGCACTATTTAACGTGCACAAATTGATTTCTTTAGGCATAATTTGAGCAGATTGGATTGTATAGAAACAATAACTACAGTAACGCAGATTTTTTAAAGCATAAAATTGAAAATTCGGATGTGATTTAATTTCGTTAACAACATAAAAGTCAGATTTGTCTATTAATTCCTAAGTTACGACAGCATTATTGGATGAAGGTTCGATTGAAGTAGAAGTTAGTAGTTGAGAACGATGATGTGGTAGAGTTTTATGACAAATGGTAGAGGCGTGACGCGGCGCGTCAGTCGCCACAGATGATGTAGCAGCAAGTGCTGAGACGGCGCGGTGCGGGGACTGCAAGCGCGGTTCAGATTCCGCGGTATCGCCTTACACCCTACGTGCGTAAACTCCCTTGTCATTATTAGCGACATACCGTAATTAATTAAAGCTACGTGTTCAGATATACCACTCAGTAGCACATGTTAACAAGATCCGATACCTCCGCCGGGCGTAACGAGACTATAATATTATACCGAGCAATAATACGGCTATTGTCGCGTCTACACTAGTGAGAATGAATAATTTATATCAGCGGGACGTAAAGTTTCGAGGTTCGGGTGTCAATTAAGCGAAGTATTTACGAAAGCGCGCGCCCCTTCAATAAATAAGTTGCGGGATAGAATTTGGAAAATTTACCGTGAATGGGCAACACACACACAGGGTCGGGCAAAAACTTTAATGCGTTCTGGGAAAGTGTTTGGTGCGAAAATGTGGAGCTACACGCGGTACCCACGTCTAACTACTCGTTGTTTCTGAGTGTCAATTATTTACGCGCGCCGAATGCGGGCGCCCAACTCCGCCCGCCATCCCGCCCGCCCTACTACCGAGATGCCCAACTTTTTGTTAGTCGACTAATACCTTGATTTGATTTCGTTCAACCCATACGATTACTACCATTTAAAGTGTTTTTTTTTAAATTATTTTTTTATTTTCGATCATGAGATTTTATGCAGGTAAAATTATTTAAAGGTGATTGATATGTTTTCATTAAAAATACATCAACGGGTTTAAATGTATGTTTGTGCCATTTAAAAAATTTCAACGCGTGCTCTACTCTCTACAAATACCAATTACTCACACAATCTCAGTTATTTTATCAATAAACAACAACCATAATGAACAGTTGCTCGAGTAACATTCGTCGGATGAGGGTAGCGTTTATAGTCGAAGTACAATTTAATTATCTGGCTCTCGGTCTTGTGGGCGCACGTGACAAATCGGCTTTTAAATGCGGAAAGTTCATGAGTCCATGAAACGTAGATGTCCGAAGGGATGCTCCGGGAGCGACTCATTAAAGGATGTGCGGTTCATCTCATTCGGGACGGGACAAAAACGGAGCCGTCCGTTACGTTGCGGTTCGCAATTAAACACGAGAAACGAACGAGGGCCGCTCATTGGAAAAGTGCTGAACAAGTGAACAATACAACAGCTATCTAATTACTTTGCGCCCGCGCCCGCCTGCGCGCCCTACCATGTAACATCACTGTGTAAAGTTTGCGGCTTTTGCCCGAACGGATTCGCCGGAATTTGTCAATTCGAATGTTTCATGAGCGACTGGACTTTAATTGGGTATCTGATACATTGTTCACACACGTGACAAAGCTAGAACAAACTTATTCTAACGGAAGGTTAATCTGAAAAAGGGTATAAAACAAAATGCAATATAGCGGTAAATTATGGGGAGTCCTTTTCGGGACCATTAATTGGAGACGGAGCGGGGTTTAATACAATTGAAATCGAATTAAGTACATTCAGTTGCGGCGGGGCGGATCGGGTTCAGTTGATTCAGCGCGAACCGAAAGCACGTTCCGCCGCCTCCGTGTACAAACGGACGGGGTGATTGGATAGCTATTATTATAAGTTCTGTAAATTTTAAAGCACAGTTTAAGCGCATGAAACCTAGTTAATCAACTCTGAAATATGGCAAGCTTGAGTACAAAGTCTCTTAAGCAACTTATTAATATGCAAAACAAAACTTGCAATTAATTGGGGTTTTAAAGTTAAATCACCACAACCGAGAGAAAAGCTCTCGTGAATAAAGATTTATCGTTCAAATATTAAGACATTATGGGGCGCATGGTAATGAATATACGGACGTCGAGTCGAGTTGATGCGCTCTCGACGTGTCATATTTGATCGGTGCGGTAGTGTTGTTCTCGTCCTGCCAGCTAGGAGCTAAGCGGAGCGTGGTGCGCGTCAGGAATGGATGGTCGAATTAATTGAAATATAGCGTCGCGCCGGTGTGCGGTCGTGCCGTGGCGGATTGGGGGATTAAAGTTGCAGCAGCGGAGCGCGGGAGCAGGTGGCGCGGCAGTCGCTGCAGTGCGGCGCGCGCCATCGGCTTGCCGAACACGGAGCTGAAGCGTTGAAAAATTGCGCTGAACGTCTTGAAGCCGCCCCTCGTATAGACGCGCGAGCCACATACTAATCAGGGCCGGCTCCTTCGGCCGTCGCCGCCATCTCGCACCTCGCCGCCGCGCACACATGGACACGATCAATCACTACTAAACTACTTCACGATTCCATTATCTGTAACGTTGAATAAGCTTCGTGGAGGTCGTGACTAGATTGTATCAATCAAAATCATTCATACGCAGGTGAAGTTAACGAATGTTTGGATTAAACAACAAATTAATAAGCCCTTGACCAACATAGAAACTAGCACAAGCTCCTACTTTAAGTAGGTATATACATGATCAATAGAAACGTGCGTTATGAAACAATTTTAGGAAACGGTAATACTAAGTCCCTTTCCTACGGAAAGATCGCAGCGGAAAATTTTGCTGCGAAGGCAAGCACAACTTTTGCAATGTCTCTGCGATTTCGCAACGTGGCAAGGCTCCGCGGGCAATATCTCCTCAAAATAACAAAATAAGATTATTTTGTGTTTGCTTTTACCGAGCAGCAGATAGATATCGCTTATCTGATGCGATCGGCGAACGACTTAGCAGTAGCATTTTGAAAATGTATTATCTAGTGCACCTTAGCGAGTAATCGCGAATTAATCCGTGAGGATATCAAGAGAAGTTTAACTTTATTAGAGGTCCGACTACGTCAAGTGCCGGGTCGGCCGACCTTAATAAAACAAAGTTTATGACAAACAATAACATTTATTACATAGTCGAGTATTAATGCGCTCTCCATTTACAGCTGGGCAGGCGCCGCGGCGGCGCGCCGGTATTGTTGTTCGCGACACAAACATCTTTTAAGCGCCGGAACTCCCCCTACAGTGGTGCTCTCACTGGGTTTATGCGATCTGCTACGGCATCTCGTAGGTCTACGAAACGTCTACGGGTTACGGTGTAATAGATCTCAGAAGTTTTAATGGCACAACAAAATGTAGCTTAAGGTTTATGAAACGAAAGGACAATTTTGCTTGAAGTAGATTCGTTGTATCATCAAAATAAACAAACTGATTTCTTTGATGAATTTAAAATGGAGACGTCATCAATATATCATCATTAAGTTAATTTGGATTTATTTCAATAACGACAGAAATAAAGCCCTTTACAAATAAAAGCCCCGAGCCCCTAGACCGGACAGTAACGCACGTCTGGGCGGGGCACTTGTTCTAGAGCGAAATAAAATTTTATGTAGGACATTATACGTGACAAACGACGTAAACGACACGAATATCCTCTCTCTTTCCGCTTTTGGTAGCTATTAACATTATTATTTCTTTATTTCAACTGGACACATCTGTTTAAGCTTATGTTTAGATTGTTGAATAAGATTGCGAAAGAATGTACAGAGAAAGGAAAGCTTTGCTGAGCTTGCTGTAATAAACGTTAAGAACTCTTTGTCCATTAAAATGAACGTGTTTACTCACTAGAAATCTGGCTGTGCAGATCTGATTGCGGGCAAAATTAATTATAGCGGTTTCCGAATTTAAGTATAGGTAGTGTTTGTTGTAGAAGCTGCAGCTTTAGGGGCCCGCCTGATAAGAATTGAATGTGTCACTTGCATGGACGCCAGCCGGGGAATGGTAAGCCAGTGGAGGACACATGTCAAACGAAGGCTCAACACGGACTGTTTTTGCTATAGTTTATTCGGTTAGTGTGGCAAGGGTTGAAGTAAGACAACCTTTTTTGCTAGATTTAGGACGGAGAAAATAATACTAAGCTTAGATGTAGCTGTCACTTTTATAACAATGCGCACCTATAGGTATTTTATTTTCGAAAATATATTGTAGGTAATATATGTATTAATAATTTCGTTGATTGTCCTTTAATGCTCATTGCTTTGAAGTTATTTAAATATTATTTTCTACTTTTTAGTTTCAGTTTGTAAATGAAGGTATAGTCATGAAATCGGTTCTTATTTTTTCTAAAAATTATCTTTATTTTTAAATTTTTAGTGGGATTTATTCCGCAGAGATAAAAAAGTGCGTGTCGGGCTCGCGCACTGAGCGCGCTCACGTACGTTCCGTACCAACACAAAATACAAAAAGTGCAAAAAGACATCACGTCCAGGTGCCATCACCCGTCACCAAGGATGGTATATACCCTAATAACTTCCTTGCCCCGCCACCCATCCAAGTACCGACCGCGCTCTACGTTGGTTAACATGGTATTGAACAGACATTTGTCACTGACTCACACTTTGCCATTATTTATTACCTACTGTTATACTTTAGAGTGTGTACTATTTTCATGCCAAGTTTGACGCTTGTACCTACATATTGCCGTTTTTACATTAGACCAATTACAAAAATGCGTAAAAAATACGTTTGTTGTAGGGCCACTTTTAGTTTTTACTTTTTGACTTTATTATTATTTGTTAAGTTAATACGCTGTAAAATACAAGTTGCGTAAAAAAAAACTGGCTATCTATTACGGTTCAAAAGACCGACAGACATGCAGACATCACATGCAGATAGCGTAGGCTCAGTTAACCCGTAGGTTCCGTTTTTACCCTTTGGATACGGAACCCTAAAAAGGAATAATAAACCCTAATAAGGGTCCAAAACTCCATAGAAGGCCTCTTGTAAAGCCTCCACCACTTTACTGGTGCATGAGTTTGACTTGACCGTGCATGATTAGCACTGCTTGACTGGCTTGTTTGACGCTATTGAACACTATATAAAATATTTAATACTAAATACACGACACTATTTAATATTACGACTCAAATACTCTGTATCCATGGTCATGAAAAATTTAACGAAAAACAACAGGGCATGGTCGCAATGGAGACACATCTTTGTTTTTTGAAGTCTGTTCCTCTATGTTTGCTGTTTAGTTGACAGCGTCGCTAGTGGAGAACAAAGTATGAAATTCACCAAGAAATAACTGTAGTTCCAATGTTGCCCACCTTAACAACTACGTTGGTGGCACTGTACAATGTTTACAATGTACATTGAATTTGTAGATATTTTTGTAGATTTTTCAAAAAGCGCTAAATCAATGTCGATAAAAAAAATATGGGACCACCTATGAGATATGACCTACCAACCAAAAAAAGAATCATCAAAAACAATTCTAAATTGGCGGAGTAATCGCGTAAAAAAAAACATACAGTCGCATTGATAACCTCCTCCTTTTCGAAGTCGGTTAAATACAATTAAAACACAGGTTACACCATCAATATTTCGAATAATTAGAACAAGAATGTGAAGTTCATTTAAGATCCAATAACTTGAACTGGCGCTAAACGCTTCGCATCACAAAATTTTTCATCATCATCAACATCATTATTTCAGCCGTAGGACGTCCACTGCAGGACATAGGCCTCTTCCATCGATCTCCAAAAGAGCCGGTTGGAAGCGGCCTGCATCCAGCGTTTCCTTGCGGTCTCTTAGGTCCTCTGTCCATCTCATGGGTGGACGTCCTACGCTGCGCTTACCGGTCCGTGGTCTCCATTCGAGAACCTTTCGGCCCCATCGGCCATCTGTTCTGCGGGCTATGTGCCCTGCCCACTGCCACTTCAACTTGCTAATTCGGTGGGCTATGTCGGTAACCTTCGTCCGTCTACGGATCTCCTCATTTCTGATTCGATCTCGTAGAGAAACCCCGAGCATAGCCCTCTCCATAGCTCGTACCATACCAATTAATGTATAAGCAGATAGAAAAAGAAAATATTCCGCTGCGCAATAGACAAGCTCTTGCATAGGTACGAGTAGGTGCATCTAATGCACATTCAGTGTATGTAGGTAAGCCGAGCGACTAGTGGTTGTAGGGTGATCGGCACTCCGGGGGTGCACTCGCCCCCACCGCGGCACCGCCAATTTTAACGTCCGCCGCTCCGGTTACCTTGTTAAATCGCGACCTTTAAGTTACTCCACGATGCTCCACATGGTTGCAAGCTATTCAGACTTGCATGTGCTCAACTCGGAACATATATTATACATACATTGCGCCATAGGGAGCCGAGTGTGCTTATTATTTTTATGTACCAAGTTTACTTAGGAGCGTTCCTACGAAATTGCTGAGAATGTGCCCCGTCCGGTTACTTGGAAGCGTATATCTTGGCGACGATTTAGAAGAAAACACCTTCGCTAGATTTCGTAGAGCGATATCCATTTTGCCAAAAAGAAAGGTAAAGCCATTCAGAGATAACATCTCGAGAATTCGAAAGCAATTAGAGCGATCCAATTGCGGCGTGAACACGAGTTTCGAGTGCATGCTCGGGCTGTAACGGCTTGACAATCGTCATTCTGGCAAGTGTAATGTGTACACGTAATCGCGTCTGTTGGCGCAGGGTGTTTGTCGATGCTCATTTGCGTATCTAAGTGGTCCCGCGGAGGCCATTAGACGGCGATCGAAGGCGTCATTACTCGTAGTGGCGCGATAAGGACGAAGCCGACTGTGCGGCCCTAACGACATCGCCCGCGGTGCAAGTGGACAACTACGTGTTTCCCCTAAATGGTGCCATTTCAAAAATGTGCTTTCTGGGAAATGCGACGGGAAAATGGGTCACCAATTGGCATTTCAGAAGCAGCACAACATGTAAATATATTTGTATTCATCATTGAAAGTTTACTTCAGAACTCGTGAATAATTTTCAGTTTAATAATGTATGACGAAGATCAACACACGAAAATACTTTCTACATCAAAGCGTCACGTCATGTACTGTAATAAAATTAGATAAAGCCGGTTTAATTAAAGACGTTTCAATGTCTTCAAAAGCTCGCAATATTAATATACAAGTTCGTATGGATAGTAGTGTAAACAACTACTAATGGGATATTAGCCGTAGCATGTGATTTCATAAATGCGGCCTTTGCGAAGTTTCATAGTAGATTTTAACGAGATTGCCAGTCGCCGGTGGCTGCGGCTTCCAACTCGCGGGAACCCTCCGACACAAGTTTACAACTTATCAAACATCCCGCCGATTTCATATCAAAATCATACAAATACTTACTAGTTGCTTGATACACTTGATAGCTCTAGCTTAGAGCTCTAAAGCTTATTGTGATCATGAAATAGACTCAAAAGTGCATTTCACGTAATTAGTTGCTGATGTAGGAGTTTTACGAAGATAGTGAAGATCCGTAATTGAATGGACACAATTTACGGAAGAAGTATTTAAAAAAGAAAAAGCGCGAGAGGCAACCGCATCCGGTTCAAAATTAATTAAATTCCAGAAGAGAAATTCTATCTAACAAGAAAACTCGCCCACTGACCGCTTTGAAGAATCTGATTATACAAATTCATCCCTTTCTCATAATTGTCTTAGACTAAGCAAGTCACGTTCCGCAAAGAGGAAGTCCCCTCGTTTATAATCAATGTCAAAATGGTATTATCGAGAGATTGGGTGGAAAAATTGTGTAATATTTTTTCAGAGGTATGAGGGTATAAAAACGGAGTGGCGTCTTATGAAGTATTCATGATAGGCTCATCTCGGACTTCTGTGCTAATAATACGTAAATAAAATATGAGTTTGGTCGGGGGCAGATGATCGATTCGGCTAGTGGTCCTGGAGGAGTGCTTGGAGAGGTCAGGTGCGCTGTGCTCTATGGCCGGCGAGTGTATTCGGCACATGTATTATTCAGTCGGCGAGATCTCGCGCCGGCTCTCATTACAATACGAGCTCACCGTCCGGCGCGCGCGACCAACTTCTGCGACGGCAGACAACGCGACCGATTAAAATTTCATCTCTCTTTGTTCGAGAACAGAGATAACGGATCGATGTGCGCCGCTAATGCCCCAGCACGGCCGCCGCCGTCGATCTAAATTGAATTCATCGATTCACTGCATACCTACACAGTTCGATAAATAATTTAAACAGGGACACGGCTCTCCTTTATACGACAAGGACAAAGCCAAGGAAAACGGTATTTTTAATATGAATTACCGTAACAGCGCGCTGATAAGTTTTAATTGAGTCGTTCCACTTTAATCAATCATGTTATTTACATAGAAATCATTTGCAGGCAAGTATTTAAAATTCGCACTTTGTTGAAAATAAAAATTCTTTTTCTCAAATATATATTCAGAGTTTCTAAGCTCAGAGGTAAATAGAAAATCTCACCGCAAAAAAGGCTCAATTAGTCAATGAGTCTGAGAATCAATCATAGCGTCATAATAAAAGCTCCATCAAGTTTAAAAAGAAATTTTGTAGAGTGGTTAAAGCGCGGCGGCGGTTTCATAGCAGCGTGTTTGCCGAGAGCTCGATCCCGCCAATTATTCCAGCGGCGATTGGAAACGATCCTCCGATCACGAGACAATAAAAAGTGAGTACGAAAAATAGGAGGTCAGTTCATCGTTACCCTTGAGAATATCGGTACAGCTGTCAGCTTCCTAGTGAACGTATATTAGGGGGGCGGAATTCTTCGTAACATTTTAAACTAAGTATCGGAATGTAGCGCGTGCCATGGCTCCTTTGTAAAGAAACTCACGTATCTGGAATAAAAAGACGACAAAGGAGGCCATTTGTTTTGGTATTACGCTATCGGGCAGCACGGCGAGGACGGCAGCGGAGGCTGCGCTCCGTTCGATTTTTCAGCAGACACGTCTCGACGCGTACAGTCGAAATTGTGAGAAATCGTCGGCCATTTGTATCGGATATTGTCCGGGAGCTGGCGTCTCCCGTGCGATTCCATTGTAGCCGTTACTTGAGAGTTGGCCCGTACAACGATGCGGTTAATTTGAAGGAATAAATCAAGCTCGCTTTATATTCCCGTCACAACCGACAGCGGGGCCTTGGAAGCTATTACAGCGCCCGTAATGAGATTTAGAGCGTTCATATAAAGTTATTTATGTGCAGAATGCGGTTACAGTGTGCAGCACCAGTGTCTCAAAAAGCTCTACAGAGCAAACGGGGAGCATCTCCATTACTTGGTGATTTGTCGTAATAGTTCCCGGCGAAGTTCACTGATCTAGTTAACTATGTGAGTATCTCCTTAGTTATTGCTCAACTAGTCTATTATAATATTTGAAATAAAGTGTGTGGTACTAGTACCACACACTTTAGTGAACTCACTAGTTTATAATGAAAAACATACAAAAACGACTTTTCAGTTCAAGGCTTTGTCCCAAAGGTGAATGATTTCGCCGCGACATTTGTTCAGTGATGGTTCAAGCGGCGCGCTCGACCCGTCCGCCCGTCGCGACATACCTTTGCCCGCAGTCATCTATCAAATACCGCTCTACCATTCATGTTTATAATGAATTAATTAATTAATGTTAGATCTTCTCAAATCGAAGGAAAACCAACTAGACGCATCTAGTGTAATTTACAGACAAAAATTTAACTAGAACTACAAAACGAAGGCTTTACACATCACTGTAATTCCGGCAAAATTTGTTGGTTATAACTCTTAAAAAATTACTACGAGTTATTTGTCTCGCTTTTTTGTTTTGCAAACGTTGTACTTGTGCGAGCAAAGACAATTTATTCATTCGATCGCTTCGTTTACGATAAAGGCAGAACCCTCAACGGGAATTTTGCTCGTCCTTAGGACACAAAAAAATATGTGAACGGCATGATGCACATATCATTTATATCTACGTAATAGGGAAATCAATATAATCTATTCTATAGATATTTATAAAAGCGAATGACTCCACGAAGCTGAAATATGACAGGTAGATTCCTTATGGATGTAGTAGTAAGCAAGGATTTTGCAAAAAGGGCGGAATTATATGAGTGCAAATTGGGGTTGAAACTAGTGTTTAATAATGATCGAGAACGTTTGAGTGATTAATAAAATATACCTCGTTGGGTTTCGTTCAAGCAGTTCCGGCCGAGAGGGTAAGTTTTTGTTTCATGGGAGTATTTCAGCGAACTTGTAGGGAAAACTGTGTTCGGTTTAAGTGAGATACTTATGCCAGAGATGCGAGAAGGTTATGGTGTAATACACAATGTCGTATGTGTATTATTAAGCCAGTCGATCCATAACTGAACGGCTAAAACTATCGCTGACACGCACGCGTCGGCCGGACAATAGCGGCGGCCCTTTCATTATTTATTATTATTTTTATTCGAGGAGCTGGATGATCGATGGGGGCGAGGGCTCGCGGAAACGACTTCTTTGTCCGGAGTGAGATTAATCACACACTCCGTATGAGTGAGCCGGCCCTGAGAGCGTATATTCATTAGCACAACCGATTGCCAAACTACACACGATATAGGCCTCCCAGAACCCACTGATAGAAAAAGAGGACAATATGAATCAACAGGTATCAAGTAAATCATAATTTTTCTTGATCCGTTTAATCTGGGTGTTCTCCGATTGTTGCAATCTGGGTGTTTTCAAATCACGAGTGAATTGGTTTCATCTAAGCAAGCGTGCTTCATCGTAGACAGCATCATCGCTTAACATCGAGCGAGTCCGCGATCAAAAGCAAGCCAATTATTAAATAATTAAATATAACTTTAACACACTTTTATTAAAACACTGTTTTAAACTATCACGGTTGTTCACTAAAGTTATATGACACACACAGACAGTAACACAGTGACAGTTACACTTTTATTAGCTTCTTTTTAACTAATAATGTAAACAAATTTTGGATGTCGATTTTAGCTTACGTACTTCTAATTGTCGTACTGATTTGAATGCATGTATTAGTCATACTTGGTAATTTTATACATAAAGTCAATTTGTAAATAATACAATAACAAATACCTACTTAACTCTAAAAATACTCCTAAAGTCCTTTTCATGAAAGAAGTCCCACGGCAAACAGCGGAACTAAATTTCCATGTTGTAGTTGTCAGGTGTTGTTACTGTGTTTGGACGCTAGTGAGATTTTTATTAATTTTCCATTGTTAAAGAGTCGTGTACGATGCCAAAAGTTGTTAAAGTTCTACTCGAGAAATGATACTGATAGTGATTGAAACGCGATGACAGCGCCGCGTCTGGGGGACTTCTTTCATGAAAAGCACTCTATGTACATTTAGCATACACATTTATCAAACAAGCTTTTAGGTAAATGACGCTTTTAATTTTTATTACAATGATTTTACTTTTGCGGCTATTTTGAAGAATATACAATACTAGCTGTTGCCCGCGGCTTCGTACGCGTAGACTTTCATATAAAGTTTCAACCCCCTTTGTCCTCTTTAATTCGACCGTTTCGCAAAATCATTTCTTAGCGGACCTCTATACCCCATAAGGAATAAATACCTGCCAAATTTTAGCTTCGTAGGTCAAATATTTTTCGAGATTTCGTGATGAGTGAGTAGGTGAATTTCACTTTTAAATAAATATTTCGGGACATTTTTCACACACTGTCATCTGACCCCAAACTAAGCAAAGCTTGTGATATGGCTGCCAGAGACTGATATACATACATACATATATAGTTTTAAATACATACTTAAATAGATATTAAACCCAGATATAGAACAAACACAAATGTTCATCACAAAAATATTTGTCCTAGGTGGGAATCGAACCCACGCCCCCAAGCTCAGAAGGTAGGTTCACTACCAACTGGACCAACGGACTATCTATTGGTATGATTGGGTAATAATTGGGTATTGCATATTGTTTTGTCACCAAAACTTAAAAATGTATGCAAAATTTCAGCGAAATTGGTTAGGAGACTTAGGAGGTTAACTTGCAAGATTGAGCCTAAGCAAACTAACAAACAGCAAGTTAAATGAACGCTTGTTACGATTAATTAATCGTAACTGTAGAATTCTTGCTCAACAAGTCAACGTTGTGATTTGAAGCATTGAAGGCTAGGAGCCACAGCAACATGTTTTGGGATGTGGCTGTACACGTCAGGGCCCATGACATGAGTAAGTTTGGCCGATTTTGGTCACTGCTGGACTTTTAGCCTACCCCCGAAAGGGTGATTGGGCCATATCCACCACGCTGGCCCAGTGCGGGTTGGTGGATTCACATACGCCATTGAATTCCTTCTCCGTACGTATGTAGGTGTCCTCACGATGTTTTCCTTCACCAAAAAGCCAGTGGTATAAAAATCCGTACATAAGCTCCAAAGAACTCATTGGTACGAGCCCGGGGTTTGAACTCGCGACCTTACGCTTTCAAGTCTAGCGGTCTCCCAAATAGGCTACCACGGCGAACGTATATTACGTAAGAAAAAAGCTAAGGTCTTACGAGTAGCGTGGTAAGTATCATAATTACTCAACAAGCGCAGCGGATCATTTCGCCAGTATCTGCCACCTGCAATATAATTATTGATGGCATCGTAAGAATTCCTATGCTCTTGGAATGTGCTTCTTGGATAATCAGAAGGAAAATAGAATGATTTGGTACCATCAAACTGATCTGATGGTGGATAGTGGAACTCTCCATTGGATTTTAGTAAACCTCTCGAGTTTGGGTTAATTTGGTTTGTTTTAACGAGTCTTATATTACAATTTACACCGATAACCGATGGGGATGAAAGGTTCTTGAGGGAAGACCACGAACCGGAAGACGCAGCGTAAGTAGGCCTCCCACTAGATGGACCGACGACAGAGTGAGAGTCTCGTGCATCCAGTGGATGCGGATGGCGAGTTGTCGTTCAGTGTGGAGGTATAAGGGGGAGGCCTATGTTCAGCAGGACGTTTTCTGGCTGATGATAATATTACACTTTGTGACGAGGGTCTAATGATGGAGCCAGGACGTGGATAGTGGAACTCTTTAATAGTTATCAGTGTCCCTCGAATTTGGGGTCCTTTGGATAGTTTTAACGAGTCAGAGAGACGTGTTATTAGTTATTTAAACTATAATAATGATTAACTGACTGAATGACTACACCTAATTAAACATGATCAGACAACCCAGAAAGACAGCCATCACTGATTATATAAGCTCAACATATCTATCCATCTCATCATTTCCTTTATAGGAAACATGTCATGACCCCATTTGTAATAATGCTCCCTCACTACATTTACCAGGAATATTGCGCAGATAAAAGTGCCAACATTTCAAAATAGTGGAATTGCGTACAATAAAAAGAATCATTAGAACACCGTTCACGTACGAACTACAATTTATTCCTCGGGCCATTTAAGGAATAGAAATTTCGTGGCAGTTTTACCTTTTTACATGGGAAGCGGAAGGCAAATCGAAACGTATTCTAGACGCAGTATGACGCCATGCTGACTCGGCGATTTCAGACGAGCCTACCCACCGGCAAAACGGCGCCGCTGTCATACAAATTTACTATAGAAATAAATGTAGATTTTGCTCAGTCTACGATTTTGCTTTTAGTTATAGGTAAAGAAAATATTTATGTAGGCAATTTTGGACTTTATCTCGTTATGTATGGTGAAAGCTTTATATTTACGAAGGATTGGCGACAGCTGGTTCTACGATGGCGCGACGACCGGCGGGCGCGGTAACGCGATATCGCAAACAAAACGCTCGGACACCGCGCCTCGCGTTGTCAATTAAGCTAATTAAACACAGCGGGGGAGAGTGGCCGCCGTACCTACCCGCGCCGCCAGCCCACAACGGCCCTTAACTGACGCATCATTTTAACAACAAAAGCCATTTCTCACAGATGCGGAAAACAATGCTTCGACTGCTCGCAGCCGCACGTCCGCATGTTCGCCGACATCCGAGCTAGCGTTACGTACCGTAAGTGACTGAAAATAGGGTAGCCCACTGACACCAGCTACACGATATAACAAAAGAAAATCTTCCAAAATGGTACAGTTCAGAATCGCATTATTATAATTAACAACAAACCAAAGGATCACATTCTTTATCCGAATCTTACAGTTTTCAGACCGTGTTCACAATGCAAACGACGACAAAATATGCAAACACAATGAGAAACATTGTTCCGCGTTAGTGGTAAGTAATTACTTGCCGATGAAATTATGGAAATGAGCGGTGAAAAGACAAATAATAGAATGAGTGCTAACAAGAGATAAGACACGGCTTAATTAATAAAGTTGGCGCTTGTCTTGGGGAAGCGCGGTACAGACGCGAGCGCTTCTGGAACCGAATCGGATAATCGCATTCGGCTAATTGAGCGTTAGATCGACGCTATCAGGCCACGAAGCCAGTAGAGCGCCCCTCCACCGGCTACTGGCACTCCGATCCACTCGCTAATGCGACCAAATCACTGGATCAACGCACAAAGGATCCAGCCGGATATAAAAATACAGTTGAGATTTTGCAGCGAAGTGGGATCAACTAAAGACAGCGGGCAAACCAAGTAATGGTTGTGAAAACATCATAAAGGGTTGCAGACGTGCTTCATATTTCGTAAAGTTATAACGAGAGGGGCTGCCGATGCCAAAGGGGACAATGTCACGCGAGCTTTCATCAACGTGCTATCAGCTATCACGTATGTTCGGTATGTTGTAGGTACGTATTGCATAACATGTTTGGAAACTTGGATGGAAATGTGCGGGAAACTGACACTAGTTTTATATCGTCACGATTATCTCCACTTAGCGATATATTTATTTTTTACCGCGTTCAGGAGGGAGGTTCTCAGTTCGGTTTGTATTTTTTTTATGTATGTATTTTGATTACTCTAACGTCTGTGACGTTAAGATAACGTAACGTAACGTTTGTCGGTATTCCTAAAATGTACATAATTTATGTTAAAAGGTACGGTAGGTAAGCCCCAACTAATATATTATATTTATTTATATTTACCCAATAATAAAGTACGCAAGTAAAAATTCGCAGGTAAGTATTATGTCATCTCTCGCCATGGACTAGGTCATGGTGTTGAACCCCATTATTCTGCGTAGGCGCAGATTACTTTGTTATCATTGATGCGCACGATTACCTCATCGATAACTAACTCTGAAAAACGTGATGCAGTAAACCTATGGTTTATTATTGTGGAGTCAAGGCCGAGTTGAATTGCTTACACAGGTGTATGTCGGTTTACTTACAGTTTTGCAGGCATACGTCCAGACAAAGAGTAAACATAGCGATCGCAATAGATTTTGTTACGTGCGGCCCATGAGACAAAAGCAATTTTTATACGACTTCTAAAGTTTGCTTGTTTAGGCCAAATCTTGCAAGCTGAATTGGAATCAGTACCTCCTAAGCAATGTTGCTGAAATTTTGCATACACCTTTAGTTCTGGTGACAATACACTATGCAATATTTTCGAAATGGCCGCTGCCACAAGATGGCGGATGGTGTATATTTTTTTGTTAACCCTTTTAATATAGGTATCAAATGAAAGAACTTGGAAGAGTAGGAAACGATAAAGTGTTATCACACGATTTATAATGTAGTCGTCGCTCTAAGATGGCAGTTTAAATTTTATTTGCTAAGGTTAAAAACTTGTTTGAATAAGTGTTTTTTTACTATTATGCTTACCAAAATTTCATTAACTTTAGCTCAGTTGTTTTGGTACCAGTTCTAATAATACGATGAATTTCGTTCGACCGTCTGTTGATTTCGCTACATCACTAATTTTGAAGTCGGTATTTTATATATTGATTATTACCTATGTATAATGCAATACAAGTATTAGTACATACAAGTGTATTAGTGAAGATTTAATATTGATTGATAGCCTGATTAAACTAATTTCTTCATGCAGCAAAAATTATGCACAGTATAAGACTGTTAATGAGGTCAGGAATTCATATTCATTTTACTTGGAATTGAAACACTGAATCGTCTACTTGTTTTGATTTCATGCGTTTTAAGTATTTCTTAACAACATTTCTTACAATTTATGACAACGAAGTATCGGTCCACGACAGAAGAAAACTTATTACGATTATAGTAAGGACTGAAAAGGCCGTTATGAAAATAAGTTTTTTTCTCGGTGGCGGAGTGACAAAGTACATTATAAAAAGTGTATTTACACTCGACCTCACGCGGCGGACGGTGAAACTTTCGTTTCGGGCGCTTTATGGGCGGAAAAATTGAGAAAAGTTGGAGCGTAACGGCCGGTGGCGACGTGGAATAGGGACTCTGGCGACGGAGACTTTAATATAATATGTAAATCGAACGGCTACGGCGAGACCTTACGGCGTTCACCACCGGATGGATATACACCCGACTCATATCGGCCGCTGGACGTATTACATGGGGAGTCGTAAATTATCGTGCAAAAGGCGAGGCAGCGAGTTTTACGCGGCGCGGCCGAGGCTGCATAAGCGAAGGAAGACCGAGCAAGGGTTACGAGCCTATGAATGCAAATGAGCGACGCCGCACGGGTGGAGGTCGGTTTATCGGCGGACATTTACATAAAACCGTAGAGCCGACGGCGGCCGCACTTACCCGCCTATTGCCATCATCATATGTTGATTATAAGTACCTGAAATAAAGTTAAACAAAACGTTACGCGTAACATATTATAATGACACGGGAGGAAATGGTTCGCATCTCCGTGGAGTCGTGGGAGAAATCGAAAATGAATTGGATTAGAGTCCTACTTTCCGTGAAGCGATGCAGAGTTCGATGTTGGTTTCGACAAATCAAGCGGCAGTAGGCCGATTCCGGATTAGACTTAATTTAGCGCAGACGAATGAAGACGGCCCGTCAAAATATCGAGGCATCTGCCCTTTGTTCACAGCGGCGGCGCGGCGCCTGCACTCGATCCCCACCTACCACGAGTGACGTCACCAAGCCCTAAGGATTCCTTTGTTCTTGTATTAAGTTTATCATACACGTTTTCTATATGTACTAATATTATAAAGAGGAAAGATTTGATTATTTGTTTGTTTGTTTGCATTGAAAATTGCTCCGAAACTACTGAACCGATTTGAAAAATTCTTTCACTGTTGGGAAGCTACACTATCCGGGTGACATAGGCTATATTATACTAAAAAAAAAATAGGGATCCTTACTAAAACTCCAATAATGTAACCCAAGGTGTAAAAAAATATGACTTACAGCTAGACTTACAGCTACCCGTGCGAAACCGGGGTGCGTTGCTAGTATTAAATAAAAAAAAACATATTGTAGATAAATTTTAGTTCATTCAAGCATTACGAACATCACTTATGCATTTGTAATGATTATGTTGTGTTACAAACGTGCCTAGAGCGCGATCGTAAACCGTAAGTAGTACGCACGCACGTGTCTCGTCTACTGTCTGCGGTGTTTAATATTAATAGACATGACCTCACTGACCATTTAAATAAAAAATAAAAATATACAAGTTTCATAATCGGAATATTGAGAAGGGGAGTGGTATAGAAAATGTTGAGTAAAAGCGTGGATGGCTTTACGGGATGTGTATTCTCTGCTGGCGCAATCTGCGGCGAGATCAGCTCATAAAACCGTCGGGCTCAAGCATTGTTTTATTATGGGACCCCTCTAGTGTAATCCTATACAATGGCCGGGAACTACAATCTGTCGCAGCTCATTAACCCCTACTGGCCGATACTAATTTGAATAAATTTCGCCATACTTTCTTTTAACAAAGCTATGATGGACACAATATAAGACCCGAGAAGAGCAACTCTTTATCTGTACATTTAATCGTGCCAGCGTCTGAATTTTAGACGGGTTGACCCTAAACTTTTCTGTTGCGATGTTTACAAGGCGTCCAACTCGACAAAAACAGCGATACATCAAAAGTGAGTTACAAGTTAACTGGTGCTATCCGGCGACTCACGGCAAAATTTTGTTTTAAGTTGACACGGGTTGAGCTCGCGCCGCCGCGACCCGCTGTTCTTGTTGACTCAACAACTACGACTTGGCCACTGAATAAAAGTGCTCTTTCGGTTCAAGGTGTACTTGTAAAAAATAGTTATAATAGCGGCGATTACAAGCATCTTTTGAGACGCAATAAAAAGGAAACGGCGAATCAGAAGAGTCGTAATTCATAGGCATTCAAGGTGTCTGTTCAACAAGTAGGGCAATGAAAGAAGCGAAGGGAGGAGCGAGCCAAGAGGACACACGAAGGGCGGAGCTTTCTGAAAAACCAGTAGCGTGTCCTCAACACATAAGAGACGAGACATAACGGTCGTTCCGCTGTTGCTAGGAGATAACGAACAGATGTTTGTTCGTTACAAGCATTGGGGAACCATCGGACGCATTATGTCTGTAATGCGGTAGTTTGTATCTATTATGTGAAAATTTTGAAGCGTCGAAGTTACAGGCTGCTGTCTGCTGTGAGGAGTGGATGTTTAAATTTTACGCAGATAGAAGAGCCCGCGAAGACAATAAAGAACGTAAAGTGTACAGTTTAAAAAGTTCTAGCGAGTACTCGGCCCGTAAAGTTCCAAGAAGCAGCCGGCGGCGGCGGCGCGGGCAAGGCGCGGAGGGTTCTACATCGCCGCGATCCCGCTGTCAAACTAAGAAATATTGCCATTCTCTAAGATGCTCTCGGAGTTTTGTCCACCCAACTCGAGGAAACCATTTAAAACTCTACCCGACCGACGCGCCGCGCAAAACTGTCTACAAATATATTTACGAAAATCCGTAACTCAAAACTAATTTGTCAGTGTGGCGTATTTATTACACAACAAAAATGTAAACTTTGCAGCAGGATTAACGTGTTTCAAAGGGTTGATGAGTTTCAACACGGTGATATTTTGTCTCGAATGTGACGGGGTAATTTGGGCACGATGGCACCACCAGTGCTTTATATCAGCGCCGTAATCCGGTGATGCGATCACGCACCCGCTGTATCGCCCGCACCGCCGCTAATCCTATTCCCGCGACAAATTAATATGCTCATCGGCAGCCACGTCACTAGATTACAGCGCGTTCATAGCGCGATTGTATTTTAAGTGTATTATCCAATTTAGCGGATATTGTGCGTGCGGTAATCCGCGGTCGTCGCACATCCCGACGTTTAGCCGCGCGGCGCGACACGGCGCGGCTACATTGCTTGCATTATCGCACGCTATGATGGAGCAAGCTGGCGAACTTAATAGATTTTGTTGGTGCCTGCAGCGTCGGACGCGGTCAGCCTATCGCGAACAAACGGGATTAACGCTCGAATATGAGTTTAGTGTGGTGCTGGAATGAACAAAGCCAAGTGCGAGTAATCTGGTTGCCATTACATCACGCACGTACGTAAACCCACACGGGACGCGTAAACCATAGCTGATTTGGATTAATCTATCACGCTGTTATTTTGCGTTGCAACATGCCAATGTAAGTAATTAATGCAAATAAATATCACGGACAGCTTAGGCCCCAATGGAACAAGGCCAGTAATGAATTTTTAGAAATGTGCAGCCCAAATCTGAGAATCCTTTGTGATGGTATAAGAAGTGGTGGTCAACACTGAAGAAAAGCATGGAAGCTTTTGAAGTTATATCGTTAGAGATCCTAGCCATCGCTCTCTTACTCTGAAGGGTCCTCGGCGCAAGATCCAGTCTGAGGGCCTCATTACCCCGCAGGGTTTTCTGTAACTGTAAACTATAGGAAAACAACTGCTAAGTTTTACAATCTAAATTGAGATGAGAGAAGTAAAGCAGCTTAGGTTTTAGTGGTTTAGCTTTAAACTGATTAGGGCATGAAGAGCGTGAGTCAGGGCGAAAACTTCGTAAACTTGTCAAAGTTCTACCGCACTTTGGGTAGCCCTAATTTAGGTTCATAGCCATTTCGCCCACCGATATAATAACAAACGCTGGTATAAACAAATTTAATGATACGGAACGGATGCAATACGCAATTACAGTAGCAGCCGACTTGTTAGCGTGAATTTGTTCAAAACGGAATCAGGCAAAAACTGCGAAAATAATTAAAAATCGGCGCCAACCATTAAAAGCGCAGTTTATAATAGGAGAGTGCACTGTTGAGTGTCCTTCATGTAGGCAGTTAAAGAGTTGGAGGAGCACTTGGGCACGAGTACGCACTGAGCGCCACCTCGCGCCGACTAACGAACCTTCCGACAAAAACTCTACCGTGCTCGACACGGCTCCACTGTGCTCCGCGATAATGCCGCCACATACTTACTTTGTACTATAGACGAACCTCATCAAGTTAATTGTGTGCAAACATAGGATCGATTCGGCTAATCGAATATGTTTACGTAAGCTACACGACGAGTTTAACAAAAACCAACTAATAAAACACACAAATTCACATGCCGAACGGCAAAATGGGAAAACTGTATATAAAATACCTACCTACGACCAGTGTAAAAGCCTATTTTAAGTGAATTAATAAATTATTTTTTTCATTTCATAAAACCAATTTTATCTTTAGAGGAAAAAACTATAGTAAGTTCATACATATACCTACAATAAATAGAACGATATCCTAAATTTACGTAGCTCTACTAATGTTTTCAGCAAATTTGCGAAAACAAGTTATTATAACCTTTTGTTCAGTCGAGAACGACGTACAATAAATTTAGTGCCCCGATAAAACTTTATCATTGATAGTTAACGCATATACTTAGAGAGTTAATGGCATTCAAGAAAACTACAAAAAGGAAAGAGGGGGAAACAATCGGGCGAGCTATTAATTTTACGTAGTTCCACAAGAGCCGTAAAAGACAAATGATAAATGATCAATAGCACGCGAACCTCGAGATCCAGATTTTAATATCGTGATCGCGGAACTCAATATCGTTAAGCAGACTCCATCTTAAAGCTCGGTAATCGCTTTAATGGTTGTATTATGCTTAAATAATATTCCAAGACTTCCAAGTTATATAGAAAAGTAGGGTTTTTAAATGATGTAGAAAGTTGTCAGAGACAGGATTGACGTGATATCCCGAGAGGGCAAAGCGCTTAAGAATTTTTTCCCTGGATAATAAATGAGGCGACTAAGTATAGAAGTTTGATTAACTTAAAATACGCTTATAAACTTTAACATGAAAATGAAGCTCACAAAAAGTGTCAGATTTTATGACGTAAGTTTCTAGTAAGCTGGAAGACAATCTTGGTAAGTGTCCATTATTAATTCAGGTGCAAAGTAACGAAGTCGATTTAATAGTTGAGGATGGTTCCGGCTTCGAGTTCAGTGTAACTGTGCCATAATCTCCGTACGCAAGTAACCTACTAAATAATGAACACCGAAAGTTGCCGCTTAACAAGATCTGTGGTTCCGGGGAGCACCCAGAACTGTCACTTGGCACTCATCTTCACGCCTCCCGCTAATTGAGTGGGGCATCCGCCGCCGCCGGCGACACAAACACGAGGAAATGTAAACAGGATCGTAAAAATAAATTTTCCAACAATTCTATCGCTTACAACAACAAAAGAACAGTAATGCACATCCCCGTAAACAGACGAAATGATGGCTCATTTGGTTGTAGAATAATAGTAGCAACAGGAGAAAACCGCATTAGAAGTGTCTCCGATAGATCAGCTTTAAGTTTTTAGTGTCTAAGCTTCAATAAGTTCTAATCTCGGCGGAAGTTAGTCTCAAGCCGTCTCCCCGTCTATCTCTGTCGATATTACATCCCTTCCTGTTCCCGGGAGCGGTACATAAGCACATGACATTTATTATGGATAATGTACGTGCACAGCGCGGATAGTTTGTAGTGAGGTTTGATCGGCGGCGATACATCACGGCCGCGCCGCACCCGTGATATATGGCCCTTGTCGTCGTTCAGGCGGCGCTAGCGCGACTCTCGCACTGCTCTCCACCTCCACTTTGCTCTTTCGCACAGACTAATGATAACAGTTACGGCTATAACCTATCAACTACTTAGTGCAGTAATCAAGTACTCTACTGCAATGCGACTGTGGTCATTTGGTTCCACTTACAAGTGGAGAGAAAACAATAATAAAACGAGTTTGTCAATTGGCGTGAATAAAAACGGTGCAGGCATTCAATGGAACTAAGTGAGTAAATTCCAATGAAACGTAGGGCGATTCGCGAAAAAGGGAAATTATCTGAATTCCATAGTAGAGATACGTACATTTATCCGACTTATCTCAGCCGGCTGACCATCGGATATGTGATTTAATATGTTGAATACACAAGAAAAATATGGTGGAGAGGCTGGGTCTGGCTGGGAGTGAGCAAAGTACGCGACGCGATACCAAACCGGTCAGGCTTGTTTATTTTGCACGCATTCCTGTTGGGGCGGCCGGGAGCGAGCGAGAAGCATTCCCGGTCGGATCAGGAACACGGCATCACTGCCTGGCCTTGAATCTCGCCGCGGCCTGCCGTATAACTCGCAAAAATATTGTGAATGTGTTACATTTATGTGCCAACAAAATGTAAACTAACGAGCGGTTCGATCTGCGTCATTCGTATTTCCTCTAAGAGCAGGTAAATAGGCATTGAAATGCATCTAAAAATAAACAAATATTTTTAAAATGTTTTGCTACACCGACGTTTTTATTGAAAACATGTAAAATATGTATTGGTATCTGTGCTAAATTAAAAACCTCAATACAATATATCTAAACATTTGTGGATATTACACTTGATTTCTGTAAACCTCAATATAATCAAAACGGCTTCGTAAAAGAAAAGTATAGTGAGATAGGTAGTTTCCAGTAGGCGATGTAAAGTAATTTGTCTAATGAATGAGTACTCTTCTCATTCTCATTATAATAGACAAGCTCATCACGAGCCGCGTAGGCTTTGTTTATGCGGTAGCGTGAATCCATTAGTAGGAAATACGTCATCGCGATTCGTTGACATACGGCTCGGCCAGGCATGAAGTGTGTCCGACTGAAGTGACACACTCGCCGGCATAACATTAGAAACGGTTTGTTTGCGCGCAAATAACGCGGGGGCGCCTCCCGAAGTAATCTCGCCTGGTTTCATGTCACGTCTGCGATGAGAATTCACTTTAATTGGCAAATAATACGTAGGCTAATTAAGGATGCTAAGTCGGGAGGAGGCGCACGTGACGCGACTAGAAAACGTATTCAATTATGCAAACATAGTCGCGAAAGAACATCCGAACGCCCGCCTCTTTTATTGACCGCTCCGGATGCTCTTCCAACTGCATTTGGAACAATTTGTGACAGGCTATTATTGTTTCTTCAAGATGTTAACATTACGTGGGCATATTGCAAACTTTCACACCTTTCACTCGCTGGGATGTAAAGAAATTATATTACCCATACAATGTACTTTCACTTTGTGCAGCGAAAAATGTGACCGTAAAATAAGTGTAAGACATAAATGGTGGAGGTTTTATACTTGTTTTGTAAAAGATTTCGATATTGCATAAGGTAGCGAGACGGGACCGAGGCATTCGAGACGAGAGTCACGACGAGTGCCCGCCCCGGGGACTTCGCAATTGTCATGTAAAGCGTTTTCGGTCTGCAACAGCGTGCCGCATCGACGCGGAGCTTTGCCTCCGGCTGAAAATGCACTTTACGAAGTGATTGCCTGTCAAACCAAGTTATCCATCGCAGGAGCCTAAGTGCGGCTGCGGATAACGATCTGGTCGGAGACGGTGTGACAGGCGGCCGCGCGATACGATCGCAGCAAAAACGAGAGCTGAGGAAAGTGCCGCTTCACACTACACATTGTTCTCGTCTCGGCTGCGCGCCGCGCACAGCCTGGCACTGGATGACATTCGTGTCGTGACTAATCACTCAACACCGCGAAGTCAACATTTTTAGACCGGACATGCCTTCAATTTTTTGGACCAGAATCAGCACATTTCATCGTAACCTAAAGCTTAGGTCTCTTGATTGGAAAGCACAACGCTGCGGTAAGCTTAAAAAGCTTGTTTTTCTATACAAGGTAAGGCAGTATTTTACATCTACCAAACTGCTTGACCTTTTTATCCAAGCTCAGGCGCGGTCCTGCTTAGAATACTACAGCCACTTGTGGGACGGCTCTGCAGCATTATCAGCTCGAAGCATTAGACTCGGTTGAGGCGCGATTCGACTGATCGATAACGAGGCGCTGGTTAAAAAGATGCCGCACAGTCTCCAGCACAGACGGAGAGTAACTTGTCTGTCCATATTTATCGCCTTCATTTTGGAGAATGCTTACAAGAGCTGTTTAAGCTGATCCCGTCAACAAATTTCCGCCATAGGTCATCAAGTCACGTCATTCATAATACGAACTGCAAAGGAGTGTAATGCGCTCCTTGACTCAGTGTTCCAAAGTACAACCTAGGGTCTCTACAAGACAAGATCGATGCCTATTCAGGCATCGTGGGCAAGCATGCTCCATCTTAGACCACATAGTCACTTTCCAACATGTGAGTTGTGGCAAACGCTAGCCCGTTTCAACATTGAAAAAGTTTTAGACGTTTTACAATAAATTTTATGAAAATTCATCACAGACGACACAATTTTTGAGACCCAATTTTGTTGAGATCTATCTACATTCTACCCACTTTCAATTCGTCGTATTTACCTGAGGATCATAGTAAAAAGATATCCGAATTGAAATACGTATATATATATATGAGAAGCTGGACTATACAAATAAATACGACAAGCATAAAAAGACCAGACCGGGTATTGTACAATATTGTGTCTATAGTAGGTTAGACGACATTTACGAACCCTTTGTCGTTAGAAAATGCTAACATGTTATTAATAACAATGATAACTATGTGATTGATTAGGATCGATGCTAGTGAAAAGTGCAAATAAGATACCGATCCGAAAGAATTACAAATAATAAAATCTACTAACGATGGTGGTCACATTATTCATGTTCCAAGCCACGCTCTGCCAGTGAAAGAGTTACGTGGTGTCGAATCAAGGTGTTGCCGAGAGGTGCACGAACAGCCGAGATGTCGAGGTGCCAAGGTCGAGGTACTCCGCATGCAAATGAGAGCAGATAAGTCCCGCTCATTACACCCTACACCCGCCGCGGCCCTCGTCGGCGACATTACGAGCTCTGTCAGGGCTCCGGGCTGCCTTTATTTTATTACACGGATGTGTCGAGAAAGGAGGTTAATGTCGTCGAATTACACGCATTGTTTCACCTAGCCATCGCCATGGAAACGACTTGGTGAAGCTATTTCTTTCAGGGGAGAGAAACCCATTAAAATATTTGCGTACTTTATGGCCCCATCACTCAAGCACCTTAATCGCAATCTTATTTTTAAGATTTTAACATTCTCAGACATAAAAGAAGAGATTCAAGATTGCATGCAAAAATAAACCTGAATCTGTTTGAACAGCTTTAATGAAAAAATAATGTAATAAGAGCGGCAGCGCGGAAGCCAAGTTTTCTTATCAATGGAGTGAAAGCATACCGTGTAGAGTAACTTTGAAGCTATTTACGTGATTTTCCACGTTGGTGGTGGAGACGTGTCTCTCGGGCCTCACCGTTTAATTAAAGGGCGGCGGGGTGAGGTCCACGGGAGGCGAGGGGGGCCGAGGAGCAGGGCATAATGGCGGCGCAATAACGGATGGAAATGCGCGGCATGTAGGAATGCGCCGCGCGCCGCCCCTCCTCATTCGCGAACGATTCGTGGTATTTTTTATTGACGACTCCAGAAATGCTAGTGGAATATAGTCTCTTCATTCTAACAAATTAATCCCTCTAAGCGGCCGCTCTTTTAATCACTTTTGTTAATTGAGTTCTAATAAAGTGGTACTTCGTCAGTTTTACTATTGCATTGGCGACTTACGAAGCAATGTCCACGAAATGAGAAGATTTTCTTCAAATACATAGTTCAACTAGTGGACACGACATGACTGTATTTTTCATCCACACTTCGCGCTCGGTGGAAAGATTAAATTTAGAGACTGACGTTTTTAGACGCCACAAATTCAGCGAGGCGAGTCGTCATGAACAGTAGTTTATAGCGCACCGGCATGCCGTATCAAGCTATTAACAATGTTTAGTTTAAATTTAATGTATTTGATAGAGTTATTGCACGCTAGTAGTATTCAATATGTTGTAATAAGTCGCCAATCGAGTGCACGGAGTGCGCACGAGCGCCAGCCGGAGTGCAATTTCAACGGAGAGTGGCGAAATCCGAGAGCGAACGGAACGTGACACCCCACTTATCACGAAACGTGAAAGTTAGACATCTTATTAAATTCTGTTATTTATAACTGCGTAATGACTCCGCATCCAAGTTTGGATCTTATTTGATTCTTATTAGGTTGGGGGGTCCCATGCCCGATTCGATTCGCAATCTTTCATCATGCATGTGGAAACCGAAATGTGCTTGAAATACAAAATATCAAAATAAATAACGATAACGAAAACGAATAATACTGGACGGAACGGGCACTGACACAAGCAGCCTGTTAAACAATTAGCATGTCTTCACCAAAAATACGAGGCCACCGAAGAGGGAACAATTAAAATCGAGCACGACAATTTATGCAGCAATTACTTGGAGCAGGCTAGCGTTCGATCCAGGTCAGATTAAGTGATTTTAAAACTAATGCAAGCGATGGCAATGCGACGAGTGCGCTCACAACGTTCTGCGGCACAAAGCTAATGAACGTTCACGAGCAAAACACCCGAGTCTTCGATTAGTTTTTTAATCCACGCACAAATAAGCCCGACAATAATTATAAAAATCAACAGCCCCCGTTAATTGCGAATTGTCAACCAAAACAAGTGGCTTGCAAATCATTATCGATCAGGTAAAACCTATGCGATAGTTAATTCTTAGCCCGAGCGCTCTATATCCTACAAATAGAGAATGGACAAACATATCTAATATACGATATAGGTATACCCACACTAAATCACGTAACGGTGCTTGCTATTCGAATGGATCTACCCGCCGACGCCGCCGCGTCGGTCGCCGTCTCGTTCGCGTCTACTTACATACCTACCTATTCACTGCCAGAAGGCTTACGGACAATCTCGAGTTCGAGATTGGTGACCTTGTTTGTGTACACTAAGTACCGGAGATGTCCGGAATTGTTACCATCTAGGCTTGTGTTACAGTTAGAAATATTTTTATTGAGAGCGGGTGTGCGAGTCCTATCGTTGCAAAGTGAACTAGCACACCGCATAGCAAAATATCGCAACGGAGACTGATTAGCTGAAACTGGTATTAAGGCGACAACTAAACGCCTTATTTTCACATAATATTCACCGGCCAAAAACCCAAAAAGTTTTTTTTTTATTAAATAGTTTTAGCGGATTTTATGACCAAAAAACGTTCGTGTAACCTTGTTTTGGTATATGTCATGTATGCTAATTATGACATATACGTAGCAATCAAGCACAACAGATCTTATATAGAAGTTAAAGGGGTTAGCGGAAAGTTTACAATATTGTATGCATTCGAGTTACAGATTGCTTGAAACGATTTATACTTTCCAAGAACTCGAAGATGGCGGCGCGCCACTTCGCTAATTTTGGACTGTACCTACCTACTTGTTACTTAATATCGCGTGGTTTATACTTTGCTCTACACATTTCCGCTGGGAACTTCAAGAGTTGGAGTAATAACGACCCACGATATGTTCTGCTTAAGTACTTTTAAATGTAAAAGTGTAATGAAGAAGTTTGTAAGAGCGTACCCGTTTAATTAAAAAGATGTTCTGATGATGTAACAAGTTTCGTTCGAACTCAGGACATTAGAGGAGATTACCATCATCATCATCAGTATGTAGATAAACGTTAATAAACGTGGGAGGACCTGTCAGTACCCGTGACTTGAATGCATGACGATGGCGCCGAAGTTCTGTGAATCTATCACTACCCACGCCGCGAGCTGTAGAGCACAAGCTCAAATGAACCTACGCACACTTTCACTGCATGCCCTTTAAGTTATGCCCTTTTATTGTATATTTGTGCAACAGTTACCTACCGTACCCGTTAGTACCTACTTTATTCATGTAGACTTAAAATGAAAGAAACGCTTATGAAACGTTCGAATGTTTCAAATAAGTACAAAAGTTTGGCACTCGTGTAATGAAAAGACCGTGAGTTACCTGTATAGGTGTGTAAGTAATTAAGTTGTATTTCAGTTATTAAATTGAAATAGGGCCTAATCCGATGTGACCGCACGCAAAGTCGGTAATCACGCAACACTTTAAAACGATCTACTAACCCGTGATGTTTGGGAACGAATCGATAGCAAAAACACGAAATTGGTTAACAAAAAGCGTATTGAAGAGAAGATGAAATCACTGTCTGGCAGTTTCGCAAGCATCCAAGTCGAGACCGTATCAAAATGATGACATAATCGATGCTCTACCAACTCTATTGAGAAAATTGATGCAACGTATTTAACTTAGAGGCAACGATGATAAAGTGTGTATTAAAAAAGCGTGGGCGTTTAGAGCCACCGCTTAACGCCGGTCAGTGTTCCAAGGCCGTTTTAATGTCAGAAAACGTGTACATGGCGCGAAGATGACGAGTTTAGATAGAAATCTGGTTTTTGGATGCGACTCATATGATCGTTTGCAGGTATCAGTCGCATGTGGGTGAGGTTAAGTGAATAAGGCAATAAGCTCGGTTTAATCAACACAACACGTAGCCTAATCAAATATGACCCCCTCGTCATATCGCGTAATTGAAGACTTAATCACGGGAGACGTTTCGCGAGCGCGAGTTTCTGCCGTCGTCGCGGGGCAGGATCGTCGCGAGTTTGTTTGATCAGCCCTCGATTACGTGCGCCGGTGAGGCAGTGGCTTTCGCGTAGATTACGAAGGCACATACCTGACTAGTGGAGAGTAAGTCGATGTATAAACGTAAGTCGTGTTCCCTTTGCGCGGATACAAAGTTAACCGATATCTCGTTGTGTTTCATTTGACATTCAAACAAAACTAAGAAACGAAACAGTTAAATTACTTTTGCCAGTAGACAATATACATAATGTGTATTGAGAGAGGGAGTTCAACAAACACTGATTCGAGTGAAAGAATGAAGTTTTCGCTTTACCCGATTAGGGCGGGCAGCGGCGTGCGCTGGGCTACACGACGGCGGCGGATCGGGACAGTGCCTCAAAGAGAGTACTAGTGCGCCCCAACAAAGCCCTTGTTTACTTTTTTCTCCTCTCAGTTTTAAATATCTGGACGCTCCATCGCCGGTCAACAGTATAAGCGGCGTCCTCCACCACCGATATGGTTTTTATCGTGGAGATTAACGCTGGAGCGACGTGCGCTGCACTACTTACATTCTCGAGGGGATTATTTAAAGTTTCCTTCAACCACTGCTTCACTCGACTCGTGTGCGGTTTTTACACTAGCGTATGCACATACAGAAATTTACAATGCTTGTTGTGCTTTATTTGAAGTACATTTATGGGTGAAAAGAACAGTAGGCAATAGTGAAAAGAGATTTATTCATACTAAGGATAAAGGGAGTTAGAAAATAGTCAAATAGCGAGGATATTGAGCGGGAAGTGGTGCATACGATTACTGCAGTGTATTAAGACACAGGATATGCATGCGATGGTGCGATACCCTGGTGTACAAAGCCCGCACAATGCACGCCAGCTCTTTTGTTCAACGTTTTGGACAAACATGAAGCCATGCTTTAACCAAATTACCGCGCAATCTTCACGCGCGTCCTGATAACGTCCTCTGTGCCGAAACTGCTCCAGCACTAGGTATTTTAAACAGAGTATAATTGGATGATACGAAAAACATATTTCGAAATAATGGACAGACATGGAGGAATGCCAAATCCGAGAAAAAAAATTGTGGTGATTTAAAGCTGCCGTAATGTGGGAGGCGGTAAAAATATACAACGGAAAAGTGTTTCAAAATCGGTTCGGTGGGACGACGTGTCGACAGTCTCCTACGGTACGGAGCATGGAGAAGAGGCGACATCGACAGAGGTAACGCTACAAACATGGGCCCCGAGCATATTGAATAGAGAAACAGCCAATGCAGACGTGAAAATCTTAGCCGAGAGAGCGCGCCGCGCTCCCTGCCCGATCTCTGTGCGTTTTATCTCTTGATCGCGTTATTCAACCGAGCATCAAAGGAAAATACGAAGGGGAAATATTAAGAAATGAAAAGTGCCTCTTATTTATCACATTTCTTTGTTTAAAAAATATAAATTTAGTATCAAAATCGTTCAGCCGGGGACGGTTTGGCAATTATAAAATAACTCTTTATTACTTCAATATTACAGATCTGTGTTTTCGATTGTAAAACGAATGGATTTGACTGTAATTTTGGAAATTGTAGCGAGTGGACACAAGGGAGATAAGGCGAACGCCGGCGGCGGCGATGCAACGGTTGCGCGGTGCGATATAGGTGCGTGTTTACATTTCGGTTTTTTATTTTTATCGCCCTCCATTTGCCGGATTACCTACGCGTTATCACGTCGCTCTACCAAGCTGATAACGCCACATAACGTAATAAGCGAGCAAAGTTACCGATAAACCCATTTAATTGTGCGAACATCGCAATTCCTATGAATCATACTCAATGCCAAGTTATTATTTCACAAAAAGTAACTAAGTAAGATAAGAATGATCTCGAAAATTATTATTTATGTTCCTAAACGAGCTTAACTGTATTATAGATCGACGGCGTCGTCGACGGCAAGTCATCGTCCTGCTCATTATGTTAGCGCAATGCCAATTCCCATAACAATAGCAGACAACGTCTCGGCGGCGACTGTGGTGGCGACGAGGCGGGTGACGTCACTCCATGCTAGCCTTGGGATTGAGGTCGGCGAGCGGAATGGCGGCGGCGAAATGTCGCCTTGAGGGGTTGTTCTTGTTCAACCGGAAAATTACAATTGTATGCGTTTTCAAATCTTGAAAACTCGCTTATGTTATCAATTTTCTGATAACTGTTTAATCCATGTTTGACCTCAATGTTGAATTTAATTTTTTACTGTTATTATAGTTAGCGTTTTAGACACTTACCTTGATACTGTCGTAGCAAGCGGTGACTCTTCCGTTTTGCACCTCTACGGTGGCCGGGGGATGAGCGAACTTGCACTCGGTGTCCGGTCGAGAGCACTTATTCCGCTGGAACTCCCGGCACACTTCGAGCTGCAGCCAACGAGAGTCTTTTCCGTTGAGGAGACTATTCATGTTCACCATGGTGGCCATCGTAGGCACAAAAGTCAAGGGGGCGGGAGATGCGCGCGCAGTTACGCAGAACTAGTGCAGCGCATAGGCCGGCGGGGGCGAGCGCGGCCGCGCGCTCCGGGCATGCACTTCCGGAGGAGCTGAGGCGCTGCGGCTGCGATGCACGTGCACGTCTCACTGCCACACACTACTGCACACGCGCACGAAGACGGGCGAAACGACCAATACGCGCGCTCAGACTACTTACTAAACGATTAATCTTAACAATTACGTTAGAAAGACACCGACGTTGCAAGCTTATTTAGGCGAGTATTAAATTATTATTATCACACGCGATCTTATCGATGTTGACGGTTGAGTTTAGTAGAGGGCGAGCTGTGTTTGGTGCGCGAGCATGGCGGCAGCCTGTGCGGAACTGGGCGGGCGACGGTGGGGCGCGAAAAAAGCTAGATTAGCGGCTCGGCGGTCAGCGAGCAAGCCGGTGCGGTGCGGGGCTCAACTCTGCGAACAACAAAACACACTGGTTACTCTCCGGGCATCGCGCCCCGGAGCCAAGCACAAGCGGCTACCGGGTTAGCAAGCTAGCGCGGCGGCTGCTCTGAGGGCCGCGTCGGTGGCGGGCGCGGGCGCCAGGTCCTAGGCGACTAGTGTCCAGCTCTCATTCTGTCGCATTGTTATTAGCCACCACATTATGCTTTGTCAACTATGTGAGGTGCGCAAGAGGAATTAGCTGTTATCAAATCATTTAACTGGATGCTGGCTCAAGTACCTGGACACTGATGAACGTCGCCTCGAACCCGCTGCCTCGTCATCAATAGGAGTGGGCTCTAATGATAGGAATGAGCTTATGAGACAATAATTATGATAATGCAAGTCATGAGAAATATAAATAGCTTTTCGAGTTCAAGGTAGTTTACTCTTTGCTGAACGTGTGTATGCATGAACAGGATAATTTACTCTAGGTAAAATTGTGTTCCCAATAGAAGTCTTACTTTATATATCAATTTATAAATTCAAATAAGTACAAAATAACTATTGAAAAGTGGTTGTGCTTTTCAGAGAATCATTGAAAAATTTGTTCACTGCAATGACAATAACAAATGAGGCAATTAAGTATAGTTTAGGGCTCTATTTGCGTTATATAAAAATTTGCAGCTAACATTTTTATTTAAGACTGTGTTATTAAAAACATTTTCTATTTGAATTTCAACCTTATTTGCAGCAGTGTACGAAAAAGAAGTCGCAGTATCGAAATTAAAAGTGTACCAATCAGAATGTAGCCCTTATATCATTAAAAGCAAAACAAAACACCCTACAGCAAATCGTAGCCTATGACACTACGGAGATAATCTAGCGACACCTCGCACTTCAAAATCTGCCAAGCTGTTCAGACTACAGTAGATAGCATAGAAACATACAAATATACACCCGAAAAACATTACCTCAAATAAGTACCTTTTTTTGTGTCAAATCGTGTAAAAGAAAAATCATGACATCTAAAAAAAATAGTTTAGTTATATATTTTAGTGTTAGTTCATATATTTTTCTTGTTGTTTTGAGACTTGATTCGATACCATCAAATTTTATGATGATAGAAGTGACCAACGACTAGTCTACCTCTATTTTTAGGTGTTTCAAAATCCGTGTCTCAGACAGGTGTCACCTATATAATACCTCCAGCTTCCTCATTCAGTTCAAATGTTGCTCCGAAAATATCAACATAAATTGAGTGTATATATAGACGGGTCTCAAAAATATCATTTCTGACGTCAACATCAACCGGAGGAGGAGCTTCTGCATGATAACACCAATAAGTGTCAGGAGAGCCATCTCGCGCAAAAATTCTTTGTGTGGGCGCCGCCAGTAGAAACGTAACGACCTGGGGCCGGGAACAGGGAAAAACTCGTGAAACCAAATCCTATCGTAATGCGCTATTTAAAGCATAACCCGGTTGAAAATAGCTCGGTGTGCGGCAACGCAGCGTCGTGCTCAACTATATGCATAAATCTACCAAAAATTTATTTTCGACGGATGCAACAGAATTTTATCGGAGCACGCGGTTCGATTACGGATTCAGACTAAATTAGATCATATTTCGTTTTAAGATCACCTGTACAAGATATGCCACAGTAATCGCTTTGAGCCTTTAATCATAATTGCTACAGTTAAAATAAATAAAATGATTACGTAGTTAAAACTTGTTCGTTGTTTTATATCATGACTACCATATACGAAATCATTGGTTAAGTAAACTCAAGCTTCCGGCCTGTTTCCCTCCATTTACTGTGAATAAGCATATTCGAAATGGAATATCATGTCAAAAGCAAAGGAACCAACTATTGCACAAAGCGAGTCAACGTGGTTTTATTTCATACATTAAACAAGAAATCGAGTATGGAGGCTTCAAAGGATATCGGAGTCCGATTCCATTCACGTCGGCCAGCGTCGATAGCTGGGAGTTCCTTCGGCGCTCGACACGCACTGGGAAGACATTCAATAACCCAGTGAAAAGATTACCAAGAGCAATCAGACGGAAGCGAATCTAAATAAGAATCTCGTGAGGGCGGTCTGAGAGGGTGGGCACAGGGAGGCAGAAAAAACAGTCGAGCGCGCGCCTTTGTGAGATCGCCCGATTCGATCAAGTTACCATCAAGGAATTTATTATTTTCAATTTAATAGATACGAGTAGGTCTGCTGAAAAGAGCGGTAGAGCATTAGTGCACTTGAAGATAATTACTTTCATTGTGTAACGGTGACCAGAGCACTTCGTCGCATCCACGGTCTTGACCGGGATTCGAACCTGGGTCTCCCACAGACTGAGGGCGCTCTCGCCACTGAGCTATCAAGACATAAAGAATGCGAGAAGCTCGTCTGGACCCCTGATATTATATAACTGATTACTGTTCTACAGACTTTACCGCTAATTTCTTTATTTCGTGATCAATTGAGAAACTGTCGATGCAACGATAGCACTAAAGATTAATTGCATATTGGCAATCCAAAAAAATATTACGAAACTTTTAAGAACGAAACGAACAAAGAAACACAGTGATTCAGCTCGCTGAAATTTGAAAGTGAACGCATATACCTACGTTATAACATTCGAAGGTTTTGTAATATGAGATCAAATTCAGTTCGACAGAAATCGGAGTAAGGCCATACACGTGGTGTGGCCGCTCGAAACCAGCCGCTTGAACGTTACCTTCACCGGCAAATTATGTCTGTCACTTTGTTACTTGACATTTTACATTTTTATAAGACAATGCACGTGTTAATTCGATAAGGTCACGTCTAGAAGTTAATTGCCGACTATTTGTGCAACGTTTATCTTTTGGAATTAAAAACATTCTTGTAAACTTTGTTGCCATTTTGCATAAAATTAAAAGTGAGTTGGCATTTGCTCTTCAGTTATCAGTGAGCATTTTATCTTCGCCGGAGGTGGCGGCAATCAACCGGCCACGGCATCAAGTAGAACAGCGGACGATAAAAACCGTCCAGGCGTCAAGGTCGCTGTTGTTTTTTTTAGATATAGACGGAAAGTAAGGATTACTGTTCACGGTGCGACCTTGGTAATTAATGTCGCGGTCTGGCGCGGACTTCGAACAAAAACCACTGCATAGACATAGACTGGTTTCTTGCTATGCTCATTCGAATCTACGACGCTAGTCAAATATCTAATACCTACATGCGATATGATTTTTCTCGAATATGACTACAACATTACATAAGCAAATTTTAAACGAACCTATGATCTTTTAATTTGTCACCAACACATGAATTATGTATATGGGACAAAAAAGGACATCCTTTGTACATATGTATAACGCATGTTACTTTGTATGTACCATAATTGTAGTCACATTTAACGCAAGTCCTCAACAATGGTCGTTTATAAATGATGGTTAAGATGCAAAACAGCTGTCAAATACGAGACTGAAGAAAAATGTGGCCTACACATTTCCATCAGTTGTGGAGTAAGCGAGTACTGAGGGCATGGTATTGTTAAAATCAAGTCTTCATATTTAGCATTTCTGTCTATACTACGTATGCTTTTATGGATTCTAATAACATTCAAGGACGAATTTTAAATATCTGCTCTTCTATAATTCCTGTCTTAAAACTAGAGCAAACGGTTGAGATTCCATTGTTATCGATGCGTTACTGGCAGATGTTACGTTTTGTATATGTGGAACTTTAACAGTGATGTCATCATTTTTGTTATTCTTCGCGCAACTCACATCTATATGCGCTGGTCAACGCGCGCTATGTTGACTCATGTCATTAGGGGAAAAGTCTATTACCCCGTTTAGCTCTATTAATAACTAAATAAACATACGATTGCAGAACTGTTATTTATTTATTTCACAATAATAACATCATATCTCCATTAATTACCTGATATTATTTCATTTAGTAGAATTCCAACAAAAAAAGCTTGTACTTTCTTAGTGAATTTTTCGTGCAAAATTATATTTTAATGCAAATCACAATCAACTGGTATGAGGAAATTATTCGAGAACGTTAGTAATGCACCTATGTAAACCATCGGAGCCAAAACAAAGGCCATTGTTTAGTGTGTGCGACCAAGAAGCAAAGCAAAGCAGATCGCTTGCAACTAGTTCCATACTTCGCAACTCTACTTTAGCATTCTGGACGTGTACGGAGCACATTTAGCAGTCTCCGGGGGCGACGTTAGACTGGTAATTAGCGAGAGGCGAAAAATTTGCGACGGCTTAAATTTACGAGGCGCAAATTACACGATTCCGACGCTATCGCTGCAGCGGGCTGTTAATGTGCACGCCTTATCGAACGTGGTGCTGGGAGGCTTGTGTCGCTACCGGCGGCGACGGTACACCGACATTAGTCTGATCTCATCGACAACAAGAACTACACTAAATACCTACAACTGTAACAAACGTAGCTATTTCAATATGTATTGCTCTAAGTACTGTCATTCCTTTATTTTGTTCAGATGAACCTATATTTTACCGTCAAGCGATGGCCTCAGAATCTACGGGAACGGATCGGAGCGTTTGTAAGTATATTTATGAGTTTATATATAAAAGTTTTATTTATTATTTTTTCTAAAATAAAAAAGAAAGTTTGTGTTAGCATTTGCATTCGAATTTAATGTAATATCTTACAGCGCGTTTCTTCCGATTCCGTCAGCTATACATTAAGTTTACAAATGTGGGAGATTAAACGCTTTGAAAAATTCATTGCTAGCATTAGCTTCATCTGTTTCGTGTGCTCCTATTATTGCATGCCAACATTTCAAGTTTTAAGAAACAGCTATTTACAATTATAGCTATTGTGTACATGTTATATGTTACTTTAGAAGTATGTATAAAAATTTACTCTCCTAATATTCATAATACTCACGCAAATACGCATTATATTTGTCGTGTCCGTCACAACAAATTTAATTATTTGGACTGTAATTCGATTTTTTACAAGAACACGTGAATATTTCGTTTAATTATCCTTGTCACAACTCGTAACTTCTCCTTATTATCATGCTTCGCTCTATTTTTACCCGCTGACGCAACGCCAAAATGAGGGTAGTATAATATGTTATGTATGTATAATTGCTTGAATTTTCCCCCCACCTATAACTGAACGCCTCAACCGATGTTAACAAACAACGTATCGATAGATTTATGTAGGTTCAGGGATGGTCACTGTGTAGCTGACGTCATTATAAATACAAGATGGCGGCATGAAAACTGCAGGTGAATAAAAAAAATAGTGTACCTCTTTATGTGACGTATCATTGAATAGGTCTTTTAAAATGGAAGTGAGGTTTAAGTGATTAATTTAAAAAAAACAGGTGACAAACATATCCACCAAATAATAATAATAAAAAAATTGAAAGAATCCTGTTTACATGTTGGTATTTTGATATTGCGGATATTATATTTAAGCCTGACACAACCGGTCATCTATCAGTGATTAATTTCGCTTCGTAATCTTTGCTTCAGCTATGTTAGATTAGTTAAATTTCACTGAGGTGTGTTTAGATTAGATAAGATAAGGACGATACCGAGAAGCTTATCATATATGTTACGTAGCTATCTCAGGCCTTCGTTCTATTTTTTTGTCTTTTCCATCGAATTGGTCGCAAAGATATCGTGTTTCAAGCTGCGCTTTGTCATCATGAACCCTAGAGTGGTGACGACTGTCTGTGAGAATCTATAATCTTGTTTAAATATTTAAAGGCTCAATTCAGTAGTGAGGATATATTCACTTGTGCAATTATATTGGGAATTGTGTTATAACGATCTTTCGAATTGTACCTATATATTTTTTTGTATTCGTGTTAAATTATATTGTTTGGACAGCAGTTTTATTGAATACTGCTGTTTGCTTGCTTGCCTATTGTTGTATGATATCGAATTTGCAGAAGAAAGTAATTATTACGAATGTAACCCACGAATTAAAAACTAGGAAGCCGAATTAAAACTTACTTTTACAATTACTGAAATGATGATATACAGTATATTTCTTTTTCCTTTTTTTGACGATTGAAGTCTTAGCATTCGTTTAATATATGAACCTATTCCAATTACACATCAGAATAGTAAAATTAAATAACAATACTAATGTAAGAGCGAACCCTCTATTGACAAACGTTTTATTGTTGGGAGAGCAGAGCAGGTAGTCAAGCGAGGTTTTGCCCTCGCCCCGCTGTTGGAATGAAGCAAATATACAAAACTGTAGAGAACGGATTCATATGCGATTTAAAAATTAACACGATGAATTTATTCCTGCGATATTAACTGATTTCTCAATTAAGATGTTCGTGTATGAGTTTTGACTTTTCTGTTCATAGAAAAATGCAAGTTTGGGCAAGCTCTATTCACACTTGCCACCAGATTCATAGGTATACTTGGTGACATACCTACTGAATTCAAAATTAATATGTGGATTTCTTGCTGCGATATTACCAGATTTTTTAATTACCATATTTACAGATTTTACTTTATTGTTTGTAGTAAAATATAACATAGATTTAATGTTAGTTTAAGTTCTATTCAACGTTCCAATTACAATTATTACATCTTCTGACATCATATGAATGAAGTTGCCATTGATATCCACTTCTGGGTGTCTGTGCTGGGTGTGATGTCAAAATGAACCCGATGATTTATTAGTCCTATTTTAACTAACTGATTTCAGAATTTTGTTACTATTTATGATCATTTAAGTATATGAGTTTTTAATTTCATGTCTGTAGCAAAATAACAAGTGAACTAGCGTTTCAATCAGAATTATTTCACCTGGTGATATCACACAACTGAACTTGAAAAATTACGTCACTTTGTTACTAATTCAACAAACTGAGCTGTTTGTTGCTGATAAGCCATTATTTAATATAGTTATTGTAGTTTTTAACAAGAAACAATATTTTTAACAGTCTAACACAGACAAGCAGTAAAACTGGTTCAATTTACATTTATAATGCCTGCAAGGTGTTTTTGTGCCAAAATGTTCGATGAAATTTTTGGTGTATAAATATAAATGTCGTTAGTAGGTAAGGCAAAGTTATAACAGAGAAGAAAAGAAACCAAATTAACTACATATTAAAATAATTATTACATATTTGTGCAGGACAAAATTAGGGCCAGTTTTTTGAACTGCACTGAACTTGAGAGTTTTAAAATCTTAAATTGAAATCACAATAGACAGCAGTGATTTTTAAATTTTCGCCATCAGATAGTTACAAAATGCAAAAGTTTGTGCTCAATATTTTTTACTGACTAGCAATATTGGAATAATAACAAATTTAGATAAAGTGACTCAAAGAACATATACTAAACATATACTAAAAGTGTTGCTGTCAAAACACTAACAAATATATATTTGAACTATATTACCAAACACTGGGAAACAAGATAACATTCTTGACAAACTAGAAGCTAAGAACTCTACTAACGAAATATAAGGGAAGCCTTGACAAATGAGATAAGAAAGTTTCGTCTGGGGATTAGGGTAGAGTTCTACTTAGCGTAACTTTCACATTTTAGGCAATATCGATGAAAGCTTTAACTTGGAGGTAATCAGCAGCGGGCCCGTGGTGCTCCTCGCGGGTTCGACCAAGGCAAAGCTCTCATGCGGCATAGCGACATTCGCGCCGGAGCGAGCGGAATGGATCACCAACGCTATGCCCGCCAATAAAAACATACCGCTCGCTCCTTTTGTTGGAAACTTTTCCCGTCGAATTTCGGATATTGTCTATGTATCAATTCCGCTCACAGACAAAGAACACCCGTAAAACGAACGAGTGGATGACGCACGAACGCCGAATGCACTTGATTCACAAACTTCCACGAGGTAATATCACTTTAACGCGAGTTCCGAATTTCGACGAGACCATGCCGCATTTAATAGAATGAGCGTAACACTTACATGATGAGGGGTAAACAAGCCGGGTAAGGGAGTGAGAAAGTCCAAAAGTTAAAACATAGCAAGTTGCACGTAAGTTAGGAGAAACGTTTCGCCGGTAGCGTAGAGGTCGCGTTCGCGGCCACAGCGGGGCGGCACGCGTCGTGATCGGGGCACGAGTGCGGTGCACGGAGCAGCGCGAGTCACACAAGCACAAGCAGAGTCGGCGGGCGACTGACGGGTGGCGAACGGCGCGGCGCGGGGGCTGCCGGTGCGCGCGCACCCCTCGCGCCGCGCCTCCCCCCCGCCGCGCCATGCCCTCGCCCCGCGACTGACGCCAGCCGGCCGCCTTATCACACCGTGCGACGCGCCGCTTCCTTTCTCCTCGTGCAGTGCAGAGCTTTTCGCCACTGCCACTTCCGCCCGCCCCGAGAAGATCGCCTACAGTATTAGCTGGTCGATGTGTTGCACCGATTGTTTCCTTTTCTTTAGCTCAGGGCGGAGTTTTCTTGCCTTTGTTTCCGATAATTTTGTACTCGCTATATTTTGCGGTTTAATGGTCTAACAAATTTTCTAAGCAATATTTGCACACCTGCCTTAAACTCATGCCGACGAACATGAAACACGTAATATTCCTCGTGGTAGAGTATGAAAATTAACGAGACAGGCAAGCTGCGGAAGAGGAATGGGGGTTGCTATTAATTTGAGAGCTTTTGGGTAGGCGTCCGTTTTCGGTTAGAGAACAAAGGACGAGCTTTTTTAGCGCAGCAAGTGGCAAAAGTTGGTTAAAAGCGGAGAGTGGAATATGATCGCGAGAAGGGTTCGGTGGAGTGTGCAAGCGAGTGGGAGATAAAACTCGTGCGCAGGCGGAGTGCGGCGAAAGTGCGCCGCAGAACGAGTTTGCGTTCGTCGCGTGACCCGCCCGAGGACACGCTTACTTTGCTCTCCCAGTAAAGCAGATATCACAAACCATTATGCACTCTAATTTAATGCTCTCAATGACATTATTGCAAGTACCTCACAACTTTCGATCCGATCTCAGACAAATGCTTTTTGTTTTAATGGCTTACTTTTTTGGATTTTAACAAAAGAACATATGGTGCCACCCATTATGGAAAGGCACGGACGTCTGAAGCAAGCCTTTAATACTACAAATATCCAAAATATAACGCAGAGTTGTACTCTTGAAATCATCATGATATAACGACAATGACAAATTAGTACGTTGGTAGAGCAAAAACTCTATTTCAAATTAGATTGTTGCAAAATATGAATAAGGCAAAGCCCTTAGCAAAGCAAGCTTGCAAGATGATAACAGGCCTCGACTAAGATTCAAAAGGTAATCCTAATGCATTAGCAACGATTATAAGTCTCAATTCTGAATAAATGCTGCTGGGCGAGCAGCGGCGGCAGCGCAAGCGGAGTCACGAATAAGACGTGTGCTAGTTTTTGCTGCCACGCCACCGAGCGTGACGTCTAAAAGCTCGTTTAAACGCTTCTTATGGCCATTTTGACTACAAATATATACCTAGCCACTTTTTACACAAGCACCATCTAAATAATATCGAGCTGCAAAGTAATCTGTTGTAAAATCGTGGTCAATGGACAACACAAGGCCACTTTATTGTTGCCTTTGATGCTTCTAATTTTGACTTAATCGAGATTTTAGACATTGAATAAGGCGCTCGTTAAATTAGGACTGTTAGCGGAAAACAATACAGACAATACAATAGACAGCATTCCAATTCTACAATGTAGAGTGCCAAAATTATTACATAACACTTGCAATTTTTGAATTTTAACAAAAAAATATTTGTAGGTAATCAAGTTAGTAAAAAAGATTTTATAAAAATATTAAAAAAGAGATTTTATTTAAATTATCCTTTTAATTCTTTATTTATTTTAATTTACTTTGATGGACAGACGACCTTAAAGAGACCGGGAACAGCATGCCGCATGGATTCAGGCCGCTTCCAACCGGCCCTTTTGGAGATCGATGGGGGAGACCTATGTCCAGCAGTGGACGTCCTATGGCTGAAATGATGATGGTGATTTTAATTTGACTCGGAACCTGGGTATGTTCTAAAACTGCGACGAGAACCACCGGAGAATGGGCAGCAGCTTCCTATTAGTTAGTACACGGTGAACGTACTGCAATTCCCAAGCCGCCTGCTAAGCGTGGGGATTCTGGCAACACCCCTCTCTAAGAGGGAGGCCTTTGTTCAGCAGTGGACGTTTACTGGCTGATGATGTGATGCGATTTTAATTTTGATGACTATTTTGAAAATATTACAATAAGGTATTGGGTATTGAATATTTTATTGTCACCAGAACTAAAGGTGTATGCAAAATTAAGAACTGGATTCAGATTGCAAGATTTGTCCTCACAAACAAACATTGCCATTTAAATAAAAGTATTACACCGCATCACTACTGACTGATAGAATCCAATAGAAGTAAATCGTATGAATAAGTTGCCCAATTAGCTAACAGTAGCATCATTACTACTATCTCGCGTTTTATATTGCATTAGAATTGCTCTTGAAGAATACCGTACTGAATTTATATTACACATTACCTACCGTCGGTTGCGGGTTGTTCAATTGTTCATACTTCAACGTCAGTAGGTTCGCCGAGGAGTTATGTATGAAGCATATATGCGTCCATCACACATTCTTGGCGGATAAAAGACGAAGAATAAGCACGGAAGCAGCGCTAATTACTTGTTTCTAAATGTTTTTCACCGTGAATCGAGTGGGCTACACCAGCTGTTTGGTCCGTGCCGGTGGCTGCTCAGAATGCGTGCCGGCACCGGCGCTGTCCAAAGCCGGCACGCGAACACGGTATCGCCGGTTTATTGGTGTTCTAATCTGATGCCCTTACTTTTTGCAGCATTTGCTTTAACTTTTCCGCTTTTCTTATAGTTGCATTTATTTTTATTACAGACTCGCGTTTGTAAGGAACTTAGATGAAAAAGCAACTCCGCGAAACGACTGGAAGATGCGCTCCGTTGGCGAAATTCGGTGCCTCGGCGAGCGTTGGGGTTCATCGACCTACCGTTCATCTCGAGCCCGCAAAAAATGCACTGCCCCGTCCCACGCCGAACGCAATTTGCACACACGTGTACTAACAGTGTATGTACGAACACATACTAAGCTACTGTTACCAATCGCTACACGTGTAATCGTACACCGCACCTCTGTCCTTGCTCGGATACAGGAGAACAATCCAAGAACAATGTTTATGGCCTGCAAGATCGCACTTACATACTTGTTTGATTTATAAAACAGCGGTTTGATCTTCCTCTATTCAAGTTCAAATATTCCAAACCATTATTGAGAAACGAATAAGTACCTACAATTTGGGATTTTCTGCGTAGACAAGGAAAAGGGTAAAATATACTTAAGAGCTATATCTAATGCCTTTATAATATGTATGTATATTTTTTATGTTAGTGAGATCATGTTACTTTTAAAGGTGTCGTTTGCTATCTGGCCAAAGCCAAAGAGTCGATTGTTCGGCAAATGAACCAGCGGGGGTGCGCCCACGCTGCTCATCTCTACATCAGTTAACTGCGCACGCGCCATGTTTCCTGTACCATTCACATCATCACCGTTTGAGCACCCACAAACACTTTGTCCTTTCCTTTTGTATGCACATTACTTATCATAATCAAAGATACGGCTGACATCATCTCTCGAACGGTCAGTTTAGGTCATGTGACACCATTTCAATCAATATATTCTAATTTCAAGGTGAACAGCTAAAATTTGTTCAACATGATGAGCTTTTGAGAAATCTCGACTCCCTATTACGTTCACCTTGAAACTTTAAACTGCTGCGGCGCGAGTAAGGGGGTAAATTTGCAACGTCAAACGTAGAGAACAATGTGAGCAAAGTGATAAGAACGAGAGTGCTTGGGTTATCCGCGAGGGTAGCGTTTTAAGCCCGATTTCGCCAACAAAGAGGTTCCGATTCTCGGTCGACTGCTTACCGCGCGCTACACACCAATTAAGTTGAATTAAATATACGAAGAATTTAGAAACTGGTTAGCTTCCTTGAAGCGCATCGCTGTAATTGGCCAAACCCTGCTAGGAGCACGGACGCATCTCTTGTGATTTATTGATGGATTTTTTCCTCGGAGTTGGTCTCTATGAGTTACATTTCGATATGAATTATTGCTTTTGGTTTTATTAGCCACTTTTTTGTTTATCTTTTTTACCCAGGAGATTAACCTAATTGTATTCTACCGCACGTAAAAATAAAAATTATTGCAACTAAGCATGTATGCAGGTATAGAAATTGGGGTAAATGAAAATTCAAAGGAAATTATTTAGTTTATTTTAAAATTGAATCATGTTTTCGCCAATTAGATGTTGTCTGCAAAGTGGATATTGGGCGAGTTCTTAGCATCGCGTTTAATTAAAAGCGGCGAAGCGAAGTCGCGCTCGTGGGGTCTGTCCTGAAGGCTCCTCCGGTTTGATGACTCCGCATAAACGTTAATTAACTCCATCCGAATTAACATTCGTACACTACTGTCTGCCTACCAAATACGCTGATCTTCTTGCGAAACTGTTATACTCCTGTAGCACAATTCTGAGAAAATTTACAAAACCCCTTAAACTTTATTATCATCATCATCATCAGCCAGAAGAAGTCCACTGCTGAACATAGGCATCGCCGTTATATTCCACACTGAACGACAGCCTGCCATCTGCATCCACTGGATGCGTAACTCTCACGATGTCGTCGGTCCACCTATTGGGGCAGGTCTACCTAATACGCTGCGTGTTCTAGTTAATGGTCGCCACTCAAGAACTTTCTTCCCCATAGGTTATCGGTTCTTCGAGCGATGTGGCCTGTCCATTGCCACTTTAACTTGCAAACATGAGCGGCTATGTCGGTGACTGAGGTTCTTCGGCGAATTTCCTCGGTTCGGATTTTATCGCCCAAAGAAATCCCAAGTACAGCCTTCTCCATCGTCCGCTCTCATTGCAACTCTAGAGTTTTAGAAAAGGCCAGTAGTTAAGGACCACGTCGCAGTACCATATGCCATCAAAATTACCTCATACCTACTTGCCTTTATCATAAAAACTACGCATTATAAAATGAAAGCCATATTCGTAAAAAAATATCCAGAATTATTTCCGGCAATATCTGATCGTAAGAATATATTGCCGGTAAGAAATCGTAATATAATCATAATAAGACCACCCTAATGAACCAGAGTATAATGTGTATGGGACTTTATTATCCACAATACTATACCGTATTCAATAAGGGATCTATAAACGAGTCGAATTATTTATTTAGAAGTTATGGAAATGTCTATCTTTAACTTCTAATATTATAAAGAGGAAAGATTTGATTGTTTGTTTGTTTGCATTGAATAGGCTCCGAAACTACAGAACCGATTTGAAGCTACTACACTATCCCCGGGTGACATAAGCTATATTTTTTTTTTTTTTTTTTATGGTGCATGTAACTGCGCCGAAATATCGGGAGCTCATTCCACAACCTTACCACGGTAAATATCCCGTAAATAATCATATAACTTTATATTATATTTTTTGAAAAAATAGGGATCCTTACTAAAACTCCAATAATATCCGTGCGAAGCCGGGGCGGACAGCTAGTTTATAAATAAAGAAATAATATTTACGGTATTATTATGCCATCTCTCTAGATTTGTACGCCAACTAACTATAGGCAAAACGTAATGTACTAAGTGACTAATATTGTTTAAACACCTATTGTGCATAAGTTTTTAAATGTATGTATGGTTTACTCGAGTTTTGTGTAAATAAATTATCTTTATCTTTAAAGCGATTGGCGTATCTTTCAGATTTTCTGTTGCGTAAAAAGAAAATTTGTTCCGACACAATGCAGTAGTCCCATAAAATGGTATTGAAAAGGGTGTGTCGTTACATATTGTATAACTAAAATAGAAAACGGATAACGCTTTTGGCAACATGTCTACGATATCCGACTTTTCGTATTTTCGTTTCGGCGTACATTGCCCATCTTGGAGTGATCCACGTGCCGGAATGGGCTCCGTATCCGTGACGTAGGCGCGGAAATGAAAAACTTCTATTGGCGTCTGTTGATATCTGCCCGAATCGAGAAAGTGCTTCAGGTATAAAAAAAAACTTTTTCTTCTTTTTACAAGTCTTATTCAACTTGCCCTGTTAGTTAGTATGTACATTCGTATGTGTGGGACAAAACAACTCTCTTGCAACTCAGTTGTAGACCAGTTATCCTCAACCGAATGAGCTGAAATTTGACATATACTTATGTAAGTAACAATGCAATGTTATGTTACCATGGATCTGGTTTGATGATGGAGACAGAAGGTGGCCATAGGAACTCCTAAATTAAACGACGCAACCCCTTCGAGTTTGGGTTCGTTGGATTTGTCTTTCCAAACACTTTGGTCCTAGATGACAAATTCAATATGGCGGACGCCACAATATGGTGGACAAAATGCTCTTAAATGACCATCATGATATGAGTATCAAATAGTCAAAGGGTTTACTGAGAAGAATGTTCTAAAAAAAAAAAAATAACTTTGTAAAGGCATTTCTGAACTATAATTTCCGCCCGATCTTTTTCTATTGGCATCAACATTCGGTAATAAAGCAATTTGATTTAAGCAGTTATTGAAACGAAATCGAATAAAATCGTTGCGTAAATTTGTGTCGTACAAACTAAGGTACTTCTCGTCATCAGCGGTTTTGTTACGTCTCATTTTTAAAGCAAGGTTGAAATAAGTAAAGGCAATAGGCATGACAATCAATAACACTTAGTCCAAATAATACCACGTATAATATTCCTATTAGGTGAAAATCTTACGTAAGTAGCAAACTACACGAAAAAACAATTCGGTAGAAACAACTGTGTACATTGTATTCTACTCCAGACTGACAACTATTGGAACTATGCATATTTATGTGCATGCGTTTATATAACATTCAAATAGAAGGTCAGACTAGATCATACCCAAATCAAATTCCAAGCTTTTAAAGAGCACATTTCTGAAGTGTTTAATATGGGTTGAACTTTGTGAAAAGACAAGCTCGCCCCGCGGTTTTGCCAGCGAATTAGGTATTCAATTTTTATGGATAATAAAGATACTTTTTAGAAAATAAAGATAATTTTTAGAAAAAAAAAGAACCGACTTCATGATTATACCTTCATTTACAAACTAAAACTAAAAAGTAGAAAATAATATTTAAATAACTTCAAAGCAATGAGCATCAAAGGACAATCAACGAAATTATTAATACATATATTACCTACTTATATACATATTTACAATTTATAATCAGTTATTTTTGGAGTCGGTGCCAGCCAAAGAGAATCAAAAACAATTCTAAAGTGGCGGAGTAATCGCGTAACAAAAATACAAAAAAATTACATTCGAATTGATAGCCTCCTCCTTTTCGAAGTCGGTTAAAAAACCGCCCTCCGACACACAAACGCACACTATTTCCTTGCCAAATTTTACCGAAATCGGTTTAGTCATGAAAAGTATTTTCATATTGACATATTGTATCAGGGTGACGTTGTGTGATGAATCATATTAGAAAGTACAGAGTCGTTGTCGCCCCTCCGGCACATTAAGTACGCAGTCTAAGTGAGAAGTATTAGCAAGTTATTGCCCGAATTATTCGCTAAGTAATAAGAAACGCAGCGAGAGGCGCGCCGAGAGCGCACTACTAAGTGGCTTTTAAGGTCGCTTACCTCATCACTACGCCTCTATTCTCCATCGAGCTGTTAGTATGCGATAGCTCTTTGTTTATTTCGTTCAATTGTGTTGTAATATTTGATTGCCATTTCCTTCGTGGCGATATGATTTTCAGATCATGAACTATTTTATTTTAATGTATGCTGTACAAAATTTTACAAAACCTTTTGGAAGTTGTCAGTGTGGTACAACAAATATGAGTTCGTATATCTTTTGATTTTTGTCTTAAACCACATAATTATGAGAAAAACACCTAATAACGATAAAAACTATGCTGTGTGCAAAACCGGGATCAATATAACAATATACTGACTCATAACACTAAAAACGTAACAAAAGATTCTTTTGTGTTGCAAACATAAATGCCAATCATTGCGGTTCTTCGTCTAAAGAGACAACAGACTTGAAAGTAGGCGGATAGAAAATACGTTAGGTCTTAGAGATACAGTTATGAAACCATTAATACCACACAAGAGGCATAATGAAGAAGGCAGGCAGCGTATCTTTTAATTAAGGATTTAAGATTAGTTTTAATACAACACAACATTAATTCGAAGAACATTATAGATTTTTAAGAAATATATGAGACCCGGAGTTGCCCTAAAATATGACGTGATGTATTGGTTTTAAGTCAAAATAAATATGATCAAGATACTAAATCAATGTTGAAGAAGCGTTCAGAGCTGTCCCATTAAGACTGAAGTAGTTTGAGCTAGCGGCTAGTCATGAATCATGTTGCGTCATGCGACTCGCATGTTTGGACCGTGACCATTGAAATTAGCCTAGTTAGATTCTTCCTATCCTCCATTAGTATTGGACGCAGATTTTTTGTCAGGTTTGAGAGTCACGAAAACGGATGAGGCGACAATAGACTGGTTTACTAATGATGCCGATGTACCGGGATCACCTTATAGGATGTTGGAGACATGAACGAAATCAAGTCAATTTTATTATGCTGATTGAATGTCGTCCAAACGTGGTCCAACAATGGGCCAATCGTTGAGATTATTAAGATTTGTTAGATCGTATACGGCCGTCAGTTTTGGTCTTGTTTTGTTCACTTATTCGTTGTTCGTTGTGATTTTATTATATCAATTATAATACTAGGATTAAGTATACAAGGTATATTTAACATTGGCATTTCTGTGTTACTATTGGAGGTATGAATATTTCGTTGAGTTGGGTCGTGAGCGGATAGATACCTTGTTGTTGCCTCTAGGACTTCGTAGCGTTGCGCGATGCGGTTCGACTCTGTTGCCGCAGCTCGTAAATAAAGGCGTCTCATTGTGGGCCATTATTAATGAATCTGCCACCCTCGCCTCCCGGCCCCGTGCCGACACCGCACCCACCCGAAAGCCAAATAACAGGTGCGTCTAACCCCGTTCGCACAATCTATTTTCGATGTCTTATAGCCGTGCAGAGAAACGCTCGATGCGTTTTCCTGCTCTAAATATTCATACCATATGCCAGATATTGAGATTTGTTTGGGCGTCATCTGGTCGACATCGCCCGCTCTAAACAAGCGGGTCTCATGTTGGCTTGGGGAAGTTTCATTAGCCGTCTGGGTCTTACTTTGGATATCGTGTGCTCCAATTGTGTGCAGAATTCTCTACTCGACCGAGCAAGTTTTAAAATAAACGTAGAAATAGAAAGGATTGTGGACAAGGAAAAAAATAAATGGGCTCTGATAAAGGTGGCGTCGTTTACACAGGACACAATTACCAGAAAGACCTTGCGACCTCCTAATTAATGCAAATAAAACTATAGGGAAGTGTTGAAAAGAACATTTTAGATAAGATAATCCTGGTTAAAAAGGATTTGGAAGCTAATAACACGGGCTGGTCAGGTCATGGCCATCAAGTTTTTATATTAGCCTTTAAGAGCCGTATAAAAATGCATCATTGTATTTTACGTATCTGAATTGTCGGGCATAAAACGAAAAAAATTAAACCTTAATAATTGTCAAGACGAATTATAAAACAAGTAAACCATAACATTAAATATGCTTATATTATGTCAGTAATTTAACGAAATCCGCTCTCAAACTTTCCCTCTGTGAGCTACGGAAAATTACCTTTGTAAATTGAAGGTATTCAATTGATTTTGATTTAATCCAAAATTTTAAAATGTTATAGTTTACATAAAAATACAGATCTTATTAAAGAAATTAAATGTTCTATCTCTTTCTTGAAAGATCTCTTTTTCTATTTGATAGCATCAGAACACCAAAAATCCAGTTTTCGTAGCTGTTAAGAAAAAAAATATCACATGGCTTTTAAAATGTATTCTCTAAGTCTCTACAACAACCAGTCTACAGATGGGCTGAACGTGCAAACAGACGTTGTTGCAAATAGAAGCATGTTTAATATTGAAACAACGACGCGGACGGCTATAAAACTACATCACTAATTTGACTATCTCCGATGACTAAGTAACAAGATTAAATGTGTCACGAACGTTGGCGACATTTTATAAAGCTGAATTTGTAAATGTTATTATATGACGTCAGCTTTCTATAGACGACATGTTTACGTCTTTGCAAATATCCCAAATTTATTCAGAAACAGTAGATGCTATGTAAACTGTTTGTTATTGCATCAGGGTACGTTAAGTAGGCCTGGTCGCATTTGTTTTCTTACTGGCCTCAGTGTAAGGCTTTCCCGGCTGTTCTATTATTCACTATACGGAAAACTGCTTTTCATATCAGTAGCAGCGGGGAACGTGGTCGCACAAGGATGGCGGGCCTGTTCCCTACATAAATGCACTTTATGGATGACGTAATCGTAATATTGTTCCGTGCCTGGATTCGCGTTCCATGTTTCTCCGCAATCACCTTTGTATAGCAGCTGCATAACCTGTTACCATTCAGTGGCGGAATAGTTGTATGTCAGGACTTTAATAACACCGTGAATTTACACGTTTACGGAAGTCCTAATTACCTGTATTAAAGTTGGTAGGTTTTATTGCATTGATATATCATAAAACTAGCGGTTTCACCCGCATGGTGATGAAAAATTGTGATGATGATAAAAAGTGTTTAGCCTATAAGTTAATCCAGAGTATAAGTTATCTCCATACCAAATTTCATCTAAATCGGTTTAGTAGTTTCGGCGTTGAGTCCAGCCAAACATACACACTTACACACTTTCGCATTTATAATATTAGTAAGATAAGATAAGATACGATATGTCGGAAAATGGTTATGCAGTTAAAGCTTACACACATCATGCTGTAATGACAATCGCAAAAAGTTCAAATTAATTCCGTATTGAACTTGTTTTTGGTTTGCTTTGCAGCTAAACGCCAATTTTGCCGGCATAAGAACAATTTGCCAGTCAGAAACTTGGCTACACAAAAATTACTATCAATTCGAATGAAGCAAGGACGATAGGAGGTCACAGACGAATAAAACCCAAACAGTGTCTTAATCTCATGGAGTAAATTGCGTGAATCACTGGAGTGACGTAATGGAGGAAGTTACCACTTCTGGAGACGGCCTACGCACCTCCCGGTAGGTCGGCCGCACCGCAATAATGTTGAAAAAATATGGCTTTGATCCGGCACAAGTATTACTTAAACTGGTTAGATTTCCGCAATGGAGATTGAATATTAACTTAATAATTCCGGTCAGTAAATTTTCACAATCTTTTCTATGAAGAGCAAGAAAGGGAAACTGGTTGGTTTGTTTCAGATTAAAATTATATTTTCAGCGGAAAGATAATGTTTTTATTTGTACAAACTTTTAAACTGTAGGTACACGAATATTCTTGTTAGAAAGGTACGGTGTGATTGAGATGGTGTTTTACTCGAGTTTTTATCAGTGTTATACCGGGCAGTGTGTATTTATATCAGGTGTCTGTTAATTAGCATTATGGTGTTGAAGAAGGTGACGTAACATATATAATTTGATTACGAAGCGGCGGGGCAAGGCCGTCGTGGTTAGCACTTGATGCACGCAGTAAAACTTAAGTAGGACTCGAGATTATGAGTTCTGCGAAATGCAAGATCTGTTTTCAACAAGTAGGTATAATAATACCATTTATGCCTATTTTCGGTTATTGATTGCTCAATCCGTTGAGCTTGGGTGCTGAGCACCCAAACTAACTAACTAAAACTAACTCACTATAACTTCAAAATTCTTGTTCTTGTTTTTTTAGGGAAAATATTAAGACAGCAAAAAAATCTGATCGAATCACTACAAAACTGCACAGGATCACTCGCTGGGCTAATTTGAAGATTGCCTGAAAATTTAATTAAAATTCGTCCATCCGTTTCGGAGTCCATAGGGGGTACATACTACATACAGACATCGCCTTTTCTAAATATACCTAGAAGACATCTTCTGGCAGCGAATGTGCGCGTACAGTGCATATGTAGGTATATCACTAAGTTCAGCAACTTAGGACGTTAAGAAGATAACACATATTCCTATCCACGAATCGGTGCAAGACTGCAATCACAAAAGGTTCTAGTAAAATAACTCTATTTGCTCCATAACAATATCACGCTGAGGCTGCACTTCAAAGCGTTTAGAACGTCGAAACTTTCACAAAGGGCGTCTTTCAAAATCCAACCACGCTGTTGTGCCCACGATGAGCCAGCGATGCGATATCGAGAGCGACTAAATTGTTCTTAAATTCAGGCCTGTGATAACGTTTTAGTTAATTTTGAAACTTTCACGATTTGAACACATGTTTTAAATGTTTATCGGGACTTATCGCACATTATTTAATTTAGGAAAAAATAGGTACTTTTTGCTCGACGTTCGACCATGTTACAATGGCCGTGGTCACGAGCTGACTGAAGACTGCGGGTGAGTCCGGCGAGAAGAGCGGGTGTTTTGTTCTTCTACCCACACTTGATCATGAAAAATCGCCGGGTTGTCACTACAACACACAATACTGACTGTTCGGTAAATGCCTACACCGCGGTTTGTACACTTGCTTACTATAGAATTCCACGACACCACTAACTTAAATCCAACTAATCGGTTAAAAAAAATAAAAAAAATTGGGTTCCGCACCCAAAGGGTATAAACGGGATCCTATTACTAAGCCTACGATGTCTGTCTGTATGTCCGTATGTCCTACCTATTAACGGCTGTATCTTTCGAACCGTATTAGATAACCAGTTGAAATTTTTACAGAGTATGTAATGTTACGGCGGATTAACCAAGAAATATTAAAAAAGTCAAAAATAAAAAACCAAATGGCATACAACAACCCCCATACAACAAATGTGTTTTTTTAACGTATTTCCGTATTAGCTCTAATGTAAAAACGGTAATACGTACAAACGTCAAACTTGACATGATTATAGTACACACTCTAAAGTATAGCAACAAATAATAAATAATGGCCAAGTGCGAGTCGGTGACAAGTTTCTGTTCATTACCAAGTTATAACTGGTAATTTCGTTATTGAATGTTATGGTTGTACGGAACCCTCAGTGCGCGAGCCCGACTCGCACTTGGCCGGTTTATTTTATTAATTCTTATGAACATTAACTCGTGAAATTTGACATCTCGTAAGATATGATATCATAAAGATGCTCATGTATTATTCAATAGTAGACAGACATAATTTTTGTTTTGTCGTTTCATACGTTTTATGTAATGCCAACGGGGTAGTTTGAGCTGAATTGCTCGCTTATAAATTAACAAGCTGAATCAAATATCGGTTGCCTCAGATGTTTTTCATGGTAGTTGCCATGAAATGAAACGCGCTGTTTATGCGATCGCTAAAATAAACTTGGCCGTGCATTATCTGAATATATCAATTTATCTGTCAACGTGTTATTTGTATCAATTCTTGAATACATATATAATACTAGCTGTGCCCGCGGTTTCACCCGCGTGAACTACTCATCATTATCATCAGCTACCCGACAGAGAAAGTCCCGTCATAATAGGTCCAGCCGTTTTGGAATCCATAGGAAACATTGGTACATACATCGCCTTTTATATTATCATCATCAGCCAGAAGACGCCCACTGCTGAACATAGGCCCCTTTAACCTCCACCCTGAACGAAAGCCTGCCATCTGCATCCACTGGATGCCTGTCTCTTATATATATAATACTAGCTGTTGCCCGCGACTTTGTACGCGTAGACTTAGTCCCCATTTGCCTACCTTAATTCGGCCCTTTCGCAAAATCCTTTCTTAGCGGAGCTCTACACCCTATAAGGAATCTACCTGGAAATGTTCAGCTTCGTAGGTCAAGTAGTTTCCGATTTCGTGATGAGTGAATGAATAGATGAATTTTGCTTATATATAGATTTATTCATCAGACTTTCTTTCACGTACAAAACTAAAATTGTATTGAAATTTGTTTTGAATTATTGCAGCGTACAAACCCAAAGTTAATTTAAAAATACCGTTACAATTTCCCACATTTCCTCAAACCCACCTTCGTATGCACGCAGCATTTAAATAACAAATTGAGAAGCGAGTGCATAAGACACCTTGGCCATGCAAATGAAGCGCATGGAAGCTGCAGTCAAAGTGAGGGGATGAAGATTAAGGAGGTTAGTTTGCACCTGCCAAGCACCGACAGACATCGGAAAGTCACGTGACCGGCGTCGACCGAGGGGTGATATTAGCCGGACTCACTGGTCAGAGTTCAATCGCTGGGGCATGCCTGTAACCTATTTTTAAGCTGCTTAGCTATCGACTTACACTTGTTCTTGTATAATTTGTAAAAATAAAACAATGGCACACAAATCACAATCCTATGTTGCTATTATTAAATTTAAATATTTGCTTCATATATTTATGGACGCTATTGATAACCCTCAGCGCTTATAAGCTGTTAAATGGATTTCTAGTTTGTTGGTTAAACCAAACAACAAGACAGATTTTAATAGAGTACTCCAACAGATAGAGGTATAACTCTTACAACGATCCTGTGACCGTTACTCAAACTTTGGACCGGCTTTGTTCCCAAACACGAAACTAATTTATTCGTATCTCGCTGTTCCATTCCACCGTACTAAATAATCGAAGAGCAAATTATAAATGCGTATTAACGGTCAAGTCATAGTTCAAAGATTAGGGCAGAGGGTTATAACCCTTTAAACGCCGGTGAATAAGTTTCATATTAAACCGGAGCGCGTCGACCCGATGCACACTCAAACAATTTTATATTTTTATTATAAAAGCTGTTGTCCCTCTTTTAGTGTTCATTGTGTTTACTAGAGAGTCGAAATGTCAGTTTATCAACGTAATACGATCACTTCAATACATTAACAAATTTAATCCGTAAAACGGACGTCTATCAAATACAATGCAGCTCGGATTGATGTTGCATAATAATAATGCCCATTGCCAAAACCCTTTTCTATTTTGTACTTAACTTCATTTAAGTTAATGTAAAGAACTAGTCAACAGAGGGTGTAAAGCAGAAAAAGAAGCGGTATTTAGCTGATTGTATTTACTTCGCAAAATGGAATTGGAATGAAGTTCGCGTGTTTGTTCCACTTTCGTTAACTGGGACCGTGTGGTCAGTGGCGGAAGTGCAAACCCTTATCGCGTATCTAGATGGAGTGGAAGCTATCGGTAATCGGCACGGCGAGCGCCGTCGACGCGGCGGCACGGTGGCGGCGGGCGCTCGGGTCGCCAGCGTCGCGTGCGGCGCCACTAATGGATATTGATGGCTACGGCACGACTAATTAGCCCCTACCACCACCTTCCATCCCTGCTTGGCGCGTTTTTCCCCGTGACCGATACAACACGCTTCGACGGCCGCTCATCAATCTCGCGTATCTCGTCCGAGCACTCGGAATGAGTCGAGCGATCGGCGTCTCGGGCTGACATCATCCGCGTGCGTACAGATTAGATTCGGGCGGGTGGGAGTGACGACGTCGGTGCTTCCAAACAATATCACAATCGAATTAGAAGCCGGCTCGGTCTGGGCGGTATCAATCACCGTGGGCGGGCCGCGCGACATTGGACTTCAATTAGGCGGGCGGCGCGTGTGATTGCTCTCGCTCCTCGACAAGCTAAAGGGTTACTTGACCCACTTATTAGTCGTGTACGCGTCCTCATCAAGCACGGAAATGAAGTAGTGATTTAATATTTGCGGACTCAGTTTTAGGTCACTACTAGTCGAACGGATTGAGTTGCCAGCATCTGAAGAACGCAGCATGGGATCGAAAGACGTTTTGCTTAATGACTTCTAAACTTCAATATGAACAGAATTATGATTGATAATGATGATGATTTCGGCTACGCAAATGTTTTTTTTTTGTCAGACTTCTACAATACAATGAAACAGATATATTTTCAATTACCAACTAGCACAGTATTAAAAGAATTACCTATTTCAAATAAGAAAACTGAACATTACTTTATCATATTCGTTAGGCACTCCCATTGTGGAACTATGTACAAATTAAGCAACAACCGTGACGGGAGAGGCGATTAAAATAATGATCGCTAATTAAAATTGTTAATTAAGTTGGACGGCTTAGACAAAGGTGGGCTCAGGATTAGCAACGGAGTCAGAATGTTGTTTGTAGTCCACAATATTGCTGATAAGTCTGAAAACTTCGTTCTACAGAGGAGCTTAGATATTAGTGCAGAAATGGTCCGACTAGAAGTATTAAACTTCCAGTCACGACAGAACCCAAAATACACTAAATCACAAGTGAAGATTGGATAAAAGCTGTATTTATGCACTCCTAAAGAGCTTGATAGAGACATCAAAAGACTGAGTGACTTTGCCATCAAAGTCCAGTAATCGCCATGATGCAGCACGAATGCGTCAAAATCAGTCATGAGAAAGCTACTAGTTCATATAAGCATTTATAAACTCTGAGAGCTCGGAGCCTGACTGAATCTTTCTATACATGAAACTTAAGTAATTTTTTTGTCAATACGTAGTAGGTATACTTTGCCAATGAGTCCGACCGCGTCTTACATAAAATCCGCACTTTGTTATTTGAATATTTCTTTCTAAACAACGGGTATGGCAAAATGCGACACTGCTGAAGCGTTTGATACGTCTAGAGTACTGACCGCAAATAGGTCGCGGATTGAATAACACTGCACCGAGCCGGGCAGGTTTCTAAATATGTACAAAGTGATATTATTGTGGCCGCAGCCGACATTTCGCAACGGAAAGCGGGTAGGGGAAGGTGCAGCCGGCTCTAGTTTTGGCGCCGATTACGTATATAGACGTTATCGACTTTATAATCTCGTGAGATAATGTTGCTATTACGCAACTTTCACTTGCAAGTGCAGTTGAACCGTTCACTGCAATTTCATTTACGTAGCGGATGTTGCTATAAAGTTATGCAACTTTTAAACAAACTTATCAATACAACGAGAACTTATGCTTTCGAAATTGATGCCGCAGCAAAATGGATATTGGATACGTGCCTAAAGTAATATTAACAGATAATTATATGTGCATACGAATATCACAATAACATGAAGGCACGTCTGATTTATTAACAGTTTGATAACAAGCTGGAGTCACTCGCCATCGATCAATCAAGACGTCGATATGTATTGTGTATGTAAATGACGGGTGCAATACCCGCCACAGAGTCAACAAACAGAAGAACCACTGTACAAACTCGTAGGCTACTCTACTACACTCACACTGATGTCACCAAATTTATTCGTTATATTTACATTTACTGAACACACACGTAATAAAAGACCAGAATAAATTGTGTGCATAATGCAAAACAATTATAAATTTAATAAAAACTGACTTCAAAATGAGTAAATACGCAATTCGTTTAATTGGACGACATTTTTTTGCTAGTTATTTTGATTTAAAAACCAAACTGCTGAACTGATTTTGATGAAATATCCATGGGACCAATCTAAATGTACCTATATCAATTCAATTAAAAAATATTTTTCCATATCGGTTCATATATGACGGTACTCAGTGGTAACAAACATTAAATAAATAATAATTTGAAAAAACTACAAAACACGCTATGGTAAAAAATCGCTAACCCTGAAGATCCTGGTAAGGATAATAGGACAAACTTTTTAAATTATTTTATTTTTTTATTTTTATTTTATTTTTTATTTTTGTTAAAACATTGTTATCGGTCCTTGCTTGATAAAAGTGAAAAATTTCATAATCATGTTCAAAGATTTCGTTATATATGTACATGCATACATACATGCATACCAAACTAATAAAAGCGTGTTAAAAAAAGCGACAGAATTGAAAAACCCCTCCTGTTATGAAGTCGGTTAATAAAGATAATTAGAAAGTTTTGCTCGTGCGAATATGTGACAATAAGTTTAGCTAGAAGTGTGTGCGAGTCAGATCGTTTCATACATTTTGTCTCAACTGTTTACTTTCCTACTCTGTTACGTATGATCATGTACTTAATACAAGTACTGCATTTCCACAAGACCGAATTAAAACATATTGAATATCAGTATGCGTATAATTTGTATTACTGTGCGCTGAGAGCTTCGTACGAGCGCATGTCCAATAAGCTAGTTGGCTGGTGTTTCATTTGTTACAAACAGGCTTAGCGAAAGAATTAAATCTATTAAACATACTGAAAAAAAAAAAAATTGGCTGATACATTCCTAAGATAGCGTTCAAAGTTTTTGGTGGGGATTGAGAGCAGATGCTCTGTCCCTTTTCCACAAAGCGTGTGTTAGTATACCATTTGTATGCATGCGGCTAGACTTCATAACTTGCTATAGTGCGCTCTGTCTAGCATGAAATTATACTTATAACTTATTTATTTTCTATACGTTTCGGTAGAAAAAACCTATGTGACACCAACAAGTACAAGATAAAGATAGGACTACTAATCATTGAATAACCTTGTATCCCGGGAAACATTGGGGCAACCATGGGGCAAAGAGGACGCCGCGCACCGCTCAGATATTCATTTCACCGCTGGCGATATACCTCAGACTTCGACATTAATTGACATTCACCTGAACGCCGATGGAGTTTGCGTGTTAATTGATAGATCTTGACAGCGAGGCCAGACTGGAATTATCGGGGAAACTATCCAGATACCTAAATCAGACTAAGCTTTTTAGTCTTGAGAATCGGCGCAAAGTTGCTAGTCTATCGGTTTTTTATCGGATACATTTCGGAGAGTGTGCATCGGATTTGCATGATCTAATCCTGCCTATTTTTCTATGGAACTGCCAAAGTGGACACAAAAGGTGACACCGCTTCATGGTTGATATTTAAAAAACCCGTACAAAGCGCTTTGGTTAAATTTTTATTAAGCGAACTGTTAGTCTGTGTTTTGCGCTGCCTGAATGGGTGTTCCCCGATAGGATTGGTCTTTCAATCGAGAATGAATCGGTTTATTTTAGGCAAGCGTGCTCCATCATAGACAGCATCATCGCTAACGAGGCGGAGAACAAACGCAAGACTATTATTAAATAATGAAAAAAAAAAACTATATCTCAGTGAAATTGTTACAGCGTTGGTGAATTTCGGCATGTTATCACAGATAAAATAACAGTAGTTGTTAAGGACAGTTTGCAGCTCTTGGCAGATGCCTAATGATAGTACGGAAGTACGAGCTGCTTATGATCATGGCGATGTAGCTGCAAAGGCGTAGCTTCGATAATTAAACTTACGTGCCAAATGTCATTGTATAATGCTTGGGGTGAAAAGATAAGAGAGCGCAAAGGCCAACGCCAGATTAAAATTCGCGTGTTGTAAAACTGTGCAGACTTCTTAATAAGTTTTTGAACAAGACTTCATTTTTACGAGCGGTGTCTTAACAGTTCTTTTTTAATTGCCTCCCGACGGGCCCGGGCTGTGTAATGTGCAATTTAATGATGCTTCAAATGTAAAATGCATTACTGCACCATCTTCTGTTTACTGCTACGAGCAATGAAATCGTACTGAAGTAGGTAACGTGCGCGGAATTGCATTGACTTGCTTACAGTAACTAGTGTTGGAATTAAAAAATAAAAATTGAGCTGTTTATGCAGAGTTAGCGTTGTTAAGCAAGTTTGAGAGTTATGTAGCCACAATTATGCCTATATTTACATAGCTAGTATGTATGTTTTTGCGACCGGGTAGAGCCAGACAGACAACCGAATTATTAAATCTTTAGACTGAGCATAGTTTTGTTCCGGATCAGTATCGACATTGAACGCATTAGATACGCTTAAACTCAAGAACTTATAACAACTAATCACAATTTTCGAAAATCGGCGAAAATACCATGTAACATACACACAAAAAAACAATTGGGCCCTGATTCCGTAACTTTAACACGAGCGTAACGCGGCGCGTTATGTTAACCTAAATTTGACCTCAATTTCATTGGGAGTAAAGGCCTATTTTTAGAGGCTAACTTAACGCGTCGTGTCACGCGCATGTTTGAAGTTATGGAATCAGGGCCCTGTCTTATTGACAAACTTCTTTTTTACAAGCTTTTAATTTAACTTGCGTTGTTTGTGTTTGTTTGTTTAGGCCAAAACTTGCAAGCTGAATTGGAACCATTTCTTCCTAACCGATTTAGCTGAAATTTTGCATACACTTTTAGTTCTGGTGACAATACAATATGCAACACCCAATATTGTATTATTTTCAAAATGGCCGCTGCCACAAGATGTCGTATGGTGTATATTTTTTGTCAACCCTAATAACATAGGGACCTATAAAGAGCTTGAAGAGTAGGAAACAATAAAGTGACATCACACTAAATTCAATATGGCCCGGTCCAAGATGTCGGTAAATTTTCTTTGCTTAAAAGCCTTTTATTTAAAATGTATTTTTGCTATTAAATTATTTGAAGTAAGTAATTTGAAAAGAGAGGACGTGATCCATCACCTGAAACAAGGAACCCCACGAAAGGAATAATTGCATTTAAAAATACCCTGACACAGCGTTTGCGTTCTTGTCACCTACACCACATCCGTCTGTTTCATTATTAAAATTTAATGTCATAATAATCCATACGACGAAAAACGTATTTTCGAATTACGCATGCACCCTCCCGAGTCGCTGCTGCTGGCACCTAATTAGAATATAAATATCTGGCGAGTTCAACTGACCCCAGCCTTTGTAATCTTAATAACTCTTTGCGATGAAACACGATGCAATGCGAATTTAAGGCTACCTGTTTTTTTGCCAAATTATTTAAATAACCATTACAGCCGTTTAGTCGTACTTATTAGAGAACTCTGCAGACTTGTTTACAAGTATTATATCAAAAGGTAATTTAGGTCTATGTTATACTAGCAGACCTGACAGACGTTGTCCTGTCTTAGAAATGTCAAACACGGAAAGTCAAAATTGAAAATCAAATTTTTTTACACTTTGGGTTACATTATTGAAGTTTTAGTAAGGATCCGTATTTTTTTTTTTGAAAATATAATATAGCCTATGTTACCAGGAGATAGCGAAGCTTCCCAACAGTGAATGAATTTTTCAAATCGGTTCAGTAGTTTCGGAGCCTATTCAATGCAAACAAACAAACAAACAATCAATCAAATCTTTCCTCTTTATAATATTAGTATAGATGAGTGATGTATAAAAAATGTCTATAAAATAATAGAATTGGATTAGAACATTCAGTAAGCGTGGCCAGTAGAATATCCATGGTATTCAGGTGGCCTCAACACTCTGATATCAGGACTATGCACTCGGTTTATACATTTTTAAAATTAACCTATTCGATCTCACTCCTGAGCAAAAGTCTCCTCCATTTTCCAGTCATGATTAAACGCGCTTAAGTCTTATTTTTTTACATGCAAAAGTCCAGGGGAGACTAAGAGGAAGAAGGAGGGGTCCCTAGACTAATCAAATAATATAGTATGATATAAGTTAGCATATTATGCGCTAGTTGCTGCAAAAGTTAGCAAAACCGGTTGCACACGGATGAGTAGTGCTGCAAGCCAACGCCGGTGTCATCAGCGCGCCGGGTGACGACGGCAACCATGTGACCGCTGCAACAATGAGCCCCAACCGGTCGCGAGACCGTTACAGATGAGCCGCCGACTGCCCGACCCGTGAATATGCATGAGCAGAGACTTGACCTCGGGTTATTAGACCGCACTCGCGAGCGTGGGACCGCGCCAGGTACAACAATCGACGTTTGACATTTGCGTGATGTTCGAATCGCTTCCCTGACTATGATATCATGTCTTTGAATTTTAACGACGTAGTCAAACCCTTCATAACTGCAAATCGGTTAAACAATCCTTGACCTACCGATATTTATAAATATACTGGGTAGATAAGAAATAGAGATTTATGCCTGTGTCGGAACCAATTTTCATACACGTTTCTAAAGTGAAGCCAAAGCGAGCTTTTTGCCGTAGTGAGGCAGGATATTGTAAGTGAAATTCAAGGAGCCCACGAAGTGCTGACACAAGAAGCTGAGTCGAAACGAGAGTGGGCAGAGCCATCAATCAGGGCGCGAGGCCGCGGGTCAGGCTCCCGCGCCCGACCACCTGTCGCGCCGCCAGCTTATACCAATTGCTAATCAGTCACTAAGTTACGCCAAAATCTCGGCTTGACAGGGGCACCCCGTGCGTGCGGCTAATGTTATTTTGACGAACAAGGGCATTAGCCACCGGGACACGCGCCTTATCCCCAAAAATACCGATCCAGATCGACCCTTGCGGAAGTCACTGCCTCTTGTGTGTGGGATGCGATACGGTTAATAGTGGTCTCTCGGATGAGAGCCACTATCTAAAGTTAGCTTTTGGTTAAGATAGACTTAATGTTCTTCAGGGTTTCCAAACCACAAGATTTTTTCCGTAAGATCATGTAATAAAAGTAATCCCATGGTCCTTTTACCCGTTGAACAAAAGAATTATAGCTCTTCGACCGAGCGGGAATTCTCGCGTAAAATAGCGGCCATTTTTGAAATAGCGGTAGCTTGTCATTTGAAGCGTCGTCGGTATCGGAGTCCGGCGGACTGCGAACCACAGTGGCCGCTGTAAATTTCATCGCAATAGTGAATGTAGAGTACACACGAGTCTAAAAATAAACATGGCGGATACAGCGGGCGTAGTCAAGCGATGCTGCGATAAGTGCTTCAGTGGCCGCGTGCTACCGCGTGGTATCACTGGCAGCGCCGCATAGCGCCACCCACCGTTGTCAAGCTGTCACACGGGAATACGCATCATCTACCGACTGCTATGTTTAATTAGTCGAGCTAAAATTACCACACTCTTTCTGAGTGGGCGAAGAAATGATGTTTAGACAAAGCAGAGGAGAAAGTGGAAAACTCTTATATAAGAATGTTGTTCGTTCTATTTGGGTCCGCAGATGTTACATATTTATACAAATCTGTAGAACGCGGAGAGAATACCAATTCTACGCGTACTGTGAGGATAAAAGAACAATATTCTCGAACGTTGAAAATAGAATAATTGCATTATCATCTATTTATGAATCGGCGTTGTGATCCCTTCTCGTGAAGTTTTCGAGATAATAAGTTATAATAAGACGTTTTACTGGGTTGAAATCAGACAGCCAGAAAAAACAAATGTAAGCCTTGGGAAACTTTTCAATCTCCTTCATACGAGGCAAATGTGACTTCTTAGAGATCTTTAGGGTAAGTAGGGACATTTTGCCTCGAGCATTTTTTCTAAGTATCTAACTTTTCATATTTTTCTGATATTTTAGCCAGCATAGTAATTTAATACCTGAAGGTAGACGGCAAAAGGAGCACAGAAAAGAAATAATAAATTTTAAGTTAAAAATTGTTTTAAAAATATTTACGTCGCATTTGACTGCGGGCCGTTTGTCATCCCTCGGCGTTATATTGGAAGCGAATTCTTATGAAGCCGTGAGAAATGGCTGTAAAGAGAATGCTACAAAATGTAATGCGCTTACTTCTAACACGTCATGAAAACAAATGTGAAAGGAAACTCTTTCAAGGGCGAAAAAATACCGTCTACCTTGAGGCAAGAAAACCAGCTATGATTATGTGCAAAATAGCATAAGTGTGACGAGCAAAAACAAATCGATTCTAGAGAGGAACGGAGCAATAACTGCCGTGGCGCGTGCGCTTCATCACGGCTAGATCACGTTCGTGGAACAAAAGGAGCGCTCAGCGAACCGACAGGGGAAAAAGAGCTAAAAACTTACGTTCAAATGGATCTTTTCATAACTCGACAAACTCAATGAACTTGTGCGCAACGTTCTAGTATATTATAATACCTATTATGTTTTATATATGCCGTTAACGTGTTTGTTTAACTCATTACATTGATGCCATCATATAATATTCGAAGAGCCAAATTTGCGAACACTCAGTATTTGTGTGACGATTTTCGAGAAGAGACGGGGAACAAAACAAAAAGCGCAAAAGCCAGTCCGTGAATGTGCAATGTGACAACTCCATGCTGCATTAAGAAGACATTAGGGTCGGGGTTAAGGAAACGCCAGAAGGCATATTATTTTACAATGTATCATACATCTCTACTAATATTATAAAGAGGAAAGATTTGATTGTTTGTTTATTTTCATTGAATAGGCTCCGAAACTACTGAACCGATTTGAAAAATTCTTTCACTGTTGGGAAGCTACATATCCCCGGGTGACATAGGCTATAATCTATACCTGTGCGAAGCTGGGGCGGACCGCTAGTCTTATATAAATGAATGCAATATTTTACTAAGACAATTAGTATATCCTAAAACTAGTTTTTGAATGTAAAATACGTTGGCGATTCGCTGAGTAAAGATTACACTCATGTAGATAAAAATCATGGCAGTCGATTTGATTTCTGGAACGGCTATGACTCGCTCGAAATCTCCGCGTGAACCTTTCATCGCGCGTCGCTGTGAGCTTTCAAAAAGCTTTCAGTGGTCGATCGCGTTCACTATTATTATGAGTGTTGCCGATACACGCTCTGCGATTGGAGTTATGTTATGAAGCAAATGTGAAAATGTTCACGGTTGAATTTTGCAGTCGAACGGCTTGACGCAACGTCTACCGCGTAAACCTTCCAATTTGTATAGGTGATTGTGGCGCGCCACAAAGTGCGGTTGCCAAGCGCCCGCAGCGGAAAATTTGGCGGAAACCGATCGACACTACAGCTGATAACTATGCATTTTAAGTCAAATCAATCGATACGTCGGTCGGTCGCACACGTGTGCTATAGTTGTTTATGTGCCGCAAAAACCGCAAAGTTTTGCGTGACTGCCAAAATGTGGAAGTACGTAAGCGGTACGAAGTGGCTTTTAGGGTATCCCACGAGAGGAGTTAGCTTACGTTAGTGGACGAATGGGGCACAACTCACGCGTCGTCATTATCGTTACAGTTCAGTGGTCGGCGCCAATTTGAGCGGGTGTGTAACGAGCAGCGCGCCGTCGCGCTCCCAGGACTTCGTTAATTGACCTCTCGGCTTACCAATTTCTTTTTATCAAACTTACCATTGCTATTCAAATGTTATTTCAGGTTGAAATTGTACGTAAAAAAGATGGAAATGGATAAGACACATTTGGGAGATGAAGTGACTCAGCTACGTTAAATCCCGCTTATGAACGTACGTCGAATTCGCAGAAACTTTTTGTTTACTCGCACTTTGATGCGAGGCTAAGGAAAATCATATTTAAGGAGTTAGTGGCGCTGGCGAATTGATTTTGACACAAACTTCTACAATGTAAGTGCCCTCAAGAAATATTGTAAGCCATTGTTGTGTAAGTGGTGGTGGTTAGTCGTCGAGTAGGTAGAAACTATCGCCGTAGTTACAGAGGTAGGTGGCCGTGGCACAAGGCGGGCGGGTACCGAGGCGTGCCTGCTCCCTTAACCATAAATATTTTACGGTGCACTCCTTTATGGTATTGTGATTAGATTGTCGCGGTGCTGCCTCTTCGCCACGCGAATCGAAGGTAAAACATCAAATTTTAAATGAGGTGAACGCATGTCTCCGGCGTATATTTCGCGTACATAACAAGGAATTGTAATATTTGCGGATCACGAAACTTAGCTGCGAATGTAAATGTCAACAACTGAAGGCTTGTTGGAGTTTCTCAGCTAAGTACCGTACAGGGTAAAAGAAAACAAGATGTGTATCACTTTAAGCTTTCATTTGCAAGTTACATTATATAGGTATATGTCCGTGTTTATTTTGTAATATTGTTTTCTTTTAGGCAACGTACATTATAATCCCGGAAATATCCGAACACAACAAAGGTCAGGAGCATGACATATAAAAGAAAAGACATCCATTGTGCGTCTAACATAACATGTTGATTATTCGCAAAGTTCATCATATATCAAACAGCTTTTCGCCTCATCCATTCAGTGCAGATCATCATCATCGACCTATGTTATGTTCGTCCACTGTTGGACGTAGGCCTGCCCTAAAGAACGCAAAGGCAAGATCTTCTGCTTTTCACATCCACTTGGCATCAGCCGCCTTTCGCAGGTCGTCGATCCAGCTGGCCACAAGACTCCTCCACTCTACGTTTGCCGACACGCGGTCTCCCTTTACTCTCGATCCCGTCTACCCCAACGGATCAGTGTAGATAGATTGTATGTATTAGAACAGCTCGATTTTATTAACAAAACTACAGGGGTGTCTCGGTGCGAAGTTTCGGATGTGAGAGTGTTCGATCTAGTGTAACGCGTGGAGGCGAGCACGAGGAAGGTAGAGTAGGTACACGATGTCGTAGAAGGGGAAGTGGTAAGGTCGCGTTACGCCGTTTGAAAGTGAGATGCGAGGCGCCAAGAGAGCAACAAATTAAACCCCCGCGGGGAGCACGGACCGCCCACACCCCGCGTTGAGTGAACCGCCCGCGATAACGTCTCGCCGAAGGGAAAACTTGAATATTTCTACAGAATATTAATGCTGCCAGTACAGCAGCTTGCACGATATTATTTTGTCAATTCATCGAAAAGATATTCCTAACACGATATTTGGCATCTCACTAAGCACGATAGGAAAGAGTTATATGGAAAGAGGAATGTTGGTATGGTTACATCACAGTGCGCTTAAACGTCACCTTTGCCTGCCCAATACAGAAAAATCCGGGTTGGTAAATTTGTTGATAAATATGATCCGCCTTACTGAAAAGTCTCCTTACTGATATACTTACTTCCAACGAATTACGTAACCAAATTCGCTGAATAAAAGTTCCCGTACGTGCCCCGACAACTGGCAAAGTATTATTGAAGTTCCCTTTACATTATAATTAGGAGTTTAGAAGCGTTTAATCGCCGAATATGTCGCCTCCGAGAATTCATTTCACGTGGAAAGTTTATATTGAATTATAATAATTGTGTATATACATTTAACACTTTTCAGTAATTATATTTCCCAGTAGACTGGTATCTTTGCCAGTTGAGTTTAAGTTTGAGATACAATTATATGAAACGGTAATATATATATATATACGACCAACATGATCAAACCTTTAAAAAACTTAATTAGAAACATTTTAAGATAATGTATTAGTCAGCTTTCGAAACGAAAGAAACACAGAGTGAGCCATAAAGTGTGTTTATTTATCTTTAGCTGCTACCTAATTCCACAGTACTTGTGTGGGTTATCACATGGGGAAAATATGTAACATTCTATTTTATTGGCCAATATTTTCTTATTTTATATTATTGTTATACGAAAAAAGATATAGTCGTACGTTTCATGAGAGAAATAAAACTCTTACCGCAACATAAACTTTATCACATAAAGTCATAAATATTTTGCTCCAATATCACTTCCCCCGACAGAGGTGAGCCGGCGCGGCCGGCGTAGCGTATGACTCTAACTGCGAACTTTAAATTTTATTTCCTCCAAATGTTTTTAGTAGTATTGTAGAATTCAATATTTTATAAACACGCCTTCAGAAACGGTTATGAAAACAAAACGTTTCATATTTTACTAATCATACGTTAAATATAATCTGTTTAGGAGAGTTGCGTTGCGCAGTAACAAACCGTTTTATCTACCGTGATTCCATGACGTACAAAACAAAATATTTTCGAATTGCCGTTCAGTGTCTGCGTTTGAAACGACACTGCCGATTTAACGAGCAGATTAAACAGGCGCAAAATAATAGAAGCGCGATACAGTTAATGACGGGCCTATAAAAAGAAGGAACAAATCTGCCAATAGCAAAGCTTAAGCGAGGGTATAAAATTAAATAGGTAGAAAGCGTTTTTACAAGTTTATCGAGCGTTCCACATCGGGCAGACGCCTAATGGCTGGTAGGCGCCGCGCACGCTGCCCGTCTGTCTCGCAGGCCAGTGACGTCCGTGGCCTGCTAGACCAACTCGACCGACACTTAGGGCCCAACAATTTCCGATCGATATAGCCCTAAACGAAAACGTTACTCTGATGAACCTAAGCACGCCGTGTTGTACAGATACATTGATTAAAGTGTTGGACTCGGAATGAGCCTTGCGAGAACAAAAAGTCCGGAATGGTGGGCTACTCAGAGCGAGCGCCGCGGTCGGCTGCCCCCTGGCTCCGCTTTTAATGCGGATTTATCGACTCAAATTAATCGTGTAAGTAGAGAACCGGCAGGAGAAACTTGCGTGAAACGCGATAAAAGACTCCTATTCGTTCGAAGAACCGTTCATTGCAATTTAACGAAATTGACTTTCGTTTGTAGTGAAACAAACTCGCAGTGGATGAACTTAGGAGAACTATAATTTTCACGACAAGGCGATCGATTGTATCATATCGTAGAGGGTTCATATAATAAATACCGAACAGATTAATGTTACGAAACAGCAAAATTTTAGGATAACAAAGGCTTGGCAATAAAACTTGTGAACATGGCACACTATGACAGTTTGCGAATTCGAATAACTCTAAACATAAATAAAGACAGTAAAACCTTTAACCGAACCATGTTTTGTGTCACCGCTGTCGGTAAGCGGTTTCGGTTGCGACTGCGATGTCGAATGCGACTGGGTGTCCGAAACGACACCTCAGCCCACAATCTCATTTGTGCATCCCACTACAACAGGAGACACGTAGGAAATGAGATGTGATTAGCTTACCCGGTCAGCCTGCCTGGCTGCCCGTCTGACGTATGCTCGACAACTCGTGCAGTGGCCCAAAGTGGGCTAATGTTGTGATGGGGCGAAGTGTGAATTCATGCACTCCATTTGGTGTTGCATGTTTGCAACGCTACCGCGTAAGAGTTACGAATGTCGGATTAGTTATAAATATTATTTGGTCTTACTTTTGCTACAGTAAGTGGTAGTGTATCTTCTATAAAATCTCAGCAAATGCGGAACCTGCAGAAACAAGAAACTTGTGGATCGATAAACATCAAAAGAAGTTAAAATAACGCGACAAAAAGTCACAAATGTACTCAAGAATGGCATTTCATAAAGAGCGCCGTCACAAGACTTTTTACGCCACGTAATTGGAAACACGATAAAGGAAATCTAGGATAGGCGGAAGAGTAGGTCAACCATGAATGGGCAAGCTCCTTTCATAAAGCCTTTCATGCGGATTATTAAAACATTTTAATTGTTTTGTAAAGACTTCAGCTATTCGTATTTTACGCAATTCAGTTTGACCTCTTTCATAATAAGAAATATTAGCTGTATTTGCGGTACCTACATCACAATATTTTCATCAAACTAATTAGCGAAAACCGGCACAAGAGAACTCCTGTGAGTCGCAAACAAAAGAGAAACGAACCGTAAACATGGCAGTAAGTTACAATCATCGGATCCATCGCAAGTAATTTACGAAAGATATTCGTTGCGAAATGGCTTCCGCAAACTTTCGGAATAGAAAATTCTCGGGGAATCGCAACGTATTCTTCGGCGGAGTGATTCGAGCCGCTTACACTGGCGCCCGCTCCGGGACTGCATAATACATTGCGGCGAATGCACCACACTTTGATCCCTTTCTAGACAAGGTAAGTACGACTGGTACTAGGAACTTATCTTGATGTTCCTTCCACTTTCCCACCGAAGACATCAACTAGTAAGTAGCTTTACCGTTTCCAAGTAAATTGACAAAGTTTTCGAGTATGACAACTCTTTGTCTTCTTACAATGGAATATCGAGGGTGTTCAATTATTTATAACTAATTGTTCTTGGAGTTTAGGCGGAAAAGCGAAGTTGTGTGCTCTGCGGGCATTAAATGGTTGAATGTAAACTTGTGACGGAGTAACGGGAAGTTCAAGGTGTGTTTCAAATCGAGTAAGAGTAGACAAGTACTTGTTAACTACTAAGGATTTTGAAATCTATTACAAATGCGAAAGTAACTCAATTTGTGTATATTTGTAACAGTTTCACTAAACGGTAGCACTGATATAGATGATATTTGGCAGGAAAGTAATGTGCATCATGAAAGTGTCCTCTTCTTGCCCTGGAAAGATGCGGAAAAAAAATCACGGCCGCAGGATGTCAGAAAGACAAACAGACAGACATCGTAGGCTTATTAGTTAATTATAGGGTCCCGTTTTATCCTTTGGGTACGGAACCCAATAAACGATAATACTTATAAGCGTCAAAGTTGGCATTGTTATAGTACACACTGTAAAGTATAACAACAAATAATAAATAATGGCCAAGTGCGAGTTGGTGACAAAATTCTGTTCATTACCAAGTTATAAAAAATTGTGATATATTCGAGCTCCTGTAGCAAACTAATAAACTAATAATAATTAACTGTGGCTGCGTAGTAATAGGCATGATGACTAATATTTTTTATTACCTCATAATAAAGCTGATCATAAATAGAGCAAGCACATCAACAAAAAACTAAATTAAAATTAGTTCAAAAATAAATAAGATATAAGCATTTAAATTTAATTTAATTTCAGGCTAGACAGAGAGCGCACTATACTGAGCCGTGACGTCACGGCTCAGGAGCGCCATACAAATGCTATACTAACACACGCTTTGCGAGAAAGGGATAGAACATCCCCTTTCCATCCCCACCTAAAACTTTAAACACTCATATCTCAGAGATTTATCAGCCAATTCAAATTATTTTTTCAGTATGTGTAATGTATTTACTTACATTCATCGCTAAGCCGGTTATTTGTAATAAATTAAACATTAGGAATCATGCCTATTGCTTCGACTATTTGGGAAGGCGTTATAATAACTGATAATTCGGTTATTTGGACGACCTTATTGCATTTTGTGATGGTACGGAACCCTCTCTCAGCCGACTCGCACTTGGGCGGTTTTTTCTTATTTAAGTTCATTCTAAAACAGTAAACAAGAATGAACTTTTTATTGCTTACATAAATATGTAAGCTGTACCTGATACGTTTTTTTGTGTCACAGAATTTCCGCCAGCAGATCTGGCAACCCTACCCAGAGCAGAAAATTAAATACATCTTTCAAACATATGCCGGGCCGGAAATCGAACCCGGGACCTTCTGCTTATAAAGCAGACATGCTACTACTGCCTCACACAGCTGGACTAATTTATGATTGTAGCAGAGGATAGGTAAATGCAACATATCACTGGAGTTTATGGTTTACTAGCGGCGCGCCGCGGTTTCACCCGCGTAGTGATGAAAAATGGTGATGATGATGACAATGATGAAAAGTAGCCTATGGCACTCTCCGGCACTTTAATTATACCCATGCAAAAAATCAGGTCGATCCGTTGCTATGTTGCTGCGTGAAAGAGAAACAAACAAACCAACAAACTTTTCGCATTTATAATATTAGCATAAACGCCACTAGCTCTTCAAATTAGCTTGTTAAATAACATTTTACAGAATAAATGAGAAACAACGCAATGTGATGTTTATGTTGGAGATTTAAATAAAAGCGACCAGGTGCCCCGAGGGACGCTGTGTTAAAACTTTTAAATAATTACAACTATAAAACTGCTTTTCAATGTTCAACACTTTAAATTTGCGTTTCATGTAGACAATAAAAATTCAATTTAATCTACTTTATGAAAATGCTGTTATAGTCCCATTGTGTCCGTAGCCCATTCAGAGAAAACAAGCTTTTATAAAAAAAAGTACGCACTCTAAAGTATAACAACAAATAATAAATAATGGCCAAGTGCGTGCCGGTGACAAATTTCTGTTCATTACCAACCAAGTTATAACTGGGTTGTTTGGATGACCTCATTTTCTTTCGCCGAATCGTAATGCCACATTTTACTAATTTTGAAGTCGGTTTTATTAATTGATAACTATTGTATTTTGTGGTACGGAACCCATAGTACGCGGCCGATACTATTTACAATATTATTGTAGTTTTCAGAGCTAAAAAAACTTTGACAGAATGTAATGTAGAGAGAGCGAGAGCAAGAACATTGCAATGCAGAAACAAGAATGTTCTAAGATGATGCTTAGAATGTCTGTTAGGAATATCTAGGAGCCAAGGTGATAAGAAAATTTTCTAAAATTTCAGATATACCATAAATTCACAATACTCTGTCATAATAATAACGTCGTGCCACAAACTAATTAGACGCGGCACATTTAATTATTAATTTACCCAGTTAGCTTAGTTGTATTAATTAAATTGTAAGATAAAATATTGCCAAGTCAGGTTATGGAATTAGTTTCAGTGTAGGTGGCTAACAAACGACAAACTGGCGCAAAATAGAAACCACGCTGAACTGATATTCAAGTTATCGTTTTAGCATAGAGCTAAATATCAAGAGAGGTTGTTTCGTACACTGTCACTATTATGTTTAATATTTGAAATATGTGCGCAGTCTGTCGAAATCTCAACTCAATACGGCGGCGCATCCTAACATGGATAAGTATACGTCATTATACGTGTTCATATAATTTACTTATATACAATTTTTTTTTGTCACGACAGATGTATCTACAAATCATGCAGAGCCGAAAATTAGAAAAAAAAACGCGCCTGCCAACCTTTTTAGAAAGTTTCATCTAATTTGTGATTTTAATATAAAAATAGTGATAATACATGAAGTTCTGTAAGAAATTTTACAGTTTCTTCGTTACCTACATAGCATAGCATAGCACTCTCATAGCATTACAACTCAAACACTGACTGTCAATATCGACGCAATAATGCAAAATAACACTTTTACAACCATATAAATGTCCACAAAGATAACAATGTGACCAAGTTGTAGGTTGTACAGCACGCACAAGGATTCTAGTTTGCTTCGAGCGAAAAACAAAACTGTTTTCGCTGAAGGTTCCCTTCGTTTAGAATAAATAGTTAATTATGTAAATACGGAGCTAGAGACAAACCAGCAAAAAAAGCTCGTTTATTCTTACGCATACAAAGGTGGTTGGGAAATACACAGGTTTGTCGTGTAAATGGAACTGAGACATTGCGGTTTTATTTACGAGTACAAGTCTAGTCGTACTTTACTTTTTTTTTTTTATGTTCCGCTTTTTTTTTTCTCCAACATAGGTCGGAAACATTGACCAGCTAAACACAGTTGTATAATATCTTGTGATTTCACACACTATTGCTATAAGGTGTAATGGTGAGTGTTGTACACAGAATACATTTATTTTATTTTTAACCGACTTCAAGAGGAGGTTATCAATTCGACTGTATGCTTTTTTTTTTGTTCCTTTTTTTTGTATGTTTGTTACGCGATTACTCCGCCAATTTAGAATTGTTTTTGATGATTCTTTTTTTGGTTGGTAGGTCATAGCTCATAGGTGGTCCCATATTTTTTTTATCGATATTGATTCAGTACTTTTTGAAAAATCTACAAAAATATCTACAAATTCAATGTACATTGGAAACAATGGACAGTGCCACCAACTTAGCTGTTAAGGTGGACAACATTGGAACTACAGTTATTTCTTGGTGAATTTCATACTTTGTTCTCTACTAGCGACGCTGTCAACTAAACAGCAAACATCACAGATCTACTACTGACAAACATAGAGGAACAGACTTCAAAAAACAAAGAAGTGTCGCCATGGCGACCATGATGCGACCATGCCCTGTTGTTTTTTGTTAAATTTTTCACGACCATGGATACAGAGTATTTGAGTCGTAATATTAATTAGTGTCGTGTATTTAGTATTAAATATTTTATATAGTGTTCAATAGCGTCAAACAAGCCAGTCAAGCAGAGCTAATCATGCACGGTCAAGTCAAACTCATGCACTAGTAAAGTGGTGGAGGCTTTACAAGAGGCTTCTATGGAGTTTTGGACCCTTATTAGGGTTTATTATTCCTTTTTAGGGTTCCGTATCCAAAGGGTAAAAACGGGACCTACGGGTTAACTGAGCCTACGCTATCTGCATGTGATGTCTGTCCTACCTTTTAACGGCTGTCTTTTGAACCGTAATAGATAGCCAGTTTTTTTTACAGAACTTGTAAATTACAGCGTATTAACTTAACAAATAATAATAAAGTCAAAAACTAAAAACTAAAAGTGGCCCTACAACAAACGTATTTTTAGCGTATTTTTGTAATTGGTCTAATGTAAAAACGGCAATATGTAGGTACAAGCGTCAAACTTGGCATGATTATAGTACACACTCTAAAGTATAACAGTAGGTAATAAATAATGGCAAAGTGTGAGTCAGTGACAAATGTCTGTTCAATACCATGTTAACCAACGTAGAGCGCGGTCGGTACTTGGATGGGTGACGGGGCAAGGAAGTTATTAGGGTATAATATATACCATCCTTGGTGACGGGTGATGGCACCTGGACGTGATGTTTTTTGCACTTTTTGTATTTTGTGGTGGTACGGAACGTACGCGAGCGCGCTCAGTGCGCGAGCCCGACACGCACTTTTTTATCTCTGCGGAATAAATCCCACTAAAAATTTAAAAATAAAGATAATTTTTAGAAAAAAAAAGAACCGACTTCATGATTATACCTTCATATACAAACTAAAACTAAAAAGTAGAAAATAATATTTAAATAACTTCAAAACAATGAGCATTACAGGACAATCAACGAAATTATTAATACATATATTACCTACTTATATACATATTTACAATTTATAATCAGTTATTTTTGGAGTCGGTGCCAGCCAAAGCAAAAATAACCTTAATAGATACCTACTTGATTAATCTATTAATATTTATGATATGAATGTGAAATAGAGATAAATATAAAAGAAATCGAACAAAGGCTAATAATTGAAAAGAAGCGCATCAAAATTTATATGCATTTAGACACAACCGTCAACGGGAATTCCGCACATCAGCTGTAAGACTACGGTGCCAAAAAATAAACTTCAGTGCAGAAAACATAATATCAAAATAGACTGTAGAAAAGTATTTTCCTACAAAGGCAGGATTAACCCTTTGCTGGCACCGACTCCAAAAATAACTGATTATAAATTGTAAATATGTATATAAGTAGGTAATATATGTATTAATAATTTCGTTGATTGTCCTGTAATGCTCATTGTTTTGAAGTTATTTAAATATTATTTTCTACTTTTTAGTTTTAGTTTGTATATGAAGGTATAATCATGAAGTCGGTTCTTTTTTTTTCTAAAAATTATCTTTATAACAGTTTAACATTTGAAGCTGTCTTATTACGTGGTAAATAATACTATAATAATTGTACATATTATTTCCTTTTTTTTAATGTTCTTTTTTATTTATTTTTTGTATTCGTTTTTTTAACTTTCTCTAATCATTTGATTTACAAATTTATTTATTTATTTACTTTACTTTTGATACTCTTTAGTTTTTGTAATAGAAAGTATATCACGATCAGATTTTGTAAATATAAAGTTACAATCTGGGTGTCTTCAAATCAAGAGAGAATCGGTTTCTTGTAGACAAGCGTGCTCCACCGTAGACCGCATCATCGCTTAACATCAGGCGAGTTGGAGGCCAAACGCTATTACTAAACAATAATAAAAATAATAAATAATTTAGTAACAATAGAAAACTAACCGTAAAATGTGGTGAATAGAAACAAAATGAAAAAGACATCAAATAACAACAATTTGGATAATTTGCATTTTGTAAAGTTGCGAAATTATGCGATAAATATACTATAAGTTTAATCTCTATTCAACCCGTATAGTTTCAATTCGCTGCATTTACCGGTAATTCCCGTAAGTTTCTAAAGAAATTTCTTTACTTTTAGCGAATTAAAATGTTTTTAAAATTGATCTAATTGATGTATAGAGTACCTATACCTTACACGCTTAGGTAGAACTTCGCTAAGAATCAAGTCAGTTTCTCTAGCAGATTAATTTTCTTCCAAGATATTACAGTTTTGGCCTCCCTACACACGTACCGAACTCTTCGGTAAATGACGACCTACATAAGAAATTCAGACGGCAAGGATAAACAAAACAACTATACTACTTCTTTCATAAATATTTAAGCAGAAGGAACAGATAGAACGACCTATGTTTATGACTCGAGTTGTTAGTTAGATGTATTTTACCGAACGGCACAAAATTCAGCAATCGTGGTCGTGGCGAAATCATGCAAGGTCACCGTGTTTCCGTATTTGACAAAAACACGATGCTAAAAATATTCCGAATAGACGGATAAATGTCAAATTGTATATGCTTTATCCTGTTTGTAATAATAATGTTATATGAGGTGGCAGTTGGTGTGCTAATTAATGTCTAGAACTGTTATCCAGGACGTTATCGCGAATTGGCATTGTACAGTTGGTGGCTGGGCTGTGACTAAGATTGGTACAAATTTTGATTAGTAAGAATCTACATTCAACTATTTCAGGGGTTTCCCACCGTTTTCCTGTTCAAATAGCCCAGTCGACTAGTTTCCTCAGCTGATCATATAATCTTGCAAATAAGAGCGAAAAATGTTGCATTTGTAAGGGAAAATATCCAGAATACTTGAGCAATTCTGCTGAGCAAAAGTTACGAAAGATAAGCGAGATCTTGGTATTTTGCCAGGGGAGTAATCATGAAAAATATGACAAGGAGACACTGCAAGATATTAAAACACGAAATAAATTTCCAGCTAGACAAAATATTACGGAGCATAAGTGAGTTGCCCATACGGCAGTTTTTAGTTGTTATTGTCATTACGGTGAATTGTATATTATTGTGTATGTGTTGAAAGTATTACTTACTTAGAAGTGAGCTCCCTTACAATGATATATGACTCCGGCGGAAAATCTGAAACAAAAAGGTCATAACGATAAATATTTTGACCAACACTATTATAGTTCGTCCTATAACTATGTCTGCACAGATGGGGGAAGTTGGGGACATCTGTTGTTATCCAGAGACAGGGATAAATTTCTAAGTGATATCATTTAAGTTTACACACACCGTCGTGAATATAAAACTAAACCAATTACAAGTTTTCCAATATGCCCAGCAAATTATACCAATGTTAAACTCGCGATATCCTCGACTTCTTATCAAGTTCTTGGTACTCAGAGCGATTACGAACATGAAGTAAGGACTAACTATAAACTGATTTTACAGTAGTAGAATAATATGCCTTTCTTGATAATTGGTTTTGATGTGTTGAAAATCATAATGCTTTTATTACGATTTATGTATAAGTCATTTCAAGAATTAACAATGTCATTGTATTTATTTTTATGCATGCTGTAAAATAAATCCGTAGTTTAATGTTATGGCGGATAGATCAAAAATTCTGCGACCGGTGGGATGTGAACCTGCAACGATTCGGGTTTACGCCCCCGTTGCTGTACCAGTTGAGCATAATCAGACGTGGAAACCTACAAAAATTATATTTAATCCGTAGTTCAACTGCATATCCAACTTGTGGCATACAAGATAGCCACGCTCTATGGCATAATACAAACAATAAATACGTGAGACATTAGCGTCTGCGCTATCGTATGCAATTGTAGCCACATTAAAACCTATTGCGAAACGAAAAGCTGCGCTTAAAAATTACATTACAGGGCCGCATTCGTTTCTCGGTGTCACAATATGCGTTAACCAACAAAACGAGATTGTCGCATTCGTTGCAGCTAGTTACGGGGATAAAGGCGCTGCTATGAAAGAGATGATGCTGTCCGGAGTCAGGTAAACAGTAAACATTGGTAATTGCGAGCCATTTCAGAGGTTTCAGGTAAAATAAAGTGAAATTCAAAGTCAAATTCAAATAAATTCAAAATTTATTTGACTTTAACTAACATTGTTGCTAGAGAGTAAAGATTTCTCACTAGCAGAAGAATTAACGTAGTTCTAATTTTGACTGATCATAAGGCAAGATTTGGGTCTGATCGGGTAGTATAACAACGTTTGTGCACCACAGCGATCCTTCTTTTTATACTTTAAACAAACGTCACAATAGTTTTCGATTCAGGGCGGTAAATTGCAGCGGATGCGGAAAAAACTGCGCTCACAGTTGTCAAAGTCCCCTCGAATAGACACGCAAGTGCGTGGATGTGGGGTTTAAATTGCGAGGGTGCAGTTAACAGTTACCAGTAACTACGCACAAAGTAAAATATCAAAACAAATGCTGCATAATGGAGCTCGAAGCTTTTGTTTTGATTGCGGGATGGGTCCGAATGGTTAACAATTATTGCAAATGAAAGCTATCGAGTTGTGTCATTTGCAGCTGGGAAACGGCCAGATTCATGGTAAAACTTTAATAGTGCATGCAGGAAGAAACTTTAGAAAAAAGTTATGCTGAACTCAGTTATTGGCAATCATTGCTTAGGGTCAATAAAATCAACAGAAAATATAGAATGTAGCCAGTAAAAGGAGGGTTGCTTTTGCATCGACTATTATTCGTAGTTAAAGAAAATTATACAAAAGAAAAAATAACAAGCTCCTCGGAAAGTCAAAGCTACTTCATTAGGCGACATAATTTGTCTAATAACCGTCCTCTCAGCCAAAACTAAGCTTTGTGAGCCGCGAGACGACCGCAAGAGTGCAACATTCGCCAGGGGCGGTTATGCGCGTCTTTTTAGAACCAAGAACGTCTAAACCGGCGAGCAGTGACGGAATTCAAAAGCTTGCCAGCTTGAGCTAGTTCCGACACTACGTCAGCAGGGAGACAAAGACTGCAGACACATAAGCATTTTGCGGCAATTGGGTTTTCTTTTTACTTTCAGACTTTTGTGACTTGACTTTCACTGCTTTAATTCTAAACTAAACAAAACGTAAAAACGTTTTGTTAAATAGAAACTTGAGCGGACTTATTCCTTCCAGTTTAAAATGCAGCATAGAATTGGTTTGTTCAATGCTGCATTTTATACAGGAAGAAATAAGTTTTACGCAGACAGTGTTTAGCTTTTGTTAAGTCGATAAAGGTTTATAATTTATTCACTAAGCTAACAACTACAGTAAGCTTATAAAAAATATATGGTTGTGCCAATATCATTGAGAGTATAGGTAGAGCATGTACTTTTTATGGCTTCTAAAATTTGCATTGAATTGGAACCTGCTATGGCGGACATGCATAAATCGCTTCATGCTAATAAAAAGTTTGCATAGCTTCTACGAGTAATTGATGAACGCAAGGTATGCACAGCAATTTTGCAGTTAATTTATAACAATTTAGTTCGAATGTCATTTAAAATACCGTAACACGTATAAATAAATAAATAATAATAAATTATTCATTCATTTATATCAAAGGATATTAATATTGTACATTATAGCCTTACTTACAAAACATTATTTACGTTGCTCATAGCTTTTGATATTAAACAATTCGGAGTAAATAGACTTGAGCTTAAGTTTAGCCTATTTTAAAATAGATATATAATAAAAATATAGTTAATGTACATTGTACATATAACTCTAGCTCCCACGGTAGGATACCCTGAGTTTGTGGAAGTTAGTTATCTTCTGGGGTGCTTAAAAGATTTGGGTAGTGCTTACTGAATGTGCGAGATTTAAGTGTAGGTGCGAGGATGTGATAATAGGTAAATAATAATTTAAGTGAGTATACTTAATCGGATCAAAAATGTTTTGATCTGATTCATTTTATTTGACTCTTGCAATACAGGTAAGTTTAAAGCTTGAAGGTTTAAGCTTGGTTGGTTTGGTTGGGAGGCTTGAGGGTTGGTGGGTTGGTAGGTTGGGTAGATTGGTTAGGTTAGATTGTATATTGATTGGTATATATATTTGTTACTATACACCTACTAGAAGTCGACGCTATCACTAAGCTACATAATATGCTACTCAATCACCGAGTAACATCTGCGTTTTGTTCACAACACAAGAAAATTATAGCTGTTGCCCGTGACTTCGTACGCGTAGCCTTTCATTATACACTTTCAATTTCAATTTTCTCTTAAATTAACCCTGTCGTAAAATAATGTTAATATTAGAAAACTACATGTGAATTTCAACTTAGTAGGTCGAGTAGTTTTCGAGATTTTGTGATGAGTCAGTAAGGGGTTGAGTGAATGGTAAATTTTGTGTTAATTTATATTTGCTATTAATATTACTGAAGACGTTTGTTCCCAAAATGTAATTCAAACTAAACTACCCAGTACAAACAGTACCAGATAAGAGAAATTACACCCAAGTCTCGGCCAGACAACAATAGCGAGAGCTCGTCAGATGAAGAATTATCCTTAACTGTGTCAGGCGCCAATGCGTATGAGGAAAAGATGAAGTTAGCCCGTAACTTTGTTTAGAGTTTAATCCAATTCTGTCGACACTAACTTATCTTTTACAACTTAATATAAACATGTGACACTTTTTCTAAAACTTACGTCCCAGGTGAAAAAAAAACAACATTTTCTGATTCATTGAGATAAACAATTTGTTTTTAAAACAAATAAAATGTCAAGCAAGTATTAGGTACATTAGTATTATCCCAAATTATAAAAGTTTTTACATTCTCGGAAATTTTCAGCTAAACTACTGGAAACAATAGCCCATAGATAAGATAACAAACTCTCGCCCAGGGTAAATTAGATAGGTACATATTTAGACCTCTCAATTAACTTTCTACTGATATAGATGAGAGAGGCATATTCTTTTCTTAATTGTTATTCAGATGGATTAGTGGAATTAAGTAGATATTTCTAGATCTTATCTTCCTAATGAAGCCACTTTAAGTCATAAATCATGACAAGGAAAAGAGGAGACCACACTTTTCCGAACATTTGCGTAATATGCGAGTAAAGTAGGTGTATTAGCATAGATGGGACGACCGAACTTTGGAAGAGAAAAAAAACTTTAAAACAAGAATTTTATTAGTAAAGTTGTATAACGCGCTTTTAAAACTTAATCGAAGTGCGGCGCACGTCGTACGTAAAACTCGACGAAAAGTATGACTATGACAAAAGCACGTGCGCGCCCGAACCTTCGAACTTCCCGAAGGACACCGCGACGTTATTTAGGAGCGTTTCTGAAAGGTAAGGTGTGTCGTCTCGGGCCCAGGGGAATTCACTACGCTTTAAAGCTGGTAATTTGATGTGAGTCTTTCGAGATTTTTCCATCTTCCCGGGTCGTTCGGGGAGCGGGCGGATTAGGCCACGCACGGCACGGGCTAGAGCGGCGACGCGCTAGATTAATGTCGCGAGCTTTGCGCAAAATTTTAAATGTCACGTTCCATTTTTCCAGCTAACATGGCCCGTCGTCAACGACCCGACCGTTAAATACTGTCGATCGTTACGTTAAGCATTCGTTGTAGAAGATAGAGCTTACGAGAAAGTACACCAGTTTTCGAGATGTTACAACTATACTTACGGGCTTTGGTTTCAGATCAGTGAAATTAGAAGAAAGATCAATCTTTGAGAAGATAGGCTACATGATTAATGACAGAATCATGGTCCTCGAGCCAAAGTAATATGAATAAATAGGCTACAAGATTAATGACAGAATCATGGTCCTGGAGCCAATGTCCTGAATATTTATTTATGGTCCTGGAGCCAAAGTAATATGAAGAGAAACTGTCAAAGGTCGATGATTCTTTTGTGTGTCTACGGCACACATGAGCATGTATTACCCGAATTGAAGTCAACATGGAAACAGGGCGTAGGAAAAAAGGCAAAGTCGTAAAACTGGCGCCCACCAATCGCCAAATAAGGCCGGCGCGGCACCGGCGAGCCGCGCGGAGTCGTCCTTGACTCCCGGCCAAATGACATAAGTTGGCTCATGGGCGCGGATTCTTGACTAATCGATAAACAAGACGGAATGGATGAAGACCCGAATCGACGAACTGCCGCACCCACGCAAACCTATTAAGTTGTCCGCTAGTTTGGTCATGGTTCCATAAAGATCATAAAACAAACGCAAAAACGCGACAAGGCCTTTGCACGAGTATAGCGGCCTCTTCTATACTCTAAAGATCATTCTTGATCATTCTTGAAAATTTAGTTATTTAATTTAGCCAGTTTAAATAATTGTTAATTAAAATAAGGACGTAAAAAGCCAAATTGCATGTTGTTAACAAAATTTAAACTATCCCCATTATGCTCTAAACTGATGAGTTTATGTCGTTCCGCAAGCGCGTAACTCATAACATCTAATGTCGACTGTCGGCCGGTAGAGCACATAAGTCTAAAACTTTTCCAATTTTCATATTCCCGCAGAAGTCAACATTCATAAAGAGCCTTAATTTTAATAATTTCACATTTATAGTATATGGAGTGCGTGTCCGTAACAGCCATAAAACGTGCGTGCGGGTAGAAATTGATGCGTTGGGATATGGTGTAAATTTTGGGCTTATTATCGTAGCCTTGAATTTTGATAGCCATAACGGACTTAGTTTGAGACACTTTTCACATGATCAAACTATATTCGGTTTTAGTAGCCGATAATGAAGTGGTAAGCGATATTTGGGAAAAATATTCAGCGCGACCTTTTGGTTTTGGGTAAAAATCAACAAGCACGTGAGTAAACACCAAATTAGGCGTATAATCCGTTTGCGTCCTCGCTCATAACCTCTGTCGTGCGTGGATTATGCGCTGATGCGTTAATTTGTGACTGAAACGGGACGATCTACAAAAGATAGTGACATATTTGTACCGAATGTACTTTAATATCGTTACCACTTGACTATGATGTCTATACCCTTATTAATTACTGTTCTTAGTGAGCACAGCCTTTGCTAAGCAATCAGTTCATTGCTGAAGCCATTGACAGGATTAGCATGCAAGACTGGTGGCATGGCGGTGCGGTGTCAAGTTCATTGGTTCGAGCCCACGCGTTCGCCCTCGTGCCTTCCCCACACAAGGTGACTGACATCGCCATAATCTAGCATTGACTGCGACCTGTGTGGCTTTGAGTAATTACTCATTACTCAACGTAATCAGTTCTATGCCGTAAGGCCGATAACATTTGCGGTCTATATATCAATAATAGTAAACGTTAGATACGTACCTGATTCTAATCATCTCAAGTGATCTATCTATAGTGGAATGAAGTCAGATCATGAATACCGTGATTAGACTAATGAACGGTTGCACTTTGCGTGACTCGTCAATGTTAGGAAAAACCGGTGCAATGAACTTTTAATCAATATTGTAAACAATAAGCAATTGCATTCGAATGCTTCTCTTCTGCTTTTGACAAAAGACTGATAAGGAAGCAAAAGGATGGCTAGGCAGTCTGTAGAATGAGTTCAACTAAAGGCATCGAGCCAGATGCTTTGGCACCCGCCATATCTCCCTTGTTAGTTTGATCTGAGAGCAAGACCCATTTGCAATGTGCAGCACTCACACGTTTCACAAATGCGAATAATCAATGATTCATTATCGATCGAGGGATCGAACGAAGTGTATTAGCTTACAGCATCGCTAAATGTTCAGACCCCTTCGCCGGTAGGCAAACACAGAACATCAACTCATAACGAGACAGTACTCAACTTTGACTAGCATCATTACTAGGCTCTTTTAACCCCCGACGCAAACAGAGGGGTGTTATAAGTTTAACGTGGTGTATCTATGTATCCGTGTGTCTATCTGTGACATGGTAGCTCCCAGTTGAACTTATGATTCAAGAAAATCTTCTGTTATAATAAATTTTAAATTTATACTTGTCAATACGTTTTACGCCACCAAGCTTCAGTTGTAACTAGCTAACGAACTGTGTAAACAAACGAAGTCGATTATAACCTACTTCTGTTTGTCGTATCGATGTGAAACTTAGCAAGTATATGTAATCCGGATCACAATACAATAGAGATGGATAGTGGAACTCTTCAATAGCTAACCCCTCTTTAAAAAGTAAACTCCTCAATATGGGCTTCTTTAGTTTGTTTGGAAGAATCATAAAGTCGTTTGAACTATTTATTTTACTACATAAGATTAGCTCGAAACAGGGATCGATGGTACAAGAAAGAGGAGTATGCAGCAAGAGGTCGATACTGATGATGACCACTAGTCTTCATCATCATCCACAGCCTTCCTTATTTCCTTAGGCCTAGTCTTAATATAGACTTATTTACCAATCGTAAAATGGTATTAAGGGCTTGTTGAGCTTGAGAAAATGACTGACTTTCGGATGCTTTAACACTTTCACATACCCCCATCAATAAATAAATAACCGTTTCAAATGAACCTATTAAAAAAGTTAATATGCATTCTAATTTAATTAGTGGCAGCTGTAAAACTTTCTCCTTGAATACCATTTTCCTCTGTGATAGCATTGCTACTGCTAACGCTGATGTAGTGTTACCAAGGCGTAATCCGAAGGGCGGCACTTAGCGCGAGCCACAAGCTTCGTTCTCTAATTGCATACCAACTAATCTGTTTGCATTGCGAACGCATCGCATTACCGAAACGGTTACTGAATTTGACTGAGTGAGTAACCTTTAACCATTCACGGCGTCACGGCTTAAATGCTTATTAGAAGCTCTGCGCCTTCTCTTTCTCTCTCTTTACTAAACAAAAATCAATTTAAAAAACCCGACTTCAAAATTTGTAAAATTTATGGAATTTCGATTCGGTGAAAGAAATGTTAAGGTCGTCCAAGTAACTCTATTACCAGTTATAACTTGGTAATGAACAGAAATTTGTCACCGACTCATACTTGGTCATTATTTATTATTTGTTGTTACACTTTAAAGTGTGTAATATAATCGTGCCAAGTTTGACGATTGTACGTATTATCGTTTTTACTTTAGAGCAATTACAAAAATACGTAAAAGAATACGTTTGTGGACCCCCCACTTTTTGCCTTCTATTATTTCTTAGTTAATCCGCCGTAACATTACATATTCTGTGAAAATTTCAATTGGCTACCTATTACGGTTCGAAAGATACAGCCAATAGAAGGTAGGACGGACAGACAGACAAACAGACAAATATCTTAGGCTTAGTAGTAGAGTCCCGTTTTTACCCTTAGGGTACGGAACCCTAAAAACGACTTCATAGGAAGTTCTAACGGTACTTACCCCCTAATTTAGCACCCTCAGATGTAGAATATTTTGTTCAAGTTTTAATGGGACCACTCTCGACATAGATTATTCAACAAAAAGAAATATCTTCGATATTCGGAACATACGGGGACAGATACCGTGTAAAATAACACAAAAAAATATGAAAACGTTATTTTTACAAGCTTTTATTTAACTTGCAATGTATGTATGCAATTTTGAAGCAGATATCTTCAACCGATTGAGCTGAAATTTTGTATACACGCTTAGTTTGCATGACAATGCATGATGGTTAGCTGTGTGACGTCATTCTAAATCCAATATGACGGCCGCCTAAAAGCTTGTTTTACAAAAGGTTATTTAAAATTAATAATTTGAAGTCAGTTGACAAATAAGATCTAATACCCTATTACATGAACATTTTCTTATTACGTAAGAAAGAACAATTTGTGTTTTTAAGTTTTCTAGAACTTTTCAAACAAGCACGGGAAAAGCTACGTGCGGTTCAACATCACCATTAGGGATTTGATGCGGTGGATAACGTCACCGAGCGCATTTGCGCCCGCGCATCTGCAGTGCGACCGTGGCTCGGCCATTGCACTCCTGACATCATCTCGTGAAAATAATAAAAATCACTGAGTTGTGACCGAAGACTGTAAAAGATGTTTGCGTTTTATGACTTGGTATAAAAACGTTCTATTAGAAAAAGTCGCGAATTGACTTGCGGAGTTGGCGGCGACCGGAGGCAGCCGAAGAAAATGACTACAACAGGCGCTTCAAGTATGAATGTTAACATAATACTGAAATATAACGCTTACTGTACGCTAGCAGCAATTTTTTTTTTCATTGTTCAAACATCTGCCAGAGCGGGAATCAAACCCGGGACCTTCAGTCTATGAGGCCGCCACGCTACCAGTGAGGCATACCGGTCGTCAAAATATAAAGAAAAGTTCATAAGAAATGAAATCAAAATACGTATTTCGTTTCGGTTTGTCTTCATCAGTCAATAGTTTATTGGTGAAAAATAATACTGACAATAAAACACTGTTTTAAACTATCACGGTTGTTCACTAAAGTTATATGAATATCGGGAGCTCATTCCACAACCTTACCACGGTAAATATCCCGTAAATAATCATATAACTTTAATACTGAGAATATATTTTACACCACAGCAGATAGAAATAAAAACTAAAAGGTAACTCAGCAAAGTAGAAGAGTGTAACATTTGGAATTACCGTTGTACACTCTACGTTTGAGTATAGGACGTAAGTAAGGGACACTTAACAAATACAATACGTACGCACTCGACTTGAGATTTTACAAGTGTTCGCATTTTCGAAGATTTCCTACGAGACTCGAGGGGTTGTCACTGAAAGAGCTTGTAAAATGAATACGAGTAGTTCAGGATTATACGTTTGCATTTTGTGGAATTTGGTCCCAGTTTTATGTTGCTAAAAAGAAATAGACTCGCATGGGGAATGACCTGAACATTTGCCAATCAATGGCGAAACTAAATAAAGTGAGTAAATTATCTGTGCTCTTCCAACATGAAAAATATGGGATACTATGTGGTTGTTCGCTACATTTATATAAGATTATTAACGGGATATTTACCGTGATAAGGTTGTGGATGGAGCTCCCGGTAGTTAGTCCACAAAGGGTCCAAAAGTTGCAGTAATGTTGGATGAAATGTATTGAGCTAGGAGGACACTACGTTGAAAAATAAATAATAACTTTTACAAAATATATATTCCTTGTTTAATTTTTAACAGACTTATTACTCCCCCCTTCCGAAGCTTTGAAATTATAATTATTTACCGGGTCAGATCACCACACAGCCACTTCATTAGCGCCCATGTCGCTGACGTTCGTATAGGATCGAGGTTGTTATGATAAAATATTCTTGGAAGTTAGTCGTGCATCAAAATTGCGGATGTATTTAAAGTACTCCATACAAATTTGGATGGAGATGAGTGTACGATTGTAATGCCAACGGATCCGCAATATTTTAACTTCGCCATTGTGTGCAACCATGCATAGCGTCTCAGAATGTTTGTGTAAATATTTATTGATAGATTTATTTCTCTGGTCGCTAAGCCTTCAGAACAGGACGAAATTACTCGATGAGTAATCGGGTGAGTCTGCTACTCGTCGCGCTCGATGATTTCGTTTTATGGCAGCTATTTTTTGTTCCTGCCCAAGTGACTGATTCTCTATTTAAGTTCCTTTGTAATTTGTTGTCTCGCAACGAAGCGCATCGCTTTATAAGGGGCTCGGAGCTCACGATTTCTGATGCAATGACTAATAACTTAGTGATCAAGTTTCAACATTACTTATTACATTAGACCAGTAGTGAGTGCGTTGGTTAGTAAAAGTGTCGAGGAGACGCCTACTCGGGGCCGGAACAATCGGATCTGTCTAATAGAGCGAAGTGATTGCAGTGGAAATTGTCCGACTGGACCAATATTGCATTACGCCTTCAGCCCCGATCGGCCTTGGCTCTGTAATAGCCTAAAGCATGAGTCAGCATGATTGCAACACTGCTGTTTTGACCGCAGTAAACGGACAGCGGGCTTTTCTTAGAAGCAAACGTGTCTCTTTACTAAATACGTGATCGCTATTTATAGACTGTCAATATCACAGCATAAAAAGTACACAATGAACATAATTTTAAAACATAAAAAAGGTACCTACTGAAACTCAACTGGTTAAATGAAAGGTTTTACGAAGTAATGTCTTCTGCATTAGATAAATTAGGGGCGGCTATAACAATGGCGCTCGCTAACTAGAAAGTGAAGCGAGCTGGTGCCGTGAATGGTCTTTCTGATCGTATCGATCTCTGGTTCGTTACCCCTTCATTATTCTCTCAATCACAATAAGGCAATTTCACTACATTAACGCAAGATTCGCTACGTAAGCCCGAAAAGTTAATCAACGAGATTATACTTCGGCTCCCGGAAAAATCTTTGGATCTCAAATGTTATTCAAACAAAAAGTTGATCCTTTCCTGTTTCGATTCGAGAACAGGAACGAGGTCAACGCTCACGTTCCGGGCAATGTCTTTTAATTCGGCGACTTTTATGGTTTCTGCCGCAACATGCAATAAATTAGCCCTTTACGGAAAAATGGACATCTGCTCCTCCGGAGAAAAAATCCCTCCTTGGAAGTAAAAGGACAGAATTTACGATGGGCGTAGGAGTGGGTAGACGGAGGTCGGCCACGAGTAGCATGCAAATTGCTCCATTGGAGCGGATGGCGTGCTGGTAGGCAGCAGGCGAGATTAAAATCGAAACACCTCGCGACCCCTGGCCGGCCGGTTCCCTCGCTATATCAACCTGCGCCGTGGCCGATACTATTTTTGTTGGCAAATTATAACAAAGAAAGTTTATTTTAAATTTGTTTGAATTCTCTTTCGTAAGCAGCCATCATTGCTGTCAAATACTTGTTTTATTTACATAAATCTGTGATTTTCTTCAAAAATATTTTCTTCTATAACTTCAAATGTAATACCCAAAATAAATGTATCATACGCATATATGTGTTATGTGTACGTGTGTTGCCAGTGATGACATATGGTACTGAGACGTGGTCCTTAACTGTTGGCCTTTTGGAAAAACTCAGAGTCACACAGCGGGCAACGGAGAGCTATGCTCGGAGTTTCTTTGCGCGATAGAATCCGAAATCGAGACCACGAACCGGAAGACGCAGCGTTGGTAGGCCTCCCACTAGATGGACCGACGACATTGTGAGAGTCGCGGGCATCCAGTGGATGTAAAAGGCAGGTTGTCGTTCAGTGTGGAGGTTAAAGAGGGAGGCCTATGTTCAGCAGTGGACGTCTTCTGGCTGGATGACGCATATATGTGTCGCTAAGAAGTTTCTGTAATAATTGAATGCAATATAAAAATCGAAGTGGGTAGGTAATTAAAACAGCCAATCATTAGATGCAGAGTTCGAAATTGATACGCAAATTAAACGTGGCTTAGTGAATCTGAAACGTTCCAGTGTCACAGTGAGTGAATTTGTTTCTGATTCAACGCGACGAGCTCTGTCCAAATATAGAATTATTCAGTGCACCCCACATTAAAGTCTGCCAGTCATAGTGAAAACAGTATGGATGGCCAAGAATAGGGCATGCCTGGCGATCCTAATACTCAGTGACAAACGTGTCAAATAGGAATATTGTTTTTTCGGCTGTTAGAGTTTTTGGTAAAATTTAACCAAACCATATTTTTTTTTTTTACGTGTATAATTACAAGTTTGCATTCTACGTTAAAAATAAAATAAGTCCAAAAAATAACATTATAAATAACCTTAGATCCGTTATATAAGCTGAGTTATCACAAACGGTGACTTTGACTGAACAGACATTGGAGTGATAAACCGCTTATGAGAAGCTAAATTTGGACGTCGATGTTCTAAACATAATAATGTTAATAGATTTCAGATAATTAATCTACAATTTTAGTCCTGTCCATTTTATTGCTGTTGGAGTGGACTTACTGTTTGTGCAAACACTGTTACGAATAGTTATATCGTGGTTAGAATTTAGCTACCTATTTAGCGAATTCTGCTTTCAGTCGAATGCAAAACTATTTATAGAGGAGTGAGCATGAGATGTGAATGGTCTTTAATCCGCTTAGGTTTCACACTGAGCTTTCAAGTGACCTTTCACTTTTTTTTTCAGCTTTAATGCTGAGACGGACCCATTCGACACTGATTGTATCCTTAAGATATAAGTTTTTGTAAAGATGTCGAATAAAATTTATTTTCTTTTCTTCTCTTTCACATCAATTTATACTTTACCAAAGCGAATTTTCATCAAGGTATTGACCATTCCATGTTATAGCTAATATTCTTACAAAACTGTTTAAGCTAATAACGTATTAAACTTGAAAGAGTTACAGCTAATATCCTTACAAAACTGTTTAAAGTTAAAACTACAATCTTCGATTTACTACGTAAATATCAACCTTTTTTTGCTTATTTACATTTCATTATAGAAAATATTTATCCACTTCAATAAACACCGGCCAAGTGCGAGTCGGACTCGCGCACCGAGGGTTCCGCACCCATTTTTTTTGCTTTCATTCAGCTTTGGATCTTTAGTGCATGCCCGACTCGCACTTGGCTGGTGTTTATTATTTCACTTTGAAGTGTGTACTATAACCATTAACCATGTCAAGTCTGTACGCTTGTACGTAATACCGTTTTTTACAAAGTGCAAGACAACTAGCTGCTACTTAGAAACAAAAAAATCTTTTTATTTATGTGTTTATTTATATCATTTTGAAAATATTGCAATAATGGGTATTACATGTTGTAATTGTCACCTGAACTGGTTCTAATTCAGCTTGCAAGATTTGACCTAAACAAACCAACAAACATTGCGAGTTGAATAAAAGCTTGTAAAAATACGGTTTTTGTTTGCCCTTCTGGTAACTATATTGAACCTACGATAAACCGAGAAGAGTTTTTTTTGACGGTCGCTTGTACGCCGCGATGCCACGCTAAACCGGGAAGTGTATGTTTTTCCTCGGTCGCTAGTACGCCGTGATGCAACCATAAACCGGGAAGAGTATGTTTTTCCTCGGTCGCTGGTACGCCAGGATGCCACGATAAACCGGGAAGAGTTTGTATTTCCTCGGTCGCTGGTACGCCAGGATGCCACGATAAACCGGGAAGAGTTTGTTTTTCCTCGGTCGCTGGTACGCCGTGATGCCACGATAAACCGGGAAGAGTATGTTTTTCCTCGGTCGCTGGTACGCCAGGATGCCACGATAAACCGGGAAGAGTTTGTTTTTCCTCGGTCGCTGGTACGCCGTGATGCCACGATAAACCGGGAAGAGTTTGTTTTTCCTCGGTCGCTGGTACGCCAGGATGCCACGATAAACCGGAAAGAGTTTGTTTTTCCTCCGTCGCTGGTACGCCAGGATGCCACGATAAACCGGGAAGAGTATGTTTTTCCTCGGTCGCTGGTACGCCAGGATGCCACGATAAACCGGGAAGAGTTTGTTTTTCCTCGGTCGCTGGTACGCCGTGATGCCACGATAAACCGGGAAGAGTTTGTTTTTCCTCGGTCGCTGGTACGCCAGGATGCCACGATAAACCGGAAAGAGTTTGTTTTTCCTCGGTCGCTGGTACGCCAGGATGCCACGATAAACCGGGAAGAGTTTGTTTTTCCTCGGTCGCTGGTACGCCAGGATGCCACGATAAACCGGGAAGAGTTTGTTTTTCCTCGGTCGCTGGTACGCCAGGATGCCACGATAAACCGGAAAGAGTTTGTTTTTCCTCGGTCGCTGGTACGCCAGGATGCCACGATAAACCGGGAAGAGTTTGTTTTTCCTCGGTCGCTGGTACGCCAGGATGCCACGATAAACCGGGAAGAGTTTGTTTTTCCTCGGTCGCTGGTACGCCAGGATGCCACGATAAACCGGGAAGAGTTTGTTTTTCCTCGGTCGCTGGTACGCCGTGATGCCACCATAAACCGGAAAGAGTATGTTTTTCCACGGTCGCTTGTTCACCGCGATGCCGCTTCAACTTTACAGGCGGCGTTGGGCCTAACCTCAGTAACTCGTAATCTTTTGTACAACTATTATGTATTGTTTCAGTTTAGAATGGCTAGACTATTACATGTAGGTTCGACGTACTTAACGGATTTTATATTATTGCATTAAATGATAGTATGAACGACGGCGCGAAGCTGAAATGTTGAGCAACCCGGTGTTTATTGCCAATAGATCAGGCTTATGCCACTCGGTTAATGTTGCTGAGAACGTATTCATTGTTCTCGTGTTACAAATAGCATTTATTTTAGCCTGTTAATGTCAGGCGTAACTAAAGGCATTGGTTATAATTAAATGGGAAATATTTAGCGGTTTACTAGCAATAGTTAATGTATCAAATGGCTGTCTACGGTTACAAATCTGATAGTAGGTTAAAAGCCTTGCGTGAGTCTTCTTTTTACTCGACTGCCCAAGGAAGTAAAATATTTATTTGAACCTAATAACTCCTGCCCTTAGTCCGACAATTAATATGGCAGATATGTTAAGATAGCGTAGCGGGTGACTACACAGACACAAACTGTCGCATTAATAATATTAGTGTGATTCATGTTTACAAATGCTGAAGTATGAGCCAACATAATGATGAACAACACAAATTAACGACTAAAAACATAATGGAACTGCATAGAACAATAAAACCAGGCGAATCCAGTTGTCTCGCCTACGCGGCAGACTCCAGGCGCCGCACGCACTTAGCGTTTGTGTTGGTGCCTAACTACCTTAATTCCGAATTGCTTGATGCGGATGTACTTAATCTCCTAATGTAAATTAGTATAAACCGCAGGAAGCGAATGCATCCAACGATAAATACCTGAACGTTAACCAAAGATACGGTCAATAAATACGTTCGTATATTTCAAATACACCGCTTAAGTTTTTACCTTGAGTATCGATGCGTCACAGATTAAGTATCAGACAGTTAATAGACCATGTCGAAGGAATACAACTTGGCTTTGGAACAAGATATATGTATGCAGTAGCGCAAAGGTATCGAATTTCAAAACACAAGCTCTTCAGTAACGCGATAAGTCAAAACAAATACTGGTAATTAGGATAATACGTACTTTAATCTGTTTGCAACGATGTTGATTAGCTAGTAAATGGTAAAAAATTAAAAATATAAAAAATTAAAGTAAAAAGATAAAATTATATATCCATATTAAGGCATGATGACTAATATTTTTTTATTACCTCATTAAAAAGCTGATCATAAATAGAGCCCATCAACGAAAACAAAATTAAAATTAGTTCAAAAATAAATAAGATATAAGCAGACATAAGCATTTTAATTTCATGCTAGACAGAGAGCGCATTATACTGAGCCGTGACGTCACGGCTCAGGAGTGCCATACAAATGCTATACTAACACACGCTTTGTGAGAAAGGGATAGAGCATCCCCTCCCTATCCCCACCCAAAACTTTAAACGCTCATATCTCAGAGATTTATCAGCCAATTTAAATTATTTTTTCAGTATGTGTAATGTATTTAGTTATATTCCTCGCTAAGCCGGTTATTTGTAATAAATGAAACATGAGGACACATGCTTATTGTTTAAGGCAACGCCGTTTGCAGCGGTAAACAAATCACCGGGGCCGATGGAACTTAAGTATTTTCCCATCCGCCCCGATACCGGTAGTACTTGTACTATTTTTCTGTTTTTATTTTTTTGAATTTTCGTTCAAATCAGTTTAGCCCTTAAAGAGTTAAGTGAGAAAAACACACAAACATTCGCATTTATAATGTACTAGCTATTGCCCGTGACTTCGTACGCGTAGATTTTTCATATAAGTAGGTACTTACCCTTTGCATTTGCCTCCCTTAATTCGGCCCTTACGCAAAATCTGATAAGGCCGGGCCACGGGGGCGGATGAGACTACTTGTAACTATTCCAACTTTGATGTATGAGAACAAACATTCAACTATCATTACGCAAAATATGCACATTGACGTAAACGTACTGGGGTCTTCAAATCACGAGTGATTTTGTTTCTTCTAGAAAAGCGTGCCTCTTCGTAGCTTAACACCAGGCAAGATGGTGGTCAAGCGCAATCCATTTTTTTTTTTAAAGTACTTACTTTTCTACTATGTAAAAGTATCTATTATAAGTAATGAACTTTCTAACGCATAAAAACTTTCAGCTATATACTGGTTGCAACGTGCCTGCATAATGTTTATATCCGTGTTAGACTGAAGCAGGAAAGTGGAGCGCAGGTTGAGTACTTTCTCCAGCCAGAAAGCCGCCTGCGCATGGCCCGTGCAAATCATATTGTATTTAACTGTAAAAATACAGATAATAAATAGGCACAGAAGGCCGGCTCCATACAACGAGCGATAACAGGCGCACGTGCACAAAGACGCGTCCCTATAGCGGTCTCGGATCAAGTCGATCGAAAGCCAGTCGCGATTGGCCACGCTTTGTACACGTAATTATCGTTTCGTGTGACAATTGTAATAACTTACAATGATTTTTCTATTGTCATATGCTAAAAACTTTATATAAGAATGAGGTATAATTATAACTTAAAATATAGAAAACGAGCCTTTCGTACGTGGCGTAATCGACGAAAGTACTTTTCGGTAACCAATTTATAGACTTCTTTTATTTATTATGGAAACTGACGTGGTTTTCACACATTTTATTTATATTACACGGGAATTACTCACGTAAGATTAAGCCGGTTACTCCGGTTTCTTTTATTTAGTTACCCTTTTCTATTAGAAATAAATATGTTTTAAAGTAACATATAGGTACCTAATAAATTGTTTTTTTAATGGTCAACTCCCAAATCTAAACTGTTCCCAGAACATTATAGTTGCCAGTCCTAGCGCTACGGTTGCGCGTTGCTTATTAAAATCACAGAATTGGAATTGTTTTTTCTGTATTCTGAGATTAAAATTAAGGTCAGCCGAAGTCGACCTTCTGTACATGTTTATTTTGTGGTAAAAAGTAACAATCCGCATTCGTATTATTGGAGTTGTGTAATAAATACTGAGCCAAAGTTGGACCACCTCGAGAGCTTCATTTACAAAAACGGACGTAATTGAGAGCCGAATTTCTTATTTCACCAACTTTAGAAGGGACCACCTGAAGTACAAGGTTTCAAAATAAGAAAAATATTCGAAATATCGACTTCATTATCGGTCAACATGGAAACAATGGATGTAATACGAAGGCAATTTAGGTTACAAAAGATAATAATTTAACCAAGAACTACATGTAAATCTTAGTATTGTCAGTTCATTGGTAGGTAATCAGAAGATTCAAAAGCAGGTGACGTTACCATGGTTACAAATTATTATAGTCATTATGTAATACGCTGTCAACTATAAGTAAATAATGTTAGTACATATATCGCATATACATGACGCATCTGTTCATTACAAGCTTTTATTTAACTTGCCCTATTAGTGTAGGACAAATCTTGCAACTGAATTTTAGACCAGTTATCCTCAACGTATTGAGCTGAAATTTGGCATAATTTTGTAAGTTCGGTGACAATGCAATGTTGCGGCGTCGTGGAATCCCATAGTAAGCAAGTGTACAAACCGCGGTGTAGGTACTAGGACATTTACCGATACAGTCAGTGTTGTGTGTCGTAGTGACAACCCTGCGATTTTTCAAGATCATGTGAGGGTAGGAGAACAAAACACCCGCTCTTCTCGCCGGACTCACCCGCAGTTGTCAGTCAGCTCGTGACCATGGCCATTGTAACATGGTCGAAACGTCGAGCGAAAGGTACATATTTTTTTACCTAAATTAAATTATACGTGATAAGTCCCGATAAACGATTAAAACATGTGTTTAAATAGCGAAAGTTTAAAAATTACTAATGCAATGTTATGGTACCATCGAGCTGGTCTGATTATGGAGACAGAAGGTGGCCATAGGAACTACTAAACGAAACGACGTAGCCCCGTCGAGTTTGGGTTCGTTGGATTTGTCTTCCCAAGCACTTTGGTCCTAGATGATAAATTCAATATGGCGGACAAAATGTTCTTATCTCATCTATCACTAGCTGACTTGACAGACGTTGCCCTGTCTTAGAACTGTCAAACACGCAAAGTTAAAATTGTAAATCTTATTTTTTTACACCTTGGGTTAGATTATTGGAGTTTTAGTTAGGACCCCTATTTAAAAAAAGAATATAATATAGCCTATAGATGCTACCCGGGGATAGTGTAGCTTCCCAACAGTAAAGGAATTTTTCAAATCGGTTCAGCAGTTTTGGAGCCTATTCAATGCAAACAAACAAACAAACAATCAAATATTTCCTCTTTATAATATTATATCTATCATGATATGGGTATCAAATGAAAGGGTTTGCTGAGAAGTAAACGAAAAAGATTGTTATAAAAAATAAGATTAATAAAGTTTATCTGGACAACAATTTGGTGATTACAAGATTGTTTAGTAAAACCGAATTTGTCTTATTTAAAGACTTGTATCCCGGTCCGAAATAATCAAGGCTCAATAATGTATACATATTTTAGTCTACGTTATGTCACAGTGTGTTTTCTAATAATTTTTCAGAATTTTTATTTTTATATTTTTTTAAATTTAATAAGTTATTTATAAATATAATAATAGGCTAGCACTTGATGGCCGCCTCGCCTGATGTTAAGCGAAAATTGTAACGTGGCATTCTTTGTATACATACTGTATGCTGATATTTTCTGTGAAATAATTTATATATATATATATATATATATATATATCTAAGTAGTTAAAACTCAAATATCAAACCAGATGATGAATGTGCGATATTGAGCATACTTTAGGAGCTGCAGCAAAGTTGAGCACCAATATTTCGAACAGCATCTCGTGTTACCCTGGCCCCGTTGCACCACAATATAACGCAAGATTTATCGATAATGCTTGATGAAAACATTGCAAATCTGAGCTGGTCGTATTCGTGCTCAATACACAGACACTGGCGGGCGACGGGGGCGGCATGCCAGCCCCGCAGACCGGTTTGCGAAAGAGCCCTTCTGTCGAAGTCGGTCGCAGAGACGGCCGGCTAGGCCCGGTGCATTAGCCCGCAGCCGGGTCATCTTGCGCATATTGCATTCAAATCACTGGAGTCTCAGACTAAACGCCTATATAATTATAGCTTCGTACGCTCGTACTGTGTGGGAAGATAAAAGTATGGCACATGTAGATTGGATTACAGAAGCTAAATGGAATAAAGCTGTCTTGTCTAATAATATTTAGTAAACAAAGACTTCTAAACGGAGCCAGCTTAAATATAAAATTTATTGCCCTTTTTAACCCTCGACGCAAAAAAGATGGGTGTTATAAGTTTAACCGTCCGTGTATTTGTATCTGCCTGTGGCATCGTCTCTCTAAAACGTCTGAACCAATTTTGATTTTGTTTTTTAAAGGTGACTTGATCGACGGTGTCCTTAGCTATGTGATTTATGGAAGTCAGTTCAGCTGTTTGAAGATTATCAGCTCTTTTATAGGCGGTTTAAAAAAAAACACTATTTACATTAGTGTAAATTGTGGGACAATGCAGGTTAACAAAAAAATATGAGAAACATTCGAAATCAAATAACCATTGCGTAATAATGTGCTCAGCAAAAGGTAACCTCAAAGCAAAATGAACCAGTTTAGTAAATACGCCGTGACTCTCGAAAAAAAACTGTCTGAGTCGCATTGCTCTATTTGTTATTATGATGGTATTTTATGTTGCAGGAAATGAGCTCATACTGTCTGTGGGACGTTTTTCCACTTTAATCCGGTACCCAAGCAGAAAAATGAAAACATCAGACGTAATTTTTCTATAATATGCCAGTGATATTTTTATTTTTTGAAATGAATGGATGATAAATTTTTTCAAAGCGAGGAAAAAGCTCTTTCATTAACGTCATTATTTATGGGCATTGTCTTCCGAGTCGCTGTGGAATCAGAGTGTCATATTTTTCCTCTTTTATCAAATTGTCTATCATTTTGGCAGTGAGTCTTCTCCGTTTTTCTCGGCTGCGGGAATCTGTTTTGGAATTCTATGAGACATGAAATTTGTAAGTATCCATATTTTTGCTGTATACGTGGATAGCCGTAGCACCTAATTTCCTTGTTGGCGAACATGTCCTTGATTATGTTACAATATAATAGTAGGATGACAATATAAAAGAAAACTGGTCAAGTGCGATTCGGGCTCGCGCACTGAGGGTTCCGTACCAAAAAGTAGTGCAAAAAGATTGGCAAAAAGACAACATCATATTCAGGCGGTCATCCTAGCTCTAAGTGACGACCACGCCTGACGTAGCTTAGCTTGATGGTCATCGACTCGCACTTGGCCAATATTTATTATTTTACTTTACTACCTATGTGTAATATAATACTGCCGAGTTTGACACTTGTACGTATTACCGTTATTACATTAGAGCAAATACTAAAATACATTTAAAAAAAAAACGTTTGTTGTATATGTTCCCTCCCATCCTTTAGTTTTTACTTTATTATTCTACTATATTATTATTTCTTTAAATGCGCCGAATTAGAATGTTTAATCCGCCGAAACAGAATATTACGGTTCGAAAGATACAGCCGTTAAAAGGTAGGACGGACAGCCAGACAGACAGCGTAGGCTTAGTAATAGGGTGCACGTTTATAGCATTTAGTTACGGAACTCTAAAAAAGGAATACTTTTCAAGTGTTATACTCTAAAGTTATGTGAAAAGTAGGCGCATTGCCACCTAAAAGCAAAATTGGTTTCAGTGGAGACCTAGATTTCCAAAAAACAAGTAGAGCATCGTATTGAAAGAACGAGTAAGCCCTCTATACTTACCACGATCTCTTGCCTAATCTGACCTGCTCTTATTAAATTATATGCAATCATAGTGCCTGAATATCTATTTAGTTAAGGTATTGCCTTGACGAATGTCCGAACAAATCGGGCACGTCTGTATCGCCTAGGAACTTTCGAAGGCGTCATTGGCCAGCAGTGTTTTAATATCACTGAATCACCTTGCGTGGGCCAAGGCAGCTAGCAAAGCGAATGTAAAATGGCGATTGTTATTTGCATAATTTTATCGATAAACTTTAGAGCGGGAAACCTCCAAAACGAATAGAACAACAGTGATTAATAAAAACGGCAGGACGTAGTTTGTCTTTCAATTGATAATATGACAGCTGACTGACCTCAGTTGTATTGCTGTTTAAGAAGCTCGATGCTATCGCAGTGATGTATGGCCATATGGGCAATGTATCCTTTTAAGAGTCATTAAAATAAAAACATAACAGCAACTGGCAGTCATATTGGACTACGCGATCATTAATCCCGGCTATAAATGCAGATCTCTGTTAAAAGCGCTTGTCGTTCAACGTGGAAGTTTGTGGAAAATCTCATTACTTGTGTACATATAGAGTTAGGGAACTCTACAATCTAGATAACCCAACCTCCAATACATGGTACAGACAGCATCACAATACACAGTGTGGCCACTGTCGCTCACTTGCATATTTTCGACGTATGGGATAGAGAGAATTTAGCTTATAGCTTTTCATTGCAGTCGACTAGAAGGGTTGTTATGTCGTGTCGTAAAAGTAACTCATAACTTAATCACAATTAATGAAAAGTACCTATTATATATTTTATATTTATTCTATACTAGCTGACCTGACAGACGTTGTCCTGTCTTAGAACTGTCAAACACGCAAAGTTAAAATTGTAAATCTTATTTTTTTACACCCTGGGTTACATTATTAGAGTTTTAGTAAGGATCCCTATTTTTTTGAAAATATAATATAGCCTATGTTACCCGGGGATAGTGTAGCTTCCCAACAGTGAAAGAATTTTTCAAATCGGTTCAGTAGTTTCGGAGCCTATTCAATGCAAACAAACAAACAAACAAACAAACAATCAATCAAATCTTTCCTCTTTATAATATTAGTATAGATTACTATTATATTTTTTATCTTTTATTTATTAGTATTGGACGCTGCTGATCCTTTGGAGATTAGAACGAGGCAGGGCGTGGAGGTAGACGTCATTCTGCTTTTATACTGTCGCATAGATACGAGAGAGCAAACGCGCACTATGCTTGTACAAAGTGACATAGACTGCATGAACTTATGCACAAAGCAACCCGCAATCGGAACTGAAGTGATCCTGATACACATGCAAACGAACTGGTGGGTGGATACTCAAATAAAACTTTAGCTTGCATGAGCCATTCGGAGAGCTGAATGCCGCTGAAAGTATAAAAACAGATATACCAGTGGATCACGCAAATATTGCTACAAATTTTCCAATAGAGGCAGAATTTATAATATCAGTTACAGTTAACTATACTAAAACACTAGTTATTCCATTATGGTACAAAATAATAGAATGCTCGCCCCGTGCAACCCTTTTCACAGAAGGATAGGAAATTGTCGATTTTGCTTTGCGATACTGCGTTAAAATTAACCCTTCGACGGATATGACTCATTACGCGACTACCAGGAAATGTCATTAAATTTTCACGATGGCGCTTTACGTTACCCGCGCCGCCAGTCTCGACTTCATGCATATTTATCAAAATAACGTAGCCGATTGAAAAGCTGCATATAAACACGCACCGAATCGCAGAGGTACTCGCGAATATCTGCCGAATTGGAGTTCAGTGTTGTGGTTAGGAGGGTCGCGTTTCGCGCGCGGTGCAGCGTGTAGTCGGAGGGCGGTGGTCGTCCGGTGGTCATTAGCGAAGGCAACCCCTGCATAGGGTTGCGAGGATTCCGCGAACTGCGCGCCCGCCGCCGACGCCGCCAGCGCGCCAGCCAGCCGGCCGACAGTGACTCAGGCCGCCCGGGCGACGGAAACACTGATCGCATATATACGATAACTACTTTGGATAGTGCAATTGCAGTATTACTACTTTACTATTGATCCAATAACGGCAAAAATACCCTACAAGCACGCCTTCCTCAGATCAGACAAACAAGGGAGATATGCCTTTGTACAATCATCGTTCCTGTTCAAATGTCTCCCATTTCATACTTTTTTTTCAATATACCGCTTAACCCCAAACGGTAAGCATGGCTCACTTATTGATTTTTCACACACACTAAGAAACTTGCAGCGACACATAGGAATTAGTCCACATGCAGCATGCCAAAAAGGTCGTCTGCAGGGTGAGTTCGACTAAAGGTTCGGTTCGCTTAACATCATTAAAAGCCTATTACTATAAAAAAGGGCATCCAGACTCATTTAGACAGGATGCGTTCGCACCCGCCACGTCACTTTACCATATATCCCTCGTTTGTGTGATCTGAGACGTCTACCAATCATTCACCAGTAAAACAGTTGCGTGAACGGATAAAACAGTTTATTTGTAATTAACATTTTAATAATTTTTTGTTTACACGGCAGTCATTTTTGGGTAAAAATGGATCAAACTGCAGGATCATTTTATATATTTAACCGATTTTCCGCCGAGAATCGTTTAGCATAAATTTGTAACCACCGAGACAACCCTTGTCATTATAAATGTCTGTCTGATGTCTCTGACGAGTGTTATTAATCAATTCCACTGAAAACGCCTCGTGGCGTTTTGGTTGTAAACGAAACAGTCATAATAAAAGTGAAAATATAACTTTCTCTAGGCTAGAATAGGAACAAAGTGGCGGTATAGCCTCTGGAGAGTCAGTAGTGAGCAGCGGACACGGCAGGTGGCATGCACGTAGTTCGCGAATTTCCATAATTGGCAAAAAAAAAATATAAGCGCCACGTACCATACAACATTTTTGTCATTGTGTCAGCTCCCAAGGGTCTGAATAAAACAGAGGCTCGCTCCGGGCCAGTTCGCGCTAATTTCACCCGACAACGAATCGCAGGTCGGATGACAAAGTTGTGTACTTTCTATATTTGTAACTGGATAAATGTGGGAACTGGCTGATGAATTTATTTTCAGAGGCAATTAAGAACGACTCACGAACTTGCATAGGCATATCAGCTAAAGCCGAGTCGAGCGAATGGATGGCCGTCTATTACGGCACATGTGCCGGGCATATGTCGATTTCAGGATGACTATGGGACCATTGAAACGTACCAAGTACGCCAAATAAGCCCATTTCAATTAACTAAATGATCGCACAAACTTCAAAATAGGCATAAAATAAGAAAAACGCCAACAGTCAAAATCTCTAAGATGAGTGAATTTAATACCTACTGAAAATCCCAGGAAATATCTGGCAGATAAAGCATTGTTTTGTGCTCGAAGCATCGAGCCCATTTGACATCAATAGCAATCGGTATTTTAGGTTGTATTTTCATTTACTTGGAATCGGCTTTAGAATTGGTCAATTTGACGCTCGATTTCCTTCATGCTTCTTCATTTTCTTATAGGTAAGGATGACTAATTTGTACATTACCTTGAGGTAGGATCGCAATTTTTTTAAGACTTGGAATAAAAATTCCAGAGGAAATGGGGTTTAATTTTAACTTTGTTGGTTCAGTGACTGGAGTAAGCAATATTAAGGAAGAGCATTAAATTTATTAGTATCTTTGCTGTTGACTGTAGAACAAAGCAAACAGGCGCTCAAGGATCGACCAGCAAACTTTTCTCATCCAATTTGTCGCACCTCACACTTTTATTATACCTTTCAGCCTTATTGCCCTGCAATAGAGAGCGACAAGTAGGAAAATTGCTTGATCCGTAGCATTGTAAAAGTCTACCAGCGCTCGTAAAACTCCCACATATTTCACGACAAATAAACTTCTCATCCCATGAAATTTTCTTCTCGGGAAGCAGTTCAGTGCAGGTAATATTTCAAAACATGTGTCATTCATAACTTTCGCCTTCGCAATGTCTGTCGATGGAACTCGGGCGAAAAGGTCTCAATAATAAATTTTTCGTGAGCCCGCTCCGTTATCCCCGCGAGCGAAGCCCAGGTACGTTTTACGGCCGCACAAGGGAAAATAAACGAAAAATAAAATAAAAGTCAAAATGGTCGACATAAAACTATTTGCCCGAGTAGGTATACACCGAGCACAAAAAGTTTTCAATACGTAAGTACAATAAATGGCTTTGGTTGCCGTTACTGGGGAATTAAAATTATCACACCTAAGGATTAGCACTGTTAGCATTTTATTCGTATTCTAAAGTCAGTTCATTCCATGCGCTTCAAAGTTTACGTAATTTTATACTCGGCGCATGACTAAAATAAATATTTTCCATCTTCAAACTATAAATAAAAGCTTAGCTTGAAAAAAATTACTTACCACTATGTAACGCAGCAGCAGTCAGGCTTTTCTACATGCAAACAAGAAAATCCATTTCAGACAGTTACGGGACAACGTTCTTACATTGGTTCATACGTTGGGAGTTACTACATCGTCAATGCAGGACAGGGTTTTATGGTACAGAAGGACGTTAATGCCACGACAATGGGAAGTAAGTACCATAAAATAGTAAACAACTTCTGTAAGTACCCCACCCGTCGTAGACCGTCGTATCAAATTTCAATCACTTTTAAATCACTATGTTACTACTCGGAATATAGAGTTGATAAAGTACTACTACAATGCACGGAATGGCTTTGATCATATCTTCTGTTAAAAATAATTATAGATTAATAAACCAGCCAAGTGTTAGTCGGGCTCACACACTGAGGGTTCAGTACCACCATAAAATACAAAAAGACAACTTCACGCCCAGGCCGGTCACACATCCAAGTACCGACCGCACCCGACGTTGCTTAACTTGGTGGTAAACAGAATTTTTTTCACCGACTTGCTTTTAGCCGTTATTTATTATTATCACTTTCCACCTCCTGATCCTCATTGGATCAGTTCGATGGTACCAAATTATTGTATTGTCATCCGAATACCATTCAATAGGGTACTTGACTGTATTAAAAATATTATGCCAATTGACGCCATCCATAAACATGACATAATGAAAAAGCATATTTCATTGATTTTTTGATAAAAATATGCTTATTTTTTGTAAAAAACGCGAATAAAATAACTGTATTTTCGACATTTGATCACGTGATCGAAAACGGTCTGTAACTGGCTTCATCCCTAGTGACGTCACACAAATCTAAACAAACAGATTTTGTATTGATATTTGCGAATTTAATGTTGTAAAGCTATTTTGAGAGCGATTTATCCAGAAATTTTCACCAAAAACATTCCGGAGGTTAAATGTGAGAAGAATGGAGAAACATTTTGTGCAAGCAGACAGCAGTAACTTACCCAAAATTAATGTTTTTATGGTTGCATATTTCTTTAATAATAATCAACGTCATTGTTTCTACACTGCAGAACTCAAAACGTAAAAACTACAATGTCAGTATTAATTTTTAATTGTTCTCCAAGCAAAACATTCAATCAAGTTGTACAAAAAGTATGTTGTAGTAAGTGGATATAACTATTTTGTTAGGTTATGTCGAGCTTTACAATGTTTAAAAAGAAAGTAACAGTACATAAAATAGTAATGCAATAAAAACACAAATTGTAATAGAAATATATAGGCTCAAATAAGTACCTCAAAATTATCTTCGCACATAGAAACACTTGAATTAGCTCCAATACTTTTGGGTTATCTACGAGCTACTTAATTCCAACCACTTTTTGCGAGTTTTGGGGTCCATTGGAACAGAAACGAATAGTTTTTCCGGTGTTTTATGGAAGTATTTGTACATTGTGGCACTACACAACATTTATAAACCATTACTTCTATTAGAAAATTAGTGATTATCAAACTTTTGCTGCCTAGCTGCAGCTGTTTTGTTTTGTGTGACGTCAATCGTCGCTCGACCGGAGCTATGACGCAGGTCTGCGTTTTGGCGCGATATTTTTTTATTCAAACTTTAACATCGATTTATATCGCAAATACGACTGATATCCAGAAAATATAAATGCAGTATACATTAAATTATATCAGGCAATAATGTGCAATAGTTTCCCAAAAGTAGTCAAATACCCTATTGGAAGTGTCAGATCGATACAACAGTTAGAGTAGACTTCCAAGATTTGATTATATTGTTAGTTATAGTCAGTCCATTATGTTAATCGCCTTTTGACAGCACATACAAAGATGACGTCATAACTTCGTCTAGAGTTGACGTAACCTTGTAAAGAGGTAATGCTAGATCAAACGTATTTATTTGTATGGGATATAATTTGCTAGTCGCTTTAAAAAGTTATGTCGTTAATTTTATAGGTATGAGCTGTCAAAAAGCTATTAACATAATGAACAGACTATAGAAGTTACAAGCTTACAAGTGAGGCTTATCTAAAACGTGTAATAAAAATCTGTCTATTTCAGTTACACTGGTTGTAAACATGAGCTTGTTTTGCGCAAGAGTGAACTGAGCTGATCTGTAAATTCGTCAGTCGTTAAATATCCAGGTTAGATAATTTATTTGCGAAGTGGTCAATCGGTAGCACCTTGCAACTGTTTGGCATCAGTTAACGCGAGTTTCACTGCACTTCGGTATCTGGGGCTAGTGTAGGTGGTTTGAAAGTACCGGTTAGCTTATCACAATCAGCCATGGGAGGCGTTTGTAGTAGAATGAAAGTGAGCTTTGCGTTGGTAGTGAGACAAAGTTGTAGTGTTTGAAAGCATCTTAGCTCTGATTCCTATTTTCACATACAAATATACTTACTTTCTTCTTACTAATATTATTATTCCGAAAGTGTGTGTTTGTTTGTTTGTTCCTTTTTCACGCAGCAAAAGAGCAATGGATCGATGTGATTTTATTGTTTTAATATAGGTAGTTGGAGTGGAGAGCCAGAGAGTGACATGGGCTACTTTTTATCCCGGAAAAATGTACGGTTCCTGAGGGAGTGTCCACGCGGGTGAAACAACAGAGCACAGCTACTTAGTAATATTATAAGAAAATGGTCCATCGCTCTCACTTGCGCATTTGATGGCTTTTTTAATATAAATTTATGCCTCCTTTTGAAAAATGTGCTTCGCGGTCATTTTGCAAAGTTAATATTTTAATATATTTAGAGAAAAAAAATGTTTCAATATTATTATCATGACTACAAAAAATGTGATAGACAGATATTCCCATTTCTTCTGATCATTATAAAAATATTAAAACAAAAATTTGTTCTACATATTTTGAAATATTAACCTCGTAAAATGAACGAATTAAATTTTTCAAATAGTCAGCATTATATATTCTTAAAAAACGCGCGTCAAAAAAATCATTTGCGCGAACGACATCGCTGCACCGGTATGGCCCTAAACAATGTTAGTAGGGATTCTACTGCTGTGTTTTATATAGTCTCGATTCTTCTAATCCAATCCAATAAATAGATAGATACAGTACAGTTGTGTAGTTTGCTAATCAATGCTTTGTAACATATCTGTTCGATTTCAGGAACTAAAGGCAGAATGATTTTCTGAGAAACTTCGAGCCTAGTTCACATGAATGACTCGGACCAACAAATTTAATAAACTAGATTGTTGTAGTGTTGCGTGTTGATGTTGAGGCGTGTTATAGCCCGGGGTATGTCACTGAACGCTGCTGGGTCGATCAGGTCGTTTCGCAAGTGACAACCTGCCTGATTTGGGTAAACATTTTTGATTTCATAATTCTGTATTATGTGTTATTTCAATAGTTAATACACACCAAGAGGTTCCTACCAACATTTAAGAACTGGCAAGAGGTTATCTAGTACCTACTACAAGGAACCCTTAGGATTATTCATGCCTGAAATTTGGCCTGAAATAACCTCCAATTTTTGAACTGGTTCGGCTACGGAACCCTGCCATATGCTTGTCTCGACACGCTTTTGGCCAGTTAACTATCTTACAGAATTGTCATTAAAAAAAGTGATAAAGACGACTGCGCATCTCTTCAGAAATATTTTAACCGGAAGACAAAACCTATCAAAATGCGAAACGTACTGGCACAAATAAGAAAAGTGTAGTCACTGTTAGTTCAGTCACGTTCTTACATAATTTCACGGCGTATTCGATTTTAGGCTTTCTTTTCTCGACGTAATGGCAACCCTGGACATTGGGTCTCGGAGATCGACTTTCTTGTTTAATAGAACAGCGACTGGTCCTTCCACGTTCGCCGCAATCTCTAGAGAGAGAAATTGGACGAATTGAGTTCAGGCGGCTATATTTTAATGGTATATTATGCGGTCTTAGAGCATAGGTATTGTAAATATTGACGACAGGAAACGTTATTTAAAATGTAAATCGAGACTTATCGCGCATTATTATATTAAGCGCCTCCTAGTTAAAATAGATACATTTCGCTCGGCGTTTCGGCCGTGGTCACAAGCTGACTGATAACTGCGGATGAGACGAGTCCAGCGAGAAGAGCGGGACTTCTGTTCTACCCTCACTTGATATTGTTCAAATCACGAAGGTTTAAAAGACAGGAAACGCGTTCTTCTGTCTTAAAATCATACAGTTGGAATAAGTAAAAATATTGCGTAGAATGGAGAATGGTACTATAGATAGACTCATATGTTGTATGTTAATAAACTTTTTTTAAACTTTGTTCTATTGTTTCTGTGATGACAGTTCAAACAGAGATAGACAGTCCACATCAAAATTTTTGCTCAAGGGAACCCAAGGGAACTACAAACCATAACGTCATCTGTGTAAATCTCAGAAGAAGAACTAAATAGGTATATATTTTATTTGTAGTAAGTCTATAACAAAAAGGGTATTGTTGTAAGTAAAACTACATCAATTACAAAATTACTTAATCTAATATATAAAAAACGATGTGTATAATTATAAAAATCTAATATATAAATACCTATGTATGTTCGAGCAATACGTACACGTGTGTGAAACCGCGGGGTGCAGCTAGTTGCTACTAAAATGTCTTATCAATAGCAAGAAATAAATCGAATAGCATTCGTGCACAACAGACTGATTTTTAACAGTCACTGCCAAAATAACGTTGAATTTAAATTTTAGATCGACGTTAGTCATGACTATTTTTTCTTCGGTGGCCATGCTTTGATTGTCAACCATTTTAGTTAGTTAGTTCAATATAAAGCTTAAATCACCCAATAAATTCCTAGTGTTAAAATACTTCGAATGTTTTTAATATTGTACAGTGTATTTACTATGGAAAACACGGTTAAATCTATACGAGTCACTGGCGCAGCAGCATGACTGCTTTACAGGCCGTAACGTCGTTTAGTTAAAATACTGATGCATTTTTACTTTCATAGTAAATACCGTAGTGTAATGGTCTAATTTGTTTGTTTATTAGCCAGTAGTAACTGGCTTTGCACTGCAGTTTCACCCGCGTGGACGTTCTCTCAGGAACCTTAGAATTTTCCGGGATTATAACATATTTTCGCATTTATTATATTACGTTAAAATATTATAATAAGTCATCATGTTTTTGTAAAAGTATTAATTAGCAGTTCGCATATTGGGCATAGGTATTATTACTTGTTTTGAAGTAAGTATACACGTTTGTATACGTATACTTGTTTTAATTTATGTTTTAAGTACCAACTTGGTACTAAAATATTACATAGTTCGTTCAATCTACATTTAGGTACCAAAATTTTTACTTAAAAACGTAATTTATGTTAAACACCGCTTAAAATGCTCTGTCAACTTCTCACTGACCGTAATAGTCACACACGAAAACAAGACGGATAAATTTTAAGCATTGTTTAACTGTTAAGTAACTTTTAAAAGTATGGGCGTAAGTAACTCGGCATATAGTTCAGACAAAATAGTAAGTACACTTTTTAATTTTGATTTTCCAGTAAAAGTGCGGCTCTTACAGATGGATCAAATCAATTATTATCTAAGGAAAGTTCGTGTATATATCGTAGGCATACCAAAACATAGTTACCATAAGCCGTAAGTACAGCCAAAACTAAGATTTTCCCGGAACAACCAAGTAAGCAAGAAGTCCAAGTCAACATGCCTATTCATTTGTCTGTTTTACTATATCCATTATTGTCCGTATACATTTAATTAGAGCGTGTTTAATTTGATTTCGAATTGGACGGCGGAGGTGCGACTGTTTGTCCTGCGTCACATTTCGCCAATGATTAGTGGGATACCCTGTACTGGGTCCCTGAGGTGACGTAGGGCGGCAATATTGTTTCGTTTCTAGAGTAATTTGTCGCTCTCAAAGTTTTAGGGTGTTGATAGCGGACCATTTGTATTTTTGGGTGGGAATTATGATTTAAACGGGCACTTAAATTATGTGGTAGGCGTAGAATTAGAATAAGACAGAAGGTAAATTAAAGGGAATGAAAGGGAAATGGAAAGATAGAAGCCGTTGAGGTGGAATTAGAAAGAGAGACGTCAAATGAATCATGTAACTGTTTAAACAAAAATTGAGATTTATGTCATAGTATGGTTTATACGGAAATGGAGAATTAGCATATTGTTCAATTTGTAAGAGTTTAGAATATTCGGCCGCTATAGCTTTGTGCCTGTAAATAAATGATGTTGAACAGAACCAGTGTCAGAGGGCAGGTCGGAAGCTTCGCTGGCGTTAGGTTGAAAGCAGGCAGACGTCAGCGCGCCGTGAGTGACACGTCCTTCCGCCACAGCCTTCTATACGCAGCCAGTTCAGTGTAGCCACTATCCAGTTACTCGAAAACAAACGCATAATGTCCGCTAACAAAACGATATTTGCAGCAAGCGAAGCAAGTTTTATAGTCATATAAATTTATTTATAAAGAATGTCTAAAGGAGTTTAAAGATTTTGGTATAGTTAGCCCACGCTCCACTTTTATAGTTACAAATTTATTTTAAAATGCAGGTCTAAATTAAATCATGTTTTTGATATAGATAATATAAATATAAATGTTCTACAACATATGATTTCCTAAAGTATCGGTGTACCGAGATATGCCGAACATGTTTAATCCTCTTCGTATCGTTTTTCATCCGATAGATTGAGCTAAAAGAATATCATATCGGATAGGAGTGTAAAAAGAAATCCGAGACAACTTAGAACCCGAAACAAGGGCCATATGTAGCGTCGCATTATCGTTCTAATGTAACCATTAATCCCTGAAAGGGAAAGCAAACCGCCTTCACATATTTTATACACCAAATGTACGATGTATCCGTATAAAATGAAAGTCGTGTCGCGAGTCCTACGCTCTAATAAATATGGATCTCGAATGCGACCCTAATCGGGAAGGCAAAACGGCAACAATGCAAACAGGCGTGGTATCAAATTGTGGAGCATGCAAACACATTAAAGGGCGTCAAGCAAACGAGGTCTAATGATTATCCACACATAAAAGTTGAAGAAGAAAAAAGAGAAACAGGCGTACGCAAGTATATGACGATATATATTTGATTGTTCTTTGTTTCAAGGGTCGACTGGCAGCTGGACGCCAGAAAATGTCGCTATCTGACGCTACACCTTTTGTCGGTAGGCGTCGACCTAATTCGAGAGCCGCGCGGCCGCGGTGGCAACATCGTCTTCATTCAGATAATTTGGATTTGAATGGCAAGCATCTGTCTTTCATAACTATTTTATCCAGAACGTTTATAAAGACTCACAATATTATGACCCGCTTTCGGAAAATTCTTCAAAACCTCGCTTTCCCTATTTAATTGCAGCGCACAAACACGACGCTAATTTGCGGCAGAACACGAAAGGTTCGTTTTGTGCGCATTTGCAAATGGTGCGGCACATTCACGCGATTAAAACGGCAAGTTTGTGCCGGGGCCGATCGCCGGCGCGATAGGTCGCGAGGTCAAAAATAGCGAGGGCCGTACCTGGCGCCACCCCGGTTCAATGTCAACTTTCAATCACGGGGCGGGCGGAAGGAAGCCAGGTCTCGTGCGCCGTTGCGCCGCCGTAGGCCTACCACCACAATGTTAACTCAGTCTCAAAGGTTCATACGAGTACATGCAGCTGGAATTTGGACGCACACTAACTTATGTTTTTACACAGCCCCTACGCAAACTGAACTGTAATTTGTAACTGATAGGCTTAATTAAGTATCGGATTTTTTTTTTGTATGACTTGCATAATTCTAACGTTTAAGTCTACGAGTAGTTACTGTAAATTAGTTATTATTCCAATGTAGCCATGCCGGCCGAGCCCCATAGCAATTATTACTTTGTCTTTTTACGACGACGCGCCTCCCTTGTCTCCTCGCCGTTTACATTCTGTCATGTTAAGCCTCTCGGTGCCGAGTGCTTGACAGAGTAGCGGCTCCCTTCCGCAGTTGACATTAATACACTAACACCCCCAGGCTGAATTGCGGTCGATAATGGCTTACGTTTTATGTCATTGTCGAAATATTTTGTCGTTATTTTACTAACAAGGACAATTTTGTTATAGGAAATTCTTCTGAAATACCGATGAGAGATTTAATTGATTTAAAACTGAAGTAACCTCGTTATTTTTTTGCTAGGACGCAAACTGTATTATCAGGTAGTCACTACTTAATGTAGAAGTAGACTGAAACGTTTCCATATCTACAAATAATCTTCAAAATATTAGTTTTTTTAGTCATAATTTGTCTTAGTTAAGCATAAATTGAACACAAATAAAACTTTTATTACTTTTTGGTGCAACCTTTTCGCCCTGTTTGTTTACATAGCGTTCAAAGCCTGCTTCGTGTCAACAGTCGCTTTGTCAGCCGCCGAGTGATATTAGCTCGGCTCACTGTCAGCTAATTTGGTAGCCAAATAAAATAATTCTCTACGTAGTAGGAACTTGACTCTACTAATTCAGGAATATGCCCTCGGCAATGAAATTTGTAATAAGTTATATTTGATTTAGCTTCCAGGAAAATAATGTTATTATTCCACCATTCAGTTCTAGGAAGTATAAGGACGACGACGTTTGTAGATAGATGATTTTTCTAAATTATTTCTATTGGTTCTACTGGTTCGGGGACTATCTGAAATGAAATTTGTTACACTGTTTATTTGATTAAACTTCTAGCAAACAACGCGTTATTAGTCCAGATATTCATGTAGTTTTCTTTTTTAGAAACGATCTCGTACATGTCAAATATGTCAATGCCGGAGAGTTCATTATAGCGGTAATGGGAGTTCCGGTAGGTAGCTTTATTGTTCATTGGTTGTTGGGCTGGTAAGCTTGAAGGGCATTTCTCAGAAAAAATATCAAGGCTTAGTAATTGTACGTACAATTCCCCAACACAATACATCCCAAGGTAATATTAGGTTGAGCAGCAATTGTGTATCAACATAAGGCCTGTTCAGTAAGCTTTTCAAATAAACGTGCGACCCAAAATCTGAAGTGAGAGCCTCTTTCACCTCTGAGCATCTCCATCAATATGTCAATTAGGATTCACAATGAGCGGACCTTCACAGGTGTCTCGTGCCCGGCCGTTTGCCAGCCCATTAAGCAAATAACGAGTCCACAGGATAAACTTGGAGGCAGTAAAGTTTATTAATGGCTCGATTACAAGCTCGACCCGAGGTAGAAAGAAGTGCTATCAATCAGTCAGGTGCGCGACGGCACCGGCACCTACCCCCCTCAGTAACGCTAATAACAAAATTCCGACGCCCCTGTTTGTTTCTCCAGAAAGGGGTGAAGATGAATATCCTAGTGCGTCGGCTTCGGTTTCTCGCTTTCATAGTAAAGTGGAAAATTTATTTTTAGAAGAATCCTGAATTCTGCGTGAAAGAGAGAATAACAACAAAACGAAATTTTTCAGGGTATAATCAGAATCAGTGGAACAGATTAATATGGAGTTAATGTTGTTAGCGAATGGCGATAGAAGAGGTAGGTATGCGAAAAGTGGTGGCAGAGCAGGCAAACTACAGAGGCAGTAGAGCGCGGCTCGCCGCTATCCGAATGGCTCAATTACAGTTAATTCGTAGCGCACACACATTCAGAGAGAGGTGCATGCATGTGCAGCGTCCGCATTAATGTATGTAAATGCATGCGACCGCCCGCCGCCCGTCGTCGCTCACAATATTGCGACATTAAATTGAATATGGCCGCCGAGAAGACTATTTTCGACAAAAGACTCACATTTGCAAATTTAGATACAAAAACATTCGGGCTTAAGACAGACTTCAAATAGAAAGCGAAAAACTAGTGATAAGACTATAACGAATATTGCCAGCGAAATGTGAAAAAAATGTGCGCTTAAAACCACACGACAGAAATGAAAACTTCATCAAGGTTGACAATATCTCTCTGGCTCCCTGAGTCGACTCGAGCTGACTACCTGATCGAGTATCTGAGCGTGACGGTCATGCGAGTTCAGTGCTTTTTCCCCACCCCAAAAAGTGCCCAACGTACAAGAAGTGTTCACTTCAAAAATGCACAGTAGTATGTGATCAGTTGACAACGAATCTTGTCAAGAAACGCAACAACATTCACAATGTTGCAAATGTAAGACCAGGGTTACAGTGCAACAAATCCTGATCTCGCGCCAAAACTCTACCATTGATCATTCCAACAGATGGGCGGAGCTCACAATTAGATTGGACAATAAATACCAGACACTTGGCAACTATCCAATCAAGCACGTGATATTCGATGATAGCATCACCGCTGATTATGTGACACACCTGGATTTTTTATATATTTATTAGTGCAATGATTGTTTCATAGAGGATCGAGCACATTAGGACGGACGGGCCGCAGCGGGGCGGATTTCCATGTAAAATGTATGAACACAATTTTTGCAATGCGCCCGGGCCCGTTGCGGCCCGTCCCAGTGTGTTCAATCCTTAAAACGTAAGTAGGTAACTAGTACCTACCTACCTACGCAAAAGAAAATTATAAACGATATTACCGATTTCTTACCCGACTTCCTAAAAAGAGGTTCTCAGTTCGACTGTTTTTATGTGTGTATGTTACGCAATATCTTCGCCTATTGTAAGCCGATTTTATTGAATTTTTTTTATTGAATAGGCTAGTTTCTATAATAATAATAATATATAAAATAAACCTACAAACCTCAGGGTGGAATTTTAGGGGATGTATCCCGTTTATTGAACTTTCTTTGAAGTCAGTTATTTATTCGTAAAAATGTATTGTTTAATCTTCTGAAAGGCATTAAGTATTTTTCTTTTGTCTATTTGAATAGCGGTATTGTCTGCACACCTGGGTGGCCTAGACATGTTCGTAATTGAATTGCAATAAATAGGTATCGTAACACGTTTAGGCTAAGTATTGCTTGTGATGTCTATAAGTAGTCAAAAACTTTAAAAACT